>CM044398.1:38937500-40191250 GCA_024322285.1 Musa beccarii
GTACACGAAGGGCTACAAGGCTAAGTGTAGTAGCACGATAATGTCAGGCGAATAAGCATAAGGGTGCATGAAAAGATTATGAGGCTAGATGCGATGGTGTGTGCCACCAATGACATCGTCGTATAGTGACACAACGACCCAATCCAATCTAATCCCTGATGAGATTATAAAAACTCTAGAAGAATGACCAAGTTCATCAACTCTCCATTTATTTTTATTTTTTTATCGGGAGATCTATTTTGACATGTCATAATGATGGTATAATAATTTTTTTTATAAATGAAAACTTATTTCCAAACAAATTTTATTATAGTCCACAAGAGTTACATCATTATATTTTGTCATCATAGGCAAAGTTATAAATTTTGTTACAATTATACTATAGAGCATAACATCAATGACAATATTTTTTAGGGGTTTGAAATATGCTAAGTTTTAGAAATATCTAACTCGTTAAGAGTATAGAGTCGATAAGTTCCTGATTGAACTTCCTTTGTAATCCAATATGTTCCTTCCCAAGTTAGTGCTAGCTTGCTTCTAGCTTGAGTTGGGTCATTGACTTTAGTTCTTCTTAAAACTAAGTTATCTTCTTTTAGCCAACAAGAACAAACTTTGGTGTTGAAGGTTTTAGAACCATCCTTTTGTATGCTAAGTTTTTAGGATATGCTTAAGTTCTAACTTCATCAATTAGGTCTAGATTTACTCTAAGCCCGACCTTTGATTCTTCCTCAGTAAAGTATTGAGTTCAAATAATTAGCAATGCTATCTTAGCTCTTGAGACTTTCTTTTTTAAGTCATATAATATGATATGATTAGTTATTTAAGTTTGGCCATTAACTTATAAATGGGCCACTAAGTTGATCCTTAGGTGAATTTTAAAAGAATAACTATATTTTTTGAACCTACATTATATATGCTTCTTTGAGCTAAGACCCTTATGATGATTCCTCTAGAAGGTAGAGGATGTTTTCCAAGGTATAGTTAGGAAAGAGTATCTATTGCCATATTATCTTTTTTTGAAATTTGCTCAATCCTCAACATTAAGATATTGATTATTATTAGTTTTGCCTTCGTAAGATATAATATCATAGTAGAGTCACGAGCTTCGTATGTGCCATTGATTTGGCTAACAACTAACTATAAGTTGTTGCATCCTTTTAGAGTCAATATTCTCATGCCTTTAGTGAGCTTTAGTTCCAACTAAAGGTTTTCATATTAAAATGGAGCATATGCTCGTGTACTTCCTCATTTGACTTTTTAGGATAAGACTTGCTCCTCCACTAGTCTACATGGCTAACCTGTCTATATATAATGTCTAACATTTAGTGTCTTTGTACATCCCCTCGATGAAGGTCATTTCTACCATAAGTCAATGAGAGCCTACGCCATAATGGCGATCCTCGACTTATAAGAAAAGTTAAATTCATTAACTTTAATTACCCATTTAAGGAGATTTCTCATGGTATTGGGCATAGAAAGGATATGATGCATTGGTTGATCTATCATGACAATGATATAATGAGCTTAGAAGTTGGGTCAAAGTTTTTTGACTATTAGGATCAACTATAGGTTAACTTTTCAAAGTTATGATACCGAGTTTCCACATCTTGGTGTATATGGTTAGTATAATACATAAGCTTTTAGATTTATTGTTTTTCTCAAATTATAATTGAGCTTACGGCTATTGGGATTATATATAAATAAAAGTATAAATCATCCCCTGAGAGAGGACTAGAAAGTTGGAGAGGAGCCACCAAATATCCTATGAGCGTACCAAACGCTTCTTAACACTACTCGGACTATTATGAATCATTCAAGTGTTTTAGGATTTAAATAATAGTAAACACCAATCACCTGTCTAAGATAAGAATTAGCTAAGCATAACGATGTCGAATGTTAGCTATTAAACAGTCTGAATGACATGACCTTGCAGTAATGTAGACCTTCTTTAGTGATGAAAAATATTTGCTCATCATCCTCCAATGTTATTTTGATCCAGTTAACAACTCGTACGAAAATAGAGTCAACAAGTTGGTCAATGTGTGGAAACTGGTACGAAAATAGAGTCAACAAGTTGGTCTATGTGTGTAAGGGAAAAATTATCTATTAGGAAAGCTTAGTTGAGATAAATATAGTTAATGTACATTCTCTATTTCCTATTACTCTTTCTGATGAGGACTACATTGGTGAGCCACTTTAAGTAATGGACTTTATGGATAAAGCTTATCTATAAGAGTTTTGTTTTACTCTCTTTTATTGCCTTTTGGTGATTGGGAGTGAATCTTCGAGGCTTTTGATGGATTGTTTTATGTTCTATGTTTATGTTGAGTTGATGTTAGGTTGTGCTATGGTCTATCTCACGCATATCACTAGTTAATCATGTGAATACTTTTAACTTCAGTCATCCTTTCTTGAGTTAAGATTGACCTCACTTTTATTGTACGATATGGTCATTTTGGATTTAGGAGAATTTCTTTTGAGGACTCTCCTATTATAGGGTGTAAGGTCAACAACGAGAGATTGCATAAATCTATTTGTTGAACCAATAACTTTTTCTTTTTCAGAAGGGTGACTAATGTCAGATAACACTATCTAGATTCCTTAGGGTTGTTCTTAATCTCCCCTACTTTTGAACTAGTCAATAACTTGAGGGTCATATAATAGGCTAACATTATTATTCATATAAGATTGAAAGTAAGTCGCTCAATAATAACATTATAAGTTGAGGGAGTGTGGATCACCAGGAACTTTGTTTTTATTATTTTGTACAATTGTCATCCCCAAAGGTTACATAGATATTGATATCTCTTATCAGGGAAACCGACTTTCCTAAAGCTGATAAGAGTGGAGGAGATGGGTTGAAGATCCTTTACTGATAAGCTAATTTTATAAAAAGAATTTTAATATAATATATTTGTCAAGCTCCTTGCGTTAATCAAAATTCTGTTGACCCATGCATTTATGATTCTAAGAGATATTAGCAATGCACCATCATACTTGGGGTCTAAGTGCTTGACCTATTTTTCTCTAAACATAATGGATTGATCTTCATTCGAGCAAAATCTTTTTAACATTGGCTTACTTACATCCATCTTTCGAGCAAAGGAGCTACTACCCCCAATCGCTAGTCTATCGATGATTATATCCACTTGTCTCTCAATTGGGTCTCAAAGTCTCGATAAGGATTCTTGAATTTTATGGAAAAATTTATTAAGGTGTCTATTTCAAACCAAATTTTAGATTTGCTCCTTGAAAGTATAACAATTTTGCATGAATACCTTAATGTGAAAAGTATTGTGCGACATGAACTCCTACCAAGAAGGGGGTCGATCTTCTCTAGGTTTGTCATTCCTAAGTCTTTTTGTGAAATTTAGATATGAGGTTTTCTCTTCTTTTATTATTTTCTTAGTTTGACTTCTTCTCTACTAGCGATTACTAACTCGACAATGATATGATAATTAACTTCTTGTAATAATTCTAAAAAAATTATTGAAGGTTGAGTGATAACTTTTTGAAAAATCTCGAGGGTATGAGACTACTGATAAATGGTTGAGTATACAACTTATCAAAATTTCATTGTTAAACCTTGTAGTGTAACTTTTCAAAGATTTTTTTCTCTTCTTGCCGTATAGTTAAAAGAGAAATAGTAGATTTCTTTAAGAATTAGTAGTTGATGAAACTGAACTCAAATTTTTTAGCTAATTATCCAAAGGATGTGACTTGAGGGGCACCCTGGTGAACCACTTGCATGCTGGGCCTCTTAGGATTGTTGGAAATATCTAACATATAAATAAGTATATAGTCCCATAAAGAGTCATTTGTGAAGTAAATACAATTATATACTTTGAATGATCAACTTTCCTTCATAGTTGTCTAACATAGGAAGCTAAAGCCTTAAGGAATTTGTCCAAAACAAGTAGGGGAATTTATCCGACCAACGTCCCGTCAAACCCTAATTCAAGATTGTCAAAATTGAACGATTCGGACTAAGAGCATTTGGGGCTATCACGGTCGATCCATGAAGTTTTAAAGATTCAAATCTTTAGAGTTTGCTCGTAATAGTCTTATAAATTTTTTTTGAGACATAACGGTCAATGACAAAATTTTCTATATATATATATATATATATATATATATATATATATGCCATTAAAAGCAAAATTTTCTAAATTAGTGATCACTCAACCTTTTGAGCCCAATTAGGCCCAATGATTTTGAAACAGTGGGCTCAATTTGAGCTTGGATTGGCCCATTAGGCAGACCTTTTATCCTTCCTGCCCTTTTAACAGATACAGTTTTTATGAAAGAAAAAAAAACTATATATAAAAATGTTCATACACAAACTATATCTATAGTTTGATCCTTCACAATATCTTCTCTTGTGCAAGTTAGTCCTTCAAGCTCTATTTCATAGAATGGTGTAAGAATATGCTCGAGTCTTTGTTCTCTCTGGTCTCCAAGATGAACTCTTCCACAAATCCATCTTTGGAGTTGGTTCGGAGAGCTTTTACGATCGACTCGCTTATTCTATTTGGCTTGTTGATGCTTCTGCAATTCTGGAATGATGAGATTTCCACTCATTTCTCTTCTCCTGTTGATGCCATTCATCTGTGAATTCAGGTCAGGTGTTGTTTTTTACCTTCTTCTTGTTCATGTTTGAGAGCTGCAGATTCCACCTGTCCTCCTCTGTGGAGGAACGAGCAGTGCAAAAGATTTCTCTGTCGAGCACCTTCTGCTTCAACGAGCTGCATTCCTAATGGGAAAGTGACCTTGAACAGGCTGTGATGGACTGGTTCTACCTACCATAAGAGCCATGCTGCGAGAAGCATTGGAGATGGTGATTCGATGGGCAGGACAAAGTAGAGATGCCCGAGGCAAAGTGCCAAATCTTTGCGTTGAGTCATGATCGATGTGCCCAATTCATCACATCATCATCATCGTTTTATTTTATTAACACTGTATGGTTTGACCATAAATTCTATCAAATCTAGAATGCAGCTCACTGGTTAGGGATGAACTCTCTGTCTCTGCTCTTACTGTTTGGCTTTATTCGAACATTTCCAAGTGACATGTTTGCACCCAAAAAAAGTTGATCTTGGTGCCTAATATCCTTCTCATACATGGTCCTAAGAGTGTTGGCCTTCTCAGTATCTGTTCCTGAGAACATGATGAATATTTAGGAGCAGTATACAAAGATATAATAACAATGATAAAGTTGTAGTTCATGAATGTGGGAAGGCAAACAATCCATGTGAGCCTGGAAAGCATGAGATTGCAAGGAGAAAAATGCATGGAGGTGAGGCCAATGAAATATCTTGTAGAGAGTTCTGACCTTGTATCAAAGAAACATGGATGAACACAGACTTTAGCATGGATAATGTTGTTGGATGAACACTTTTTTTTCTCATGGCCACACACTAAATTAACCATCAGAATATTCTTTTGCCAATGACAACTATGTTGGGTCCATCATTTGTGGTTGCATGTGGGAACACATGTTTACTTAATGCTTCTGAAGCAGTGAGCTGTGCAACATTAATTAACACCATCACTGGCAAGTGGTGCTGCTGCTGCACAATTGAAGGAGTTGGGGGGAACTCTGTGCCTTGTGTGACAAGGCAATGAATGTTTTGTGTTTTGTTACCTAAACTGCTGCAATCCCTGCTAAAAAAGAGGAAGAAGAAGAAGAAGAAGAAGAAGAAGAAAGAAAGCAGTGCAGAGACTTTTTGCTCAAAGAGGATGTTTTAGACAGACAATGAGATGTAAGTTTATTCCCTGTTTGGAAGAATGCTCAAGTCTTTTTGCTCGAAGGAGTTCGGGCATGAGGAACTGCCAACCAAATGAGAGATGCAGAGAGTAGTCCAAGATGGGCAGCATCCCAAATGGGGCACTGTTTGATGCGCGAGAAGTCTTTTGTTTTCCTCTGCCTGAAGGCTTCTGCCACCCATGAACAAGTTGTGGTGGTCCTCTCAAGCACAGAACTCGAGCAGATGCTGAACACCGCTGATTCACCTGCAGAAACCTGCCCGTCGTTGGCGTGATTCAGATTCAGTCGTCTCAAGAATTATTACGAGGAAGATGAATGGTACGGCAAAAGTTTTCATAGCCGTTCGCAGAAGCGCCTGGTTTTGACCCATTGAAGCCGTCATGGTTCATAAGCAGCTCCAAAGAGATGACTCCAAAGTTCTACCGAGACATCCATTCTCATCCTCCGTCGGTTGACGTACTCTCTACTTTCTCCATGATGCAGTACCAGACCAACAGCGAGAGCGCCCCTCTCTCTCTCTCTCTCTCTCTGAACAGTACAAAGAGCACGCGTGATCGCATCAGCCATGGGCCATGGCAACTGTTGCTTGGACTGACGCAGACGGACGAGACATCAAACGACGACAAGTATGTGAATTGATGGCATCGCAGGGGAAGTAACTTTTGGGATGGGATTTGTATTGTTTTGTATATTTAGCAGATTAAATTAATGGCATCACTCAGTTATTGCTACGAAACGGGCGGACTTTGATGCAGCTTTTGCCGATAGCCATCATCGTTACTCCAACGTACAACGAGACTCCCGTATGCTTACCGCCGCCATTTGTTTGCTCTCTCTCATCTCCTCTCCTCTCCTTCGCTCTCTGGTCTGCCCTCGAGTCCCCACCCACGAAACGCTCTCTCTCTCTCTCTCTCTCTCTCTCTCTCTCTCTCTCAGACATACAATTTGGTGTCCTGGTGTACAATGCTTCGTGGCGTCGATGAATGTGTTCCGATTGTATCGGAGAAGAGATTTATGGAAGATTTGATGTGAAAGATCCTTTCTTTTTCCCTTGATAAGAGAAGAGGAGGAGAGATGGAGGCGGATTGGTTTGGGACGCAGCAGGGTTTCCGGAGTCGCCGGCGGGGGCGGCGGAGAGAACGAGCCTATCGGGTCGGTGGTGGCGTGTTGCAGGTCTCCGGTGCGTCTTGGATCATCTCCTCTCTCTCTACATTCCGGTGGCTTTTGGCTCTTTTGTGGTCTGTTTGAAGTACCGTCTTTTCTTCTTCTTCTTGGATCATCTCCTCTCTCTCTCTCTCTCTCTCTCTCTCTCTCTCTCTCAACATTCCGGTGGTTTTTGGCTCTTTTGTGGTCTGTTTGAAGTACCGTCTTTTCTTCTTCTTCTTCTTGGATGCATGAGTACATGTGGATTTAATTAGTGACGAGCAGAAAGGGAAGTAATTTATGTGATCTAACCACAGACTTCTTAGAATTGCTGCCGTGCTTTGCTCTGTTAGCTAATAAATAAAAAGGATGGTCTCCTTCTGTCAAAAAGTTCTCCTTTTTCTCGATCAGGACTTCATATGAGAGTTCGTCTGTCATCGACTCACAAAAATCTTTGAGGATTTCTTTTCCTTGCATCAGAAAATAGTAGTGATAGATAACAACTTCGTATGCTTCTCTCTGCAGTTGCCTGACGTTTTTTGTTGTATCATCCATCTGGAATTTGTTTTTCCTGTATCATCTTCACCATCATCCAGTGTTCCTTAATGTTTTTTTTCCCAGTCTATTCAGACAGGTTTTCTGGGCACAGTCTTCACCATGATTGTCACATTGTCTATGCATAACAGCACAGTTCAACTCATCTCTGTCATTAATTGGCTGAATTGATCATAGTTATTGAGAGTTTTGTCATCGATAGCTGAATTGGTCCTGGATGACACTGGTGAGAAGCCATATTCCTCCCAGAAACACATTGTTGTCATGTTCATGATGACTAACTTTGTTTATCTACTCGCAAAAAGCTTAGTGTGACTATATAATTCGGCTTGCATTTAAGATGCTGAGATTTATAGTTCTGTTGCTTTAGTTAAAGCAACAACTGGCTTTCTCTGTCTTTGCTGAGAGGCACATACTTTTGCTTGAATGCTTCAAGCAAAAATGATCCTTTCTCTGCCTTTATCTAAATTTTACATCATGTGCCAGATTAGGAGATTGTTCACAATCCAGTATATGACTGTAGATCTTGAATGACCTTCCAAAGCTATGCAAAATTTCTGTCTGTTGAGAGTTGTATTTGGCTGGATGTTGTCTAACAAATTTCAGGTTTCTTTCAGGATGTGATTATCTGAATGAACAAAGGAATGGACCTGAAATTGAATCTGAATCCACTTGCAGCAGTAGCTTTCAGAAAGAAGAAGATTATGTAAGTGCCATTCTTCCTAACCGGTATGCTATTGCTTTTAATAAGCTGTATGCAGTGAAAAAGTACAGTACAAAGAACACCAGTATCTTTTGATGTGTTTTTTGAAGGCTGATGTGCACTCTTATTCATGCATTTAACATGCATGGAGTAATTTGTTGCTTTTAGTAGTATCTTTGAGATATCCACAATGGATGTCATAGTAGATTTCCTACAAGTAAAATAATTGCTTGTTCAGCAATACTGATGTCGTATTATCTTGAATGTCTGATAAAATTGCATTAACAACAGAAAATTATTGAAGGAAAAAAAAGACATTTTAGGAAAAAAAATGTTTTCTATCATGCATTTGGATGTCTGCTTGACTTCTGAAGCCTACATTGTTCTGTTCAAACATTCTGATGCTTGTGATTTGCTCCAGTCTTGCCAAAGCCCATATGACAAGAAACATATGGATCAAGAAATAACAAAAGAGGCAGAAATTAGATGGTCCTCACCTAGTATAATCGCAAAATTAATGGGTCTCGATGAACAGCCTCCTGTACAAGAAGTCAACAAGCAAAAAAAGGCAATATATGATAAGTACCAGAGGAGAGAGGAGCACTCACCCTGGATGAGCACCACTGATCACCAAGGATTCAAAGATGTTTATGATGTCACAGAAACGCGAAAAGTCGAGAGAGAGAAGAAAAAACCAGATAACAAGGCATTGCCAAGTTTAAAACAATACAAGTTTGATGTGAACAAACAGTTCAAGCCAGATGTAAGCTCTGTTGACCAAAGTTTCATGGGTGTGAAGCAATTTCCTAGCGACAAATCACAAATAACTTTTGTAAAATTTAATAGTAGGTTGGCAGACCGGGATTGCAGAAAGCATCATTTTTTTAAAGTCTTTCAGGAACCCAATTTCTTATTTAAGAAATATTTTCATGATTTGAAGTGGCTTTCACCCTCTCATTTAACAAGCAAGATTGCAAGTTTCAAATCCTCAAGTGGTGCTAAGATTGAAAGTGATAAAGTATGTTGTCCATCAGAGAGGAAGACAGACGGGTTCGCTAATCTGTTGAATGATGTTATGATCTCTTTTAGAAAACCAGTTCCTGGTAAGGTCGGACACAATGATTCTCTTTTGCAAAAATCTGCAGGCAACAGTAACCCATGTGTTCATCCCAATCATATTGTTCTTTTGAAGCCGAGTACTAATAAAGCTCATAGCAAGGGAAGAAGTTTTCTTGAAACTCCTAAGGTTATTCAGTTTGCTGATAGAAGACTGACTACTAAAGCTGTGTTTCAAGAGCCTGACAATGGAGGAAGGGAATGGTCTAACTTTTCCCACAATATGGAAGCTTTTGGCTGCAAGACTAAAGGTTTAAGAGAGATTACAGAACATCCAAAAGACTCCAAAAACAGCAGTAATAAGTATGTGCCAGTTGTGGGGCTTAACAGATCCTCCAGGGATGAGAGCTCTTGTATCATGCCCGGTGCGAACAATCTGAGCAATTCTGAGGCATTCCGTAGACCTTCCAACAGATGTAATGACTGGAATAGCACATATGGTTCCTCGGCAACTTCGACTGAATTTAGAAGAGAGTCCAGCAAAAACTTGTCTAGAAAGTGGAAGGTGACTGACCACATTAAGGAGGCAGGAGATTGTGGCAAAGGCTCAAGTACTTTGGCTGAAATGTTTGCTTTATCCGATTTGGAAACTCAAAATCCAGCACCGGGTTCACCAATGGTTCGTGCCGTTTCAGATGAGGAATTATCTAAACTTGACATGCAAGCACCATGGGGTTCTCCTTCAAGTATTAGCAGTAGGGATAGCTGGGTAGATGGGTTCTTTATAAATCTACCAAAATCAAATGCTCTTCCAGCTTCATCAACTAGTTATGGGAGTCGAAATTTGAGCAGCATGCACAGATTTGGTGTTGAACACTTTGGCACATTTCATGATGTGTTGAGGCTGAGACAAAAAAAATGCATTCCGAGAGAAAGTTCTTCACTCAAAAGCATTAAAAGTGGCAATCTCAAGCTTTACTCCTCTAATTTCGGCGTGGAGGAAAACAACATACCTTCAAAAGAAATTCACATGAATCAAGAAAAGATGTGGAAATTTGCACTTTCTGAAACACCTGCTGAACTGAATTTTGGACTTCCTTCTGCAGATGCGCATATGTCGATAACAGATCAGGAGCTAGCTCAGCCAACAATGACTCGTATGATCTTAATGAATCCTAAATTTTCCAGTCCTAACTTGAAGGTGTGTATTGAGCTTACTTTTAAAATATACAAGTATGTTTAGCAGTATATGACTGACAAGAAGCAACCCTTTTTTTTCCTTAGTTCATATTACATCTTATTCATTTTTTCAAGTTCATGCTTACATTTGCATTTTGTAGTATTTTAATTTATCATTTAAATTACTAAGGTTTTCTTCTGTCATATGGCTGAACCTTCATTTTTGACACGGTACCGTAAAGCATTTGCTGTGACATTGTCTGAGAATTGAGGTATCAGGTTAGACATTAACCAAGATAGAAGCCTGCTTTGCTACTACCACTTGACTTTTATAGATTTGAGAGCTATCAAATCCTTTCAATTTGTTTTTTCAAGGGAGCAGTATACTTGACTGATAAATTGTTGTCTCCGAGCATAATCTTAAAGGGGTTTTGTGGACTATAAATCACAAGTATTTTTACCTTTTAACACGATAGAAAATAATTGCATATGGTTTTTCTAGAGAATAACAAAAGAGTGATACCACCTACACTATGGCACCAGAACTATAACCTGATCAAGATGAGGAGGGGAACCACTAGGCAAAAGCTCAATTGAATTAATTGTAAATATTTAAATTTTGGTTCTAACGTCTGTGAGTATGCCCCACTCTAATTTGAAGACATTACCAACAAAAAGCTGCGGCAGAGGTCCGAGTGGAGAAGCACAACCTGACATTCATGTCGAGACCTGTCAGCAAATCATTGGCATGGAGTCGACCACCTATGCCGATACTGTCTGCATGACATGGCATGGTTGAGACTTACCAATAAACTTCCCAAACTCACTATATTTCCAAAATATAGACGCTTTTTTTTTTTTGTTAGCGCAGAAGATACAAGATTTAGGACAATTGGGGGAATTTTCTTTCAAAATTTCTTGTTATTGTTAATTCTGAAGCTTTTCAGATTGTTTTCATCACCATTTCTTTTGTTCTGCTTTTCTTTCATGATTGACAACTAGCCTTCTGAAATATGTTCTCTGAGACTTAATGTGACACCTTGTCAGTAGGTGAATACATCCTACCTTTTTACAAAAAAATTTTCAAGTAATATTCAGTTGCATCTTGAATCTCAAGATGAATTTGTATCATGCATCTTCCTAAAAGGTTAATCTTTCCCTCAGGAAGCACCAACTGATGGCTCTCGATTATATATTGAATTACTCACTCCTGTAAGAACAAAAGAGGCTTTGCAACCATGCCCTGTTTCTGCACTTGATCTTCCAGTGAGAGAAGATGATTTGGGATGTCCTAAAATTCTGAATGGACGTCTTCTTGGTAAGTATAAATGGTAATGGGATCTTGAGCACTCTTAGCGCAGTCCATTCTCTTACAAATGGTTTTCTTACTTGCAGAGCTCCATACAAAAACTGTACTACCCTCAGAGTCAGTAGATCCATGTGCCGAGGCATCAGAAGTTATCACTTTGAGTAATGAGGAGGATGATAGAGAGGATTGCCAATCCATTCAGCAGAATAGCTACTTGGAAGAGGAGTTCATGGATGAAGAGGAGAGGGACTACACCTACCTTCTTGACATACTAATTGTTTCTGGTGTTCACAGTGCCAAGCAAGGGAAGCTTTGCAATGCATGTTACTCACTGGAACATCCAGTGAAACCAATGTTGTTTGAGAAGCTGGAAAGGAAGTACAGTAAACTGGTTGCATGGTCACACTCGGAGAGAAAGCTGATGTTTGATCTGACAAACTCGACACTCGCAGAGATCCTTGCTCCTTGCATGGACCGGCATCCATGGGTTAATTCCACAAGAAGGATTGCACCCATGTGGGGTTCTGAAGGGCTTGTTGAGAAGACATGGCAAATGTTGGTGGAGAAACGTATGGAACTTGGTGGTGGTAACGCAGAGGACAAGGTTCTGGACATCAAGTGGCTAGACTTAGGAGATGACATCGATGAGGCAGGAGTAGAGATCGAGAGGACGCTGCAGGAGGAACTATTGGAAGAACTTGTTGCAGAGTTCATGGCAGGATAGGCTCTCCTCTGGTTAAAAGATCCAGTTTTGATGGTGGATATATGTAGTCACATAGATCATCTGTTGAAGGCAGGGTGTCAGCTGCCACAAGATTTTGCCGGTCATGGACATATCATAAGAATTCAAGTTTGAACCACAGGCAGGTGCTAGTGTCTCTTCTCGGAGATCAGCAATCGCGAATATGATAATTCGAGGGCTTTCGTCGGTTGGCACCAGGAGGTCATGGAAATTTCAGACACAAGTAGTCGCAAATAGTTTACGACGAGGTGCATTCAACTCTGCGACAAGGCTGTGCTGATGGCCAGGTAGTCATTCATAGGATCCAAGCTTTAGGTTTGTGCATCCAATGCAAGAACAAAGAAAGAGCAGGTAAGAGTGCCAAGAGTTCAGTAATACATGAAGGTGCAAGTGAGTTTTCAGCATTGGTTTGAGCTGAGGTCTTCAGTGTGTGTGTGTGTGTGTGTGTGATGTGAAGGGGGATGTGATGCACTGTCTTAGTGTTCTTGTTTGTTTCTTTTTCTTTTCACAATACCATAATGTGAGTAAACATGGATTCGAGCACAGAACACTGCATAGAGAGATTAAAACATCTAAAGAACGCAATGGATCCATCGGTTCAAACTAATGTAACCAAGAAATGCTCTAAAATTGGATCAAGCTTGGAAAGGACACAGAAAACTTGCCCATAAAACAAGAGTAGGAATTAATGGGCAAAGTTAAAACACTTTTCCTTGTAACCCAAATTTATCACCTGCTCTTTCAGCACCATCTAATTTAACATGCAACTTCTGTGTCGGTCGGTCAAACCGAGCATCCACACATCACATGAATACAAAAATATAAAAGTATAGCAAATTAGTTGAGACAAATCACACAATTAGAAGTTCCGACACCGACAATTGTGTCCTTGAAGACATCTCTTGTTTATGGAATGTACTACTACTAACAGAGTTCTGTTTAACTACTGAATCCAGATCAGTCCTGTGACTCGCTAGGTCTGGGAGAAGCATGTCCATCATCATCCCGATCGTCCTTGGGACTAGGGCTCCGCCGGTTTGTCTCAGGGCTCTGATACCCTCCACCAGCTGGAGAGTTCTTGCGATCCTGACTCATTGGGCTCCTGCTGTTCTCCCTCACAGGACTCTCATTGTAGTTTGATCCGTTGCGCTCAACCTCCCTGCGTTCCATAGGTGAGGGGCTCCGGCTCGCTCGTGGGCTCTTGCTACCGTCAAGTGAAAGGCTCTGCTTCCTCCCCTTAGGTGAAGATGTGCTCTTCCTTGACCTCGGGCTCCTTGACCTTGGACTTCTTGACCTTGGGCTCCTGTCATAACCAGGACTTTTTGACCTTGTGTCCTCACGTTCTGTGTTCCGCCCATCTCTTCTAGGAGCAGGAGACCTAGATCGGCTGGTGGTGGAAAACATAAAAGTTAGAAAGATCAGTACTTTTAGAAAGTCCATGATAATTATCAAACACAAAACTATAACTACATGTCCATGATAATTATCAAACAGCCACAAAGTCACATCACCGGATTAAATAACAATGCAGCCCTCTAACAACGAGTCTTTTACAGACATGCAGCATTTAGATGCAACAAACCAAATTTTAAACTAAATGCCAAGCTTACGAAAGGAACGATAAAGGATCTGAATATTTTTGCTTTACCTATAACTGCGGCTTCTACTATAGCTTCGGCTCCTACCACGGCGAGGGGATGGAGATCGTGAGTAGCTTCTCGCACGTCTGCACAGGGAACCAAGACAATCTCCAAATGAGTTACCCAGTGCCAGAAAAGCCATTGCCAAAGAACTAATTACCAATAGGAAAAGCCAAAACAAATCATACTTGAGAGTTTTTGGACTGTTATGGCAGTTTCTTTCTATATGGCCTCTTTCTCCACAGCGATAACACCTGTTCTTCCAGTCACCTGCCTTGCAGTCTCGAGCCCAATGGCCATCTATGCCACAGTTGAAGCACCTGCCAGAACCAGGTGGAGGGCCTCTTCCAAGATACTCACGTGATCCTCCAGAACCACGTGGAATCTGAGGGAAAACCAACTTTCAGTAGGAGGAAACAAAAAAGTGGTAAATTAATGTAGACTTCATAGTTAAGCTACATACCCCCTTCGCAAATTCCACAATAATACGACTCCCATCAAATTCTCTCCCATTTAAGCTGTATCTAGCATCATCTGCATCCCGAGGATCGCTAAATTCCTGAAAATGTTTAGACAAACCCAACATATAGAAAACAGACAAACTAAATCAGATGGTATTAACAAAACATGTGAATGGTAGTGTTTATTGGCATCACAAAAGCCAGTAATAAGAAAGAAAGGAATCTGTAGAGATTGCATAGAGAGTAGAAGTTGACATACAATGAAAGCATAGTCATGCTTCATATCCACATCTCGTACTCTGCGGAAATGGTTGCCAGAAAGAATAAGGCCATCAGAAGTTAAGTAGCACACCATATGATAATTCGCACCTCAGAAGAACAAAACACCACTTTGTGACACGCAATAAGACTACAAAAGAATCGCCAAACTCTCATTTAAGTTTGCAAGACTAGCCACCAATTCCACCGAGGGCACCCTCTCACCAGAGACCTCCCGGCTGGGCAAAAACCCAACAACCTTCAACAACATCATTCAAGTTAAAACACACTCACTTTGCTTTAACCTTCTCGCAATATAACATGTAAAGATAAATGGCAAACATCCAAGCACAACATACGGGCTCGGGAAACAATGACATCTCCAATCACCTCAGCAAGTTATCTCAACTAGGAGACATCTTGCGGAAACCAAATGTAAAAGAAAAGGCAAACAAAATAGCTACCATCACAAAAAAAGCCAGATGGTCAGCTTACTATATACACTAAAATAGTGAAAATAAATTAAATTTTGGAGATGATGATAGATGCATAAATGTATGGTACATAAAAAGATGACCATAAAGAACCCAAAGAATTATGTGAATATAAAGCCAGCAAAACTGCCCTACCTTATATGTGAAACTAATCAATTTGTGAGTAAATATTATTATTTATAATGTATAAATGGAGAAAAAAAGCTTCATCCTACAAAATGACAAATTATTACTAGAATCAAATCCTGATGAAAACAATGCAGCATTAGCATGCACCAGCAGCTTTAATACCTGCCATATCTGCTGAAGAGGTCTTCAAGATCACGCGAACGAGTACGTGATGACAGGTGGCCAACATATAGACGTGTGCCACCATAACGATCATCATAGCGAGGCATTTTGGGGGCTGCAAGTCTTCAACAAATACCATAAAAGTTATGCAAGCATTTCCACAAGCTGGTATTTTATAGGCACTAACTAAGAAAATGAAAAGTTAAGCCAACTGTCAACGTCAACACATTACTTGTTTTAATCGTCTTATTTAAAACTTTAGATAGATGAATGAGAGTCTAACGATGCACAAAAAAGTTCGAGGGAGTGGATTCAATTTATAAGCTGTCTCGTTTCTAAGCTCAAACTAAAAACTAGAAGGCATTGTTCTATCTTCTCTAATAAAAATGCATTGCAAATGCAAAAATGACCATGGACGGTGAGCAACAACAAGAAGTAAAAATGACGAGTTTGGCTGAATAACAAAACTTAAGAGTGCTAAATCACACTCAATTATCTTTAGGGATGCGTCTAGTATAACAAGCTCAATTACTAGAATTTATTTCCAACATCGACCAGTAACCATACCTCAGAACCTACATAAAACATTTTATTTAGTTTCGAAGCATCAGAAGCTTTTTACACGCTTTGATTTAATTCAAGAAGGAAAAAAAATATCAACAGAAAACCTTCTTAAAGCTCTTCTCACTTGAACACATATAGATGTCATACGATCAAGAGCAAGGGCATTAACTTGCATGCAGAGAAAGAACAAGCAACTATTAAGCAGGTCATAATTTGAAATGAACCAAGATGAATATGAAATTTTAGTTTTGTTACTTCTTCAGAATATGAATGAATTTAACAAATCACAAAGTTGCTTAAGTGAAGGAGTCAAACTTTACATGCCATATTGCTCCACATGTGAGAGAAACCAAACAACATATGACGTTCAAAAAACTGCATTGTGTTTATCATTGAATTTCTAACATAATAGACAACCTAACTTTAACCTCGTTCATATCCGGCCTGGTACATTCCCTCACACAAAACGCATATTTGTTTAATTATTTGCCATAGGTACGTCCTTTTGTCTGCAGATGCAGACACAGATTCAATGATGTGCAGATCAAAATAGCCCGCACTAATCAAGGAAAGGGAAAAAAAAAAGACTCAAGAGATGGAAGGTTAGGGTTTTTAGCCCCGTAGCAGCAGCAAATTTATGAACTTCAAATAATCCACCAAATTCATAATAAGCAAATAACAGAAAAAAAAATCTTTTTTTATGGATCTGAGAGTCCCTCGACCCTATGCTTCTGGATCAAAAGAATCAAGAACCAATTTTTACCAGATTCCAAATCCTACACCTATCACCATGAGAAGACGATAGATCGCATGTAATAATCAAACCACGGTGAAAGTCAGCTATCAGAAAACTTCACATGAAGGCAAGCTAAAACCTTGAATTAGGAAGATAAGAAAGAATCAGTCACCTGAGAGATCTAGGGGAGAGAGAGGAGGAAACCCTAGCCAGCCGCCTGAGACTCGCAAGCGAGGTCGCTCGACTGCGTCGGCGATCGGCGTATATAAATGGAAATAAATGCCATGATAAATGGACGGTTAAGATGGACTAGCCTTGGATCAACTGTGGCGTCCTAACCGAGAGATGCTGTGTGAGTCTCTCACAGGAAGGAAACGTTACAGCGAGGTGTGCGCCCGCTACAATAAATAAAATCTTTATTTATATTATGATTAAGAAAATAATTAAAATTAATTTTTAATTATATCTAAATTAAAATTAATTTTTAATTATATCTAAATTAAAATTAATTTTTAATTATATCTAAATTAAAATTAATTTTTAATTATATCTAAATTAAAATTAATTTTTAATTATATCTAAATTAAAATTATTAATTTATTTATTTTTTTAATAATAAGTAATATAATTTTTAGAAAGTAAATTATTCAAATTTTAATTTTGTGTGTTAATCATAAGAAATAAATATTATAATTCTATCTTTATGTGTGAAAGTAAGTTAACAATGAAAAATTAAATTATTACTTACTAGAGCTCATCGAAAGAGCTCCCCTTCCCTCATTATTAGTTTTTCTTATCAACTTTTATTCATATTTTATAATCTTTAATATTAAAATTATCATAATTTATAAGATGCATAATAATATTTTATTTTTATAATTTTATTATTATTTAATAATGATCATTGAATTAACATATTAGAATGATTAGTTCATTTAATAATTTTTAAAATTTATTTAATTATATATATTTATATTTTTTAAAAAAAATATATGTATGAATTTTATGATTTAATTAGTTTTAAATTTAAATTATCAAATTTCATATATTAAAAAAATAAATCATCATTTTACTATTCAAAATTTACATAAAACAGTTCAAATCTCTATCTTTACACCACTAAACATTTTTTTAATTAAAAAAATTATATCTTCTTGATACGGTTATAAGTGATGAAAAAGTTTCTCCACCTAAACCTTAGATCCATTATAAAGTGGTATATTACTTTAAAAATAAAAATAAAAGTTTCTCACACATGTTAGTAAAAACCTCTAAAAAATCATAAAAATAATCTTTAATATTTATAAAATATATACAAGTATCAACAACTTAATACAAAATGATAACATATATTATAAAATTCATGTATAAAAAAATAATGATAATTTTTATATGGTATATCAATCACATGCAACATATTTTCATAACGTATATAACAATCACATGCAACATATCTTCATACTCTACAAGGTGAATTCATTCCAACAATGAATTAAGAGAACCAAATTGTACTTCTAGCAATGGATAAAATGATATCTTTCATCCATCCAAGTGGAACACTTTCATCCTAGTAGTAGATGGAGAAATTCTCTAACTATAATAACCTACTAATCCTCAAAGGCATCGCCCTACCTGCCCTCAGCAGATATCTGTAATTAATTATGATCATTCATTTATTCATTCATGGATGTATTTAAGAAATAGTACTATAAAATACTATAAGATATCATACTTAATGTATGATTTGCTAGACTATATTTATCAAAGATATTGATTGATTAATAACATGTAGTTTATATGACTATATTGAGTGGGCCACTCAATATAGTCATATAAACTACATGTTATTAATCAATCAATATCTTCAATTTAATTAAAAAAATTAATAATAATTTTTAAATAATATATTCATTTAAAGCATTTAAGTTTATCAAATCAAAATGACATAATACATTAATCTCTAAATAGTCTTTAATCAATTAAAATCCTAATTTGAATAGCCTAATTGATTTGAACCAAATTTAATTCAATTAAAACATAATCGAAGCAACCTCAAATCTTTATAAAATCAATTTGGAATTATCTTAGCCTGGTCTAATTTAGATTTGATTGATTTCACCTAAGTCAAATAAGCTTGAACTAATCAAGTTGGTTTAAAATCATCCTGAATCAGCTTGAACCAATCAAACCTAAATGATTCAGTCAACTGACAAGCTTAACTAATAAAGAAAAACGAAATTGAATTATGTCAAATAGTGCTATTCTAAATTAAAACAATCCACTTGATCTTTGAACGAGTTACATGTGTCCCACGTGCTAATCGTAATAAGTTCGGTTGAGATAAAATGAGTTGAATAGTAAAGTGATGATGTGTCTATCATTAGTCATATAAATGAGTGAGCCTAGCTTCATGAGATGAGTTGAGCCTCACTCACGAGTTGAGTTGAGCTTTATCACTGAACTGAGTCACACCTATCTCATGGATTGAGTAATACTTAATCATATGAGCTGGGTTATATCTGACCACACAAGCTGAGTTATGCTTGACCACATAGGTTGCGCCATACCTCTAGCTATATAGGTTGAGTCATGATCATATAGGCTCAGTTATACCTGACCACATAAGCTGAGTCATGCTTAACAACATGGATTGAACATACCTAGTCATATGGGCTGAGTTGTACCGCATAAACTTGGTCATACATAACCACATGGGTTGGGTCATGTTTTATCGCATAGGCTAAGCTATGCATGGTCACATGAGTTGAGTCAAGCATAGCCACATGGGTTAGATCGTGCCTGACCACATAGATTAGATAATATCTGACCACATAAGCTGGTTTGGCTAATCAATTTAACTCAAATGAGACTCCAATTTGACCCCTCTTGTTAAATTATATTTTTAATATTTTCATAAGTACTATAAAATATTATAAAATAATAATTAGTCTCATATTAATTTTTTTTCATAAATTAACTCATTTAGTTTCGTGATTGCAAATTTAAAACTAATTAAATCATCAAAATTCACATATAATTTCCCAAAACATAAGTTTACATAATTAAATAAATTAAAAATATTATTAAATTAATTAATCATTTTAACATCATAATTGAATGAACATTATTTATTAGTCATAAAATTCGAAATTAAAATATTATTATGCATCATATAAATTACAATAATTTTAATATTAAATATCTTAAAATATGAATAAAAGATGATAAAAGAATAAATGATTATACCTTTAATCGAAATGTTTTTCTCAAGTTTTTGTGGTGAGAAATGAGAGAAAATAACTCTTTCTATATGGGAGAAGATAACTATATCTAAAAAATAAGTAATAATTTAATTTTTATTTTTATTTTATTTTCCCACATAAAGATAAAATTATAATATTTATTTCTTATGGTTCACAAAAAAGAATAAAATATAAACAATTTACTTTCTAAAATTTATATCACTCATTAGGAAATAAATTAATTAATAATTTAATTGAGTGACAAATTTTAAAAATTAAAACGAATCATTTCATCAACCATACTACATAAACAAAAAAAATTAATAATTTAAATAAAGTAATATATTATTTATGATAATTAGTTTATATTAAGGGAGAAATGATTAAACATTTTAGCTAATTATGCCCAATTCATCTATTTATGCATCAATCACGTATAAATTATTTTTTTATGGTAAATAAGAAAGATCAATTCAACAACGTTCTCTTTCAGGCCTTTCTTTCGATCAATACGACCCCTAAGGAATAGTTTTTGCTAAAACTCGAGTAGTTTTTTCAAAACTTGCTTCAGATATGAAACTTTGAGTATTCAAAGATTCCCTCATTATTCCCAATAGGATTGCTCGATAAAAGATCGCTTCATCCAAAGCACGCCCCGCTCGTTCCGCTCACAACAATCCGATTAATTCCCTCGTTTCTGTATTTTCTATCTATAAAAATGTAACGTTAGGATAAATAGAGTTAAATATTTTATTTTCATAATTATAGACATCTTGATATAAACTTTTTTATATCTACAAGTTGTTGTAATGCCAAAAGATCTAATCGCAGGGTAAATAAAATTAAATATTTCATCTTCGTAATTATAAAAATTTTAATATAATTTTTTAAATTAAAACTGTAATGCTAAAAAGACTAATAACGAGGCTTTTTGCTCTCACCCATTGCAGTGAAGATGACATGGGAGGTGGAAAAGATGAAGCACGAAGCATCGCATTCTAGTTTCGAAGGACTGCTTTCAAACACAGCGCATGGACTTGCCGGACATGCACCACCACCGTATGGATATCCTCCTCAGGGATAGCCACCGTACGGATACCCGCAGCCGCCATCAGGACGCCCACCGACCCCCGGGCCGTCAGCGCCGCCGCATCATGGTAGTAATTCACCAGCTCTGGAAACTTGTTGCATCATAATGCGCGCTTATCGTGTATCCAGGGCACGGTTCCGGCGTGGGGGCGTTGCTAGGGGGAGCAGCAGCTGCGGCGGCATGGAAGTTCACCGGTTGTTGTCGCATGGGCACCTTCACCTTGGCCATGGGAGGCACCACGGCAAGTTCGAGTGGAAGTGATTCAACGCGTTGACTTCTCTGGTTCTGTGGTCTTGTTCCTTTTAATTCTATATTTAAGTAGAATGTTGATAGGTTAAAAGGCAAATTGATCTTCTAGTGCTGTTTAGTACATACAGATTGAGTTTTTGGTACATTCTAATAATCCAGATTGATTTGTAGGTAGCTATTTGATGACATTCCAAGATCATATTGAAGATTGACAGGAACAGCAAACTGGCTTTTTACATGAGAAAAATGAATCACAGAGTTTGACTCAGACTCGAATTCATTTCGAATCATTAACATGGTATCAGATTTGGAGGATGCAAATGAGCAAACTTGACAAAAGCTTCAGTCAACATGGATGACTCTCAAAAGCAAGTCATGATGTAGAAGAAGCGCAATCATCGGGAAATCTGCCACCTTCATCTGCTTGTTCTGCAGCATCCATTAACCTGGAAACTATGTAGCATCCATGTTTTAGCAAGTGGCTGCAACAAGTCTGGAAATAAGATTGCCTCTCCACATTTCAGTTCCACCATAAAATAGTAGCTGTTTGAAGCATCACAAACAATAGTAATGTGGAAGAAATGGCTTTTTGGAATCAGTAGGAACAGAGAGGAGATTCTGCATATGCAAAAGGAAGACTAGAGAAAATGGAGAAGCTTGTTTTTCTATCTGCAACAATAATTATAACTCTGCATCGGAGCTGCAAAATGATGGATCTTAGTCAAGTCTCTCAAACGCTGAAAGCAGCTGCACAGATAGATTATGAGATGAAAGTAGGGAAGTGAAATATCACAACTGCTAGACCAGAAAAGCAAGAAAGAAATCGTCTTCAAAATACTCATGATCGAATAAAATCCTTAAATCACTTTCAGGCAGTAATTATTGAGATTGGAATTATTCCTCACTACTTCACACCTGTTCTAAATCTTTTCTTTGTATGTGTAATGTGACATTTCACCAATCAACACTGGATTTCTATACAAGACTCTTTTACTAAATTCACTCTCTTTTCATATACAGTGATGTTTCAACTATCAGTGTCGACTTCTATCGTCTCTAGAAGTTCTCCTTGTGGAAATGGAAACGGGTAGTGGTATTATAGCTGAATTCTTGTGAGAGATCCCTCAGTTGTTTTGTGAGCGTGGGGGATCCACAGTAAAAAACACCTGCAATACCACATGTTAGGGATCTGGGAAGTGAGAAGGTTGGCATACTAAAAGTTCGACAAAAGTTCACCTATTCGAGCAGCTTTGTGGGCACTGGCCAAGTCAGAGAACACTTTCCTCCAATTTGGCCTCGCGAAGTGTGTGCGTATCTGTCAAGTATGAGTTAGAAACTAGAGAGGAGCAAATGTTCATTTATCTGAGTTAAGAAAGTCAATTACCCGACTTCCAGAGACGATGTCAACACCACTTTTGGCATGTTGAAGTGATTGAACCATTGCAATAAGCGCCGACCGTGCATCGCCTTCTTCATACACACTTGTCAAGTAGTTGTGCATCTCTATGACATTCTGCATATGCATTTGCCTCTTTGTCAGTTATGGTTCTATGAAAAATGGAAATTACCAGTCAGTTATAAGGAAACAATTTTAGGGAAGTACATTATAGTCACTTTCGGCAACATCATTCATGACACCTTTGAACCATTCAAATGATCCTTGTTCCCTTGTCACCCAATAGAAGTAAGCCCTTCCTGGACCATTTTCTTTGACGGCAGTTGCATCTGCATTATGTATTCTTTGCATTTCCTGCATGAGTTTTGAGCCTGTAAATAATGCCTTTAAAATGCTACCTTGCGACTAGTGAAAATAGATGTGAGTATAGAATACTTCGTTGGTCTTTATATTGTTCAGGAGATCCTTCAGAATACTTATAAATGGAGTTGCACCGATTCCCAGTCCGACGAGCAAAAGAATGTCGTATTTCTTGTAATTTTGAGCTGGTGCACCATATGGCCCATCGATGTAGAGCTTAGGAAATCTGAAAAGCAATTAATGCATTTATAATTTTGCATAGTGTTTATAGGTTAATATTACTTGCTTCTACAAGAGTTCTGATCACCTTGTATCTTCAAATTGAACATCTGCAAAAACTGTGGTTTCAAGTCTAACTAGGTTAGCCTTCTTTGAAGTCACCTGAGCCTGGCAAACCTGTATAAAGAGACTTCTGTTAGAAAATTCTGAAAAAATTTTAGATAGTCCTCTTTGGCAATAACTTTCTGCTTGAACTAACCTTTCCAAATAGATTCCTTAGCTCAGATGTCCAGTCCCCCAGGGTACGGATATGAACACTCAGGTGCTCATCTCCTGGTGCCGAAGTGATTGAGAATGGATGCCTATGGAGATAAATACAAAGGTGAATACAGGAATTGTCACTAAGTCAAATGCGATCTGAAGCTAAGCACATACCATTCAAAAGGTGAGACATCTGGACATTTGACGAATAGGTACATTCCACTTTTGTATTTGAAACCTGGTGGCTTTTTCATATGTATTGAAAGGACATTACCCGGATATATTGCTGCCTGTATGACACATACGAAAGGTGAAGCATTTCATTTTTGCACTTCTTTTGTTGATTGGCTAGTTCATGGATATATATATATATATATATATATATATATATATATATATATATATATATATATATATATATATATATATATATATATATATATATATATATATATATGAGTAGCTTACCTTAACAATGCTGACACGAAAGCTTTTCTCACGAACTTTCCGAATTGATCTCTCGCAGACATAAAATAGGACTGGAATCATTAGATACATCCATGTCTGTCCCAAGAAAGATAAGTTATTATCTGCCAGAATAACAATAACTACTTTGATATTGCTATATGATGAATATAAAGCGTGACTTACTGTCTTCTTGTACCATTCCTTGGTAAGAAAAATGAAGTATGAATGCACTATCAGAAGGGCATATACGACAGCCAGAAGATGGTGCGCATACCAAAATGCATTGAAACCAGCTAAATGGTGGAGGGGTGATGGCAACTTCACGACACTCCTCCTAAAAGAATGTGTTGCCAGTGTGAAAGAAAATGCCATGATGATGATCATGAGGATACCAGTGACCCCAGGAGCACTCGCTAACAGAGATGGATAAGTTGGTTGCTTATAATGGAAATTGGGCCCCAACGTTCTCATGAACTTTGACTTTGGGCATGTTATTAGCCTTGGAAAATCACAGGTTACATGAGCAAGGGTGTGCACTAAAGTTCCGATTGTTATTCCCAGTGCAATGACCTGCAAATATTTGTATGTAAGAGGAACACATACGGACATTTGCAAAGTATTTCTTTTTCAGTAAGCTTAATGTTCGAAAGTCTCGCTTACCTTGTGGAAGTTGATGTTGTCATCGAATGGGAATACTGAACTAAGACGGGTTGATCTGAGCCTCGTGAGGGTGTTCCGACAAACAGGGATGAGAATTAGAGCCATGTTGAATTTCAGGGTCTCAGCTGCAGCCTTGGCTATGCAGACACAGTAACCCATCACTTCAAATGCTGCCCTCCTTTTGTACTGGGCAAATTTCCATGCTGCTAGGACTATATTGAGTGTCAACCAAAAGGAAATAACCCATATCCTCTTCCAGTTCTCATGAACAGAATCTGCAGTCCTGCTGACAAACTTATTGACTGGGTTTCTGTATCTCATCGGTATCATTGTCCTTGCAAGGCTGTGTGAACGCTTGAGTGTTTTCTCAGATCCTTGTGAGCTAACCATCCCTCGAAGTAATGTCTCGAGCTGCCAAAGCTGGAATAGATATCACAAGACACAAGTGTTAGTACGATTAGTCTACTAGATCTTCTGGATACAAGATATTTGTCCAACTTTTGATATTTCTTTGAAAATTCAACAGATGCCTCGGTACCTCAATATAGCCCAGGCCATCTGGGTCAAGCTCCTCCATTATGAGAGCAGCATAGGTCGCTGCATTTGCTTTCAGCTTGGCAAGCTTGTTCGCCGAGGCACTGAGTATGATAATCTGTGAGGAAGACAATCTGTGTCATTAATTTGTCCACACCGTAAAGAAATAAGAGCATTTCCAACCAATGGGAAGTGAGATTTAATTGAGACATCAAGATTGTCTACCTCTTTCACCTCCTCTTCTGAGAGCTTTCCATCACCGTTCTTGTCACACCTATTTCGGCAACATAGCAGATCATGTCATGTAAAAATTAGTGGGTCTCAGTGCAGAAAGCAGATAAAGTTGAGAAAAAATGGTTACATGTCAAAGAATATCTGTAGCCGAGAATCAAAGTTTCGGTCTGTCATTTCCTCCCAAAACTCCTTCAGTTCAGCTTTGGTCACACCGTTTTCTGGCTCCAAGGTCCTCCTCCTTGCTAAAGCAACAAATAGCTCCCCAGCAAACTCCGACTCAGCCATGCCTTGCCAATGGGAACCCAGAACAAAAATATATATAAGAACCAACAAATTCATTCCTAGATCTAATTAATTTCTCAGGAAAGGAAAGGAACCAAGATCCGTCTTTTACTAGGAAATATCTCGTCCTGTCTTTTTCATTTCTTTTGTTTGAAGTGTTTTTTTCCTCATCAGCACCTCCAAATCGTCGGTGTGATCCAGTAGATTCTGATATATGCTTCGTGTGGGTTAAATCGCTCTATTGATGTGATAACAATGTCTGATGGCCACGGCAGATCGATCTCAAACCAATTAGGAAAAAAGACGTTTAGATGGGATTCAGTGACGCTCTTCACAATGTGCACAACCGATTCTGTAACGTCACTACGAACTGCTTGCATCAGAACTCGATTCTTCCCTAATTTGCCGCCTCAGGAGTACTAGATCGAATGGAGACTTTACTTACAAGACTAAGCTCTCGGTTATTCTACATCCTCAAAGCAAAAGATGGAGGCACTCACCAATGCAGCGGCCGAAGTGCTCCTTGGGAAGCCGTCCGCCGACGGCGAATTGGCCGAACCGCTTCTCGACGGCGTTCCACCCCTCCTTGCCACCGGACGTCTTGTCGAGGAAGCGGAGGCCCTTGATCCCCGTCTGCGCGCTGGACACCATCCGGGTCATCTTCCCGGGGTTCTTCCTCTCCCCACCGCCGGTGCTCCTGGTCGAATCCCGGAAGCCCAACTTGATCTTGGACGGCTGGGCCAGGAGGCCCCGGGCGGAGCCCCTCGGCGTCGCATTGGTCGGCGGCGGCGGCGGGTCCGCAGCCGGCTGGATTTGGTCGCCATGAACCACGATGCTCTCCAGCTCATGCGCCGTGTGGTCGCCGAGGGGGCAATCCATGTAGCCCTGCGCTGGTCCCATTCTCTCTATGGTGTCTGGTAACTGGCGGTAGATCTCCTCCCGTCACCTGCTTCCTGTGTCTATCTCCCTCTACGGCGGAGTTGCAGGTTCCATGGCGAGAGAGAGAGAGAGAGAGGAGTGGGGGGAGAGGGCGAGGGTGTTTAGGAAATTAAAAGGGAGGAGGAGAATTCTACCGGTGGAAATTTGAAATGACACGAAAACTGTGACCGACTTATCGTCCACAAAACATCAAATATGGGAAATTTGAGATCGGTCCACCGACACCGGCGATGTTGCGGTCCACTCCATTCCCCGCCACCATCACAAGTAAATTATTATTCTTATTGTTATATTTGTGCTATTTCAAATTTATATTTGGATATATTGAGTAATAAGACCAAAAGATAATAAATAATAATAATAATAATAGACGAGATTCGGTTATATATTTACGAAGTAAATCAATTTTTTATATGAATATATAAATTCAGACATAAATCTCTTTATATTGCCGCAAACTGTTACATAAATTTTTAGATATAGTAGAGATAAATTCTACCATCGTTCATGTGTTTTCTCACATCCTCCTCTGTCACAGGCAAAGAAAAAAAAAAAAGTAAGCGGTGAATGATTCTAAGTTCTTCATGGTCATTTATTTTTTGGATCGGTGCATCTTGTCATAATTCATCTAGTTCCATGAAAAATAGAATTAGAATAAAATCGATTTCAAACGATTTAGGTTCTTGTTCAAATTGTCAATTCCAATTGATGAAAAAAATAAAAAAAATATTTTATTAATATTTAAATCCAACTCATTACACTTTAAATTTTAAGTGCTAACCACTTCATTATTGAGGAATTTATTTATGTTTTTAACTTTTATTTTTAGCTAGCTTTGTCTTCCATTTCAAGGAACCAGAACAAAATCGCTAAACCCTTAGTTTAATTTCAATTTGGAATCATCGAACAATTGACCTAATTCAATTCTGATTTAAATTGAATCATGATCAAAATTACTAGAAGAAGGTAAAATTAATACAAGTTACAAAAAGGGTAAAGGGTAGAATGGACGAGAACCCAAACTCTAATTTTAATTTTTGTTATCTTTCAAAGAAATAATATGTAAGACTTGAAAAATACTTCATTTTGTTTTCTAAATCTCATCAGATTACAAGGAATTTAGAGGATGTCGTTAGAGGATATTACATGAACTATCTCGTTGGAATAATTCATTTGGGATTTATGTTGGAGATAGTGAGTGATACTACCATAGCCAATGAGTTGGTAAATGGGTAGAGTTGACTTCATACCTTATCGTCAAAGGGTGGACTTCCTGGCGTCCGGCCAAGGCGTGGGTGAGCATTACCAAGCGCTTGGTGATCGTCCATGGAGTCAACGTCATGGTTGGCTGTAGGACACCCAGTTGGTGCACCCCCCTTTGACACTTACCTGATTTGGAGGTGGACCCCGCGAGGGCGACGGCCCACCCATTCCCACATGGCCATGCGTCGACTGGATTGGGTACAGCGAGGACCATCCATGCTGTAGTCCTACCTTCCTCCGGCTAAGAAGTAATTACGAGGCGGCGTGTCCCGATCGCCGCCGCTGGATGCCATCCACCTAAACCGATGGATGTCGATTGATTGGACCCTAAATTTATTTTTTTTCAATAAAATAAGTATGGTCATAAATTACATAATTAAAAATATTAAAAAAAGGTAAAGCAAATAATGAAAAAGCAGAACTTAGATGTGTTTAGAAAAAAAATATATTTAGATTAAAATTTTATGGTACTTCAGTACGTTGAAACGATCTAATTAATGAATGCAGTGTTTCTTTTTCTTTGTTTGTGAAGAGAAAACAAAGAAAAAGAATTATGTAGAGTACATGCAATATAATTATTCTTTAATATATAAAAATTGATGTTGGGACACTTCACCCACCTCGATGCAATGATATGATGTCCGGAACATGGCGAACCACTTCAGCTGTCTTGAGATGATTGGTATGGCACTCCAAATCTAACAAAAAAATTGAGAAAATTAGCTAACAAGCGTGGGAAAATGTTCAATCAATGAATGACAATTACACGATAGAATAAGATGGCAACATGCGTACTCCTCTTTCTGGTCCACCTGCCAAGAACATGGTTGTTGCTGCAGGGAAAGCGTATCAGAGGTCAGTGAAAACTATTGCTTCTGCAACAAGATTTGGCTTCCAGCAATACAAAAAAGAAATAGAACATGCGCCGCTGCTCATCACCGACAGCTCGGCAGAGACGAGACAAAAGAAAAGAAAAAGGAAAGAAAGAGAGAGTCTTCCGGGCATAAGATTGAGTGTAGGGAAGCACGTTGCTGTTCCAGCATCAACGCCTGCTTCCAACTCCTCTTGTTTGTTCTGGACTTGAAACCAACCCTGGAGCAGACTGCATCATGACCAAACAAATGGATCCTTTTCTCGGAGAACATGGTCTGCACCAGCATGACATTCCTCCTGAAGCATGTCATGATTCGTTAATGTCCTCTTTCTCTTCTTTAATGAAGTAGGAGGAAGACTTTGAGGATTAAGAAATGCTCTCCTCCAACATATTCTATCAGAGGTTGGGAGTAGCAGCCAAGAGCAAGTGGACAAGAGCAAGCCTTGTCAAACTGCACCACCTAACAGTAATAATATACAAAAATCATTTAGATTCTGACAAAGATAAAAAAGAAGAAAGCAATAATGAATACCATGATCACTGGAAATAGAATTCTGAGAGGCATGCACAAGCATGCTATCATTTCCTGAGAGACAAAAATAATAGAAAAATGTGAATGATATTTGTTTCTTGTCCTTTTAATTTTGCCCTCAAAGGACCAAGTCTGCACTGCCCTTCTAGGTCATGTATCCTCTATACAAAATGCCCTGTGATCTCTCTCAAAGTCGATCCATGTATTTAATGGCTTCATAAATGTAGGACATCCGGCACTAGATTATGCGGAAAACCATAGGCAGTATTGCTGTTGTTAAAACTTGGCAATAGCAAGATCATACTTTTGTATAGATTAGGCACTAAGGGGAGGCTCTGCATCGGTGAGATGTTCCAATTGATTTTGCTTACTTAGATTTATAAAATTTTTAAGATAGCTGCAATCTGACCAATTACACCTAATGCATGAGACCATGGGATTACTCTTGCACCGACAACATACTTTTCAAAATCATGACCATCTTTGGCAGGTAGTGTCTTGAAAAAATTTAATCTTGCAGCTATGCATTATTATCTAGTAATTGCAGTTGAGTGGAAGGATTCTATATAGACCAATGTGTATTGTAATCAAATTTTAAGTATATACAGAGTAATCATGTATAAAAAGCCAGGCCAATTTCCAGATATTATATCAACAAACAAGGCCTGATAGCTTATGTTGGGTTATTCATTTCTCAAATGTCAGAAATGGCCAAACCATCCCTTCTATGACTCATAAATTTATGCCCATTTCTCAAAGAAAACACAAACGCCCATACTCTACAGCATACAGATTTGAACGAAAAAATAAACATGAAGGATTCTGACACTTTTGGTTCATCTCTTACATGTAAAATCAAGGCCTAAATGGTGAGAGTTTCTGTAAGAAATGCCTTGTGCAATGTTTCAGTGTAAACCAAGTCTAGTATTCATCTTAGACTTAATTGTTTGGCACCCTTTTGTGTGCTTGATTCGTATGCATCAAGGATCCATGTTTTTAGTATAATTTACTCAAATCTGAGCATCAATAATGGCTCAATATGCAGAGAAATATGGTCGATATGCCATAAACTTCTAAAATAACTGGATCATTATATCTCAATAATAAAATGTGTTCAATTTCACTATCTTGCATGATAAGCTCAAAACTGAAGAATACGTGTTGAAACAAACGAAATATTTACACACCACCAACTTTTCTTACGTTATGGGTTAAAATTCAAGAAAGAATTGCCTTGATGAATGCTATTTAGTCCAGAAAGCAGCATTACCAGAGCAGGACCAGAATATCCTTCTCATGCTACCAAACTGCTCTCAGAAAAAAAGAGGTGGTATCATTAAGTAATATCTCAATTGCAAATATAGTGTTTGCTTCTCTCAAAAATGATCATGATTTTAGGTTTTTAATGATTAAAAAAAAAAGAAGTTCCTGAGTAAAAAAAAGTCTACATTTCTACCGGTATGTCATAGATTGTCTTTTTTCCCTTGTGGAGAAAGAATAGATTTGGACGGTGAATACTTAGGAACATGATTATGTTCCCAGATCTAGTTCCACAGTATGAATTCCTTATTTTCTTGCAGCACGAGGGCCATGGGGCCTATGATTGAGATTTATGTGACCAAGAAAAGTGCTACGTGCTTTATGCCACCAATTATTTGTTCCAACATACCATCACGAGCAAATTAGCTGTTTTTGCCTAAGTCGTGCGACACCCTTATGCGTGTCCTGTCCAAAGTCGGACCTGTTCGAAACCTCCTACGATCCCTTAGGACTTGCAAAAGAAGGCGGGACAAAGAAAGCTTCACAAGAGATCCAGTTTGGCAACCATTTCAGTAAACACTTTATAGCTAATGCAAATTTAACCATGGATATCGGCTCGTAAGTTGGACCAAAGGTATAAAATTGGTCCATTCCCGATCGAATTTGTTACAAGTGTTCACATGACACATACTTTATGTACAAGACTACATGACCACCAAACTCACTCAAATAGGGTTGTTAAGCCTTTGGCCGCTTCTCTTTACATGTAGCAACTCATGAACCGAAAAGGCACGAACATGCATAAGGCATTACATTTGACAAGCCTTCTAAAATTTGTCGTGATGGTTCTCCCCCACTTATTCCTTCGATGTCTTCGTGAAGCTTTTTTGGTATCGCAACTCCTTGCCTTTCTTTGGATCTTCGACACTAGAAACACTTGCGATCGCCCCTCGGCTCCCGGGCCTCAGCGGGACTATTGTTGTCGAGTCGTCAAACTTTAATCTGCCACGCTGCTTCAACCCGCTAATGACTTTGACTCTGGTGTGGGATTAACAGAGTTGTGTTGATCCTTGTTGGTTCTTGAGGAATTCCAAGCGAAGGAAAGACCATCCTTGATAGGACAAACAATCTAAGAAATACTTCTTAAGCGCACAAAGGTTGGATGCTTGTTGGAGCTTTCGAGCATTGCCTCCAAACTTTGAAGTTTTCATGTCCTTCCTTCGTAAAATTTGCCCAAAGGATCTTATTCCGCTTAGTCGTTCGTCGATAGAGCTCGCATCACTTTAAGAGGATTGACAGGAGTTGAAAAATAAAGCGGACATCTACTCTCAGTAGCACTGATCACCATTGGTGAGGACTTGACAACCGTTGTCTTTCGTTAGATTCCTTCGAAGGGTCTTCGATTCGCCAAATAGAGCTGAAACTTTCTCTTCGGGATAAATAAGAGAAGAGGTGAAGTTTCGCCCATTCTCTTGAAAGTTGAAAAGGCAAAGGTTACTTAACTGCTTGCTGCCTCCTCGAGGTTGTACTGCAGAGCCGTATTAGTTGAAAGTTGGTTACTAGACTTCACTTGCTCTTAGCTCACCCTTAGAAGCACTTAGGAAGTGTTTACAAGGCGGAGTAGTGAGGGATATTGTGATTCACCTTCCAAAATGTCATTGAACTTACGGAATGCAAGAAGTTATCACTCCAACTTAGAGCGGAGTCTCAGAGGATTAAGTCGCCTTTAGGATTGTATCGCCTTCTCCATTATTTCTATCACCTACCTCGAGTAGCTTGAGGATCAACACCACGCCGCTTGCTTGCCGTTCCTTGGTCATGCATTCTTGCATCGACCAAGTCCTTCACTTAAAGCTATCTTGATGAGAAGTCATGACCACGGTCTTACGAAGTTCCTAATCGACCTTGTCTTAGTACTTTGGGTTTGCCTCTGCATTCTCCACCTCCTCACCATCTCACGAAGGAGCGCTCTCCCCATGAGAGCAAGGGATCGATGACTCCACGGAAGTCCCGCCTCTATGGTGCCATGGCACTGCCATGCCCATAGCACTACTATCCGTTGTCTCACATCTGTGTCCCTTCTTCACGATCGATAGATCGCCTCCGGGGTTCGACACTCTCCGAGTCCACCTTCATTCTAGCCCGACACTCGATTTTGGAGCCGAGTCCCTCGAACTCGTCATTACTTCCTGAAGCCTTTGACAAAGGACCTAAGGCAACACCTCTGTGTTCTTTGAGTAGTTCCTCTTGGTCGATGGAAAGATACACGCAACTCGCACTGGCCTCAAGAATATGTTGTAGGCCTTACACCGCTTTTGTTCTCCTCAAGTTGGTCGTAATGAGAAAACTCGATGCCTTGTCCTTTGACTTGCCATGCTCCTTTAGCGAATGTGAGCCCAAGATCCAACTCTTGACCTCTCCGATCGTTCCTTTGACTTCAGAGTAATCCAATCCCCCCCATGAGACTCACTGGTACTTGCATCTGAACTTCTCCCTCGGTGGTGCCCAGCCCCCATAAGTTGATGCCCAAGGCTTCAGCGAGCTAATCGAATCGAATGTGGCAAACCTTGGTGGAGTCCACACGAGAAGATCGCGAGAGTTCATACCATGGCATTCCCTCTTTGAATACATAGCCCTTCTTGCCGTCGTGTTGCTCACCAAAGTGGAGCTCCCAGTCGCGCTCCCCATCATACCTCCGTATGACCTTGTCTCTCACGGGACAAGTCTTGTGTGTGTGTCACATTGCCTCAAACTATTCTCTATCACGATCCGCTGCACCATGTCGTCTCCTGGTGATATCTCCTTGCATTCTAATCCTTGTGGTATGAACTCGAACTATGATTTTTCCATGTGTGGCCTCCGCCAACACATCGTAGAGCCTTTGCCACCTTCGATTCTATTCGCTCGAGGAAGAATCGACCTTCGTCCACCCGCTCTCGGGTCATGGGGACGAAGCACAACTCTAGAGATAGTCCGTCGCCTAGCAGCTCCTCCTCGAAGTCCCACGACTCACCTGAAATAGGTATCTATTATGCCGGATCCTATGCCTCTACCCCTACCAAAGACAATCTCCCTGAGCACATTCACTTTCTCACGGCAACTCAACTAGCAACAGTTGTGGCATATTCTTCAAGAGTGCCCGCCTCTGCGTCCTCTTGCCCCGTGCCAAGGCCTCTTGACACCAGCTTCCCCTCTGCAAGTTGTGTCGTCTTAGTTCCTCCATCAAATGTTTCAACGAGATAAGATGCATGTGCCCCAAAGCTCTCTCTGTCCTTGGCACCATGCAAGATGAGTCTGCTCCATCAGAATAAGGAACCTATGGAACGACATGATCCTGCTCCTACCTCTGCAAGAGTCCATGTCCTTGACCTTTGTTTAAGGAAAGTTCAAAGCCTCCGCTTCATGTTCCATCTTCTATGTCAACTCCTTTCATGCAGCTTGGGTACATAACTAAGTTACCCCCAAGTTGCTGAGTCAATTTGATTGAGTTAATGGTGGCCCTCGCGCCTACCATTTCACGGGTCAACCCTGTGTTGAGTTCGATCTCCGTATCGACTCCAAATGTGTCTTCACTTTGTGTTGCCTTGGGTTGCTCCCCCACTTGATCTCGTTATGTGTCCACCAACGTATTACCTCTTGCGAGATCATGCGATGACTCCTCGTTGCTTGCTCGGTCCGTTAAGCTTTGTCTTGAGGTACTCCTCAACATGTGTGGTCGTGCACGTGATTCTCCTCAAGGAGAATGAAGAACTTATCCTCCTGATGCGAGTGCATGAGCAAGGAATCCTTCCTAAACAAGAAGTTTTGGTGACCTTTGTCCCCTTGGACTACTTAGAGCCTTGTTGAACAAATGATGGACTCGCCTCGAGCCCAAACGCACTGTTAGATTGTGACTCTTTGCCAATATAACTCCAAGTGCCGCACCCTCTGGTAGCAACATTGTTGAAGTTCAATTGACACTTGACCTCTTACGACGTATCGACTCGCTTCACGTGCAGAAAGAAAGTTTGATGCTCCATGGCGCCAACCTTCGACCGCCGGAAGTGGGATGGCCAAGCGGCAGGGATAGTAGTAACCAACTCGACAAGCCGAGGAGAACGAGTACTCGAATTCCGCGAAGTATGTAATTCCTCACCTCTGTGAGCTTTACAGAACTCGGGAAATCATTTGAACAACCCACTCCACCTCTTGGTTATCCTTTACCAAGCAGAGCCGCTGCTCGAGTAGAGTTTTTGCCAGACCCCGAAGAGCCACTACTCGAAGACCATCCCAACCTTTATGTGCTCACGTAATTCTTCTTAGCTTGTTTGTCCTTGTGGTGCCTCTTCGCGAAGGGTTAGGCATTCCCTCCGAATGCTATTCTCGGATGTCGCTCCTCGAAAGTGCGACTCCTTTCCTACAACACCATGTAAATTTCCCCAAGAAGTCGCGCTTGTTGGGCCCTGGATTTTGAGTTAAACGTTTACATGCTAAGTGTTTCTATGTGTGCTTGTCCCGCTCTGATACCAATTGTCCCGCTCTGATACCAATTGTCACAACACCATCTATCCGTTTCCCCAGACGGCCGAAGAATTTGCCCTGGACACGATCCCGTTAAGTCCCCCACGTTTACATGCTAAGTGTTTCTATGTGTGCTTGTCCGCTCGATACCAATTGTCACAAACTTATTGGTTTGCACTAAGTCGTGCGGCACCGTTGCGTGTCAGTCCACAAAGGTCGGCCTAAAGAAACCTCCTACGATCCCAGGACTGCGAGAAGAAGCGAGAGCCGAGAGAAAGCGCTTCGCAGATCCACAAGCAAGATTCAAGATCCAGAAACACTTTATAAGCAATGCAAATTCTAACCATGAATATGAGGAGAATGTTGCACAACAAAGGTATAAAATTGGTCCTCTGGCACCAAATGCTTATATAAATGTTCTACAAGTCTACACTTTACTACCAAACTAAACTCAAATGGGGCTATTAAGGCTAAACACCCGACCCTTTACATACTTGGCAACTCATGAACAACCCAAAAAGACACGGACATGCATAAGCATTACATTTGACAAGCCTTCTAAAATTTGTCCATGACTTTTGTATGCACCAATCTGGAGTTGTCAGCTCCATAGTGTGCTTAATGCTCATTATCTTCCTCTTGGGTTTCAAAATTCATGATTTTATTGACACTTAAAATTGATGATAAGTTGAAGTCATACTAGTCAAGGTTGACATATATAAGACGGGACACCAATTCAATCTAATGATGTGGCCGAACTCAATATATGTCACTCCACTCTTTTTAAAACTTTGCAATTTAGGAGTATTCCTTGGTCCTCTCTCAGTTCTTTCAAACACATGAATATTCTCCCAATCATCCCCTATTTAATTGTCTCAATCTTCTCTTCCCTTATTTGTAGGGTAGGCCAAAGTGTGTTTCAATTTATTTTTCTCTTTCACTTGGTTGTAGACATTTGGTAAAAGATCCATATGACCGACATTAAATAGTTATAACTTAACGACTTTGTTATTTTTGTTGTACTCTTACTTTTTTGTGAATCAACAACATTTGATAAAACATCATTACCTTTATCAGCAATGATACCTAAAAGAAATATTTTTCTTATTAAACAACTTAATATTTCATAATTGACGGTGATAACAAAACCAACTCTATATAAACTCGTATTTCTTATGAGGCTTTTTATTTTCTAAACTCACTCAAATAAATCTGAACACTCATATTTCTTATGGATCTTTTTTTTACCCATAACGAACAAAACTGACTTGATCGAGGGTTCTTACCAGACACACCTCGACATAATTCTTTATGGGAACAAACCAAAATGAGATACGAGATACACATATTTTCTGTCGCTATGGGAAATTATCTCTCGACTAGTCATGATTCCCATATCACATTGTCTCAAGAAGATCTTCTTCTCCTCTTCCAAGTGCAATAGCATTTGAAAAATGGGTCAAGTCGAGTCAATCTCAGCATGTCGAGGTGATGACCTAAATTGACCGCACCAATGTTTCATTTTCATAATGGCATCTTAGTTATGACTAGGATTTAATAATAGACAGCATAAAATTAATGCTGAAATCTGAGACACGAATTTGTGATCCCTTTCTACCTTTCTTGAAAACCTTCTTCTACCATGCTACATCTTCCACTCTCATTTGCATCATCAGCCTCACTCTTAATGGTTTATTTATTCCATACGAGACATCCATTTATGTTTGGCAATATAAGTGAGACACCATCAATGGCACACCCAAGGATGATTCTGACTGAAACTTGAACCTTGACAGTTTCATATATGAAGTTCGATTGAAGCATACAAAAATTGTGTGTTATTGCAAATAATGTGTTATAAGTCGAGAATAGTCCAAGGGAAACAAATGACTTGTAGTGAAATCACATTTATGAATCATATACTAAAATGAAAGAGTCATGTGAAGTTGGATAACTTCTAATGTAATCAACAACAGCATTGATGTTTTAGCCAATAAATTGTGCTCAATGCACAGAAAATAACTGATCAGTCAAAGAAACTGACCAATTTCCATAAGAAGCTGGACAACATCATCTGCTGCATTCTCTGTCTATGATTGAAGCTATTTAGCATGACCAAACAGGATTAAAGAGAAAGAGAAGAGGGAGAAGGGGCAACGTACGCAAATAGGCCCCGTGAGACCACGAACCCTACAAGAAGGGTTCGCGGTCGAGGAAGAAATCCAGAAGGCGAGCTCGGACTCGCAACGATGCTTCCCTTATCCCATTACTTTGGATCGATTTGACGGTGAAATCTTAGCTATCTCATATGAATCGAGACGAGGCGAATCATGGAGGGAGGAGGGAGGAGGGAGGAGCGAGGCAGGAGGAGGGCGGAGGAGGAACAGCATCCGCGCGATGTGTGGCTGTCAGTGAAGAATGGCGTTCGCACTGAAACCCGAATCCATTTTAAATCCAACGAAAGAAGAAACCCGAACCCGATGTAAACGGATCGAATATTACCGGATTACCCATCCCTAGGTTTTGGGTTTGGGCATCAAGTGAGTCCCCAAACCATTTCCCGAGGCCGAGGCGAGGACGAATCCGATCCCATGTCCGTCGCCGCCAGCGCAAGTCCGTCGATCGCCGACTCTGCACTGTCGGCAAGCAATCGTCACCCCTGTCGCGCCTCCTCATCGCAGCAGCAGCAACAGAAGTAGATTTGTGGCCACTCGTAATGGTGCGCGACATCGTCTCGACTCTTCCTTTCGTTCTTTGACAATAATGTACCATCCGAGCTCTAGTTTTAAGTTTCGATGATTCCCCGCCTCTCTCCACCTCGTTTCTATACACCTTTATTTTTTTGGTTATTTTATTTTTATATTTGGTCTATAATTTGATCCGTTAGAAAAGAGAAGATAGGAAGAGCTATGTGCAATGGCTTTGTTCATTTCCGGTTTGGTTGTTCATGTCAGGCTTTGGAATTGGCCGTCGCTTCGTCGTAGGCAATTCTTTGATAAGCCGTGTAATTATCAACGGGCTCTTTCTCAAGTAGTGGATGAGGATTCCGCAAAATTTGTCTGACTTCTTGGTTTTGGGATTTGCAAAGGAAAAATAAAGTTAAATCTATTCTCTCCGCGCCTTTGTAGGCGACTCTTTTAGTTAAAAATTAGATTTTGCAAAATTTTCAGAGTGAAGTTCCTTTTTTTTTTTTTTTTTTGTTTCATCTCTATGCCCGACGTGTCTCTGTACTATTGTCACTATAGTAGTCGTCATAATCATGTATAACCTTGAACAACATTGTACAAGAGAGTATAATTATTATAGAAAATGATGGAGAAATACCACATTGTTTACAAATATCTTAAGAATGTATCTGCTCCATCAGCTAATATCAATTATCATGTTTTGTTTGTGTCCAAATTCTGTATTCGGTATGAACACTGTTTTAACTGCGTAAGCCACTACCAAGTGTTTTTTTAGAATCTTTTGCATCAATTTAAAGAGTATTTTCTTTAAATAACTTCTTAGCAGGAATGGAATTATCCTTTTTTGGTTAGAGTAACTAATCTTTCTGTCTTGCAGGTGCATTTACACTAGTTGTGTGGACTATCTTGCAAGCTAAAGTACGTCCTTATGTTTACACAAATTAACTGGAAAGCTACAGCTAGTAGATTTGCTTCATGTTCACAGTTACAAAACTGTAATTTTTGGAAAATGGAACTTACACATGGATAAGTACTGTGATGTACAATCACTTTCTTCATGGTTCTTCCAAGCATTCTCTTGCTATCTTCAGACCCTTTTCCGTAGCACATCATGTTCGATCGCAGTTCAGCACATTTACAGCTTCTAGTAGATATAGCGAGTTACAAGGTAAGGGGATTGACAAGGCATTGAAACTTTTGGACTTGGTCACCCCTAGGACCAGTAAGGTTGAAAGCAAGTCATGCCATCATCACCTAATACAGGGGTGCAAGCATGATCTTCTCGAAGTTGATCAACGGAATTGCTTAAAGTTCGTTAAGAAGAGTGCAAGTAGTAAATTGTGTAATCATGCCAAGGTTATGTCTGAAAAGAGTCATCACCGTGAATCTCTTTTATGCTCTCGAATCAGTAAATCAGTGAAGGAAGATGCTCTTTTGTTATTTCTTGAATTGCATAAGAGAGGGATCAGCTTGGATGCATCTACTATTTCTGTTGTAATTAGTTCTTGTGTGTCCACAGGCACTTTTGGAACAGGGCTGCAGCTTCATGCTCTCTTGGTTAAAAATGGTTGTGATGTATCTATTCCTGGTGGAAGCTCATTGATCAGCTTGTACTCCAAACTTGGGCAGTTAGGGAATGCTTATCATGTTTTTCATATGATGCCCACGAGGAATGTCGTACCATGGACTGCTATAATTGCAGGTTTTGCACAGTCCTGGGAGGTCGACACATGTTCACGACTGTTTTATTTGATGAGACAGGCTATGATAGAACCAAATGACATCACATTTGCAAGTGTTTTGAGTGCTTGCACCAACAGTGCTTATCTTGGGTTTGGTAGGAGCATCCACTCTTTAGAATTTAAAATGGGTTTTGATCTGTATACACATGTGTCTAATGCATTGATCTCAATGTACGCTAAATCTGGAAGCATTGAGGAAGCCCGTTATGTCTTTGAGAACATACCATGTAGGGATCTAATCTCGTGGAATTCGATGATTTCTGGGTTCTCCCAACATGGACTTGCTAAGAATGCTGTGGAGTTGCTGAATCAAATGGATACCCAGAATGTAACACCTGATGCTATATCTTACCTTTGTGTTCTCTCCTCATGTCGGCATGTGGGACTTGTGGAGCAAGGCCAGCGTTGTTTTGATTTAATGCTTAAACGTGGGCTAAACCCAGAATTAGATCATTACTCATGCATCATTGATCTTCTTGGCCGTGCTGGGTTGTTGGATGAGGCATTAGATGTCATTAAGAAAATGCCAATCCACCCAAATGCTGTTATATGGGGCTCATTACTTTCATCATGCAGGGTTCATGGAAATGTATGGATAGGCATTCATGCTGCTGAGAACAGGTTGTTGTTAGAACCAGGATGTGCTGCAACTTACGTTCAGTTAGCAAATCTTTATGCAAGTGTAGGTTACTGGAATCATGTAGCAAAAGTTCGGAAGCTGATGAAGGAGAGAGGGCTGCGTACAAGTCCTGGGTACAGCTGGATTGAAATTGGTAACAAGGTGTATAATTTTAAAGCAGAAGATAGATCAAATAATAAACTGAATGAGATACTCCCAATTTTGGATTCTTTAGCATGTCATATGGAACTCTCCGAGTGTCCAGCTGCTGCAAACATTGATCTTCAATACGAAGAGATCCCTCCATGATAGCACTTCAGCGGAATACAATTTGCAAGCTTGTGTCACCAAAATGACATCCTTGGCTGCAATATTTCTGTGGATAGGACATTTATGCCTCTTATATCGTATGTGTTGTTTAAGGCTCTTTGTTTCAGACCAACAGAACTTCCTTTAGGCTTCACTACAAGTTTGATGAAGGAGGCATATGTGATTCCATAGCAGCATACCTTTCATCTATGATGCCCCTAGAAAGTTGTGTACCTGAAGAAAGGTTCCCAGCTATGTGATATAACAATAACCATATTGGCTACATCCAGAACAATTTTTACTTCATTCATGTGCTTGGAAAAAGGTGCTTATATTGTAGTAATATTCAAAGGTATGTTTCATGAGACAAATCATCTTTTTGTTTCCTCTGATTGTATTAAGATGAAAAGTATCTGTTTGTGGATTAGAGGGTGATGCTTTGCAGATAGATAAATGGTCATATTCTGCAGGTAGTAGCACTTAAAAGAGTCAAATACTGTCAATGAACTTGATGATTTAATTAACGCACTGTATAGATAGGATTTGATAGGAGACCAGATTCTAGTGGAATACTGGCCTTTCTGAGGTCTTGAGGAGCTTGCTTGTTACTTGATAGGCAATATGGTTCACCACCTACATGTTATCTATGCTCTGGGCTTCCATGGCCGTTTTGTCACGAACTTAGCTGGTTTTGCCTAGCCCAATGCGGCACCAATGCATGCAAAGTCGACCTCCCGAAATCTCCTACAATCCCTTAGGACCAACGAAGAGAAGACGGACAGAGAAAGCGCTTCACACGGGATCTGCATGAGCCATTCTTTTAGCAAACACTTTATAGCCGATGCACATTCCAACCATGGATATTACAAGCTCGTTTTTGCACAACAAAGGTATAAAATTGGTCCACAGGCCGAATTTTACAAAGAACTCGACGCAAAACATTATGTACAAGCCTACAATGGCTACCAAATATCAAATGGGGCATTTTGTCAAGCCCTTTACAAGCTTTACAATTCAACCAAAAGGACACGGACAAGCATAAGCATTTAAGCCATTTTGAATACTGAAAAGTTCCAGGTTTAGAGCTTAATACCAATTTATATATATGGTTGTCACCAAGTCAGCAGGCAGTTAAGATTGAATACTGTTGGTCAAGTTGCAGACATAAAAAAAGATCAAGAATTGCTAGATTAATTTGTCCTTTTAGCAGTAATTTTTCAAGCAGGCTAGGGTTCTATAAGTAATCTTTCAATTATATTAGTGGTTTTTATACTGTGATGTATGCCAACTTCTTGTGCTGTCAATCCTGAAAATTTAATTATGGAAGGGGCTGTAGTTGGCATGAACTTGGAGATGCACTGTCCAACAAATTATAAGTACTACTGGCAGCCATGTGTATCAGGACTTTGGTGCCTGACTGTTACAACATGGTTTCAAGTACCATTGTATACTGGTACTACTGTACCAGTGCATCGAACTAGTTATATTAACATGTCAAACAATTTTCAGTATGTTCCGTATCATACCAGTTGATACATACCAATCATGTGAGATTTCATTATGAGTACATGTACTGGTATTTTCAAATGTGTGTTATGGTTTTCCATCGCTTTGAGGATTCAACCCATATATGGAACATAAACTTTCTGCAAAATTCATAGCATCAATTGCAGTAGAAATTTAATGCTTTTTTTTGTCTTCATTCAAAAGATGATCTGTCTCAATTTCTAGGTTTTTTCTTCTGCACTATTAGATTTCTAGTAAAAGTTTCATCTGACAGTAAATATGTGAGAAAATATATTGTCTCAATTCCTATGTTTTTTTAATTCACTGTTAGATGTGTGGCAAAAGTTCTATCTGACAGAAAATTTGTAAGAAAATTTACAAACATGTTGTCTGAGGAAAAAGCTGAGCGAACGTTATGTGATTTCATTTTCTAGCAAAGTACTATTTGGTTTTCCTTATGATGTTAACTTCCGGTATAACTTTGGTTGTTACCTAAGCAATGCTATTTTAAGTGTGTGATACAGAGAGAACCTGAATAATGAATGGTGTAGATGATAACATTGGAATAGCTGCTGCTCTCTTTCTTTTTCTTGGCATATATATGTGTACTGTATGTATGCTTGTGTGCATCCAAATTGACAATCTTAGGGTGATCCAAGGTCGCCAACACCTTATTTGCATCCTTATGTGTATGCAAAACAGTGTTTGACTCAACTTTAGTTTATGAAAAACTGCAACCCTGCATGTAGCTACTATTTATTTGATTGAAGATAAATTGGTTATAATTTTGCATGGCAATGCTTTTATGTGGGCATGGTACAGTAACAGTCAACTTTTTTGTAGACTACCCATCAATTTGTTAGCTCTCGGTGGTGCTAATATCAGGCCTTTGAGTAATTTCTCAGTGTTTACATAATTGGCCTAAAGATGATTAACTGATAGGAAACGACTAGATCTTTCAAGTTGCTTAATAGTAGTAGAGGTACATTAAATAAGTTATTTGTTCAGAAATTGGATATTATAAGATTTTTGCTCATGGGATTGAAAAAGGTTTATTTATTTATTTTTCAAGCTTGTTGAATATAAAAAAATCTTTTAAAATCCAACTTTTTAAATGCCAAAAAACAGGTGATGCTGGTTTAGCAGGATTCTGACATTTGAGATCCCTCTAATGAGCTCTTCTCATCCTGCGTAGGTACAGCTGACAATAAATTATGATTGATATGCATTTGGTGACTTTTGGCAATTGACATACATCATAATGTGCTTCCTTCATGCTGTGTGAGTACAGCTGACGTTAGATTATGACTGAAATATGAGCTGGGGAGCCGGTCATTTGACATCCCAGCATGATGAGCACCCTTCACTGAGTTCAGATTAAGGGGACCTAAAATTATGACTTGCACTACATGGGGTGGGGACTTTCTGCCATTTGACATCCAGCATAATGTGCTTCCCTTATGCTGCACAGGTAAGCTTACAATGTACTATGACTAGCACGATATGAGCTCGGAATTTCCATTTATTGAGTTGCCAAGAGCGTACAATCTGCACCTTGTATTATCTCCAATGATTACAGCATCAACTGCTTTTCTGCGTGTAGCGTTCTTCCTAGAAGTTCCAACACTTGTTTTCTCATAGTTACACAATCCATGATGGGATCAAGTTTCATCTTTGACCCCTAAAGAAGAGCACCCAGTTAGACAATTTGAGTTCATTTCATTCAAATTATATTTGGGCTGTGGTTGTGTTAATTAGATCAGGTCAAATAAGTTAGCAGCTCTGTTTAATTTCACTTTCTGATTAGCTATATTTGACTCAACTTAAAGGAGTTTTATATGCTTGATTCCAGAATAGGTAGGAGAACTGGAGGATCTCAGTCGGCTGCTTCTCTAGACAGTTATCTTGCGCCTCCAATCTGCAAGGTTCGGTTTCCAATTTTTTGAAGGTATAAATTGAACTTAGTTGCCAAGAGTAAGGGCTGGCTTCTTAGGATGTGAAAAATTGTCTGATTAGTTCTTTTATAGTGTTACAATGATAGTAAAATTCAGAAAAAGGATTCAATTATTGTGCCATGATACTCACTGATATGATGAAACACCAAGGTTGACCTTGAAGTTGTTTAATGGAACTTCTCAATTTATCTTCTTTGGGTCTCTATCTTTTATCTAATAAATTTAATTCTGTTCACATTCGACAATTTAATTGAATACTATGTTGTATTGTCTTGTTTCCTTGCAGAAATCAACTGATGCACAAAGTTTATGTACCTTTGCTATAAGGCTAATTACATATTATACCTTCTAGTTAGATCTTTTTAACATGATTGATCTTTAGCCTTAAAAATTTTACATTGGAATTCCTATAGTTATGAAAGTGAAACATTTCATTCCATTTATTCTAATGTGATTGGTTTTACCGTTTGAAGTATGAAATTGATGGATAAAAAATCAATTTTAATATTTAAATTATATTTTCGATGATAGCAGACGATTATGGGGGCCACAAGTGATTGTGGATGGGGAGGAAGGATAACAATAAGAGATGAGGCAAGGATAAAGAAGGAAATGATATAATTGTCAGCACTCTGTATCTACATCGATATTGACATAGTTATTGAGCAGCGCTAATACAGATGCAGAGCGACGAAAGGGTTGCTCGGCATCTACACCAGCATTAATGTAGATGCAGAGCGATGCTGCCCTTCCTCACATCGTTATCAGTATTGATGCAAATATAGGGCATTGGCATCTGTGTTGTCCTCTTTCTCCTCTTCCTTTATTTCAACTCTCGTCATCGCTTTCCCTCCTCATCTACAATAGTCACAGCCCGCAATGATGCTCATTTGTCACCATCGAAAATGTAATTAGAACGTTGAAATTATATTTTTTTACTTATTGTTTTCGTACTTCCATCGGTATAACCGACGACGTTAGAGTAAATAGAGTTAGATGTTTCACTTTTATAATTATAAATATTTTAATATAAAATTTTTAAATCTAAATATCGAAATACTAAAGAGGTTTAACTGTAATAAGTAATAAAGAGTAATACGTAATTTAGGCATCATGAATGTCTTAGATGTTGAGACAAAGATAATGTATAACATGACAGAAGTGAAACGTCGGATCTAGATTTGCAATCTTATGAAATCCCAAGAATGAGATTGAATTGAATGGGTACTAGTCGTATAAAATTGGCAGCACAAATACTCTTATTTTGTTCGTAAATACTCTTTTTTTGTGTGTACTTAAAAAGTACTTAAAAAGTCCGTAGAGTTAGTTATGCTGTCTTTTTTATTACATTTAAATAGACATTGTTTTTGCAGTGTAAGCGACACGGCATAGTGAGAGTAGCACGTTATTACGCACAAAATATTATTTTTTTAACCTGAAATTAACATTCTTGAGGAAGAGAAGATTGAAATAAAATCAAATAGGAAAAAAAAAATCTTTCGGATTTGGCGGTGTTCATAGCGACATTTAAAACGGTGGAAAACCATCAAAGATGAGAAAGCCACAATTTAATATTTCAATCTTTAAATTTAAAAAATTTATATAAACACATCCTGATAGTTATAAAAATAAAATACTTAATCGTATTTATCCTAATATCATCAACTTTACCAATTAAGATACAACATAATATGAAATTATCGGTTTTATCAATGGTAAAACGATTATTTTAGGTGAAAAAAAGATATCATTGGCTTAGCTAAAGAGTAGTTTCTTCTTTAAATCGATCTATTAAGATTTCTTTCCTAAAACCGACCTCTTAGAATTTAAAGCAAAGCTCTTCTACAATACGAGAATATTAAATAAGCCATAAACCCTAAGCGATCAATTTGAGAAGAAAAAAAAACCACCAATCGCACGGCCCCTTTCCTTTCTTCTACATTTTAATTAACATTTGAAATAATTATTTTACCGTTAGCAAAATCGATAATTTTATTTACGCTATTTATATTTTTCATCGATAAAACCGACCGTATTTAAACAGATAATATTAGACATTTTTCTTTCAAAATACTAATATAAACCTTTTAAGTTTATAAACTGAGAGAGAGAGAGAGAGAGAGATGGGTAATATATAATTAGCCCTCAAAAGCTAATCCAAGCAGGGAAAGGAATCCACCAGCAGGTACACAGCCACATCTACCCAAAGCAAGGAAAAGTAGGTTTGACGGTGGGCAGGAGATCAGCATACTGCACACCAAAAAGAAAGAAGCGGACCCAACAGAGAGTACAGCTTTTTAGAAGCCACAGCAAGAGCTGGTGGTACGGTTGAAGGAGCGAATAAGCTTTCCTCGTAGATATCCTCCGATGGCGAAAGGAGGAGAGCCTACGCCTTCGGCCTGCTCGGCATTTAACATGTCTCTTCGCAAAAAGCCATGGAAGCTTTTCACGGCAAAAGGTGTCACAAAAAGCCATAGTCTGGAACGCAAGGATCGTTCGCTTCTTAAGACTAGAATACCAAAAACGCAAGTTGCCATGCATTTGGTTGGTGCTGGCTTGCACCGGTTTGAGCATCGGCGATCTCCTAGAAGACGTACGCGGTATAATCAATTTGCAAAGTCAAAGTTGGTGCTTGCCGATGGAGGGAAATGGAAGTGATGGGCGTTTGAAGGCGGCGGTGGTGGTGGAACTGTGGCCATCATGGTCGCAGTAGAGAATCCTGATGATGCTGCAGAAGAGGCTGATGGCAGTGGTGTAGGAGGACCATGCATTTGCCATGCCCAGTTGGGGAGGACTTGGGAACCCATCTCAGGCCTCTGCTGGTTCCCTTTCTCCTGCATTAATTTGATGACATCCACTTAGAAGATTCAGTAAAGATAAAAGATATAGGTGTCCTACGAGCCAATTACGTGAGTGAAGACACCATCGATCTCTTTGCTTATTATTACTAGTATTTTTTCACATTATCTGGATGAATATTTTGATGTCCTTGGATCTGTGCAATGAGAATCGGATCATGATGAGATCACGACTTCACCTGGTGCTGACCTCAATTGCCCATGGGTAGAGACCGATGATTGGATAGGTGGGGCTGCGGACCATCTCTCGGGTCCCAGCTGCCTCAACACTCCAATCACCTTATTAACCCATGGGTAAGTGATCCGGAAACAGGTAATTTGATAAGTGAGCAAAAAGCAGTGTTTGTTAACCTCATCACGCCTAGTATCAGAAAGTACCGTGAAGAGTTGAATTGTGTGAACGGTTTATACCGAAAAGATGATGGTTAGATGGACCGACCAACCAATACTACAAAGACCGCATGGTGTGCCTTGACGGTCGGACAGACACCGACAAACTAATAATACAAAGCCACCGTAAAAACAGGTAGGTCTCTCATGCAGAACTAATATGTACCTTAAATTGTCAAGGCCCTACTTGGTCTCACTATTTTTATTGTTTAAGCAATGATCGAGGCTGCTGACCAAAAGGCTGAACTATAAAAAGTTGTTTAGCATCAAGGATCGATGATAGTGTTGTGCACCAATTCTGGAACAGAATCATTGATGGACAGGAAGATGATAGATTTTAAACTAAACCTAAATTATCGTAAGGAAAAAAAGAAACCAACAGTGATCACATGGACAACCAGTTGCTACTAGGAAGAATTTCAATAATTAGAGGTGTAATAAATGGTAGGATTTTACCGCAATGCTGAGAAAGAAGGCCGGATAGGAAGAAGCCCACCAATGAGGATGCCGAGGTGTCGCCAAGCGAGGATCATAGCCCGGATGATAATGGCTGTCAGCCTGTGACAACAACCGAAAGAGAAAGACATGCCAATATCGCCAATTAACAATGGTTTGTATGCATTTAAACGTATTAAGAGTAATGCATTGCGGGATCTATCATATCATCATTCCAGCATGAAAAATTATTTAGTATACATACTGCATTGGCAGGAGCATCTTATATTGGGCCTACCATTGTCACCAAACCCAAGCACAAAATAAAAAATGGACAATAATATATCCAGTACATCATAATGTGATTCCTGAAAACATAAAATGAAATGCAAGACAACAGTAACTTCATTACTTAGCATATGTTATACAAAAGAAGCGATTGTGTATATTTATTACTGCTTTCTGGATGATGCTCTTGGAAAATTCCCAAAAAACACATGTGGTTGGCGATCTTAAAGGCTTTCATGAATAAGTACTTCACCATTATCTTCTAACATATTATTCATTTGCCAGTTTACATTATGATTTTTATTCAAGGTGTGACTTCTTAAAGACATAATCAGATTGGAATAATTACTGCAGCTATACTGGTAGTTCTATTGAAGTGAAGAGGAATTAAAACCAGTTAGAAGGGGATTGGAATTCGGAGAAAATATTTTAGGAATTGGCTCCACAAAGAACAGCTTCATATGCTTACATATTCCAACAAAACCAAACATTATAAAGAAACATAGACAGAGGATCATCATCTACCTGAGTGTTTCCCATTGGCATGGCCTCAAATGAGCCACGACAGAAATCGGTACCACTTGAATTACCATCCCTCTTTAGATTATGGAGGTCAGGTTGAGAAATCCTCAAGTTTAAATCAACATCCTCAGAGGCAACTATCACAAATGGAAGATTAGTTTCCAGGTAAAGTTTACCAAGAAGCAACACAATCTGGGGAGAACAATATTTAAGGTAGACCAGCATGCTCGATGAACATATCCTAATGATACCTTCAGGCTCAGTAAGTGTCTCGCCTTCGTAAAGGCTTGGCTCAAAATTGGTTACAGCTTCCCTTCCGTTACACTTGATAGCAGCCTTGTCATATGCCCTGAAGTCCAAAAGCAAAGGGGGAAGAACAATGAAGAACATTGCTTTAGTTTATAAATTTTTATGTTAAAGATTCATATCAAACACCCATTGTGTGTACTGAATAAAATCAGACCTTGCAGCCTCTACTTCGCTATCAAATAAACCAAGATATATGTACCTGCACGGGAAATCAAGTTAAAAATAAAAATATGGAGTTCTTCAAGAAACAGGAAGGTCTGGTTTGTCTTTTTGCAACCACTAACCTTGGTCTTTTATTCAAATATTTTAATCATCTCAAAGAATTTTCTTTGGGGGAAAAATCTAGTATGTCTCATATTTTCTCATTACTTTTCGACACTAGGAACCAACCATGTGATTTTTAATTGTAATTGCACGGCCATATAACTTGAGAAATTCATCAAACCAGAGGAAACAATGATGTTAAATTTAAGGATTTGTTAAGCCAAATCGACGGAACTAATTAATAAGAAACATCACACAAACTCAAGAATGATTAAATATTATACATCATACTTTTTGCCAAGGAACTGCCCCATGCGAGCCTCCCAACGACCGCACTTGTGCAGGGTCACCCCTCTGAACTTGGAGCTTCCCCTTGCAAATCCGGTGCTATGACGACGAAGTATATGCACAAATTCTTCCTTGGTTAGATTCTTCATCTGTGATCCAATCACATAACCATACATACCTTTAGTCCTGCATATCGATCACATAGCTTCAGCACCTACATATATCTATTTCCACGATTACCTGTTTTAAATCCTCCTCGTAATCACTAAGATTGAAATTGATGTCGGCATCAAGTCCTCTGAACTTGATTGCAGCACGATCATAAGCTCTGTAATGCAATTTATCTATCAGATACAGCTTTATGCTTCCCAAGCAATGAACAACTGCGACATTATACTTGACCATCCGATCAGATTAAGAGGAGGGGAAAAGGAATCAAACCTTGCGGCAGCATGAGCAGTATCAAAGCCTCCTGCAGATTCCAGCCAAACAGAAACACAACAGTTAAACCCCAAAACAAATACAATTAGTGATCTTAGGTCATAGTAAGCGAATGAAGTTGAAATCTTACCCAAGTAGATTTGCTTTCCGCAATCCCTGCAACAAAAACAGAGGGAGAAAAAGCTCATCCTCTCAAAACAGAACACATTTAAAAGAACGAGGAGGAGAAGAATCTGCTAACCAAATGTGGGACTCCCATCTCCCGGTTCTCCTGTAGAAAGTGACCCCGCGATACTGTGAACTCCGAGACCTCGGTCCTCTCCTGCTCTTCCTCGCCGGCTGCGGCTGTTGCTGCCGATGCAGCAACAACTTGGCCTCCGCCTCAGCCTCAGCCGCGCCGTCCACCGTCCCCTTCCCGAAGCCGGTATTGGCCCAGCGCAAGGAGGAGGAGGAAGAGGCCGTGGCCACACGATGCTGCACCGCCGTTACATCCGCGGCCCGAGGGAACAGCTGCAGTGTGGAGATGCCCGGCTCCGGCGAGACACCACCCTCCTTCTCGTCTTCATCGGCGGGGCGGCGCCGGACGATGTCGAACCGGAAGGCGGCGGCGGCAGCAGCGCTGCGCGATGCTTCAGAGGAGTTCGACGCCTCGGCGGAGGACTCGCCGGGAGAGACCGCATTGAGATCGAACTCCATGATCTCTTTCTGCGCAATCGATCGAGCGGTCCACGGAACCCGATTCTCGCCGACAAAGCGCAGAAAATAAAGCAAAATCAGAAGGCGACGGGAAGGCGGAAGAGATCGCCGCCGGAGGCGATCCGATCCATTCGGGAGAAGACAACAGAAGAGGAAGAGGGAGGAGAGGACGAGGCCGTTAGATATAACCAAAGTGGCACATATGTTATTACCATTCTCCGTGTCTTTATGATTTCTATATAAACAATTATCACAGTGGGGAGAGCAGGGCTCAAAAATAGTATTATTAGGGAGGTGCGGGGTTGCGTCGAACGTACGGCCGACCGGCGACGGCCGGTCTCCCGGTTTCTGTGTTCGTCTTTTTGCCCTTTTGTCCGCGCCGACTCACGTGCCGACGGCCGCAGCTCGGCCCCACGTGCGAGCCGTGAGCGAAGGTATTTTGGAGCGAATTTTCGAATAAATATTTCTCTTTATATCTTTTTCAAAAAAAATGTTCTTCTTCTTCTTCTTCAAAAATTTTAATTATTATTTTTAGTTAATACTTAAAAGATTATTCTTTTTCCCTTTCTTTCACTCATTTATTTCTACCACTCAATCTGGTTACAATATTTTTACACTTAGTTACGATTTTTTTAATAATATCAAAAAATATAATATAATAAAATTTATATTATAATTTTTTTACTATATTTTATATTTTTGTTATTATTAAAAATAAAAATATTATGTTAGGATTTTTTATTATTATTAAAAAATATTATGTTAGAATAAGAATAACATAATTAACCTTATGTGATTAACCCATCAACACTCAACGTCATCATCTCTATCATCAATCTAATACATGAATAAGCTAAATTTATTAAATTTGTGAAACTACCTGATTGTAACTCTAACTAATGGTAGTTTCAATCAATATAATAAACGAGCATACGATCATCGAATTATTATAATCACTTATCACTAAACTATGTAATGCCCTTTCTTAAGCACTCATTGTAAAAAGGATCACGCATGTACATCTAATACAAAAAAAAAACAAATAAAGTTCATCTTATTTAACATAAGTAACGATTTGAACATCAAAAAGACATTGTCGGAATTACCCTCGACTTAGTTTTATCGAATGTTACACATTTTTAAAATATATACTCAAAAGAAAAACCAAATTAGATCAAAGTTGACCTCTAGACAACTCAAAATCAACTATATCACATCGTAATGCAATATAAAAATATTTTAAACATAATATTATTTTTTTAATAAAATTTATATAAAAATATCACGTTGCAATATTTTTAAACTAGAATATAGAATTTTTCTTGTATTACTGAAAAAACACTATGACATAGTGTTGCATTATAGTTTGACTGATTCATATGAAAAAGAAGGGAAAAAAATATTATAGATATTAAGGGATAAAAAAAAAGGGTGATGTATGAGATTTTTTTTTTTTAAATGCAAGACGTTTTTCAGAAAAAAAATATATCTAAAGAGATGAGCTTTTTAGAAGAAGAAGAAAAATAAACTTTCCTTGTGTTTTTAGTTATTTAAAATTATAAATAAAGATAAGCAACATAATTATGACCATCAGCCTAAATCTAAAATAGAAATAAATTTGCATACAGAATAAAAAGAACATAAATCTAGCTTATACAAATTTTGCTTGAATATTTTATGAAACATTTGTTGATCAGACCGAATAAAAGCTTCACGTTGCAACAGTGAAAGCTGAGAGCAGATTGTGGAGTTTGGATGAGACAAGACATGCCCATACGCAGCCACACAATCAATCAATCAATCAATCAGAATGATGGAGTGGAAGTATGCAGAAATGTATTTTTCTTTCAGTCCACAGCAAAACATGCAACAAATACTACTACTACTATGTACTCCAAGATGTCAACCTCCAACAAATTCAATTTAATCATGTACAACATCCTATTCTTAGACACAGGAAGTTGACTTGTACAGTTGATTTCAATAATTGATGTCATTATTCTTGTCAACTGGTCTAATATCATGTCAAAAAATCTACTGTTATATAAACTAAATATTCTATTCAGTAGGTCATGAGAGGCTTTCCAGTGAACAGGAGTTTACAAGGCATTGACTTGAAGAATCTGAATCCACACTACTTGTATTAATTATTGGAGAAATATTAATCCAAAACTTTAAAGATTCAATTTTTAAATATAATAATATTCAAAAAAATGAGTCGGCTTGATTCATGTGCTAACCATCATCCACACTTATGGTCTAATTTTATAATTTTAAAAAAATATATAATTGATATTTATATCAATCAAAATTTAAGAGCTCAATAATGTATTAGATTTAAAAAAATTTAAAAATTATTTCACATAAATAAAACTATTTGTTATTGTACTAATTTTAGAGAAAATACTCGTAAAATGAAGATGATGATGCAGAGAGAAGAAACATTTTATCGAGATCTTTAAGACACTTCAACCACTAAGCAATGGAAGGTGGAGCCCACAGGCACAAGCTGTACTTTTTTTAATCTTCAAAAATCATTTAGGTTGATAATAATTGTACTGTGCACAGTTTTTATAAGCTTCTTTTATTCTATCAGATAATGTTTTATATTCATACGCAACCCCTCGACAGCGAAGAAAAAGTGATGATGAAAGCTGGTAGCCAACCACCGAGCAATCATCCTCCCTTCTCATCTTTTCCTCCTCCTTTCTTCCTTCTTCCCTCCTCTCTCTATGAACGCAGTCTCCTCCTCTTCCTCGCCGACACCATCACCAACTTTTTCTTTTTCTTTTTTTCTGTCCTATTTAATTAAATAAAATATATTAAAAATATAAATTAGATTCTAATTATGATTATTAACTAAGTAAAAAAATTAATTAAAATAAAATTTCTTAGATGATATCGTTAATGAAAGAAAATCTTATAATATTTTATTTTAGATCCTTTGCTCTCGTCTATAAATAAACAGGATCTCTAGAGATGTTAAACATGAATAAGAGAAACACGTAAGAATATAAGGAGAAAAAAATAAGAAAGTTGAGAGATTACACTTTATCTCTCAATCTTTCTATTACAGTTTCTCTTATAATTACCTTAATCATCAATCCAAGTGGTCTCGTGAAAAGATAGAAAGAGAGGCGAAGGTTAGTCTAGTTTTCCTTGCATGTTGATATTTTAGATCTGACGATAATATACTTATGGATTAGATAAAATTTATTTTATTGAACAATAACAAAAGGTATGTATTATAATATTATTTAGATGCATTACTATTTAACTTCAGATTTTGACATTAAATTTTTTTTTACATAATACATAACATAATTACAGATTTTATGCTAACACCATCACCTTCCTCTTTTTTCATCTCACAAATAACACTATTTCGATTAATCTCAAATTAAACATAAAAAATTAAAATTAATTTATAAAAATATTTTGATCGATGATTTGAATTTAATAAATTTTATAGGCTAATAATCTTATTGGATCATAACATTATCACTACCATCATCACACCTATTTTTACTTTTTTTTTTTTTTGCATCGTATAGTATTATCATACAACACCAATATCACAAAACATCCAACAAAAATATACAATATTGGAACATGATATTAAATGTTTTTTTTAATGAAAGCCAAAGATAATATATATCAGCGTTACCTAAAATCGATAAAGCTGGGAAACTAACATATTTATTATTACTCTTAATTTTTCTGATATATTTGTTTGTGCTTTCTTATTTGGGTGAATTTTTAGAAAAAAATTTATTTTTTATTTTGTTCTAACCAAGTCCTATTTTTCATATTAGAACTCAACCCGGTTGAATTGCATGCTTCTTCGATCAAATCAATTCGGTTTAATTTATGATCGATTATAAAACTTAAAAGTAAATGAAAAAAAAGGATTTATCATATTTATTTTGAAATTATCCATCCAATACCAATTTGACTTTTGTACAAATCATTTATGAAACTGATAATTAAGGTTGGTGAAGACTTGAACTAATTAAAGTTCAGCTACAACAGTTATGGATAGAATGATAATAATTTGATCAAAAGAATTATAATCAATTTGATACAACTAGTTTGGTTGAAAAAGGGATTCAATCGACTTTTATTTTGACCAAAACCCATTGGCGGTCAATTATTGATGAGGGTAAAGATTGGATTCTACCGAGGCAATAATGAAAAGTAGGAAGGTTTGATCCCAAAAATTAAAAAAAAATATGAGATTTTTTTAGCTTAATATTTAGAGCCTCTTTTTAGTATTGATAATTTTTTACTATTTTAATTTTTTTAAAGTTAGTTAATAAAAAAATATCTTGCTATTTACCGTCCTCTTATTTTTTATTTTATCCCTTTTTTTCTTTATCCATAACTCGCGTAATTGTTGTCCATTGTCCCATTCATATTGTCCTCCTCTAATAACGAAGAAGAAGAATAAAAAAATAGAAAAAAAAAGAAGTTTGAGGATGAAATAGACGATATTTATATTTATTCGTGAAAAGTATTTTGAAAAATATTTTAAAAAATAAAATAAAGATTATAAATAGTAATCTGATTTATTTTTAATTTTTCGAATTCTATAATACTCTCACTTTTGCTTTTCTTTTTACCTCTATTTGCCGCTTCACAAAATAGAGAAATGGCGTCGAGCGGTGGTGGTGCCACCGTCTTGGTGGTGAACGGCGTCCTCTTCACCGGCGACGTTCCCCCTGTCGCGACGTTCCTCCGATCCAGCCCCGGTAACCTCACCCGTTGCTTCCCTTTATTCCCTATGATAGCAGCTGACGCCGACGTTTTCCCTTACGCTCGCCCTCTCTCAGGCGCCTACACCACGACGCGCACCCACGGCGGCGCCTCGCTCGTCCTCTTCTGGGATCGTCACCTCCGCCGCCTCGCCCACTCGGCCCGCATCCTTGCCCGGTCCCACCCCGGTCTCTTCCTCCTCCCCCTCGGATCGGCCGGCGGCGGCGGCGGCGACGCTACCGCGCTCATCGACTCTATCGAGAATCTGGTCCACGAATCGCTCCTGGTCGGGCTCCGCTTAGCTCTTCGGGAGCGCGACCGCGCCGGGTCCGATGATGAGCTGGCCATCACGGCCTTGGTCCGGGGCCGCCACGAGACCGACTGCCTCGATGTGCTCCTCCATCTTGGGTTTTTTGTTCCGCCGCCGTTCGGCGCCGTCGGAGCCCATTTAGCGGTCGCTGGCCGCGGGAGGGAGCTGGCGGAGGCCAAGTACACCGACTGGGTGCGGTGAGCCCGTGGATGTTTTCTCCATCCATTCATGTGCTATCCATCCACTAGGGTTTGAGATTTCCCTTTTCTTCCCTCCCTTTATTAATAGTGGTTTGTTATTCTCTTCGATGCCAGGGTTAGGCAGGGTATGGAGAAGATGAGGCCTCCTTCGGCCACGGAGCTGTTATTGACGAACGACGGTGATAGGATTCTGGAAGGCAGCGTGACCAACTTTTTTGTTGTCCGTAGAAAGGTGAATGCTGAGCTCTCTTGCTCTTAACTTCTTATCTGCTGGTCATGCTCGATCACTTTGATTGGAATTGTTCTATTGATCATGAGAATTTTTCTGGTGACTTGCCAGGCTCTTTAGCTTTCTGGGAGCATTTTGTTGGGATAAATCAGTGTTGCAACATATGAAACACGAATCGGATTAACACACTACGGATAGTTGTTAAAAGGGTTTTAAAAGCTTTTTCACCTTTGGTGCTTTTCTAAAAGTCGCAGCATTGTTCTTACGAGTTAACTATCGTGTAATGAAGGGTAAGCCTTTAAGCTGGCTATATCGATTGGTTAGCTAGTTAATTACAAATTCTATCTCGTTAATTTAGCAATTTTACAAGGCCTAGAAAACCATCATTTTTTCTGACCAGAGTTTACTGATGGAACCTACCACAACTCTGTTGTACGATTTCATCTTCCCATGAAAACTATGTTCATGAAACTTGATATTGAAAACTTAAAGGCACGAATGAATTATTCCAATATCTAGTCGCTATGTATTAAGTTAGACAACTGCCAATACTGTTTTATTTACCGCCGAAGGTTGCAAGTTTTCTTGAACCAAGCGATTTGCATTGACTTGGAATCTAATCGTGAATCAAATTTCTTTGGCTTTTTTGATACTCAAACTTATATGATTTATCACAGTCTCTTATATCTTAAACTAGAACATGATCATGATTTTACACTCGGCCTTTCTTTGCCTCCTTGCCAGGTGATAAATGATCTCACTGATCTGCCTCCGTCAGATTCAGAATCATCATGTACGTTCGTAGTGCAAACAGCACCTATAAGCGATGGTGTTCTTCCAGGAGTTATACGCCAACTAGTGTTCGAGTAAATTCCAGTCCCTTGAATAGCTATTTTGTCATATAATCGTTATATTTGTATAGTGAAAATACACAAATACGACGGATATATTTATGGTTTCTGGATCTGTAATTATAAATTTGAAAATTAAGAGACAATCTTTAATGCTTTGAAACAATGATTGTCATTACATCAAAAATCCAGAAAGGTAACTGATGGAACAAATGACTTTCTGATGTAAGAGGTGTCAAAAGAAAAAAAGTGTCAGATACACCATCATGAAATCTAGTTGATTTCAGAGTAGTTTAATGGTAGTAGTTATATCTAATGGTGTTAGTTTCTATTCGGGAGCTAGGGTGTGAAAAGGCAGTATGGTCTTGGAAGTTAGCTGATTGATAATTTGTACTCTTGGTGTATCAATATGAACAAAAATTGAAAACCATCAGGCTGTGTTATTGGACATTGCTGTCAATCACAATTGCAGATTTCTCACCTGATAGCTAGCACTCTTATCCTACCTATGTGCATCTTCCCACCAGGACATGTACTTTAATTCAAGGAAATGTTGGGCGGTTGAACCCAAGGCTTGCATGAAAAAAGCATGCTTTAACATCCACAAATATCTGAGCTGGAGCTGGAATTTCTATCACTCATCGTGTTGTTCCGAGGTCATTAATTATAAAGTATAACGTGGCATGGTGTGCTTGATGCAATATGCATGGTTCTCTCACTCTTGCATCAAATAGTTCATTTATATGCCTGCTATATTTGGCACCTTATGTTATTGATGCACTTCAGTCCGTGAACTGGTTATGAGTAATAATTACTTTTACATGGAACTATCTCAGACATTTTAAGTGGACATATACTCTCATATTAGTTTTAGTATTTAAGTATATAAATCTGGTGTTGTGTTCTGAGGAGCATGATGATTATTAGACTAATTAATCAGGCTACTTAAAATATTATCTAACATTGGAATTTTGAGTAGCATATATTGTGAACAGTTGTCTGTCATCAGTCTTAGAAAGTGAATTTAAACTGATTTGTACATTTTGGTCTTTACTGTAATTTTTTATCATGATTTTATCTTGAATTATGAAGAAAGTGTAGGTCTATTCCTACTTTATTGAAGTTATATTCAGGCGCTTCCTGATATTTTTCCTTTCAGAAATTGGAAGCTGTTTCATTACACCATGATCTATTGGTTTACTGAGTTCCCTTAGACATTTGAACCTTACAATGGCTATCAAGATGATAAACTAATTAAGTTACTGTAATGCTATTTTCTGATGATTTATGTGTGTGTGTGTTTATATGCAGGATTTGCTCTAGTCTGGGCATCCTTGTGGAGGAATCTGCACCATCATGGTCCGACCGTGAGCTTTGGCAGGAGGCCTTCATTACAAGTTAAGACAGTTTTCAATATTTTCAGCAGTTTAATTTCTGAACCACCTCTTTTATCATTAGTAATTTTGTAGCTTTCATTATCATTGTTATTGAATTTCGAATGAGTATCTAGGTAGTTTATTGCTAAGAGTTATACAGAACATAGCATTTTGAGAAGACGAGAATCTAGGCAGTAGAACTTTATTTGCATCTTTTAAGTTGATCCTGCACAGCCAACATATCTCGGCACTAGTACTTTTTCCCCCATTCTGTAGTTTCTTTAATCTATGTTTTTAATGATCTTGTTCTTCTTGGCATTCTTCACATTGATGTTAGGTCCAAAAAATTGCAAAACGACAACACTGGTTAGAAGCACATTCCTACCTAACTAGGATTGAATCTATAGAATATTTTGTCATCTCCTAATTCCATCTTTTAGTGGTGCTTTATGTGGTTATTTTCTCCAGAAGATAGTTTCTTGTTCTGCAATTCCACTTAAGGATCGAGTCACTTTAATCATAGTTATCAGGACTCAACTGGTCATTGACCCAGCCAACCCTCGGTAAATGGGTGATTGGTTGCCTGGTGGATCAATCAGTTGCAGCTGTAAGTTTAATTAGAAATACATAAAAATATGATAGGGTATATAAATAAATTTTTCTTCAATTTTGCGTTTTTCTTTTCTTTTCATCTTTCCCTTTTCTGCTACCTGACTTTTTTTCCCCCTCTTTTTTCCCTCTTCTTTTCGCTTCTTTCATTTGGCTCCTCATTTTTATTTGATTTTTTTCCTTTAATTTCCTCCTCATGTTAATCTGTTGCTGCTTCTCCTCCTTCACCACCTCCTCTCTTCTTCTTTGTCTCTGCCTCCCCTTCTCATATCTCTGTTCTTCCCTCACTCTCCTCCACCTCACCTTCTTCTTCTCCATCAGCTTCCTATTCTTATTTTCTGTTTACCAAAGATCTCTTCTATATCCTAAGAACAATTATTATATGGCAACAATAAGCAGACTTCCCTTGAAATAGCTTGAATTACAAATGTATGAATGTAAACACACCCCTAATAGTGGGAGAGTATCCATGTAGCCAACCATACATTTGTTGAGATGTTGTTCATATGTTTGTTGAGCAAAACATATATGTTTGCTTCCTTGCTTGGTCTGATATCGTTTAAAGGTAGCCTGAGGCTTGTGCAGCATGTTGAGACAATTCAAGCTCCAACTTCATTTAAAGAGTTTCACCTGAAAACTTGGAACGAGTTGTCATGGGTAGTGAAGCGGTTTCAGGTGTGTGTACTTTCTATTTTCAGAATTTTGAGACGCAATTATGATCATTCTTCTTCTGACTGCTATTGTTCAATGGAAAACAGGGTATAGGGCATATCACTAGACAAATTCAGGTATGCACCTTTTCCTGGTATTCACGTATCTTGTTTTGTATATACTGAGTCTCTTGATTTGCATCATACGAACAAAATGTTTACCTTTCATGTCCTTGCTGATGCTACTTGTGGATTGGCTTGAGCAGCAAGTGTATTTTCTACTTGTACATGGAAGAATCTTTAGAGAATTTGAGTTGGCATTTATTAGATACTTGATGGTTATATTAAGCTTTTCTAATACCAATATCAATTTTTAGAACTTATTTTATTCAAAATCCTATTCTACCCCAGCAAACTACATGACAAGAAATTGAAACAGGATAATTACAATGGAGAAAGATTTTGAAACTATTGTGCGACCACTGAATGCCTCGTAGGTTAAAAACACCATTAAATAGTTGTAAGAATTTCTATGCTTTGTGGGCTGGGTTATTAAAAAGCATAATGACTTAACCATTCATACTATGAAGTGGATTTTGAGATAGATGAATGATATAGCCGTAGAAGGTAGAACAAGAAATATTAGTTATCATGAATAATTAGGGGATGTATCGAATGAAATAAATTGAAAGAGAGCTGTTCAAGGTTTTGACTTCTCAAATTGCCAAATGCACCAAAAAGATGGGGCCAGTTGATCCATATTTGTCTGGAAAGAAAGGAAAAGCAAAGAAGATTTTGTTGGAAACAATAAAAAAAGACTTGTTAATCTTTTAATTAATTAGTTAACGAACAATAGTTACTTATGGAGCTCAATGATGGAGAAGTGTTCATGTACCCGACCTCACTCTTTGGGAATTATACCTTCTCGTCATTGCCATTGTTCTTCTGGTATGATATAATGGTAAGAATATTGCAAGTGACTTGGGCTATTGACATGCCAAACTTAGGCTCAAAAACCCATTAGTGATTGATTGGTTCTCTTTATCCGTGTGTTCTTTCCTGAGATTTCTGACTCTAAATAAAGCATATTATGTGCCTCTGCTTTATGTTGCTCTGTCTTTCGTGTTCTTACCTAAAAGAGTCTGTCTGACCTTTCATTAAGCTGCTGGCTCACAGAGTGAATTAAGCAAAAGGATGGCAGCGGATGGATACAAGATAGGTCAACATTCCTAAGACCGAAAAGCACACTGATTCCAAAATTTCGGTTCCGATGCTTAGTCCAATTTCTATCAATGGTACGACGATAAAATACATAAGATGGTGGCATCGCCAAGAAGATTGCAAAATTCTTAGAGTTGTCCTCCGCACATCAGGAGACATTACTGTTTTGCTCAGCTACATCTAACCTAATGGATCGATCGTTACTCTGAGGCTGCAGAACCAGGTATCATGCCAAAACTTAATCTTAATTTCAGCATAGATGTCATCCCAGAGAACATGCTAATGCAGCATGCTTCAATTTCGGCATATATTTTTATTGATAATGTTTACAAAACGATGATTACAATCTTACCAGTATTAGACCTCATTCTACATTACTATTTTGCTCCATGCCGAGCTGATGCGATGAAAAACTATTGTCTATTTCTCCTGATCAGGGCCAAAGCTTTGAATCAATAAGCTGCGCCGGTCCAGCTTGTGTGTTATCTGAGGTGATCTAATTGAAACACATCATTGCGTGACTACTTTAAAATGCTATACGATACCGTGGATATTGGCAAAGGTCAACGGTTCAGAAAAAGGTTTGTGAACTTATGTGGATTTTTTTAAGGGGTAAGTAATGAAGCATACTGTCACTTTTAGAAATTGGTTTCAAAGTCTCACATTGATAAGTGAAACGGGTGGCGATGTAACTTGCCAACGTTATTTATATCTCTATTTGCATGCGAGTTAGGAAAGTTTGATCTTTAATTTTATGGTTTTCTTATGTTTAAAGAGAAATCAATTTAGCATGTGAAAGAAATGATTTAATTTTTATTTTTATATTTTTTATAAATAAAATATATCGGATGAGTTTTCGAACTTTAATCCTTAATAAATGAGTCTAAAAATATGTTGAATGAGATTTGATATATTAATTATATATTATTATTTTTATAGTTCATTTCAAATATTAAATGTATTTGACAAATCATGTACTTATTCCTTCGATCAAGACCACGATCGGAAGCGGATATATTGAAACCTTTTCTTTTTTTAATTCAATCGCTGATGTCCTTTTTAATGGAAAATTACTGCAAAGAATTGATTTGATCAAATCAAATCAAATAAGATGACGGTTGACATAAATAAATAAATAAGTGGTCATGTCTCCCGTCTCTCTCTTTTTTTTTTTTTTTTGTTTGCCGTGACTCGGAACCAACTTTTGACGGCTGTCATGTAGCCCGGTCTTCTGTCGGGCATCGGTTCTCCCTGCCGTTGGGTCCCGCTCCACCGACCATAACGTGTGGCTGCCACAAAGGGGCCCCACCCACCTTCCCCTCCCTCCGCCTTATTCCTTCCTTCCGTCCGTCCGTCCTCCTCCGTAGCTACTGTTGAGAGCGTGGGAGGGGACAAAAAATGGTTCGGCAGCATCCCTCCGTCCATCTCAGCGGCGTCCACCGAGCTTGCCCGCCCCCATTCGATGCGCCTGTCTTCCAACGCAACGGTGGAGGAGCCCCCACGTCTCCCGCTCCATTCGTACCATGTTGCGTCGCCGTCAGTCCGATCGAAGAATGATCGATTCGGTCAACTCTTCACCGATCAACGTCTTCATCAATCCGTCTCGTCTCGGGTCATCGAAGCCTGAAACAATGCCCGGCGGCCGGCCGATGTGTCTGATCGCCGTGAGCTCCACGTCCGCCAATCGCCATTTGGCGTGACGTCCGCTGGTTTTAGACCGAGCCGGTGACGGCGTGACCCCAAGCCTCACTTGGAATCTTAATGGGCAGCGCGTGAAGCAATCCATACATACATCACATTCGCACGCCATGAAAGCTAGGGAAGGGCCGTGGGGCCCCGTCCACCGAGGAGTGATGTTTTGTGCTTCACGCCAGGGTGGGTGGGGCCCTCCTCTCCAGGAGTTTGTGGTTGAAGACGCGACTCCACCATTCTTTTCCTTCCTCCTCTAATAATAATAATAATCATCATAATAGCAGTAGTAGTAGTATTTTTCCGGGATCAAAGACAAACGCATTTCGTACATACTCTAATCATTCCTCCCTCTCTCTCTTATTTTTTATGGGATGAGGGGAGAACTCAATTCTGCTTTCCTCTCTGTCACCTTGGCTTCCTCTGGAGAGAGACTTCTCTCTTCCTTCTGTGTGCATGGAGATCTCTAATGCTCGCCATCAGGTACGATCGACAGTGGGAATTCACTAGCCAAGAACTAGTTTCTCTTGCTTCTTTCCTCGTCTTGTCCTCTTCATCGTGTAGCCGCTTTCATTTCCGGCTGATCCATGCGCCATTCTTCTCACCTTTCTCGGCTTAAATCTAAAGTTTGTGTTGATCATCGCGTCGTTCTCCCTTTTCTAACGTATTAAGAAAGAGATCAAGGATTTTGATCTGCCGGTGCGTTTGATTGGGTTCTTCTGTGTATCGTAAATTCTTTCGGCTGTGTAGTTTCCTGATACCGCTGCGGCCTCGGCACGTTTCAAAGCGAACACATTCCGGTGGAGATTCCGACACCTGAAGAACAAAGATTCTCCATTTCTCGTTTTTATGCTCCTTCCGTTTCCGCATTGTGTGAAGGCCGAGATACCAAAGAGACCTATTCTTGGTGTTTCCCTCTTCTTCCATTTGGATGATTGCTTGTGTCCTAGGGTTTGCTCATGCATCGTCCGTATACTTCCTACATGAACTAGAGATTTTAAGAGGATTTCTTTTTCTTTTCCGGACTCCTTCTCTTTTGCGAGAACAGATGCAACCAGGGAGATCCATTTTGGGTTTTGTTCAATATCTCCCGATTTGGATCTCATCCACATGTTCTTCTTCTTCTTCTTCCATTATCCTTCCGAAGTCCTTTGGTCTGACCGATAAGAGTTCTTCCTGCTTGTATTCATCTACTCGAAGGTGTTTCAGACTTGCATCTTTAATTTCTGACATCCCACTATAGCTCTTGTAGATAAAGTTGCAGCGCAGCATGTGGGCTTGTTGTTTCCAAGGACAGAATCATTCATGACTCGGTTTTCTAAATGCATGATGCAGAAAACTACAAGTACAGAGAAGGGAATAAAGGAAATAACATATTCACAGGGTATTACAACTTGGTAGCGAAGTGTGTGTGTGTGTGTGTGTGTGAGCTCTAAGAGCACAGTCGTCGAGAGCTTTCCGCTTTCTGAGAGTGGCGTCAAAGCATCTCCTAGATTTTGTAGGTGATCGAAGTATGGTAATGTCTTCTTCGGTGTACCCACAGGCAATGGGCAGCCATGGACTGGAGGAAGCCGTGGCATGTCCCAAGACCCAGCAGCAGCAGGATAGGAGGGCGAGGCCTCATCCGGAGCACGCCCTGCCGTGCCCCAGGTGCGCCTCCACCAACACCAAGTTCTGCTACTACAACAACTACAGCCTCTCCCAGCCCAGGTACTTCTGCAAGGGATGCAGGAGGTATTGGACTCAGGGAGGCTCCCTCAGGAACGTTCCAGTGGGAGGTGGCTGCAGGAAGACCAAGCGATCCTCCCCCTCTTCGTCCAAGAAGGCAAACCCACACCTCATCCCTCCGCCCCTTTCACATGATCCGAGTGACGACCGCATGAGTCTTCAAAAGCTACTACCGATGAAGCAGTTTGGTTCGGATCATGAGACTGACCATAGCTTCCTCGTGGGGAACACAAACACCGACCCGTTTTCTTTCCTCGCAAACGATTCTGACCCAATGCCATCTGCTCCAACCCCAACGAAAGGCTTCCTCGACTACCTGAGAAATGGCTTGGTCGACATCTCAAGCCCGAGCAGCTTCAGCAACATCGACTACGACTACGGCCTTGGAGCCAACGGCGGCTGCGGGATGCCGACCGGTGTAGCGCTGAGTGGTGCAACGGCAGGCACGACAACTTGCCAAGGATCATGCAAAGCTATGGACGGAGGGGATGGCCTCGTAGAGATGAGTCTTCTATGGCAGGATGGAGCCATGGATTCAGAAAGAGATTACTGCTGGAATGGCGTCGGTCCTTCTTGGCAGGGACTAATCAATGGCTCCTTGCTGTGAGGTGCAATATTTATGGATAGCTGTTATATTTTTGTTCTGAAAGCTGTTCGACTCTCTCATGTAGTCTCCCATCTCCTCTCTCGTTTCTCTCGATATTATTTTATGGGAGTGGTGACCTCAAAATTATATGGAGATCGGTTTGCAGTCGCTCTCTTTGCATTGCATTGTTGGCCGCAGGAGCATCATCTTTTGTATGCAAAAGGAGCAGTGGTTCTTTCCAGGGCAAGGAAATGGTTGTGGATGCACCATGATCGATTCTGGAAAGCAGTGGGTGGTGGCGTTCCCCAAAAATTCTCTTCATGATTGCTACTCACCAAAATCGTCGGTGGTTTGTCCACGGAGAAGAAGAAAGGTAGCAAATCTGTACAAAGAATCATAAGAACACACCTCATCTAAGTTTGGGACTCTGCAATCTTGGACAACCATAGAAATCTTAGTGGAACATGAGATCGATGTTAGCAGCAGTGCATTCTGAGATACTTGGCGTTTTCTTGCTCACAGGAGTGTCATACACAACCTACAATCTTTGAAATGCTAATCTTTTAGTTTTTTCTTCGACTTTGCTTCATCTCTCTTTTTTTTTCTATTGAAGAAACATTTAAGATGATAGAAATTTGTGGATCAAATACTATGCAATTCGATTCTTTCCTTGGTAATGCAAGGAAATATCTTCTCCCTTCTTCTTCTTCTACATTTCTACAACACCTCGTATTGTGCGATATGACCACCCATTCGTTACCTTCCAATTCTCCTGGAGATTAGATTGCAGCGAAGTGACAACGCTCGGTCTCCTTCGTCGTAAAATCCAGTCGAGCTTATTGGACACTGCGCCGATGGCGATCAAAGGCTTTTTGATCTCTGAGCATATGAATGACAATGGGCTTCTTGGCATGTCATTCTTCATACCATATCTTTCTTGCATCAGACGTATCTTTTACAACTTCTCATTCCCTTTGATTGTGCTTCTTTTCAACTCCATAGATATTTTACGAGATGATGTTAAAATATGTATTAGATTGATTCCTAATGCATCAAGCCTTTGGGATGGTGTTCTTCTTTCAGCTTAAAGTTGAAGTTTCAGCAACATATGGTCGGTCACGTCTGAGGGAGACCAAAATGACTGCTTGCATCAGCAGGTAAACTGCTGGAATTGTGGCATGGAAAAGCTCTCCCATTGCAGCACACACAGATTCGAGTGGCCTCTCAAGCTCTGCATGTCAACGACGCTCTCGAACGCTTTGCATTGCGACAGAGAAGCACAACAACTGGCGTCGCTGTTCATTACACGCATCACCATCGTCGAGTTCGTCTTCCTATCGGTCCTACTCCTTATCTACTACTACTGTGTTGCTCTCATCCTACTTGTCCCCCTTATCAGCCACTATGTGCTCATCCCGAAGAAGAAGGACTTCATGTTTCATTACCCTTCTCACCAGCCACACATTCTCCTCCTCCTCATTTTTCCCCCAACTCCACAATATTTAGGCCCAAGCGTTGGTGACCAACCTTCTCTAACCTCCGCAAAAAATAGCTTCTTTGTGTTCATATTTTTTTATATAATTTATTCTCAAGAATTGTAATCCAATGGGGGGTGGTGGCCCACAGGGGTGGTCACATCAGATGAGACTTCGTTGGCGCCATTGGCCAGGCTAAATCGTAGGACGTGTCAGTAGTCCTCATGCACCTTTTGGTGGGCCGTGGCTGCCTTTGGGCCATCAAACAAAAGCAGCAATCGAATCATTTCATCGTGCGTCGAACGAGAAATCGACGAACCGTAACAGCTGACTCGAACGGTTCAGATCCGAACCGGGGCGACCCGTTCGGCTAATTAATTGAAACGCTCGACTCGGCCCATCTGATGCGACCCGGTCGAGTCGGATCGGTCGAATCAAACGTGATAACCCCCCACGCTTGCGATAGACATCAACAGAAAACTAAAATTTTTATTTTTTTTAATAATTGTTTATTAAATGATGAGCGCTGCAAGCGCGTCGTATATATGCGCACAAGCACAGCGCACGGGCTGAATCGAGACGCAGATTGGAAGCAGGAGCGAAGCGGTGGTTGCTTCCGTCGGTGAGTAATCCTCCCCCTCTTCGTTTGGTCGTCGTCGTTGATTCCTTGTTCCTCGACGACGATGATGGGCTCGTGTCGTCGAGTTGATTTCTCCCCTTTTTTGCCCTTTCGAACCCTAACCTAAATTTCCGATCGAAGGCAGATCTTTAGATCTCGGCGCTAATCTATCGAGATCGAGGCGCGATACAAGAAAACTTCTGCGGACTGGAAGGTATGCCGTCATCTTCTGGATCGACCCCGTTGTTGCCTCTCAATTGCCGACATGGCGTCCGATTGACGTTTATTTTGCCTGCCGAAAATTTTTCTCATGTGTGGTTCATGTTTGTCTTCTTTTAAATTTTGTATATGCGTTAAGAGTTGTACTTGTCTGTGGTAAATCCATCGGCTCGGGCGCACGTTCCTGGAAAATTTGACTGACGAGTATGTTGGAATTGATATATCCAAATTTGCCAGTAGGGAATTTGCCTTCTGTGACGATGTCCTGTCTCTCTGCACGAGGAAAGAGGAAGATCTTGATATTGATTTAATAGCGCACGGTTCTTGCAGGAAACCCTTGTAATCACACCGATCATTTTGTCAGTCTTTTACTTCGTACGATTTGGGCTGCATATACAAGGATGAAGCTTCGGATCTTTAAGGTTTTTCCACCTCGATTCAGTCTTTTATTGTTGAGTTTTGAGCTTGGATTTTTGAAGCCTTCTGGATTAGGCAGTTTTCCCCACGATTAAGTCTTATGCTCGCTTGTGCGCATCAAGCTATGTGGATAGGGTTTCTCTCATTAATTTTATAAGAAGATAGTTCCTAGTTGAATTTAAAGTTGAGTTAAAAAAAAAAATGGAAGAAATTTTCATCACATCAAATACACTCGAAATTCAGACCTATTGCTTGTGCAACAATTTCCTAACCAACCCGAATGTGTCAACAAAGACAAAAAGTTGAGTTTTGATGATGGAAGTTATCCCGAGTTATTTTCCTTGTTAGGTGCTCTTAAGGGACTACTGAAGTGTCAAGACATTTTGTGTCCATCTTTTGATGTTTGGTGGAGCTCAACTTTTTTGGCAGTTGCAAGTGTTTTTTTCTGCTGATCAAAGCTTATCATGTAATCTTTGACAATCCTCTTTTGGTGCCTGAGCCAAGCATGGCTCTTCCTTCTTCGGCGAGGAGGAGTTTTCCATTTGACTTTGTGAGTCAAGGTAATGACCGTGAAGGCAGTTCTAGCCATTTGTCCTTCAGATACGTGGAGGAGAAGAGAACACTTCATTCATCCCATTTAGTGTACCTGAGATTCTGTTTTCTCCTGCAGAAATAAGTTAATTTTCCATCTGTTCTTGAGTACAGAGTTTGTTTCAATTTAATCATGGCAAGGGCAAAAAATTAAGAACGATCTTGGCATTTTCTGAAGGTAATGCCATAAACCGAATTTTGGCTTGATCATGGCATAAAATACAATCAAAGGCCTGTCAAGATTATTCTCTTAGATTATTGATTTAATTCATCTTCCCCTCCGTGCAAACGTTATAGACTTTTTTCTTGAGCATTGGTTTTTATACCTTTAGATTACTTTTGGTGAGCTATTTGATGTACTAATGTTTCTCTAAAACTTCCATCTATTTTATGGGCATGCTACAATTTTCTGCAGTTTAGATTGTCGTATGTCCAATTCAACACTCCTTATTCTTCTTTTTTGTTAGATCTTTTGGTATGTTATATCAAGAAAGCCATGGTATCTGTCACATGGGAAGCCTTGTGTTTCTTCTATGGTCGCAAAGAAGTACTGTACAATATTTTATGATATAAATTTCGTTATCAGTTGTTTTCCCTGATCAGCATATTCTTGCTTTAGGAATCCATGGTTAGAAAACCTTTAGTGACATCTACAAACATCACCATCATCACCTTGCAAAATATTGTTTTGTTTTCTGCAACTTAAGTTTTCAAAATTCATAATCATGGAATTCTTTCAATTCCCAATTTGAATTATTCCATAATCATTTGCAAAATTCTTGACTTCATTACTATATTGCCAATGGTTACTCACATCCTTTTTCTGCATAGTCAAGTAACTAAGCAAACTCATATATCAAATTTGTGCAATTCTGGGTCAGCCATCAACCTTAGGCTAAATTGTACAGAAAGATCAGAGAAGCGAAGGTATTGATATTACTTTTAAGAAAGCAGTTTAGTAAGTGAAATTTGTTTGGATTATTCTTCTGATCAGCTATTATGACAAAGACTTTCCAATTTAGACATTGAGCTTTTCATTGCATGCAAAGCATAAACATATGATGGTTGGGTGAGTATAGAAAACTATCATCACATTCAGATTTTTATGATTTGAAGCCCACTTATTTTCTCTTTATGCTGTTGCTTCATGTTGTGATTAACAGATCTAGACAATAAGCAAGTTTGCATAATAATTTGGGTGAAATATAACTGAAGATGGATGGATTGACCTACATTGTTGCTATCACACTATTTTTGTCCTATGTCATTGGTACCAAAGCTTATTAGTGGTATAAAAATTTACTTGGGTTGGGAATGGACAAGAATCCTAATATTAGCCACATCCTTACATTCCAGATCATTTTAGATATCAATGGCGAATCATAGTGCTTACCTCAGGTTCTCTTATTCTTGTAGATTTTTATATGTAACCTCTGAAGATTAGTTGGTCTTGTCTAATTCACAGGTCTATAGTTGTAAATGTATGTTGCTTCAGTCCTAATAACTTTTCTTGGAAATTGCCATGGTAGAAGTTGTCAGGTAACCATAATTTGGAATACCAGGGACCATTAATTTTGTCATTTGTCTTGGAACTCAATTCCACACAGGTGAGTTGCAGGTTAAGTTGATCCTTCTATTCAGCAGTTAGAGCATCACCATAAAGTCACTGAATATTTATTATGTCGTTGACTGACTGTTCTTACCATGTCGAGGTGGGTTTCCCTGGGGAAAGGGAGAAATCATTTTTGTATCTTTTTTTCTTTCTTCGGTCTCTGAACTATTTCCAGTCGTTGTTCAGCCAATTAGTTTCATGAGGGTCGCAAATTTGACAGTCATTCATAGGTGGCTTTTTATAAGGTAGGTTACGTCGACAGCATTTTTTGTCAGTTTTCAACTGAATCATAACTGGTGTTGCAGGAACATTTTTGACCATTTGGCCCATGAAGAAAAGAGTTTGGAATCTTGAGTTTTTAGTTTTTAACCAAACTATCAATTGTTAACACCTTCAGCTTTTAGGCCTTTTAATGCTGGCCTCATCTTGATGACATACCAATGTTGCCTATCTGGAGTTTTAATACATCAACAGCAGCGTAAGGCTCCTTGAATTTTTGTCTCCTTGGGTTCTTCAATTATTATGTCAGAAGCAAGGTTCAATTCAACATCATTCTGGGATGATAGTATTTGTGGATTAGCTTCTCTGAGTTGGAAAATTGAAGTGTTTATACAAAATATGCGAAGGAGCATCAATGATATGATGGCCCCATGATACCTTGGTAATCTTGTGATGTCCTTAACAAAGATGATGTTGGGACAACCATGCGCTATAATTACTATTGTAGTGCCTGCTGATAATTCTGAAGATAGGATGACAGTTACTTTTCCAATCTTAAAGATTTTTCCCATGCTGGTTGGACGATCAATGCCTTTGCACATTTATTTGTCGCTGAGTAGCACAGTATCTAAGATCAGTGGTGATACATTATATTAACAAAAGAAATATTTTTGGTTGGTGGTAGCTCCCACACCTAACAGGCTTTGGTTGTTATCATGTATGAACTGGTCGCAATCTTTGGTGATCTGTATTTGAGCTTTAGTCAGTTTACATACATCCTGCAAATGGAGTAGGTCATCAATCACTTTTGATTTTTTTTTCTCAATGATTACCCTCTGGATGGTGTGATGATGGGAAACGTGGAAATAAAACGTGTGCATGCAACCATCCCTATTGGTGCCTGTGTATCACTAAAAGAACTGATGATGGCAGTGAAAGTTAATTTTGGGTGACATCTCTTCATTGTATATGCTGTGATGACATTGGTCAGAGGTCCATTTAACTTGCCAGAATTTGTATGTTATCTTTCAGCAATTTAATGATACCTATTAATTTGCAATCTCTATTTTTTTTTTACTTTTTACAATGGTCATGCTGTCTCCTCTGAACCCATGTTTTTATCATCACTTCAGATAAGGCATTATTCAATGTTCATGAGGTTCTGGACCATGTAATATTTTGCTACTAATTTTAGAGATGGATTTAGAATTCACACTCATTGGATTTTGGAGTAGTGTGATCAATTGTACAGAACAAAGTTACTGTTCATCTGATAATATTGCTTATACACGAGTCAGCTTCTTTGGTTATGGATGCTGGAAGTATCTTTCATGCAAAATGGTCCTCCCAAACTTCTGTGGATACTGTTTAGAGTCAAGATGTTGTCATTTTTATTATTGGAAGCCTGTGCAGCTCTACCATTTTGATCTCTTCAGTGTGCCAGTCTATCTGGAAGTCCATAACATTTTATGATGATTATCTATCCATTTTTCTTGTTCGGTCTCCACTTTAGCTTCCTGAAGTTAAAAAGTTCATGATCTGGTTATCTATCTTATACAGCACAGACCAGAAATACAAAATGTCATTAGAAAGAAAACTGAAGAAGCACAACTAGAAAAGTGTTTGATGCTGTTTTATGTCTGGTGGACTTTGTGCAACTGGAATTTTTAAAGTCCCAGTCTGTAAGTAGAGAAATATGTTCTTTGAGTGCCTAGACCGAAAAGTTGCAGTGCAACTGCTAGCTATGTAAGGTCTAAGCAGCCAGATTCTTTTGCATTGTTCTAGGTCCAAAACTTAGAGGTTTGGGTTGCTGGTGGTTATAAGGTTGAGCCAGAATGCCCCTCTAGAAGTAAACATTACTCAAATTGCTTTGTTGATTGATGATAGCAGCCAATTACTTGGGGTGTACGAGTTGCAGTCAGGCATTGTCTGAAGTTATGGATCTCTTATTGGTATTGTGAATGACTAGAAGGATTTTTCCAGACTGCAGATAGCATTTGATATTGGGAAGTAGCGAAATAGCACATTTATGGTTTTTGTTAGCTCCTCAAAGTGAGACTGGGACAACCAGTGACTATGATGCAGCTTATATTAAGATTGGATTTCTGTCTACCGATCCTTTGGCATGGGTGTCATGAGATGAGATTGACTGGTAATCTATTGTTATACCTGTATGTTTTGGAGGATATGCAACATAATCTCTTGGTTATGATTGTTGATAACAGCGTACTTCTGCTTAAATAACAGCATGCAAGCTAAGTTTGATTTGAGATGCAATATGGAATTTTAGTTTTTTTTTAATTTACAAATTGTATTACTTGTTATCATAGTGAAAATTTCTAGTTGAATATCTTTTGTATTTTCTATGCCTTTAGAGTTCACAGTCACAAATCTACCCTTGGCCGGTTCGAGTACTAGGAATATGGGAACCGATGCTGGCTGTGGTGATTCCCAGGGTATTCAAGCAATTCTTGATGTATAGTGTATACATTCATGCTTTATAGTTCTACGGATTGGCAACAGTCTTAAAGTATGGTGCTAGCTGAATATCCAAGATTAATGTCCTATTGGAGAACTGCTGCTCTCTATTTGACTTTGATTTTTGCCCCCGAGTAGATGGTGTTTTTTAAACCAAAAGATCAATATATAAATATGGTGTACACAGACAGAGACACACACATATACTTATATATGTGTATTATATATTATGGGTGAATAAACTTTACATATACCCACTTAGGGTGGCCACCAAAACAAAGGGGCAAAAATCGAAGAACCCAAAACTTAAGGAGTGGGAATAAAATCTTGGTTCAGCAGGGATTTCGAATTTTGATTACAAACTGGTCAAGCAAAAGGCCTGTTATCAAAATTTCTTTTTACATGTAAAATCTAATTATTAGACTAATTTCTTTTAATCTTTTACAGAGTTGATGCTGCTTTTAGTTTGACAAAGAGGCTATGGAACATAGACACTTGGTTGGTCAACCTCAGATGTCTGTGAGGGATCAAGAGCAAATATGGAATCATCCGTACCCTGATCCTCGGTCAAACTTGGGTGATCGATCAGTTTTATGAATCAATATTTCATCATGATGGTCAATTTTTAACAAGTAATTCAGTTTATTCCTTTAAATCTGTTTGCAGGACCTGGTGCTTTCATATCTCCTGAAAATATTGCAGTTTGTGGACCAAATTCTGTGGCATTTGCTAATCCTGCGCCTGCAGCAAATTATCCTGTCATGCCAAATTTTAACATAGAGGCTCCTGCTATGTGAGAGCTAATTCACGAATGGCTCATGAATCTTACACGCCTTATCCATCTGTTCGCAGCTCTAGTCAATTTCCACCATATTATTGCCTGCATGAACCTTGCTTCAACCAAGTCACTGTTGGGGATATTAATGGCACAATTAATCCTCCCACAGACTATGATGCAGCAACATATAAAAGGAAAATGCCGGCAATCCAAACTTTTCCTGACAGTGGAAGCACAAATGGACATCGTAGTGATGCAAGTTCTTCCAATCATCCTGTTTTGACTGGGCTTTTTGAATCAACACATACATTAGGTCCTCATTGTTTCCTACAAGATCCTGTCAACATGGTCTCTAGTTACAGAAGTAACAATCTGCTATCTTCCGAGGAAGATCACTGGAATGTTAGAGGTAGACCTGCCAGTGTGCTTCATCCTGGTAACATCTCGTTGACAAACCATTCATCCAGCAACTTCTCCGACCATTTTCATCCACTAGCAAATACTTCTGGTGTGAATTTGCCTGGGCATCGGAACCTTACTCCCGTGCCTCTGGATCCCCATGTAACGCTTATATCTTCAGGTTTGTCCAATTACCACCTTTGTACTTTGTATATCACTTTTGTCACTTTGTAGTCTACGGTGATAATAAATTGTTTTCCAATGTGACCTACATATTGCAGGGATTGGCCCCTTCAATCATGAGATGAACCAGTTGCATGGACGCCATGCCACCAACATCGCTGTGGATATTGATGGTCGTCGCAACTTCTTTCTCATTCCAGGTTGGCCTTCGCCTGACTTAATGGTAGATCGCAGTTCCTATAACCAAAGAACATCGCATAGGACCAACTCAAGCTACCGATCTGTGGGTTCAGAAGCCAATTTGGTGGATTTTAGGCTACCAGCAGTGGGAAGAGTTGTCCCTCCACGGTATCCAGGGCATCCCTCTTTGCAAGGGCATATGAATGAGAGGAATGGGAGCATAAGGATTCGCGATGATGGGGACGAGGGCATCGGCCACGGAAGATGGGTATCAGAGGTGAAGTTCTGATCACCGGAGAATACACTACGATACTCTCATTGCAGAAACAATTCCTTCTTCTTTACTCCCTCGTATCCGAGGAGAATAATTAATTCGTCATGCATTGACATTGCAGACTCTAGCTGTGATGGATCGGTCAACCTTCTATGATTCCAGAACTTTGTTTGACGAGCATCATGACATGAGACTAGACATAGATAACATGGGCTATGAGGTAAAGAGAGTTTTGCACAATCCAGCACTTCCAATATAGTGATTTTTTGCCTAAATCTATCCGATGTCTGCTCTTTTATTTTGTAGGATCTTCTTGCTTTAGAAGAACGGATCGGTAACGTGAACACGGGTCTATCAGAAGTTGCCATCTCCAGATGCTTGATGGAGACGATTTACTGTTATGATCAAACGCCGGATGACCACAAGAAAGGACGCTGCACGATATGCCTGGTGAGGCTCAATAAATCATTTCATCAGACATTTTCCATCTCGTGCAAGCTCGAGCAGAAAACATATTTCTTTTGCTACTTAACCTGATTGTTGTATTCAATTCGACATCATGAACAGGAAACATACAAGGGAAAAGATTGTCTTGGAAGGTTGAATTGTGGACATGATTTCCATGCTTGTTGTATTAAGAAATGGTTACCGATCAAGAATGCGTGCCCGATCTGCAAGGCCTCCGCGCTGACCGGTTCTTTGCTGGAGCAGTAAGTCTGTCTTGGATGATTATTAGGTCACTCGGTTATCCTGTTAATTTGTAAATAGACTTTTTATTTGTGGGACGACATACTTCATACAGCTTTGTATAAAACTATTTTTTTCCAAACCTTCTTTCTTTTTCCCATAGTGAAGTGTTAATATGCTTTCAGATGTTCTCCATGAAATGAGGGTGTTTTTTTTTCTTCTTTTTTTTGTGAGAACGTCTCAGCTCTTGTTACTACTAGTGTGGCATATGACACAGCCCTCGGCTTCAGGGGCATGCGAGTAGTGGAAGTTTAAAAGCTATTGTGGAATGCAAGGGAGTTCTTTCTATACCGCCCGAGGCATCAGGCGCTTTTCTTTTGTGGAACACAAGCGTGTTCTTTCTATGCCACCGAAGAGTCGACGGGTTGAATCGTTCTTTAAATTAGTGTTGAGAGAACTCATAAAAGAAAAAGTCAACTTAGACATCAGAAATTGAGTACTTGGGCAGTGTTGACTCCTCTCGATAAAAAAAAAAAAAAGATTTTTCTGGGGAAAATTATTTACCCCAAGAAAAGTCTTTTACTGATAGATTTTTATAAGCTGATGTTATCATATTTGACTTTTATGAAAGGTTTTTTTTTCATCAAAATATCCTTAATGAAAAGATTCTAACCAGGTTTGACTTGCATTTTTTTAGATTGAATCAGTTGGTCACTGCTGTTGTTGTTTTTTCTCCCCCAACCCACCCTTGATGTGATTGCATTATGGTTCGCCCATCACTAAAATTACAGAACCAAGCCAACAAGTCCCTTCGGTAACCTGTCAAAGCCAAAACCATCAACTAAGCAACGAGCACACAACGCCATTTCGTCCCCCGTACCTCGGACCTCACATGCTACACGAAGGCTCAAGGCTTATAGACTAGAAACTGCAATGTGAAATAAACCTGCACATACACCGTTGAACACCACGCAACCCGGGAAGCCTTGACAAGGAAGGCGGAAGGGTGTTGACAACTGCCAGCTTTGAGTAGAATCTGAGGTCGACATGTCGGCATCTATTGCAGAGGAGGAGGCGCACTCCATGCTTCAACGAAAGCAATCGGAGGTCGGCATCTCCAGACCTTCCTATTTTATTCGTAGAAAGGACAGGTGAAGCTTATAGAACTCTGATTCATTGCATGCAGAGAGAAGTTGGTCCTCATGATCAGCTTGCAGATGACGATGATGCGTTCCCTCCACATGGCCTGTGCCGAAATCCATTGGAGTCCACAGAAACCTCTTCATTGACTGTGTCAGCGGACCCTGGAATCGGCACATGGTTCCTTCATCTCCTGCCTCTCTCCCCGCATACCCCGTTTCGGGATTAATCAAAGCAGCGTTGTTGAAGCTTGTGAGCGACGTCTGGTTCCAATGGATGGAGTTTTAAGAATGTTGGCTCCATCCATTGTTTACTGCTCGAAGGGTTGTCGACCTCATCAAAAGCCTCGTTAACATGCTTCATCATGCCGACCATAGAAGAAGATGTCGGCATGCATTAATGCTCGAACAAAGATCGATTGCCTACGAGTACAAAGTCGTGCTGCTTAATCATTCTTTAGTTCTTCCCCTCCTTTGCGGCTGAGCTCTTCTTTGCTCTACCCTTAAAACTTGGTGAATGATCAAAGAGAAAGCCAATTCTACATTAGATTGGTCCCAGCTAAGACGCTCTCTACACCAGATTTGATCGATGTCTTGTTCTCGAGGGATCGGTTTCTCATGCTGCGCCAGATTTAATCTTCTCCATGGTTATATGTGAGATTTGTCGAATCATATTAAGTCTTATATGGACTTGCTGACATATTATTTATTTATTTCGGAATTATTTCTTTACCTCCCAGTAACTTCGACTTGTACATATATTATGACCCAAGCAAGATCTGCAACCATGGCTTGCTACGCGTGGACGCCATCACGGCGAGCAGATGATGTGCACCCGATCAATTAACACTCTGAGCCTTCAATGACTCCACCTGCGACTTCCCCTTCGGCCCCTTCTTCCTGATGTGCAGACGATACTCGTCGAAGGTCATCGGCCGGTACAGCTGCGGCCGCTCCGCCGTCACCAGCTTGCTCACCGGCGCGATCGCTACGTCGCTCCGCGGGTTGTAGAAGAAGGCCAGCGAGAGCCGCTCCTGTGCTGCGTTCACCACCACTCGGTGCTCCACGCTCCTGTACACTGCGTTGCTCAGAACCTGCAACCAAATGCAATGCAGGTTAGCCCTGCTGCTGCCTTTTCGCATCCATCATACGCACTGCATCTTCTCTCGGATCTATTTCTTCGGGCTAAAGTGTGCCTCGCGTCGGACGCGGGTGGCTCAGATAGACTTGTTTATAGGTCACTGTGCTGCGGTCAACCCGACGTTGACCAAAGATTAAGATTGCTATCGATCACCACCGCGAGAGGGCGAAGAGCGGTGGCGGCAGGTTCCCAAAAGTACGTAGGACAAAGCACACGGTATACGAAGACAAAACCTCGCGTCATCCACGGAGGGATGGGGACGTCGTGCGATCGGCACCATCTTTCCAAATGGCCACACGTAAATAAGATACTGACGGATGGTTGAGAAACTGTCATAACCATCACCGGACAAAGTAGTCGCTAAGAGATGCACGGCGCGCGTACCACCACAAGGTGGAGAGGGGCTGTACCTGAATCTGGTCGCCGATGTTGACGATGAAAGCGCCGGGGATGGGCTGGACGGTGACCCAGTCGTCGCCTCTGCGGACTTGGAGACCCCTGACGCAGTCGTCGGCGAGGAGGATGGTGAGGCCACCGGGATCGGAGTGGGCGGAGAGGCCGAGGGTGAGCTCCGGCTGCGGGCACCTTGGGTAGTAGTTCACGCGGAGGCAGGCGCCGACGGCGTCCCCTCCGAAGGCGGTCTGCAGCTGCTCCGCGTCCAGGCCTAAGCTTATGGACAGCACCTTCATCAGCGTCCCGCACAGCTTCGCTAACTCATCTGCGTACTCTTGCACCGTCTCCCTGCTCCATCACGCGCACGCATGTCCGTGAACACTATGGGTTTTCCGTCGTTAGTAGTACCGTCATATGACAATGGAGTACCGTACCTGCAAGACGATGGCAGCGCAGGCCACTTGTTCTGGTTCTTGATGGATTCGGGGAGGAGGTGGAGGAAGAAGTAGTCACCCCAGTCCAAGATGGCACCCTTGTCGACGCCGAGACGGCTGCCGTAGCCCTCGTAAGTCTTGGGGTCATTGGCGTAGGCTTGCTTCTCCTCCATGGGGAGATGGAAGAAGGCCCGCCACACCTCCCGGACCCTGGCGACGAGGTCCGGGCTCACCCCATGGTTCACCACCTGGAAGAATCCCCACTCGCTGCACGCGTCCGCCACGGCGCGGATGGTGGCGCGGCACTCCGCCGCGCCCTCCGCCAGCCCGCCCAGTTCGATGACCGGGATGTCGGACGTCACGGCGCCACCGTTACCAATCGACGGGCGCTCGGCCGGCGGCTTGACGTACACGTCTGGAATCGTCATCAGACCGCTGTCGGACAAGGCCTGGACACGAACTACCTGTTCGGCCATCCCTGCAGGCAATCCATGAGACTACAGCTCCAAAGCGTCGAAGCAATCTTAGGGGACGACAACCGCAGCAACAAGGCTCGTTTGATCGGCTACGGCTGCAAGCGTCCGTAGGACGAGCGTCTTTATAGAGCAAGATGGACAAGCGAGAAAGAGAGCGAGAGGGGGGGGCCGGGGGAAGGTGATGGTGGCGGTGGTGGTGGTGGTGGCGGTGTAAGGTTTGGATTGTGATGCCAACGTGATAAAAATGGTGTCGAGTGGACTTTTTTGCATGGATAAATTAAAGAAGAAAAATGATGCAAGTCGAGATCGGCCGACTTGAACGCAAAGGAAGAATGATTCCCCTCCATTAACCTCCTCAGCCAAAAGAAAGATGAACGAGGAAACAATGCACACAGACATACCGTCACTGTGATTGGAGATCAACGCGGAAGTGGGTCAAAACTGTTTCTGTCGGAAGCATCAACAAATTCGCAAATCACGATGCAGACTGCAACGGTAGATGATCTAAAACCATAAAAAAGTCGTCTGCTGCCGTCCTCTGATTGGTTGACTTGTGACATACGTATTTATATGCCAAATTCTACGGCGGGCGCAGTCCACCGTATAGTTTATTGGATCGGCGCAATCGAAAGGCGACAAGTTTGGCCGACAGGATTAAAATAGCATGTGTTTCAGATGGGCAGAAAGAATGTGAACCGCTGAAATGGGATTTGGTCAATTTTGTTGCTTCTTCTTCTTCTTTTTTTTTTTGTCTTTATAATAGCCTACAAAGAAGCCATCGACGATGAAAGTGCCACCGCAAAGCCCTCTAAATTAATTATTCGTTGAGGATTTTAATTATTTTTTAGTTTTAATAAAAGAAAAAAATTGTCTGAGGGAAAACTTATCAGTTGTATTTGGACTCCTGTACACGTATGCCGGGATCAAATTAGGTTGACAAAGATGTTATCGACAATATCCCCATGATTGTATTTTTATATGATTCGAGTCAATATTCTAAAAGTTAATATAATGACATTAGTCTTATTTACCAGAGGGTTCGAAATCTTATCTGTAATAATTTTTTTATAAAATCTTATTTAACATATTTTTTATTTTGGAGGTGTTAGTTTTATCTTGCTTTTGCAATTTATAGTTTGGAATTTTTTTTTATATGAAATACTTGTTTTGTTTACTTGGGTTAACATTGTTGAGATATTTTAAATCATATGATAAGTTTTGAGCCAAAATGAATGAATCATGAGATTAGCTATCAATTCAACACAGAACTTTCATCTTGCTAAATTATTGATCAAACTTAATCAATCATATTCCTTACTTCTCGTTCAAGTTTTCACATACGCATCAGGACAGAAGAGAACATTTATCTCGTAGCCTCTAAAGTTGAATGAAAGCATTTGCACGCTCTGGTTATCTTCTCCATGTCAAATCAATTACGGTCAGTCCATCTTTGATTTGACTTCGATCTAGATTTCAGGTAGACAACGATGGCTCGTCATATTTATCAGGAGTTCATTGGGCGTGCAGCGTTTCCACTGCTCATAGCGTTCATCGGTCCAATTCCATCACTCGTGCTCTTATTTTCCTACTTCGAATTGTAGTGTTTCGTTTAGAGACGGTCCATATCATGCATTTCTCACCGTCGAAGTGGCATTCCGTGTGCGGAGGTTGAAGACGGACCAAGAAAAATTATTGTTCTTTATCGACAAGTAACGTCACTCGATGGCAATTTCCATTTTCCTAGCCTCTACTTCTGCTTCTCTACGTGGAGTCCGGGCCACATGCACCGCCGCTCCATGGTGGTGTCGTCGAAAGACCAACCTCATGGGATGGATTGGCTCTTCTTCCATGGCAGATTCACCGCACATGGAACACCCGAGGAGAGTACGGTCAAAGCTTCGCTCCTTCGAATCCGCAGCATGCATCGACTTGCGGTTCCATGGTTGCATCTTTCGGCACCGCAACGTGTTCTTGATGCGTGCCGCTGCGGCCGCATGCAGCGACGCCGGCAGCGGTGGCCGACAGACGTGCGTTTTCTCAAACAGCTGCTGGTGGACGTGCGCTATGTCGTCACGTTCGCACTGTGTCGCTTGCGTCTCTCTCTCGCTCGGGTCACGGTGGATGACATCCTGCGGCGGACCAGTTTTTTTTTTTTTTTGCCGCTGTTTGACCGAGATGACGAGTTAGCGGCTCACGAGACTCCACAGGGCGTCGTGTCGACGCGAGCCACTTTAGTTCTCGAGCGTATCAGCGTCGGCTTGCTTTCCACGTTGCTTTGATTCGTCGCTCATTTGCGGCTACGTGATCGCCGGAGCGGTGTCCTCCGCCTGTGCTCTCCGCCAGCCCTCTCTCGGGCGAGAAACCCACGGACCGTGGCTGAGATCGCAGCGTCGTCTGCTCCGGAGACACCTGCGGGTGCGGAGGACGTCCGACGTCGACGCAGTCAAACCGAGTTCATCAGCCAGTCAAAAGGACTTTGGATTTGGGGAAGGAAAACTCGAAATTTACTGTGTTTGGATTTGGGAAAGGAAAAAAAAAAAGAGGAAAAAGAAACTCTAAATTTACTTTCGTATGTTTGTTGAGTCTAATTGGTTAATGCCTCATGTTATGTAAGTATTATACACGCCATTTAATACATTTTATTTTTATTTTTACTTTTTTGAAATCTTTTTCTAATTTAATTTTGATTAAAATTTAAATTTAAAAATTATTAACCAATGATCAAAAGGAAATGTTTCTTGAGTCGCAATGTATACTGAATTGAATCTAAAAATCGACTCGAAACCAAATCAATTTATCAATGATTTTATCTTGAAGGCCAATTTTGGTTCGAATGCATTATTCTTTAATTTGATTAATCGATTTGAAAAAAAAATTGAATCAATTTTAATTTAAAATATATCAATTTGATTGAATTTATTATACTAACTCTTTAATCAATTTAAACTAATTATTTCAATCGATCAAAATACCTAGATTTAAAAATAATTTGGGTTTAATTGGATAAATATTATTTTATCATCTAATTGGATCAAAATTTTAGTTCGATTCAATTAAATTCAATTGACTCATTTAAAAAATACTTATTTTAAATTACTTAAAATTATAAACTAGTTAACTGGTTTGAACACCCTTAATAGATGCAGTTGATTAATAAAAATAAGACATTATGATGATCTTGAGTCCAAGATCGAATACCCAAGAAAAACCTGATTAGAAAAACTTAAAGACTAAAATACATGATGAGACATAGTACCATAATGGTAGATCATATATATGTACTAAATTTTACATTAGACGATAGGGTCGTAGGCATAAGGAAGCATCATGATGTTACAAATACAATAATTTCAAGCGTAAGGAATAATAAATCTTTGGAGAGATTTAATATGACTATATCTATTAGAGAGTAGGTTACTCCAAAATTCATATATATTCGAGGGAGCAGGACAAGACTAAATGAATAAATATTATGACTAAAGATACAAATGAGAATATAACCTATAATATAATGATGAAGGTCATATATGTATTTGTTAAATGCACTACAATTTGAAATCCAAAACAAAAAAACTTAAGCAGAAGCCGAAAGAAAAGATTGATTTTTAAACTTGAGTTTGTCGACGAAGGATCACCACAATAGTCTAGTATTGAGAAGTATAATTGTCGAATGAATTGCAAGGTCTGAAGGGTAATGCAATCTTTAGTGTGTCCCTTTTTTTTTTTTTTTTTTTTTTTCAATGTGAGTGCTTAGGTGAACTTTTTGTGTGCGTTCTAATTGGTTTCTATTATTATTATTATTAATGATGATGATATATTACTAAGTATGTTTACCTATTTAACCTCTATTTTTTATACGATTGAATCTCGAATTTTAATGATGAAACTAATTGAGTAAATTTTAGTGATCTAATTATGTTTTGAGATACAGAGTCTACTCGATCGTGATTAGATAATTGACGTAGGATGAATCAACGTTGTTGGAGGAAATCATGTCAAGAGATTGGACGTCGAGTCGGAGGTTGATCGATGATCGGTAAAAGGCTTCTGACAAAAAATTGGGCATCGGGCTAAGAGTAGCATAGTTACGCCAAGGAGATCGGGACTCTGAGAGGTCAATCTGTTGATTGAGCAACAAGTTGTAAGAGAGGACGATGTGTCGAAGTGTCGGATGAAGCGTCGATAGGCCAATGACGTGCTAGCGACATTTTGATTCACCTTGTAATAATATTTGTCTAGATCAAAATCGGATTAAGTCTAATTGAATTATAATTGGGCCAACCCAATAGGGATCAATTTGGGCTCAATTCGGGACTATATTGGGTCGAATGAAAGGCCCAATAATGCCCAAGTGCCATTGGGTACCGTCCGGTTGGGTGAGGGAATTCAAGGCTAGCTTCAAGATCGAGTCCGGGTGATGGTACCACCCACTAACAAGATGTGAGAGCTAAGAGGGTACCGCCAAGACACTAATAAAACCAGTGCTAGGCGATATGCACCGCTAGCACCCAGCTTCGAGGATGGAAAGATTTTTGGCTCCAAGTTTGAATCCAATTAGAGTCTATAAATACTCCTTTCATCCCTGGACAGATTTTTGTAGAAATCTTTCTAAACATCCCTCCTCTTGTTCTCATTTGTATTCCACCAAAGAGAGGAGTGAAGTGCTTGTAAGGGTTACCTCCTAAGTCCGTCCAAATGAGAGCTGTAAAGGAGTCACTCGCCTGCGCTTGGTTGGAAGGAGGACAACTTTGGAAAATTGATCTCAAGAGGAGAGAAATCGGGAGTGGACGTGGGTCGATGGTATAAAAATCTTAGTTTACATTTACTATTATTCTTTATATTTTAGCAAACCTTATTTACTTGCTACTTCACTTTCTTATCTCCTTCTTACAAATCATTTTAAGCTTATACACAATCGAAACCAGATTTCATCGAAATGAAGTTTTTAACGATGAAGTTTTCGAACTTGTTTGAATCGTTTAAAATTTATCGCTCTTAACCACTTGCATTAATTCACTCCCCCTCTTAGTGCTGCTCTAGATTAATTAGTATTAGAGTTTTGTTATTTCTCTTTCGGATTCACACCCATGAGAAATGGCTCTTCACGGCTTTCAAAAGAGTTTTTCGATTGTTTGTCCTTTGTTCAAATCGTGATTACACATATTGGAAAACTTGAATGAGAGTTTTCTTGATTTTTCTAAATTTAAATATGGAATATCATTGAAAATAACTTTCAACTTCTCTCTAAACGCGAGCGAACGAATGGAATTTCGAGAGAAATTTTTTTTTATTAAATGTAAAGGCTATGAATGCCTTATTTTATGCTCTAATGAGTTTAATCGGATTTTAACGTATGAAATGACTTTTGATATTTGACGCACACTTGAAATCACACACTAGAGGAATGAGTAGAGTCAAAGACTCAAAGTGACTTCTTATGCATGATTTTGAGCTTTTGAATGACATCAAGTGAAACTATTAATAACATGTACACTCATTTTGAGTATATTTTCAATAGTTTGAAAAGCCTAGTTTTGATTTAGCAAGATTTTAAGAGAGTTATATAAGAGTCTAAAAACTTAAAAGTTTATTCACAGTCTTTAATGACCTATGAAATGACTCTTGAACTTGATGAACATGAGAACCACCTTCCAAAGAATATAAAGATTTGGACACTTGAACAAAGAATACCACTTGAGTGATAACTCAAGTGATGAGGATAATGTTGAGGACATTGAACGTTTCACATTAAAATTTAAAAAGTTCATTAAACAAGAATTGAAAATACAAATGGCTATAAATGCAAGAAGTCAAGAGCTTCAAAGATGAGCATACAAAAGAAAAGAAAAAAAGAGGCCAAAGAGAAGGAAGACCTTCAAGAAGATTCAAGTGCATTCAAGATGAAACGACAAATTATGCCTTGTTGGTTTTCGACAATGAGGAAAGAAACTCACCAAGTTGCTTTTACCTGATTTTGAAATTACATGATATTTTTCATGAGTACTTAATTTAGATAGTAGGAAATAATAAAATATTTTAAAATTATCATGCCTCTCTTTTTAATGATCATGAAAATTATATTGTTTTTTATAGTTATGATTCTGCAACATTATGAATGATGATTAAATGATTTGATAATTATACATCAAATACATATATCTATGTGTTATTCTGGAAGTGTCTTAATGAAAATATTTGTATCATACTTGACTTTACAAGATGTTATAATATACTGAGAATTTATACATGTCTTTATGAAACAATTGTAAAACTAAAAGACCTAACCCATAAATTTTCTAAATGAAAGAAAATGGTTTTGATGTTGTCTTATGTCACATTTGGACTTGATGGTTTTATGTATTTTTGAATTTATATGATGCTTGGTCTTTAAATGGCTGTGAACATGCTTAAACAAGATCAATCAACTTATGAAATATATAAAATGTACACTATCTTGATGTTTTAGAATACACAAGATCAATATATAAATATGGTGTAAATATATATGTGGGGAATAAACTTTACATATACCCAAAACTTAGGGGTGCCCCCAAAACAAAATTGATGGCAGCAAAAATGAATGAAGAACAGATTCAGATACACTGGTCGAAAAACTGGTCAACCAGTGACTATGATGCAATTTTAGTTCTGTCTACCGATCCTTTGGCATGGAGAAGATTGACTGGTAATCTATTGTATGTTTTCAAAATCTTGGTTATGATTGTTGATAACAGCGTACTTCTTTTAGCAGTTTGATTTGAGATGCAATATGGAATTTTAATTTACAAATTGTATTAATCTAATTATTAGACTCACTGATCACAAATCTACCCTTGGGTTTACTATTTAATCTTTTACAGAGTTGATGCTGCTATTTGACTTTGATTTTTTAGATGGTGCTTTTTAAACCAAAAGATCAATATATAAATATGGTGTACACAGACAGAGACACACACATATACTTATATATGTGTATTATATATTATGGGTGAATAAACTTTTGACAAAGGGGAATAAAATCTTGGTTCAGCAGGGATTTCGAATTTTAATCTTTTAATCTTTTAATCTTTTTACATGTAAAACAAAGGGGAATAAAATCTTGGTTCAGCAGGGATTTCGAATTTTGATTACAAACTGGTCAAGCAAAAGGCCTGTTATCAAAATTTCTTTTTACATGTAAAATCTAATTATTAGACTAATTTCTTTTAATCTTTTACAGAGTTGATGCTGCTTTTAGTTTGACAAAGAGGCTATGGAACATAGACACTTGGTTGGTCAACCTCAGATGTCTGTGAGGGATCAAGAGCAAATATGGAATCATCCGTACCCTGATCCTCGGTCAAACTTGGGTGATCGATCAGTTTTATGAATCAATATTTCATCATGATGGTCAATTTTTAACAAGTAATTCAGTTTATTCCTTTAAATCTGTTTGCAGGACCTGGTGCTTTCATATCTCCTGAAAATATTGCAGTTTGTGGACCAAATTCTGTGGCATTTGCTAATCCTGCGCCTGCAGCAAATTATCCTGTCATGCCAAATTTTAACATAGAGGCTCCCTGCTATGTGAGAGCTAATTCACGAATGGCTCATGAATCTTACACGCCTTATCCATCTGTTCGCAGCTCTAGTCAATTTCCACCATATTATTGCCTGCATGAACCTTGCTTCAACCAAGTCACTGTTGGGGATATTAATGGCACAATTAATCCTCCCACAGACTATGATGCAGCAACATATAAAAGGAAAATGCCGGCAATCCAAACTTTTCCTGACAGTGGAAGCACAAATGGACATCGTAGTGATGCAAGTTCTTCCAATCATCCTGTTTTGACTGGGCTTTTTGAATCAACACATACATTAGGTCCTCATTGTTTCCTACAAGATCCTGTCAACATGGTCTCTAGTTACAGAAGTAACAATCTGCTATCTTCCGAGGAAGATCACTGGAATGTTAGAGGTAGACCTGCCAGTGTGCTTCATCCTGGTAACATCTCGTTGACAAACCATTCATCCAGCAACTTCTCCGACCATTTTCATCCACTAGCAAATACTTCTGGTGTGAATTTGCCTGGGCATCGGAACCTTACTCCCGTGCCTCTGGATCCCCATGTAACGCTTATATCTTCAGGTTTGTCCAATTACCACCTTTGTACTTTGTATATCACTTTTGTCACTTTGTAGTCTACGGTGATAATAAATTGTTTTCCAATGTGACCTACATATTGCAGGGATTGGCCCCTTCAATCATGAGATGAACCAGTTGCATGGACGCCATGCCACCAACATCGCTGTGGATATTGATGGTCGTCGCAACTTCTTTCTCATTCCAGGTTGGCCTTCGCCTGACTTAATGGTAGATCGCAGTTCCTATAACCAAAGAACATCGCATAGGACCAACTCAAGCTACCGATCTGTGGGTTCAGAAGCCAATTTGGTGGATTTTAGGCTACCAGCAGTGGGAAGAGTTGTCCCTCCACGGTATCCAGGGCATCCCTCTTTGCAAGGGCATATGAATGAGAGGAATGGGAGCATAAGGATTCGCGATGATGGGGACGAGGGCATCGGCCACGGAAGATGGGTATCAGAGGTGAAGTTCTGATCACCGGAGAATACACTACGATACTCTCATTGCAGAAACAATTCCTTCTTCTTTACTCCCTCGTATCCGAGGAGAATAATTAATTCGTCATGCATTGACATTGCAGACTCTAGCTGTGATGGATCGGTCAACCTTCTATGATTCCAGAACTTTGTTTGACGAGCATCATGACATGAGACTAGACATAGATAACATGGGCTATGAGGTAAAGAGAGTTTTGCACAATCCAGCACTTCCAATATAGTGATTTTTTGCCTAAATCTATCCGATGTCTGCTCTTTTATTTTGTAGGATCTTCTTGCTTTAGAAGAACGGATCGGTAACGTGAACACGGGTCTATCAGAAGTTGCCATCTCCAGATGCTTGATGGAGACGATTTACTGTTATGATCAAACGCCAGATGACCACAAGAAAGGACGCTGCACGATATGCCTGGTGAGGCTCAATAAATCATTTCATCTGACATTTTCCATCTCGTGCAAGCTCGAGCAGAAAACATATTTCTTTTGCTACTTAACCTGATTGTTGTATTCAATTCGACATCATGAACAGGAAACATACAAGGGAAAAGATTGTCTTGGAAGGTTGAATTGTGGACATGATTTCCATGCTTGTTGTATTAAGAAATGGTTACCGATCAAGAATGCGTGCCCGATCTGCAAGGCCTCCGCGCTGACCGGTTCTTTGCTGGAGCAATAAGTCTGTCTTGGATGATTATTAGGTCACTCGGTTATCCTGTTAATTTGTAAATAGACTTTTTATTTGTGGGACGACATACTTCATACAGCTTTGTATAAAACTATTTTTTTCCAAACCTTCTTTCTTTTTCCCATAGTGAAGTGTTAATATGCTTTCAGAAGTTCTCCATGAAATGAGGGTGTTTTTTTTTCTTCTTTTTTTTGTGAGAACGTCTCAGCTCTTGTTACTACTAGTGTGGCATATGACACAGCTCTCGGCTTCAGGGGCATGTGAGTAGTGGAAGTTTAAAAGCTATTGTGGAATGCAAGGGAGTTCTTTCTATACCGCCCGAGGCATCAGGCGCTTTTCTTTTGTGGAACACAAGCGTGTTCTTTCTATGCCACCGAAGAGTCGACGGGTTGAATCGTTCTTTAAATTAGTGTTGAGAGAACTCATAAAAGAAAAAGTCAACTTAGACATCAGAAATTGAGTACTTGGGCAGTGTTGACTCCTCTCGATAAAAAAAAAAAAAAAAAAAAAAAAAAAGATTTTCTGGGGAAAATTATTTACCCCAAGAAAAGTCTTTTACTGATAGATTTTTATAAGCTGATGTTATCATATTTGACTTTTATGAAAGGATTTTTTTTCATCAAAATATCCTTAATGAAAAGATAGTGATTATCCTCTAATTATGCGGATACCATCTAATAAAAACCTGATACTTTTCTGCTAATTGCCCCCTTCTTTTTCCTCTCTCTCTCTCTCTCTCTCTCTCTCTCTCTCGTCACTGCTGTTGTTGTCTTTTCTCCCCCAACCGACCCTTGATGTGATTGCAGTATGGTTCGCCCATCACTAAAATTACAGAACCAAGCCAACAAGTCCCTTCGGTAACCTGTCAAAGCCAAAACCATCAACTAAGCAACGAGCACACAACGCCATTTCGTCCCCCGTACCTCGGACCTCACATGCTACACGAAGGCTCAAGGCTTATAGACTAGAAACTGCAATGTGAAATATTGGGAAGACTTTTTTTAAACCTGCACATACACCGTTGAACACCACGCAACCCGGGAAGCCTTGACAAAGAAGGCGGAAGGGTGTTGACAACTGCCAGCTTTGAGTAGAATCTGAGGTCGACATGTCGGCATCTATTGCAGAGGAGGAGGAGCACTCCATGCTTCAACGAAAGCAATCGGAGGTCGGCATCTCCAGACCTTCCTATTTTATTCGTAGAAAGGACAGGTGAAGCTTATAGAACTCTGATTCATTGCATGCAGAGAGAAGTTGGTCCTCATGATCAGCTTGCAGATGACGATGATGCGTTCCCTCCACATGGCCTGTGCCGAAATCCATTGGAGTCCACAGAAACCTCTTCGTTGACTGTGTCAGCGGACCCTGGAATCGGCACATGGTTCCTTCATCTCCTGCCTCTCTCCCCGCATACCCCGTTTCGGGATTAATCAAAGCAGCGTTGTTGAAGCTTGTGAGCGACGTCTGGTTCCAATGGATGGAGTTTTAAGAATGTTGGCTCCATCCATTGTTTACTGCTCGAAGGGTTGTCGACCTCATCAAAAGCCTCGTTAACATGCTTCATCATGCCGACCATAGAAGAAGATGTCGGCATGCATTAATGCTCGAACAAAGATCGATTGCCTACGAGTACAAAGTCGTGCTGCTTAATCATTCTTTAGTTCTTCCCCTCCTTTGCGGCTGAGCTCTTCTTTGCTCTACCCTTAAAACTTGGTGAATGATCAAAAGAAAGCCAATTCTACATTAGATTGGTCCCAGCTAAGACGCTCTCTACACCAGATTTGATCGATGTCTTGTTCTCGAGGATCGGTTTCTCATGCTGCGCCAGATTTAATCTTCTCCATGGTTATATGTGAGATTTGTCGAATCATATTAAGTCTTATATGGACTTGCTGACATATTATTTATTTATTTCGGAATTATTTCTTTACCTCCCAGTAACTTCGACTTGTACATATATTATGACCCAAGCAAGATCTGCAACCATGGCTTGCTACGCGTGGACGCCATCACGGCGAGCAGATGATGTGCACCCGATCAATTAACACTCTGAGCCTTCAATGACTCCACCTGCGACTTCCCCTTCGGCCCCTTCTTCCTGATGTGCAGACGATACTCGTCGAAGGTCATCGGCCGGTACAGCTGCGGCCGCTCCGCCGTCACCAGCTTGCTCACCGGCGCGATCGCTACGTCGCTCCGCGGGTTGTAGAAGAAGGCCAGCGAGAGCCGCTCCTGTGCTGCGTTCACCACCACTCGGTGCTCCACGCTCCTGTACACTGCGTTGCTCAGAACCTGCAACCAAATGCAATGCAGGTTAGCCCTGCTGCTGCCTTTTCGCATCCATCATACGCACTGCATCTTCTCTCGGATCTATTTCTTCGGGCTAAAGTGTGCCTCGCGTCGGACGCGGGTGGCTCAGGTAGACTTGTTTATAGGTCACTGTGCTGCGGTCAACCCGATGTTGACCAAAGATTAAGATTGCTATCGATCACCACCGCGAGAGGGCGAAGAGCGGTGGCGGCAGGTTCCCAAAAGTACGTAGGACAAAGCACACGGTATACGAAGACAAAACCTCGCGTCATCCACGGAGGGATGGGGACGTCGTGCGATCGGCACCATCTTTCCAAATGGCCACACGTAAATAAGATACTGACGGATGGTTGAGAAACTGTCATAACCATCGCCGGACAAAGTAGTCGCTAAGAGATGCACGGCGCACGTACCACCACAAGGTGGAGAGGGGCTGTACCTGAATCTGGTCGCCGATGTTGACGATGAAAGCGCCGGGGATGGGCTGGACGGTGACCCAGTCGTCGCCTCTGCGGACTTGGAGACCCCTGACGCAGTCGTCGGCGAGGAGGATGGTGAGGCCACCGGGATCGGAGTGGGCGGAGAGGCCGAGGGTGAGCTCCGGCTGCGGGCACCTTGGGTAGTAGTTCACGCGGAGGCAGGCGCCGACGGCGTCCCCTCCGAAGGCGGTCTGCAGCTGCTCCGCGTCCAGGCCTAAGCTTATGGACAGCACCTTCATCAGCGTCCCACACAGCTTCGCTAACTCATCTGCGTACTCTTGCACCGTCTCCCTGCTCCATCACGCGCACGCATGTCCGTGAACACTATGGGTTTTCCGTCGTTAGTAGTACCGTCATATAACAATGGAGTACCGTACCTGCAGGACGATGGCAGCGCAGGCCACTTGTTCTGGTTCTTGATGGATTCGGGGAGGAGGTGGAGGAAGAAGTAGTCACCCCAGTCCAAGATGGCACCCTTGTCGACGCCGAGACGGCTGCCGTAGCCCTCGTAAGTCTTGGGGTCATTGGCGTAGGCTTGCTTCTCCTCCATGGGGAGATGGAAGAAGGCGCGCCACACCTCCCGGACCCTGGCGACGAGGTCCGGGCTCACCCCATGGTTCACCACCTGGAAGAATCCCCACTCGCTGCACGCGTCCGCCACGGCGCGGATGGTGGCGCGGCACTCCGCCGCGCCCTCCGCCAGCCCGCCCAGTTCGATGACCGGGATGTCGGACGTCACGGCGCCACCGTTACCAATCGACGGGCGCTCGGCCGGCGGCTTGACGTACACGTCTGGAATCGTCATCAGACCGCTGTCGGACAAGGCCTGGACACGAACTACCTGTTCGGGCCATCCCTGCAGGCAATCCATGAGACTACAGCTCCAAAGCGTCGAAGCAATCTTAGGGGACGACAACCGCAGCAACAAGGCTCGTTTGATCGGCTACGGCTGCAAGCGTCCGTAGGACGAGCGTCTTTATAGAGCAAGATGGACAAGCGAGAAAGAGAGCGAGAGGGGGGCCGGGGGAAGGTGATGGTGATGGTGGTGGTGGTGGTGGTGGCGGTATAAGGTTTGGATTGTGATGCCAACGTGATAAAAATGGTGTCGAGTGGACTTTTTTGCATGGATAAATTAAAGAAGAAAAATGATGCAAGTCGAGATCGGCCGACTTGAACGCAAAGGAAGAATGATTCCCCTCCATTAACCTCCTCAGCCAAAAGAAAGATGAACGAGGAAACAATGCACACAGACATACCGTCACTGTGATTGGAGATCAACGCGGAAGTGGGTCAAAACTGTTTCTGTCGGAAGCATCAACAAATTCGCAAATCACGATGCAGACTGCAACGGTAGATGATCTAAAAGCATAAAAAAGTCGTCTGCTGCCGTCCTCTGATTGGTTGACTTGTGACATACGTATTTATATGCCAAATTCTACGGCGAGCGCAGTCCACCGTATAGTTTATTGGATCGGCGCAATCGAAAGGCGACAAGTTTGGTCGACAGGATTAAAATAGCATGTGTTTCAGATGGGCAGAAAGAATGTGAACCGCTGAAATGGGATTTGGTCAATTTTGTTGCTTCTTCTTCTTTTTTTTTTTTGTCTTTATAATAGCCTACAAAGAAGCCATCGACGATGAAAGTGCCACCGCAAAGCCCTCTAAATTAATTATTCGTTGAGGATTTTAATTATTTTTTAGTTTTAATAAAAGAAAAAAATTGTCTGAGGGAAAACTTATCAGTTGTATTTGGACTCCTGTACACGTATGCCGGGATCAAATTAGGTTGACAAAGATGTTATCGACAATATCCCCATTCATTTTTTTATATGAACCGAGTTAATATTCTAAAAGTTAATATAATGACATTAGTCTTATTTACCAGAGGGTTCGAAATCTTATCTGTAATAATTTTTTTATAAAATCTTATTTAACATATTTTTTTATTTTGGAGGTGTTAGTTTTATCTTGCTTTTGTAATTTATAGTTTGAATTTTTTTTTATATGAAATACTTGTTTTGTTTACTTGGGTTAACATTGTTGAGATATTTTAAATCATATGATAAGTTTTGAGCCAAAATGAATGAATCATGAGATTAGCTATCAATTCAACACAGAACTTTCATCTTGCTAAATTATTGATCAAACTTAATCAATCATATTCCTTACTTCTCGTTCAAGTTTTCACATACGCATCAGGACAGAAGAGAACATTTATCTCGTAGCCTCTAAAGTTGAATGAAAGCATTTGCACGCTCTGGTTATCTTCTCCATGTCAAATCAATTACGGTCAGTCCATCTTTGATTTGACTTCGATCTAGATTTCAGGTAGACAACGATGGCTCGTCATATTTATCAGGAGTTCATTGGGCGTGCAGCGTTTCCACTGCTCATAGCGTTCATCGGTCCAATTCCATCACTCGTGCTCTTATTTTCCTACTTCGAATTGTAGTGTTTCGTTTAGAGACGGTCCATATCATGCATTTCTCACCGTCGAAGTGGCATTCCGTGTGCGGAGGTTGAAGACGGACCAAGAAAAATTATTGTTCTTTATCGACAAGTAACGTCACTCGATGGCAATTTCCATTTTCCTAGCCTCTACTCTGCTTCTCTACGTGGAGTCCGGGCCACATGCACCGCCGCTCCATGGTGGTGTCGTCGAAAGACCAACCTCATGGGATGGATTGGCTCTTCTTCCATGGCAGATTCACCGCACATGGAACACCCGAGGAGAGTACGGTCAAAGCTTCGCTCCTTCGAATCCGCAGCATGCATCGACTTGCGGTTCCATGGTTGCATCTTTCGGCACCGCAACGTGTTCTTGATGCGTGCCGCTGCGGCCGCATGCAGCGACGCCGGCAGCGGTGGCCGACAGACGTGCGTTTTCTCAAACAGCTGCTGGTGGACGTGCGCTATGTCGTCACGTTCGCACTGTGTCGCTTGCGTCTCTCTCTCGCTCGGGTCACGGTGGATGACATCCTGCGGCGGACCAGCTTTTTTTTTTTTTTTTGCCGCTGTTTGACCGAGATGACGAGTTAGCGGCTCACGAGACTCCACAGGGCGTCGTGTCGACGCGAGCCACTTTAGTTCTCGAGCGTATCAGCGTCGGCTTGCTTTCCACGTTGCTTTGATTCGTCGCTCATTTGCGGCTACGTGATCGCCGGAGCGGTGTCCTCCGCCTGTGCTCTCCGCCAGCCCTCTCTCGGGCGAGAAACCCACGGACCGTGGCTGAGATCGCAGCGTCGTCTGCTCCGGAGACACCTGCGGGTGCGGAGGACGTCCGACGTCGACGCAGTCAAACCGAGTTCATCAGCCAGTCAAAAGGACTTTGGATTTGGGGAAGGAAAACTCGAAATTTACTGTGTTTGGATTTGGGAAAGGAAAAAAAAGAGGAAAAAGAAACTCTAAATTTACTTTCGTATGTTTGTTGAGTCTAATTGGTTAATGCCTCATGTTATGTAAGTATTATACACGCCATTTAATACATTTTATTTTTATTTTTACTTTTTGAAATCTTTTTCTAATTTAATTTTGATTAAAATTTAAATTTAAAAATTATTAACCAATGATCAAAAGGAAATGTTTCTTGAGTCGCAATGTATACTGAATTGAATCTAAAATCGACTCGAAACCAAATCAATTTATCAATGATTTTATCTTGAAGGCCAATTTTGGTTCGAATGCATTATTCTTTAATTTGATTAATCGATTTGAAAAAAAAATTGAATCAATTTTAATTTAAAATATATCAATTTGATTGAATTTATTATACTAACTCTTTAATCAATTTAAACTAATTATTTCAATCGATCAAAATACCTAGATTTAAAAATAATTTGGGTTTAATTGGATAAATATTATTTTATCATCTAATTGGATCAAAATTTTAGTTCGATTCAATTAAATTCAATTGACTCATTTAAAAAATACTTATTTTAAATTACTTAAAATTATAAACTAGTTAACTGGTTTGAACACCCTTAATAGATGCAGTTGATTAATAAAAATAAGACATTATGATGATCTTGAGTCCAAGATCGAATACCCAAGAAAAACCTGATTAGAAAAACTTAAAGACTAAAATACATGATGAGACATAGTACCATAATGGTAGATCATATATATGTACTAAATTTTACATTAGACGATAGGGTCGTAGGCATAAGGAAGCATCATGATGTTACAAATACAATAATTTCAAGCGTAAGGAATAATAAATCTTTGGAGAGATTTAATATGACTATATCTATTAGAGAGTAGGTTACTCCAAAATTCATATATATTCGAGGGAGCAGGACAAGACTAAATGAATAAATATTATGACTAAAGATACAAATGAGAATATAACCTATAATATAATGATGAAGGTCATATATGTATTTGTTAAATGCACTACAATTTGAAATCCAAAACAAAAAAAAACTTAAGCAGAAGCCGAAAGAAAAAGATTGATTTTTAAACTTGAGTTTGTCGACGAAGGATCACCACAATAGTCTAGTATTGGAGAAGTATAATTGTCGAATGAATTGCAAGGTCTGAAGGGTAATGCAATCTTTAGTGTGTCCCTTTTTTTTTTTTTTCAATGTGAGTGCTTAGGTGAACTTTTGTGTGCGTTCTAATTGGTTTCTATTATTATTATTATTAATGATGATGATATATTACTAAGTATGTTTACCTATTTAACCTCTATTTTTTTTTATACGATTGAATCTCGAATTTTAATGATGAAACTAATTGAGTAAATTTTAGTGATCTAATTATGTTTTGAGATACGCAGGTCTACTCTCGATCAGGATTAGATAATTGACGTAGGATGAATCAACGTTGTCCTGGAGGAAATCATGTCAAGAGATTGGACGTCGAGTCGGAGGTTCGGTCGATGATCGGTAAAAGGCTTCGGACAAAAAAATTGGGCATCGGGCTAAGAGTAGCATAGTTACTCCAAGGAGATCAGGGCTACAGAGGTCAACTGTTGATTGAGCAACAAGTTGTAAGAGAGGACGATGTGTCGAAGTGTCAGATGAAGCGTCGATAGGCCAATGACGTGCTAAGCGACATTTTGATTCACCTTGTAATAATATTTGTCTAGATCAAAATCGGATTAAGTCTAATTGAATTATAATTGGGCCAACCCAATTAGGGATCAACTGGGCTCAATTCAGGACTATGCTGGGTCGAATGAAAGGCCCAAATAATGCCCAAGTGCCACGTCGGGGGGTGGCACCGTCAGTTGGGTGAGGGAACTGCCTGAAGGCTCAGTCTTCAAGACTGAGTCTGGGTGATGGTACCACCCACTAACAGTATGTCTGGGCAGTGGTACCGCCCAGTACACTAATAAAACCAGAGTGCTAGGCGATGGTACCGCTAGCACCCGGTAAACTCAGGATGGAAAGATTTTTGGCTCCAAGTTTGAATCCAATTAGAGTCTATAAATACTCCTTTCATCCCTGGGTTGAAAACACAAGCACAGAGATTTTGAACGGAACAAAACGTTGTAGAAATCTTTCTAAACATCCCTCCTCTTGTTCTCATTTGTATTCCACCAAAAGAGAGGAGTGAAGTGCTTGTAAGGGTTACCTCCTAAGTCCGTCAAAATGAGAGAGCTGTAAAGGAGTCAGTCCTCGCCCGTTGGAAGGAGGACAACTAGTGGAAAAGCCGACGATCTCAAGAGGAGAGAAATCGGGAGTGGACGTAGGTCGTATGGTATAAAAATCTTAGTTTACATTTACTATTATTCTTTATATTTTAGCAAACCTTATTTACTTGCTACTTCACTTTCTTATCTCCTTCTTACAAATCATTTTAAGCTTATACACAATCGAAACCAGATTTCATCGAAATGAAGTTTTTAACGTATGAAGTTTTCGAACTTGTTTGAATCGTCGAAAATTTATCGTTCTTAACCACTGCATTAATTCACTCCCCCTCTTAGTGCTGCTCTAGATCTCAATAATTAGTATTAGAGTTTTGTTATTTCTCTTTCGGATTCACACCCATGAGAAATGGCTCTTCACGGCTTTCAAAAGAGTTTTTCGATTGTTTGTCCTCTGTTCTTTAACTGATCAGACTACACATATTGGAAAACTTGAATGAGAGTTTTCTTGATTTTTCTAAATTTAAACTTATGGAATATCATTGAAAATAACTTTCAACTTCTCTCTAAACGAACGAACGAATGGTCCGATTTGGAGAGAAATTTTTTTTTTATTAAATGTAAAGGCTATGAATGCCTTATTTTATGCTCTAGATAAAACTGAGTTTAATCGGATTTTAACGTATGAAATGACTTTTGATATTTGACGCACACTTGAAATCACACACGAGGGAATGAGTAGAGTCAAAGACTCGAAAGTAAACCTTCTTATGCATGATTTTGAGCTTTTCTGAATGACATCAAGTGAAACTATTAATAACATGTACACTCATTTTACAGATATTTTCAATAGTTTGAAAAGCCTTAGTAAAAGTTTTTCGAGTTTTGATTTAGTAAACAAGATTTTAAGATCCCTTCTAAAGAGTTAGGATCCAAAAATAACGGTTATATAAGAGTCTAAAAACTTAAAAGTTTATTCACTCGAAGAATTAATCAGGTCTTTAATGACCTATGAAATGACTCTTGAACTTGATGAACATGAGAACCACCTTCCAAAGAATATAAAGATTTGGACACTTCGAACAAAAGAATACCACTTGAGTGATAACTCAAGTGATGAGGATAATGTTGAGGACATTGAACGTTTCACATTAAAATTTAAAAAGTTCATTAAACAAGAATTAGAAAATACAAATGAACTTAAAAAAGAACACCATCTCTTGCTATAAATGCAAGAAGCTGAAGAGCTTCAAAGATGAGCATACAAAAGAAAAGAAAAAAGAGGCCAAAGAAGAAGGAAGACCTTCAAGAAGATTCAAGTGCATTCGAAGATGAAACGACAAATTATGCCTTGTTGGTTTTCGACAATGAGGAAAGAAACTCACCCAAGTTGCTTTTACCTGATTTTGAAATTACATGATATTTTTCATGAGTACTTAATTTAGATAGTAGGAAATAATAAAATATTTTAAAAATTATCATGCCTCTCTTTTTAACATTTTTGAAAAATTGATCATGAAAATTATATTGTTTCATGCATGTTATGATTCAAAATTTTGAATGAAATATGCAACATTATGAATGATGATTAAATGATTTGATAATTATACATCAAATACATATCTATGTATGTTATTCTTGGAAGTGTCTTAATGAAAATATTTGTATCATGCTTGACTTTACAAATTTGAGATGTTATAATATATTTTCGGCTTTGAGAATTTATACATGTCTTTATGAAATCAATTGTAAAACTAAAAGACCTAACCCATAAATTTTCTAAATGAAAGAAAAATGGTTTTGATGTTGTCTTATGTCACATTTGGACTTGATGGTTTTTATGATAAAAATTATTTTTTGAATTTATATGATGCTTGGTCTTTGCGTGAAACTGTGAACATGCTTAAACAAGATCAATCAACTTAAAATGAAATATATAAAAATGAAGAATACACTATCATGATGTTTTATGGTGAATATGTTTGGATTTGATGGTTTTGATGACAAAACTTATATTTCAAATTTATACGATAATGGTTCTCATATAAAAAACTTGAACATGCTTATATGAGGTCAACCATATAAAATAAAATACATAAAAATTGAATCTTATATTTTGAAATAATGTGTTTTATGATGAATTTTATCTTTCGGTTTTAAATGTTGTTACCTCTACTTGATATGGCATATAAAGACAAATGCATGGTTAGACAAAATGAATTATTCAAAAAGAAAAAAGCTTTTCCTACCTTATCAAGATTAAAGAATTTATTTTTGTATCTCGTGAATGATTTTCATGATTCATTTTGTAAAATTGAATGAGCTAAAAATAACAAATATATAATAAAGGTTCATGAATTCACATTTTAAAGCTATGCATGATGAATCATATGTCTTGGACTAATATGTTATATATGTTTTTGGTCCAAATCGTTTTTATGATTTTTTTGGCCTTTATGTCTTGAACGTTCATATATGTTTCTATTCGACAGAAAAAGACAAAGACATATTTATACGAAATCAATACAAATCACTAAAAGAGAAATGCACATTTCTTGAACATCTCTCTTTCTTTAAATTTTTAGATTTTTCAAATAAAAAATAAGTGATAAATTCATTTATGATATTTTGTAAATCACTTGAATTATGAATGAGATTTTTATGATGCGGTAATAACTTTATTCATATTATGAATCTCAAAAATGATAATTTGATTATGAGTTTTGAGTTGACGAATTGACTTGAATGAGATTTTGTTTTAACCGAATCATAAACCTTCTTTTGACTTTTTGACTTGAGAAATTTGAAGAAACATGATTATTACTTGATATTTGATACTTAAAATTTCTTATAAGATGTGATCTTATTGAGATTTCTTATGCATGAAATAAATTATTCTTTTTGCTATTTATTACTAAATAAATCATGTCCTTTTTTACTTTTCTTGATATTATATCATTGACATGATTTCTTTATATGACTTGTATAATAATTGAAAATTTTGGCCATTGAGTCCTCACTTCATTTTGACAATAACTAAGGGAGAGCTAACTTGTTGACTTGAATGTTGAATTTATATTCATGACTTGAATTTTAATAATAGAAAATTTATCTCAATATTTGTTTCTAATATCTTATTTGTCATTTTAATGAAAAAAGAAATCAATTACAATATTATATCCTTCCTTCTTTTTGACAATAACAAAAGAGGAGAAGGAATTATTAGCTTTGCTAGCATAAAAAGAAAGTAAAACTTATAAGCTTGTACTTCTAAAAAAGAGAAAAAATACCTTACCTATCAAAAGAAGCAAAAAGTATAAAACTTAAAAAATTTGTAATCTTGTATTTGCTATGCCTCAATGTTTATACGTTGCATTAAAAAATTAGCTTACACTACTCGCTCGTTGCAAACAAAGTACTATCTTGCTCATCATGAGAAATAAAGTGCAATCCTACACATCTTAAGAAGCAAGTAAAAAATTACCATGCTTAAATTAAAAAAACTTAGCTATGATTGAATGTTATAAATCTAACTTATATGTTAACTTGCATATCTTTTAAAATAGCTAGAGCAACAACTTCTCCTTTTTATTGATGATGAAGGGAAAGAAGTAGATTGATGAATTGTTGAACATTTTGAAAATTTGCATGAATGAATTTTTTAATGACATGTTACTTGGATTTATTGAAATCCAAGGGTCCTATCAATATAGCATATTGATATGGGAGTTTGTTTAAACTCCAGAGAGTTAAGATTAACTCTGTCATCATAAAAAAGGGAGAGATTGTTAAATCTCAGTATATTTTAGTGATCTAATTACGTTTTGAGATATGCAGGTCTACTCTCGATCAGAATTAGATAATTGACGGAGGATGAATCAGTGTTGTGCCAGAGGAAATCATATCAAGAGATTGGATGTCATGCCGGAGGTCCGGTCGATGATCAACATAAGGCTTCAGACAAAGAAATCGAGCATTGGGCCAAGAGGAGCGGAGTTGCGCCAAGGAGATCAGGGCTGTGGAGGTCAGTTGCTAATTGAGCAATAAGTTGTAAGAGAGGACGATGCATTGAAGTATCGGATGAAGCGTCGATAAGCCAATGACGTGCCAGGCGATATTCTGATTCACGTTATAATAATAATTATCTAGATCGAAGTAAGATTATGTCTAATTAGGTTATAATTGGGCCAACCCAATTAGGAACCAACTGGGCCCAATTCAGGACTATGTTGGGTCGGATGAAAGGCTCAAACAGTGCCCAAGTGCCACATCAAGCGATGGCACCGCTAGTTGGGCAGTGGAATTGCCTGAAGGCTCAGTCTGGGCGATGGTACTGCTTACTGACATTGTGTTTGGGCGGTGGTACTGTCGGTGGTACCCAGGATTGAAAGGTTTTTGGCCTCAAGTTTGAATCCAATTGGAGCTTATAAATACCCATGTTATCCCTGAGTTTGAAAACATAAGTATAGAGATTTTTAAAGGATATAGAAATCCTTCTAAACATCTCTCATCTTATTCTTATTTGTATTCCACCGAAAGAGAGGAGTGAAGTATTTATAAGAGTTATCTCCCAAGCTCGTCAAAAGGAGAGAGCTGTGTGGAAGTTAGTCTTCGCTCGTTCAAAGAAAGATAACTAGTGGAAAAGCCGATAGTCTCAAGAGGAGAGGAATCGGGAGTGGACGTAGGTCGTATAATCGAACCACTATAAAAATCCTGGTTTGCATTTACTATTGTTCTTTATATTTCAGCAAACCTTATTTACTTGCTACTCCATTTCCTCATCTCCTTCTTACAAATCATTTTAAGTTTATACGCAATCGAAATGAAGTTTTCAACGTATGAAGTTTTCGAATTTGCTTGAATCATCAAAAATTTATCGTTCTTAATCGCTGCACTAATTCACTCCTCTTAGTACCACTCTAGATCCCAACATATATGTATTTTTTATACCTTAAGATGCGATAAAACAATACATTTTAGATTTAATCGCACTCGTGCGATTATATACGTTATTGTATTAAAATTTATTCTATATTAAAAAATTACTTTCACTCTTTCCATCTTTCCATCGTTTCCGAATTCGATTTCCGTTCAAATTTTAATTGCAACTGTTCTTCATTTGATCAGGTTTAATGTGGTTCTAAACTGTTCTTAATCTTTTACGACCGGTTTAATGCCTTAACCATAAAACCATTCGTCTTCCCAAATCTAAAACACAACTCCAATAAAATTATTATTATTTTCTATCTTATAATAATAAAATAAATCATTATTTTCATTATTAAGTCTTTATCATCCGAATCGCGAAAAGAATTCCCTTAAACTTGGCAAGACGATGTGATGGGATTACTTAGAATTGCACTTGGGTTTACAAACACAACCCATCACACTTGGCAAATGTGATCGTACTCTTGGCCATGTTGACAAGAGTATGAATGGCCTATTAATGTCGATACTCAATACTCATCACTGTTGTTTAAATTGATGCCATTTAATGTGATGCTTTTTTATTTTTAAATAAAATAATGTAAAATAATTCAAATAAACTTCTAATCCTAGTAATGATATGATGTCATTCGTAATAATTTTCAATCGCATTTATTGTGTTTTTGATTCATCAATAAAATACTATAAATGAGTTAAGTAAAAATATCGTAATAGTTAAAAATTAATAAAAATAAATGAAAATTTTGACAATTTTTTTGAGAGGTATTTCAGATATTTTTAAATTAGAGATATTATTTTAAAAATTAAAAGAGTGATACCTTTTAGAAAATGCCTAAAATATGGATATTTTCTAGCCCAAAAAAAAAAACTCTCTAATATACATATCTGCGCCCATGTACCAATTTTATAATCCCACCATCACACATTGTTCTCTATGAAATAAAAAAGATAAATCACAAAACAAAAACCAATTTAAGCCAATTTATTGTTTTGTTGTCCATGTTTAATTATTATAGGAGGCCCCATGTGAAAAATTAATTGGAAGAGGACTTGTCTGCAAAAGGACCAACACGGCAATGTCATCGGAGGGTATCACCGCAGCACGTGCAATTCTCGTGACCGACTACAACTAATGCCCTAAGCCGCCACCGACCGCTTTTGCCGGCCGCCCGAAACCCTAAAGCTTTTCTTCTCCTCGTTGATTTGAGGTGACCCTCGCGCCCACGGTAGGGTTTTCATTCCTTGATATCGACGAGCCCCTGTACCCGCCGCACGCATCGTTGTGCTTTCCATCTGTTTTCCTCAGGTAGACATCTATTTCGAGCGCTCAAATGGTTCTTCTGTTTTATAGCGATCGTCTGTTTCTATAATATCTTTATCTTCTCCTTTGGAGTATAAGGTGTAGGGTTTAGAGAGATGTCGGACGACGAAGCAAGGGAGGAGAAGGAGTTGGATCTCACCTCCCCCGATGTCGTCACCAAGTACAAGAGTGCCGCTGAGATCGTCAATAGTAGTGTTCCCGATTCATTCTTTAGGTTTTTCTTTCGGTGTCTATGATGCTGGGAAACGTTGCTTCGAACACCTAATCGTTTGCCCCGTGCAGAGGCCCTTCAGCTGGTGGTATCGGAGTGCAAACCCAAAGCCAAGATCGTTGATCTCTGCGAGAAAGGCGACGCCTTTATCAGAGAGTATGTATTTCTTGTTACTTATCGTCTTTTCTACTTCGGTATATTGAATATTGAGGAAGTGGAAGCTTGTGATGGGTGCAATTAGGCAAACGGGGAACATGTACAAAAATGTAAAGAGAAAGATTGAAAGGGGTGTAGGCTTCCCAACATGCATTTCTGTCAATAATACGGTGTGCCATTTCTCACCGCTAGGGAGCGACGAGGCAGTTCTGGAAGCGAATGACATTGTGAAAATGTACGTATTGACGAATATCGATTGTTAGGCAATATCCGTTCTGAGGGTTCTGAGGGACCGGCGATGTGTAATATCTTTTCTGATGGTTCTCTGTTTTGCAGTGACATGGGATGCCATATCGATGGGTTTATTGCGGTGGTCGCACACACTCATGTTATCCAGGAAGGACCTGTGACCGGCAGGGCTGCAGATGTGATCGCTGCTGCCAATACTGCAGCAGAAGTTGCCTTGCGGCTCGTGAGGCCTGGAAAGAAGGTAACTAGTTTTAAGCATGAGATTAGTATTAGGTTAACCATTTTTCATATATGGAATTTTGTTGTTCTATAAGCATAATAAAACCAAAATTTTGTTTCCTGATTTCTTGCTTCTGAAATGTTCATCTTATCAATCGGTTGCACCATAGTTATGTTAATTTTAATTTCAGTGCCCACATGTGCCATCGGATTGGTGCTTTCTTTCAATGTTTAGTGGATAATAATAAAATGGTTAAATGTTGATACCACCCCTATCACACCCCTAAGATGATATCCTAGGGGCGTGAACCTATCTTAAATCAAGAATATTTTTCAATTGCCCTCATATCCAAACCCAAATCGATAACATAGAATTTGAGGACATCAGATGCATTCAATTGTCATTCATACACATACTATAAAGCCTGTGCGGTCTATAAACATATAACACATCACTTGATAACTCTATAAAACCCAATGTCAAATAAAAATCATTAACAACCACTTATAGACTCACAAGATCCAATGCAAATATCATAATCATAAAAATCAATCATTTACCACAAGTTCAGATCAATATAAAGCCTTCACATTTAACATTCTAAACTTTCAAAATATGAGAGATCTTTTAACCTTTACAACACAACACACCAACTTATAGTTTTAGATTACATTACAAGCAAAATGTTCTTTACAATAACATCTTGTTAGATCACCAAAAATATGTCACAATCTTCTAGCATTCCACTGCCCAATCTAAAACTAACATGAGTGTGAGTGACAAGCTAGCCTAAAAAATTTATATAGCAACAATGTGAGTTACAAAGTTAGCAAGTGACTATCATATCCATGACAGAGAGAAAGTTAATCGTGTGACATAAGCATTAAGGTGCAAAACATGGATTCAAGAGTCACACTTAGCATTTCTTATGATTCATACTTAACCAGGAGCAAAGAGCAATGTATAAGCAAATCATGATCAAAAGGTACGAGTTCAAGAGGCATATATGTCATTTCATTCGATTCATTGATATCAAATGAACATCTAGCAACATAGGAGCAAATCAAGATCGTAATGTAAGGCATGAGTTCAAGAATGGAGTCATATTTGATTTGTCATTCAATTCATTGATATCAAAATAATATATGACAATATAGGAGCAAATCATGATCATAATGTAAGACATGAGATCAAGAACAAGGTCATATTTAACATATCATTCGATTCACTGATAGCAATGGAGCAAAGAGCATCATATGGACATATCAAGAACAAATGCAAGTCATGAGTTCAAGAGGCATTGGACCAATATTTTTTTTTTAGATATATTTGAATGCCTTGAAGTGCTCAGATCTGTCAGATGCATTAACAATGAATTCCCAAAAGCTCAATTATCATCAGTTGTGTGGACTGTCTAATTAATAATTAGATGCACAATTTATATCTGTTAATATGGTTGTCTTGGAAATTGAGTTGGTGTTTGGATGCAGGTTGCTTCTGTGGGATGTGGTTTTTTGACCCAATCAATCATGAGACTGGCAACTAGCAAGATTGTAATAGTGTACATGATGTTGTAAATTACCAGTATTTTCTATTTGTGCCTAACCCAAAAAAGGCAAACCAACTAACCCTATGTCATTCTCATGCGTGTGTCATTGTCCAGATAGTTACACAGCTAACTTTTTCAGCATATTTTCCCTTTTACTTTCTCTTTCATGGTTTCTATACTCAGATACTTTTGTGCATGCAATTATTTGTCTATTTAGTTGTCAACTCAACTTTTGTCATCAAAATAATAACTTTTTGAGCCTCAGCATCATTTATCTTCAAAGGGAACTAATTCTAACAAAAAAAAACTTATATATTGGTTTCTCAAGTTTATGAGGATTTGGTGTTTTGCGCATGCAATTTTTCGATTGTGACTAGTTATTCTCCCAGATTCTTTTTGCTGTGTAAATGGCGATTCAAGTTTTCCCTATTTGGAATCTTTTCAATAAAATTCCTATCTTACTGAACTCATTATCCTGTTTTTCGTTCTCCATCTAGGTCTTTGCTTAAATGGTTATGTGAATTCCCTATGTGGGGCCATCATGTTTGAATTTTAGTATGCTGTGAACATACTGGATATTGATGCTTGTACTGTTAAACCAACTGCTTCACCAAGAAGAATCTACTTTGTCATTGGCTTCACCAAACTTAATATGATGAGGTGGACAGTTTTTTCTTACGTGATTAACAAGATTGTCATTGTCTACCTTTGTGTTTGAAAAAGGATCTACTTTCAGTTCACTTTTATAAATTAATTGTGCAATTATTTTCCACTATGATAAATTAACTGTTGGTCAGACTGATTTTTGACGGTGTTGGGTGTTTGCTGACATTTTAATAAACTGTTTAATTATTCTATTGTCCTAATCTGGATCACTGTGGAAGATTCTGACAAATTAGAAGACCTACAACTGCAAAGGTTGTTTAGAAAGTTGGTTACCCAATTGTGGAAGCCCTTATTTGTTTCTGGGAATAAGGTTCCACTACAATTCTTCAGATAGGTGCAGATTAATAGAAATATTACTTTTTTAAAAAAATATAATGATTGTGATGCCTGCACAATTAATTGCAGTCTCTTGTATTGATTAGAAATCTGCCTACCAACGGTAAGTTATGTTATGGGTTTGCACCTAATAACCCGAGTTAGTTGGGTGAGTTTGAGATGAATATTATGCTGGTAGTGTGCAGTTAGCGTTGAGATGCTTGGAAAATTTTTAATTAATGTTCAAATCAACATGATGGATCTTAAGAACCTGCTTATAATCGAGCAAATTATTTCCAGTTTATTAAATATCATTCTTTGTTGATCTTCAGAAGTAGGTTTATGAGTTTCACCACACAAGCATTTTTTTTTGTCTTTGTTAGTTGTGAAGTACTTATAGGAGCTTCAGTGGATTGTTCTTAGTCATATAGTCAATAATGCTTTACAGAATTCATCGACTCATATTTTCATTTGGATTTTGTAATTATGCAGTTTCTCATTCACTCACTGCATCTTTGGACTGCTTAGCTTCTTAACCTCATATGTCTATCAGCTAGTTGAGGAATGGGTTCTAGATATCTAATTGCCAGTTTTATTTTATGTTGATGTGGCACGAGCAGTACAATCAGGTGTTCTTATGTGCCTAGTTGTGTATTCCTTGTGAGTTTTAGTTCTTGTATCATGCTTTGTTTTGGCAGAATAAGGACGTTACAGAAGCTATTCAGAAGGTAGCTGCTGCCTATGATTGCAAAATCGTTGAGGGAGTGCTTAGTCATCAGCTAAAACAGTTTGTAATCGATGGGAACAAAGTCATAATAAGTGTAACAAACCCTGAAACTCGTGTGGATGAAGTGGAATTCGAAGAAAATGAAGTGTATGCAATTGATATCGTGACTAGTACAGGTGAAGGAAAGGTGAGAATGGTGTTCTTAAGACTTAATATGCGATTATCATCACCGAAATTAATGCCTCTTGATATGTTTCTACTTCATTTGCTCTTATAATCCATCCTCAGTCTTCTCTACTGATTCATGACAAATTAACTTGCAGCCGAGACTGTTGGATGAGAAGCAAACAACCATATACAAAAGAGCTGTCGATAAAAACTATCACTTAAAAATGAAGTCATCGAGGTTTATTTTCAGCGAAATAAGCCAAAAATTCCCAATTATGCCGTTTTCTGCAAGGTTTGCCTTCATGTGTTCTTTGCTAGAACTCAAGTACTCTTTCGTTTTGGGCTTTTTATTTTGGACTATGTGCCTTTTATTATTTTTCACAGGGCTTTAGAAGAGAAGCGAGCTCGACTTGGACTTGTTGAATGTGTGAACCATGATCTTTTACAACCATACCCTGTGTTGCATGAGAAGCCTGGTATGATTTATTAGCTCTGGCAGTTGTATGTCAAATTGCTGGCTAACTTCTTTCAATTCCTTTTTTTGTTGGGTTTGAATTCTGCTGTGAAACTAAACACTGAAGTAGTTTAGAATGACCGAATGCTAACGTCTTCAAATACATGCCATCGGTTATGTAGATTGTTCGCTAGTGAGTTAACCTATTGGCTTATATTTACAGGAGATCTTGTTGCGCACATTAAGTTTACGCTACTGTTGATGCCCAATGGGTCAGACAGGATTACTTCTCACCCGCTTCAACAGTTGCAGCCTACCAAGACTATCGATGACAATCCTGAAATAAAGGCATGGTTGGCGTTGGGAACAAAGACGAAGAAGAAAGGCGGAGGAAAGAAGAAAAAAGGTGAGCATCCATTGTCCTAGTTCGCCCTGCTAGGTGTTACTTTGAAATCATTAGTGCATTAGTTGTCGAGTGTCTCATGCTTACTTACAGAACGTAGGTATTTGCGGTTTTAATTCCTTCCCTGATGATTTTTTATGCCATTTTTTTTTGCTGCTTGTAGGCAAGAAAGGAGACAGCCGTGATGACTCCGCCGAAGCCGAACCAGCATCGAATACCGCAGCTGCATAGCCTGACCAGTGTCTTGAGTTTTGGTGTACTCCTATTGAATTTGTTAGTGCTTCCCCAAGCCTTCCAACCTTTGCATGAATTCTCCATGTATGGGAAATGGAAATGCACATTGTTCTAATTCCAGGAGAGGGAAAGGATTTTTGTACTAAAATTTCGCAAAGCTTCGGTGAGGAGGATATCAAAACCAATAAATTGTGTTGCTTCAGTCGTGGAACTCTTTTTGTGCACAAGCATATTACCTTTGTGAAGACGAGTTGTATCTGTGGCCGGGCCCCTGCTGCAGTTGTATATATATATATATATATATATATATATATATATATATATATATATATATATAAGGTGGCGTTCTTGTTCCGACCCCAACGGCCTCTCACTCTACCCCAATTGCTAACCGTCCGTCAGGACGAGCTCAGATCGCCCCCATCGTCACCCTTTTGGAAGTCGCAGTCACCGCCGGCGACGAGGATGAGGACGTGCCTCTCGATCTGCAAGCCCCTCTCAAACCCCGACCGATCACGATTTATGGCAAAGTCCGGTTGGTGATGCGGCAATCCAAGACCCTCAAGATCTGCGCTTGCCATCCCATCTTGGTTGGTCCTTTTTTCTTTCTTGATTCAGGCTACGTTCTTGGCAGAATGAAGTTGGTTGTTCTTCCCACTTCTGATTTCTCTTGGTTCCGCGTGCAGTTGTACCGACGATTTTGATCCAGAGACGATAAGTCATGCCTGTTGCATTTTGCTGATCGCGAAGTAGGAGATGATCTGCGTCCGCTTCGGCCGTGTGGAAAGTAAGCATTTCGCCGCGAATTTTCTTCTATTGGCCGTAGGTTAATATTTGGTTTTCATTTGGAAAATTTCATCTCACGGCTGAAAGGCCGTACGAAAATCCCTAACTTGGTGTTCAAACTCCCAAAATCTTCTACCAACTTCGTTGCTGCTGCTGCAGATCATATTTTTGTGAAAATACTACTACCATAAAATATGTAAGCAGTCATCATATAAACTGAACCGCAATCGAGTTTGCCGAGTTCATGTGAACTTTTAGGGAGGGCTTGCCAAGTTGGATCCCAAATTCTATTTTTTTCATGATTGGAAAATTGGAGCTTGGATTAGGGAAGCGGGGGATTTATCCAAGAGTTGTTCCTTGATCCTTAAAGTCCCTACTGTCTTCTTCCTCCATCATATATAGAGCAATTGCCTATGTCTCTTGCTATGTAGAGTGTTTAATCAGTCTGTAAGGCTGGTGGGGGATAAAAGTCACATATTGGTTAGCTAGAAAAAAATAAACATAATTTATATGGTTAAAAATGAATTATGATGGATCTTCTGCCTGGATGTGAGTTTCTACCCATTGAAAGTTAGCACTTTGAGCCCTCAAAGTTGGAAGTGGAATCTGATTCTTAACCATTGATCGACATGTTGAACAAGGAGAAGCCTTCTCCTTGGTTCTTGCTTAATTGTGCTAGAAAAACTGTTACCCTAAATAACAATATTATTTATACTATAATTATAATCCTATGCATAGATTGGCAATACCAAGTGGCTGTAGTTTAGTGGTTAGAATTCCACGTTGTGGCCGTGGAGACCTGGGCTCGAATCCCAGCAGCCACAAATTTTTTTCGTTTTCTTTTAATTATGATTTTTGATGTGCTTTATAGCTTAAATCGTGAACTGTTTTTGCTTCAATTAGCATCCCAGCAGCAGCCACATTTGCTTGTGGTTTTCTTTCAATTATGCTTTTTGATATGATCTATAACTTAATTCGTGAATTGTTTTTTTTTTTTGCTTCAATTAGGATTTTGATCTGCTGCATAGCTTACATGGGTGAACTATAGGAATAACTTTGTTGTCACCTCAACCTTCTTTGACCGTCAGATACGCTGATACAGCATAAACCCTATACATGCACCAAAGCATGGCCCCGCATCAGGCATCCAGTTAGGAATATTCGTCCCAAATATCTGTGCATTGCATCGATCTCACCGCACGCAACTCATAAATTCCATTCGGCTGCAAGCCACGCTGACAACAAAACCCATCTCATTTCAGTTCTATTTACGTTAGGAGACATGAAAAGATAAAAAGTATCCATCTCATGTGAGTGCGTACAGCACCAGAGTGTTGTGGACCCACAGAAAGAGCCAGGGGACTGTTCTACTCTCAACCGCAGCCCAGCGAACCGGCAATGGGCTCTCTCTTGCATGCCCACCATCTTCCGCGTTCCAGAACAAGGCCATGTCTCTTCACTCCGCCATCTCCGCAGCTTCTTTCCTTCATGCATCCTGCTCCATCTTCTCTCACCCTCAAACCGCAGCCCGCGGCTCCACGGCCGCGGACGAGTCGGCGAGCGAAGCCCTGCACAGCGGGCAGCTCGTGTGAGCCTTTAACCACTCGTCCACGCACTCCACATGGAACGTGTGGCCGCAGCTGGGCAGCACTTTGACCTTGTCCCCCTCCGTCAGGCTGCTCAGGCATATCGAGCACTGCGCCTCCTCGCCGGCCTCCGAGTCGCGGTGCAGGTGCACCGGGAAGCTGTCGATGATCCGCGGATCGAGGCCGGCGGTGCGATGCGATGTCGCGGCCGACGACATGCTCACCGGGGCGGTCTCGGCCCCCCAGTGCGGACGGTGGCGGCACGCCCACCTCACGTAGAGGCAGATGAGGGTGAAGGAGAGGAGAATGGTAAAGGAGATGAGGAGGAAGAGGAGACCGTGGCCACGGACGTGGAAGTTCTTGTCGTCGAGCGCGTCGTAGTGCCAACGGAAGGGCTGAGCATCCTGTGCTGCCATCCTCGCCGGTCTTGGTGGTGGTGGTGGTGGAGGATAAGGATTCGAGTTTGGGCTTTTATGAGGGTGGGGATGGCTCGGCGAGTGGATTGCGAGGATGAGGCGTCGAGTGGCGCAAGAGGGTTTCGGCCCATGCCATGCCATGCCATCCCATTCACCTCGCTTTCCAGCTTGCCCTTCGTCGTACATTAAAGAAAAGGGTAGTTTTGGCTCATCTCATTCACTGCTGTTGGTGGAGATGGCGGTGTTTCTACGCAAAGAACGAAGAGCTGGCCAGGGATGGCAGAGCCGTTCTACATGAAGGTTTCTAATCCATAGTTTTGGAACAGGCTGATACGAAATGAAACTTCCAATTAAAGGGCTGTGGTGGTCAGCAAGTAACTGAGAGGGAAGAAGTCGGGGACGCTTCTCGGTGCTTCCAGCTAATTGCTGAGGGTGCGACAGAGGGATTTGGAAGCTTGCTTGTTGTGTATCGATTTGCTTCACGCACGCCATCTTGCTTTAAGCCTATTTGCCAGCCCAATGAGAAGTAGACAAGATGACGCTGATGGGGGTGGGTTGCGCGATCACGCGCATAAATAAATTCTTGAAATGTACACACATCGCAAGCAATTACACGGTGCATGACCATAGCGAAGCTATGAATGTGTTGCTGAGAGTGCATATAAATATAGTATTCTACAAGTGAGGATTTGGTTGAAGCCCAGTGGGCCAGCCCAATTGCAAGGAGGGTGCGTGTGGGTGTGGGAGATTTAAGCAATTGCGGGTGTAGAGGGATCAAAAGAAGAAGCACAGCAAGTTTTGGTACATGTGCTTGGGATATTTAGAAAAGAAGGGGTCCTTGTCTGATTATGTTTCGTTTTTGTTTCACAATTTATTTGCCAAGATAAATAGTTCGGGGGCTATGTATGGTGACTGTGTGGGTGGCACGTGTCCACTGGCCAATTCGGCTCCGTACATCTTATTTCCTGTGGGACACCGGTGCAGGGCACAGGAGACCTAACACTTGGCGAATCTTGTGAAAGGTAACCCTTCTCTGATGAGCTTGGATCAATACCAATGGGTTTTATGCGTCCAACTCAATGTGTATGGTTAGTATGCCTCAATTGCCAGCGTAGTGGTGCGATTGGTTCTACCCCTTTATAAGGCTAAGCCCAACCCCATAGATATATATATATATATATATATATATATATATATATATATATATATATATATATATATATATATATATATATATATGCACTCACTCTAAAACACCTCTCAGGCTGTGAGGCCTCTCTCTCTCCCTCTACTTCAAGAAAAAAGGGCGATCAAGAAGCGCCATGGCGGCGATCCTCTCCGCCATTTGATTCGGTATCTCTCTCTCTCTCTCTCTCTCTCTCTCTCTCTCTCTCAAAAGAAAAAGAGGCGATCAAGAACCGCCATGGCGGCAATCCTCTCCGCCATTTGATTCGGTAAGAAATCCCCTCTTCCCGACGGAAAAGAAAGATGAGACCCTAAACGATATCTTACGCTCCATCTGCCTTGATCCCGTCCGATCTCTGCTGCAGTGGCATTCAGCCGATGAGGGAATCGGCTCCCCCCTCGAATCTTCGAAGAGAAGCACCCAAGATCCCTTCTCAGTAATGCAGCGTGTCCGGTTAGTCCTTGGACAAACGAGCGAGTTCCAAGCTTTGATGCCATCTGTTTAGGGTTTATCCCCGTCTTTTCCTTTTCCTATATCCTTGATGCTTCGTGTGGTTAGTCATTGCTGATGAAATCTGAGGTCGAATTCAGATTTATGGCGTAATTGGTTCCGTGATGACCTCAGGGAAGTTGGAGAAGAAGAGCATCGGGTTGAGGCGAGCGATGTCTCGTTTGGCGTATTCTGTGTCACTACGAGAAGCGGCAGAAGCTCGATGGGGGATTCCAAGTAAGTCTCTTCTCTTCTTTAACCTAGTTTTTCTTCTGCCTGATGCTGATCGGTTAGGAATTCAATTTTATGCAATTTGGTTTACAAAATGAAGATTAGTTTGGCCAAATAATCTATCTATCTATCATCAGTTTTATTAATATTTTTTTTTTAGTCCAAGAATAGTTTGATCATTTGTTCGATGGATGAATCTATAGGTTGTTGCCCTAACATTAGAAGTGGCCAACACAGAATGCCGGTGTCCTCTCTTCCGGGCCAAGACATTGAGAGAGAGAGAGAGAGAGCGAGATCTTGACCTTCATCTTCTGATAATCGCCAAGTATTCAATTAGCGCCCTAAATAGTTGGAAAGTGGTGTCTATTCAGAAGCCTTGCATCGAAAATAATAAAGCATTCAATGAAGATGACCTAGAAGTCGAAGGCACCAAACTTGTGGCTTCTCCTGCAACTATATTTCCAATTAAATACGCACTGCCAAAGTTTGCATCACAACTGTGTTCGACAAGAACACCACAAAGTTTGCAGCACAATTAAATACATAAAGTAGCTGGCAGTATGACGCTGGGACTCTGTGTTGACGATGGCGCAACAAACGGGGATGAAAAGGACATCCCTCTTGTAAAATGACTTTAAAAATATATATATGACAGACGCATGCAAGAAACAATGGTTTCATGTATTAAGATGCTGAAGAAAGATACCACGGGGCAGGGCAGCAAGTCATAGATGGAAAGGAAGTAGCTTGACTGTCTTGTTGATGACATCTTTTCTCCTCACTTTCGCCAATCATCATTAAGATACCACAGGCGAATGCGGCGGCGGGGGTTGTCCCGTCGATGAGAACCTTGAGCTCGCCGGACTCGTGGAGGCGGCGTATCTCGTCAGCGCCGCCAAGGCAACGGCCGGCGAGGAAGACCTGCGGGAGTGTGGGCCGGTGGCGGCCAAGGGCGGCCTGGAGCTCGGCGAGGGAGCGCGAATCCACGGAGAGGTCGCGTTCGTCGATGGCGACGCGGAGGCCGCGAAGGATGGAGCGGACGGCGCGGCAATCCTCGAAGGTGCGGCGGACGACGTGGAGGGAGGTGAAGTAGAGGATGACGGTGCCGCGGCGGTCGGTATCCGAGGCAGAGGGGCGGAGAGCACGAAGGGCGGAGGACGCGGGGCGAGCTCGGTGGATGACACGGCGGAAGACGGGGGAGGACGGGGGTTCGTCGGCGTCGTCATGTAGGATGGCTTGGAGGTCCCCGAGGTGCCAGGATGTGGGAGAGCGGTGGGTGGCGCCTGCGGTGGCCGGGCATCGACTAATCTTCACCCAGGGCGACCACATGAGGACGAGAGAGAGAGAGAACTGACGCCTACGAGACGGAGGAAGAGGAGGTAAGAGAGGGACCCTTTGATTTTTCAAGTAATCGATTTTCTTATATATTTCTCTAAGTTGACGTTTAGTATGGCAGATTCGAAAAGCTCGAGGAGCGGGACATCTTCCACTTGCTATTATCCTGATGCTCCAATTTTTTGAATTTAATATTTTACCCAGTGTATACGTTGCCGGTTACATTGACTTATCGTGCTCCTTTTTTTTTTTTTTAACTTATCGTGCTCATTTTCAGATATGGCAGATTCGAAAAGCTCCAGGAGCGGGGCATCTTCCACTTGCTGATGCTCCATTTTTTTGAATTTGTTATTTTACCCTTTGGGTATATGTTGGTTACATTGAATAATCCTGCTCCTTTTTTTGTTTTTTTCAACTTATCGTGCTCATTTTCAACAGTCATTTTCGGTCGACGAAGCATGTTGTTTTTGAATTGGTTTCAAGTTTTAACTAATGTTTTGATTGTACGGAAAAATACAACAATTGGAAGCTTAAATTATTGCTAAAGTTTTTTTTTTCTTAAACTGGAGTCAGCAAAAGAAAATATGTTAACTAGCTATTAGGAACAGTGAGAAAACAGTGTAGAGAAAAAAAATTTTATTTTAATGTTATGATTATTTTAAATTTAAATAGTTTGACTATGGTCGGGTGTATATGAAATTTTAAAATCTTTCGGGTGTATATGAAATTTTAAAATCTTTCGGGCGTATCTTAGTTTCGCTCGCAATGGTCACGGACTCTTGCCCACCCGACGACGGAGACGGATCGTTCCTTATTAAACCTAAACAGCGTCGTCACAATGTGGTGTGAAGTAAAGAACAGCACTCACCAGGAACAACTTCATCAAAGCTCTGGGCGACGTATGGCCGTAGTTTGTCTTCGCCAAATTAAATCCGGATGAAAATTGCGTCACCATCCTGTAAAACCATTTTCTTTTAACGAAAATCAATAACAATTATTTTATAAAATCGATGAATGAGCAGTACCACTTAAGAACATTATGCTTGCAATTTGCTTCGAGACACCAAAAATTCATGTTTTTAGGGGCATTCCAACTCAAAATTGGACTAAAACATTTTCAAAAACAAAAAAAAAAGAGTAAATGCAGATTAAGTTAATCAACAACCAAAACCATCATGACAAGTTGGATTTCTAGAAGACATAGATCAAGCTCAAATAAGAGGAAAATATTTGAATCCTCCTGTCAAGTGGCCGAGCGTGCTTCATGGGTGCCTACGAACACTAATCACTTTGCGTTGGCTGCATGAACGCTTAACATCATGAGCAAAAGAGCTGATCTTCAATTTAAAATCTCATAATTAGTTTCCATCTGGGAAAATAACCCCAATTTTCAGTAAGGTACCGGCAATTTTGATTTCACAAAATAATGTAGAAACCAGAAAATTCAGATGCACAAGAACATGAGGCTAAAGTCCTTCAAAAGCTAGCTGATTCTAAATGAGAACACCCGTGGAATCTCAACCTTGGCTTGTTATTGAAGAAAGATAATGATCATTGCACGATTCTATGAAAGACCGAATGGTTCAAGAAGGCACGATTCTGGTCTGATTCATTCATCTGAAACTAAATTTAGACCACAACTACTAACTTCTTCAGCCAACAAAGCTTCCAATAGAGAAATAAATAGATCAAGATCAACCAAAATAGTTCTGGACTAACAAATACAGCATAAAATCAATAGATATCAAGTGACTTGAGCAAATTTGGCGAACTCACAACAGAGATCATGGGCAAAAATTCACACATGGCCAAGAAACTTGGTCTGTTACAGTTTGGCTCTGGGATATACAAATTGGGTTTAGTTGACCAAGCCAAAATAACAGTGACCATATATCATGCGTCAAAAAGACCCAAAGGACAATTATACACTCCATAGAAAGTATCCTTGCTTCCCATGCAATAGTAGTCAAATGAAATGCACAAAACAGGATGCTAATATTTGAGCATTTATAAAATGAAATAGGAACCAACCTTTTCCAACCGAACTGGATTCAAATAAGATCCTGGAGGCAGCTTCTACGCACACAGTTGCAGCATTGCGGCACGATGAATAGCAACACCAGCATCCCGACAATGGCAGCAGAGAAGCATGTAGCTTACCCATCTGTTATAATTTTAACTCATGTTTAAATCAGTTGCCACCATCAAATCAACACCATCGACTAACTTGTTCAATTTATTTGCCCAATCAAGAATGGGAACTCCTAAATCATAATGTCCATCTCAATGATACGATTGGTAAAACCGGTCCCAAAATCAACTACTACAAATGTTGAAAACGTCTAGACAGATTGATTCAACATATACATCAAAAATACAATACAGCATATGTAAATGAAGATCATGTGAATAGAAAGACGTGTTTGATGATTATCTTTTATTCAATGCATTAAATATGCAGCATAAATATGAATCAACTCCATAATGTAGTTGCTAAAGAATAGATAGGGAACTTCACCTACAGGCCTCACCAGTTCTAAGGACGACAGCAAGGAGAAGACATTAACGAGTCCTCATGATTTATGTTGAAATTAAACCTGTTCAAGTATCATAAAGAGGTTAATTTCAACAAAAGAAAGGTTCATTGCATCAAGAGAGAGATTCATTATATCAAGATGAAAAATATATTAAATATCTCCGGAAGGACAAGCCAAATTGGCTATTAGTTCTTAAAGATGTTTCTTGAAAGAGAATGATTCATTTTGAATACAATCAATCTAATATATCTTCGTGGACTATATAAACCTCATATGTTCTCATCCTGAGAAGGCATAATGGCATCCAAATGGTGCCCATAGGGAACACAACATCTTTCCTTTCTACAAGCAAATTAGCATAAATGAACATATAGGAACACGTAGTATTATGTGAGAGAAACCAAGACTCGTAGGATTGGATTGACCAGTGACTCGTGAACTCGACAAAATGGACTGGATCTAATCTGCGGGACTGTAATCAGCCAAGGAAATAATTTAGATAAGTTTTAAAGAAATATGTTAGAAGTTTCTTTTACCTTGACGTTGCCTGAGCGATGTAACTTTCAAGAGAAGAATTATAATTATAATTAAAAAAACAAATTATTCAAAGAATTGTAGTGAAAATATAGATAGGCACCTGAAGTACCTTGTGACCGCTGAGTGAATACAGATTAAATTATCTTGTTTAATAGAACAATTATAAGATCAGTTATGATTCAAGTCAAATATGGTACTATGGAATTCATGAAATGTGGTTGAAACATGGTAACTCGAAAAGCACAAGAAACAAGGAAGATATTTGTTGTTGTTGTTGTTGATTTGCATATATTACTACATTCATCACAGGATAAAGAAAACATCAAGAACTCATGTAAACCTCATCAAACAACATGTATATCATGTATATCATCAATCAACAAGTGGCATAAAAGTGAAACAGAGTTTATAGCAAGAAATTGTAACCTACTCGATCAACTCCTTTTTTTTTTTTCTCATTCTTGAGTAAAGACTCGATCTAACAATAGAATCTCTAGGAATGAAACAGCGGTAACAAATTTACAATCCAAATAATGAACAGGCAAATTTGTGTGGTTTCAAAATTACGTTCTATTCAAGTATAACAAGCAATTCAAAGAAAGATAGCCATCCACCATTTCAAGAACAGAGAACATGTCGACAGAAAGAAATGTTTACCTATATTTGCGCCTGGGACCCTGAAGCCCAAGAGATGAAATCGTTGGATGCAAGGGGGCGATGCTTCCTCTCCCTACCATATAGTGCTGGATCTGGGCCATGCAAGTTCTCGTCGATCTCCGACTGCTTGGTGTTCCCATCTTCGTCGGCATTCAAGCCATTGGTCCCGTTGTTTACCTATTTCATCCGCCGATGACACCGCCGCCTCCATAAAATTCGACCAGTTCCTTTCCGCTTTTTTCGACACCGGCTCTTCTGCGATCTGTTCGTGGTCGTCTTCAACCTCGACTCCCGCAGAATTCTTTCTACGACAGTAAAGCAGCACATTGCTCAAACCCCCCCACCAGCCCAAGAACAATCAGAAATGAGAAAAATAGCGACAAGAACACAACAACAACAACAACAACATGGCGAATGGCCGCAGGAGCCACCGCAACGAACCCCTAACCCTGACGACCGAGAGGACAAAAGACAGAGAAAACGTACCGGAAGACTGGAGTCGGGTCGGGATGCAGAGATCAAGCGGAATCGCCGCTTCTTGATCGTGATCCCTTCTTCTCCTTGATTCATCTAGAGGGTTTCAAGGCGAGAGGATGAGGCGGTGGAGACACGAACAATGGCATCACACCACTCCCAACCTCCTGGCCTATTTATATGCTGTTATGCTATGGCGGTTGCGACGAGCGCTCTCGCTCTGGCGACTCATTTATAGATATAATGCTTCTGTTTTCCCAAACGAAAAATAAATTTGTTTTTGTTTTTCTTCCCAGTCTCTGCCGACAGAAAAGAATTCCACAAAGCGGTACAGTGTGTTTTCGAATCATTAGAAAAAAAAAATTACTTCGATGTTTCAAATTTAATAAAAACAGCCTCATCAGGGCTGTTAAGGGTGTTTTGGGTAATGTGCTACCGACTCCGACGCAATCTTGAAGCCCAACTCAACCTCCTCATGTATTATTATTTTATTCTTCCTTCAAACATGTTGTTCGAGAAGGGCATAGTGGATAGCTACGAGACTTGAAGCATACATGTTAAGAAGATTAGATGATGTTGAAAACGTGGCCCACCGTGACTCGTGATAGTATGCCTTTGGATTAATTACGTGGCCCAAATCCATCTCATGACTCCTCGTGAACCGAAGCTGTGATTCCGCAAGATGAATGATAGATATTGCGTAAGATGGACGTATGTCCTCATCGTTTGACGAATGCTTGCTATCATGGAAATTTCTGAGGCGCTGTAGCAGAACAGTGTCGAAGAAAGGGCTGTTAGGCAGGCAAGCATGGAGAAACACAGGCGATGGTTACGGTGATGTCGAGATCGCGACCGTTCAGATGAGGATTAAGTAAAAGAAAAGAAGACGAGGATTAAGAAGAACATGTTTGGGCGTCCTCATCGCGTCTGGTGCATGCATGCGTGCTTTACTGTTGTTTTTGGGACATGGACTGACCAGAGTCCGTCAAGCGTGGGACCCCGACACGACGGTGTGGGTGGAACGAAGTGTTGGGAAGAAAGGCGGGGACGGGAACGTGGCCTAAAAATAAAAGACAAGGGTCGATGCGACGTTGACAAGATCGATGGGCACGGCTTTGGCCGACGCTTGATGGTGAAGACGGTGGATGGCAGGAGGAATGGCGGGCGTGGGGGCCGTGGGCGTACCCGGGTGGGGGGATTCCTACGTCCCGCGAGCCCAACAAACGAAGGGTCAAAGATCGACTTTGGCTCTGCTGGGTGTGGGCGATGGAAGCAGTAGCAGTCGGTGTTGCAGCGGCACGCCGTGGCGGAGCGAGAGAAATGCTCCTGAGAGAAAGGACCGAGCTGTGAGTTGCCGTGGTTGGATCGCAGAAAAAGGTCGGCCACATCCGTCGTCGGCTTCCGCTGGTATGCTGGTTTACCTGCTCGGCTTATGCTAGCAAGGGGGTCCCATGCTGTTGACCGGAGGAAGAAATCATAAGGAAATGTTTTATCTTGTGTCTCGCTGTTGCCGGTCTCGTTTACCGATGCGCAGGGAAGCAGGAATGCCCCTCGCCTGCCGGCTGCTGCTCCAACCCAACCCCTTCCCCCCTGTTAAGCTCGAAGAGGGTGGGGGAGGAGGACGGACATGTCAATCCTCTGCATCTTCCATCACAAGGGTTAACTTTGGCCTTCTGTGACGATGAGATGTCAATCCGCTGGATTCAATTAGATCAGCAGGCTGAGAGTAGTTCTAATCATCAAGGGATGCAGCACAAGTGCAGTTCTTTCTCAAATCGTAATAACAACAACAAAAAAAAAAAGGGAAACGATTTATTTATATAAGTTTATCTTATTTGAAAATTTTGCTATCTAGGTTGTAAACTTTTCACAAGATAAGATTCTTAAAAAAAAAAAATTGTTTAGCATGTATAACCTCAATCTTCACGTTAAATATACGTTGTGCATGGGTGATGTTTCTCTCTTTTCAGATAAGAGGGACATCTAGAAACACCTTAACCAGAGTTTTGAGCCGTGTGTAAATGGACTAATTGTACCTAACATAAGGCGTTACTGTGATCGATGTGACCGACAGTCCAAGAACACATCATTCTGTTTGAATTTTTTTGAAGAATGATTGGAGTGGCCATATCCTATCGAGAAAAACGCAAACTAAGAGGGAGGAAGAATTAATTTCCAGACGTCAACTCATACGCACATACGGTCGATTTCAAGCCGCCCAATTTAGTGACGACTTGATGATGAATGTATTGCGTAAAAGATTCCTTTTCATTTTTCTTAAATATAAGAATAATAGCATCGACTGTTTGAGACTTTTTTTTCTAGGATTTTAATCAAATCAACGTATCAATTTTAGATGGCTATCGACATATTGCCGTTGGCTTCCTCTCGATCATAATATAATTCATTGAAGTGTGCATATATCAACTGCAGTTTTCGGATGCTATATATGTTGATTTGGCAATATTGAAATCACTAACAATGGAATCCAGTACTGGTACTGCAAAGTGACCAAAATAGTGAAAAATAGGAAAGTAAACGAGCAGCCACTCATCATCTACCAACACAAGAAGCCTTGAAACGTCACTCTTCTTTTTGTTGGTCGGAGGAGTAACACGCACTGCGTTCTGTGCTCAAACCGATGCCCAACGCTCCACATCACTATTGCTATTAGGAGAAGCACTGTTCGGTGGTGCTGACCGACGGGACACCATGTGAATCCCTTCATCCTTCTTAGTTTTACTTAACCTCTCTCTCTCTCTATAGTGTTTCTTGGTCCCATCAAGAGACAATCTACATCTCGCTTTCCTCTTCTGACGTCGGTGCATGGACTCGACTACACCGGACAATGACCACTGCCCGCCGGGAGTGGAAGGCCCGTCCGCCTCCTCCTCCGCAGCATCCACCGCCGGCGCGGCGCCAGGGGGAGCCGCGGACAAGCAGCCCCGGGGGTCGGTGGCGCCGCTCAGCCGGTACGAGTCGCAGAAGCGCCGGGACTGGAACACGTTCCTGCAGTACATCCGGAACCAGAGGCCGCCGCTGGCGCTGGCGGGGTGCGGCGGCGCCCACGTGATCGAGTTCCTGCGGTACCTCGACCAGTTCGGGAAGACGAAGGTGCACGCGCCCGGGTGCGCTTTCTTCGGTTGCCCTAACCCGCCGGCGCCGTGCCCGTGCCCGCTCAGGCAGGCCTGGGGCTCCCTGGACGCCCTCATCGGGCGCCTCCGAGCGGCGTACGAGGAGAGCGGGGGGAAGCCCGAGACCAACCCGTTCGCCGCCCGCGCCGTCCGCTTCTATCTCCGCGAGGTCCGGGACAGCCAGGGCAAGGCCCGCGGGATCCGCTACGAGAAGAAGAAGCGGAAGCGAACTCCGCCTTCTGCCGGTGGGGACGCAGGTGAGCATTCTTCAACCGCCGGCGTCCTGGGTGGGGGTGGTGGTTCAGGTTCGAGCCTCCCGGGGGGATCTACTACTGCTCCGCCGGCTGGCTCATCTACCTCTTGATCGAGCTATAATCTCGCTTCTGTCGGTGTCGCCGACGATGATGGTGCGGGAGGAGTTGGGATGGATCACAAGAGTTACTGTTGGTAGCGTTCGTTAGATTTGGCGATCTTCTTTGATTCAACCTGTTTTTCATGAACACAAGACAGAATGCACTTTTATTTTTCCTGATGCAGTGCTTGTTTGAATTAATTCTCTCTTTTAAATCGTGTTATGATTGGATGTTTCTTCTGCGCTCATTTCGTTTGGATGCTTTGGCGGGCTGATGATAATAATTCTGTGGCATATACTTTGAACTGAACTCTGAGCACTTCGTCTTCGCTTTGCTATGCTGCCTTGAGGTTGCTTTCATCATTGCTGTGCCATCGTCAGGAAGCTTCAGAAACCTCAAGATATAATGATGTCGAGATCGATCTCGATTCCTTTGTGACAATTGGGTTGCCATCCCATCTCGTTATATTCTTCTCGCTCTACGTTGTACTTTCCGTAATTTTACTCTTTCGATTGTTTTTGCTTTCTGCACCGCACTGTAGGGTTTGATCTCATCTCCTCTCTTCCGTTGTTACTTCTAATCCTTAGGAAGCACCGAGGCTGGCCCTCCGTTAATATTTCAGCCGAATGAGGCTTAATTCCACATGCAGGAATAGAACTCCAAAGTAAGTCATTCCTCGATCTAGTTGTGATCCCAGGAAAAGCTCCCCTTCCGTCTTTTTCTTATCATCTGCGGTGGCGACCGACGTGAGAATTGTTCGATCAGGAGCCCCCACACGGACGTGCTTCCTCTCTTCCACAACAAGTCTTCATCTCCAACTCAGATTCGCAGCAACACCAAGTCTCCCCTTCTTCTCGCCACCATCAGTTCCATCTGCCATCTCTCTCTCTCTCTCTCTCTCTCTCTAAGCACTGGTTTTGTTTCCTGTTACTTATATCCTTTTCTTAGTGATATCTAGGAGAAACTACAACCTCTTTGACAAGCAACCACTCTAAGCTTAGCAATCCTAGTGATCTATGCTCTCCGCCGTATGCGTTGCTGCCAACACAGAACCACTTTGCGGTTCTCATGGGCTGCCTGAATAGGAGCAGATGCCATCGCAAGAACAACAGCAAAATAAAGGACCATATTATTCTCCCTTTGGATGGACCAAACTCTCGATGAACATTTCGAAGCTGAGACGAATCGTTTCCTGAACCACGGATATCTTTTAGCGGTCTGCTGCTTCTGGGAATATGAATTACTTACTGTCATCGGTAAGTTTCTTCCCCTCCCATAAGCTGCAGGTACAGTAAGACATCGGCAGTGAAGTTCCTAGGATTCTTGATCCATTTTTACTGTCGCACAAGTATTGGAACCGTAAATATGCCTCACAAATCAAGTCTGTCAGCACACACGTCAGCTATCTCAAGAAGTTCTTTGATCATGTAGTCGAAGAAGAGAATCAACAACATCGGTAAGTTTCTTCCCCTCCCACAGCGAGTACTTCATGTAGCACCGTCCGGATGCTGACAAGCTCCTCGATTCTCTTGCATGTAGCACCGTCCGACGACCGGAATGCTCGATTCTCATGTGGGGTTATAAGCTCTAGAACTGGGAGGCCAGCGCGCCAACGGTTTCGACCTCTTGCTAATTAATTGCATGACATGAAGGCCGACAAATTTATTATTATAGTGTCTCAAAATAATTAATCATTAACGTTGTTGATCAATAGATATGGCCCGTACTATGAATATATATTGTGAGGGAGACGTTGGATTAAGAAACGAAAAGGAATACATAGTGGGAAAGCCACTCACAATACGACTGCAATTAATTATGCTACGTTTGATGCGTCTCTCAGGCTCTCGGTTGTGCTTAATTCAGATGCCGCGCAGTTGCAATAAGTCCCTTTTTGAAGGTCAAATTTCCATTATGCATTAAAAAGCATGCATAGCCTTATCAATCTCCCCTAGTGCTTTCTTTGTGATCGAACACTGATATTTCAATGCATGATACGGTCAATTTGATGTATATTATCCGTTCTTCGTCTTTCTTTTTTGGTTTTAAATTGTCGTGCTTCTTTAATGATGGCTGAGAGAGATGCCCGCAAATCCGATGGTTCCGAGATCTACAGCATCGAAGTTTTAGTTTGATAAATGAGCTGCGTGTATCTAATTTAATCAACTGGAGCCACATTGCAAAGGATGTCTGGAACACACGTACGGAATGGTAGGATGTTTCTTCTCTCGAGACCAACGGGCACAAAAGCCGAAGCCTACCTGCAAACTCGAGTTATGGTTCTCACAAAAGGGGGAGGTTGAAATTTGCAGTAGCAGCGTATGATCACACTGCGATGCAGAAGAAGAAAGGTCGAGGCATCCAAAGCCGAGTCGATGATGCATGTGAATCTCCTGTTGCTGCCTGCCGATCATTTGGTCGTACTGCAACAGGCCATGTCCGCCATGGGGATATGCAATGCTGTAACCAGGACGGGGTGTGGCCATGTCTCTGCTGCCCTTCGCCTCGAAGCAGGGGCCGGGAGGACGGAGGCACTCCGAGTGCTGACAACCGTGGGCTGTGCCATGTCATGCGAAGGACCTGCCATTAGGGGGCGAATCGACGATGACAAAGCGAAAAGGAGGACCTCATCGTTGTCCGTACTCGAAGGCCCAAATTGGCCCATTTCCCAGCCATCGCAACACAGAATCGACTTCGTCGTCATGACCTTATCGCCCAGATGTCATCGTATTAAGCTCGGCAACATTTATTATACGGTCTAGACTTACACAGAACAAACGTCACACACGTCTCTAATTCTCAAAGTCTACTGCTGCTGCAGAAACACCAATGGAAATGCCAAACCAAAGCTACATGCAAAGAGACCCAGGATTCCTATGCCTGGTGCAACTTTCCTTCGTCGAGCAGCATCCGATCAAAGTGCCAAACCCCTACGATGAGTTGTATGATCGTAAGACCAAGTCAACGACTTCCAATGCTGACTAAATTTTAAGAGAGAGTGTATGAAGCCTCACCATGTCCCTTCCCCACTCTTCTCAGTTGAGCAACATACTCGGATATCTTTTTGATGGCTTCCACCTGGATAATAGAAGAGAAGAAATAATTAAGCGAGACTCTTAACACAATAAAAGTACTTGGATTAGATTAATCTAATTAGGTCATGATGCATCTAATTCTACCAGTTGATGAAAAATTACCAAACAAATGGCAGCAATTTAGCTACTTCAGTTTATTTTATTCTTTTTTTTTCGTTTTGGTTAGGATCACGAAATAGCCGAATGATGAACATCCTAGCAACCATCCTCTAATCGCCACAACAGCAACTAGAAAGTATCAATTATAGTTCCAAAAGTAAAGGAAAATATGTAAAAGAAAACTCATTAATTGTCAACAACAAGGGAGTATTTCACCTGTTCTTCAAGGAATTCGCTCTCGATAAAATCTGCCATCTGAGCATCATTGCATTTTTCGGCCACCTGTTTCGTGAATTTTTAACCCAGCGAAGAGTCCGATGGCATAAGCCGGTACTAACCAGCCAAAAACAACATATTAATTTCATAGATCAGGATTGCTTACATCATGTAATCCGAGTAATTTCTCGTTTGTGAGCTTCTCGAGACACAAGGCTAATTCCATTGCTGCAACAACATAAACAACTTGCTAAAACTATGTCACTATGATTTAAAGTTTGATGACAACATGAAAGAAACAAAAAGAACAGAAGCATGAATAAGCAGATATTGCAGACTTCCGAGTAATCTTATCTCAAGGAAACATGCATGAAGTCAGGACCCTCCACTAGGTCAATATAGACATATAGATCTGGATAAGAAGGTTCACCTACAGAACAAGAGATGGTGGAGCAGGCATACCCACATAAACAAAGATAATTTTTTATCAGGAGCATGTGGATTATTCTACCATATATATAGATCTATAAAACAATGGATTCATCTCCTCCATTATCTCAGGTCATGATTTGTATTAGAAAACAAACTTCGGGAGGCTCGAGACTTGCAATTCTTTCTAGCAAACCTCTGTCAAAACAACTCCCTTTTTCATGGCACCTCAAGAAGATAATACAACCCAGGAAGCAGTATGGAGAAAAGCTTCATGATGACATCGATAAGCATGCATAAATCGGCAATTCATGTTTCTTGGTCAATAATTATAAGTAGATCCGCGCTCTGTGAAGAAACCACGACTTACCGTACAGTGCATCGCCCTTCTCGGCGTGATTGAACTCGGACAATGGCGTAGCAATGGATTGAAGCTTCACTCTTCCTCCGCGTTTGTTCTGACCGCATCAAGTTTGGTTTGGTTTAGTCGTCACAGATCCGAAAAGGAAGAACGGAACAACTAAATATCCAACAAAAGGGGGAAGAAAGCAACCACTCACTTGGTACTCCATCAATTTCTCCGCATGGTCCCGTTCCTCTTGGCTGGAATCCTTGAAGAACCTGAAACAAGCAAGAGCAGCACAGATCTAAGCGATGTATGTGCCGGCGCAGGAAGGAAGATAAGGGCATGTGCTGGATTTTTTTGGCGATGGCATACCTGGCGAAGCCCTTCAGTGCCACATTGTCGCGATCGAAGTAAGCGAAGAGGGCATGGTAAATGTAGGAATTAGTGTATTCGACGCTGGAGGAGAAAACACAGACAGAGGGTAAGAGAAAGGGATTAAATCCCCTGTAACTCGAATTTGATCTGTTCGAGTAAGGAAGGAGAACCGACTTGATCTGTACATTAACGGCAGCCTCGCACTCATCGGCGTACTTCTGACGAGCGATGGACAAGTCGGGGGCCACCGGCACCAGAGAGGCATCGCTCTTGATCTCCTCGAAAGGCTGGAACAGGACTCCCGTGACGGCATGGCTAGAACCGGCGGCGACAGCAGTTGAGAGGCGCCGGTTCATTCGCCTCGGAGATCTAAAAGGAGCGAAAGAAGAAGACAAGGAGGGGCGGAGGGCGGGAGAAGGCGGCCGCGACGCCTCGGAGGAGGCGGAAAGAGGAGCGAGTGCGGCGGAGGCCTTGACAAGCATCGCCATGGTGTGAACAGCAAAGGATATGGAAGAACAGAGGAGGACGGCGGAGAAAGGATGAGCGGGCGAGGGGCATAAATAGAAGGCGAAGCGGATGCAGGACGCGTGGACGGTGCAGATCGATGGGGATGCAGAGGCGCGTGTGGAGAGCTCGTGGTCGCCCCACGACTTTGTCCGCCTCTCAGTTCGTCGTGTGGTGTGAACGGGGAATCTTCGGTAAATATCTCTTCCTCTTTTGACCTCATATTTTCAGATATCTTCTGGCGTACAAATATACATGACATGATTTATTTACTCGCCCCTTTTTATTAATTCTGGACCATATTATTACATTAAAGAACACAAATCGATTTATAATAGATTTAACAAAGAATATAATACATGAATTCAAATGGAACGAAAGCCGATGTGGTAAAAGAATAAATCAGTTGGATTTCTACGCGGAATAATTTTAAGAACTGGTTGTTGAGGAATCGATGGAGGAAGGAGAGGCCAAACTTCACTGTCACGGCGATCGAAATCATCAGTGGAGGAGGCGTGTGGTGACCTCGCGCGCCTTGTGGACGAGCCTCGTGAGCCGCCACGGCACGTCTCTTCCCAGTCGCCTTTTCCACTATTCCTCCGTCTCCCAGCCCTAAAGCATTCAAAGGTTTGAAGAATCCGTGTGCGGAGGTTGAAGGAGACGAGACGAGAGCCTGAAGGCCCCTTCCAGAACGCTGATGTTACTTGCGGAGCAATTTATTTGACCGACGATGGTTGCTGATGACTATTTGGGAACACCAACTTGCACAGCGGAAATGTTTGGCCATGGGCGTCTATCGGCCCGAGCACGGCGTGTGCTTAACCTGCAGTGCAATGCATTTTAGGTACATGTTCATATGCTCCACATCAAGAAGAGACAAAACGAGAACAGGCGTCTGGATAAAAGCTGTCTCCTCCGAGTTCAAGCTTCTTGTGCTGCATCGTTGCCACTGTGTTCTCGTCAACAAATTAGTTTGGTCATCGACTAACTCAGTTCATTGGTTTTTTATTTGCTCTTTCATATATATGATCACCGTACACGCCGCCGAAGGTTATTATAAACAAACTGCTGTCCGAATGGCAACACAGTGTCGACACCCACAGAACTAATTTATCAACCGACGGAAGCACCCATCGACGATCTCCACTTTACGAACATGTTGATGCCTCGAATTCAATGCATCAATCGCGGATGCAGAGATGAAGGTATTATATGTTGTACGACGGAAAGAAGAAGACGAAGAAGAAGAAGAATGATGCACAAAAGAGCCTCACTCTCTGGCGTACAAGACAAGCCCACAAATATCCTATCCTAATCGGAGTCAACGTTTGGAGACCATCATGTGCTCATCGATCGCTGCGTCTTTCCCTTGAAACCCCCCTCCTCCTCCTCCCCACCCATCCATCGACACAAACGTGGCTTCAGCCTCCCGGTAATCCATTGCAAGACGCTCTCCAAGCGCCGGGAGGATGATGAGAGGTGCCTCGCTCTTCTTCCTCGCGGTGGTTCTTCTTCCTCTGCTTGTTCGCGGCGACTGCGAGTGCTCCACCGATGAGGCGGGCCGTGACAGGAAGAAGGCCCTCCCGCTGAAGGTTGCAGCGATATTTTCCATCCTTGCGTGCGGCAGCATCGGCGTCTGCATCCCCATCTTAGGCAAATGGTGGCCCGCTCTTCACCCGGAGAAGGATGCCTTCTCCGTCATCAAGTCGTTCGCTGCCGGTGTCATTCTCGCCACCGGCTTCGTCCACATCCTCCCCGACGCTTTCGACCGCCTCACCTCCTCGTGTCTCGATCCGAGTCCTTGGCAGAAGTTTCCGTTTGCCGGGTTCGGCGCGATGGTCGCCGCGATCGCGACGCTGATGATGGACACCGTGGCCACCGGATACTTCAGCCGCGCGCACAGTGCCAGGGCTCGGACGGCGGCCGTGATCGATGAGACCAAGGCTGACATGGAGGCTCCCCACGGCATGCCCGGGCACAACGACGTTCACGTACGTAGCCATGCAATTCACGGTCACACTCACGAGGATCCTTCGGCCCAGCAGTTGATCCGCCATCGCGTCATCTCTCAGGTAAAATCACAGAACTGCTTGCTCTAACGAGGCAGAAGCTGATCACTTCTCCGGCGCTTTGTTCGTGATTCTGATTTCGATGGGTGCACAACGCAGGTTTTGGAGCTCGGCATCGTGGTTCATTCTGTCATAATCGGGATATCCTTGGGCGCATCGGAGACTCCATCCACGATAAGGTCTCTGCTGGCTGCTCTCAGCTTTCACCAGTTCTTCGAGGGCATAGGGCTCGGAGGATGCATCGTGCAGGCGAGCTACCGAACGAAGTCGATGGTAACGATGGGGCTCTTCTTCTCCCTCACGACACCGGTTGGGATTGCAGTGGGTATGGGAACATCATCGGTGTACGACGGAAACAGTCCCACAGCTCTCGTCGTCGAAGGTCTCCTTGATTCTGCCTCTGCCGGAATCTTGGTTTACATGGCCCTCGTCGATCTGCTCGCCCAAGATTTTACGAATCCGAGGGTGCAGAGCAAACCCAAACTACAATTCGCCATGAGCATCTCTCTGCTTGCGGGAGCAGCACTCATGTCTTTGCTTGCCAAGTGGTCTTAGAACCGTCTGTACTGCGCACGATAGATCATTTTTTCATCGTTACTGTTATAGTTGTTTGTGAAATTTGTGATGCCAGTAGAAATTACTTACCGAGAACAAATTGGACATCAATGCCAAGATTGGATTGGGACAATGTCCGGTTCATTAATTCATGTGACCGATTCAAGCTCCGCTTGAGGACCGCAGTTGATGTGTGGAAACTGGAGACATTGTTGCAGGCCCATTAGTGGCCCCGTTGGTCCTCCATTTGGATTACTTGAGACCTCCATTTATGCCAAATGGTACTCGAGCGTTGTGGCCCCGTTGGTCCTCCATTTGGATTCCATGAGACCCCCCATTTCTGCCAAATACTACTCGAGCAATAAAATGGAAAGAAAAAAAAATGGAAAGAAAAGAGTAAATTTGACATATGATCAAATTCTATTAAAGATATCGTTATGAATGTAATTTATTTAGTAACAAATCTTTTCTAAATGAATCATTATTTTATTTTATTTAAACTATTAATTAAAATACTTAAATTGAAGTAGATATTAATGTACTCATCAAATTCATATAAATTAATCTTAATATTTATATTTTCAATATGGGACTAATCAGGGTATTACAAGTTCTCTCGCTTAAGGGTTTGACATCCTTGTCAAGGCCAAACATAACCTAGATCTAATTCTAGTATAGTGTATGATAGGTGTGGCACAGTGATAAAGTCATGAAATTAGTGACAAGAGTATGCGAGGACTTTGTTTGCTCTAAAATTCATGAAATTTCTAAGTTGTGATTTGCTTGAATACCTTTATGAGTGTATAAGTTGATAGTATTACAACCATAAGCACTTCGAGTAATAGGATCATTGTTATTTTGAATTGACTTAATTACTCCTTTAATAGGTCGAAAGATAATCAAGACAAAATCAATCTTAGGACTCTAACACCTATAGAGTCTAAATCATACTAAGATACCATAAAAAATGTCACATCTATAATTTTTTTAAAGGACTATAACATCATTTCATAAATGCATCGAGAACCAAGTAAATAAATATTACTTTATTATTATGCATAAATATAAATATTTATTATAACTTATTTATTCATAAATATAAATGAAAGTAGTCATGAGCTTTATTGAGAAATATAGTATTTTTTACACAAAATTAAAGTCCATCTGAATATATCTAACAATAGAAAAAGGTCTACTTTATATTGAAATTTAACCTAGCGTTCTGAGAGGCTACTGTGAAAATAAAAAATAAATTTTTTTTTAGCAATGCTGAATAAGAATCCCTATAAGTTAACTATAAAATAAATATATGTTCAAAAGACAATCATTCTACTGATATATATCAAATATTTGAAGGAGCACTTTACTAATAGTGGATAGAGAGAATTTATCCTATAGAATGAGTTTGTGTTCTCTCAATAATGGATGGAGATAAACCCATATCATACACCCAATAATTGATAGAATGTTATCCATCACTCATTAAAGTAGAGACAACAACGAATGAATGAGCCATTTAGTCGTCATGTTTGATAGCCTACTAATCCTTAAGGAAATCACCATACTTACCCTTAGTTGGGAAACAAAACTCTCATATTAGTCATGTCTATATTAGGATAAAATAATATATTTAAATATCTTAATTTATCTTTCATACAATATTAATATCAAATAATATTAATTAGCTCCTAATTAATTAGTCAAATCAAACTCAATTTAATTAGAATATAATTGAATTAATCTCTAATCATTATTTAATTAATGTTGAACTATTCTAGATTAGTATAATTTTAATCAGATTAGGTTTAACTCAAGTTAAACAAACTTAAATAAAGTCAAATAGATTCAAAATCATCATGAATCAATCTAAATTAATTAAATTTAATTTGATTTAATCAATATTTAGACCTAAATGAAAGAAACAAGAGCAATGAGATAAATGGCATAACATTAGGCTAACTCATGTAGTGATCATATGTACTACACATGACTATGAATACATCATACTAGGTTGGGCAACTATAACTTATAGATTGATCATATGTACTGCACATAATTGCTCATGTTGGACTACGTTCAGCTAGATTACGGGCTAGGGTAGTTGAGTCTATCCTATTATTGGTTGGCTTGGCTTGTTGGCTGATTTCAATTCAAATTTTAATTATTTTTTAAAATTTTAAATTATAACATCATAAAATTATAATAAAAATATTTATTTATTAGTATCGAGTCATTAAAATATAATAAATAATAGTAGATTAAAAAGATAAAATTATATAAAAGAGAAAATAATATTTTTAATCAAGTATTGTATAAATTTAATGAAAATAAAATATCATGCATTTAAAATAAAATTTTAAAAACTGCATATAATATGAATAGTTGTAACATGTTTTAATCTAGCAATAAAATTTCAGATAGTTAAAGGAATAATTTTTTTAAGAAATTACATATAACATGAATAATTATAATATATTTTAATCTAAAAATAAAATTTTAAATATTTAAAGGAATAAAAAAATATTTGTTGGGAAAGACAAAATGACATACCTTTTCTCAACAAGATACAATTCCTCATTTCTTATATTACTAGGCTTAGGTTTGATAAGGAAAGAAGAAGATGAATTTCTTCCTTTAAATAGGAGAACGTAAACTCTCCACATAAGATAAGATTTTTTTATTTTATATTTATTTACTCTTTATTTTTATTTAATTTATTGAAAAAATAACATTACCTAACTTGAAATGTGGAATAATTATTTTTTAAATTTTATTAGCAAGATATAAAAAATAAAAAATGTCTAAATTAAAGATTTGATCATTTTCTCATATTAAAAGAAGTATGGTCTAAGTTACCTCTTAATGCTACAAATAAATTTTTATCAATGGTATAATTTTATTCTTTAAAATATGTTCTTTTTTTTCTTCAAGGTTTAGATTGGTTACTTTATATAGGTGGTATCTTCTGTTTGTTAGAAATGTTGATATGATATAATATGAGATGAATCTTTGATATACTTCTAAAGCAAAGATACAAGGAATATATTATATATGCTAGTTAAAGCTGGGATAATGCTAATTTGTATACCACATGTCTGAGCTTCTGTAAGATTTCAAATGAGTTAATGAATATAGGGGTTAACTTTCATTTTTTGTCCAATCTGATAACTCCCTTGGTCGGTGACATCTTTAAGAAGACGTGATCATCAACTTTGAATTCCAAATCTCTTCGCCTTTTATCTATATAATTTTTTTTTATAATTTTGAGTTGTTAATAATCTTTGACATATAGTTTAAACTTTATTAACGTCTTTTTGAATCAATTGAAAGTTCCAAAAACTTCTGTTGTCCGACTTCATCCCAATACATAAGTGGTTTACACTTTCTCCCCTAGAGAGTTTCAGAAAGTTCCACACGCCACGTTTAATCCACAACCTAAAACCTTAAATCGTTAAATCAAATCAATATTTAATCCTATATATATATATTATAAACGAAGCGGGTGGGAGTAGGCTGTGGAACGTGGGAGGAGTAAATTATATTGAAATTTAGTATTTTTCACACAAAATTAAAGTCAATATATCTAACAATAGAAAAATGTCAGATTTATATTGAAATTTAACCTAGTGTTCTGAGAGGCTACTATAAAAATAAAAAAAAAATTAGCATTGCTAAATAAGAATCCTTATAAGTTAACTATAAAACATATATATGTTCAAAAGTCAATCATTCTACTGATATATATCAAATACTTGAAGGAGCACTTTACTAATAGTGGATAGAGAGAATTTATCATATGGAATGAGTTTGTGTTCTCTCAATAATGGATGGAGATAAAGTATCATACACCCATAATTGATGAATGTTATCCATCACTCATTAAAGTAGAGAACATTGCTCAAAACGGATGAGGAGGCCATTTAGTCACGTTTGATAGCCTCTAATCCTTAAGAAAATCACCATATCATTCTTAGAAGAAACAAAACTATCATATTAGTCATGTCTATATTAGGATGAAATAATATATTTAAACATCTTAATTTATCTTTCATACAATATTAATATCAAATAATATTAATTAGCTCCTAATTAATTAGTCAAATCAAACTCAATTTAATTAGAATATAATTGAATTAATCTCTAATCATTATTTAATTAATGTTGAACTATTCTAGATTAGTATAATCTGAATCAGATTAGGTTTAACTCGAGTTAAACAAACTTAAATAAAGTCAAATAGATTCAAAATCATCATGAATCAATCTAAATTAATTAAATTTAATTTGATTTAATTAATATTTAGACCTAAATCAAAGAAACAAGGGCAATGAGATAAATTACATAACATTAGGCTAACTCATGTAGTGATTATGTATACTACACATGACTATGAATACATCATATCGGGTTGGGCAACTATAACTTATAGATTGATCATATATACTGCACATGATTGCTCATGCTGGACTACGTTGAGCTAGATTGCAGGCTAGGGCTAGAACTATGAGTTGAGTCTATCCTATTATTGGTTGGCTTGGCTTGTTGGCTGATTTCAATTCAACTTTTAATTAATTTTTTTAATTTTAAATTATAACATCATAAAATTATGATAAAAATATTTATTTATTAGTATTGAGTCATTAAAATATAATAAATAATAGTAGATTAAAAAGATAAAATTATATAAAAGATAAAAAATATTTTTAATCAAGTATTGTATAAATCTAATGAAAATAAAATATCATGCATTTAAAATAAAATTTTAAAAACTGCATATAACATGAATAGTTGTAACATGTTTTAATCCAGTAATAAAATTTCAGATAGTTAAAGGAATAAATTTTTTTAGAAATTACATATAACATGAATAATTATAATATATTTTAATCTAAAAATAAAATTTTAAATATTTAAAGAAATAAAAAAATATTTATTGGGAAAGACAAAATGACATACCTTTTCTCAACAACATACAATTCCTCATTTCTTATATTGCTAAGCTTGGTTTGATAAGGAAAGAAGAAGAAGAATTTCTTTCTTTAAATAGGAGAAGGTGAACTCTCCACATAAGGTAAGATTTTTTTATTTTATATTTATTTAGTCTTTATTTTTATTTAATTTATTGACAAAAATAATATTACCTAACTTGAAATGTGGAATAATTATTTTTTAAATTTTATTAGCAAGATAAAAATAAAAAAATGTCTAAATTAAAGATTTGATCATTTTCTCATACTAAAAGAAGTATGGTCTAAGTTGCCTCTTAATTTGAATGGTGCTACAAATAAATTTTTATCAAAGGTATAATTTTATTCTTTAAAATATATTTTTTTTTCTTTCAAGATTTGGATTGGTTACTTTATATAGGTGGTATCTTCTATTTGTTAGAAATGTTGGTATGATATAATATGAGATGAATCCTTGATATACTTCTAAAGCAAAGATACAAGGAATATATTATATATGCTAGTTAAAGCTGGGGTAATGCTAATTTATATACCAAGCTTATGCAAGATTTCAAATGAGTTAATGAATATAGGGGTTAACTATCATTTTTGGTCCAATCTCATAATTCCCTTGGTCGATGACATCTTTAAGAAGACGTATTCATCAACTTTGAATTCCAAATCTCTTCGCCTTCTATCTATATAATTTTGTTTTTATAATTTTGAGTTGTTAATAATCTTTGACATATAGTTTAAACATTATTAACATTGTTTTGAATCAATTGAAGTTTCAAAAACTTCTGTTGTCCCACTTCATCCCAATACATAAGTGGTTTACACTTTCTCTCATAAAGAGCTTCAAATGGAGTTATTTGTATACTAAAGTGATAGCTACTATTGTAACCAAACTCAATTAGGTATATATATATATATATATATATCTCAAATTTTATCAAAGCCTAAGACATAAGGTCTTTAAGAGTTTGTATTATTCTTTTTACTATCTCTTTAGGGTGAAAAGCTAAGCTAAACTTTAACTATATGCCTAAGGATTTCTTTAGACTTTTTTTAAAATATAAAGATGAACTTTAAATATCTATAAGAGATAATACTAATTGACACCCCATGATATTGAATGATCTTCTTAACATATAAACTTACCAGCTCATACAAGGGATAGTTCTTGTTAACAAGGAGAAAATGAGCAGATTTATTAGGTCTACCCACTACTACCGAAATTTCATCATATCATTATGTAGTCTTAGGTAGTCCTATCATAAAATCCATAGTGACATGTTTTTACTCTCATTCAGGAAGTAGAATCTTTTACGATCTTCTCACAGGTATTAGATATTTTGCCTTCACTATTTGCAAATCAGATATTTAGATATAAACTCTGTTATGTCCCTCTTCAGACTATGTCATCAGTAATTTTAACACAAAAAAGATTTAGATATTAAATCTTGATTTTCACTGGATGATTTTTTTTTAATACCTTCCACCAAAAATGATTGTGCCATCGACAAAAAAATCTTTATTTATCTTAGTTAAAAATTCAAGCTTTATATTTGTCAAATTTGTCATCGTCAAATTTCTTTGAATATTCATAAAAATTATAAGATTTGAAGACTTTATATTCAAGGCATAAGCAACTATATTAAGAGGATAGTAGTTGATATTAAAATCATAATCTTTTAGAAAGTTCAATCATCTTTTCTATCACATATTCAAATTATATTCAAATCCTTATGAGCCAAAATACTTAAAAGGCTCTTTTAATCTATAAAAATTTCAAAAGCTCGTCCAAAAAGAAATAATACATCCACACGCCACGTTTAATCCATAACCTAAAACCTTAAATCGTTAAATCAAATCAATATTTAAACGAAGCGGGTGGGAGCAGGGTGTGGAACGTGGGAGGAGTAAATTAACGCCTGCACCACCCTTTTTCGCGTCCTTCCCCAGCTCAGATGGCATGAATGCCTCCAACCACTCCCCTTCTTTATTTCGTGTGGCACATGAACCCACCGGATACAATGAATGATGTGCCATGTGGACTCTGAGAACACCGCCGGCGGATTGGAAGAAGATGGTATCGGAGGATTCTTCTGCCGACGGACTGTCGCGAACGTGCTGTTCGTACACGTTCGAGCCATGCTAACTCGAAGTTGCACCAATAAATGATGGTGCATTTGAGGCTTGGTCATTCCAATTAATGCTTGTTTCCGCAGAGAAGGACGTAATTATAACGATAGATTCTTGTCGGTGGGACTCGATCGCTCCAACACCCATGCATTTTGAAGAAGATTTCATGGATCACAAATCGACTCGTCGGACTCTTCGCTTGTCCTCGTAGGTGGCGCGGTTGGGAATTAATGCTTCGAGCGTAGCAAAGGTTGGAATTGGGCGTGCCAAACCCTTCGATTTGACTCGTTGCCAAGTGCAATCAATTGCACCGACAATGACAGTGATAGCTCAGCTTGAGGCTCCACCCGAGCACCGGTTTCCTTCGACATCGTGATGTCCACAAGCCACAAATACAAAATACTAAATATTTTTACCAATAAAATCCTGTCAATTGTTTTTTTTTCTTCTTCATATTATATATATAATATTTTTCTGGATTAAATCTATTATAAAAACTTGTAAGATCAATATAATGGAAGTCAATTATTATTAACGTGAAACTCTCATCTTCCATCTTAGAACTTACTTAGCATTAGAGAAACTTCGTAAGGAACCTCTCTCAGTTCTCCATTTTTATGAAACTTAGCCTCTAGTTACTCCTTTAACCCATTGACCTTGTGATCCCACTCGTTGTGTTGCTCCTTTGTATCTTTTATTTCAGTTTAATGCTTCCATAGATTATCCTCCATGACTTGATATTGTTTTCAGTTATTTGATTTGATTGACATTGTTTTTATTTAAGGTCTTGACTCTCTCCTTCTTTTATAGTCTTAGATCACTACTTCAACTCCCTAAAGTTCCATCGGGCTTTTCGCTCGATCTCCCACTAACTCAACACTTTGTAAAGTTTTTGTTTATCGAAACATTGACTAAGTGAAGTGTTCATCAATCATTTGAACCAATTTTGATCAATGAAGCCAGTCTCAAAAAGACTTGATTGATACATTCTTTTTAGGTTAAGAATCAAGATGAGTTCTTCTTAAGTTAAACATAAAAAAAGTGTCAGGTACATCCTTATCGAGCAAAACATCGAAAATACACTTGATGTGTCTTTCTAGGATTAAGCATAAAAAATATACACGACGCACTCTTTTTGAGACCAAGCATCACAAATAGTTTGATATGACTTTGTTAGGCCAAGCATCAATGCGTTCTTGTTAAGCTAAGCATTAAAAATGCATCCGATGTATTTTTCTTGAGCTAAACATAAAAAATACATGCACCATTCTCAGGGCAATGAGCCCGATGTACCCTTCATAATGCATCCAATACAATTTTTCTAGACTAATGATCTCGATCTTCGTATCATTTTCGTCTCTAGTTACTCCTTCAACCCATCGAGCTCACAATCTTGCTTTTGTAGGTTATCCTGCATGACTCAATACTAGCCTCATACTATCGTCAGCTATTTCAATTATATTTAAGGCATCGACTTATGTTGCTTCAACTCCTCAAAGTCCCATCATGCTTCTCGCTCGATTTCCCGTGTTAATCGACTATTGGAGCCAATTGACTATTGAAGCCGTCTCAAAAGACACGCTTGATACGTTCCTTTTAGGTTAAGCATTGAAAATGTATCGTTTTTCTCGAATTAAGCATAAAAAATACTCTCAACATATTGTTCTCAGGACCAATTATCACAAATATACCCAATATGTCTTTTTCATACCAAATATTAAAAATACGCTCGATACATTCTTCTTGAACTAAGCATTAAAAATACATATAATATATTCTTCTCGGACTAAACATTAGATATGCATCCGATATATTATTCTTGGGTCAAATATCACAAACGCATCCCAATTAATATCTCGAAACTCTTACAAAATATTTTGTTGAACATAAATTATTTCGTGTGTTTCGTAACAACAACCATAGTACTCGTTGGGTGGCTAATTTTATTAGGAGTTCAGAAAATTTCATCATGTGGATGTAAAATTAGCTCATCTAAATCCGAGAGAGAGAGAGAGAGAGAGAGAGAGAGAGAGAGAGAGAGAGAGAGAGAGAGAGAGAGAGCCCATTGGGTAGACGTCAATGCTACCGTCCGAACTAGATGTCATCCCAACAACTAATTGGACTTAAAAACGTAGATGTGTGCAGCATCTCCATATCACTTTCCCCACCAAAAAGCCAACCACCCCAACCCCGCCTTTGACGTGTTCTCGTCCCACGCGCTGATTCACCAACCTCTGTAGCTTCATAATGCCTCGTTGAAATCGAAGCGACACGAGCCCCGGCTTTCTCCGCGCATGAGAGAAGAATGAACGAGCCCATGTTTCTCATTTATTCCACCGAAATGATCCCTCGGAATGCAAAGACGACTCGCTCCCTTTTTTTGTTTTCTTTCTTTGGGTCCGCGCACGAGAGAGAGAGAGAGAGAGAGAGAGAGAGAGAGAGAGAGAGAGAGAGAGAGAGAGAGAGAGAATTGAATTGTGAACTTGTAAAGTTTCTTTGAATTTTCCTGTGAGAGAGAGAGAGAGCGAGAAAGACTTGTGAACTTGTAAACTTCATTGAATTTTCTCAGAGAGAGAGAGAGAGAGAGAGAGAGAGAGAGAGAGAGAGAGAATTGTGAAGTTGTTCTTTAATTTTCCTTATTATTATCTTACTATGTGACGGTTGTCACCACAGCGAGGGATGCATGCGTGACCTGTCCCCCTGCACTCCCCCTACGCCTTTTTGGTTGTTTCCTTGTGAACAAATAATTATTTATTCCCTGATGAGGAATCTCAACTCTGAATCCCTTTTAATCTCATGAAAAAAAAAATGTATTGAAGAATACTTTTTTATTGTTGTGCAATGATATTTGTCAAGTTCGAATATGTAGTTATAAATACATGTATATTGTTTTGTTTTCATAAAAAAAATTTATATATATATATATATATATTCACAAGGTTAAATTCGTCAAATCATGCGTCGTCCTTGCGACCATTTTATTAAGAAGGCACCGGAAGCCTTCAATGAATGCCTTCGCCATCTGGAGAGCCCGACCAAAAGCTGCGTCGCTGGGCGTGGGTCGATGAAGTCGTCGCCCCCCCCCAGAAGGCGCAACCTCCGCACCCGTCTTTTCGTCTTCTCCGTCGTCGCCTTCGTGATCGTCCTCTACGGCGAGGACTTCACGTGCATCCTCGGCACTCCATTCCGGCGAGCAGATGATCCACCGCCGCCGCAGCAGCAGCAGCAAGGAGGAGCCCCGAGAGGTTCGAAGGAGAGAGAGAGAAAGGACAAGAGACTCCGTTGTGAACTGCCGCATGTGGATGAATTGCCTGACCGACCGACTCGATGTTGATTCGTAACAGGGACGGACGAGGCGGTGGTGCCGTTCGCGGTGGGGAAGACGGAGGAGGGATGCGACGTCTTCGCGGGGGAATGGGTGTACGACGAGCCATCGAGGCCGCACTACCGCGAGGAGGACTGCCCCTACATCCAGCCCCAGCTGACATGCCAGGCGCACGGCCGGCCCGACGCCGGCTACCAGCACTGGAGGTGGCAGCCGCATCGCTGCTCTTTACCCAGGTATCGTCGTACCCTTCTGCATCTGCCAATACAAACTGCTTAGCTTCTTCTCCGCCGGCCGGCGACTCGATTCCATCTTTCTTTCTTCCTCTCTCTGGTTTTGTTTGGAGAAATGGTTCCATCGTCACACGAAGATATATTTCCCCGTGAGGAATGCTCCAACCCCTCTTCCTTCGTGTTCTTCGTAAGCTTGGTGACGAAGGTGTCGCGTCTTGCATCACATCCCGTGATGGACCATGAGTTGGGCTTGGGCCTGATGCCGTCCTTTAGGCAATTACCCTCGACGACAAAAGATTCCGTGCCATAATTCATGGTAATGCCAGGATCTTGGCCCACGCTCGGGTACATGGCATGTACTGCTCGGGGATCAGGACGTGAGAGATGGGAAGGTGTTGAATCCGTAGGTTTAACCTCGTCAATGGTTGATTTGTTCTTCAAAAGACCATTTCGTCATCGATGGCAGCTTCGACGCCGCCTTAATGCTGGAAAAGCTTCGAGGCAAGCGGATGATGTTCGTGGGCGATTCCTTGAACCGGGGCCAGTTCGTATCCATGGTGTGCCTCCTGCATCGGGTCATCCCGGAGCACGCCAAATCCATGGAATCCTTCGACTCGCTCATGGTCTTCACGGCCAAGGTTAGCGTCTTCCAGCTTCTCTTCCCTCCTCCCCATCTGCACCGCCGCTGAAGTCGGCCGTCGTTCTCGTGACAGGACTACAATGCGACGATCGAGTTCTACTGGGCGCCGTTTCTGGTGGAGTCCAACTCCGACGACGCCGTCGTCCACAGGATCAAAGACCGGATCGTCCGACCGGGGTCCATCATGAAGCACGCTCGCCATTGGAAGGGAGCCGACATCGTCGTCTTCAACACGTACCTTTGGTGGATGACCGGCCACAAAATGAAGATTCTGTAACCGATGACCCTCGACTCTGTTTCCTTGATCCCATCCGCCGGTGTCGGCGTCCCGACTGACTTGAGATCCGCTTGCAGGCGAGGGCCCCTCGGAGGTGATGGCACGAAGAACCTCACCGAGATGGTGACGGAGGATGCTTACAGGCTGGCCCTGAGGAGAATGCTGAAATGGGTGGAGAAGAACATGGATCCTCGCCGTACCAGAGTGTTCTTCACCAGCATGTCGCCTTCTCACCACAGGTCGTGCGATGACAAAAAATGCTCTGCCATTTGGCTGCACTCTTCCAAGTGCGACATCTGAGGTGGGATGGGGATGCTTTTGCAGTAGCAAGGAGTGGGGAGGTGATCCCCGAGGGAACTGCTACAACGAGACGACTCCCATCGAGGACGCCACGTACTGGGGAACGAGCGCGAGCAAGAGCATGATGCGGGTGATCGGAGACGTGTTCGAGGCCACCGGAGTGCCAATAACTCTGCTCAACATCACCCAGCTGTCGGAGTACCGCAGAGACGCGCACACCCAGATATACAAGAAGCAGTGGAGCCCGTTGACGCCGGAGCAGCTGGCCAACCCCGCAAGCTACGCGGACTGCATCCATTGGTGCTTGCCCGGCCTGCAAGATACGTGGAACGAGCTCCTGTACGCTAAGCTCTTCTTCCCTTGAGGAGGGGTCCCAACTAAAAGCACAAATAGTTCACCTGCTTTGTAACATTTGTCATCGTCACGCCCTTGTATTCTATCACGAGCCAACAGCACTCTGTTGACTCCACGGGAATGTTGATCGACAACAGCACCCGGGAATGTTGATCTACAACCCCATCACATCTCGGTGGTCTCGACGGGGGCATGCAGATCTATTCATCGGCAACTTGGCATTTATCAACTCCCGGGAGATCAGACACAAGATATGGCAGAATATAATAACGACGTGGGAAGTGGAGACAAAGGCAGTGCCGTACGTGCACTTTGCCGTATCCAACAAGTTTTCCCTACGGATCTCCCGGCGAGGGGTTCTATTTACTCAACTCGTACGTTGACCGCCTCAGAGTCCATGGATCTCTATCTTTTACGGCTGGCAGTAAAAGTGGCTCATTAATTCCACTTGCACGCCCTGGCTGTGGTCCTCGAGGTCGATCAGTCTCCGGGCTGTGTCTCGTTAAAGACTAGTTGCATCGTCTTCGCTGCTGCAAGAGAGGGTTCGTCCATGTGAAGGATCAAGGCATTATTCACAGGAAGGGCTCCATTCGAGGTCCTTTTTCTCGTACACAATTGCTGTTCTAAGGAAGGAAGCCGAGAGCAGGCAGTGCGCCCCCAGATTAGCATAAAGTGAAGGAATAAGCAAAGCTTAGCGGAGAAGAAAACCAAGGATTGGGAGAAGTGATGGAGAATGGTAAGCACGAAGCCTCACGCAACTTGCAGCCATCCATCGGATGCCAGCTGAAGACCAACCAACGCGGAGAAGGGGCAGACAAGATGAAGACGGGGTCTAGAAAACTATCCACTGGACCGGAGGAGGCCACCATCCCAACTTGCACTTCTTTATGCCGCTCCTCGAGGCCAAATTGCCTGAGACAAGTTGGGGGAGAGAAGGGCCGTGGAATCCTGCCCTTTTCCAACGCTCCCACCCCACATGGTCATGCGCCAAGTCAGACGCCACGCACGCCCACGTGGATCCTCGTGTTCTCTCCAAGTCCAATCACCGGTCGTTCACGGTTGCCACGCGCTCCTGCCGACGAGGCGTGGAGCCCACCTGCGCTCCCCACGGTCGGTGGAAGCCGCGCCGGCGGACTCCACGCAGAGTTCGCGCATCGGTGAAAGCGTCGGCAGAGGCTCGATGGAAGACCAAAGAAACATCCGTTTTGCTTTCTTGGAGGGTTTGGGTATAGACACAAGTACATAGGCATTTAATCCGCAAGGGTTCAGGTGGACCGAAACAAAGACGAGAGAAAAAAAAAAGAGATAGGAACGAGTTTCTCTGTTCTTTTCTCTTTCCTCAAAATTTCCCGATGTTGACGGGCTCAGCAGTTGTTCTGGGACGTCGTTGTCCGCTTCCGGTGGGCATGCGAGAGGGGTGGCGGCGGCGGCGGAAGCTTGGAAGATGGGCAGCCACGGGGTTGGGTTGGGTTGGGTTGGGTGGGAAATTACTTGGCCGCCCCCGGGCGCTTGGCCAAGCTCTCGGCTGTGCGCGCCAGGGACTGGAGGTTGCACCGGATGATGGTGTCGACGAAGACGCGGGTGTCGTCCCTGGTGTTCCCCGCCGGCACGTCCACCACGTACGACTCCACCACCACCGTGCGCCCCTCGGCCTCCGGGTGGAGGGTTGTGACGGAGCGGTAGTTGGCGAGGCGGTGCTCCCCGCCGACCACCCGGAAGCTGAGCACGTGGCGCTCGTCGTCGAGGATCTCGAGGCGCTCCCGGCTGGTCGCCGCCGGCAGGCCCGACACGACGCGGACCTCCCGCAGGGTGCCGACGTCACCGTCGCCGTCGATCACGTGGCAGCTCTTCACGAAGTGCTTGTAGGTCTGCGGCTGGTCGAAGCGGCGCACCACCGACCACACCATGGCCACCGGCGCCGCGACGTGCTGCACCAGGGCGGAGCAGCACTGGTGGGCTTCCACCGCGTGCTCGTGGTGCCGCGACACCACGCCGGGAACGCCATGGCCGGCGCACCGAACGGGCGCGCCTGCCGCTGCCGCCGCCCCCGGGACCGGCTTGCCGCCGATGCGGTGGAGAGGAGGGGAAGGCTTGGGGGAGGAGTGGGGCATGGGGCCGATGCTCGTGTTACGGCTACTATGCGAGAGGAGAGGAGCGGAGGGAGAGACAAAGAGTAGTTCATGCCGGTGGAAGGGAGGGCAAATATAGTGGGGGTGATGAACCACCCCGGTTCCAAAGCTCCATCTTAGAAGCTTCACTTTGGGCCATAAAGAAGTTGCCATTTGCTCCATACTGTTGTGCATATTGCACTTTGTTTAAGCGGCCTGCGCGACCATTTGGCTCCCGAAGGGGTGGTCTGGTGGGGTCTTCAGGTTCCGGTGGGCTGTGGAGAGGAAAGTTGGACATTGAAAGGCCAATTAAATCTAGAATAATGTTGTTGGGATACTGCAAATAGATAAAAAGATACAGAGAGAGAGAGAGAGAGAGAGAGAGAGAGAGAGAGAGAGAGAGAGAGATAGAGAAAGGAATTCAAAAAGAATTCAGCAAGTTGATGGGGCCGAAATTGTTAATTGACTTGACAACAATTCCGTGCATTTCGCTTAATTGTTGGGAAGAAAACGTTGGCAATGGCCGGCCGGCCCAACCCGACCCAACCCAGCGTTCGCATACTGGGACAAAGAGACAGAACACGGCCCAACAAGCCAAACATGGATTCCAGATGGGTTTCTAATGTTGGCACGCAATCTAAACCCCCGCAAAAAAATTTATTAATTCGAGACTGTAATTGTCGCTAATTATTACAATAACCTAAATTATTTTTCTTCCCGGGATAAATCCATATATTTTAATGGCATTAGCTTAGATCATGACTCGTATCAAAGGTCCAAATGTGGAAAAGTATAATTCCTATCCACCTGGGTGGAATGCCGGAGAAGATATCGATTCGGTGGAGTTGAGGGACCAATGACAGTGTTAGATACCGGTGTTGCCGGAGACGACAGATAAGTACTCAACCTAAACTTAGAATGAGAATATATCGAGAAACTTGTGATTGCCAAATTTTCACTCGGATTTCTATTTCACATGTTAACAATTATATATCATCTTTTTATGCTGTGTAGCATTCACATATTTTTGTTGGGATGATATTTTTCCCTGGTTTATTGATGAATATATTGTGAAAACAATATATTTTATTCATTGAGATGATGAGTATTTATATAAGTTTTGAGAGAAAGATTTTCTTTAATCGAGTATTCAAATTTTTGATTGATCCTCAAATCATACATTGATTGAAGATATAAGAAATACGAAGATGTCATTCCATGTGTGCCTCTATCATGCCCCCTTAAGATTGAGCTTCTATCAAGGATGTTAATTTTAGACCGTTATAATTGAAATATCCTACGAGCAAAAGGCTTTACGAGAAAATCTACTAGTTGATCAAAAGTACGAATGTGCGAAACACAATTGATGTTTGACAACTTGATCTTTAAGAAAATAAAAATTGATAACAATATTTTTCATGCTTAAGTGAAATACTGGATTAACGCATATGTAAGTGACACCGATATTATCACAATATATTATAAGAGTGGATTGAGAAGTGATGTCAAGTTTCTGTAGTAGATTGATAACCTAGTTGAGTACTACAGCAATGGTTGTAACGATTCGATATTTAGCTTCTGTGGCAGATCTTGCAATTATTTTCTATTTCTTGAAACTCCAACTGATTAGATTTACTCAAAGAAAAATAATGTAAATTAACGTAGATGTCCTATCGTCAATGTTATCTGCCCAATCAACATCGATGAAAGTATGGAGATGAAGTGATGTTTGTTTACAAATAACAAGTTCATAATTGAGAATCCCTTTTAGATATCATATGATTCGTTTCATTATAGATCAATGCATACTGGAAGGTCGATGGATAAATTATGATAATTTGTTGATTGCAAATGAAATTTATAAATGTGTGAGTGATAAATATTGTAAAGAGCCAAGTACTTGTCGGTACTATGTGAAATCTATAGTAGGGCTGTCATTATATAATAAGTGATTCAATAATAAAGAGTGGATTGGTGATTTCTTTGGCATTCTGCATGTTTATTTTTGATAGTAAATATTGAATGTACTTCTTTTGAGATAGAAAAAGTCCAAAATATATAGTTAGTAAAATAAATAATATATAATAAAATAATCTATAAAAATAAAATAATCTAAAATTATCAAAAGAAATAGTTAGGGTAGGGGCCAAGACATCAGGATAGATAATTTTAAATGATTTAAAGCTAAATATGAAATATGTTCTAAAAGATATTCTATGACTTTTATTATTAAGGCAAGCATCCAAATGAATTTCAATTCTGCTCGATTTGAAAGTTGGAAGAAAGTAATGAGAAGTAGTTATTACTAAATGGAGGATGATGGATAACCAAGGTAATAATATTATACGTCGATTGGAGCAACAACTGAAGTAAGAGCGATTGGTTGGGTGATTTGTGAAGCTAACGATCACTTATAGATGTCGTCTTTATTCTGACCACAGACCAAGGATATCCCCGTACTTAAATCCTTTACAAAAAATGAGTTAGAAAATAACTCAATAGAGATATTATCTACAGAATTGATAAATAAAAATAAGATTCCTTTTAATGTGAGGTGCACACAAAATATCATCAAGTATAAAGTGTTGTTTAAATTTAGTGTTGTAGAACCAGTGTGAGTAATAGGAATTCCATTACCGTTACTAATAATGATGTCTTCAGTACCTTCATAGCTGTTATGGATGGATAACTTCTATAGAGAAAAAAAAATATGATGAGAAGCATCGAAGTCAACAATCCAATTGTTTGGATGAGTAGTTAAAGTAATCGTGATGTTTGCTTGAAGCCAATTGGGTGTAGCAGTAGAGGCTTTGGTCGAGGCTCATTGAGTTTTATTGTGTGTCCAATTTTGTCACAGAGTTAGCAGATGATTTTTTGTTTATTGTTATTGTTGGGATGCCAGAGCTATTGGTAGTTAGAATGTTAGTTATTACATAAGTAATTTGGATTGAAGTTGCTACCATGATTAAAAGGTTGATAGTTTAATGAAGGATAGTTCTTGAGGATGTATGTTGTTTAATGAAGGATAGTTGGTCATGTCATTCTCTCTTATCTTTTCAAATATTTTTCATTATCAATCAACTTGTTATACAGTTCTTCAAATGACATCAGTGAATCTCGTGCCCAAATTACTATCGTCAGTTCTTTATATTCGTCTCTTAGGCCATTGAAAATAAGGACAATAGTAACTTATATTCGTCTCTTTATATTTGCCAGTTCTTCATATTCGTCGCTGGTTCTTTATATTTGCCAAATTGCTATCGCTAGTTATCTAATAATAACTTTTATATTTTTGCATATAATCAATAATAGTATTTTCCTCTTATGTTATTTTCATCAGAATAATACACAGAGCTATCATCCTCTATAACAAAGGATCAAATAAGATGCCTCCTGGACACATGGGTAACACGCAAATCCATCATCCTCCATTACGCTATCAACCATTTAATCACTATGGTAACTTCAATCCAATTAGCTTAGGATATAACTTACATTAGAACTATTAGAAACTCTAGCGTCCTAATAATAACAATCAACAAAAAGTCATATGTTAGCTCTATAACAAAACTGGGCACACAACAAAAATATGTCGATCTCGACCCAAGCCTACTGCTACACTCAATTGATCTCAGGTAAATATCATGACTACTCTGGCTACTTATCCAAGCAATTAGATTGTTGACTCCGGTGCTTGTCATCATATTACTTCAATATGCAAAACTTATCCATCCACAATGATTATAGAGGCAATAAAGATATCATCACTTGTGACAATAACAAAATTTCTATTATTTATACTGGTTCCATATCACTTAATTCAAACACCAACACTTATACACTTGATGATATTTTGTATGCACCTCACATTAAAAAGAACCTTATTTTTATTTTTAATTTTGTAAATAAAATAAAATATTTATTGAGTTCTTTCGTGACTCAGTTTATTATAAATGATTTAAACATGGGAGCATTTGAGCATCTTGGTTTGAGACTAGAATAAAAACACCTACAAGTGGTTTCAACTTCACAAATCACTTAGCGAATTGCTTTTACTTTCGTTGCTGCTCCAATAAATGTTTGGCATCGTCACCTTGGTCATCTATCATTCTTTATTCAACAATAACTACTCTCATTGCTCTCTTTCAACTTCCAAATCAAATAGAATTAAAATTCATTATGATTTTTTCCTTAATAATAAAAGTTATAAATTATCTTTTAGAATGTCTTTCATATTTTACTTCAAACCACTGATGTCTAGGGCCTACCCTAACCATTTCTTTTGACAATTTTAGATTTTATGTCATTTTCACATATTGCCTTACTAAATATACATGGTTATACCATCTCAAACATAAATCTGATGTCACCATAATCTTTACTAACTTTAGAAAGATGATCAAGAAATTCTTCTAGTCTACCATTAAAATAGTTTATTTTAATGAAGGTGATGAATACCAAGCCCTAAAAACTTATCTCTCATCCTATAGTATACAATATCTTGAGTCATTGCCATACACACCTCAGCTAGTTAGCTCTATCGTATGAAAGCATTGACATATAATTGAAACTAGTCACACCCTTTTGCACTGAGCTTCTATGCCACCAACCTTTTGGTCAATAATTTTTAAAACTGTAATCTATCACATTAACCATATACTCACTTCAATTCTACAACACTTATCACCATTTAAAAAACTATTTTATAAAATCTTAAACTTTCAAAAACTAAAAGTATTTAGTTATTTATATTATTCTTGGCTTATGCCCTTACGCTTCACATAAATTAACACCAAGATCTAAGCATTATATCTTTATTAAGTACTCTCTTGAACATAATATTTTTCGATACTATAATCCTCAAACTCAAAAGATATTTGTTTCACGTCATGTTATTTTTATCAAGTTTACCATTCTCTTCTACAACACTTGTCACCATTTGAAAAACTATTTTATAAAATCTTAAATTTTCAAAAACTAAAAGTATTTAGTTATTTATATTATTATGAGACAAGATCTAAGCATTATATCTTTATTAAGTACTCTCTTGAACATAATATTTACCTTTCTCTTCTAAAACTATGCGACTTCTGTAATACGAGCCACTCTAACAACTATAAATCACTGGATTCATATAAATACACCTTAGACCTCCTTAAAACATGTATAAATACTTACCACCTCGATAAATAAAATTCATCCATTTCATAAGATATTCCTCAATTCTACATGGTATCAGAGCTCCTCTTGCCTCAAACAAGACTTCCCCTTCCTCGTTGTCCGATGACAACAATCTCTCTTCTCCATTGATCTGTCATTGCCGATTTCCTCCTATGCTAGGTGGTCCTCCTACGCTAGATCTATCGATTTTATTGTTTTTCTCGACCATGTATTCTCTTCGCTGCCATTGCTACAACTGAAGCCGGCAAAGGTCGCATTACCCTCAACTGATCCAACATCTCGCCTCCCTCTCTTCCCCCCACCTTCATCGTAGCCACACGTCTTCCCCTATCTCTTCCTTTCCACCAGTCGCCAACGACCCTCTTCTCCACCTTATCGCGATCGTCGTCTCCCCTTCCTCCCTATACCGATTATTATCGTCAGATAGTGAGACTCATCGATTTGATTAAGGAATTATTGTCGCTAAGGAGTAAGAAAGGAAAAATCTTGCTCGAGGTAAGAGGAGTTCTGATACAATGCTTAAATATGTAATTGATCATCAAATTCATGTATGTCTCTATTATGATCTTCTATCATCTACTACATCCAACTATGATAGTGTTATTATAGTCAAAAAGATTTTTATATGATCCTAATATTATTCTTGAAAATCATATCTTTAATTTATCGATTTAGTAACATTAGTACTCAAATTTATACATATATAGCTTTAGAGATGGAGAGTTGTTCTTCACCTCTTTGAACAAAGTCTTAATTTGCGATTCCCAAACAAAATCTATTGGTGTTGGAGTCCGCTATAGATGTCCTTTAGCCATGTGACCATGGACAAAGCTGAGGAGACTTGTTACGATACTCAAATATCCACTAGTCAAGCCATAAGATTGCGTCGAAGGATTTCAAGTATATTCTGTCATCCGACTTTTAGATCTTAAATCTAGTTATGTAGAGATCGAGACAAATGTTACCAACAACCCACCCACTCTAATACTTAAGTAGAGGGTATCGCATCGCAATGTGTGCTTGGTTACGGTGACATAGTAGTGGTTCTTCTTATTCACTCTTCAAAATTATTTACTTTTCATTGGAGGGGCTCAGTTCCAAAATCAAAGAAATAATAATAAATTAATATTTTGAATCAGAACCGAAACCGATGACTCTGGTTTAGCTCCAAACCCAAAACCTAGATAGTTTGACTTCAGTTCCTAATTTTAAGAAATCAAAATTGACGATCCTACAGCTAAAATTGACAGCCTTCCCTCATTAGAAATTGAAGCATACTACTTGGACTTGGCACGTGATACCTAAGTAATCCAGGACTAGTGTGAGATTTAAGATGAGCATGTGAAACCTCCTAACCTATGTTCCTTCTCCAAAATAATTTGTCTATAGAAAATATATTGCAACATTTGTTTTATATGAGAACGGCTCTCTCTCTCTCTCTCTCTCTCTCTCTCTCTCTCTCTCTCTCTCTCTTTTTGGCGTTCTCTTTTTATAGTTAATACAACGAGGGGAATACAACAAAAAAATAATGCTATGTACGAGTTATGTATATTTCTATACAATCGGTAACTGCATGCCATGATCTTTGATCACGAAACCTTTTGATTAATGGGGATAACGTATGGAAGTCGCCATCAGTGGCATCACATCCGAGATCACCTCTCACCAGCAGGCTCATAAATGAGTCATGTGGGAGTGACAAGACTCGCCATTTACGTGCGGATCATGTCGCGGCCAACCAGGGAGACCCGAACCCGAGGACCAAAAAAGAGAGCTACGTATTTGCCAGTCAATTAATTAGGAGTACCCACGAGAGTTCAATCAAAGACTACTTAGGCGCTCACCAGTCACATGGAAAGAGCGTTACGCTCCAAGTTTGTTTAACTACAGCATACAGAGAGGAAAGGACACTAATAAAATAATTAGCATTATATAAGAGCAACATAAACATTAAAAAAAATCACATGACAGATAGAGAAAGGTGAATCTGCTTGTGTTTCAAAAAGACACCCAAAAAACACCGTCATTATCCCTAGAAGCAATAATTGCAGACAGCTTTCGACTTCTTGATGTTTGAAGTAATACAAATTTAATTTCCGTATCGTATTGTGCAATTTTATGTATGATATTTAGACGAATCCTAACAATCCGTGTTCACAAGAGACAACCTAAAGGCATTAATCCAGGATTCATGTTACTTGCTTATTAGGTTAGACACAGTCCTACCGGTAAAAAACGCTGAAGCCCGTGCTGCAGGCTCAGGTGAAATGTTTTTGATAGCTACGGTTGAGGCTGATGAGAGTACTCCCAACAATAATGAAAGGTTGGATCAGGTGGCGCTCGTCAATGTTAGCAAGAGCTGCACATATACTTCGGTTGGCAGCTCTCGTCAGATCAAAAGAGAAACTCGTTAAGATTCTCATCGAGGAAAGTGTTCGTTGCTTCCTCTTTACACAATAACAAAACAAAGGATGTATAGTTTCTGATAATCCATTCTATGGGACAAACCCTCAACACTAACACGGAGAAAAATAGCTCAGATTGCCTTAAATCTCTCATTCTAGAAGAAGAAATAAGTATTTCCTCATCATTTTTTTTAAACTTAATAGGTGAGGTGCTAGATCGGAAAGAAGATATGACAAGGACAGGCAATACATTGATCGATATCTTTGCATTTACATGGGGAACCAAAGTAATTAAGATGCTTCTTGTCTGTCGGTTCTAGTCCGAGAGTTGAAGGGGCTCAAGAGACTAGAGAGGTTCGGCGGTCAGTACTCTAGACAGTGATCCATGTTGCTTGTGGATGATACAGAAGCAAACATTGATCGATTAATGAGGCGTATAAATTGCTCATTCCAGCTAAAAAAACATACCGGCAGTTCTTCATCTCGACCAACGCATCTTGAGCGTTAAAAGGAAAAATAGTATACAGATGGGAAAGATACCAATATCCAGATGTGAGCTACCAAGAACGAAGATTTGACCTCATCAACGTCATTCCGGTACCACTGACCGTCGATCAACTACCCACTAGCATACTGCCCAAAGCCTAGTTCCACCTTTCCCGGACATTAATACAGTGCAGCTATCTGGTGAAATGCCTAGAGCTGATGGCCTTGCGTTCCTGTACAGTCCAAGAATAAAACTCACAGAGGTGAAGAGAAAAACTATTGTCTACTGTCAGAAATCAGTCTGCAGCAGAGAGAAATCATTGGTGAAACTGTATTTTCCACCAACTCGACCAATGCCCCTGATGATGCCACAACGTTTCAGTGCATTTAAATCACATACAGAGGTTGGGTAAAAGCAGTCCTTTTTCCCAAGGCATATGTAGTACCACCTTGCATAGGGAGCGGGTTAACGTAGTCGGCAGGACTGGTCCAGCTGGAGAAAATTACATCTCACGATAGAATAGAGGACAAAGCCTTCCCTCCCACCGCCCCCACTCCCCCTCTATAATCTGTCCTTTTTTTTTTTCCTCCCTTTTGTGATGAAGTCAAGGCTTTTGTTATTTGAAAAGTCAAGGGATTTCGCCCACCGAGAATCCAGACCTGTGACTCTTGTCTTCACCTCCTAAATCCACACATACAACCCACCATCCATCCCAGAGCCCAACTATAAATAAGACCCAGTGCACCGAAGGTTTCCTCATCTTATCTCATCTTTCCTTTTGTTTAGGCAACTCTCTACCTCCTACTACTACTTCCTCTCCTCCTTGAAGATGTTTCTTCCTGGCCTTTCTTTTGTAACACGGAGACTTTTTCTCCCCTTTCTTCATAACTAGCTAGCATGAGCTGCTACAATAATTTGTAGTTTTGGCACACCAGCATGGCAAAAGTATGGAAGAATCTGTAAAGCTCAGGAGGGATAGCGCCATGGGCATGAAGGAACTTGTGTTCTGTTTGTCTAAAGGCGCTATCTATCCTGAGTTTCATGGGTTCTTCCTACTCTACGAGGAAATTGACGGACGGGTAATATTCTCTTGTTCTGCTTTTCTGCTTTATACCTGCCAGTCGAAGTTGATTTGATCTCACATCACTGGCAGCTGAGGCATACATCATTATCACTGCAGAACTCACTCAACACCTCCTTCTAACTTCCAATAAGCAAAACAGTTGCACCATTCCGAAGCATATACTTGTGACTAGTTTCTTTTTGAAGCATGTCAGTGGCTCTCACTTATTTTACCACCTACTAAAGACTTTATCAGTCTATTTTCATACACATGAAAGGAATATCTTGTACATACAACACCTCTCTCTCCCTTCCTTATTTTTTCCTCTTAGTTTGAATCATCCAGTTCTACAGTGTAATTACATATCCGGTACTTCTAGCTTTTCTTAATGTCTACAAAGGAAAAAGCCAACTTGGGTTTGCTTTCCGTTGGTTGCTTCTGAATCACTAGAAGATCGAGTAAAAAGAAGTGCAAATACCAAAAGGGATGAGTCAGGCTGGTCGCAAGGTGACCTCACGGCGCTGAGGTTGCCTTTCACCTTAAAATATGATTTAGATGTTTCTAGCACTCGAGAAATTCCACAGGTTTTGAGGAACAATTTCGAGATCATGCCATATTGCGATTGAAAATTTTGTATGCACCCTAACAAGACCATAAGGCCTTTACAGCACATGATGATCGGCCAGATGTTTTCAATCTTGTTCATGCAAAAATCTGAAAATTACTTTCCCATCCCATGCACAACTCCATCATATTTTATGCATAAATTTATGACATTACGATTTTCGCACATATAACTGGGATATGCATTATGTATGAGTGCATTAAGATCATGTTTCTGCTCTCTACTACCAAGTTCCAGGTCAAAATTACGTGGTAGATTTCAAATTTGAAACCATACCATGGTTGATTCTGTTCTTCACCGACGAACACCCTTAGGAGTTTGGATTTGGTTTAGCGATTTTTATTTTGTTTTTCAAAATTACTTCCTTCAAGCTCATGTCCAAAGTCAAACCCTAGCCCTCTGACTTTACTGATCAAGGGCCTGGTAATAGTTTCAATAAAAAAGATGAGGAATACAGCTAAGAACTTGAGAGATTATACACACACCTAGAAAATGGAAAACCGATGTAAGACCGTTGTTTGGTAAATTCATTGTTTCAAGGAATTCTAAAAAGTAAAAAACTTTTGCTTCGAAAATTATTTAAGACTTACCCCTCGGCGGCCAATAATCTCTGCTGGATAATCGAATGATTTCTCTCCTTCGACCTGTTGACGATTTAAAAGAAGACAAAGAACATCAAATCGTCAGCAAAATTGGTCCTATTCGTTAAAACAACAAAAACAGAAGTAAACTAAAAAAAGAAGGCGGAAGTTATCCCAAAGGGGGCCCGAGTTGGTCGCCTAAGCTAAAAGAAGAATACCAGGTAAAAGGAGTTGGAAAAAAGTTGCGGTACAGAACCAAGCATGACTCCGCAGGTCACGAGATGCATAAGCTTGAAACCAGTAGCAGCAGAGAAATTGGCAGCCACCTGAACGAAAACAAAGACAGCTGTATTGTAGCTCCTGCTATTGCCAATACGGCAGTACATCATGTGCATTAACGAACGGCAGTCATTTCACTGTCAACACATGGATCCCAATAATAAAGACAGCATGTAAAAATTTTGTGGTTGAACTGTCACGACGACTGTGAAACTGGAATTAAGCCATCAAGGGAAGGGCAGTAGAATACACGAATCAAAGAAACATACCATTATTATCCTTGGAACCAACAAGAATGAAAGGAAAAGAACGATAAGAATGTGGAAATTGTGTTTAGGTGTCCTTTTATAATAATTTATGTAAAATTGTCTTGATAAATAGTTTACAACCTAATTTTCTCAAAATTCAATCAACGCATATCTCAAGTAAGATATCACCAAACATTTCTTACCTGACAGTCTTGACCTCGATGGCAAGAATACCTCCTTTTGTTGTGATCCCTTATGGGCAAATGGTCCAAGCCAAAGTATTCTCATTTAGTCAGGTAAAATCATCAAAATAGTTCTTGATGTTGTGATTGCTTCTTTCCTGGAACATAAGAGTAGGCAAGCAGCACAAACCGAAGTGTTTTCTTATTTTCATAATTTAAGAGATGAACATAAAAAACGTGCAATATGACATATATGAACATGTACATGTAACTAATGAACAGGACCCAACTCTATATTAGAATCCTTTGCTAGAAAAATCAGAACAATTTGTTGAAAATATTGTACAAGATGAAAAGACAGAAGCTAAATATTGAAATAGTCCGAGTTATATATGTCAACAACCTAATAGCTTAAGTTTTGGACTGACATGGTGTTTTATACATATTAATCATGATTAGTTAGAATATTCATTAATATTAATACTCATGAATATTAGATATTTGATTTGAATGAGTTAAAATTAAAAAAAAGTTATAAAAGGAGAGTGTTGTTACTGCACTTTGGTCTCAAATGGTCAAAAATCAACAGAGCAACAGGAATAAAAAATTCACAGTGGATCACCAAGAACCTTCAGGTCACAATGGACTAAGCACTCAAGGTCAATTTGAAGCTTAGTAGTGCCTGAAACTAAAAGAGACAGCAAGACACTAAGAATCCAATCAGTGAAACTAAAAGAGCAGGATTTAATTCTCAAATACGAAACCTATAAAAAAATCACTGAATATCGAGTGAAACATTGAAGCTTTGGCCTGTTCTTGCCGAGAATCTTCCCACTGTTTCAGCTGGGTACTGATTAGAACATAAAAGAGTTCTAACTGATAGTAACTGCAAATTTGGTTTCTCAAATCAACCAGTTCACTGAAAGTCTTCAGAGCTTGATTCATTAGGCAGCATAGTTTCATCCTAATGACCAAGATGGCATACAAACTATGTTTTCATTTGAAGTAATAACCACCATCCTCAAAGTCATCTAAATCATCTGTATTACAAGCGAATGTGTTTTCTGTCTCTTGGCATCAATTAAAGGGCAACAAGTTTCTAGACTAACAAGATTAGCTTTGAAAAAAATTATATTAAGATTTAGCCCCAGTCTCGTGTTGTCACACATCAAGAGATTTGGAAACCTAATCTAATTACATTCAAGAAACAACTTCAAGCTTCTACTATAATCTTTTCCCATCCTTGGGTGAGTGCAAAAATGAAATACAAACAATACATTAAATTGGAGTATTCAGTGCACATGCTAGTTTGGTCTGCTTATATAGCACTACTAAATTCCAGAAGAAAATTCCATCATAATCTGTATTTATATAGCTTCACATATGATAATTCAATTTATAGTGCATGTTTCTACTGAAATTCTCTCTTTCTCGAAAAATTTATATAGTGAATATTGAAGAAAATGAACAAATAAAAGGCCCAAACTCATGTTTGCAGGAAATGGTTCTAGTTTAAAAAAAAAAACCATAGAACATAAATAGTTGCAAGTAAGGTTTACAGTTCAGTTTTGTTTCAAAGATACAACTGTAAAGCATTGTTTTCATTTTTTTCTCATACCAAACTATTTCTTAAGGTGCAAGTTCAGTTAGTTTTGGAGGATTTAGACCATAGGTCCATGGTATAGTTTGAGGTGCAGATGCCATGATTCATGACATTGTTAAGATTGCAGAGCATGTAACAAACACCATAATTCTCTACTTTTTTTCAGCATGGTAGGTAAATCTTGTTTGCAATCCGAGAACCATGATTCTTAATTCTCTAATATCTTTCATCGGAATCCCAACACGGAAACAAATCTAGAGAAACAAGCCCATGGAATCAAATAAATCTTGTTGGATATCTGCAAAGTTCAAATTAAACATAGAAACAAGACCATGCGATTTAATTCATCTGAGAACCCTAGAGAAAAAAGGGATCAGATCATCGCCCTGCCACAGGTAGATGACCCTTCTACACCCTCACGCACCAAAACATCCTCCTGTAGACATCGATAACACCACAAGATGGGACACGAATCAAACGCTGAGAACAGGGGCACCGTTGACGACTCACCTGGCGCCGCAAGGCGTCGCCGCTCCCCGGCGAGTCACAGGAACCAACAGAACCGACGACGAGGATCCGGTAGCCAGCGAGAGAATCGCCGTCTCGAGGAGTGGGAGAGGGAACCGAAAACGATCGATCGGCGGGGGGATGCAAAGGGGGCGCTGTTGTTCAATATATATTTGGTCTTTTCCCGATCTCGGGGAGCGGCCGTTGCGGATGACGGTTCGGGAAACGCGGTCTTTTTTGTGCGTTAGTTTCGGTATCACAATAATTGATGATTGCAGTTAGAAAATAATAATAAATTAAATTAAAAATGAGGTTATTTTTTAAAAAAATAAAAAAATAATTACATTAAATCCGCATCATGAGAATTCGAAATCCGTTTGTGGGAATCTCAAAGGCCAACCCTGCAACGGAGACTGTAAACAATGAGCCCACCATCAAGGCAGCTAAATTATAAATCAGAGCATGTCGATACGTGCTCGAGCCTCGAAAGATCCCCTTTCGACCAACTCGACAGCCTCAAAAGATTCGCCTTTATCGACTTATATAAGTCAGCTGTCATCTTCACCCTGTGGGTTTGGTCAGCGGGTGCGGACGTACACGTAAGCGCTGCGCGATGCCCTGCACGAGGAATAGCGATGAATTGTTGATTCGCCATGGACCCGTTCAAATAAGGTAGCCGTTGGGACACGGTGGGATCTCCCACAATAATAACTCTCTCCCAGAATCCTAAACGCCGACACCCCGTCGCTCCACGTCCCCAAAAGAGCACAGAAAGGAAAAGTAAACTAGCCGTTAGCCTCGAGAAGTACTGCCATCCTATATTCCAAGCCTCCGCCTCCTCCTCCTCCTCCTCCTCCGTTCTCTCTCGGTCGGTCTGTCTTCCGACTCCCTTCCAACTTGCATGCGAATGAAGAGGAGGATCGGAGGATGCCGGCACCCAATGCAAGAGCATATGGAGAAGCGCGAGTCCGAGAGAGCCCCATCTCAGCAATCTGCGACGGGGAGTAGTCTCCTCCTGCTTCTGCTGCTTCGCATCGTGATGCTCTCGCTGCCGGCTCATGCGAGCTCGGCTTCGAGCCAGTCCTGGGACGGCATAATCATCAGCCAGGCCGACTACCAGGGCCTCCAGGCGCTCAAGCACGCCCTGGACGACCCCCGGGGGCTCCTCCGCGGCTGGAACGACACCGGCCTCGACGCCTGCTCCGGCGCCTGGGTCGGGATCAAGTGCGTCAAGGGCAAGGTCATCGCCATCCAGCTCCCGTGGCGGGGCCTGGGCGGGCGAATCACCGAGAAGATCAGCCAGCTCGCCGCCTTGCGCAAGCTGAGCCTCCACGACAACTCCATCGGCGGTCAGATCCCTTCCGCCATTGGCTTCTTGCCTCAACTCAGAGGCCTCTACCTCTTCAACAATCGCTTCTCGGGTGCCATCCCGCCGTCCATCGGCAACTGCCCCATCCTCCGGACCATCGATCTCAGCAACAACTCGCTTGCGGGGAGTATTCCTTCTTCCATTGCAAACGCTGCTAAGCTCTATAGGCTCAACCTCGGCCATAACAATCTCTCCGGTGCCATCCCCCGGAGCATCACCCGCTCCGCCTCGCTCACCATTTTCTCCCTTCAGCACAACAATGTCTCCGGTCCCGTTCCCGACGCATGGGGCATCGGAAGTGGTAGCAGCCAAGTCCACCAATTACAGACCCTAAATCTCGATTACAACTCCATCAGCGGGAATCTTCCGCCATCTCTCGGCGGACTACAAATGCTCAAAGAGATCACACTCAGCAACAATAGGCTCGACGGAAGCATACCCGAAGAGATCGGTAAGCTGTCGCTGCTCCAAACGTTAGATCTTTCACATAACGATATAGGAGGGAGCCTTCCTTCTACCATCTGCAACCTGTCGTCCTTGGCCGAATTAAGCCTGGAGGGGAACAAAATCGACGGCCACATCCCCGACAACATCGATGGGCTCAAGAATCTGTCGATGCTGTCGCTTAAGAGAAACCGGTTAAGTGGCGCGATACCGGCGACATTAGGAAACATCTCGGGTCTATCGCAGCTAGACCTGTCGGAGAACAACCTCGCCGGAGAGATACCGGCCACTTTGGTGCACCTGACTGGCCTGACTTCGTTCGATGTGTCCGACAACAACTTATCAGGTCGAGTGCCACTTCTCCTCGCCCATAAGTTTAATTCGAGCTCCTTCATGGGAAACATTCAGCTGTGTGGGTACAGCATCGCCGTCCCTTGTCCTTCTTCCCCTGCCCCGAGTCTGTCTCCTCCGTTGATCCCTACGGGGCGACGTCATGCTAAACTGAGCACCAAGGCGATCGTTCTCATAGTTGCAGCGGCAGCGCTGGCGGTGCTGCTTTTTCTGCTCTGCTGTGTTCTGCTCTGCTGCTTGATGAGGAAAAGGAGTTCCTCGGGGAAGAGGACTGATGGCGGCGCTCCTGCCACCGGAAGAGAGGAAAAGCCCGGCGGGCCTGCCACGGGAGCCGAAGCGGAGTCCGGCGGGGAGGCCGGGGGAAAGCTGGTACACTTCGAGGGGCCGTCGGCATTCGCCGCCGATGACCTCCTGTGTGCGACGGCGGAGATCATGGGGAAGAGCACGTACGGGACCGTGTACAAGGCCACGCTGGAGGACGGGAACCAAGTTGCCGTGAAGAGACTGCGAGAGAAGAACACCAAGAGCCAAAAGGAATTCGAGACGGAGGCGTGCGAGCTTGGCAGAATCCGGCATCACAATCTATTGGCGCTGCGAGCTTACTATTTAGGCCCCAAAGGAGAGAAGCTTCTGGTCTTCGATTTCATGCCCAAGGGAAGCCTTGCAGCTTTTCTACATGGTAACTTCCGCAGAGCCCACAGCTTTGATGAACAGCAGCAATAAGATTCTATTAACTTCTTCTTGTCTGCTGACACAGCGCGGGGACCCGAGACGCCGATAGATTGGGCGACGAGGATGAAGATAGCCAAGGGGGTGACCCGGGGCCTACTCCACCTTCACAACGAAGTGAACATGATCCATGGCAACCTGACAAACAGCAACATTCTGCTTGACGACGACAGCAACGCAAAGATCTCCGATTTCGGCCTCTCGTCCTTGATGACCAGTGCTGCCAGCTCCAATGTGATTGCCACCGCCGGCGCGCTCGGCTACCGAGCCCCGGAGCTGTCCAAGCTCAAGAAGGCCAATACCAAGACCGACGCCTACAGCCTCGGCGTCGTCATGCTCGAGCTCCTCACGGGTAAATCGCCGGCGGAGGTGACGAACGGCATGGACTTGCCGCACTGGGTGGCCTCGATCGTCAAAGAGGAGTGGACCAATGAGGTGTTCGACCTGGAGCTGACGAGGGATGCGGCGGGGACGGCGGCCGGGGATGAGCTACTGAACACCCTGAAGTTGGCCCTGCACTGCGTCGACCCGGCGCCGGCGGCCAGGCCGGAGGTTCAGCAAATCCTGCAGCAACTGGATGAGATCAGACCCGACGCCGCCGCTGCAGGATCCAGCGAGGATGATGGTGGTGGCTCCATTGCCGCTGCTGCATCCGCAAGCAATGATTAGCTCAGTAGCATCTTCTGAATTCATTGATTCGTTTGAGCTTTAGGTCATGTAAATACAAATCTTGGGTAGGTGATGGTCATCGTTAACTTTCAGTCACTCAAGGCCAAAACTCGAGCCAGTTAAGTAGATGTTGTATCACACGAAGGTCTTTTCCTGCTGCATGGGAGAGATCTTTTTGTCTAAAAGATCTCTAAAGGCTATGTATGCAATTAGTTTTCTAGTTCGCCAGTGGCTGTTAAATTCCAAATGATGATGTTAACAAGTGTTGACATGTCTTTCAACATTTCAAGCATTAAAGCAATGATGTGAACCTGCAATTCTTGATCAAGTGGGACAAGTCCCAAGCATTGGTGTAGTTCGAAGGTCCTAGTGAGCCATCATCACTTGGAGGAACTTTTCCATCGAGTGCATTCAACCCAAAAATGATGTGTGCCCTGAAGCAAAAGATAGGATGAAGTTTCCGAGTGATCTCAGAGAGAAATTATTCATCAACAGTAAAATATGAGCTTGCTAGAGAAGATTTCTACCCTGCTGTCTTGAAGAACTCATTCAGCTCACCCATCTGGACATGGGTAAGCATCCTTGAGAGAAACCAAACATCTCACAAGTGTTCTTGAGGAATGGCACACAAGTGTTCCTTGTCTTGCAAGGAACCCCCGATGCGAAGCTTCAGCAGAGAGAAAGCTGTGAAAGAGGAAGAAGATGATACCAAAACAGGGGAAAAGAACATCAGAATCATTCATCCTCAAGAAGGCAATTATTCTTCACAAGTAAAAAGGTTCTCCACCTTTTACTGCACTCAACAAGATGGGGTTGGAAAGATTCTGCATGGAGGAAAAGATGAAACACCACTGTCAATCATGATATATGAATCAATGCTGTATTCAACTTAAGGTACCAATTCAAACAAAGACAAATGAACAGAGTTTCCTTGTGATCCACAAATATTTAGATCATTTTCATCTAACAAAGACTCAAGACTGCTAATTATTCATGTTTTTTTGTCATATCTACAGTCAACAATCGATCGAGTTTCCTTGTGAATCATTCTTTGGCTTAAAGACAATATCATTTTTTGTCATCTAACAAAGACCTAAGACTGCTAATTATCCACAGTTTTTCCATTGCCATTCTTTGGTTTAGACATGTTTCTAATACAAGTAATATGACAGATTACTAACAGACTTGTTGTCGGAACCCTAATGTAACAGAAGAGTTACAAAAAAAAAAAAAAAAGATCCAACCTTTAGATAAGAAATGTAAGAAATATTTGTGAAGGCCAAGAGATATAAAGCAAGAATATATAATTCATGGCCCCCCAATTTGTTAAACCCTTGAGGAAATCCCTCAAAATGATCATCTACTCTACCACCATATCCCCAAAGCCTCAATCCACCTCATGATCACATGCATGTCCCATAGTCACATTTCATGGTTGACACAGTCCAGTTCTAAAGGTAGTCAAAACCTCACCAGATTGAGCATGGAAGCCAACCCCCAGCTGCATGATCCAGTCACATTTCTTCGGTGGCCACCAATCTAGAGTAGCACAGCACACACAAAATCCTCATCTCTCACTGCAATGGCTGCCGCATCATCGACAACAACGGCCACCTTGCCTAGTCAACCGCCAGAGTATGCTGTTGCACAACCACAGCTGCCTTGTCGGAGTCGGCCGTCAAATAGGTTGTGGTTCTTTTTCTGAGAATGTTTGATCAAATAATAAGTGAATTAAATGAAGAAAACCATAATTGAAGTGAATGGTAAATATTTAACCTTCACCAAAAAAATTGACTTTAATCCTAAAGTCTTGCAGCACTACTTTCACAAAGTAACAATAACAACAACAAAATCGTAAAATCTCAACTATTTGGGATCAACTTCAAGATCTTTTGACGCCATTGAGATCTATAAAAAATCATATGTTTAGTTAAGTTCAGAATAGTTAAATATTTATTGATAGTTTATATTAAAGTCTTTTTAGGTCTTCTTCAATCTCGCCTCATACCATTAATATTAATTATTTCACCTCTTATAACTACTTCATTCGAAAGTCTCCACAGCACATGCCCTTTTTTTTTCACAAAGCAGCGACATCAAGAAATAAATGGTATTTAACCCCACATCAGATTTCTTTTTCTTTCCTACAAAAAATAAAATTATAGTGAATAATGATTTAAAAATTAACGCTAATCAAAATAATTAACGATGTTCAGATTTACAAAACCCTATGCAACCAAATTTGTCTAATTAATGAAGAACTTGCCAAGGATTAAAGCTGAAATTAGAGACGTTTATTTCATTTAAAATCATGATTAACACAAATCAAGATCTGCAAATGAACTAGAAGTGTACGAAACTCCCATGAGGTTAGGAAGAATCAATGTACTCAATCTTCCCTCTAACACATGCATAGTAAGGTGTTCATTTGATAAGTAAATTAGTAGTAGATCATGCAGGAGAGCCAGCTGTTTCCACTGTGGATATTCTGACACGAAACTCTTAAGAATGACAACAGTCAATTCACCACAATACTTGTCATCTTGAAACATAAGAAAATTTTGTCAGCCTCCTTGCCCACAATGGACCATGGATGCTGACCTATATCTACAATTTCAACTAATAACAATAAAGAGAAACTATGGCAGGAAAAGCAAAAGAAAGATAAATAACAGGTTGCATTTACTGATCAAATATTGAAACCGATGGAGATTTGAGCAGTGTAAAGAAAAAGCATCCCCAAGCTTCCTCATTAGTTAGATCTTGAAGAGACTTCCTTGAGTTGCAAAGAATGGTGCCAACACCAGAAATTCCACAGCCATTAGTTTGATAGGTGACGACCTGGACATATCCTTGAGAGGGTCCCCGATGGTGTCACAAATAACAGCAGCCTTGTGAGGAACGGATTCCTTAGGGCCAAGGCACCTTGCATGGTCTGATGCCCCAGCCTATCAACGCCATATTAGATGAGCAGTTTGAATAATTGCGTGAGGTAGCTACAGATTCTGATGTGGAACTATGAGTAATTTAAGACACTTAACCTCGTGTAAACTAAGTTTAGCACAATTTTGTTATCTTGCAATTTACCATTCTTTTCAATAGGCAAGGGTCATAAATGTACGGAAGAAACAGGCCTCAGGAGCAGAGTAGCATGTAAAGAAAACATGAGAACGGAAGAGTAGCTTTACCTCGATGTACTTCTTGGCATTGTCCCATGCACCACCAATATTAGATGAGGATCGGATAACAATCTGAGACAAAGAACGACCATTACCTTGAGTCACAAATTCTGCTGGTGACATCAGCAAGCAAATTCTTACTTACCTGAACACCAGAAACAAGAGACCCAGCAAGAACACCAGATAGGGTTTCCATGACAAACAAAATTCCAATGATCAGGGGTGTAAGCATCACCAGAGCACCTGGATAATCATCTCCTTGATTGAGGCATCAGTGGAAATCTTGACACAGGTGGCATAATCATATTTAGCAATGCCATCCATAAGCCTCGGTCTGCCTTCGGACCTCCTCCACTCTCTTCAGAGCTGCACTGCCGACACTCTTCATGGTCATGGCTGAGAACCAGTAAGGAAGCATCGCACCAACAATCAACCCAATGAAGATCTTTGGTGTCGGAACATCCACAGTGGAAATAGCTGCTTGACTGCGAGAGAGACCAAGGCAGCTGAATCAATTGCAAAGCCAGGGCAAAAGGCATAAAAATATGAATGAAAATTACAAACAAGACTCAAAATGAATGAAAACATAGAGAACAGCAGTAACAATCTGAATACAATCTTAATAGCAAGCAATAATGACAATCAATCAATTGCAGTTGCAACAACACAACTTTTGTGACATGCAACCAATAGATAAAACTAGAATATCAACAAAAATAGTACAAGCACCATCCCTGGAACAGATGACCTCTTCTAAATATAGAATGACTTTTGGCGAATAGCCTTACTTTAAATTTTGGAAAAGTAGCTTCTTCTCAAAATATTTTCCCAATTAGCATTCTACATGGCAAAAAAGCTAATACAAAAAGCACTGAAACTTGTGGGTAGCAGTTTTACCAAAGCTACTATCTGCATAAGCAGTTACCAAAAAAAAAAAATCTCAAATATAGATGCAAACATCATATTCAAGCATGAATGTCCATCAACCCATCTAAAATAAGATAAATCTACATCATACCAAGGTTGTTCTTGTCACTATCACCTAGGCACAGGTTATCTCCCTAAGCTTCAAGAAGATCTAACACAGTTAATTGAATGCAGAAAACTATTTTAGCAATAATATTATGATACCCTTCCTAGGGCTGCAGTGGTGTTGCCTGCAGTATCAAGTGCATCTGTTCTCTCCTGAATCCTGTGGCTCGTTCCATCCATCTGAGCAATGCCTCCAGCAATATTGTCACTGGTCAGCCCATAGGCATCAATGGCCGGACCAGTAGCAATACTGCTCAGCATGCCTAAAGCAGCAACAGCAATACCATACATGGCACCAAGACTAAATCTAACAAATATACTGACAGCAGTGGCAAAATTTGGGACAATGACAGACTTGTATCCTAAAGCCAGTCCGAAAATGACGTTAGTAGCAGCTCCAGCCCCGCAAGAATCAGCACCATCTTGTATAGTACTGCAAAATAAGTAGTAAGGAAAGGACACAATATATAAAAACCAGATCATGGTAGCTCATGTTAAGAAAAATAGAAAAACCAATTTCTTACCCATATGCATTTCTTGTATAGTATTCGGCGACAAACCCAATAACCAAGTCAGCCCATAATCCAATTGCAACACATGAAATAACTCCCTGAATTACTCTGATGATTAGATCATCTTAAAAACTTACCATTTACTGAAATAAAAGGAACATGATACTAACCAGCTTTTGACCTGCTTCTGGTGACCCCAAAACTGAAAATCGTGAATGTTGAAGGGAGAGCAATCAAATTGATAATTGCAATACCAACCGTCAGTTGCAATGAGAGTAGTTACTAAACAAACTACGATGCCCATGGAGCTAATAAGCAAAGGATAGCACATTGCAGGAAAATCATGGTTGACTCCAATGAAGAGATAGAGGCAACAACAAGGGCAGCATATGACGATTCAGCATATGATCCAAAAAGATCAGATTCTCATCTCAGCAATATCCCCAACATTCTCTCCAACATTATCAGCAATCCCCTGTAAGATATATCTAGAAGTTGAAATAGGTCGAGAAGACATTTACTGTCCTAAAAGGAAGTTGTATGAATAGGACATATTAAAAAATAGTTGCTTGATAGTACCTCCTTCAGGCGGAGAAGCAATTTCTTTCTGATGCCCAGAAGAAGTTATTCCAGAACTAAAGTAGTATAATCAATATCATCTAGTGCCAGACGTCGTTGAGATATTTGATCAGATATTTTAAGAGCCTCTTCTACTCTACCTTCCTTGCAGAATTCGGACATCAATGCATTGTATGTGATAGCATCAGGAACAATACCATTGTTCACCATTTCATCGAGAAGTTTAGATGCTGCTTCAAGATTCCCCATTTTAGCATACCCTTGTATCAAGACTGTATATGTGAACTTGTTTGGGGTTACACCAGCGACACACATTGCATTGTAGACCTTCATTGCTTCATCCATTTGACCTGACCTACAGTATCCTGCAATAAGTGTAGTATAGGTCACCACATTCAAGCCCATACCATTCTCCTTCATCAATTCAAAGATTCTTTTAGCCTCTTCTAAATATCCAGTGCAGCAGAAGCCATGCATAAGGGTACTATAAGTCACAAAATTTGGTAATATACCATTACTTTTCATTTCATCGACAAGATTAGAAGCCCCAGTAATATTGCCATTCTTACAAAACCCACTCACAAGTGAGTTGTAGACAACAACATTTGCCTCTAAACCCCATGTACCCATCTCCTTTAGGAAGCTTTTCGCTTTATCAATTTCCTTAACCTTGCAATAGCCATCGATAATCATACTGCATGTAAAAAGATCCGGAACCAAATCTTCATCCTTTAGTTGATTTAAAAGTCCAATAGCCTCTTCCACTCTACCTAAACGGCATAAACCATGTATTAGAGTGTTCCAGGTAACAATATCTGGTTTAAATCCTCTTTGGATCATGTCATCCCATAGTTTAAACCCCTCACAGATTTTCCCTTCTTTGCAGCATCCAGATATCAAGATATTATATGTCACTCTATCCGGTGCTATTCCCCTCTCAAGAATTGATTTGAGGAACCCTGTTGCTTCCTTGATGTTTCCTGACTCACAAAGCCCATGAATCAATGCATTGGAGGTTGTAATATTCACACCAAATCCTTTCTCCAGCATCTTGAACCAAATCTCTATGGCGTTTCGATGTTTCCCTTGCTTACAGAGCTCAACAATCAAAGTCGTCAAAAGAGAGTCATTAGGCCTTAAATTCCTCAGCAGCATCTCTCCAAGTAGCCTCACTGCACAATCTAATCTTTGTTCTTTAGTGACAAGCCAGAAAATAATAGAACCAAAGAGCCCAGCATTTACTTCCATCCCATTTGACAGAATTTCATCAAGAATATACTCAGCCTGCTTCATGTCCCCTGCATCGCACAAGCCTTGTACAATTATATTGTAGGTAACACAGTTCGGTTCTATACCTGTCGCCACCATTTTATCCCTCAACTTTAATGCCTCTGTGGGTCGTCCCATCTTACAGTGCCCATATATCAATGTGTTATAGATAACCACATTTGGTGGAATTCCAATCTCTTCCATTTCAGTTAGGACAAGTTCCACATCGCCAAACCTATCCAATTTAACCAAGCCATTGATGAGAATGCCAAATGTTACGATGCTTGGATTTATCGAGAATCTAACCATCTTCTCCTTCAATGCAAATGCCTCTTTCAACATATTTCTCTTGCAAAGTCCATCAATCAGAGCATTGTAAGTTACAATGCTTGCAGAAATTCCGGACCTTTCCATATCCGAGAACAATGCCATAGCTTCCTCAACATTCCGTCTCTTGCAGAGGGCATCAATCAGTATGGTGTACGAGTAGACGTCAGGAGCAACAAACTGCTGCATTTGATCAAAAACCATGCGAGCATCCCCTAAATTCTTGGATTTCACCAGCGATACCAAAAGAAAATTGCAGGTCTTCAGAGACGGGCAGAGGCCCCGATCGACGAGGATTCTGAAGGCAATTAAAGCGAGCCCCCGGCCACGAAGCTGGGTGCAGCAGAGGTGGACAAGAAGATCGAACGCGGGCGAGTCGCTCGAGGGGACGGTGTCAGCAAGGGCGTGGATGATCTCGGAGAACCAATGATCCGGGTCATCAAGGAAGAGGGGGACGGCGGCGCGGGCGTCGAGGATGCGAAGTAGGAGAAGCCGGGCCGCAGATGCGAGGTTGGATCGGAAGAGGGAGTGGAGGATGAGGGCGTAAGCGCGGGGGGTGAAGATGAAGCCACAGTGATCGGTGGCGAAGGAGAAGAAGCGAAGGGCGGGCTCGGGGTGGAGGGAGGAGCGGAGGTCGAGGAGGAGGCGTTCGAGGCGGCGAGGGCAGACGCGAGAGAGGGTCTCGCGGCAGAGGGCAGCGTCGAAGGGGGCGGGGGAGAGGAGCAGGGAGAGGCTGCGGCGGAGGGCGGCGTCGTCGTCGGCGGCGGCGGCGGCCGCGGAGGAGGAGGAGGAGAAGGAATAGGCACGGATACAGAATAAAGGTTTGGTCCGATCGGGTGGCAGTCTGAGCGGCGGCGGCAATCGCAACCTCAATCTCATTGCGGTCCGACGGGGGAGAGGGGAGGGAGTGCGGGGGTATTTGGAACACCGAAAAGATCGATTCGACGGCTGAGATGAGAGTACGGCGTTGAGCGAGACGGATGCTCGTGACACGGCGTTTGGTGCAGTAGCGAAGGAACGTATTTATGGCCACGAACGGGCCAAGTTGGACTCTGTTTTTGTTGGTGTTGATCGAGTCCAACACGTACGTGGGCGCATCCCGCAAGCCAATTACTGATGAACTAACTCCATGGTTGGAGTTAAATCTCACATTAAATGGACGGCTGTTGCAGACATGGGCTACACGGGTTACTCCTACATGGATCGTGTCCAAGAAATAAGCCCAGTTCTATTTGCCACAGTCGGATGCAATTCCCGAGAGAGTTTTCTCAAGCCCAAAAAAAATAGAGATTATGATTCAGAATTGTATACATAAAATTTAATCACCGACGATTTTTTTATTTTCTTAATAGAAATTAATTATCATAAATAATATATTATTATTTTTTAATTATTAACTTCTTTCTTTGTATAGTATGGTTGAAGAAATAATTAAAATTATTTTTTAATCATAAAATTTTGTTTATTAATTATATTATTAATTATTTTTTCCTAATGAATTATATTATTTTTAGAAAGTAAGCAGTTTAAATTCTATTTTTGTGTGTGAATCATAAGAATAAATATTATAATGGTATGCTTATGTATGAAAGTAGAATAAAAATTAAATTATTTCTTATCTTTGGGGAAAAACTCAACTTCTCTTGTATACATAAAATTTAATCATCGATGATTTTTTTTATTTCTTAATAGAAATTAATTATCATAAATAATAGATTATTTTATTTAAATTATTAATTTCTTTATTTGTATAGTATGGTTACAGAAATAATTAAAATTATTTTTTTAATCATAAAATTTTACATATTAATTATATTATTAATTAATTTTTTTCTAATGAATTGTGTTGTTTTTAGAAAGTAAGCAGTTTAAATTCTATTTTTGTGTGTGAATCATAAGAATAAATATTATAATGGTATGTTTATGTATGAAAATAAAATAAAAATTAAATGATTTTTTATTTTTCGAAAAAACTTAATATTTCTTGTATAAGAGGATTATCCTCTCCTATTCTTTGTAAGCTTAGTAAAGAGAGCATTGAATAAAGAATTTTTGGAGAAGAGAATCCTTATCCTTTATTATTTTCTTATTGATTTTTTTTATATTTTAAAATATTTAAAATTAAAATTATTATAAGTTATATGATGCTTAATAATTTTAAAATTTTATAATTAATAAATAATGATTATTGAATTAAAACTATTAGAATAATTAGTTAATTTAATAATAATTCTAATTCATTTAATTATATATATTTATGTTTCAAGAAATTATGTTATATGATTTAATTAGTTTTTTATTTGAAATCATTAATCTAAATTAGTTAATTCATGAAAAAGAATAAATTTGAGATTAATTATTATTTTTATAATATTTTTAAAAATATTAAAATCTAATTTAATAAGAGAAGTTAAATTGAGGCTTAACCTTAGTTAAGTTGATTAGTTAAATCAACATATACGATCAAATATGACTTAGCACATGTGGTTAGACATAACCTAGCCCATATGATTAGGTATAGTCTAACTTATATGGTTAGAGATGACCCAGCCTATGTAGCCAAATACAGCTCAACTTATATAGTCAAGTATGACCTAGTACATATGACTAAATATGATTTAACCTATATGATTAAGCATGACTTAACTTATGTGGTTAGGCTCAACCTAGTCCATATAGCTAGGTATAGTGCAACTCATGTGACCAAACATGATTCAACTTGTGTTATTAGACATAACCTAATCTATGTGATCATGCATGGCCCAATTTAATGGTAAGGCTTATTCCAACTCGTATGTGAGGATCAACTCAACTTGTGAAGTTTGGGTTATCCAACTATGTGATTGGTTTAGATATATCGTCGGCCCTTTATCCAGCATATTGTACCTCAACTTAATATACTACTTGGGATAAATATGTGTAATGCACATGACCTATCTAAGGCTCAGGTGGGTCAGTTTAGTCTGGGTTAAAACTATACTATACAATATAATTTAATTTCTTCTCCTTTTATTAGTTTGAGTTTGTTTGTTGATTGAATCAGATATGTTTGATCCATTCAAACTAGTTTAGAATGATTTCAGCCGTCCTTAACTAGTTTAAACCTACTTAACTAAATTGAAATCAATCAAATTTAAATTATCATAGTATAGATCCAAAGATATCACAATATACATTCAGATAATGTAATAAAATACTAGTAATAATAAGCAAAAAGATTATCACAATATATCACAGATGTCATCACTCATGATTGGTTTATAGGGACATATATAATTAACACCACCTACATGAAGATCAAGATCCAAAGGTGTTTTTTGACATTGAAATTAATAACCTCAAAAGTAATCCTCAATTTTATATTATGCTAAAAAAATGAGTTTTTATACATACTTGTAAAGGAACAAAATATATTGTATAATATTTCATGGAGAGACAACCCTCAACCATCTCTAATAATTTTTTCTTACCCTTTTCTCTACGTAGGTGACAAAATTGAGATAACTTACAATCGTTTGTCTGACTAATATAACTTATAACCGTTTGTCTTATGCGATTGTCCACGTGGGCAATTCGGATAACTTTTATCTTTTTATTTCAATCTAAATATCACGTGCAGAATATATATCGAGTGATGAATAATTAATTATATTCTCCTTATTGTATTGGTTATTTGTCTATCTTATAAACTAATCTAATTTGATCAAAGTAAAGTCGCCCGTCGGCCATTGTACCTTATTTAGTTGGTTTAGTTTATCAAAATATTAAAATTGATCATATGTATAGATTAGGAACGCTAGTTTGGAGATAAAACATTTGACAACAATAAAATATAAACTAAAAGTACCACTGTTTCTTATTATCGATTCTTTCTCTTTTCTGAAATGTAACTTTTAAGCTGCACCACTTCGTATAATGCAAGTTCTGCTCTTCTCACAAGTAGTTCCGCAGGGCAAAAAGACAAAGTTGCTCATCGTCTTCGACAACCAATGGACTGTGTATTATGCTGCTCGTTGGAGACGTCCCAACCCCCAATAATTCTCCTTGGTTTCGTACACTCCCGTCATCGTCTTCTCGCCGCCCCTTCGTACACAAAAGAAATCCATCCACGGCTGCGGACACAGCGGCGGTGCGTGCCCCGTCGGATGAGGTGGGCCTCTGCGAGACGGACGGCCGATACGGGCCCTTCGCGGACACTGCGACGATGGGTGCCCGTGACCACGAAGCTTCCTCGATCGTCGCCTGCCATATGCGCGCGAGTACCCGAGTTTGGAGCCACCGCGTCCAATAATTCCCGGCCTCCGAGCTGTCGGAAGACGGCTCACATGTTGTTTGTTGATATGCTTAGCCGAATCAGGAACGTAAACGAAGCTATTTTGCCGAGTTTATGTACGACGATGTCTGACGGTGCTACCTCATCTCAGTCTCATGGAAGAACTTGATATGTGTTTTTGGAATATTCAAAGAAAATTTTCTTATCTGAGATAAAGATTTGAAGCGCGACAAATCATGTCATGATCCAACCACAGGAACATCGAAGTGACGTGCAGCTCTCGAGTGGGTTAAACTGCGTGACAGTGCTCTTGAAACGCGTCTTCGATTCGTTTTAAATCTATGGATAATAGTTAGGAGGTGCATCTGCCTTTTTATTAGTGCTAAAAAATGAAGTTAATGAGCAAGTTGGGCAACCAATTCTATAAAGCGGTAACTAAGTTTATTGGAAGTTGCAGCGATAAGCGTCTATATATAACCTATAGCAGTCGGAAGAAGAAGAAGAAGAAGAAGAAGAAGAAGAAGCAGCAGGAGAAGAGGAGGAGAACATGGGGAACAGCCTCAGATGCTGTTTGGCTTGCGTTCTTCCCTGTGGCGCGCTGGACGTCATCCGAATCGTCCATCTCAATGGCCAAGTCGAGGAGTACAGCCGTCAGGTCTCCGCCGGAGAGATCCTGGCGGCCAACCCGAACCACATCATCAGCAAGCCGTGCTCCCAGGGAGTCACCCGCAAGATCTTGATCGTGTCGCCGGACTCGGACCTGAAGAGGGGCCATATCTACTTCTTGATTCCCGAATCAGCGTTCCCAGGCCCTGCAGGCAAAGAGAGAAGGAAGAAGCGGCACCAGAAAACTGGCGGCGACGTGGCCGCTAAGGAGTCGGACCTTGACAACGACCGCCTCCCAGCGATCGTCTCGGAGAAGAAGGCATGTCACCGCCGCCGGCGGAGTGGGCGGGTTGGCGTATGGAGGCCGCGTCTCGAGAGCATATCGGAAGTCTGAGAGAAGATTTTTCGCTCCAGCATGTGGGTGGCGGAGGCTTCATCGTATTCTTCTGCATGGCTTGCTTCTCTCTCTCTCTCTCATTCTTATGTGGATATACACACAATCGTGATCACTTCATCTTTTTCCTCCCACTTCATGGAAACGAGTGGAAGTTGTGAATCCTTTTGTAATCTGTTCTACAGAGAAAAAAAGACATCAGTTGGAGCGAAATGAAAGAGAAAACGTTTCTTCCTTTGAACCATACTTTCATAATCTTTACTACTATGTAACAAATAGAAATGTTATGAGATGATGACAAGAGAAGAGATTACCTTTTGGCTTGAGATGCATACAGCATGAACTCTTTGCTGGGCATGGCGAAGAGGTGGATGTAGAAACAGCAAACACATCATCCTGGAGAGAACCAAGAAACGAATCCATTTCTTATTACAAAAGACCAGATACCAAGTTGAACCTGTGAGTAGCAATTAAATTCGATGCATATATTTTCTTCAGACTAAAATACGTTATTGCATATATTGTCATCAAATTTAATGTTGAAAGCTTCGTTGCTATTCTTCTAGTCTCTTGGAAAAAGTAGTAAAAAAGAAAAAGAATTGTTATCGGAAAGCCATGTTTCCACCTTAAGTTAGATCTTGCATATCGATGAGAGTAACAACAGTTCTCTCACACCTTAAACTGGGCAACAAGGTTGATAAGATTAGCTTTTGTTTGGCCTGGAAGAAGTCTTTGATCAAGGCACTGTCCTTTTAGGAATAGTTAATGAAGGTATGGTCACCTAGTGGCCCATATATTTTGTTTGATGGCAAGTGGCCAGATCTGACCATGTTTAATCTTTCATTAGGAATCCATGGAAGCATGGACTTCTCTCCCAAGTTCAAGGTTATTAAATCTTAATCAATATGGTGACCATGTGCAAGCATCCATGGCTTCTGATAACATATTGGGGATCATCGCAATGCAGCAGATAGCCCTTCGTAAGCATCTGCTCGATGATTGCACACAGAGCACCTAATCAGTCTGATGTTAGATTTAGCGTTTAGGTTGCTATCTCCCGACATTTGGCATGGCCTACTTGTTAGAATGATCAATCAAATGTAAAAACAAGAAGTGATCATGTTTAATTCCTGAACGGTGTAGGTTTTCCTAGCTCGGAAGCAGGGAGGCAGGATTTAATACCAAGGGTTGTCAGCTACAGCTAATTTGATTCCTCGCCAAGCTATGATGGTTAATTATAATAACCCTGAGTCAATTTGTCTCTAGGGATTCTTTAAAATTTCCATGCCAAAAGAATTGCTTTTGTAGTTCATATTCGGTGCATGTATGCGTAAAAATCACCCTGACAACTAAGAAGTGTGTTGATGGCTGTGACATGCTTGTTTACTACTTCCAAAACCTATTGTTCCTTCAACTAGCTGTCATGCTACATTCTCACAGTATGGAACTATTTCTTTAATCATTTATGAGAGTCAGGATGCTAATGAAATGCCAAAACCGATGCCGACGGCACTAAGTACCAAAGAGAGGTTTATTAAAAATATGACCGAGCTAGTACCATTTCCGTACTCGATAAAAACGAGTGATTTCTTTATTTGTATTCCCCTATATCAAATTTAGCATACAATGTGCCACTTGAATCCCATTGCTATAAATTTTGGGCACCATAAAACAGTTGAAGTTTTTTCCTTATCATGCAAAAGATTCAGTTCAAAAAAAATTGCACTACGATGAAATGCACAGCAAGTATTTTCTGAGTAGAGCCAGATCAAGTAAGTAGAACAAAAGGTGGAAGAAATCTGAATACAAGATGCAGTACCTGAACACTTTTACCCATCAAAATAAAAGATTGGCGCATGCATGTCAGACTGAGTTGGCTATTTGAGATGCGGCTCACCGGGTCTTGTTTGGCTCAGGAACGAGGAGTCAACGACATGAATCTGTAGTTAAACAAAGAGAACAAATAACACAGAGTTAACCATGGATGTACATAGTAAGACATCAATGCATGATATGACAATAAGGTAGTTGTACTAATCCTGGTATTTATAAATCAACTGGCTTTGGCTGGCAAGTATGATTTAATTGAACAAATGGCCTTGCACGTGGCGCCGATGTATATGGTTGGAAGAACAGGAACAGATCATGCAGATGTATAATGTAATGGATGATGGAGATAAAACTGTAAGTCCAACCTCTTGTATGCACCCTATTTACGCCTTGCAGCTATACAATTTTTACAAGCCAACAGGAGAACTGATGCACCACAATGCAATGTAGACCATCACCTCTTTTAATTGGAGGAATACCCACAGATCATTGCGCTCTACGACATCTCGATAATTACGCGAGCCTTCTTCATTCTTCTGCATTTAATTTAGCACACATATTGACTCTAGGACAGCTCGATATTGACCAAAGCGACCGGGAACAAGCAGTCAGTGTTTTGACTAAATTGAAACTATTTGGCTTCAAACACATATCCAACATGCTTCTGAACGTGTCAAGCGTCTCTTCCTCACCAGTATATGCACTAATGATCCAAGTCCAAGAGACAACATTTTTCACAGGCATATCCTCAAACAACATCTGAGCATGTTTCAACAGAGAGACCAAACTGGTCTTAACAAACACATACACGTCGGTATTGAAACTTTACGCAGGCCTTGATCCGGAGACGAGTCCTCCGAGTCGCGGAAGAGGAGGCGGGACGTGGGCGTGGGAGTGGGAGGGGTGTCCGGCCTTGCAGTGGGAGGCGAGGAGGAGGTAGACGAGCACAGGGAACGAGACGAGGTTTCTCTGAGAGCCCAACCAAGTTATCGACGGATAACCTACTGGATTGGCCCATCAACATCACACTTCTTCGGGCCGTGCTGCAAAGGACGGAACGGTGATCGGCCCAACTCTTGTCCATGACCCAGTTCTTGTTGTCCAAGGCCTCTCAGGACCCACGTCAAGCTTTAGATTGGAGATGGCAGCGATACGTCAAAGTTACCGAATTCTCCGAGCAACCATCCCACGAAGTCCATATAACCATAAACCCTTCCCTCCGCATCACTTTGTTGTTCGCTGGGAGGAATCCACGCCGCCGCTTTCCCTCTCTTCCTTCCCATATCATCGACCACAACTTCTTCTTCTTCTGGTATGCCTTCTCGGAAAGATCAGTTCTTCCTCGAACAATGCTGAAGAAATCCTATTGTCGCTCTTTGCATGTTAGAGAATTGAATTGATCTTGATGCAAAACCGAAGCGGAAAAACCTATTGGAAACTCGTGCATCTTGATGTTATCGTTGTCTTCTGAATCTTTATTGTCTGTACTTACGTTATTCGGATTCCTGTAACTTTCTCTGCTTTTCTTCAGAATCTTAGAAGATATAAAATGAAGGGAGAACAGGACGGTCTTCCAAATGTTCCTGCTCGAAAGGTGTTCGCTCTTTTTCCCCTGTGACGTTGTCAATGATCAGTCGCTGAGTTTAGATTGTTTATTATTTCCTTTAAGCAGATGAAGTTCACCCCAAAGATACCTCCTCGGAAGGCACCAAAGCCTCTCGCAACTAAAACGTATGGTGTAGACTATTGAAAGCACAATCTTTTTTATGTGTTTCCTGGAACTTACATGATGCTTGCTTGTAGGGAAACACCTGAAACCAAGGATGATGTTGTTGATAAGGAACTGCTCTCAAAGCTTAACCGTGCCAAGGTAATTATTAATTAATGTTTCAGCCACTTGAAGCTGTCCGCCCTGCCCGTTTTACGATAATTTCTTTGTTTGATTGGAACCATGTCTTACTTAGCAGGCTAACGATGGTCTCATGAGGAGATTTCCTAAGAGTGATAGAAAAGGTTAGAGATACTCAAATCTACTTTCTGTAACACAAATCACTCAACTCCGGTTCGTAAAGGACTCTATTTTAATCTACCTTGGGTATATTCTCCAAAAAACATATTCTCTTAACAGTTTCTTTTCATTGACTGACATGCTTTAGCGATCAAATGGTTTCATTCCTTTTCTAAAAAAAAGATGTCATGACATTCTTATTATTAATTAGGCTTTAATTCATAAATTTGAATTTGCCTATGCCATAATGCTTCAAGAAAGCTTTTTTTTTTTTTTTTGCTCTATTTAGAGTAGAGCATCTCAAGTGCAAGCAAGAAGTTGTCCGATGTGGAACCTAATAAATTGGCTCATAAGCAGCCTTATGATACCTCTGTTTTGTGAAGAAGACACAATCATTCTTATAATTACCTCCTCCTTGTAAATTAGAAACATTCTTTTCCTCTATGAGAAATGAATCATTCGGGTGCAATCAAAAGCCACATATAGAAAAATGCACCTTGTTTTTTTTTTTTATTATTGGACCTATGAGTTGGGAATAGAGAAGTCTCAGTGAGTTGGAAAGTTCTCAAACGTGAGTTGTTTCTGATATTATTGGACCTAAAGGCGCAATTCATTATTTTGATGCTCTCTATGAGTTGTATTCATAATTGGATTCGGATATATGGATTTTCACAGTGCAGTTTCCTCAGTGATGTACAGAACATTCAATATTATTTGTTATGTGCTAGTTTGTCCACAAAAATAAATTCAAAGGCCTGAAAACCTCTTCACTATTCAGTTGTCACAAAATGACATAATTCACATAGAATATTCTTTTTAATTCATAGGGTTTGCTGATATTTCTTCTGCGGAATATTGAAAGTTTGAAACTGTGAGTCTGTGATCACAGGATTCTCAATGCTGACTGTTTTTTTAAAGTTCAATTATCTGTTTGTTCATTGCAGTTAGCCCGTCAGAAGTAGCATTCGGCCATGGAAGTTCCTCATTAGCAAGGTCATTTCCCAAGGGTCGTGTTACAGGAATCCAAGATTCAGGTGCCATTTTGATCATGAATTCATGTCTCTTTGGCCTGCCGAAAGCAGTCACTGAACGGCTGCTTTTTTTTTTTTTTTTAAATTCCGCGGTATGTAGATGGCCTTGATGTACAGAAATTTGAGAAAGAATATGTTGAGCCTTGGGTGAGTAAAGTAGCATTACTTCCACCAAATCATTCTTTATAGGTGACATCATAGTTCTATTGTTTTGTTTCTTTCACAGGATTATGCTCAGTCATATTATCCTTCCACACTTCCCCTGCGAAGGCCCTACTCTGGGAACCCAGGTAAAAATTGGTTCCACGGTACTTTACACAAGCATGCAGCAAGGAGAGAATTTTCAGCTGTGCCCGGTTTGTTTCAGAAATTCTTGATGAAGAGGAATTTGGGGAGGCTTCAGCAAGCATGGATGAAACTCAAATTGATCCATCCGGGGAACTCGGTCTGATGGTATGAACTTTGAGCATAGCTCAGACTCTTCCGGATGCATTGCTCTCACTAGCATCTTAATGATGATCATGGCAGGAGAAGAGGGAAGAAACACAAATGCTCTTCTTTCAGTTTCCTGCAAACCTTCCACTGCCAAAGCAACCTGCTGCAACCACAAACACTAAAGATGCTGCAGGCAAGATAGACCGTGCATCCAAGAAGGGCTGCAAATTGGAAGAGCTGCAACCGGGGTTCATGGGTAAACTATTGGTCTACAAGAGTGGGAAAGTCAAGATGAAGCTAGGAGATGCACTGTTTGATGTGAGTTGCATTTTTTGTTGCTTGTGTTCTCTTCTAAGCAGCTGATATGTTAGGCCCTGCTTGCTAAGTAGGATTCAATTTATTCTTTGCAGGTTTCTCCTGGTTTATGCGGTGCGTTCGCTCAAGATGTTGTAGCTATCAACACTAAAGACAAGCGCTGTTGTGTACTTGGGGAGATCGACAGGCGCGCGGTGGTGACCCCGGATGTGGATGCTCTGTTGGACTCCATCGACAATCTTGATTGATGTCAACTTTCTGATCCCCAAACCTTGATCAATTATGAATCAAATCCTTACCATCGGCTATCTCAGAGGTGCACAATCAAATAATTATATTTTTTTCTTTAATTATAAATGTATAACTTTTGGTGCCTGCTTTGCTTACCCACTCTACATGTATGCGGACATTTGAGGGCATAAATAAAGGCCATTATCATGCTTTGGAATGTATGTAATCTTAGTACATTAGGAGTACATTGAGCAGCATCTCTAATTAGAGCTTAAACAGCATGATGTGCCAAATACCAGGTATAAAATCTTTAAATAAATTTGTTGCAGATGTTACAGGGAGAGCCTATTAAACATGGTGAATTGAAACTGTATCATTATAATGGTTAATTGTGATTCATTATATTAGATTTGATCCATAAATTGCTTTCTTGTTTTCATGTTAATTATATTTCCTTTAACTATATACTATTATTGTCTTACACATGATTATTTTTTGATAACTACACATATCTCATTAAAAGTTTCAAATCAGGGCAATATGAATTAGGATGTCAGAGCAAAAACCAAGCATCCGGTATTGCAGAAAATATTAGTAATTAATTGTTTCTGCTACCTACTTATCTATATACACAATCCATCATTATTTGTGTTCCTTTGAGACAGTAAAAAGACTTCTTTTTTTTTTGTTGCAGATCTTGGAAGGCAGAACGACAGCAAACAATAGAAACAATTACATGCTTGCTTGCACTTTGGAGAAAGCTGCACAATTCTGATCTACTATTTTTCTCCATCTTTTAGAGACCCTTTTGCTCCTCCATTCTCCTACTGGTTTTGCTCGTTGCAGAGCCTCCCATGCACTTAATAATAGCTTGCACCACCACCTGCCTCACCATCTGTGCATCCACGCTCTCATTCTGCGGCTGCCAGAGGAAAACGAAAAGGATGAATCCCTTTTGAAATGAAATCTCAGATTTCTATCATCTTTCTTGTATTTTTCACATAATAAGCAAATTAATAATGTATGATCACATGTACGTACGTATATATATACATACACACACCAATTATAAGTCAAATGTGAAGTATACTGGGACATGATAAACCCTAACATAGATCCTATCTCCACTCAGATATATAGATTGTATATCTTGTTTTACCAGATTGATGAGAAAGGAGCAGTGTGGCCTGCACACCTCTGTAGATACGCATAATTACGCAGGAGAAGAGAGCTACATCAACATATAGTACACAAGCAGACATATCAGTGAATGCGTTTATGCATGTAGATTGTTGCTGGAGGAGCACAGCTTGAGCATCGGTGACCTTAGTTACTTGTGAGAGATGCATTAGCATGCTCATGCGTGGAGTATGCTATAAGCCTGGTGATGGAGTTCATCTGCTTACTTCTCCTCCAACAGCTTCAAGACGAAATGAGTCAGCGGAGGAGATGGTCGCATCCAGCACGTCAAGACCGAGTTCCTGGAATGCCTGAAGAACGGAGACAAGCAAGCCCGGGCAGTTCTTGTCGGAGAATGCATTGATCAAGAAACCCTTTTCTAGGGTTTCGACAGTAACCTGCAGGGATGTTGTAGTAGAGAAGTGAAACTAGGCCAACCGTGAGTTCTTCCAGGTTCATGTAGCCTACTACCGAAGGAGGATACCATGGGGTGGGAGCTTTCTTCCGCGAGGTCTTGTTTGCATGCTTCCACCTTTTGCTTCAGCTCTTGGATGTATTTTGACGCATCCACTATAATAGAAGCTTTGCTTAGCTACGTACGGGGAGAACGTTAGATCATGCGGCAAAGTGTAATACTGCAAAGTACATGAAATCTGAGAGTAAAAGAACGACAGTATCTGCGATCAGTACTAAGGTATCTTTTAAAGGATAACTGTACGGCTTCGATGTTGAAAGTAATTTGTTGGTGCTTCCAATTATTCTCGAATTAATTGCAGTTTCCATTTTTTTTTCCCCCTTAGAATTCTTGGTCTGGAAAAAGCAAAATGTAAAAGATAAAAGCACTCGACCATGGCATAAATGAGTTCGATACGTTTTGATGGATCGACTCGTGTGGGTTTCCAGCCACTCCATGCTCTAATAGAAGAGGAAGACGGAAAAGGGACCATGTCAGAAGTTAGCAGTGAGGAACTATAGGATGACAGTAGGTTTTGCAGCTTGCAAATGGAAGAGAACAATAAGATGTCATTCGATAAATTGCAGTGCGAAACAAGGAGGCAGAAAACGGTAGGAGAAGCTTCAAACATGATGGAGATGCAGCAGCACGAATACATCGACAAGATGCAACAACTATCGAGAAAATTAAGCGTATTACTGCGCTGGAGTTGGTGACGGATCGAAGCAGCCGCAGCTTCTCATGCAAGACAACCTTCTTTTGATCTCTGGATGCCATCTTTCTGTGTTCCGCCCCCGCGCTTCCGCTTCCTCCGGCCTCTTCCGGAAACGCCTGGAGGAGTAGCTTCGACGCGATATAATAGGGTAAGTCCGACACGACGTTGAGGTATCGTAGTGCATAGATTACTTTGCCTACGTCAGGTGTTGCCGAAAGACAAACATCACTGCTGATAAAAACCTTGGCAGGGATGAACTGCGAGATTAGCTAACAATCCAATCATTATTTTTGTTACCCGAGAAAGCAAGGGATGAGCTCCCACGGAATACTGGATAGCCAGCACAAGGTGTCAGTGAGGTCGACATCGCATTCCCCATCAAACTGCTGACCGCTTGGCCCACTGGGAACGAGATGCACCAGCTGCAATAATTGAAGCCCAATTATGACTGACGAACCCATTCCCACCACCATCCGATGGTCTTTTCGCTCACAAACGTTCACACACCGTCGGCTCACCGGCAGTCGTCTTACAGTCAGTACCACGAGCGAGAAGACCGGTGCTGGCGTGCTGCAGCGATGGAGCTAATAGCGCTAGTGAAGTGCTGCTTCGTGCGTGTGCATGCGCAAAGACCAAGCAGAAACTTGGGACCGAACGCTGAGCGAGAGTTGAAGGTAGGCGAGTGGGGCAACGCGGCAAGAGGGAGAGGAATCTGAAGCGTGAAAGAGGCAGAAAGGAAGGCGTCGAGGGGGGCGCTGTTTGGGTGTTCCGATTTGGATCTTCTTCGCCACTCTGAGTTGTGAATGCCTCCAAACATCCCTCACGGGCGTGCTCGATCGACTTCATCCATCAGCTTCGGCTTGGCAGGAGTTTGAATTAAAATAAATCGAGTATTTTACACATCAGACAATGTGGCCATAACTATGTGTTTTTTTTTCTTTGCAAAGCATAAAAACTATTTCAGAAAAATAAGTAAACATAAGATTGGTTGAGCTGAGCTGATAAAAGGATAGAAAATACTTTTCTAAGTGAAAAAAAAAGGTCCCAATACAGAAAATAATAATAGTAAATCAGATTAGACTAGCAGCAGATAAATGGATGTATTTGAGCACTTAAAGACGTATTAGAAAAAGGATAAACTTCGTGCACAAAATTATGTATTGCTACGTGTTCTCGATCAGTGTGCCATGAAATAGCAGGAAAACTAGTTGGAAGTGAGGAAGATGGGTTGGACTATTTTGTATTAGACAGTTCACCTAATTGTTGTAGGTATGCTGGATTTTGTAGGTTGGGTTGAACACAATGGATGGGAAAGATGGATTTATCCCACATATTTTATGCTGCAGATAATTTATTCTTAGACAATGCTGAAGTCCAGCTGGCAAAAAAAAAAGCATGGCAGAGTATGAATCATAAAACTATTCTAATTAGTTGGCTGATGTTTGCAACATATTGTGGCTTCTGTCTGCAACCCACGGGATGCAGACTCTCTCGCAGATGTACTACTCCTCCGTCTACCAAGTGAAGAGCAAGAGTATAATTTTTTTTGTAGAATAGAAAAAGTTATTGCGAAGAGGAGTAATTTTATTTGATGATACGAGAGATTTTTTTAGGGAGTATGCTAATTGATTAGAAGCATAAACATGAGAAATACATAATTGATATTCGATAATTTGATCTTTAACAAAGTAAAAAATCGATAGCAATGTGTTTCATGCATGAGTGAAACACCGAATTAATACATAAGTAAGTGACACCAACATAATCTATAAAAATAACATAAAATCTAAAATTATCAAAAGAAGTGGTTCGGGCAAAACCCTAAATATAAGTGTAGATAATCTCAAATGTTTTGGAGCAAGATATGGAAGACATTCTTAAAGGTAGTCTACGACTTTTATTCTTAAAGCAAGTATCATAATAAGTTATAATTATACTTGATCTAGAAGTTAAAAAGAGAGTAATAAGAAAGTAACTATTGTTAAATAAAGGATGATGGATGACTAAAGCGATGATCCCACATATCGATTGAAGCAACAACTGAAGTTATAGTAGTTGGTTGAGTGATTTGTGAAGCTGATAACCACTTATATATATTGTCTTTATTTTGACCTCGGACTAAGGATACCCTCATGCTCAAATCATTTATAAGAAGTTTGAATTAAAAGAACAGTATTTTACACCAGACCGATGGATTAACTAGCCTATCAACTTCATTTGCAAAGTCTATCAACTATCGCCAAAACACTTAAACATAAGTTGTTAGTAGTACACTCATAAAAGGCCCATATAAAAATCTTAGTCCCACACCATAGATGTGGGACTATTGAAAAACTTTGTGAGGGTGTATGCAATCTCCCCACTTAAACAAGCGACTAGTTAATATCCGATAACTTGATCTTTAACAAAGTGCCCGAGATCGATAACAATAGCATGCATGCAGTGAGGCAAATTAATACATAAGTAAGTGGCTCCAACTGTGATGAAAGTTCTCGACTTTAAACGGTGAAGCCCTTTAAAGCCCCATATATAAGCCTACCTCACCAAATGTTTTGGAGTAAGATATGGAAGATATTCTTAAAGATAGTCTATGATATTTATTCCTAAAGCGATACCAAATGTAATTACGATTGATCTAGAAGTTAACTAGCCTATCAATTCGTTTTGAATATCAACCATGACTAAAAATATCGATTGAAGTTGTTAGTAGTGACACTCATGATAGCCCATATAATTATTTTTATCTTAGTCCCACCCACCTCATGTGGGACTATTGGACTAACTAGGAGTGTTACAGAACCAATGTATTATTTTATTTTTAGAATTAAGAAACAAAAATAAAACATCTTTTAATTTGAGATACACAAAATATTATAAGTACAAATATGTTAGTGTTTGAATTAAGTATTGTTGAACTAATTGAGTAATATCGATTTTATTACCGTCACTAATAATGATATCTTCGTTATCTCCATAGTCGTTATGGGTGGATAAGTTATGTATACCAAAAGTAATATGATGATAAATATTGGATTCAATAATTTAATTGTTTAGATGAGCAATCGAAGTAGTCATGATGTTTGCTTAAAGCCAATTGGGTGCAGCAGTAAGCTTTTGAGATCGATAGGCTTTTGTTGTGTGTCTGATTTTGTTACAAAGCTGGCTGATGACTTTTTACTTATTGTTGTTATTGGGATACTAAAGCTACTAATAGTTAAAGTGTAAGTTATTTCTTGAGTTATTTGGATTGAAGTTGCCATCATGATTGAAGGATCGATAGTATAATAGAGGATGATAGCTCTACATGTTACCCATATGTCTAGAAAGCATTTTGTTCAGTCATTTGTTGAAATTCTTATTACTTTGATTGTTTTTTCTTTTAGATTTTTGATTGACTTAAGTTGTAATTAGTCCTATCATCCTTTTTTTCTTTTTTTAGATATGTTTTATGATCAATCAATTTATCATATAATTCTTCAAATGACATCGATAAGTCTCTTGCCCGAATTATTGTAGTTAGTTCCTTATGTTCATTTCGTGAAATATTGAGAGTATGGACAATGACTTCTTCATCACTCAAGGGGTGACTTATTAAAACTAAGTTATCTATAATAACTTTTTATATTTTATATATAATCAGCATTTGTACTTATCTGCTCTGATTGAGAGTTAGAGTAGATGTTCACTTAGATCTTCTATCATCAATGTTGTCTATCCAATCATTATTGATAAAGGCACGGAGATGAAGTGATGAGTATTTATATAGAAAAAATTCATGATTGAGAGTCTTTTAAAGATATCATAGAATACATTTTAGTGTAGATTAATGCATAATAAAAGTTTGATGCATAAATTATGATAATTTATTGATTATAAATGAGGTACTTAGACATATGAGAAATAAATACTGTAAGTAACTAAGTACTTGTCGATATTGTATAGGATCGGTAGTAGGACAGTCATCATATAATTCAAGTGATTCAGTAGTGAAGACTAGGGTGATGACTTCTTTGACTGAGATATGCAAGGAAGGAGGGCTCACTAAGATCTATTGTCGGAGTAAGGAATGATTTATTGCGAATTGCGAGAGGACTGGTTAGATTAGCGAGTTGGATGATTGATCAAATTAACAATGGAGAGGGGAATGATTGCTACAGAGCGGTAGATCATGTTAACATCACCAGGGGCAGTAGATCATATCAGCATCATCGAAGGACTGATCAAATCTATTGCGTAGGCCACGAAGGAGAGATCTTAGCAATTGAGGTGGAGCGAGAGGAATAAGGCCTTTATTGCTCGAAGCAAGAAAGCTTTGTTACTATGTAAAATAGAAAAAATTGTTATGAAGACGAGTGATTTTATTTATTGAGATGATACGTATTCATACATGTTTGAGAAAAATATTTTCCTAAATCATATACTTAAATTACTCAATCATATCAATCACTTAAATTTATAATTGATTCTCAAATCATAGATTGATCGAGGATTTAAGAAATACAAGAATGTAATTTCATATTTATTTTTATCATGATCTTCTATCAGCCAATTATAATAGAATTGGTTCTTCTTCATTTGTATCAATATGCAAAAGGAGTTTTTAGAATGCAACGGAGAAGCACATGTGCCTACACCAAAGTTAGTATTCAAGATAAGAATAGGAGAAGGTGAGGGTGAATATTATTTGGCTTCGATAATTATGATTTAATTAGCCTTTTACACTGGATTTAGTCTGAAGAAATATTTCGTGAAGTGGAGAAATATTCTCCAAGTATTGTACATTCGATGAACGTCGACGTAACCTAATTGATGACCGAAGGTGTTGGCCACCTCATGCCGACTGGATGGACACGTGTCAATCCGAGATGAGAGGTCAACATTTCTCCCTACGGTATATATGCCGTCCTTATTCTGTTGATGCGCGTACATGTTTGTGTATATTTATACACGTACATGGCGTGTATGTACATGGACGGATGGTGACACCAAGACGTTGAGACAGACCGCATCTCGTGACATCGCCGATGACAGCTCAGTGGGAGGTGGAGGATGGCAACACGTACAGCGGTTGGATGGTTGTGGCTTACTTGGTTGTCTGCATGCCATTAGGGACAAACCATGCACGTACCCTACTTCCATTCACGTGTTATGATGATATATTGTAGTTTTCCTGACATCATCCAATTCATATCTCCAACAAATGAGAGAGAGAGAGAAAAAAAAGAGAGAAATAAGGAGAAGACAAAAGCTACAAGTATAGTCACGCTCAACTATCTTCACTATTTATCTATTCCTTATCAAAATCAAGTGATCTATCTGATCTTACTATCCTTAGGCTCCAAGTAGCCACTCTATTGGGCTAACCCTAGAAATATTTTTTTTGTTGACAAACATGACATACATATGTTGATCTCAAACTTCTCTTCACCAACCATGACAAACCTGACAGATGTTAATCGCGGTTCTCTGTAACCATCTATAGTCGATTTTTCGATCATAAAGTTTCCTAAAAAAAATAGAAATCAAATATATATATATGTTGATTTTAATGCTCCCAGACAAGTGCTTCAAAGTCACAACAGATTAATCTTAATAAAGCAGAGGACAGATGAAATAATCATGTTGTATAAGCAGATCAAAACCAATTGGAAAAACTCAACTTTCGAAGCTTCGCAAGGTTTTCTTCTCCATTTATCTTATTTTCGCTCGCTCTTCTCTCTCTATGACGGTGGTCATGCCATCCCTTGGGCTCTGAAACAGGTTCAAGGGGTTAGTTAGGCCACTGTAATAGAATTAGCAGAGACAGCAAGAAGGATCAGAATACCTTGTTCATAATCATGGAATGATTAGAAGCTCATTTCTTCTATCTTCATTGCATAAATCTGGAAAACAAGGTTTGACAAGTATGCAAAGAGATGTGCACATTGTGGAATGCTTCACACATATCATGTCATCAATATTATGCAAAGAGACATACACTGATTGAAAATTTCAATCTTTAGATTGCCACAAATAATTTTACTAAACTTCTTCTAACAAGAGGTTCATACTGGACTATGTCGCGCCAGAGTTGTTGTCAGAAACATCTACATTGATAGTCATCCTGGCTGTTTGGAGGCAAAGAGTGAAGCCCATCGAACCACTACATGTGAATGGGGAAAACAATTGTATGTTAATTCTATTAATCAACGAAGGTAGAGCTTGATCAACCTTGTGTTGGTACTAAAACATTATTTTACTTATCAATGCTGCATGTCAGGTCTTTTGTTTGCAAGTTTCTGTATCCTGTAGTTGAGTTTGAGGGTCACATTAACACACTTCAAGAATGTTTGTAGATTAACATATAAAGGATCTTACCAAAACTACAGCTCTTGTAGTGGATTTGATCTCGAGTCAATGACAATTTTATTCAAGATCCAGAACAAAGCCGGCATCACCTAAACGCCTGTTTTTGTAATGTTTTGTTAGGAAAACCTACATAGGAAAAATGCATTTGCTATCTTATATAACTGTGAAAAAATGAAAATGATGAAACTTCTGCAAGCTTGATGCACCTAATCGTTCATGAAAATGGTGTTACACTTGAAGCACATCTAAATGTGATTGTGCACTATGAAAACCAAAGTATTACATTAGACTTCAGCATCGAACATGTAGGAGTGATGATTCTAGCATGTTATGGCAAAATATAGGAAATATTGTGTTAGTAACGTGTCGACTTAGTTTACAGAGTCATAAACTCTAAGGGACTGAAGTTGAACTCTGTCTGAGCTTCAACAATTTCTGAGCAAGGAAGTAGAGATCAAGTTCATGGTTCCTAAGAAGAGAAATCTTGATTGGTAAGGAGAAGATTGTGCCAAAAGGTGAACAATTTAGGAATGCTGTAAGGTAGACATGATGCTAAAATATGGTAGATAGCATATGACATGCATAAAACATTAGAAGATTAAACAAGATTCACTTACAAGATCCAGTATAAGAGAGGACCTTTTCAAGACTTGATAGGCAGCAAACTTATCTTAAGTTTTCGCCTAATATGCTAGCAGGGCCCAAGTTTTATCAGTGGACATCTGCCAATACAAAACTTACTAGTAACAAATGACTCATCCATGCATGACATTGAAAAATGTAAAAGAATATGTTAATAGATATGAGCCAATATAATGCAAGACTTGAAGGAAAGAAACACAATAATGCTAAATTGATACTTCAATAGCAAAATGAAATATACGTATGAAGAAACAGAAATATTACGACAACATTAGGAGCACAATTGTACACTATTACAGATATCCTCCACATCTACAATCAAAGCACAAGACCAAATTGCAATCACAGAAACAGGTTCCAAGAAACTAATGGGAGATGAAAGATTGACTAATTCCAAAACAGGAAATGTTATCGACATCATTAGGTATACAAACAAAACTATGTAGGTTAAACCCACATCAACTGTTTATAAGACAGGATTCTATCTTACTAGTAACAAAACTCCATGGGGATGTAAAAGAGATGAAATGAGCATATGTAAAGAAATACAATAATGCCAAATTGAGTACAAGAGCAAAACAAGTTATAAGAGCAGTTGAGAGTGTAAATATCATCTGCACCACAATATAATGAGCAGCATCAAGAACAAAAAAAGGTTCCTCCTTTTCTTTAGGGTAAATGCACCATCAAGGAAGAAATACTAGCAACAAAAATATCTGACATTGAAAAATGTAAAAGAATATGTTAATAAAGGTTCAGTAAAGAAATATAATCAAATTGATTTCAATAGTATGAAATACGTAAAGAAAAAAATATCTTGACAAGTTGAATTTCAATTACAGATATCCTACATCTACAATCAAACAGAGATAACAGCCAATAAGAAACTAATGGGAGATGAAAGAGAATTAGGATCAGGAATTTATGGTCTAGAAATCCTTGGATGTAGAGATGAAATGACTTGACCAACAACATTGTTTGACACAATATAATCATCATGATCAAGAGGTCAAAACACAAAGCTATTCTTTTAAGTATTAAAACAAAAATATCTTCATCAGATCTACTAACAGCCAATAATGAGTAGAATTAGGAAGTTGGAAAACATCTTCTCATGTCAATCCAGGACATTTGGTGAAGAAGAACACAACCTCCCAGTACAGAGGTGCATCTATGGGTTGGTGGCGACCAAAATTGGTTTTGGAGCAGCAAATGTACCATCAAATGCAAGAAAACATGAAAATAATGCATTCGAGGGTAGAGGAGTTCATTTGCAACAACCAAAGTAACAGCCCGACATGGTTAATCCTTTGGACATTACTTATTTCATATAGAACAGCAAGCTCCTGATACAAGTAGCCAGGCATGTGTTGAACATAAAGATGAATTCTATCTTTGTTTTGCATATACCTTCAGAGGCAGTGGAGCCAAGACCTTCGGAATCGAACAGATATCCGTGTCAGAGGGGCCAGGGGAGCGACAACAATCTGTTTGTTGAAATGCCACAACGAGATCAGCAAAAACAATGCCCCAAAATCACTCCGGAACAACCAACAAGAGAAAGACGATTGCAAGCGCCGACCAACATCGTGAGAACTCGTATTTGGCGTGGCTTCTCTCCGTCCGACGGCTGGTTTGCATAGGTAAAAGGTGACGTTGACGATCAATCCCGATGTCAAAGGTTGGTGCATGGCATGGCCCCGCGGCAATCGATGCTAAGGCGTCGCCTTCGGCGTCGTCTTCAGGATGCTCGAGGGACCAAATTGGCTCCACCGCACGGGAATTCGATCGATGGGAGCGTCCGACGGATGCATGCGGGTGTCTCTCGGAGGATGCGCGTCGGGTCTCCGCGGGCAATGGACCGTCGCGTAGCAATCAAATCGAGTGCAATGGTTAATGCGTTTCCAGCATTATTGAAAATATTAATGTAACATAAAAAAATACTGTAATTGAATCGTCCATAGAAAAAAAGAGGAGAGAATAAGTGACCGACGGTATTTTATGTATTAAAAAAATATCATTAGAAAATTAGATGTTTTTGAAAACGAAAAACAAAAAAAATAAGTTTTTTTTCTCAAAAAATCGCCCATAATCATTTACTCATCCCACTTTATGTCTCATCTTGTTCGACTCCATGAGAGCATAGCATGATGACCGGCCCTCCATCTCAACAACTAGACAACACTAAAGATAACAAGATTGATAGGATGTCTTACCCTTCGAGGCAGCTTTGAAACATCAACTCCACAACTCTCTCTCTCTCTCTCTCTCTCTCTCTCTCTCTCTCTCTCTCTCTCTCTCTCTATCGGTGGGAGGATTGATGGATTCATATCACCCCACCTAAACCTTGTCCCAATGCCTCATTAAGAGAATGGAAAAACAACTACATAACTAGTTAACCTTTATTTATTTCTTATTTTAATTCATTCCGATTAATTTTTTATCCATCTTGCTTAATAGAAAATTTCAACATTAATTTAATTTTAAATTTTAAATTTATTAGTTTTGTAATATCACCTTTGAGCTTAGTTAATTATATATTACCTCCTATAATTAGCTACATTTAATATTTTAGTTCCTATATTTTTCAAATGTTCGATTGAGATCCTTATAGTTATGAAAGTGAAATATTAAAATCCTCTATATAGGTTTTAAAAGGTAATTTTATAAATTTTAAAAATTAGAACAATGAGGTTAAATATTTTATTTTCATAAATATAGAGATATCAATTTAATTTTGAAAAAAATTCTCACGTCATCTCTCTAACACCTAAAAAGTTAACTTTTATAAGACATCAATTTACTATTTTATTATAATTTGATCAATATGACATATTCGTGGATTGGCTTTTTGTCATTTTCGGTGGCATAATGGCCATGTGGCTCCCCATATCATGACATGTAAATTTAATTTTCGATCGGCTTTCTCGACTTTTCTAGTTTTCGACGTGAAAACAACGTGGTGTTTCTCGACATGGACGTGAAAACAACACAGCTGTGGACTTGGACGCAAGACAATGACGACCGACATGCGTCCCCACTGCTTCGCTGTTGCGGACTACATGAGAACATGAGCACAATAATGTGTTGGCAGTGGAGCAGCTTCTGGCTCGACATGGCTACCTACAAGGAAACGCCATGCACCGGGGAAGGTGAGAGAGATTGTTTGTAATGTCATCTTTGAGCTAAGTGATCACCCCATCGTTATCCGGGCCTAACTTTTGTTCGGACAGCTGATGGTGAACTTTTATAATGCATCCTTATTTTTTAGTTTTTACTATAATTTAATCAACATGACATATTCGTTTGATTTTTAGTTGTTTTCGATGACACAATGGCCATGGACTCCTCGTATCGTGACATAAAAATAATATGTCATCCTCATTGTTGGCTTTTTGGTCTTAATTTTTGATCGGATTTATCTACCTTTTCTTTCTTTTGACATGAAAATTGCATGGTTCAATATAGTTGTGGACTTGATGAGACCATAAGCACAACAATGCGTTGGGTGTGGAGCAGCTTCTGACTCGACATGGCTACCTACTAGGAAATGCCATGCACTGGGGAAGGTGAGAAAGATATGGTTGACCCCAGCTAGATTGCATCATGCACCAACTTAAATGATTGATGGCAACTTTTGCACTCGGTTAGTTCATACGTCGCATAGCTTCATGTGACAAGGTTCCACATCGTAGGCAATCTATTGGTTCATACTTTTTGCATGTTGGATTTGTAGAGAACCAGCAGGTTGGATTGGTAGCTAAATATTAGGACAGTCAAGTTAGGGACTTTGATGGCCATTGATATGATTGAACTCCCTACTTAAAATGTGTTATTTTGGATCTCACTTGAATTCCTTCCTAAGGAGATGAGCGAGAGAGACTCATCTATTTCTACCGTCAGCTTTTCGAGTCACATGAAGCCTGTGGATTCAACCCTAATCACTTTTTCTTCCGAGAGAAAGCAAAAGTTGGGGAAGATGAGGTGATGTGTGCTCCAGTCACAGGACAACGTCCAATAAATAAACACAATCCCAGAAAAGAATTACAACGAAAATAATAATGTAATTTCGAGGGTGTGGGGGGTGGTCGGTGGTGGTGGGGGGTGTGACGGAAAGCTAATCGTATCCATTTCCTTGATCTTTAGGCAATAAGCTCGCTATGATCTCTCCATATCAAATAAGCTGGCAACCCTTCGAAATGTGTCGCACAATAATAACTCTGTCCTTTTCCCGTCCGGCACCGATAATTCATCTGCCACACCTACGCTGTCATTTGGTGCCATGCAAACCATCCCACACGCTGTAGGTTTACGATGCGGCCATCACGAAAGCAACACCCACTCCGGCACCCCTCCTATATATGTCGACCGAATGATACATGTGGTGGTGGCCTGGCCATCACAGGAACTCTCTGCGCTCCGATGGCTTCCTCTTCCACGGTCTTTGCCCCTGCAGCCTTGGTTCTACTTCTCCTTCTCGGCAGCACCTCTGCGCAGCTATCCACCGGCTTCTATTCCTCGTCCTGCCCCGAGCTGTTTAGCACGGTGAAACCCGTTGTGCAGTCTGCAATCTCGAAAGAGAAGCGGTTGGGTGCATCCGTCCTTCGCCTCTTCTTCCATGACTGCTTCGTTCTTGTAATCCTCCCTCGCCCGCACAACTTCAGCTGTGTCTCCTTCTTCTTTGCCCGGCGTGTCTATGTTTCATGCACGCATGTATACGTGTACAGGGGTGCGATGGGTCGGTGCTGCTGGATGACACGCCCACCTTCACCGGGGAGAAGACCGCGAAGCCAAACAACAACTCCATCCGGGGGTTCGAGGTCATAGACCACATCAAGACTGCGGTGGAGAAGGCGTGCCCGGGGGTGGTGTCGTGTGCGGATATCTTGGCCATCGCTGCAAGAGATTCAGTAGTCATTGTGGGTAGTGCTGATGTTCTATCTGTATACTTTATTCGGATTAAGCTTTTAATGGACCGAAGAAGAGCTTGTCTTGCAGCTCGGAGGGCCAAACTGGGATGTGAAGCTGGGGAGGAGGGACTCCAGGAAGGCAAGCTTCTCCAAAGCTAACAAGCAGATCCCCGCACCGACCTCATCGCTTAGCAATCTCATCTCCAAGTTCTCAGCCAAGGGTCTCTCGACTAAAGACATGGTCGCGCTCTCCGGTAAGGACCCAAGCTACGGTCATGCAGAGAACACTTGCTTTCGATGCACCATACAAACAACTCGCCAGATTTTACGAACACGATAGATTCATCTAACATTACCTGCAAATTATATCAATCTGCACTCAGTTATCTGTGCCATCATCACTGCAAGATGTGATAGTGTCGAATTGAGGGTGCCCTTATAACAAGTACACGAGTTGTCACCTTGCGATCGGCACATGAAAAGCGATAAAGTGATGGAACCATTCAACTTCAATTCATGAAGATAAAGACGGGAATCTGCTGCCAAAGCACGAAATGGTTCAACTACTGTTCGGGAAGAAAACGACAGGAATCATAGATTAGCGTCGACCGACTTTTATCATTGGTTTCTCTTTGAATCTCGAGGATGAACAGTGGTAACACAACCCCAGGAGTAGAACTTAGAAACCATAGATTATTAGCAGGGTTGGATCTAAGCTTTGAGATTGGTAATATAATATTCAGATTTATGAATTCAAAAGAAGAAGAAGAAGAAAACATTGTACTGATAGAATTGGGCTAAATTTGCTTCACAAAATCATCGTCTTGGATATAAATTATGGAGGAGAGAGGTAAGTTCTTAGGTTGTGCTAGCTTCTGCTTTCTTATCTAGTGGAGGTCAGGGGGTGTGTCGGCAGGGCTCGCCTGGTCCTACACTCTTGACAGTCGTCATCTTTCTCTTGCCCGGCAAAGGCATGTGCTCCCACAGCCATAAAAGAAACGCCAAAGTTTTAAAGACCAATTAGAATCCTTAACATCGTAGTTATTAAGACAAATTGCAAAGATTGTTAATGCGAGTGCTGCTGTTCTTCTTCTTCTTGTACGTTCCCAGGTTCTCACACCATTGGGCTGGCAAGGTGCACGTCCTTCCGGGGGCACATCTACAACGACACCAACATCGACGCCTCTTTTGCCAAGAAGAGGCAGGCGAACTGCCCTCGCGCCTCCGGCTCCGGGGACAACAACCTGGCGCCGCTGGACCTGCAGACCCCCACCGCCTTCGACAACAACTACTACAAGAACCTCGTCCGCTTCAAGGGCCTCCTGCACTCGGATCAGCAGCTGTACAACGTCAGTGACTCCACCGACTCCCTGGTCAAGGCCTACAGCAGCAGCACCGGCACCTTCTTCTCCGACTTCGTGTCGGGAATGATCAACATGGGCGACATCAAGCCCCTCACAGGCTCCAACGGCGAGATCAGGAAGAACTGCAGGAAGATCAATTAACGAACCCTCTCCAGAACATCGGATCAAGGCTTCAATTCCTGCAAGGTAATCGTAAGTAGGGGACCTGCCCAACAGTTTGGGGACCCTTTCGTTGCCTCCTGCCGAATGTGCTCTTTGCCGTATTGTATGCATTAAAAGCATGTACTGTCCCTTGGGGTCTTCTGTCCGCAGCTTAATAGTTGAGATAATAAATGACTATTAAATCCTATCCTTCTCATTGTCTACTTCTCGATTGAGGTCATTTGTTTAGATCAATACTTCACAGTCATTGTTGTTGGGTTTACCCATCGGAAATCACTTGATCCTGCAAGATGAACGAGGAGAAATTTGCAGTCGCCCAGTCGAGCATACAAGGAATTGGCTTTCTACAACAACTCAAATTAAATATAGAAAAACTAAGATAGAAGTTAATCAATTGTTGAGATGGCCGAGTTGGTCTAAGGCGCCAGATTAAGGTTCTGGTCCGAAAGGGCGTGGGTTCAAATCCCACTCTCAACACTTTTGAAGGTATATTCTTTTTTTGTCGACTGTCTTAAAGACGAGGTAAGCTGTGGCTATCTTCCTTTCGTTGGCATTGATAGAGCCACCTAAATTCCAGACCCATTTTGCTCATCGACCATGTAGCAGCAGATCGAATGTCTGCTGCCAGAAGGTAATAAAGCCATTTCCTAGTCAGTGTACGACTTGACCGATGCAATTTGAGAGACATTTCTATCGTTTTCATCCGCACAGATACACCATTCGTTGAGAAGAAACAGAAACACATGAAAGCAACCTTCAAAGTGGACTGGCCGATGCTGATCACCATCCTGCACACTTGACATACGTATGTGGAGGAACGAGAAGCGGCGGAGGAGAGCAACTTTACAGGGAGACACTGTAACACTTTAAGCAGATCCTTTTCCGTGCTTCCCGACCAGTGTTTTCTTGTGGTCACGGCCTCGACGGAATAGGCTGATGCGTGGGATCCGCTGTACCGGAAAGCAAAGCATGGATCTCGTTGATCCGCCATCCGAGTCGTCGTCGTCGTCGTCGTCCCCCCCTCTGGAGGAGAAGGAGGACCGCTGCAGAGAATTCGAGGAGTTTAATCGAGTGAAGGGGGAGGACGTTAACGAGGAGACCGGCGAGAAGGGCAACGGCGAACGCGGCATGCATGGCTTCCTTAGAATGAGCCTGCGGAATAAGGTGGCTAGGACGCTGAACCTCGACGGCCTTCTCCTCTTCTTCTTGGTGGCCGTGATCCTCCTGGGGTGGCGGAAGTGGGAGGGCGGCGGGGTGAGGGGAGGGAGCCCTGCGGCGGCTACGGTGGCCTTGGGCGTCCCCGGCTGCGACTCCCACACGAAGGGCACCGAGCCGGACGACACGCCATAGTAGACCCTGAAGGAAGGGGTGGCCGACAGGGAGCTTTCCTTGGAGAGGAGCCTCGCGTAGAAGTTGCCCTCCTGCTTGATGCGGAGAGGGCTGCGCGGGCGATCCGAGCTTTTGGCAAGCATGTCGCCACCTCGCTTCGACGTCAATTGTGGTGCACCGATACCGAGCGTGGAGACCAACTTAACGAGTCGGAAGCCCCGGCACAAATATTAATGCACCGAGTTGTGAGCCGAGCAACCTAACTTTCCACATATTGATAAGCGCCACTGCACTTGCTGCTCCACGACAGTGTCTCGATCGAGAGAGAGAGAGAGAGAGAGAGAGAGAGAGAGAGAGAGAGAGAGAGAGAGAGATATATATATATATATATATATATATATATATATCCCAGTAATTGATTATTAATTAATGACGAATAGGGGATGATGACCTACGGACTTCGCACCCGTACAGCCAGATCGGACGACGGCCGCGTGCATTTACTTGGAGTGGTTGTTCTCAGGACAACGACGGCGGCGTGCGACCGACTCGGGTGGTCCGGTGAGGAGTTAATCTGCGATTTAGAACCATTTTCTCCAACATTAAGAAGATTGATCTCATGAATTCTGGAAAGCAATGCAGTTAATGTTCTTTTTCTGGAAAGAAAAGAGCCCATATGATGTATACGACATATTCCTGAAGAAAAGGATGTCTGATGCAGGCATTGGTCCGACGTGGACGGGGATAAGCCATGCATTATACCACATTTCATCTGCCTGCAAACATAGCTGTGGTATTGAATTTGGACTAAACTATTTATAGCCTTCGAAATCAGATCAATTCTAAACTAGTTCGATTTCAATTCAGTTTGATCTTTCAATTCGATTTGAAGACCCTACGTGTACCAGTGCAGTGCAAGAATGAGACTTAAATTATGAGCATGATGGGCTAAAATATTTCAATTTGGGCCCAGCCCAACTCATGTTCCTTCCCCTCTTCCCAACATGATGCATTCGTAGTGTTCTTTCATGGGTGAAGAACGAACGAATCATCGGCTGCTCAAGTTCGTCGATTGGACAATTAATTACTGCAGTCAATTCGAGCTATAAAAGCCGAGCTATAGGAAGAACTAAATCAGTCAGCATTGTGGCTAGTTTTTCTTAGGTGGAAGACCAAATCACAAACAGTTGGCCGCGAGGAAATCGTACCTCCACTGCGTAGCTGCACCATCCAAAGACAAGACAGCCAGAACCCGACGCAGCGATACACGACAGCGGCAACGCAGAGCCCGCACCTCTCTCTCTCTCTCTCTCTCTCTCTCTCTCTCTCTCTCTCTACACATTTCCCCCCACATATGGCCTTGTCAATGTTTCTGGAAAACGATTGCTGCATCCGAGGTCGAGGAATGGGGCTCAACAGTGCAGCTTTTAGACGCTAGCCGCACCCCCTTCTTCCTCCCTGGCGTCGAGCCTCGCCGCACATGCCACTGTGGCTTCCTTCGTTGTTGCTGCAGTCGCGTCGGAGCTTTCCTACACATCAAACTATCGCCTGCCTCCAGTGTTTTGGAATTTGGACTGTTATTAGCGGTGCAATCCGGACACATCGACTGCATGTTAACATGTCAACGAAGGTGGCAGGACGGACTTGCATGGAAATGACGAACCATGGAGCAGACAGGTAAATCGAGAACCACATGGCATGAGTAGTATAAAAAGGGATGGATCGAATCTGTGTTGCAGGCTCCGTTTCGGCTTATAGTAAGGTCGCTCGCTCGGTTGCGGGAGAAGGCTGTGTACCTCCGACCGCATCCAGGAGTTGCTTCTTTCCCACCTTTACATGGAGTTGATTAGAATGAGCGGAGGAACAACACCCTGTTTGCTTGGACAAGAAGGCTCAGCGCGAGTCTGGGCTTTGGATTGCTGACGAGGAAGCTTAGCGTCGTCTTAAATGGTGGAGGGAGGATGAGGAAGACCCCATCCATGGTTGGTGGACGAACATTTATGTACCGTACCATCCGACAAGTCGTAGAAACAAAGAAGAAAGAGAAAAGAAATATGCTTGGTTGCTTGATGATCAATCTAACACGAACACATTAGTAAATCGCTCTTCGTGTCTCATCCTTCATCCTTGCGTTCTTTTTTTAAGCTCTTCTACTACATGGACCCCGTTGTGGGCTGAAGACACACCTCTGGTCTCTTTCTCTCCCCACCACCACCACCACCCTCTTCTCCCCCTATTTATCTTCCCCTCCTTCCCTCCCTCCCATCCTCCCCTCCAAATCAAGAACCACCTCATACACACACCCAGGATAACGAGTCTAGCCTTTCCCTTTCGTCTTCTTGGAATCATCTTGCGTGTGGACACTGTAGCTGCTATGAGAACAGAGGGTTGGAAGGTTCTTGTGTGCGTGTCTTCTATATTGGGTATCTCAGGCTTAGCCTTTGTGTGGCCGTTGTAGGTACCTTGGGAGCTCCACAGCGTTATGATGTTTCTAATTAGCTCTTCTGTTTCTTGTTTGTGGTCGCTTGAGACTGAGATGACAAGAAAGCACTGAGAGCACACAGATTCCCCAGATAAGTTCTTTTGTGTTTCTGATGATCTAGAGTTCTCGGATATCTTTCTCGTTTCGAGGTTTCAGTAGCATATTTCCTTGTCTCTGTACTTGCCATGATACAGTAGCGTAGATCTAGGCTACTGCGAAGTAGTAAGCCTCTCTTCGTCTTCGTCGTCTTCTTGGTGGTCGAATTTGGATTCTGGGTGATGGGGAACTACAGGTTTAAGCTATCTGACATGATGCCGAATGCTTGGTTCTACAAGCTCAAGGACATGAGCCACAGAGCCAACAAGAACCGCAGCACGCCGCACCCCACCGGGAAAGGCCAGCCTTCAAGAGCAGCAGCAAGCGCTACGCCGAAGCCATTCCCGCCACCGCAGACTAGGCTCCTCCCCTATAGAGCTTCTTGCTACTACTCCAGCAGAACGGAAGCGGAGAGGTTTTCCTTCTCTCCAACTCGCACCAAGGCCTTGGACACCAATTTCCCCGTGGAGCCACCACGGAAGTCCAAGAAGAGAAGCAGGAAGAAGCCCATCCGAGCTCCCACCAAGCCTAAGTTGGTCACCTCCTCTGTCTCCGCTGGCTGTAGCTGCAGAGCTTGGAAGACCGAGTCCGTTCCCGACTTCCCTGAAGCGGAGAGCCCGCTCCGTCAACGCGACTACTATATCGACGGCGAGGATCTCGAATTCCAAAAAAGCAACTTCGACGACGACGACTACGGATTCCAGTGTGATGACCTGTCCTCCTGGTCGAACTCCTGTGACTGCAGATTTATATCCTCTCCGACCGATATCATCATTGACATGGATGCCAAGGCCTCCATCACTCCAAAACCGGAGAAGCTCGATGAGTTCGACTCGGTCTCAGAGCTCAGACTCCCACCGATCATCACCAAGCCAGCAACGAAAGAACCTGAAGCAGTCAAATTCGAGGACAAAAATGTAGAACACAAGGAGCAGAACAAGAAGCAACCCACGAAGCCCTCTCCCGGATTTCATCGCCTACGAATGCGAACCAACTCGCCACGGCTTTCAAGCAAGAAAGTTCAGGCTCACCGCAGCAGGAGGTGCACTGGGTCGACCACGACATCGGCCACCGCAATGCAGAAGAGGAAGGGCTTATCGGAGAGCTTCGCGGTGGTGAAGTCGTCGTCCAACCCTCACAGGGACTTCAAGGACTCTATGCTGGAGATGATAGTCGAGAACAACATCCGGGCATCGAAAGATCTGGAGGAACTGCTTGCTTGTTACCTGTCGCTGAACTCCAGGGAGTACCACGATGTCATCGTGAAGGTGTTCGAACAAATCTGGTTTGATCTTACTAACATCAAGCTGTAGAACATTTCGTTTGCGTCCATAATGTTAGAGCTATAAGCTATCTCGAACATCACATGCACATGTCTGGATTAGAGTTCCATCCCTCTCATCAAGGATTCCACAGCATCGCTGCCGCGGGTCTACTTCGGCAGACGACCGAACGGTGGAATCAAAAAGATCTACTTTTGGAACACCAATTAAAGCACTTGCTGAATTCTCTGTCGAAGCCAAGCCAAAATTCTTGGCTGCACAGCCTACAGCTCGACGCTGAAGGTCTCAAATTTAGTGCGAGACATGTATCTCCGTCGAAGTAGGAATTCCCGGTGTCAGTGTCGAAGCAACAAGGTTTCAGCTGGCAGGTTACGATTGCGATCTCCATGGCCAAGTCTTGTTAGCAGAAACTTGTAACAAAGAAGAAGAAGAAGAAGAAATCTCTTGTGAATCCGAACTGTGCCATGCCCTCCTCTACTCAGGACAAAAAGTACAATGAGAGGGTTCGATCGAGTTAACAGCATTGACTGACACTGCCAATGACTGCTCATCTCAACCAGGGCAGGGAAGACCCCTTTTAACCGCACAAACAGGCTCTCAGTGACTAAGCTTCCGCTCTGTCTCACCTATCCAAGGGCACCACATGAAACAAAGCTTCCCCGTCTTCACGGGCATATCAGTATGCGTTTCTCACAGCATTCAACGTGATAGAAACGCCCCCCCTCATGCAAGAGAGAGAGAGAGAGAGAGAGAGAGAGAGAGAGAGAGAGAGAGAGAGAGAGAGAGAGAGCTGAGAGATTCTGGCATGAACGCCAACTGAATCGACCACGGGAGTCATAAATGCACCAACCCCGTAGCCGGTGTTGCTTCTGCACTCAGATACACCCAGGAAACAGATGTGCAGGCCTTGGTGAAGAAGGGTAACACAGGACGCAAGAAAAGGAGAAGACACAGCCTCTGTAACTTTCGAAACCATCAATTTCCAGAGAAACGTTCGAGTAAATGTGGCCTGCCAAGTCAGTTTGCCCACAAGCATTCAATATGCTTTGGCTTCTTAATTGCACCACCCCCACCCCCCTGCAGTTCCTTCTACGATTTGATCAGGTGTGTAGCTTTTGAGACATCAAATCAAAAGATAGAATATCTGAGATTCTAAACAGACATGAAAGACCAGTTTTAATACCATCCTCACCAACTCAAGCAGCAGTCAAAGAGTAACTCGAGGATTTGACTTTTCATATCAGAAACACCAGCTTTGCCACATATGGCTGTTTGGTGGCAATTGTATAGAACTGTCGATGAAGGTTCCGAAGAAACTTGGAGCGGAATAAAAGGGGAAGCTGGTTGGCAACTAGCAGTTGCTTCTCTGCCTTTGATTCCTTTCCTCCTTATCTTACCCGGAGGACATTCTGACTAATTTTGTCTCTTCCTTGCTCGGGTGCCGTGCTCCCCATGTGTTCTCCACGGCCAACATGGGATCAGATCCTTACCAGGATTCTTGCTTCGCCGGTGTCTTTGTTTCACAGGGATGAAATAGCTGATGATGCAGCCTGCTACAATGTTCTTGGACACCATCAGATCCACCGACTGGGGCAGAGCGCTCAGTGCAGTTATCAATCAATTTATGCGCATACGACATGCGGATCGAGTGTCCCAATCCACTCCCTGAGTTTAACCCGTGCAGCTTTGGCCTCCGTTTATTTCCGCTGCATGAATGAGGTCACGTAAACGGGGAATTGATGCACGTCCGGGGATGGACGGGCGTCCACCACGGAAGGGGATATATGGACCCCCAAATCCCACACGCTTGTGATTCCCCGGCTGAACTTTTCTGCACCCGGTCTCCATCGGCCGGAGGAAAACCTTTTCATCCTTCATCCTGCAAACAGTTGGTGGATGTCTCTCGACATCCGGAGCTACACATTCACATGGGAAACAGTGGCGGAAAGAGACAGAGCGCGCGAGGTGCGAGTCACGGAAATAAGTGAACGAGGAGGAGAAGGAAGAGATGTTTATGTAGGGCGAGCAGTGTCGATGGCGAGCCCACCGTCCATGCAATGTACAGAAGGAGGGGAAGAAGCTGGGACCGTCCACTGTTCCGCCACCACCTCCCCCACAGTGGACCAATCACTCGTCGTTTCTCTCCCTCCCTCGCTCCCTCGTGATATCAATCTGTCTGCGATAGAGTCGCCGGTCTTTTCTGGGTCAAATTAGTTGGAGCACCGAAAACCATCTGTCTTCTCATCTCCATCGCAGCTAAAAAGAGGTCGGAGCAAGCAATCATTGGCGATGACGAAGCCAAAGCAAGCGAGGGGGAAGGCGAAGAGTGGCCGGCCGGCCGGCCCATCCACCTGTCCTTCCTTTGCCCGACAGGAGAAGATTGCAAATATTATGAGCGTACGTCATGGGAAAAAGGAAAACCATGGAAATAATCCAACGAGAAGAATAGATAGATTCTCTCGGTTCCCTCCCTCTCTCTCTCTCTCTCTCTCTCTTCGGCCAGTCCACCGAGTCATAACTCCGATCTCGGAACTGTGCGGTGGTCGGGCTGAGTCAAAATGACGAGAACGTGGCTTAACCATGGCCTCAGGCTCTCGACCACTGTACCGAGAGGCCAATCGATGCCGACTTCGATTTGACCCATTTAATTCAGCTTTTTTCATTGGACCTGTTGACTTGCCAACTCCACAGAAACAGCAGTGGGGAGGGGCCATCGTCGGATCAACATCAAACGACGGAGGATGAGGGCGAGAGCGACGCGTGGTCCGACGACTCGTGCAGGGATGAACCGGGAGACATGCCGGCATAGACGCAGGTGGAGACCATATCTGATAGCACCCCTCATTTATATTGCGCATTGCATTATCTCAACACCGGCATCGCCGCATCGACCGCGGCTTCCTCGTGCGTCGTGATGCTTCGCTCCCTCAGGCGATGAACACGTAGCTCTTCTTTTTCAATCCTCTAATAATGGAAGGCATCCTGAGGCATGAAGAGATGGCTGGTGACAGGGACTTCGATGAACGCGCCGTCGGCTCTACTGTGTCCTGTTTGGCCTGTACGATCCATCCACGGGCAGCCTCCTCTGTCAAACTACGCCCACTGTCACTCAAATATTCACACGGAACACTGAAACATCTGCGTAAAATAGCTCATGTTTGGATTCACGATTCAATATCTCATTAATGGACCGGTGCATCGGATGGGGTCTCAGCTAGCACACGAATCTGTGGGGACTAATTCATGAGTTAGCATACCTGAAATCATGATTTTGTGATGTTTAGAGGGTGGACCATGTCGTATGTACATCAACATGTTTCCAGCTCTGTCGTTTTGCCGGCCATGGTGAATGAGATGTGGGGAGGAAGAGGGAACGCACGTCGATGTACTACTACTCCATTCGTGCTTTCTTCATGCAGGACCAGAAAACGAATGCAATTTCACACGAGAGTGACATGGTTTCACCTCGGTCTCCTTTCCCACGCATGATCGCCTGTGTGTGGATTCCACACATGCACGTAAACTCACACCGAAAAGAGAGAAACACTGCATTCCATCCATCGATCAGGCCAAGAAAAACTAGTTTATAGATCAAGTTGAGGTCGTATACAGAAGGTTCCCTGTTACTAAAGATGGTCCCAGAGAGTGTAGTTCATGGTCCCGGTCGACGAGGCCTGAGTTCACTTTCATCCCTGTGTTTTCATGATGATGATGATGCTGAGGAGGACGATAGTCTCCCATAACAAAACTGACACCGTCCAACTCGATAGATCCGCCTATACAGTAAGATGGTTTGATCCATTTCCCAAGTCAAATCCATTACAGTGTGCAGAGATACACATACATAGAGAGAAGAGAAAAATTAGGTGCGACTTGATGGAGCTATGTACCGATGTGGTGGTCCAAGAAAGAAGAGGGGAAGGCAGGAATGTAGTTGGCTTTCAGAGAAATGAATGAATGACAAGTGACCTTCACATGGAAATCCTTTGGGCTCGTACATTATGAGGACCACCGGATGTGGACTAGCAAAGTCAGCATGCAATGCCGATCGATCACCAAATAGTGTAGCAAAAATTAATAGGAATTTGGTGCTTCCATTTTCTCCACTTCGATGTCGCTGGACCATATACTGTCTTTGGCATCAGGCATTTTGTTCGGGATCGAAGGCGGCATTGGTCCCGTCAAAGAAGACAATAAGTTCCTTCCTGCTCCCAAGGACAGCCATTGATGAAAAGATATCATTCAACGTAGTTGAGACAGATCGTCCATCCACATCCATGTCTTTGGGGATTGATCGCTGAGCGGCAAGTTCTATGTATTTGTTGGCATCCTCTCTTCCCTCGATTGACTCCGACGTTTCTATTGCGGTAATTTTATATGAAATTAACCTCTCTTTTCCTTGTATACAATTCCAACATACTTAAGCTCGTTACAGCAAGTCAATATCGGTATTTACGTACATATCCGTATGGAGTGAGATAATCTTAGATGGTACACAAGGAGAGCAAAATGCAAATTAAGGCGTGCGTCAATGGAGTCGAGAAACATGCGCCGGAGATGACGACGGCCCTGTGGTTGAACCGTCACCGTCTTCTGCCACCGGCTTTGCGGTGGCTTCCAGTATTACACCCTATGCATTTGGCAGCTAACTCTCTGCAACCACTCGATCAAAGCGGTGGCTTCCAGTATTACACCCTATGCATTTGGCAGCTAACTCTCTGCAACCACTTGATCGCCGCCGTCAGTTTCCTCCATCTAAGCCCCTGGCAAGCCATACATCCAACGCGGACAAAGCAGTAGGGGAGCACTAGGTGGCACGTCAATCGTGTCTCTTTCCTTGCCAACCGTGTCAATGGTAAGTGTAACTACATTCCATGAATTCTTGCTGGGGTATATGATTCTAATGTCCATTGCAGGGATGCCATTAAGCTCTGTCGCCGGAGTTCTTCGATCTCGACTCAATTATTCTGCTTTGTTAGGTTCCGTGCTTCATTGCGAGTGCATAATTCATATGTAAAGCCGAGTTCCCATGACGCCTGAATCTTGCGTATACACGAAGCATACATACAGAAGAGGCTTCCAATCATTGAGGTCTGCATGAAGATCCTTGTGGGCTCTACGGCCGCATCAAAGCTCGCATGCGTAGCATCGTAATGATCCTATATTCTTATCTCTCCTGCCGGGAAAATAAGGCCGGGAGGCACACTCATCGAGGATGACGACGAGGATGAGGATGATGGAGGCACAAGAGACGCAGGTAGGGCGGGGCCTGCTGCTACCAAGGTCTTGTAGCTTTAGCTGCAGGAAACTAGATGTCGTCGGAGCTGGGGTATCCATCCTTGTGATTTGTTCGCTGTTCCCACAAGTTTCGCAGGTCATGCTTTTAATGATTTGCTGTGCAGCGTAGCCGTGCAAGCGTTCCGCCCGCTGGCGCCTGGAAAGCTACAAGTCCAAGGCGGCCGGCCGGTTGCGCGGACGAAGAAACCAGCCAAAGCCTCACTGTGTTGCTGCTGCTCTCTTGTCCCTGTCACTCAAAAACTACCCCTGTTTGGTCCCTCGTTGATCTCCGGGGATCCAACGGATGCAGGGAAACTTGGTCGCTACGCATTCAATTCCGCTGGCCCGCCATATGTTGACATCTCGATCACAAATCATATCGGCGTCCACCGCTTCCACCCCCGGCCTTTCTAGCGGTTCCTCCTCTCTTGCGCTCGTAAAGGTTGAGCTACAGGCAGAAGTTTTCTTGGGAAGACGAGTGTTGAGATGAGTTGAGGGCCCGAAAGTGTGGAGATAGGCGGCCTCGATCTGCCAAAGTAGGCCAATCATTTTGTAGGAGACAAACGGCACCTAAATATACATTACATTATCTTCCCACTGTCATTTCTTTTTCGTGGCATTAATTTCGTCCTTTGCGTGTCCCGTCTCGAACGTTTAACAAAGGGAATCGGATCTCGTATGATTTGCTTGCCCCACTCGGGTGGAATCAGCTGCGGGATGATGAGATCTATAGAAAATCTCAATGGTCACCTTCATCAGCTTAGTTAGATCGGATGATTCATCAAGTGTGCAGAGATTTCTTTTTCCTTTTATTAGAATTCAAGATCCACAAATTGGCGTGGAGATTTTATAGACGCTTCAGCCCCAACCCAATGCGGGCCCGAGTTAAGGCCCAATTAGGACCCACCCCAGTTCGACCCAAAACATGTTTTTGGGGTCATGAAGGAATGGTTTGACCAATGCAAGAGAATTCAACCTAGTTAGCGTTTGCTCCAAACAAGAAAATTAATGATGATGCATGGGGAAGACATAATATCTGTGATGAGGTATTTATTAACAAAGCAGATTTGGAGGATGATTCAGATTCGATCGTGATCCTTTTTTCTCCAGGATGTTCCGTGTGGAAGTCAGCAAAAGAACTTGATGGAGCACTGAAGCTATTCGCTTGGGGACTCATAAAACTATATTGAGAGCATACTTGACAAAGCTCTTCTGATGTTTAAGTCAATGAAATGACTATACGATGCCAAGTTTTTAGGAAGTTTAATTTAGAATAGAAGGGAGTAATCTAAATGTTTGATAAGTGATATATCTCTTTGCAGTAGCCTTTTATACTGTAATGTTCGGAAGAATTGGAGGTGCAATTATGGATTTACGGCCTATCCAGTTATATATGACAAGTGCGCTAAATCCATAAATTATGAGCTCGCTTTAGCTTTCACTTGTTAGGAATCGAAGGAGTCGAAATGTCGATCAAGTCATGATCACAGCGAATAGTTGAGTTGCCAACGGCGAGAATGTCTAGCAAAACCTGATAAAATAGAAGGTAAAGACGATGATGAGAAAATGTTTACTCAATTGATATGATAGTGATGGTGTCTTTTTATATTTCAAATCACGGAGATTTTCTCGTAGTTCTTAATTGTTTATGAAAATCTTAACTCTCTATCATGCCCCACAAGATGATGCTCCTTCAAAGATCGATCTTGGATCGATGTGATGAAAAATGGTTTACGGATGAGAACCTTCTTTTCGTTATTTCAGGGGACAAGCTCTGGAGAGGAAGAAGCGCTCGGAAATTTATGGGGCGACATCTCACGTCTGAAAGAACAAAAACAAAACTACTGATTTCCCATAGAAAAGTTCCATGCCGTAAAGACGGCAACAAAACAATCCGCGAAAACTATCTCTGAATCCTCAGATCTTGGTCTAGAATGTATCACATGAGGCTCAAATGTAAATTGGGAGAGGAGAACCTCACCTATGATGCCATTCAAACCCTAATGGAAGTTTAGATTTTATGTCATTTTATCTTATTAGCAATTAGATTCATACAATAATTCAGGGGGCTTAAGATATCCAATGGCCCGGATATCTCATATCCGAACTCTCTACTGTGGTCGCAACACCAACCATATATTATGATTCTTTTATCGATGGTCATGAGTCATACTTGTCGTAATCCTTTTGACTTAGTGAATCATTATCTCTATAATAACTCATTCATGAATTATTTGATGCAACAGACGAATCTAACAATCCTTTACCTATCTACCTCAAGTTATCAATGATCATAGTCAATGTATTAATATCCTAGACTCTATATGGTCTGGCGAGGCGAAATATAATCTCAATCTTGCCTCCATGTGGTTTACAACACCTACATAAGATATTTCTCTCATGATATCGAGAGTGGATGTCAAAATTTCTGAACCCCTATAAGTCTTGGAGCACTCATACAGACTTTGGTGTCTCAAGTTTACAATTATCCGTAGCTGGAACGACCTTATATCAATAACCTGCACTCTAACCGGATCAATCAATGAACTCATTCCATCAAGCATCCTGCACCTCAATTCTTTACACAAGACCAACAACCTCCATCTATCGATGTCAAATGACACCAATCTATCTAATTATCTCGATCTCACGTCAATTATGGTATGCTGAATCGGCCTCATTATCGTGATCTCCTTTCGATACCACCATTGCATCCAAGAAAACGCAAGATAAAGTAATAAAATTCAAGTCATAAGTATCATCACTTGTTGATTGTTATCAATCTATTTGCTATGCACCAAGGTTAATGTAGTCATCGGAGAGAAGAGAGTCTCATCTATGCACCTAAGAGGAGGCAACGAAGAGCACGAAGATCTGTTGACAGAACATGCACGATGCTTAGAAAGAAAGCGATTTATCAGAGGATAAACCGTCGTCATCTGAGGAAAGAGCTTATCCGGAACACAAAGCAAGACACTCAGTCTCTCGCCTGAGATCAAGCCTTAGAAAGGAAGGGGAAGATCCCTCTATAGAACATCTGATGCTTCCTCAGATGTTATGAATCGGTGAGGAACTCAGCAAGGAGTCTTTATCTCCGTCGATGTTATTCCTTTTTGATGTGGAGTCTATGAAGATTTTTCATGTTTCAAACCATCATTATCTATGTAGTGCAAGCTATTCGACAAACATTTCACTTCATCACCTCTTGGAGAGTATCCGTCCGAATCGACCCATCATCAAAAGAAACTTTCTTCTACAGCATACATACGTGAGAGGGCCAAGCCATTCCACATCACAAGGGATTTACTAGGTGAAAAGCTTCGCCATGAGCTTTCAGCGATCCCAATGAAAGGACGGAGATGCATACTCTCCACATGGGTTGTGCACTTGCAGCTCTAAGACCAGGGGCGGCAGGCAGCAAGTTCACGCAGGCAGGCAAGAACACTCCCCTGCCTACCAGGCCGCATGTGCCTTCAGCTTCTCCTCTCCTCTGGAACACAAAAGACAACACTTCCCTTGTACTGATAGCCTAATCTGTGCTGGAATTATCCCCTGAGAACGGAAAGCTAACAACACCATTCTTTAGTTTTCTCCTCCGTGACACAATAATACCATGATACGGATGGATAGCCTCTTCCATAGAAGATCAATGATAAGGCCTTCCCACCAATGTCCACCATGTTTTGAGGAGAAGCACCTACCTAGCGGGTGCTACCGAACAATCAATGGCAAGGAGATAGTGGAGAAGAGCCAGAGTGGATGGAAGAGCTGCCTCCTCGAAGGTCTGGCCGAACTGCCAATCGGCGGGCAACACGTTGCTGGTGATGGTCCGGCCGTCGCTGGTGGTAATTCAAGGCTTTGGCCATCGAGATACCACGTTGGCCAAAATCCAGTTCCGGGACATGACCTGCCACCCTCAATGAACCTACATCAAACATCATTGATGGTGAACCTGACGGTCTTTCGAAAAGCAACCCCAGTTACCGCGGATCATGGACGCGATAAAGCACTTGCCTCTGAAGCCACCGGCATGATCCCAGCCTCCACCTGGAATTTGCCTTCGGCCATGTCAGAACGAGGAGGATTGCACCCCCTCCATTTCAGTTTGGGGCAAAGTTGGTGGGTCTTGAAGCCCCAGGCACGGGTCATTATCGCACTTCAGCTCTAACACGACTCAGCTCAGCCTGTCGTGAAAATGGGCCGTGCTCAGGGCGGCGGTGTTCATCCGTAATTAGATCGAGCGCCTTACACAAGAACCAATCCATGACTCATACAACGGAGCATGCTAAAGCACTCACATTTCAGAGGCGTCGCCGCCACCATAGAAGGGCATGCGCGCTCTGCCAATATTGAGTCGCTCAGCGTTCCTCGGGCGAGGAAGCACGATCAGAAGACAGAGCTCTCGGGGATGTTGAAAATGGCGCGTTGGATTCCACAAGGGTATATGAGGAATCGGAGCGGCTTGTAACTTTCTTGCATGGAGACTCGAAAAGTTGGCCGAAACCCTGAAACATGTGGCAGCAGCGGCAGATATCTAAATCAAGAGCACATCAGATGTTCCAAAGAGCGTACCAAACCATGGAAGACTAAGTTTGCCGTGAACACAAAGAGTAACATGCCTCGATGCTCTCATGGATCGAATGATTCGAGGATGCATCACAGGAACGTGAACATGATGATGAGGCCAGGAATCTTTGCAAACTCCGTCGTGTGCTATTTATGGACTTAGCCATTGCTGCAATGATCCTGGTATATCTAACTTGGACATTTCCTAAAGACATCAATTGGGTTTATCAACTCCAAGTCTGATTTTCGCACCTAATAACTTCTGCGAGAACCACATTAATCTTCACGATAATGGGACGACTCCCTTCTCAGTAGTACAAAGATCCCTCAAGATCTCACTCCAAATATATGATATAGCCAAGTTTATGTGGGCTTGGATTTCTGAGGATCAAATGGATCGGACACAAACTCTCCGATTCTCCATCAAAGATCTTGGCACCTTAAGTTACTGATCTGGGAGTCAAGCTTGATTTCATCTTGAGACTTCTCCTATCAAAAGAAAGTATATTCCGAGATCTATTATCCAAAACAAACATACGCAGAGATGCAAAAGAGGTTACAACTCCCATCTCTACTAATGAATCACTCAAATTGATGCTCGATCAAATTCAATACCGACAAGTACTGGCATTCAAAGGGACATTCTCTTCGATTTTGATGCTGACAATCTCATGGATCTCTGACACTCGTCCAATATCTCAGACCTTTGTTGATAAATTATTCTGAAGCCTCAATTTTGATATCACTTCTCATAGGTATATTGTCTTCCTTGGTCAAGCTAAACCTCTCGAGATCTTAAAGGGACCCTTCTCAGAAGGTCTCTTCTCCGCTCAACAGCGCTCACTTAATTGCCCTTTGCATGATATCATGAATATCTGCAATTTTGAAGTCATTGAAGCTTCTCACCCTGCAAACTAGCGTCTCAATCGCACTCTCATCCTCTGATATAGATCTTTCTCAGCCAATAATGGTTTGGAGCTACCTGCATTATGTGATCTCAGGTGTTGCGATCTCATTGCATCAGAACTCGCTAATCAAGTCAATTGGGTCACAAATCTCCTTAAAGAACTCAACGTCAACTCTACTCTTCCTCCTACAATATATTGTGATAATATTGAAGTGCAATCAAACTCGTTCCTCTCACTACAATATAACACATCGCCATATCGGGAGCTACCACTTACGCATCAATCCAAAGTGTTCACTCACGCATTGAAACACATCGCTATCGACTTCATCGCGAGATCAAGTTGTCGTAAATCAACTACGTGTCTCTCATGTACATACTACCGATCAACTAGCAGATCCACTCAAGCCTCTTGCCGTAAATTATTTTCATTACATCGATCCAAGATTCGCATCCTCGACCGGAGTACCATCTTGCGGGGGCATGATAGTAGATAAGATTTCCTCCAACTATATGATGAAATCTCTCTAGTTGTTGAGGGAAATCCTCCCTAATCTCTCTAGTTGTTGAGGGGAATCCTCCCTCTTAACCTGTATAAATAGACCTCCTATTGTATTGATCAATATATACTTTTACAATTACTTTTCATCTTATCATTTTGTTCGGGATCGAAGGCGGCATTGGTCCCGTCAAAGAAGACAATAAGTTCCTTCCTGCTCCCAAGGACGGCCATTGATGAAGACAAAAAAGATATCATTGGCCAACGTAGACGTAGACAGATCGTCCATCCACATCCATGTCTTTGGGGATGTACGATCGATGAACAGCGGCAAGTTCTATGTATTTGTTGGCATCCTCTTCTTCCTACTACCCCGATTGACTCCGACGTTTCTATTGCGGTAATTTTATATGAAATTAACCTCTCTCTTTTCCTTGTATACGATTCCAACATACTTAAGCTCGTTACAGCAAGAGTCAATATCGGTATTTACGTACATATCCGTAGTGGAGTGAGATAATTCTTAGATGGTACACAAGGAGAGCAAAATGCAAATTAAGGCGTGCGTCAATGGAGTCGAGAAACATGCGCCGGAGATGACGACGGCCCTGTGGTTGAACCGTCACCGTCTTCTGCCACCGGCTTTGCGGTGGCTTCCAGTCTTACACCCTATGCATTTGGCAGCTAACTCTCTGCAACCACTCGATCAAAGCGGTGGCTTCCAGTATTGCACCCTATGCATTTGGCAGCTAACTCTCTGCAACCACTTGATCGCCGCCGTCAGTTTCCTCCATCTAAGCCCCTGGCAAGCCTATACATCCAACGCGGACAAAGCAGTAGGGGGAGCACTAGGTGGCACGTCAATCGTGTCTCTTTCCTTGCCAACCGTGTCAATGGTAAGTGTAACTACATTCCATGAATTCTTGCTGGGGTATATGATTCTAATGTCCATTGCAGGGATGCCATTAAGCTCTGTCGCCGGAGTTCTTCGATCTCGACTCAATTATTCTTCTTTGTTAGGTTCCGTGCTTCATTGCGAGTGCATAATTCATATGTAAAGCCGAGTTCCCATGACGCCTGAATCTTGCGTATACACGAAGCATACACACAGAAGAGGCTTCCAATCATTGAGGTCTGCATGAAGATCCTTGTGGGCTCGACGGCCGCATCGAAGCTCGCATGCGTAGCATCGTAATGATCCTATATTCTTATCTCTCCTGCCGGGAAAATAAGGCCGGGAGGCACACTCATCGAGGATGACGACGAGGATGAGGATGATGGAGGCACAAGAGACGCAGGTAGGGCGGGGCCTGCTGCTACCAAGGTCATGTAGCTTTAGCTGCAGGAAACTAGATGTCGTCGGAGCTGGGGTATCCATCCTTGTGATTTGTTCGCTGTTCCCACAAGTTTCGCAGGTCATGCTTTTAATGATTTGCTGTGCAGCGTAGCCGTGCAAGCGTTCCTCACCCGCTGGCGCCTGGAAAGCTACAAGTCCAAGGCGGCCGGCCGGTTGCGCGGACGAAGAAACCAGCCAAAGCCTCACTGTGTTGCTGCTGCTCTCTTGTCCCTGTCACTCAAAAACAACCCCTGTTTGGTCCCTCGTTGATCTCCGGGGATCCAACGGATGCAGGGAAACTTGGTCGCTACGCATTCAATTCCGCTGGCCCGCCATACGTTGACATCTCGATCACAATCATATCGGCGTCCACCGCTTCCACCCCCGGCCTTTCTAGCGGTTCCTCCTCTCTTGCGCTCGTAAAGGTTGAGCTACAGGCAGAAGTTTTCTTGGGAAGACGAGTGTTGAGATGAGTTGAGGGCCCGAAAGTGTGGAGATAGGCGGCCTCGATCTGCCAAAGTAGGCCAATCATTTTGTAGGAGACAAACTGCACCTAAATATACATTACATTATCTTCCCACTGTCATTTCTTTTTCGTGGCATTAATTTCGTCCTTTGCGTGTCCCGACTCGAACGTTTAACAAAAGGAATCGGATCTCGTATGATTTGCTTGCCCCACTTGGGTGGAATCAGCTGCGGGATGATGAGATCTATAGAAAATCTCAATGGTCACCTTCGTCAGCTTAGTTAGATCGGATGATTCATCAAGTAAAGCTTTTTTTTTTTTACTACTTTGCGGCCGTGCCGAGATTTCTTTTTCCTTTTATTAGAATTCAAGATCCACATTGGCGTGGAGATTTCATAGACGCTTCAGCCCCAACCCAATGCGGGCCCGAGTTAAGGCCCAATTAGGACCCACCCCAGTTCGACCCAAAACATGTTTTTGGGGTCATGAAGGAATGGTTTGACCAATGCAAGAGAATTCAACCTAGTTAGCGTTTGCTCCAAACAAGAAAATTAATGATGATGCATGGGGAAGAGATAATATCTGTGATGAGGTATTTATTAACAAAGCAGATTTGGAGGATGATTCAGATTCGATCGTGATCCTTTTTTCTCGAGGATGTTCCTTGTGGAAGTCAGCAAAAGAACTTGATGGAGCGCTGAAACTATTCGCCTGGGGACTCGTGAAACTACACCGAGAGCATACTTGATGTTTAAGTCAATGAAATGACTCATACAATGCCAAGCTTTAGGAAGTCTAATTTAGAATAGAAGGGAGTGATCTAAATGATCGATGAGTGATACATCTCTTTACAGCAGCCTTTTATACTGTAACGTTCGGCCTATCCAGTTGTATATGAAAAGTGCGCTAAATCCAAAAAATATGAGCTCGCTTTAGCTTTCACTTGTTAGGAATCCAAGGAGTCGAAATGTCGATCAAGTCATGATCACAGCGCATAGTTGAGTTGCCAACGGCGAGAATGTCTAGCAAAACCTGATAAAATAGAAGGTAAAGACGATGATAAAAAATATTTACTCAATTGATATGATAGTGATGGTGTCTTTTTATACATGTTAAGATTAAGATTTTCTTATGTAGTTGAAGAAATCTTAATTGTTTATCAAGAAAAATCTTAACTTCTATCATGCCCTCACAAGATAATGCTCCTATCAAAGATGTCGATCTTGGATCGATGTGATGAAAATAGTTTACGAGTGAGAATCTTCGTTCTTCGACATTTGCAGGGGACAAGCGGTAGGGGGCGGAGAGGAAGAAGCTGTTCGAAAATTCTATGGGACGACATATCATGCGCAGCGAAAGAACAAAAACAAAACTACAGATTTCTCATAGAAAAGTTTCGTCGTCGTGTAAAGATCGATGTGTCAAAACAAATCCACAAAAACTACATGTGTAAAAGAAAATACCTAGGGAGATCGTATATCCCTAAATCCCTGCAGATCTGTAGGAAGTATGAAGGAGGTCAAGCGTCCTCCTCTCTAGCGGTATCCACAAGATAGGAACTACGACGATGCACCTCTCTGGGGAGAGGAGAACAAAAGGTAGTTACCAAAAGAACCCCCAGCCTATAGAGCTTGTTTCCCTCCTATTTATAGAGGCCATCTGTAAATCCTAATGGATCTTGCCCTGTTGGGTATTGGATCTCCATTCAATTACCAAAGCCTCTTGGATTAGTGGGTCTCTACCCAATAATCTCTTATTAGCAATTATTGGATCTCATCTTAGGATCTAATAATTCAGGGCCTTAATGGATATCCAATAAGTAGGGGCTCTAGCGGATATCTCATATCCGAACCTCTACTCGTCGCAACACCTACCATATATGTGTGACTCTCTAGGCCCAATATCGAGCTAGTCGTGAGTCATATTTGTCAAAACTTCTTTTGACTTAGTAAATCATTATCTCTATAATAATTCACTGAACTCATCGACTACGAGCGTACTAGGCCACTACGCCGTAGCCCCTAGACGATAGAGGGGAATCCAATCCTTTGGACCTATTTACCCTCAGTTACCATATATCTATAGTCCCTCATCAAACTAATATCCCAGAGACCCTATATCGGGCATGGTGCTGTCAGGCCCATATGGTCTCTCCTTGAGTCTTGCTCTTATCGGAATCTCCCTAAGAACTCTTTCTCTCTCAATCCGAATAACCTTGGTCAAGGATTTATTCAAGCAAGAATACATGGGATCTTTCTCTCATGATATCGAGAGTGGATGATCCTCTATTGACACTCAATAGCCCTCATAAGGTTGGCTACTACTCTCAATAACCGACTGTACTAGATCTTGAATTTTCTAAACCTATAAGTCCAATATCAAAGAGTGGAGTACTTATATATAACATCTTTGGTATTTCAAGTCTAAGGACTATATACACTACTAGGACTGCGGAATCGTTGTCTGACGTGAGGTATCAATAACCATCCAGCATTCTGTAAGTGGATCAATCAATGAACTCATTCCCCAATGAGCACCTACACTATACCCTTAGTGTCCCCATACGAGTAGCTATGAGACTAATAACCTTCATCATATGAATAGGTGTACAGTACATCAATCTATCCGATTATCTCGATGTTCCTCTCGAGTAACCTATGACCACGATTATTGATCTGTGTTTAAAGGTGAATTGGTCTTATTATCGTGATCTCATTATGATCTGATTCCCATTACACAGATCCAAAGACATCACAATATATATAATATGTAAGATAAAGTGATAAAATACCTAATAATAAGTAAAGAGAAAGAGTGCATATCAAGTCACAAGTGTCATCACTCATGTGATTGGCTTGCAAGGCACATATAACTAGCAGAAGCTATTGCTATGCACCAAGGTTACGCCGTAATCACTAGGGAGAAGAGAGTCTGCAGTTGCGACCTAAGAGGAGGCAACGAAGAGCATGAAGATCCGTTGATCAGAAAACAACTAGCAGTAGCAAGAGGATGCAGTCGGAGTTACTGTTGGAAAGAAAGCGACGACTGTAGGATAGCCGCCGTTGTCTCAGAAAGGAAAGGGGAAGATTCGCTATCGGCAACAAGAGGAGAGAACAAAAATCTACTAATGGCAGTAGAGGGGAAGAAAGCGACGATTACAGGACGACTGTCGTCATCTTAGAAAGGGAAGGGAAAAATTCGCTGTCGGCAACAGGGGGAGAGAACGAGAATCTGTTGACAACAGCGGAGGGAAAGCTTTTGTCCGTGGAAGCAGAGCAAGCAGGGGGGAGGGGGAGATCAGTGAGGAGTTTGCTCTAAGCAAGGAACTTTGATACCATGAGAAAATATAAGGTGAAGACAATGAGAAAATGTTCCCTCAATTGATATGATAGTGGTAGTATCTTTTTACACATATTAGGATGAAGATTTTCATGAAGATTTATCAGATCTATGAGAATCTTAACTTCTATAAAAACCTACTATTTCACATTCATTAATGTGAACTTTATTCTTTGGAGCTCCATTGGATCGACTCTGTTCAGCGTAGCAGACAACCGTGGAATTCGACATCAATATCATCTAAGATAAAAGATCAAAAGAAACTTTCGCTTCACATACAGCGGAGGAGATGGTAAATCTCCCCCATCGAAGGGACATATGTGAGAGGGCCAAGCTATTCCCACAGTCACAAGGGATTTACCAGGTGAAAAGCTTCGCCATGAGCTTTCAGCGATCGGCAATGCAAAAGGACGGAGATGCATATGGTTCCACATGGGTTGGCATGGTGCACTTGCAGCTGAACTAAGACCAGGGGCGGCAGGCAGCAAGTCAACGCAGGCAGGCAAGAACACATGGTGGAATCCCATGCCATACTGCGTGCCACCAGGCCGCATGTGCCTTGGCATTGTCTGAAATGCTTCCCGATTCCCCTTCACTTGTGTTCTTCCCGACTTGGAACACAAAAGAGAAGCACAACCAGATAAATGGGGCCTTGTACTGATTGCCTAATCTGTGCTGGAATTATGTTTCGTGGGGGAGAGAATGGATGGACGAATTGTTTTTTGATGTATCATTTATTTATAGATCTTTTGAGTTTTTCTCTTGGTGTGTTTTTGAGTTTTCTGCTCTTCCTTGTGACACAAGCAATTAAGGTGATGATGGGCGGAAAGATAGCATTCATGCGCATAGAACGCGAACGAAGTTACAGATTAATAATACGTGTGGCTTGATAAGGCCTTCCCACAAGCCAATGTCCACAAGGTAAATTATGTTTTGGAGGAGAAGCACCGAAGAGGACTATCTATTCGTCTGCGGTAGAGCCTTAGCGGGTGCTACCGAAGCAACCTCGGCAATGGCGGTATAGGAGATAGTGGAGAAGAGCGAGAGAGAGAGAGAGAGTGGATGGAAGAGCTAAAATTGCCCTCCTTCGAAGGTCTGGCCGAACTGCCAATCGGCGGGCACGACATCGTTGCTGGTGATGGTCCGGCCGTCGCTGGTGGTGACTTGGAAGGAGAGGCTTTGGCCATCGAGATACCCGTTGCTCTGCCAGTTCTGGCCCCAGTTCCGGGACATGACCTGCCACCCGGTCTGGGAGCCCTTGATGGAGACGGCGCACACGTCGCCGGCGCCCGCCACGTTGGTGATCAAGACCAGGTTGAAGTAGGAGTGGCCATTGATGGTGAACCTGACGCCTCCTTTCTTCGCGCATGGCACCCTGCCAAGGAGGCAACCATAGACATCAGTTACCGCTGTTCGTGGACGCGAGCCTGGGGAATGATTTCACTTGCCTTCTGAAGGCCACCGGCACGATCCCAGCCCGGTACTGAGCGATTTGCAGAAACGCCGGCTCGGCCATGTCGAAGTGCGGGCGAGGAGGATTGCACCACCCTCCATCATCGCTGGGAAGAGCGTAGTTTGGGGGGCAAAAGTTGGTGGCAGTGATCATGATCGAGCCCGGCAGGCACCACTGCGGGTCATTATCGCACTTCAGCTCGTAACACGACCCGCAGCTCAGCCCGTCGTTGAAAAGGGCCGTGCTCAGGGCGGCGGTGTTCGTGCCGTAACCTTGACTGTAGAGATCGCCATACCCACAAGCGCCTCCTACATGACAAGAACCAATCCATGTCTCATCAGATACAACGGATCCATGCGGCCCGAGCAGCGGCAAGAAGCACTCACCCATTGTACCAGAGGCGTCGCCGCCACCATAGAACGTCGCATGCGCGCTCTGCCAATCGTACGAGTCGCCCAGCGTTCCTCGGGCGAGGAAGCACGAGGAAGCGAAGAGAAGACAGAGCGCGTCGGAGAGGGAGAACCCGGGGATGGCCATTGAATGGGGAGATGGCGCGTTGGATTCCTTGTGGAAGGGAAAGGGGGGCGGGGAGGGTACTTATAGAGGAGATACGGCGAGCGGCTTCGTAACTTTCCTTGCATGGAGACTCAAGTTGGCCGAAACCCTGAAACATGTGGCAGCAGCGGCAGATATCCAAATCAAGAGCACATGCAGATGTTCCAAAGAGCGTACCAAACCATGGAAGACGGGACCGCCTCAAGGTTGCTGTGAACACAAAGAGTAAGCCATGTCTCGATGCTCTCATGGATCGAATGGTTCCCAAGGGCGAGGATGCATCACAGGATACGTGATTGACATGTGATGAGGCCAGGAATCCTGACGTGGCAGATTGTCCGTCGTGTGATCTGTTTGATGCGATCAGTAAACGGGCAGCCATGCATGCCTGCATGCATGAATACTCCCTAATATACTAACAGATTGGGCTTCCAAAACAGAGGAAGAAGACAACAGCAGGCCTACCATGTTAGAAGCACATGGTGTTGCGGACATCGCGGTCAATCGGCTTGGCGTGGAGCAGTCTGATGTCTTTTTGGAGCCATGCTAATCGCAGACTGTGTTTTCGATCCAGAATAATTATACAGATATATAATGAAAAATATTAAATGAAGCATATCTTGTCTGGGCGAGTCCTTGTTGATTGAGATGACATTAATGCACCGGATAACGGGACGAGGTGCTTCATTCGTTCCTTCTCATCGTGTACATAAAGATGCCCTCCAAGAAACTACACATCCGAGGGGGAGAGAGAGAGAGAGAGAGAATGAATGATATAGCAAGTTTTACCGCTGTGGATTTCTGGAGGGAGCAAGTGAGGTGGGAGACAAACTCGTCGTCGCCATGCTCGTGTCAGACCATCCGCGTCTCTGTTGCAGCTTGTGCATGATCAATGGAGAGTGTTCTCGAATGGCAGTTGTCTTTCTTACTACAAACACGAGTGTCTACATGAATGAACTGTTGAGTTTGGTTCAGACAAAAGCAACTCGTTCGATGCAGCTTGGCGGATGCGGACGCTTCGTGTTCCTCCGGAAACAAGACGATAGATTTATCCTTTGACATTTACTTGCACGGATTTTGATACCTTTTCAGATGTACAAGATTTCATGACTCGATGGACGATGAAGATACCTTTTAAGCCATCCAAGCTGTCGGCAGAGACGACTCAACGAGATGGGAAGCTGAAAAGACCCTTCCACTGCCACCGTATGCATGATTAGAGTCGATTCTAAAAGAAGGGATCGCTCAACACCTTTCACCTGCCCAAGTAATGACAAACCTCGTTCTTATCAGCGAGCGCCAAACCCTGAGGCCTTACGGGCTCTTCAGATTTGTAACTCGCATTCATCTTCCAAAACATGCGCGTGACAGTGGCTTTGATTGACGACAAGCCACTAACGTTCCGGGAAACGCATGGCGATCATCATAATGCAGTGGTTGTTTTAATATACGATCATAGCGTGCATAGCCGAATGGATCAACGGCATGACATTACGTCTTACCACGATTTCGATGCTTTCGACATCGTTCTCCTGTTGCCTTCTCTCTTTCTTTCGTTGCTCCTGTGCACCTCCCTATCTGCACGCACAGTGACCGCGACCTTGGATTCTCCTGTGGTTCAGACAAGGCACATGCATCACGAGGCAATATAGTTGGGACAGTAAGAGAATCTTACGTGAATATGATTCACAAAAGTAGCTTCGACACGCCCGTCGGCAGCGATTCATGCAAGGCTGGAGTTACACTGTGGAAGCCTCCGAAACAGGTCCGTGGGATTTCGGCCGCTGCATCCATGGGCGGCGCCCGTGAGGGTGACCTCAACCAATGCGCCGAGTCGATTTGGACGGTGGGAATCAAGAGGGGGATGTCGACTTCACGAGGGGTCTGTGTCGTCGTAGCACCGACGCTCACGTCCGTTTGGTCCAGTCGCGTTGCTTCGTCGTCATCCGGCCGGAGAGGATGAGGAGCCTCACCCACCGCAGCATATGCGCTGCCTCATCGTCGCCTTCGCCTCCCGCGGGAGGCGTTAAAGTCACCTGGACGGGACAGGGCACGTTTGGTGTCTGCAGTTGGTAAGCAGATGAGGTGAGGCCGTCACAGGGACGCGTTAGCTACCGGTCTCCGCTTTAAAACGCGGACTGTTTCGAGCCTCTGCTCGCTTGATGGATGCCGCATGAATGACCTAATCGATGTGAAACTTACTATATTTATCATGACACATCTACCCAAATGTACTGCCAATAAAAGTTTGCCATCGCGTGGATGGACGAGAAAAGCGTTCGCCGTCTTTCTAGCTTCCTCGATTCGTTCGCATGCGGAAGAGGTCAGATCGTAGCTCGAGGTCTTTGCTTTACTTTTTAATCCCAATTAATCTTCCAGCTCAAAAGAAAGCATCTCGCTTCGAATTTTTAATTTGTTAGAAAGAAAAGAAAAAAAAAACACAGCATGTTTGTCATCAAAATTAAGTTTGAAGAACATCAACATAAAACAGAGTAAAGTACAGCTTGTCGGATGGTCATCAACCCCAAAACAAATAATGAGAAGATGGCAATATCTACAAACAGGGAAGACACGCCCTTCAGAAATTTGAATCACATATCTTAAATGAAAAATGACAATATCTCACAAAAAGAAGATGGAATCACTGATAGAACACCATCGTTCTTGAGAGAAGCTTGAGGAAGTCGGGCTTTGGACAGATGAATCAAACTAAATGCGTTACTCGCGGTCTTGCTAGGAATTGCAGCTGCCCTCACTGGCAGTGACAGAGTTATCTGGATTGAGAATCTCTGAGCCCTTTCTGATGTCTACTCCTGGCAGAGCCATGAGGTGACCCTGCTGCATCATATTCGATGGCAGACCGTTGTCATCGAGTTGAGACTGCTGAATCTGAGCTTGCAATTCAAAGCCTCGTTGATGATTTCGTGGTTGCTCCTGTGAAGGCATCACAAACGGTAGGAAAGGAAGGTTCATGAGTCCTAGATTATATGCCTCACTTCTCTCCACTTTTTCCCCGGTTGCAATCTTAAGCCTTTCGACTTCCTGCTTCAGTCCATCACTAACTCCTGAAGACGAATCATTAAAGAATGTTTCAGTTGTAAAGAAGTTCCGATTTTATACAATTGTTCTGGAAGTATATCCTGCAAAGGAAGAGCACCATGACAGACAAATTTTAACACAAAATATTTGATTCTAGGGAGCAAAAGCAAACAAAATTTACTGGATTCTTCTACCAATAATTTTGTTCACCGGATTCACCTTCAAAACAATAAAGATGGTATAGAAGAGATGCTCCACCAGGAGACTTAACAGATGATAATATTTCTACAGAACAAAATCTAAGCTCCACCAGGGTTAAAAGAGTCTGCATGGAAATTTAAATACTTGTATATTTGACAAAAGTCATCCCAAGAATTGAGAAACCCCTTTTAAACAAGCTAATATGCTGCAGTTCATGAATTCTTAAAGCTCCACCAGGATTAAAAGGGTCTGCATGGAAATTTAAATACTTGTAAATTTGACAAAAGTCAACCCAAGAATTGAGAAACCACTTTTAAGCAAGCTACTATGCTGCAGTTCATAAATTCTTAAGCAGACCAGAAATGACTTGTCAAAAGGATATACCAGGAAACCTACATATTGCTGAACTGTTCTAGTAAAAATAATTCAATGTTCTGTAATGGTGATTTGACACCTTGCCATGCTTCGACATATAAAAAAGATATCAAGAGTTAATCAATAATATCAGTAAACAATCATAAGATCAATGTATTATAACCAGGCTTGACTAAAAACCAAAAATGGTGCTTGATGTCAGGTTCCTTGTTGCAGCTGTACATCTGGCCCAGAGAGGTGTTGTGCTGAGGGAGAAAACTCCGAAAGGGAGGCTAATTGGACATGGAAGTGGTAAGCATCAGTCAGTCACATGGGAGATCAGATTCATGAAAAACACATAACGATGAAGGCTAGGCAGATGCGTCCTGGGAAAGTATTCAAAGCCGCTTGCTGACCTAGTCTATTTGGACTTCGGTGGGATGGCAACGATGCACCAAAATTATGTTGTTCCCGCGTCCCATGCCACCTTCACCTTGATAGTGAACAAGCATGGATGGGTATCAATTCCAGCATTTATAAATGATCTCAGGAACTTATAGGCATCCCTATACGTAAACGACATATTGGAACATAAGAAAGAAGAAATAAAAGGGAGAGATGGAGAGGTAGGTAGAAGAACGAATAGAGAGAACGAGCATTTAGAATGTAATTTATCGATTGATCAAAGTAAAATAAATAATAGCTTGATAAATCTAAATGTTCAAGCTCTCCTTTCTCACTAATCTTTTCCAATCTCCATGATGCTCCTCAATGTTACACTCCCACCGCTGACACTTCATTTCACAACTCATCCATATATGACCCTAAAATATATTCAATTTAACACCCACAATCACAAAAGATCCTGCACTAGAATTACCTATTCATCTGTGTGTGCCACCTTTGCATGTCACCCAGTATGGAGTTGATTTTCCAACAGGAAGCCCATCCTAAGAACGACTCTAAAAAAAAGATAAGAAGATCTTGTAAAGTCAACTAGGTTCATATTTACAATGTATAAATATGTGAAAAGGACATCGGTTAAGGAAAGTATATTGAGGCCATGAACCAGTGCTTGAATCAGGACTATAGCAATAGAATGGACCTCCTCTGTGTCTGCGTTTGTGATTGTTTCCACAATTGTCTGTCTACATGCTTGCATGTTTGTGTGAATATACTGAATTTTGTAATGGCATACAACGCATGCAAGACACCAACAGAAGAAAGCAGAAACTAACAGGTCAAGGAAAGACTGGACACAGATAAAACATTCATGTAGATGTTCTCTTCTTTTTAAAATTTTGTAATTCGAGAAAGATAAAAAAATCTGACCATCATTCAACTGAGCTTGTTGCTCCATAGATTGTAGCCATAGCTTCAGTCCTGCATTTTCAGTGGCCAACTCGGATATATCTTTCTGGAAAGAAGCAACAAAATTATAGAGATATTAGTCATATTTCTAAAGTTATCTGACAATTGATGAAGCATGAAGAAAAAGGCCTCAAACTTGTTCAATGCAGACAATAAAGCAGACATATTCTTCAAAACGTGCAGAGTGAATATTTTAGTTTAAGGCAAGTGAACATGTTGATGGAACACATACTGACAGTATTAATTCAAATCATCTATATTTTTTATGCACAAGCCAATATCCATCTGTTGCTAAAAAGCAAAAATTGCTATCGATAAGCCAATGATGCATCAAACACTGAACCAGAACATAAAATTCAGTGGCTCAAACAAAACAAAACATAGGCTGCACAAATAATATCATATCATAGACAGAAGAGAAGATATGCATAAAGGAGAAATGGATTATTTAAATGCAGAGCATATACAAATTAAGAAAAGAGCATGCAGCCAGACATTAGACTATATTTTATACGATTAATACCATATACAACTTATTACAACAGCTGCTAGTCCCTCACTTCCATACTTAAACTAACTATTCCTTTCCCTGTCAGAGTAACTAATGATGATGGAAAAGGAAATAAAACACTTGATCCCTAGCCAACTACAGATTCCTTCAAGTAATTCCTGCAGTACCATTTGCCTTATGAGACACAATTCTCATTAGGACTTGACATAAGATCTAACATTAGTCACAAATAGTTCCGACATGTTGACTCTTTCTAATTCCTAGATAAACAGACTCTAACCAACTCCAGAAACGTGTACATTTACTAATCAAATCCAGTTGTTTTTCCATTCTCATTTGGATTCTTTCGTAAGACAAAATCAGTGATCTGTGGATAATCAGAAATACAAAGCCAACATATGTAGAACAAATTTCTCCATAATCCGACTCAAACAAAGACCCATTACCTGAGACTAAAACCAAATCATCAACTGAGACGCAGCATAAACTTGACTAATCCTACGCATAAGCTGACAATTTTTGCAACTAAAGCACAAATCAAAACAGGCCAGCATGATGGAATTCACAAATCTAGTCCAACTAGAACCAAATTGCTTCATGGTTTTGATGGATGAATCGCCGCTCCCAGATGCATCAGCAACAAGACTATAGTGAGTCCGTAATGTAGCACATTAAACATAGTAACATACTAATTGCCTTAACAAGCAAGAAGAAATAAATCACAAAAGAAAGTGAAAAAAAAATTATAACAACCTGGAACAGTGAAAGCTGTGCTGAAAGAGTGGTAGCTTCGGTTTGAAGAGTCTGGACTTTTCGCTCGAGTTCTACAATATAATTTGCTTTCCGTTGTTTCGAGCGAGCTGCAGACTGACGATTTGCCAGAATTCTGCATATGGTCATGGCAAATAACTCAAAATATGCTTTTATATTAGCAAACAAGCTTCGAGAAACGTACGATAATAAATTCACAAATAAATGAATTTGCACAAAGCATGTAGTGGAGTCCATTTCGCTCATCATAAGAAATAACTCCGTGAAGAAAATGAGATTACAAGAAACTAAGTGGAATTGTGGAGGCAAGAAGATACCGTTAGTACCTAATTGGCAATCTTGAGTCCATAATCCAACCAAATTTTAAATATTTTGTAATTAAGGATATGGCTTCTCATCACATAATGTTTGTTTATATTGACTAACATGTTTCACTAAGGGAAATGTTTGACATGATTGGAGGTAGCCTCTCGAATCCAAATAAAACCATCAACATAAAAGCTATCACCGTCAGCTATGCTCTCATGTTTCGAGATAAGGCAGCTATGAATTATAAAATTTCTCAATTTGACAACTTGCCACCTTTAACTTCGACCTTTTCATTTTATTCATCTTGCTTGATGATGTAGTCAATGGAACCAAGAAATTGAAGATCTAGAAATAGAATCTGGGAAAGAGATGAAGCAACCTCCCGATGGGGCAAGATATGCACTTACAACTATCAAAGGGTTACTCGAAAAGAAGAGAAAGAGGAAGGAAACAACACAAGGAGAAGTTAATCGTAGAAGACTTCGTTGCACTTGATCAATTTCTAGTCGATTGTATCACCGGCAATCACGAAATCGTTATGCGGTCCACAAAAGCAAGTGGATGCGAGAAGAAATATAAGGAAGCATCCAACCCCCTCCAAAGAGAAAAATGAAACCCAATTCGAGCAATGCTGTTACGAAGCCAACAAGAAGAAGAGCTCAGGTATCGGGAGAACCCTAATGAGACTGAAATGTCGGTGGAATGTGCAAACCTCTTGGCCCTCTTTGGGTCGATCACCGCCAATTCCGCAAGCTTCTCGGGCGGCATGGCTTTCTTGGCCTCCATCACCTCCCCGAACGCTCCGTCGCCTCCAGAGCCGGACGCATCGACCGAGTTGCTGTGCCGATGCTTCGGCCGGGCCGCGGCATTGCCCTCGTTCCCCGACAGACAATCCACCGCCAACCGATCCCGAGGGCCCGAGCGCCCGGCCGCTTCCGAAGCGGGTGCTTCACCGTCCTCCATCCCCGATCCGATCTTCTCCACGTCCATGTAAGTCCGGAAGACGTCGTCCTCGGAGGCGGGGCCCAGATGGAGGTCCTCGGAGATCCGGAAGGCCAGCTCGGAGTGGGCCCGCCGGTGGTGGGGTCCTCCGAAATGCGGCGCGGGATCAAGGTCGCCGCCACCGCCGCACATGGACGGCGGCACGACGGGGGCGTTGGGGCGGGGGAGGTTGGGATTGGGATTCGTCGGGGGAGGGATCAAGTATTTCGACGGCATTCGGCTGCCGCTCCCTCCGACGTCGATGCTTCTCCCTCTTCGTTGATTCGGACACCGGGCGAGGAAGCAACAATTGGGGAGGAGGAGGGAGAGAGACCGCAGCACCACACGAACTGTGGATGTGAGGAGAGACAGGGAGAGGGGGGTAAACACGGCTAACCCGCTCGTAATAGTAAGCATGTTCCTACTTTTCATATTTAGGATCCTTTTTTCCTTCTTTTTTTGCCCCCATCTGTCTCCTTTATTTTCTTTGGTCCAGAATACCACATGGTCTTTTGTAAGCTTCGAGCACAGATGGTTTGCTTTGTTGGGATATTTGTGCTCCTTTTTCTGGCTACTTGCACTAAATTTTATATTTTTATATATACGATAATTTTTAAAAAATTCTTATGTTTTTATTTTTTTCTCAAAGATATTTTTTTATTTATTCTCTTAAAATATTTTTTATTTTTGTAAAAAAAAAGATTACTCTTAATCTCTTAGTTCTCAAAAAGGACCTTATACAATTTGATATTATAACATAAGTTTGTTGAGAGACGATGAATGAATGGTCATGATTTATGTTAATGGTCATAATTAACCTTTGATTGAATCTTTCCACATCATGCGTCGATAATTTTGAACCAAATAAAAGAATAATAATAATTTTGAGGACTATGATCCATTGTTTAATCAACCAGGGGACATGCGTCAACTCAACGAAGGAAAAGTCTCGATCCGAGGAAGATATTTGCAACAAAAATATCTCGGCTGTAAACTCTATCCATCATCCACTGCGACACACAACAGATGGCATCGTCCCATCAGGTGGCTGTAGATATTTGATATGAACACCAGGAACCAAGGCACTCTGAAACCTCAGCAGGCATACCACTAAGCCATCCACCAGTTGATTCCTCTTCTGATGCAGCGACGATCGACGCCCAGCTCTGGTCGGAGACGATTGGGTGGGAGAGTGTTGCCTATACCAACTTCTCAACCCCCTCAACTATGTTGTTTATGTTCAACTAATTCCCTTGTCATTTGCTTCTATGATCGCTTCAGGCTTTGTTGCACCTGCTCCTACTTCACCAAATCCTCAATCCAAGCTTCGTAGACATATATATGATGTAACAGGCTGCTCTGATCTTGTCAGGGAAGAAGCAACCTTCTTAGGTATTTCGAGAGAGAGAGGGAGGAAGAAGCAAGAAGAAAGAAGAAGAGATGCTTCACATCGTCCTTTGCTCCTCCCTATCACTGCACTAGCGGACCATACGCCGATGCGTATGCCGGCCATGCGCCGTCTTCTCGACACAGTCCCCAACCCACCACCGCTTTTGTCCGATGGAGCCAAGCCAGGGGACGCTGGAGGCGCCGCCGACGCTTATTTCGCTACCAGCGTGCCTGTCGTTCTAGCAGCACTGCTCTGCGCTCTGGTATGCGCGCTGGGGATGGGTTCCATCTTGCGGTGCGCGATCCGGTGCGCCCGGCCCCGTCTTGCTCTCGAGACCCCCGCGGCGACGGCGGCCACCGGACTCGAGAAGAAGGCACTGCGTCAGATCCCGACGATGGTGTACGGGCCGGGGGCCGGCGTCACGGCGACGGAGTGCCCGATATGTCTCGGAGAATTCGGCGATGGGGAGAAGGTTCGGGTGCTGCCCAAGTGCCATCACGGGTTCCACGTCAGGTGCATCGACGCGTGGCTTGCGTTGCAGCCTTCGTGCCCGACTTGCCGACGCTCGCTGCTTGACCAATGCGGGGCCGAGGCCGGAGATGGGACAATGGCGTCACTGTAGCGCGAGGGGACCGACCGACCGGCCATGGCGAGCCTCCGTTTCCTCCGGACTGCATTGAGGAGCTCAATGCTAACTATTTGCCATTTCGGAAGACATAATGATGTTAATCTCTTAGCACACAAACTCTTCGTACTTTAATACTCACTGCAGTTTGTTTCAGGCGAAATAACAAGTGATCCAAATCAAACCCTACAAACATCCGCTAAAAGTATTCATCCTTTTGGTCCGGGAAACATGACACCGCATGCAAGGATGAAACTGTTGAATTGAATTGTAAAAACAAGAATGGATTGAATGTAGTTTAACAAAACCTTATTTATACATAGGAAGAAGAGAGGATTTTCCTCAACTATCCATCGAGATTTCCTCGTGTAGTTGAGGAAATCTTATCTATTATCATGCTCCCGTAAGATCGTGCTCTTTTCAAGGATACTGATCTTGGATCGATGTAATGAAAATAATTTACGAGCGAGAGGCTTTGTGAGTGAGTCTGCTAGTTGATCAGCCGTATGTACGTGAGAAACACGTAATTGATGTCGACAACTTGATCTCGCACTGAAGTGGAAGTCAATGACAATATGCTTCATGCGTGAGTGAAATAATTGGATTGACACATAAATAGGTAGCTCTAATATTATCGCAGTATATTGTAGGAGGAAAGGTAGAGTTGACGTTGAGTTCCTTGAGCAGATTTGTGATCCAATGTGGCGATGGCACGGTATTCAGCTTCAGTTGTGGATCGGGCAATTATCTTTTGTTTTTTAGAACTCCAACTGATTGGATTAGCTCCAAGAAATATAATATGCCCAGACGTGGACGTTCTATCATCATAATTTTCTGCCCAATCAGCATCAGCAAAGGCATGAAGATGAAGCGGGGTGTGTTTGCGGAGAAAGAGGCCATGATTGAGAGTCCCTTTAAGATATTGTAAAATTCGTTTGATCGCAGACCAATGTATTGTAGATGGTCGATGCATGAACTGTGACAATTTATTATTTCGCAAATAAAATGTTTGGACTGTGAGAGCCAAATCTTGTAAGGAGCCAAGTATTTGCGGTATTGAGTAGAGTCCGTAGCGGGACTTCCATCACAAAGTTTGTTGACTCACCTTTGGTAGAGAGGGGAGTGGCAACCTCTTTAGTATCCTGCATATTTGTCTTTGATTATAAATCTTGAATATACTTTCTCTGTGATAGAAGAAAACCTGAAGAGGTGAATGTGGCTTCCACTCCTAGAAAGTAGCTCAAGGTGCCTAGATCTTTGAGAGAGAATCGAACGGCTAGTTGCTTTAAGAATGCCTGGATTTTCAAAAGATTATTTCCTGTGACAACAATATCATCTACATACACCAGAAGATATATGGTGTTTTCATGTTGTTGTCGTAGGAATAACGAGGTATCAGACTTGGAATTGAGGAAACCCGTTGATGTTAAAAATGCACCAAGTTCATTATACTAGGCTCTTGGAGCTTGACGAAGTCCATAAATAGCTTTTTGTAGCTTGCAGACATGCCTTGGATATTGTGGATGAATAAAGCCAGGGGGTTGCTGCATGAAGACATCTTCAGTTAGAGTCCCCTATAAAAAGGCATTGTTAACATCCAATTATCGTATATGCCAACCTTTTGAGATAGTCAAGCTCAAGATAAGCCATATTGTTGTTGGTTTAACAACTAGGCTGAATGTCTCTGTGAAGTCAACACTAGGTCGTTGATGAAACCCTTTGGTAACTAGACGTGATTTATATCTAGCAATAGATCCATCTGGGTTCTACTTAATTCGAAAGACCCATTTACACCCGATGATGTTTTGTGTGTGAGAAGAGGGAACTAGGGTCCATGTAGAGTTATGAAGAAGAGCATCATATTCTTCACACATGGCTTTACGCCAGTGTGAAGATTTTTGCGCTTGATTAATTGTAGTGGGTTCACTAGCTTCAAGGGAAGAGTTCGTTATGGCATGTAGATCAAGAAATTGACGTGGTTTAACAATACCACTTTTGGAGCGTGTTATTATATGATGGCTAGGAGCTACGGAAGTAGTAGGTTGGGTTGTTGGCATAGTTGATTGTGAGTTATCGAGATCAATTGGACTAGTCTGTTGTACTTCAATAGCACCTGACGATGTAACTGAGGGTATTGTTTCATTAATAGGGGAAACTTGTGAAGAAGGGATTGAAGAGATAATGGGGGTAGGGAGGAGCTGTTGAACAGGAGGAGTGTACTGACCAGGAGGGTTAAGATTGGATGGTGTTGTGGGAGGTTCATGTGACGGGGTTGAGGAGATGCTCCAGTGATGTTTGTTTGTCGGAGTAGCTTGCATGGTAGAGTACTCATAATTTTGAAAAGGAAAAGAGGACTTCATAAAAATAACGTGACAGAAAGACTCTTTGGGTTTATGGTTCGTAGCACCGAAAAGCATTATATTCAAGAGAGTATCCAATAAAAATGCGGGGCTTAGATCGTGGTGTAAGCTTATGTGAGGCATAAGGACGTAGCCACGGATAACATAGACAACCAAAGACTTTGAGTTTATAAAAGTTTGAAAGCTTATGGAATAGTTTCTCAAATGGTGACTTGTATTGTAAGACTGGAGTGAGCATATGATTAATGAGATAGACGGCGGTTTGAAAGGCTGCTATCCAAAAAGTTGATGGTAAAGAGACCTGATGTAGAAGTGTGAGCTCAGTTTTAATTATATGTTGATGTTTGCGCTCAGCAGAACCAACTAATTGGGGAGTATGAGGAGGTGACTTGAGATGTTGTATACCACAAGCTGCAAGACAGGATGCGAGGGCTTGATATTCGCCTCCGTCATCAGAGTAAACTGTTTTAATGGAAGACTGAAAAAAATTCTCGACCAACTTTCTAAAGTTGGTAAAGACGGTTGAAACTTCAGATTTATAACGGATGAGATATAACCATATGTACTTAGTGAAATAGTCAACAAAAATAATATAAAATCGAAACTTGTCAAAAGAAAGGGTTGGGGCAGGACCCTAAACATCAGTATAAATAATTTCAAAAGGTTTAGAGCAAGATATAGAGGATGTTCCAAAAGGTAGTCGATGACTTTTATTGCTATGACAAGCATCACAATAAGTTAAAATATTGCTAGAAAGTAACTTTTGCTGAATAAGAGACAAGGGATGACCAAGATGTCGATGCCACACATCAACTAGAGCTGCAACTGAAGAGTGAACATTGGGGTGGGTTATTTGCGAAGTAGATGGCCACTCATAAATGTTATCTTTGTTCTGGCCTTAGACTAAGGATGCCCCCGTGCTCAAATCCTTAACAAGAAAGGAGTCAGGAAAAAATTCAATTGAGGTATTATTTTGCTTGCAGAATTGAGAGACAGAAATGAGGTTTCGTTTAATGTGAGGTGCACACAAAACATCATCAAGTGTGAAGGTTGTGGTGAGTGAATTAAGCATTGTGGAACCAGTATGAGTGATAGGAAGTTCTTTACCATCACCGATGATGATGTCCTCATCGCCGCCATAGCTATTGTGGACAGACAAGTTCTAAAGATCGGAGGTGATGTGATGCACCGGAGTCCACAATCCAATTGGGTTGACTAGTTGTCGGAGTAGTCATGAGATTGGCTTGAGGCCACTGTGTTGGAGCAGAAAGTCGAGGTCGAGAGCGACAAACTTTCGCGGAGTGTTCGACTTTATCACACAGCTGACAGACGATTCGGCGATGGCCGCTGAGGTCAGGACGCAAGAGCTGATGATTATAGGGGTTATCACCTTGACGATGAGGATGAAAGTGTTGATAATGTGGCTGAGAGAGGTTTGGTGTGGAACCCATAGGGTCAGGAGGCAGCTTCGTCGGACTTTGATTGGCGTGCTTATTGTATTAGTTGTTCTTCCTCTTGGATTTATAGTCGACTTGAGTGTGATAGTTGGTCCGGCAAAGCATATCATCGCGCTTCAAATATGTCTCGTAGTTAGTCAACGTGTCATAAACTTCTTCGAATGATATTGGAGAGTCGCGTGCTCGAATTGCGGCTGCCAATTCTTTGTATTCGTCCCCTAGACCATTAAGGGTGTGGACGAGGACTTCTTCACTGAGGGAATGACCTATCAAAGTCAAGTCATCGATGATAACTTTGATATTTTGTAGGTAATCAGCAATAGTACTTCCCTCTTGTTTCACTTTCATCAGATTGGATAAAAGCCCGAGCATGCGAGTACGTGAGTGATTTGCTAATGTGGTTTGCAACCTGGACCATGCTTCTGCAGCAGTCGTACATGAAGATATTAGTGGGGCGACGGACCCAGTGACTGAGGCTTGAATGGCTTGAAGGATGAGGCGATCTTGATGTAACCACAGTTTGTAGGCTGGATTTGGTATTGGACTGGGTTCTCTTGGAATGTTAAGTAATGCAGGCGGACAATGGAGAGAGCCGTCGATGTAGCCTAGGAGGTCATATCCAAATAGAAGGTTAAAAAATTGTACACGCCAAGATGCGTAGTTTCCACCTTTGGATAATTTAAAAGGAATGAGTGTTGTAGCATTAATAGTGATAAGGCCTGGAGGTTTAGAAGTGGCATGGTTCCCTGTAGGGACCACAACTGGAGTGATAGAGGTAGACGATGAAGACATTTAAGGATACGCTGATGTCAATCAGTTGTGAAATTTGCACCTTGAGCCAAAGGAGCAATTCCTTCAACGTCCTGCTGCTATAGATCGTCACGACAAAGCTCCCCCACGCTCCGATTGGGACTGAAGGAGCGCGCTCGACACTTTCTAAGGCACGTTGAGCAAGCGGCGGTAGAGAGCTGCGATAGCTTTTCTCATCTCCGGTGGCCCATCGAAGAGGAAGGCGCTTGGCGTTTGGTTGTATGAAATCTAACATTTTCTAAGAGGTCATATCCAAATAGAAGGTTAAAAATTCGCACGCCAAGAGTTTCCACCTTTGGATAATTTGAAAGGCGCAAAGCATTAATAGTGATAAGAGGTTGAGAAGTGGTATGGCTGTAGGGACTCTCATCGAGTGATAGAGGTAGCGATGAAGACATTTAAGGATACGGCGATGTCAATCAGTTGTGAAATTTGCACCTTGAGCCAAAGGAGCAATTCCTTCAACGTCCTGCTGCTATAGATCGTCACGACAAAGCTCCCAATGGGACTGACGCTCCGATTGGCCCGTGAAGGAGGCGCAGCGTCTCTGACACTTTCTAAGGCACGTTCAGAGAGCAGCGGTAGAGAGCTGCGATAGCTTTCTCTCATCTCCGGTGAGGCAGATCAGAAGAGGAAGTACGCTTGGCGTTTGGTTGATTGTGAAATCTGTTTCATTCGATGGATGTGCTACGGCTGCAGATCCTATGGTGCGATGCATTGAATGTAGCTTAACATAGTCTTATTTATAAATAGGAAGAAGAGAGGATTTTTCTCAACTGTCGATCGAGATTTCCTCGTGCAGTTGAGGAAATCTTATCGAAACCTCGCACGGTACATCGCCTGGAACGAAGTTTCACGATTATTGTTCTTGCCCATACGCGAAACTGGTCACCCGACGAGCTACTGAGCGAGCATCGTCCCAAGGTTGTCAGCCAAGCTCTTCACAGTGGTGGGAGACACCGCCCTAGTCCCACCCAAGTACCATTTCTGGATCATCTCGGCCACGTTTGGATTCTCCACCTTCACCTTCGCTTCCTCCTTTCCCTCCGTCGCAAAGGATATCTGCAGAGGTAACCCAAACGCATCAGTTTCGGCTCGATTCCTCTTTCTTCTTCTTCTTTTTTTTCTCGGTCGTATCCCGATTTGATATTTACCTCAGCGGTGTGAGAAGCTGCAGGGAAATGAAACGTTATCAGAGAATCCTTCTTGAAGTACTTCTTCTGGAAAAACTCGGTGACCTTTTCGAGCGCTTCCTCTTCTTCCTCTTCGTACTTGTCGACGGCTGCCAATCTGTCTCTCACGGCGCTCTCGAGTTGCACGCCGTACTGGGAACCTTTGATCTCCTTAATCACCACAATTCTGAAGTATTTTTCGGCTGGAGCTGCACATGACGACGTAGAATCATCAAGATGAATAGTCTGCATCAAGCATCCAAGGAACTGCAAACCTTTAAGAATCAAAGAAGGCATGTAATTGCTACCTGAAACGACAGCATCAAAGAAGGCATCATCTTCGGCTAGCTCGGATCCCTTTTTGCCCTTCCATTCTGCTAGATGCCGAACGATCTCCTTCTCCACGTAGATCCCGATCGCGTTATACTTGATCTGTAGAAAATGAATCTCGATGTCCGTGACGCCTGCGTCACGAGAACAACAAGAGTACAGGAGGCTCAATGGGTCGAAAGTTAGGGATGATGGGTCGAAAGGAGTGCCGACTTACCATAGCCCAGGAGGCTCAATGGTTTGGTGACCGTGATCTCAGGAGCGAATGGGACTTGATCCACCATCACCATCTCCGATCCCACTGCCGTAGACACAGTGCCAATGTCAAAGCGATCAAGTACTCATAATCGTTCTGGAAACAAAATAAACAGGAAGAATAATTACTCTCTGATGAACAAAATAAGACGAGAACCCGAAGGGGAGTAGGAGAAAGCACGAGAGGTGGAGAGGAGGGAGAAGGGCGGGCCTTAAGAAGAGAGGAGGTAGCTGGGGCAAAGGCTTGTGCCAACTACCCTGCTCGCAGCGGACGATAAATGCGAGTGCAACACCCATGAAAGCTGCTGCTTCTGCTACCGTCTGTGGTAGGTAGCAGACCTTCAACTCGTGACCACCCAATATGTTAGTTGGGTTTTGTGACGAACATGCACATAATGAGCGTTTATTTCTTGGCTTTTTACCGATGGATGTACTTCTTTCAGCATCTAAATTCTCTTATAATGCTACCCTCTCACAGGTAGCTAAGAAATTGGTGGATATATATTAGATAACTGTCAAGAAAAAAATATTATTGACTATTTATCGACACAACGTAGCTTTGATCAAAAGAGCTAGAATATAATATGATTTCTCTAGACTCGCTATTGCATAAAGACCGAGGTCAAAAGAGCTTCCCTAGGCGATTTTTTTTTATGCTTGAGTGAGGTCCATCCTTGAATTAAGAGTGTATTTTTATACTAATCTTGGAGAGAAAAAATATCCCATATAGGTTTTATAAAGGAGACAGTTTGTAATCGATCCAACCTGCCTCTTAGACTTTTGAGAATATTCTTACAAACATTCTACAAAAAGAGCAGTTCGTAACTAATCCAAATTGCCCCTTGGACTTTCTAAAATATTCTTGTAAATAATTTATAGACGAGTCAATTTGTAATCAATCCAGATGACTCTTAGACTTCTAAGAATATTTATATGAATATTTCGTAGAGGAGATAGCTCGGTAATTGACCCGAGCTATTTTTTGGACTCCTATTTACATGAGCAAGAGGGTGTTGGGTTACTTGGGTCTTTATTTCCCTATGGGCTTTACGTGGCATTGACGAGGCGAGTTCTGACTAGTTGATTGTACATTCGCTATCAATAAGTATTTTAGGAATTCCAGAGTTAGTATACTAAGAGAACAAGAAATCATAATAAAAAAATCTTAAGAAATTAACATTTGATTGTTTTATAAACATCCTATGTATCTCTAGATCTCGAAAGAAAAAGTAAGATATGAGGACTACTTTGGGCGCTTATTGGTATATTTCTGAGGAATCTAAAAATGATGAAATATATATATATATATGTGAAAAATGTATAAAAAGATTATGCTTAAACAAAAGACAATTCAATGATCTTATAAGTAACCTTTGAAGAATTTGATTTTTAGATATTTCTATCTCTCAATAAACTGGTATTAGAGCCAATGATTAGAGATTCATTAACGATAAGCTCTAAAAATCGGAAAAGTGTATAAACAAAAATATGTTGTCTTCGAGAGACATAAAAATAATCAAAATCTTATATTAACTTTATGATATATTTTTATTTATCTCTGATTCCTATTTTAATTATTAAGTTGTTATCTTCTCCCTTTCGAATACCATGATTAAAATAATGACAAACTGTGTTACTTGACCCCTTTTGAATATTGAGGAAGATATTCTGTTTTCCCTTCAAAATTTTTGTAAAGATCAAATCTTCACATCCTTTGAGAGAGGATAACCAGCAAATTGATTGGCTTTTCATGGAAGAAAGGGCAAAAAGTGTTTTTTTCCTTTCGCTACGAGATTGGCTCCATGGCACATTGAAACTTTCACTTGCTTAAGTTAAAACACCGCAATGTGTGATGCATCTAATTTGATATGTCCAAGTTTCGATAGGAGACCACGAATGATAGAAGATTTTTTTTTCCCGAAGGAATGAATGATGGAATACCATATCTTATTCTTTCCCGAAGGAACATAGATATTTAAAATATAAAGATCGAAATGTTAATCATATTTAACTATAATAATTAATGTATAGTTATAATCAGAGAAGGCTTCCATGGCCGAGTAAGATGCACATCGCACAATGTTAGTATTTTCAAATATTCCTATAATATTTTTCTTATATATAATGAATGATATCTATTGAACGAAAAAAAATTAAGGAATATAAAATTATATTTGATTTTGAGCTCTCTTACATTTATATTAGATAAAAAAATAAAGCTACAAGTTATCAAGAATTAGTAATAAATTTAATATTTTACATGGTTCATAAGATGATACAAATATATATTTAATATAATTACATTTCGAATAAAATTATAATTGATTCAGTGCAAATACTACTAAAAATATTTTTTTAAAAATAAAAATTTAAAAATCAAATCAACTCTAATTTTGTTGAAGCACAATGAAATAAATCACTTCGTGGAGAAACACAAACATTTTTATAATATCAAATTCTTATTATTAAATTTAAAAAATTATTGTTTTATCATATTATAAGGTCATATTTAGTCATAAATTGCTTAGAGAGTCATAGAGTCGATCCCTACCGAAAATACGAAATGTGATCGTCTATCTTATGCCCACCCACACACACAACATTCATCTTAAAGAAAACAATATCTATAATATATTATTTATCATATATTATCCTAGATAATATATTTTTTTTATACATGATGTGTCTCCCAACACACAAAAGCATCCCCAGTATTTCACGCACTTTATACACACATAAATATATATATATATATATATATATATATATAATGTTCATCTTAAAGAAAAAGGTATCTACAATATATCATATTGTAAAGTCATATTTAATCCTAAATTGATTAGTGAAAAAAATTAAATATGATTATTTATCCTCACACATGTGCCCACATATACACATACGTGCACATATATACACATACGTGCACATATATGCACACGCATATGCACATGCGTACATACACACACAATGTTTATCTTAAAGAAAAAAGCATATGATGTGTCCTCCAACATGCAAAAACATCCCGAGTATTTAATGCACGTTACACACACAAATATATATATATATATATATGTATATATATATATATTTATAATGTTCATCTTAAAAAAAGTATATATAATATATCATATTGTAAAGTATAAAGTCATATTTAATTCTCAATTGATTAGAAAAATAAATAAATGTGATTGTTTATCTCCATGCGTGTGCCCAAACATACGCACACGTGCACATGTATGCATACATATGTAAACACATACATATACATATAATGTTTATCTTAAAGAAAGAAGAATCTGATGTGTCCTTCAATACATAAAAGTATCTAATCCTAAATTGATTAGAGAAAAATTAAATATGATTATTTATCGCCACGCATGTGCCCACATATATGCATATGTGCAGATGCACGCACACGCAAATGCACATACGCACATACACACAATGTTTATCTTAAAGAAAAAAGCATTTGATGTATCCTCCAAGACACAAAAGCATCTAGATTATTTAATATACATCACACACACACATATATATTTAGGCATGATATGTCTTCCAACACACAAAAGCATCCAGAGTATTTAATGCATGTTATACACAAATATATATATATATATATATATATATATATATATAACGTTCATCTTTAAAAAAAAGTATCTATAATATATCATATTATACAATCATATTTAATCCTAAATTGATTAAAAAAAATTAAATGTGATTGTTTATCCCCATACATGTGCCCAAACATACGCACACGTGCACATACATACACACACATGCAAATGTATATGTATACATACAATGCTTATCTTAAAGAAAGAAGCATCTGATGTGTCCTTCAATACATAAAAGCATCTAAAGTAATTAATATATATCACACATATATGCGTGCTGCGTCTTGTATGCACACACACACACACACACACACACACACACACACACACACACACACACACACACATATATATATATATATATATATATATATATATATATATATATATATATATATATATATATATCCAACACACAAAAGCATCCAGAGTATTTAATGCATGTTCATATTATACAATCATATTTAATCCTAAATTGATTTAAAAAAATTAAATGTGATTATTTATCCCCATGCGTGTGCCCAAACATATGCACACGTGCACATACATACACACACATGCAAATGCATATGTATACATACAATGTTTATCTTAAAGAAGCATCTGATGTGTCCTTCAATATATAAAAGCATCTAATCCTAAATTGATTAGAGAAAAATTAAATGTGATTGTTTATCGCCACGCATGTGCCCACATATACGCATATGTGCAGATGCACGCACACGCAAATGCACATGCGCACATACACACAATGTTTATCTTAAAGAAAAAAACATTTGATGTGTCCTCGAAGACACAAAAGCATCTAGAGTATTTAATATACGTCACACACGCACATATATATTTAGGCATGATATGTCTTCCAACACACAAAAGCATCCAGAGTATTTAATGCATGTTATACACACACATAGATATATATATATATATATATATATAACATTCATCTTAAAAAAATATCTATAATATATCATATTATAAAGTCATATTTAATCCTAAATTGATTAGAGAAAAAATTAAATGTGATTGTTTATCGCCACGCATATGTGCTGATGCACTCACACGCAAATGCACATGCGCACATACACACAATGTTTATCTTAAAGAAAAAAGCATTTGATGTGTCCTCCAAGCATTTAGATTATTTAATATACGTCACACACACACATATATATTTAGGCATGATATGTCTTCCAACACACAAAAGCATCAAAAGTATTTAATGCATGTTACACACACACACACACACACACACACACACACACACATATATATATATATATATATATATATATATATATATATATATATATATATATATATATATATATATAACATTCATCTTAAAAAATATCTATAATATATCATATCATAAAGTCATATTTAATCCTAAATTGATTAGAGAAAAAATTAAATGTGATTGTTTATATGTGCCCACATATACGCATATGTGCACATGCACGCACACGCAAATACATATATGCACATACACACAATGTTAATTTAAAAAAAAAGCATCTGATGTGTCCTCCAACACACAAAAGCATCTAGAGTATTTAATACGCGTCACACACACATATATATATTTTTTGTAAGTGATATGTTCCTAACACACAAAAGCATCTAGAATATTTAATGCACATTAAAATATATTTTTTACATTTACATAAGATGAATAAAACATTTGAAACAATAGATGAGGACCAGCGCATCATTTTCTATGTGCCCATGAAAGATATAAAAATATTTAAAATATTCGATGTATCTCAAAGCATCTTATTTACAGGTAATTTAATTATCCAATGTATCAGACTGGATTGACCAAACCAAAAGCATCTGCGGTGACTAAAAATGCGACCTTTGAATCAACTAATTATTTTTTGACACAGATAACAATGGTTGAAATGTCAGATATTATGCTTCGAGACAAACTCATATCCCGAAGCACATCGAGAGTGAGTGAGAGAGAGAGACGAGAGTGAGTGAGAGAGAGAGAGAGAGAGAGAGAGAGAGAGAGAGAGAGAGAGAGAGAGAGAGAGAGATAGAGAGAGAGAGAGAATAATAATCGATAAGAATTGGACACGGAGAATCCAATCATTGCATGCGAATGCTACTGCCCTACGTGGTGGGTAGCAGATGACCACCCAATATGTTAATTGGGTTTCGTGATGCACATTATGAGCGTTTATTTCGCGAATGCTTCTTTCGGCTTCTAAATCCTCCACCCTCACTAAGTAATAAACCGATATCACATATGAATTAATATCATGGAAGGATTTCCATCGGCTTGCGATCGACGAACTCTTTAGTTATATTTATGAAAATGAAATTGTTAGATACATGTTATATTGATAAATATTTTAAAATTTACAGAGTCTATGTCTTACAAGGATAAAGAATGAAAAATCTTTAAAATTAGAGTTCCATTGTTTTATAAACATCCTATCCTATGTATCTCTGAATAAAAAGAAGTCATGGCAATTAAAATTTAATTATTTTATAAATATCACATGAACAAAAAGTAATATATGAGGAATACTTTGAGTGATTATCGACGTCTCTCTAGGGTTTCTAAAAGTGATGAAAAAAATATATAAAATTTTTATAATTTATGTGTCAAAAAGATTATACTATAATTTAATGATCTTATAAGTAATCTCTAAATAATTTAGTTCTTAGGAGTTCTCTCCCTCCCCGACAAAGTGGTATCAGAGCTAACGATTGAAGATTCATCGTGTCTCAGTCCAAAAAACTTGGAAGATGTATAAACAAAAATATATTCTTTTCGGAGGTATAAAAAAAAATAAGATCGACTTTTTGATATACTTTAATTTACTTATCTCTGAATTCTCTTTTAATTTTCAACCTCTTCTCTTCTCCCTTTTCGAATACCATGACTAAAATATTAGAAAAGGACTGTGTAACTTGACTTCTTTTGGATGTTGATGAAGATGTTCTGTTCTCGCGATTCGAGCAGGTGGAAGACAGCCCCACCAGCGACAGGAGACCAAATCTTATTCTTTCCCGAAGTGACGAGGACGCGGTACTAAACAACGTCAGTGGGATGGCGGAGAGCCATCGAGTGAGAGGCGGCGAGAATCTTATTCGTTATCCATTCCATAATATAACATCTTTGATGCACTGTTCCCCACGTAACACAGATCCACAGTGACAGGTTGTGCTCCACAGTGCAACACCGATTTAGCTGGGGAGAAACAAAGACCAAAGAGCCGAAGTTTTAGCCTTCGGATCCATTTGCCGATCGCTGTACCGATTGTGAGTCGCCCTGTCGTCTTCGTGCCGCTAAGCCTTATGATCTGAAGCTATTTCTGAGGCAGTAGCTCGCCCTGTCCAAAGCAGAAGACGCCACCGAACTCTAATGCCTCAGGATTGAACTCCGAGTTTGAGGCATCGGCAGAAGAGTGGCAACCGGGCGCGACCATGGAGACAGAATCGAAGCAAAGCGGTAGGTCTGCAAATGTTAGCTCCGTGGAGGAAGTCCATGGAGTCGGGTTGCTTGGCACCTCCGAGTCGCGTGAAGAGATGGGGGAGGGGAAGAGCCGCTCCTGTGCGGCGGTGGCTGCGCAGGTGTTCGATCCAAAGCTGATGACGCAGGGTGAGGGCGGACCGGGTGATGTGCTTCCACCCGCGCACGCGTGCTGTCCCATGTAAGTGATCACGAACGTAGAGGGGTCCTCCTCTGATCTCTGTACTTGTCTTGTGGCCTGGCAACCTCGGTCGTATTTGTGGCCGCATCTGAAGTAGCTCCTGAGAAGACCAGCTTCAACACTCAAACACTATACAATGCCACAAATGCAAGCCATTTCAAGGAATATGTTCATTATATTCCAAGCATTACAGATATAAATTCTGAGACGATCATCAAAACACAAAAAAGAGAGAGAGAGAAGATGGAGACCTTGGAAACTTTGAAGCGCAGATGTTCTTTTGCCCGTATTTTCGCCAAACATGACCATCATCCATCGTCTTTGATAGAACTATGGTGTTTGTACACGGATGAGCTCTGCATGGCAGAACGAAACATCAACACGGTCAACAAAAAGGACACTGTATGATCAAAACTCCACTCTATTTTTTTCTCTCGAAGAAAAAAAGCAGTTTGATGAAGCAGTTTCTGCAAAACTACAAGCAGGGAGAGAATTCGATGACCTGCGTCTGTAGCCATTTATTTCTTCAGCATGATGCTAGGATTATGATCATGGAAAAACTACAAGCAGGGAGAGAATTCGATTACCTGCGTCTGTAGCCACTTTTCCTGGGCTGTGGGAGAAGCTTTCTCTTGTTGCCGGATGCAGCCAGTCTCTGTTCATCAGGAAAACGAGCATTTGGCAGACCGTGTACGGTCCCCTGAACATCTAGCAAGGAAATTGCTTGAGAAAATGAGCTCAAAATCCTTATCACAAGAGTCGCAGCAGCGGAAGCGGAGCCGCCGTTCGGCGGTAGCATGTCCTGCAACACGGTGTGGAGTTGGGTGGTCGACTCCTGACCCTCGACGAGCTCCTTGAGCAACAGAGTCTTCAGATCCATCTCTCGCTCCTTGTCCTCCTTTCGACAGGCCAGCCTCGTATCTCCGTCTTGCTTGCGTTCCATCAAACGGTACACGTACTGGGTTACGAGGAAGGGACTTAAAGGCGGCGACGACGCATGATGAGCAGTGTTGAGGAACGTGGAAAATGAAGCCCGACAAGGACCGGGCTGGCCATCGTCACCGAGCCCACGCACGCCGATGCCGTCAAGACGAGTCCAGTTGCAGGGAATTCTGCATTCATTTCTAGCACAAGTGGGCGAGGTTCTCAAACTAAAGCAACTTTGATTCCCCTTCCTCGGTTCCAGGTTTCGTAGCATGGCATCGAGGATGACGATGGGCAATGGACTCGGAGTTGAAAGCCTACGTAGCTAAAATAAACCCGCCATTAGGGATGGTTGAGGCATATATTATTGTTGTTGGATGCTCTCATCTGCATTCATATTCTGTGCTCTATTATTATGAAATCAAGGTAATTGTAGATGGAATAAGGAACATAATTCAATAAGAAATATTAAAAAAAATCATATTGCGACTTATGCAAGGCTTTGATATTTTTATCTTTTTGAGATATTTTAATTTCTTCTAGAGATCTCAAATTTGAAGTCTTTTTTTTTTAATCTTCATCTCGTTGCAAGAATATTAAATTATAATTTTGATATTTTAAGTCTCTATCATAATTAAAGCCAATGTTTTGAGTTTATCCCTCTATAAATAAAGGGCTCAAGTAAAACTTTAGATATGCAATAGGGAGAGATGAGGAACTAAAAGTATGAGAAATTGTAAGTTTTTATATTTAATAAGAATTTTTGAGCTTTGAATTATCTTCCCTATTCGCTGTCTATCTTCCATGATTTCTTGATGGCCGCCAACTATTTGAGAAAATTTTCAACATGATATTAATCCTTTTTCTTAATATTTCTAACATGATATTAGAGCAAGTTTCATCCTCGTGATCAAATTAAACCTTGAAAAGATAAATAAAAAAGAGATCAACCCACCCCAAGAGAGAGGAGGGTGCAAGAGCAAAAAGGTTGTGGAAAGAGAAATAGATGCTATGAATGCTTATCTAGATAGATAACTAGTGATGCTAGAGAGAGAAATTATAGAGAAAGAAAATATGAGGAGGGAGAAGAATTAATTACTACCATCGATGAGGAGCAAATCTGATCGTGGCAACTCATCAAATAAGAGGAGTAGGAGAAAGATGATCAACAAAAGAAATTATCACAACATCGATTATTAAACAAAGGAAGATTGCAAATTAAAAGTTTGATCATCTTTACAAGAAAAGATTGAAGATATATATGATGACTTTTATGATTTATTTTAGATCTCGTTATTACCTAGATTTGATGGAACAGATTGCATCAAATGTCTTAAAAGAAATTATTTTGGATGATTTCAAAGATACGACGGATGATAGAGAATTAATAATAAAAAAATATTTTTTAACACAGAGGAAGATAAATATATATATATTTATTTATTTCAATTAACTAGATAAAAATAATATTTCATGAATCTTTAAAGCTAAGATGGAAGAGAAGCAATGTTGATTGTATAAAATATTTAAGAAAGATGTACATACCCTTCTACAAAATAGATTAGAAAAATATATGATACAAGAAAGTGAAGACCTCTCAACAAAGAAGATAAACAAAAGACCTCATCACATATAGCAGATTTGCTCAATAGAATTATTATTGAAGTTGAAAATGTTGAGATCATACAAAAACAACATTACGTGGATAATATTTTGTTGGGGCAAATGATCATATCATCATTGGAAGCATGAAAGTGATTTTTATCTTCGTATATATATTTAAAAAATTTATCAAAGCCAATAATTAAAGATTCAGAAAAAATTCAGCATTTGGAAGCTATAAAGTTTGATGAATATTCTATGATAAAGAAGTATGATTAAATTGATTTTGTATTTGGAGATCGATTCAAGAAATCTAATAAATTGATTTCAAACAAATTAATATTTTATAATTGAATGGGACGGGTAAGATAGATCGAACGTAAGAACGATTGTTATGGATGAAATGGTTCAAAATTTGGATATTCTAGAAAATAATGTATGTGACAATAACATCGAGAAAGATTACATCAAGCTTCGAAGCTTTTCATAATATTTTTTAAAAGTTCAATTTAGAAAAAAAATTTATTAAATTAAATATTTTTTAAATTTAAGAATCTTAGTCAAAAGACACTGTGAGAGATGGTAAATAAGAATTTTGAAGTTTTGAAGCATCTTCTCTACTATGATTTTTTTAAAATATATATATATATCCACTGAAAAATTTTCTAAAAAAAAAACTTATGATAGATGTACATGTCAATGTCGAGTAAAGTGGGTTTAACTTAGCTTTAATCGACAGCATTTAGTGCATGTCGTTTGTAGGTTTGTTCCTGATTTCTTGGTGTCCAAACAATATTATTCTTCAAACAAAACAAAATATTCATAGTGGTTCTAGAATTTTATCTAGGAAATAATATTTCAATATTTATGTGAGAATCCTTAGGTTGAATTCGGATTAAATTAGTGAAAGAAGCGGTTCCCATGCAACCATGATAGCATTTTATATTGCTCATGTCTTGATGAAACCTTGGTAGCATGCAAAGTTGGGTGCCGTCATCGTGCCTTTCGAGATGATGGCCCATAAAAGTCACGCCTACATGTGCAATGGTTCGGCAAGCTTTAGCCTCGTCGGCGACGACGACGACGACGACGATAAATGTATATATCTCGCAGTGAGACGATGTTGCCACCGACGACGGTGACTTGGACGGAAAGGCAACCAAAAGAAAGTAAAAAGGAGACCTCCAAAACGTAATCTTCCGCTTCGCAAGTGGTCTGCTCTCTTATCCACTCGTTAGAAATTGGGAACTCTCTTTTCCCCGGACTTCTTCATATTCACATTTGGTCTCTTCTCTTAGACGTCAAGAAAAATAGGAGAGAGAAACCAAATCAATCTAAAACCCACTTTTTAGGGTTTTGGGTCTCTATTCCTTCCCCGTTCCAATCTCCAACGATGGCAACGTCAAGTCTTCTCTTTGCTTGTCATTCGGGAGGATAAATTCTGAGAATTAGCAATAAATATAAAACTACGAAAGGTATTTCGATATAGTTTTGATCGTAGCCCGACACTCGAGAAATAGTTGTTTGCGGACTTACAGCTACTCGTTAATCCTTCTAAAGTTCTTGTTTTACTCATCTTTCTCTTTCTCTTTGTTCTTTCCTGCACTCCAAGTGCTCGTTGAATTACTCGTAAAACTTTCTTCTTTGCGAAACGTCAAGACTTGTCCATCGCTCGATGTAACTCTAATCAACTTTTTTGTTTTAAAGGCCTTACGGGACCTGTATGAGGTTGAAACTTGGTTGATCTTTTGCGGATGCGTATGTCACAAGGGCACCTCAAGATTTAGGTAATCCTAGCTAAATCTGAACGAAGTAGACGCAAAGGTGCTTCGCGACTAGGCAACTCTAGCTAAATCCGAGACTTACTGCAATGGTGCCTCACTACTTAGACAATTCCAACTAAGTACATGACATTGTTAAATCAGAATTTAATCAAAATTGAATCGGGTTAGAATCAAAATTGAACCAATTTAATGGTTCATTAGTTCCAAATTGAATCGACGAGATGGTTTAGTTATAGTTATTAATTATTGATAATTGAAATCGATGATTCAAAATATATATATATATATAATTATTTTTAATTAAAAAAACTATCCGTTCGAATCAAAACCATGGTTTTAGTTTCAATTCTAGAATTTAAAAATTTAAGAATCGAAATCATCGATCCCGAATCAAAACTGTAACCAAGGTTAGGTCTGTTTCGATAGTAAAGATCTTATAGCAATACTATATAGGCAATAAGAATCAATTCTCTAACTCGTCGGACGTAGGACTTAGCTCCGAGCACGAGGAAGGAGGAAGGAAGAAGACTCTAATTCCACGCGGACTGTGATAAAATTATTAACAAAGAATGAGACCGTCCAAGCGACGTCATCAACATACCACCTTTTCTTCTTCTTTGGGTTCAAACATATCCAACCCCACACCCTGCGTTCCGACTGCATGGCGTCCACATCAAGAACACTTCGATGTTTTGGCTCCTGTGAAAGCATCTCGGAATAGAAACAAGATCCATATCTAGTATACTGTTCTACTACTTATCATTCGTCTTATCAAAGAAAAACCCCAGCATGATTCGATTGCTCGCTGGTTACAATGAGCGGACTTCAGGATATAACTCGTTTGGTGGAGGCCTTTCGCGCACTCCATCAGCTGCTGTCCATGCTATCCATCATCGTCTTCAAATACGCATCCAGTTCGAGGGATTCCCATGTCCATGGTAAGCTCAGTGTCTCACCCTCCATGTCGAGGCCTGTGCCGGGAACCTCCTGGGGGGAAAGGAGATGCATCAGCTCTTGATCACCGTCGGACAGGCAGCTGCTCTGGCTAGGGTTGGGAGTGGCGGCTGAGGGGGGGCAAAAATGCTGGTGTCGGACGACCACCGAGGTTGTGTCAGTGGAAGATGATTCCAGCGCGTAAGGGAGGTTGGCGTCCGCGTTAGTCCTGCAGGTGTGCGCCATGCGGTAAACCACGCGATACTTGGGTGGATCAGCATCGCTCTCGTCCCGTTGCACCGTCTTTGTGGCTGGGCATCCTTGATCTTTGCTGTAAGTGCACCGGAAGTAGCTTCTGCAGAGGAGAATATTTAGGACGATGAAATCGGTGATGCATCTCTAAACGCATTCCTCCTTTTCGTGAACCGAGGTGAGATTTCAATTCTCATTCCCCAAATTTTAGGTTCATATATGTATATGCTTCAGATTCCACTTAATCTGGCGAACGATACGCAAGGATTTAGGTGAGGGATTACGCACTTGGGATGTGTGGCGCCATGGATGACCTTCTGCCCGTACTTCCGCCACTGGTACCCATCGTACAGGACCGATGTGACTATCGGACGACAGTTCTCGTTCCTCCTGCAAGCAAAAGCCGACGCTAAGACTCGATCTATGCCAAGTTAAACCCATCGGATCATGATACCGGAGTCTTCACAGAAGATCTCAGCTGCGGCGTGAAACAGATTTACCTTTTCATGGGAACAACAGGCCACTCGCTACCCTCCAAGCGCTTCCTTTTCTGATCATCTGCACAGTAACCGGAGGCATCCGACGGCGTTGACCGGCATCCGCCAGCAGCCCGGAGCATGGAAAGAGCCGAGTTGTAGCACTCGATCATCTCCGTCAAGTGATCCACGGCCAGCTCCGACCAGCTACTGCTCGGAAGCAACGGCAGCAGAAAAGCTCGCAGTTGGCTCGTCAGCTCGTGCGCACGACTGATCTCCTCTATCACCGTCCCATGGTTGCATCCCGGCGACGTGCAGCGTGGAGCAGCCATCTCCATCTGCATCTGCATCTCCATCTCCACCAGCGATTTGATGGGCCTCCCCTCCCCCTCTCCGCAGCAGCTCAGCATATATAAGCTCCTTCCACTGATGTCCACTGACCACCCAGCGATCAACTAACCCATGTGAACGTATACGGTCTGTACGTACGTACAAGCAGCGTTACGCATACGGCAGCGACGTTGTATCACTTCGACTTGGGTGCCGACGTCTGTTTCCAGCTCCCGTCGTTGGCGGTAGTAGCATACCATAGCCGCCGGGGGAGCCACGCCACATTATTTATGTAGATGGGAAGATGCCAGGCTAGCACATACATTATATGCATTCATATGTTATTACGCGGCAAACGAAGACGGGGTCAGACTCTCGCGCGTCACGTCGGAATGAAACGACACGAAAGCAAGAGTTGGGTGAAGTCTTTGTCACAGGTTTAGTCAACGCAAAGACAAATCAAGAACTGAGGTCGGCCACATCCACCGGCCTCTATTTATCTCGGTTACTACTAAAAGGAGCTTCGCAACGCCTTCGTGGGAAAAAGGAAAAATAACCATGCTATTAATCTCACAAAAAAAAAGGAAAGTTAGTTTTAATTGATATAAAAATAATATTATAAATAGAGAGAGAGAGAGAGAATCTTTTTATAATGTTAAACTACATTATAACATCTTCTGGATACTTCTAGACAAACCTCTTAGTTGTTTTTACATCTTTGTCCTTTTTATCATAGAAAGATCATTTTAAGGGCCTTAATCACATAATTTAAGGTGTTTCACTCTCAACGATGATCCTTCGTAATATTATTGTTGGTCTATTTCTATGAATTGGAACAGGATTATCATTAATGATTGTTAATTAAGAATAAGGAAAAAAAGAGAGAACAAAAAGTAAAACACTAATAAAACAGATAAAATAATTTAAAACATAAAAAACATCATTAAAATAAAATGAAATTGCACACTATTTATAATATAGATTCCTGACACTTTGCAACTTATCATAAGTCTACCTAGAACTTAAAATCCCAAACATTTGGCGTGCAGATAGTTATTCCAACTACCAACAGATCATATCATCTAATTCAGGCGAATGATCTTAAGAGAAAGTGTTCATCATATTTTTTTTAAAGGCTAATCACATATTATCTTATACAATTAGCTACTTTTAGCATTCTGGTTTCTACACTTTAAAAAGTTATGTTAATATTTCTATAATAACAAAAGTAAAATATCTATGTTTATTTACCCTAACGACATTGGTTTTACCAATGAAAATATGAAAATGATGGATAAAAAGATAATTTTAATGTTTCAATTAATAATTATGAACGACATCAATAGTGACAGACGATAGTACCACTGGGGGTTGTGAGATAATTGTTATGAATAAGGAGAATAGTAACGAGAGATAAGGGTTGCTTTACATTTACGTCAACCCTGACACAGTTATCGAATGATCTTTTTGTCGTTTTTTCGTTGTATCGGTGTCAATGAAACTGTCGATCGATGAAAAGGTCACTCGGTAATTGCGTTAGATTGATGCAGATACAAAGCGATCCTCACCTCTCGCCGTCACTTTTCTCATCCACAACAACTATCCACAGCCTTCGGTGGTTTCATCGTACCATACTACTAATTGAAATATTAAAATTTTATTTTATTTTTATATTTTTATTGATAAAACTGATGATATAATGATAAATAGATATTTTATTTTCGTAATCATAGGATGTCAATATAATTTTTTAAAATATGGAACCGAAACACTAAAGAAATTTACCAAACGACAAAAGTTTGAGTTTTCATGCCCCCACATCGTATCGCTGATTGCATGCAAGCGGGTATTCTTCCACGATGATGAATTCCTCCGCGAATGAGTTCTGTCAAACTCGTATGCTATATTTAATATCCAAAGATGACGAGCGACGGAAGAAAACCGTATTGTCAAGCAAAATAGTACTAATCAAAGTTATCACTAAATGTCTTCATCTACGAATACAGTGCCATGCTAAAAGGAGTTCAACGTCAGATCAATGAGAAAGTATCTCTCGTTTTGGATGGTTGCGCACAGGAACACCAACCGAAGGATGAGGATTCATAGCAACATGACGAGATGCAGCGTTGATTACTCGGTGGGTAGGTTTCTTCTGTGGTTCTCTCTCGCTCGGAAAGGGAGAGGAAGGGCGAATCTGAACATGCCCTCCCCTCCCTTCGTTCAGACACGGTTGACCATCCATTTGCAGTGACGACTGCTGACCGTCCCTTTCGGTCCTTGTCGGTGGATACGCACAGAAGGCTGCAAGTGTACAAAGTCACCTTCGTAGAATGTTCGATTACATCATGTATCGCGGAGTCTTAGTTAATGTATGTGCCAAATCACTTGGCGAACAAGGTTGTTTGGAGCATTAGGAATTTTTATTTTCTATAACTTTTTCGGAAGAACATTTTAATGCTTCTAGGTTTTTCTAAATGTTCCCATGGGTCAAACCATAGAATCCATGTGTTCAATGGTCAGATTAAGCATCGGATTCGAAATATAAGATTTGTCTTTAAAAAATAAGCTACTTGTGTAACGAAACATCAAGATTTTAAATATTTCTGAAAATAAACATTTATTTGTGATGCAGGGTTGCTGATGCGCGAGCTAACGAGCGAATGACGTGGAAGGAGGTGACGTCATTCATTCCAGTGTCTAAAGAACAGATGACGGTCGACGGAGATGACGTCGACGTCAGCCGGCGTCGTATGCACACGGCATTGCAATCATCGTCCGTGTTGACGCCGTCGCCGCCGTTGACCGTCATAGTCCCACAACAACATGTTTCGTCAAAAGCTTCTCGGTGGGATGCCGACATAAAAAGAGGAGCGGCATTATACCAAATATTTTCTTATAAAAACCGACATAAGAAATAAGAATCAAGATCAGTTATCTATCCTCATCGGCATTAAATTTTTAAGTCGAAGGGACAACTTTTGTCTGTGAAATTTCTCGACCCCGCTTGATCTTGATTTGTATAATTACAAGTAATTCTAGTTCTGATTTCGAGTCGAAATCGTCTATTTTTAACATTTTCAAGATATCACTAAACTATTGGAAGCAACAGATTTATCATTATAAGATTTTTTTTTTTTTACCGACTCAAAACTAAATTAGAACAATCGATTCTGATTTCGATCCTCAAAATAAAATTAAAAAAAATCTAGTTTGATTTAAAACCATTGACCTGATTTGATAGGACTACACAAAAGAAGATTTAGGCAAAAGAAGACCTCCACAAAGAGGAAGTAAAGATCCCCAAATTTGTCACCTTTGGGAGGTCCAACTCGAAAGAAAGCTAATCCCATGGCGGCCACACAAGTGTGAGAGACTACACAGGACTCCTCATGCAGTCCATCACCCTCCTACAAAGACGAGCAGGGTTGCAGACATCAAAATACATCTAAGAAATCGTCCCTTCGACGGATCGATAGTGTGCTAAGAAGCAGGACAGGAATCTGAATCGCTATCGGAGTACAGCTCGATCGGCCTATTTCTGTTCAGATTTGCTTCGAGTGGTGGGAGGCCATCCTCACTATCAGAACCCATTTCTTCTTTGCATCGTGATTTCGACTCCCGGTGACTATCATCAGGTGTTGCGGTTCTGAATATAGCAGGCCTGCATCGACGAAAGAAACACACCGGTAGTTATATGGCTAGATGATGCACAGATCAGACAATGCAACTTAGCAACCGAGCAATGCTTACAAACCGGAAATTTGTATCGGTAGATGGATTTTATACTGCACATAAACAAGCAAAGAGTTGCTTGTTTTGGTTCTTTAAAAATCACGCACAAAGGTTTAAGACACACAAACACCCTACAGTTTTCTGTGTCTTTATTATATAAATGTTTACAACACCGATGCATCAAAGCAAATTATGCTAACTCATGAATCATCAAGCAACTCACCAGTCCAAAGATTTTTCGAGCGCTCGAACTTGGTCATGGAAGAGAACTTGTGACACCATACATGCTATCTTGCTACCTGACTCAAGGGCTTTCTCCCTTCCACTTTCATCTACCACAACGAAACTTCCTGAATGGTGGAAGCAATCCAATGTCAAACATGGCGGCAATTCCACGCGCTTGACTAATGTTGACTAATATATAATACATAAGATAACAACAACACATTGCACATACAGCAGATTTTCCTTGTACCTCTCTCTATATGTCCATGTCAGAAATTAAAAAAATAAAAGGATCCTTGATGCATGCACATAAGCTACATACCTGTTTTAATCCAAAAGCTCTTCTGAAATTTGGCTGGAAACAAAGCGAGAGATTTAACACCTTTGGCATCCATGACCTAACAAAAGAGAAGACAGCGAAACGATTAGAAGTTACCGGAGGTGAAGAAGCATCAGGTTAGTCAATATAAAGGAAACTCAAACTTGAATTTCCAACTTCAAAGAAACAACCTACGTCTCAAACTTGGTTCTCGACAGGCTAGATACACACAGAGACTTTGTGAAGCATCACATTCAATTTTCATGTATTTTTTCAGGCATTTACAGAATACCAAGCAGGGGAAGAAATGGATGCTAGTGTAAAATTTCAAATGCTAGAACTTGATGGACTATACTATAATCAAAGTTCTCTTTAATCCATCCTACATCGTTTACTAACAAAAATACAACATCAATCAAGATTCTACGGGCTGGGCTGATCGTTGCTTATATAAAGATGAGATAGATAAAATAACAATGACGCAAGAGTTAAGCTACACTACAGCCAATGTCACAACCATATGCATCATAGCTCGAAGCAAATATATCATACGATGGCAACATGAATCGTCGACAAACAACACAAAAACAATGCAAAGAGATGGTTGCAAACTGGTAATCTTCAAACATCAGAAAAAATGGCCGCACTTGAAGAAGCCATTTATCAAGTAAACCCCTTGAGTGACACTAAAGAATCAGAACAACGACTGAAGAGTAAGGCACATGTAAAAGCCACCAAGAATAACGCTGTGCTTCCTGGCAATCAAAGGATGAATTCAAAGATACTGCATTTCTTGTAGTAATCCATCCATGCCAAGCATACCGCAAAATTCAATAAGAGATGCAACAAAAAGGAATCATTACCACATCAAGCAAAGGGGATTTTCTAATTTACTGTAACCTGTAGAAAACATGGGTGAAACTGTTAAGTATCAAGATTCATGCATAGATGTGCGCCATCACCCGACCTCGATAACGTTGGAGCCGCGAAGAGACACGACTCTCATGATGCCCTGCCCTTCTCGGAGCGAAATACCGTCCTCCTTCGACGCCCTCCTAATATTCTTTCTACCTGACGCTTTCATGGTGCCGGCCCTCCCCCTCCGATACACGCAGCTCCGCTTTCCTCCCCTACAAAATCAGCAGCGTCTCGTGCGAATGGCAATCGATGGATGTCGCAAACACAGAGATTACTGCAAAATCTGACAAAGATCACAAATAAATAGGCAACCACAGAAATTATCCTCAACAATAGCGAGCACAAGAAGCAGGAGAGCAACCGCTTCCCGATCTGACAGCAGTTGAGAGCAGCGGCGGGCGGGCCGTCGCCGGACCTGCGGTAACCCTAGAATGAGGAGAATTCCCGGGCCCGAGTAAGATGGACGCCGCTATTTAACGTCCCCAAGTTTCTGGTTGGCCAAATAGTTGGGTCCCACTGTCTTATATTTATATTAGATGATAAAATAAGCAACAAGTATCCAAAATTAGTAATAAATTAATAATATTTTGCATTGTAAATAAGATAATATAAGTATATGTTTAATATATAATTACATTTCAAATAATAGTATTCTAGATTCAATTCAAATAAATCTAAATATATTTTTTGATAAATAATTTTTTTTAAAAATCAACTCTAATATGGAGAAATACAAATATTTTGTAATATAGAATTTTATTAATAAAATTTAAAAATAAAAATAAATCATATAATAAAATCATAAATTGATTGGAGAGTTAGAGAGCTAAAGTGTATGCTAGGTTCCTCTATAAGAAGAAAAAAATATTCAAAATATTTTATATATGTGTGATATATAATAAATACATTCAAAATATTTTTTTTATATGTGACATGTCGACTAGGCAAAAACATCCAAAGTACTTAATGTGTGTCAAAATATCTCATGTGTATGGATATGTTTCTCTAATTAAAAAAATAAAATATAATTGATGACACCAAAAGTATTTTTTTTCATTATCCTTTCATCAATGATATGAAAATATTTAAGATATCTGACACAATTCAAATATCTCCTTTGTATATGGTTTAATTACTTACCATGTAAAAAAACATATAAAGCGATTAAAATCGAAGCATCCCTCTTATATCTTGATGCATCAACCCATACTAAAATGTAACAAAATGACTACTTAATTATTTTCTGACACATGCAACAGCCATGCAAATTCTAAAATAGACATTATGCCTTTTGGATTAAATGAGACAGAAAATAATGATTTTTTGACCTATCAGAATTCAACACTTAGAGTTCAAATAATGTATTTTAGATGTGCCATATCAATTTCTAAGATCACAAAGAGTTTAATAGATCAACAAGATATCTAAAGAAAAATATTTTCTACCAAACTAAAGGTTACAAGACTTAACACAACAGATTTAGAGGGGTTTTGGACGCAAACTAATGATCTCTTGCAGCTTAAAATTCTAAAAGCCAAAGCACAAACAACCATTGCAGTTCTTACACAAACAACAAGCACATATATATATATATATATATATATATATATATATATATATATATATATATATATATATATATATATATATATATATATATATATATATATATATATATATATATATATATATATAGAGTATCCCTAAAAACAAGGATAGCATCACAATGGATATCTCTGCTTCTTAAGATAACGAGAACCTCCTCCTCCTGGGCTTGGTCACATCCACCACAACACCGTCGTCCATGTTGGAAGTATCCTTGGATCCCTGCTTGAAAGGATTAAGCTTCCCCAGAGTCCGGGAAACCGAGGAGAAGAACATGGTCTTCTTGCTTCTGGCCTTGACCCCGCTCCCCTGTCCTCCCCCTCCTCCTCGATGCAACTCCGACACATACATCTTCATCCTCGCCAGCTCCGATCGCAGGGCCTCGTTCTCCCTGATCAACGAGACGTCGGCCTTCAGCCCGTGGTCTCGTCCCAGCGTTGCACCCGGTGCCCCAGCCGCTGCCCCGTCCTCCATTCCGCTCCTTTGCTTTAGTTGGTCGTAGTACAGAGCGTGGAGGACAATTTGTAGGGGAAGCCGCTTGTTCTGCGAAGCATGGAGCCGGGCCTCGTACGACAGCTTCAACGGGTCTATCACACTGGACGCCTTCTCCCTCTCGATCTCGTCCAGCCCCGGGTGCGCCTGCGGGACATACCCAATTCAAGACCGATGGTAATTAGCTTGTGTTGATCCATGACTGAAAGGACTTCGTCGAGAGGGAGAAACATTGCTACACTTAGGGTAATTTGGACCTTGAGATAGATGTCGACGGCGCGGTAGAGGTCGTCATCGAAGCGGCGAGCTGACTTGGGGAGAGCTCCCGCGATCCCAGTGAACTTGGACACTGAGAGCTCCTCATCTGACGCGATCTTCCCAACAAAGCTGTCGACGGTACGCGCCACCTTCTGAACCATCGCGGAGCAGCAGGCGGCGCCACTATCTCCTTTGTAGACCGCCCCGCCCCCGCCGCCAGCCTCCCTCTCCGCGAAGTCGGCCACAATCCGCCGCGCCGTTTCCAGATCCACGACACGGTCGCCGGCGTAGTCCAGAGTGATGGTGAGGAGGTCGGCGACTGTCGCCTGGTCGAGGCAGGAGGAGGCCCGCCGCTCTAGCTCCCGCCGGCATCCCTCGGAGGCTTCGAGGAAGATGGCGGCCCGGAGAAGGTAGAAGATGAAGCCGACGGGAAGTGGGGAGTCGCAGTCGGGAAGGAGGATGGAAACAACGGACTCCAGAAGGCTGCTCTCCCGAGTCCTGTCGTTTCCGCCGGCTGGGGCGCTGTCGCCGGACGAAGGGTGGAGGAGGTGGGGTAGGAACTTCTCAGCGTAGACGACAACGGCAGCAGCGAGGGATTTGGGGTCGGCGCCGCGGGATTTCATGGCGATGAGGATCATCTGGAGGGAGGTCGGGGAAAGAGCGGCGAGCTCGCCGGCCCACCAGTTCGGTGGCGAACGTGTTGGCCGGTTCGACTCGTTGCACGCCTACAATTAAATTAATGCAAAAGGGTGGAGGTAAATGTAATTATATTGCTATATTTCGAGGGTGACATGACACCATGCTAAATCAAAGAGCATAATTTAGACGACGAAGTCTTATTAATATTATTGTGGGATTTTCTTAGATTTTATTGAATTTTTATTTGTAATGTATTGAGAAAAACAACGTAAACGTGGTTATATATATATATATATATATATATATATATATATATATATATATATATATTGCTGCGAGTAATTAATTAAACAGCATGAATAATTATCGTTAGGAACCTTCAAGCCGATGGCATCAACAGAGCGCTGCACGACCCGGAGCGACTCGGCCATCGGGAGGAGGGGGCCCTCGCAGGACCGGAGCAACGCCACCGCCGCGGGGAGTGTCTTCACCGCCGCTTGGTTGATGAACTCCTCCGTCCTCGCCGCCAGGTTGCCGCGGCAGTACTCTTCGGTCATCTGCAAGTACTCCGCCGCGCACCGCAGCGCCGCCACGTTGCGCACGGAGATCTCGAAGTTGACGCCGTAGCAGAACTTGGCCACCATCTCGAACACCTCCGCTCCGATCGGCAGATCCGAGAGATCTATGCAGCCAAGGTTGGCACTCTCCGACTCCATCACTTTCTTTCTGATGTAGCCGCTCTTCGCCGCCAGCACGAACTGCATAACAAGGTCAAAGAATTACTAGATAGAAGAACACCAAACATATGTGCGGGGGAAGATCTGCGTACCTTATGGAGCTGCAAAGTAGCGTCTCCGACCTGGACGACGATGTCGTTGGGGATATCTTGTGAAAAATCCCTGGAATTTAGGAGAAATTAGGAACAGTTTACAGACAACGTCATGGAGTGCTGCGGGTGTGTGAATCAGAGAGAAGAGTCGGTACCACTGGCTGCTTGTTTCCATGGCTGAAGAGAGACGAGAACTGAGGGCGGAAGAGGCCATGCCAAGCACGGAGCTCATCTACTCCCCGGCGACTAAGTATGAGCAGCATTGCTTTGCTTGGATATATAGCTGACTTGGAGAGTTCTTAGCCACGTCTTGAATCCGAGAGTTCCTTTCATTCTTCGGTGTGATATGGATAGACACCCACAATCCAAAACTTTTCCTTTTGCTTAGCCAGTAGAACTGCGTGTTTAACTCTAATCTCCTGCTTGTAGTTATATAAATGGGGAAGATTAGGTGCGGTGCCAAATCATGATATAATAAAATAATCTTTGAAATCAAGTCAAAAATCCCTCGGAATATGGAGAGCCATGGCTTCACATCTAATTGTTTCACGTGATGCCGACGGGTCGAGCAGCGTGTCAACATGGCCGCCAACGAAACGCATACATGTCCTGGTCAGCATCGTGCCACGTTGTATCCGGAGGTATATTATTATTTTCGATTCTAAATCGTGACGTTAAGTTTTCTGTTGAGATGGACATAATTTAATTGGATTCAACGTAGCTCATAAAGAATCGATTTGGATAGATTTGATTAATTCGATTATATTTTTAATATATCATGGTCCTCGATTAATCTTAATTTAAAAATCAATTAATATATGTATGACCGGAGGATAATCGATCCCTCTTCAGATGTATATAAATATATAATATTCTATATGAATAAAATTATTTTTTCATAATAAAATTTTTAATTTTTTATGTTGTATAATCCCTCCGCCCAATCGCATATCAACATCGTATAATAATCGACGAAGGTTAATTATTCAGATGATATAAATTTAAATATGCAAAATTAGATTTGTTTGGACTCAGATAAGAATGCATGTGGCGAAGGTCATCTTTTGATAAATTTCATTTGAAAGGTTGTGAATTCAAAAAAATATTAATAATTAAATTATCATAAACTAAAACAAATAGTTTACTATATGATATGGTACATAATCGTGTCATCCATGGGTGGTGCTCCGCTGTCACGTCAGCATAAAAGCTAAGGTGGTAGACCACCTCAGTTTAGCTCGGCAAACCCCTGACCGTACCAGAATGGGCGTCAGTCAGGGCACAAGGTGTCACCCTCCGAACTATATCCTCTACAGGTATGGGCGTCGTCTGCGGTACAATGCCGTCCCGGAGACCCTGGAGACAGCACCGATGTCGGCCCCCCCCCCCCCCAAAGCACACCCTCACACGGGCGAGAGCGCCGAGGGGTAGCGCTGTCCCAGAAAGCCCAGGATGGCGCCTTCGCAGCGCCATTCCAGAAAGCCCGAGACGGCAACCCCCGGACGTCACACAAAAACTCAAGGCGGCACGGTATCACACCTCGGGAGTCAGCCCTCCCTCTAGTATAAAAACCCTTGACCACGTTGCTCTAGGGGATGATTTTCTTCCAGGCTCTACTATTCCCCACAAAGTACTAACTTAGCCATTGAAGGGGTCAGGTCGTATCACCCTGACCCGACCTATGTGCAGGATCCTGAAGGCGCGAGGTGGATAGAGGCTAGGAAAAAGCACCTACCCAGGAACCTAGTCGGTGACTCCCTCCATCTGACCCAAAGCCAGCTCTCTATTTGAAGACCCATCGAGGCGATCTTAGCACATCCGGACCCGAACCAAGCCGTGTTAACTCAACGACCATCGCATAAAAATACACTAACAGATTGAGAGAGAAAGAGTTCTCCAAGAGAATCCGACAAGAGCAAGACTTGAGGAGAGACCGTATAGGCATGACAATATCATGCCGGGTATAGAGTCTCTAGGATATTGGACGGATGAGGGATTATAGATACATGGTAACTGAGGACAGATAGGTCCAAAGGATTGGATTCCCCTGTATCGTCTGGGGGCCACGGCGTAATGGCCTGATACGTCCGCAGTCAATGAGTTGGGTGAATTATTATAGAGATAATAATTCACTAAGTCAGAAGGAGTTCTGACATATGGTAGGTGTTGCGACGAGTAGAGATTTGGATTTGAGATATCCGCTAAACCCCCTATCTTATTAGATATCCATTAAGCCCCTGAATTATTGGATCCTGAGATGAGATCCAATAATTACTAATAAGAGATTATTGGGTAGAGACCCACTAATCCAAGAGACTTGGATAATTGGATGGAGATCTAATACCCAATAGGGCAAAATATCCATTAGGATTTTCAGGGGACCTCTATAAATAGGAGGGAACCAAAGCTCTATAGGCTGGGGGGTTTTTTTTCGTAGCCACCTCCTGTTCTCCTCTCCCTAGAGAGAGAGGTGCATCGTTGCAATCCCTGCCTTGTGGATACCGTTAAAGAGGAGGACGCTTGACCTCATTTATCCTCTCCCACAAATCTACAGGAATTCAGGGATATATGATCTCCCTAGGTATCTTCTTTTACACGTGCAGTTTTAATAGATTTGTTTTGATGCATCGATCTTCGCATGACGACGGAAACTTTTTACGAGAAATCTGGGGTATTTTGTTTTTGTTCTTCCGCTGTGCATGTGATGTCGCTCCTCTGAATGATTTCCTAACACTTATCTGGTAGTAGGCATCGTCCAAGATAACACTTATCGACTTGCCATAATGGAGGGCCACCCTATACCGAGAACATGGAACGTATTGAATTTGAAGAAGTTTTTTGTGTAGGCAGATCGAACAAGACAATATCGAGTTCTAATAAAGGATTTTCATTCAACCAAAAATTCAGTTACAAGTTGGGTTGATCATGGCTTACAATGCCTGCCCACGCCCGACCGACCCCTTCAGGAAAAAGGAAGACAAAACAACCGCCCTACTTCTTGGGTATGTCCAGGCTATTGTCAAAAGGAACCTCCTCGGGCATGTTGACGCCTTCATCTTATGGCAGGAAAGCGAAGGGATCCTGAAGATTGGGGTGCCACAATCGGAATCAGGCTAGCACGATCCGGTACCCATACTCGTAGGTGACCTGCCACGACCGAGTCAGCCCGAGTTGGAAGCTTTGGGACTCTTTGTAGGCCTTGATCAGCTGCTTGTCCTTCTCGGACTTCTAGCGAACCTCCTCGGCCAGTGCCTTGACCGACGCATAAGCCTTAGCACGGACCGCCTCTAGTTTCTTAGAGAGCTCGAGCAATTCCACCGCCATCGAGCGAATTTGGGCTTGTGCCCCCTTCAGCTACGCCTGAAGTTCCCACTTTTGCCGTGCGACCTCCTTGAGCTTGTGTTTGAGGCGTGCTACTTCCGCCTCTAGATCGGTCGCGCGCTGCTCGATAGCAACCACGACTTTAGGTGCCGCCCCAACCCGAAGCTCCTCATTCTGGCTTCATAGCTCGGCAATACGGTCGCCCATTTTGTTGATGACCCGGCCAACATCACGCACGCGATCGATTAACGCCATGGCATAATGTTGGCCCTGCAAAAAGAATGGGTTAGAGCGACAACACCCAAACAATATCGGGAAACCAAGGATAAGATACTTACCCACAGTAGCGACTTCGCGGACTTAGCAACCGAGACCTCCGAGGAGGAAGTATACAACTCCCGAGCCAAGTCGGGATGGAGCCCCCTGCGGATGAACGAGGTCGCAAAGTCATCATCGGCCCACACCCAGTCCCCGTGGGATAAATTCCCCTAATGAGACACCAGCGAGTCGAACGCCTCTCCCTCCGGAAGGTCACCCATCACTGGAGCCTGGTAAGGCTCATCTTTGGCACGTGCAGGGATGCGATAAAAGTTGCGCATGGAAGGCAAGCGTGGGGCCTTCCCCGCCTCTTCCCGACTGGGGCTAGCTTTGCCTCACTTGCGACTGGTTCCCACACAGGGGGCGTGCTCGACAAAAGCCCCCCCCCCTCCTGCTCGAGCTGTGACTGCCTTGGACTTCTTGGTGGCGTAGACTTTTATCTTTTTCTGTGGTTAGTCAGCCTTGACCTCCACGAGCACCTCCTGGTGTTGAATCTTATATTTTGATAATGAAACTAATTGATTATGTTTTGTGATCTAACTGTATTTTGAGTTACGCAAGTCTACTATTAATCAAGATTAGACAGTTGATGCTGGAGGAATTGACGTTGTGCCAGAAGTGATCACGTTAGGATATTGGATGTCGAGCTAGAGGTTCGATCAACAATTGGCAGGAGGCTTCGGACGTCAGGAATCAGGCCAAGAAGAGTGGAGTTGCACCAAGGATATCGGAGTTGCAGAGGTCAACCATCGATTGGGCAACGGATCACAAGAGAGGACGATGTGTCAAAGAATCGGATGAAGCACCGACCAATGACATGCCAGGCAACTGAATATCAATTCGTGTTGTAATAATTGTTTAGATCGAAGTAGAGTTTTGTTTGTGTGTGTGTAGGAATAACTACGATGATGATGAAGACATAAAGCGAAACAAAGTGCTGGAAGACAAGTGTGATGGATCGTTGGGACTTCGAGAGTTCGAGGAAAATTTGAAGATTCATTGAGAGTATTGCCGGAACTGATTGAGAACGAGTAGAGAGCTTGCCGAAGGGTTTTTAGAAGTTTGCCGGAAGGTTTGTCGGAAGTTCACGGAGCTTGCCAAAGAAGCTTGTAAGAACTAGCCAAGATCATCGTAAAGTCCGAGAGCTTGCTGGGAGTCCACAGAATGGTTTCCGAGGGTTCGTCGGAAGACCACCAGAAGTTTGTCAGAAGCTCGCCGGAAGAAGTCTTGACTTGTCGGACTTTGTAATAGCTTAGAAAATGTCTTTAAATTTGTAGTTAGTACATAATTTGATTTAGTATTAGGTGTTAATCCTATAAATTAAGTATGGGCCAATTTGGCCTTGATTTAGACCAGTTTGGGCAGAGTTTTTGGCCCAAACCAGAATGCTGTAATGTGTTGGGCGGTGGCACCACCTAGTGGCCGAAGGGGCCGGCGGTGGCACTGCTGCATTGGGTGGTGAATCGCTTTGTACCTTTGTCGGTCGACAAGCGACGAGCGATGCACCGCCAAAGACGACACGGAACAACGAAAGAGATTCAAATTTGGGCTCCAAATTTGAATCCTCTTAGGGTCTATAAATACCCCAAGTGTTCCCGTAAGAAAGAAAACAAGCATAACACTTTGAAAGCAAGAAAACTCTATTCAAATCTCTCTAAAAAATCCTCCTTAGTTTTTCACTTATATTCCACCGAAAGAAAGGAGAGAGTGCTTGTAAGGGTTTCCTTCTAAGCCCATCAAAAGGAGAGGAGTTGTAAGGGAGTTCATCCTCACCCGTTGGAAGGAGGATAGCTAGTGAAAAGCCAGTGGCCTCAAGCAAGAGGAATCGGGAGTGGATGTAGGTCGGATGACCGAACCGCTATAAAAATCTAGTTTGCATTTATGTTCTGTTATTTACTTTGTTGCAAGCCCTTTCCACTTAATTTGATGCTCTACTTCTCATCTCTGCAAATATCTTTGAGTTAGAGCTTTTCTTATACGATTCCACTGATATGACTTTCATAATACGAAACAAAGTTTTCACCATACGAAGTTTTCGAACTTATTTAAATTATCAAAAATCTATCATTCTTTACTGCTGCACTAATTCACCCTCCCCCCTCTTAGTGCCGCTCAATCCCTAACACATGGGAGATCCCGAAGTCGGCTCCATCGTCAGGCGAGGAGCTAGAACGGATAAAGGTCGTCCCCCTCGCGTAGTCTTAAGGTTCACCATCTCTGCGAAAAGACAAAAGGCTAGATGAGACACTAAACGACCTATGAGGACTAGTGGCGTTGGGCTAAGGCCCACCTCGACGAGCCACTGCTTGGTTATATTCCGTATGACTAGAGAGGTAGGAAGGATCCCCCTCAGCCTCCCGAGGCCCTCATTCTCCTCATCAGTCAGCCTCGGAGCAGAATTATCTATCATGTGCACCGACCATCGAAGGCCAAAGCTCCAACCCCACGTGCAACTAATGTAGAAGAACCTTCCCTTCCATCCCTTGTTGCTAGAAAGGGCCCCGCTAACCCTAAAGCCCGACCGAGCTGATAGGTAGTAGCCCCCCGACCCCTTAGAAAGATAAAAACAGGACAGGAAAAGAGATCGGGTCGGGGTTATGCCAGTATTATAGCATTCCTCTAGGAATATCACTAGATAACGCTAAGAGTTCGATGCCATCTGTGACAGGGAGATGCGTCATAAGGACAGACAGGACTCGATGACAGGATGCAGGGGAAAGCATGGTCCCGCCTCGAGGGCATCCATAGTTAGACTAAACCCTCGAGGAAATGGGTCATATGCCCGCTATCTTGACTGAGGGGCATGAAGCTTGTAATCTACCGGGATGTTGTAGTGCTCTCGGATGTTACTGAGCAGATCCTTGCTCACCGTGGAGTCGAGATCATGTCACCACATTAGGGCCTCAAGGGCTCGTGCCGCCTTTTCATTGACAAGTGAATCGCGGCCCGAGGGCAAGGGGCTCCCCCCGATGCTACTAGACAAGGAGGAAAAGGAGGAGGTCATCCCGACTGACTTGAAAACGGAAGGGAGAGTGAATCGAGAAGAGGAAGACGTTGGATATCGGAAGAACGATCGGAGAAGACGATGGAGGCTGAAGGGGATGACCGGAGAAGACGATGGGAATCGGGGAGGAATGACTAAGGAGGTTACTAATAGAGAGCGTGTGGGAAGAGGACTCCACGATACTTATAGGAAAAATCCTGCCAACCCAAGTAACCCTTTGCCTCTCTAAGAGTGGACGACAACCTACTCCATCATTAATGCCCACCTACATAGCATGTCGTGTCGGGCAGCCCAAACGTCACCCGACAATAAATGAGGGCTAACTTGGCACCTGGAGGGTGCGCAGAATGCCTGCCAAAGCACGGGCTCTTAAAATTTGGCGCTTGAAACCCCATGGCTCAACACCCCAAGATCGTCTTTCAAAATCTGCCATGAACAGGGATATGCTCGATACCACGAGAAGGTCCTTTGAGGCCCTCGGTATATGGGAAAGCTTCCTATGATTACTTGAGTCGAATACCTCGATCGCAGACTGCCCGAGTCGTATACCTCGGTCGCAGATTGCTCGAGCAGTATACCTCGATCGTAGACTGCCTGAGCCATATATCTCAGCCGCAGAATACATGAGTTATATACCTCAACTGTAGACCGCCCGAGTCGTATACCTCGGCCACAGACTGCTCAAGTCGTATACCTCAGTCACAGATTGCTCGGGTCATATACCTCGACTGCAAACTGCCCGAGTCATATACGTTAGCCACAGACTGCTCAAGCCATATACCTCGACCGCAGACTGCTCGAGTCGTACACCTCGACCGCAGATCGCTCGAGTCATGTACTTCAGCCGTGTGATGCCCGAGTCGTACTGCTCGGCCGCAAATTACCCAAGCCGTGTACCTCGGCCGCAGACCGCTCGAGTCGTACTCCTCGACCGCAGATTATCCGAGTCGTGTACCTTGGTCGCAGACTGCCCGAGTCGTAGATCCCGATCGTAGATCGCCCGAATCGTGTACCTCGGCAGTAGATCACCCGAGTCATACACCTCAGTCGCAGATCGCCCGAGTTGTGTACCTCTGCCGCGAGATGCCCGAGTCGTACTCCTCGATCGTAAATTGTCCGAGCCGTGTACCTCGATTGTAGACCGCCCGAGTCGTGTACCTCGGTCGCAGACAGCCAGAGTCGTATGCCTCGACCATAGACCACCCGAATCGAACACCCCGAAATCTTCTCAATGATAGCATAAAGGCAAACCGGAAGTCTCAGCTCCTTGGAGCAAAAGACACGCCTCGACCTTCCTCCCCCTCCCCCCGGCAAGAATCAATACATGGCTTCCTTGGGGGGGGGAGGTGGGTGGGGAGAGAGAATGATAGGGTACATACCCATGCCACCCATGGGTGGCACTCTGTTGTCACGTCACCATAAAAAACTAAGGTGGTAGACCACATCAGCTTAGCTCGACGAACCCTTGACCGTACCAGAATGGGTGCCAGCCATGGCACAAGGTGTCACCTTTCGAACCACGTCCTTGTACGAGCATGAGTGCCGTCCTGGAGACCCTAGAGATGGCACTGATGTGGGCCCCCAAGGCACGCCCTCACGCGGGCGCGAGCGCCGAGGGGTAGCACTTCCTAGAAAGCCCGGGACTGCAACCCCCGGACGTCGCATGGAGACTCGAGGTGACACGGTACCACACCCCGAGAGTCAACCCTCCCTCCATTATAAAAAACCCCAGACCACGTTGCTCTGGGGGAGGATTTTCTTCCTAGCTTTACTATTCCCCACCAAGTGCTAACTTAGCTATCGGATGGGTCGAGTTGTATCACCCCGACTCGACCTGTGTGCAGGATCCTGAAGGCGCGAGAGAGATGGAGGCCGGGAAAGAGCACCTACCCAGGAAGCTAGTCGATGACTCCCTTCATCCGATCTAGAGCCAGCTCTCCATTTGAAGACCCACCGAGGTGATCTTAGCATATCCGGACCCGAACCAAGCCTTGCTGATTCAGCGACCACAGCATAAAGATACACTATGCATATATATTTTTTCATAATATTTCTAATTATTATTTATTGAAAGTTATTGACAAGTTTATGTGATAACAATTAAATCCAGGCAACGAGCCACACTATATAGCTAAAAAAAATATGTCGATTTCTCTCGATTCGAGTTTAGGCTCGAGTCGATTTCGAACCGAGCGTGAACCGGGTTTGAACTCCAAGGAACCGAGCTAGAGCAGCTCAAAGCTCGGCTTCGGCTGGGCTCGGCTACAACCCTAGGCTTTGTTCCGCCCAAAACAATCGCTGTGGCGTTCCTCGGCAGGCAACAAAGATCGTAGACGACTGCCGGAAACCCCGAAGCAGCAGGACGTCTCCGGAGAGGTCGATTTGCCAGCGACGGCGAGAAGGGAGGAATGAGCTGGCTTCGTCGTGTATGTCGGCCGCTGCCGCGGACGCTATTCTCCAGATCGAGCCTTCGTCATCCGTGTTCCGGAGGCCGCCGTGGTAACTGCGCTCTGATCGTAGGAGGCTTCTTGATCGGAAATCGTGGGAGAAGGAGCGGTTTTGCGCCTCGCATCAGTGGATTCCCGTCGGTCTCGTATTCTACAGGATCGGCAAGTCACCCTTCTCTTCGTCTTCTTACCCTTTCCGCGTGGTTCCCTCTAGGTTCTTTTGTGGTTGATTTTTGTCTGCGTTGCTTTTGATTCTTGGCATATCGATTGGTCCCGGTTGGAGGTGGGCGAGGCATGCGATGATTAGCACATTCTTCCTTGAGATACTACTGGATTCGACTTCTGATTCAAAGTTGCCATTTTGATGATGAATGTTGTCTTTGAAACATAATCACATTATTGAGTATTTTATTGAAGAATAAATTTTGTTATTACTTCGGAATGAGGGAATGAAATCACGTCGAGTTGGTTTTTGTATCCTAAGATTTGAGCCGATGCTTAGCTTAGAATTCTTGGAATACATGGTTGCACTCGCATAAAAAAGATGAAGTTGGTTTTGAAATAAGTAGAGCTTCGAAACAACAGCAATAATGCTGTATTTAGCTGTTATGAGAAGATTCATGTAGCAGAGTAAAATTAAAATGAACTAAGGCCTGAAAAATAAAGCGCATATAGTGAATAATATGAAAAAAAGTACAAGTTTATAGAGACATAATATCTAGTCATGAAATGTCGAGCATGAAATAGACTAGGATACTGGCGTATTCTTCATAGATGTTAAAGTGGCTTACTAAATTTCTAGAATGCTGAAAGTGTGTTCTATGGTGTGATCATTGCATTAGAGTTCATGGATTCTTGAATCTACTCCAAAAATCACATCATATATGCATGCCCGCATCTCATGAATCGGATGAAGCTTTCTAGTGTTTAATTAAAAAATCATCAGAAATGGACCCGCTTGTTTTCACTCCATACATATATCATATTGTAACACATCGTGATAATGTATTTGTTGTATATAATGTTGTAAAATTATTTTCCAATGCTCCGGATATGTACTTCTTGTATCCTTGCTTTGTCAGGGGATCAGTTCTATTGTATCCATTCACATGCTAATATCCATGCTTACTCACGGATACAATACTCCTGTGTCGTGTGTGTTCAATATATGGAGCAACAAATACAGGAGTAGGAAAGGCTTGCCGTTACAAAATTGACTTGACCCAAGTTGCCTTTGTTCTTCTGGATTCACGGAACAACTTGTCAGAAATATGACTGGGATATACAGTACACTGATGAAAATTGGCTTCGGCTAATGCATATGATTCATGAGCAAACTGAGCGTGGAGGTTGTAGAATGATTTCGAGATAACCATCCATTTCCAATTTTTTCTTCCCATGTCTTATCTGTCTTTTCTTATTCTGCTATAAAATCTCTAAAGCCCTACAAAACCAATTCTACAACTGGCTGTTCAAACCTTCTCCATCTCTTAATCTTCCTTCTCATTTACTTCTATCAACCTACGAGTGGTATACCCAACAGCCCACAAATAATCCTTGTCGTCTAACAACTTATCATTCCCTTAAACTGCTGGATATTTGGTCTCATCATTGCAATGACATTTTCTACATTAAACGAAGCAACCTAAACAACCAATTAAAATTACTTAGAAGAAGTCGCCTTCAACACCCTATCTCATTCCGCAAGTTCAGGATCTGTTTGAATCTTATGTTTTGTGTTTTCATTGCCGGTATTGTTTCCACTTAGACGAAGTGTGCTTTCAGTGGAATCTTCATTATTCCCCCATTCCCTTCCTATGCCCTATTTTTTTGTACTCTATCCCCGTACAGGTTGTCCTACTTTTAGATGGAAATTATTGAAGTAGATTGCCATGTACTAATAATTGTTACAAGGTAGAAATAAGCAACCATATGCAATACTTGCATAACTGCTTAAAATTATGTAAAACAGTTCATTTCATCATGGTTCTTATGATTTTTAGATTTTGTTCCCTGCAATAGGTCTGTTTACAGTCATATGCTTTTTGTGTATCTAAAAAATTTACCTGCAGAGATACATCTTGGGTGTCCCACTTGTTCACAATGTTTTATTCAATAACATGGCCATTGGCTGTATATTTTCAACTCTGTTTACACATTCCATTGCAACACAGGTTTCTGTTGAACAAGAAAATGTGATTAAGGCTTTGGAACTCGTTATTTCTACTGAGAAGGATGAGTCAATTTCAGTTAAGGAAATCTGTACTATTTATATTGAGAAACTCTGTAGATCAGGCAATCTGTCAGATGCTGCTTATTTATTAAGACATTTGCACAGTAGAGACATCAATGTGTGTCTGAATACCTACAACATTCTTCTTACAGCAATAGTTGAATCAAATAATTTCAGTCTTTTCTCCGAGGTCTTCAAGAGTTTGCTAATATCTAGTCTGCCTCCTGATATTACTTCTTATAACAAAGTTGCAGAGGCTTTTCAGAAAGTGGCTGATTCAGATCTGGTAGTCAACTTCATCAAAGATGTGTGTGACAATACATTTGGTAAAGATCCTACTGTCATAAACAGGATCATTTTCGTGACCGCCAAATTTGGGCAGATTGACAAAAGCTTGATGATATTTAAAATGTTGAAGAATCTGGATTCAAAACTGGACACAGTTACATTTAATACAGTTTTAGCAATATTGGGCAAAGCAGGTCGAATAAATGAGATGATGGCTGAATTTATGGTTATGAAGGATCTTGGGCATATTCCTGATATGATTACTTATAGCACCTTAATCAACTGTTTGCGGAGGCTTGGTAGGCTTGATCTTTGCAAGACCATTGCAAATGAAATGCTTGAGCAAGGATTTGAGAAGGACTTGCTTACTTACACTGCCCTAGTCGATGCATATGGACGGGCAGGGCATGTCGAAGATGCACTTGGGACATTTGAAGAGATGAAGAAATCTCAACATCCTTCTGTTTATGCCTATCGTTCAGTTATCAGTGACTTGAAAAGGGCAGGAAAATTTGAATTAGCACAACGTATATCTGCAGAAATGAACTCGAGCACTACAAAGCTTGCTGGTCCGAAAGATTTTAAACGGAAAAGAAAGAGCAGATGGAAGATTAAGCAAGTTGGTTAAGGTCTCGCTTATGGTTTTCTCTTTGAAGTTCTATTTTTGCTGTTGCAAAAGTTGGACACCCAACAGTTCGAACTTGATTCAGAACAAAAGCTGCTGGGGAAGATTTTCACTTGGATCTGCGGAGATTTTAAGACGAGATGAAAATAATTTCAAAGTTGTTGATGACTGAAAAAAGTCGAAAGTCCCTGGGTGGTATCTTTGAGCAACTGAGTTTTCTTCTTCAATGCAAAATACACAAAATAAAGCAATTCTCTTATTGGAAAATTTACTGAGAGGGTAGGTACACATATCATCACCAGAAAACTGATCTCACCGGCAAGTACAAACTTCTGCGACTCTTTCAAGAATCTACTTGTGGGATCTGAACACTCCTGCAGAAAATGTTTTGGCTATGGATGGCCTCTGCAAAACATGAGCTCACCAGGTGCATTGTGGACTGTATCAGTGAATTGGAGTTTGTTTGGCATGGAACATGATGGTGTATCTCAGCCAATCTCTTGTTGATAAAATTGAAAGCAAGATTTCATCCAAATCTTCTGCACTTTTGGTCTGAGATGTGTTCTTGTTTTGGCTGTGTATCTAAGTAGAACATCAAACTGTACCATGAAAGAAGAAAACTGGTGACAGGTTCATCTTATGACACATCTGAAACCAAATATTAACCTTTTCAATTTGCTAGTGAAGATGTTACAGAGAATCAAGTGGTATTAACTTTGTTTAATAATCATCATTCCGATCTTTAGAGATCCACACGACTACTAAGAAATGCAAAATACTTGCACATAAACCTATATACAGAAATATAACATGTCAACCCTCACAACTTTCGATCACCTAATCCTTCTTCAAGTCACCATAAATAGCACATCCAACCAGCGCATTGACAGTGAATGCACATTGTGTGCTGGGCATGACAGGCTTCTATACATTAATCACGATACATTGGAGGATAATGACTTGCATTTCTGCTTCTAAATGGGGACAGAATGTGACAATAATCTTCGTATGGAACCCTTCACAATATCTCATTTATCAAATTATGAACTCGGGCAACATCAATCATTTTATATCTTCTGGCTAAATTAATGAACTCTTTATATAGTCTTGATAACTAGGATATTATTATTTCTTCCTTCCTCCTCGTCTTCCCTTTTTTTCTTTCTCTAAGGATGATATCAAGGAAAAATAAAATAAAATCAATAATAAGAGAACCATAAATAGTAAAATAATATTTTATTTATTTTTAAAAAATATTAATAATAAAGAGATTATCAATAGTAAAAGATAATTATAAATAGTAAGCTTATGAGAAAAAGAGAAACTGCCAAATATATTGCAGCCAACCCCACCCACCCCTGTGAGGTGAAGGGCTTCCAACCAAGAAACCCAATTGAACCCTAGCAAGCACAGTATGTGTCTTTCTCAACTTATTTCACTTTCATATGATGATTTTGAAAATTTTTTTATCAGACAAACCTCTCACTGAATTTTTTTTTATTTTATGAAACAGCAGAAAAGAAAATTGAAGAAAATCTGAGGACTAATTTAGTTTATCACATATTAAAAAAAATTGATTATTTGAGGGATTACTTCACATGTGTTTTTATTACATGGCAAAATCTAGAATATTTTAATTTAATTTTCTAGATTAAGAAACAATTGTAAAAAAGAAAAAAAAAATCAAATTATGACTATGATTAAATAATATAAATTCTGATTGAAGATGTTGAAGAGCTTTTAGGTCTATCAATAAAATAAAATGATCAAAAGAGAAGAAGATTATTTTTCAAATGAAATCAAGAATATTATTTCTTTAAATTTTATTAATATACTATTTTTATTTCTATATTTCTTTTTTCTCATCTTACTTGTCTATAAGAGTACAATGTTTTGTGAGTTATTTGCTCTTGGACTACATATTTTAGATTAATTATATATTATCTTTTGTAATTAACTATTTTTAGTATTTCTCAACAGTTATATTAGGATATCTATATTTACAAAAATAAAATATTTAATTATATTTTTCTTCACAACGTTAACTCTACTGATAAAAATACATATACGTATTTAGTGATAAATCTTACAATATTTCTATTAGTAAAATCGATGATGTGAAACAAAAATAAAATTAAATATTTTTTTCATAAACATAAAATCTTAATATAATTATTAAAATAATAACAATCGACATGATAAAGATAACTTTTGGAATAATATAGGAGATGGTATAATTATCTGAAATATTCTTTACGGTAAACTATGTTGATATCCTGCTGCATCAGTTCTTTTGCTTCTTCTCGCTCTTCGTCCTCCTCAGCTCCTCCAGAACGGAGTGCGCGGTGCAGTAGGCGATCGCCTGCACGGTGACCATGGGGTTCACCCCGAGCGCCGTGGGGAGGACGCTGGCGTCCGCCACGAACAGCCCCTCCACCTCCCACGTCTCCCCCCGGGAGTTCACGGCCGACGTCCTCGGATGTATTCCCATCCGGCAGCTCCCCATCTGGTGAGCCGAGTAGACCGGCGTCGACAGATCCCTCAGACCTCTCCCGCTTGTCGCTTTCACGAACCTCTCGAACTGGTGCGAGCTCGCCGACCTGACGTTTAGCCGGTCGCCATGGCAGTGCTGCGTCCCGATCTCCTCTGCCCCTGCGGCTGCCGTGATACGCAGGATCTTCTCCAGTCCCCTCTGCAGGTTCTTCTCGTCCGCCGCCCCCATGCGATACCGGATGCATCCCGATGAGTCCACCGTGCCGGAGCCTCTGTCCCTGGCCAAGGCAAATATGTGCGCGGTGCGCGAGAACCGCGTCATCCTGTCCTTGTAGTCGGCACCGGACACCCATGGGGTGGCCACTGAGAACATCCCCGGGTGCAGTGCCGGCGTCTGGATCACCGCGCCGTACCCGGACGTCGCGAAGTTGGAAACGACCGTCGACATCGTCGTGAGGATCGCGCCTTCGTAACTGGTGATCTTCTCCTGGTTCTCTTTGCTCGGCTGCCACCTCGAACCGGACTCGGGGAAGTAGCCCCACGACATCACCACCGGATGGAGGTGGAGGTGCCTCCCGATGTTTGCATTCCGAAGGCCACTCTTCTTCAGTAGCACCGGCGTGTTGAGCGCCCCGCATGCGACGACGGTCACCTTGGACCTGATGATGCACCTTTCCTTCTTCCCCCTCCAGCCGTCCCTGAACTCGAAGACGACCCCGGCCGCAACGTTCTTCTTCCTTCCCGCGTCCGCGTGCAGAACCCTGAGGGCTCTGCTACCCGGAATGATCACGCCGTTTCCTGACTCAGCCATGTCAACGAGCCACGTCTCAGACGTCCCTTTCTTGCTCCCGTCCCTGCACCCGTAGCAGCACCAGCCGCAGTCGTGGTCGGGCGGCGCGTTCTGCCCAACCGTTTGCACCGGGTATCCGAGCTCGGCGCACCCCCTCCGAAGGACGGCGTTGGCGAGGCTCTCGTGGCGGACTTCGCACTGGACGCCCATGCGACCGCATACGGCGTCCAAGGCCTCAGCGTAGACGTCGCTGTCGAAGAGCTCCAGCCCGTGCTGGTGCCGCCACTCGGATGTCACGTGGTCCGGGGTGCGAATGGACGCCGACCAATTGACCGCCGAACCGCCACCGACGGTGGAGCCAGCGAGGATGAACACTCCCAAGTCCTCGGTGGTGAGGACGCCGCAGCCCTCGTACATGTGATCCAGAGCCGGGCGCTCGAGCAGCGTGAGATTGGTCCGGGCGTGGTAGCCACCTTTCTCCAGGACGACGACCTTAAACCCAGCCTTGGCGAGGACACCAGCGACCACCCCGCCGCCGGACCCTGATCCAACGACCACAGCGTCGCAGTAGATGGTACGAAGGGGTTTGCTCTTCGAGCCGTCAGGTCGGCTTTGGGAGGTGACGAGGGAGAGGCCAGCTCTGGACAGGGAGGAGCAGAGCACATCCGTTGGACCCGCCATGTGTACCAGTGCCTTGTAAAGCGGCCCGTATCGTGCTCCCTCCTCCTCCTCCTCCTCCGCCTCCGAGCTGCTCTTAATTGCCAGCTTGGGATCGGGCCCGACGTAGCCAATCGCCTCCCAAGCGGGGTTCTCATTCTTCTCGTTCAGCTGCCCATGACCATATGGAGTTAGATCTTGTCATGGTAAATAAAGGTGGAAGTAAAAGAAATGTGGTTGCGAATGGGGATTGCCGAGTCCGGACATGAAGACGCAAACTATATGGCAAATGACATCCAACGACGAATCTTGTAACAGTTAGCTATACTCGACGATAAAATAATTCCTGCGACGCCATTTTTTTGCATCGTCTTTCCCATATTTCTTCTCTATTTCACAAATGTGATCTATAATCTTCATGTTTAAAAGAACATATCACATCGTTGTCGGTCAAAATCTTAGATCAATTCTACGTGCTATATGGCAATCCTGTGGGTCCGCTTCATGAATTCTTTTCCATCATCCTGTACGAGTCTTCTAAGTCAAGTGCCATCAAAGATAACAAGTAACACCAACCAAGATCGACAAGTACCGCTGTCGGTATCTTGTCGCCATGTCACAAATAAATGGTCGATTGAACTCGATAATCAACAAAATTTATCAACGCCACGGGCCAAATTATGATTGTGTATATTGGTGAGTATGACATTTATTTCATATACGGCACAAATTATAGATATATTTTAAGCCAAATGTTAACTCAAGGAACTTATGTCTGACTCGATGCAGAATAATGAGCAGTACTGTGCTGATGTCGAACATAAAAAGGGGTTTTTATATCAAAGAAAGAAGAAAGGATATCTCGTTGAGGTTTTTTATTTTGGAATTTTCTGAGCAAATTAAGAAGAAAATGATGTTGGAGAAATAAGAAATGAGAATGGAACTTTTGTATCTGGTCAATGGGATGGTAGGAATGCTTTCGTTACATGTCTGTGCATAATTTGATTCAATACACTTCCGAAAGGATGACCATTTTATTTCGGATCCTTTAAAGAAGTCAAAGTTAAAGTAGTCAATACACTGCCAATGTGACGGAGCGATGATAAGAAGCGCTCACCTGGGTGAAGTAGAAGAGGACGACGAGAGCCTTGAAGCCCCTGTACGTCACCCGAAGCAAGAAGATGCAGCTCGTGGACCACGACCGGATGATCTCCTCCCGCCGCGCCGGCTCCACTTCCGGGAAGCTCCGGAAGAAAGGGAACCGGCAGGAGAGGCTGTTCGTGCCGCAGAGGATGAAGGTGCCGAACCACGTCGAAAGCAGCCACAGCGCGAGCCTCAGCTGCCACAGCCGAGGATGTTGGAGCCTCTCGGACAGGTACCCCCCCACCTGCACACGGTGATCGTTCGTTATCGGCCGGTGGCTAGCTAACCAGCAACTTCCAAAAGCTGAATTGTTGAACCAGCGGCGGCCGTACAACTTCCGGCGTTCCGATCATGGACGCGGAGTTGGCGTAGTAGGATCGGAGGGACCGGTGGGGAGCGTGGGGGACATGGATGGAGGGGAGGAAGGTGTCGCATACGGCCGTGAGGGAGTCCATTTCCCGGCCGCTGAGGCGGTTCACTGGCGCCGCATCCGGTCCGGCCCACGACGGCCAGGACTCGCCGGCCTCCAGGTCCTTCACGGCTCCCGTAAGGGAGGCTTCGTCGGCGACCGTGGTTCGACTCACTCGAACTTCGTGCTCTCGACCCATCGATAGCTGCTTCGCCTCTTCTTCTTTCCGGTTCCCAAGGTTGCACCCACAGGCTCTATGAAGAAGAAGAAGAGGTTGATGATAGTTGCATAAGAAGTGCGGCAGGATGATGTATATACACGTTGGAGCTAACGCGATCAACATTAATGCCCTTTAAAAGCCTAATCGATCGCCTTACCGGCGAACATTAATTTGCCTCGCCCTCTCCCTCTCCCAAAGTTAGACTCTTCACAAACGACACAAAAATCGTGCGATGGGCACACCTCACCGGTCCTGCCGAGTGGCTGTATCCACATGTGAGATTAAGGAATAAAAAAAAAAAGCTTCCAGCATAAAATTCATTTAATTTTTAATCGACTATTTATTTTCTCACTCCAAGAAATTTTGCAAGGTGCTAATGGGCATTGACTTTTTTCAACTCTCTAACCAATGTAGTGTTTATATATATATATATATATATATATATATATATATATATATAAAGATATTGTATTTATTATATTAATTGCTCCTGGGTAGATTTGAATATGAGATCCATCAACTTTGCAACAGTATCGTAACTAGCAAGCATTTCAATAGAGACAACATAAGACTGAAATTGACTTGCGGACCACTCATGCAAGAACTTGAATAAAATCTTTTTTTTTTCCTATAAAAATTATACGTGTGTTATTCTTTGTTCGTATTACTTTTAAAATTAAATTATCAGATTTATTTTTATACTCTAAAAAGCAAAAAAAAAAAAAAAACGTGTGATCCGACTAGTTGAATCATCGATTCCGATGGGATTCGGTGAGACAAACGCCTAGGCAATTTAAATATCATTAAAGGGGGAGCGTTAACCGTTGACATCGAGGTTCGGAGGAAGATACGGGCTGTGATCGTCGAAGGGCCTACCACCGGCGAAGCTTTGCGAACGTTGCTCTCGTGTGAATCGCTTGCTTCTCCGAGCCAATCGGCCATCTGAACTCGAAGCGGCCGGGAAGAGGGCACCTGCCGAGCGCAGATGGACGGAGAGACGGCGAGAAAAAGTAGGATTTGCGAACCAGTCACAGACGATGATTGGCCAAACTTGTGTTGGATCTGCAAACGTAGATTGACGTGTGTTTCGTCGTTGAAACTGAAAAGAATTGTTTGTTTTTTATTCGCTTGTTATTATATTTCTTGATGTTTCATGAGTCGTGGAACTCATTCTCGGTGCCCGTTGATCGTTAGGGCTGTTGCTTAGTCCCTGAACGAAATCACCATCCTGTTCTTTTCGAGATTGGAAGTTGAGCATGAATTGGCTGCTTCGAACGACGGCAGCGGGCCGGTCGACGGCGGAGGCCCCATAGTCAACAACGAAGACAAAAACCTTGGCCTAGAGGTCCTGGCGAGGGAGACCGGTGGCGGAAGCATTTAGCCTGCAATCTCCAGCGGACGTCTAGTCATCATGCAATCAAAGAACATTGACTATTGTGGGCAGGTGTGAGAGATTGCCCGCCACGGGTGCCGAAGCATAAAAAAACTGACAGTGACAGTTTGACTCCAACGTTGCTGGCCAGGGCAGATGGACCCCACCTAAAGAGCGATTGATTCATCGGTCGTCGGTGGCGAGCTGCGCGGAGATTCAACGGAGCAGTTAGTCGGTAGGCTGTGATAACTAATGAGGGTAATAATGATGACGTGACCCGACGTCACCCAAGAGAGGTGACGTCACCTGGACCGTGCATGGCGAAGGGTTGCGGAGGTCGTTCGTCCGGCCGACAACGTCTGGCCAAAGCAGGTCGAACGTCGATCGAGGCATGTTGCTGTCCCGCACGTTGACTGAGATATGTCGCCATCTCGCAGGAGCCATGTCCTCCACACAACGTCAGACGTTATCAGAGGTACGATCTTACCCTTGCGAGCGGACACACCAGAAAACAGTAACCTTTCCTATATAAGCCCATGCATTCAGGAAGAAGAGCAGGCCGCTCGGACCAGCAAAAACCTCCTCTAAAATCACGAACTAACTTGATCGTCGGAAGGGTTGGGCGGAGCTTTTCCAACTCGACCTGTATGTAGGAACGAAGACGGAGCGCACGTCGAAGAGCCCCCGTCGACATCGTCAAACCCTAGAGTCGATCGAGGAAGATCTCTGCGTATTCGAACCTGAACCTAATCGCGTCGGCCCCGAGGCCACGACGTAGAGGTGTTGACGCTGACAATAACCATTTGTTGAATTGCAGCGATTCCACGGCGGTGCAGATGCTCTTCGATTCCATTCGATCGTAGGAAGATTTAATTCAATCTACGTCATCGGATTGTGAAAAGAGGAAGCGTTGATTGCGCCACCCAGCTGCCGCCGTCACACCTTTTCCGCATCCCATCTCCGACCGTTGGAGTCTCCGTTGGGTGGGCACGGCGCAGCCAGATGTCGACCGAGGACACAAGCCAAGTGGACACCATTACGTTCATGCAAGAACCGTAGCTAAAGAGATCTACAGTTAGTGCTGTGCACGGGTTTGAAAATTCTGCATCGAGACGTGGTCTTTGATTGCTCCTAAAAGATTAAACGACGGCAATCAATTATCTGATCTTTATACGAAGAATATGATTAGATTCTAATTGATGTTATTGGCCAAGAAAATTAATTATGATAGTATTTTTTAAGAAATATCTTGACGAGAGAAACTCTCGTAATTATTTATTCTAGATTTTTTGTTCTCGTCTATAAATAAACATGACATGGGGGATACATGATATTATTGAAGGATTACAGATCTTCTCTCATCTCCTCTTACTCACATGAATCAATAAAGATCATAAGTCTTCCCTTTTGTCCCTAATTCATCGATCATAATAGTCTTGTAAAAAATAGAAAAAGAGGAGTATACATATGTAGTTCTTATTATAGATTGATATCGTTTTAGTTTTTGGATTTGACGATTAAGTGCTTGCAAATCAGAAAAAAGTTTTCCAAGAACCATCGAAAGGTACACATCTAAATTTAGATATATTGTTATTTAATTTCATATTTTGATATTAATTTTTTTTTTTGCATAACATATCATAAGGATGATTTTTTATGCTCATAATTGATATCAGAGTAATGATTACAAAATCAAATACTTTAGATCTATTTATTAGCATCTTTCATTCGTGAAAACATGTTAATCGATTTTTATTTACGATGCATAAATGATTTATCGGTATTATTAATCTGCTTTTCTATCTAATTCATCATATTGTTCGATGGATTACTGTCGATAGTTTGCTGTCGATAACAGTATTATTGAGTGCGATAACCTTCGATGGCCATTAGCTCAATCATGGGCAGTAGTTGCAGCAGCATTGCCATTACTTGCAATGCTACGACAGCATCATTACGATAACACTTGTTGGTTGTGTCTGGTATCAACTGGATACCAAAATCCATGTGCAAGTGACAACTACACATAGTGGTGACAATCGCACCTTGCACAGTGGCCGCGAATGATGCGCCTCACATAGTGGTTGCGGATGATGATTGTGGTGCTTCATGTAAGTGATGACCGCTCACACAACGATTGTAGAAAGGGACAATTAGGTTTTCACTAAAAGGATAATTTTACCCCTCATAAATAAGATAACTTCAATATGTGTCCATAAATTTATTATCCTATTCTGCCCTTTCAAAAATAAAAAATTTTCTCCATATATCTCAAGTCAAAATTATAATTTTATCCTTCAAAAATTAATTTTTTTAAAATATATCCCTAATTATAAAATTAATTAATTTGATTTATTTTAATCAAATATTTTGATCAAACTTGATCATAATTATATTTTAATTATTTGGCTAAATTTAGATTTAATCAATCAAGTCTTGATTAAATTTTAATCAATTTTAACCTTTTACTAACTTAATTGGATTGATGTTTAACTTAATTCTAAGCCTATTTAGTTAAATATGATTGATTAGTATAAAAGTTTCATGCAAAATTAAAAAATATATAAATTATAATTTTTATAGTTTTCTTATATGACTTATTAATTAAATTTTACATGTGATAAATAAAAATATAATTATTATTTTTGGATATTTATTTAATTATGCAAATGCATATATTTAAAATTATGAAATAATATTTAATTTTCACATAAAGCTATGATTTATGTTTTATCATAATTATAGTTATCACATCATTTTTTCTTTATAGTGATTAATATTTAATAATTATTATGATTATTATTTTATAATTGAATTATTTTGGCTTAAATTAGATTAAAAAATTTAGTTAATATTATTTATAACTTATATCTCTAAATTTTATCTAACCGGTAGTTTTCAAAGTAGCTTAGGATGATAGGCTTATATGATATAATTTATAATAAAGATTTTATCATGTATAAGATATATTTAAAACTATATTTTATATTATTGTATTTGTCTTGTAGCCACCAAAGTAGCCTAAATGATATTAAAACATAATATTTATAATGATACATATTTAGATAATTTTAAAAGAGAATCTACTTTGAATAATTATATAATGAGATATGTTGATGTTATTTTGGATATTCTTATAGTTTAGAGTTGTATACCTAAAGATAACAATATTATCCTATGACGATAATATCAGTTCTATATGAATATTTTTTTTTGTGAATACTAGATATGTCAATATTACCTAAAAGTAAAATAGAGATGATATAAACAATTCAATATTACTTAAAAACCTAAAAGAATTAATATTATATTATTATAATGGTTCTTCCTTCATTGTATTTTAGTAAATATCCATATATTGTTTGAATTAAATTATTATAAATAGCTTGAGAATATATAATTTACACTAGGTGAATTAAATCTTGATCAAATTCGTTAGAAGGGTTCCAAACTTAAGGGCTAATTGCATATTACATTATGTAGTTAGCTACCTTTAATATCTCAGTCCCTATACTTTAAAAAGTTATATTGACTTCTATATAATTATGAAATTAAAATATCTAAGTCCATTTAGTTTAACATTATTATTTTTATCAACAAAAAATATGAAAACAAAAGGCAGGAAGATAATTTTAACATTCTATTTGGTGGCGACAAACGATGGCACCACTAGGGGCTGCGGATGGCTATTGTAGATGAGGAGAGCAGCAACAAGAGATGAGGGTCACTCTGTATTTGTGTTAACACTAACGTAATTGTTGAGCAATCTTTTTAGCACTCTATATCTATATCAATGTCGACGTAATTGTCGAGCAACAAAAGGACCACCAATGTGACTATCGAGCAACATTGCTTTATATCTACGTTGGTATCGACGTAATTGCCGAGTGGTGCCACTCGGCATCTACATCGATGACCCTTTCACTACTTGATATCTACGTCGGTGATTCTTTTGCTACTCGACATCTGTATTAGCACCGATGTAAATGTAGAGCTATCACTTGGCAACTACATCGTGACCCTTTTCACTATTACATCAATGCTGATGGAGATGCATAGTGGCGTTACTCGATAACTACATCAGCGTTAATGCAGATGTAAAGTGACTCTCACCTCTCGTTGTTGCTCTTTTCATCCACAATAGCTACTCGTGGCTCTTAGTAATGCCACTGTCCGTCACCACCGATGTCATCTGCCATCACGAATTGAAATATTAAAATTATTTTTTTTATATTTTTTAATTTTTCATTAGTAAAACTAATGATGTTAGGGTAAATGGATATAAATGTTTCACTTTCGTAACTATAGAGATGCCAATATAACTTTTTAAAATTGATGATATTAAAAAGTTTTTTATTTTTTATTAGTAAAACTGACGATGTTATGATAAATTGACATAAATATTTCACTTTCATAATTATAGAAATGTCAATATAACTTTTAAAGTATAAGGATCGAGATGCTAAATGTAGCTAACTATTTGAGATAATCTGTAATTAGTCCTAAACTTAATTACTAAAACATCTATAGAATAAAAAATTAAGATAACTGATTGGGAAAGGTTTCAAAAACTCAATTTTATGATAATTATTAATAATATTTAGATTTCATTGTGGTCTATAATTAGCGTATTAAAGTATTTTAAAGATCAATTTAAACTTCCTAACAAGTTATTAAAAGAACCAACTTAAATTTAGTATGAAAGTATTTGAGGAATTCAAGATTATATCCTTAATATGGCTGACAAAGTTGTAAGCCCAAGAATATTAAGAATGAATGTAGTTGAGTCCTTTCTCATATAATTTATTTTTAATTATGTTTCTTCTTAGTTTAGCTTATTTAAAATTTATTATAATTAAATTAAAGATAAGTAAAATTTTAATGAGCTAACTAATATATATGCTTAAAAAAATAATGATTAAAATAGGATAGAGTCATAATATTTTGGATACTACTCAAGGAGTGGATTATAATAAAATAAAGTTGAAGTGTAAATCACCTAAGTTTATAAATATTATATATATTAAAAAAAATCTTTATAGTAAAATGCTACTTTTATGGTAAGAAAAGGTTGTGTGAAAGACTATAAAGTTCGGTTCGAAAAAGAAAAGTATAAATCTAACCTTTGTATATTTCAAATCAAACATTACAGAAATTGTTTTCTAATACTTTGATTTTGATACTTCAACATATATTATCAATAATAGAGATTCATTTTAATTTAAAAACTAAAAGAGAATAAATATTACATGACAATTCATATAGAATTAATGTGAATCTTAAATTTACAATGATCCTGTAATCAAATATTAAGATGAAATATGGTTTCATAAACTCCTTTAGATTATATATATATATATATATATATATATATATATATATATACATACATATATATATATACACATATATATATATATATATATATATATATATATATATATATATATATATATATATATATATATATATATATATATATACATATATATATATATATATATATATATATATATATATATATATATATATATATATATATATATATATATATATATATATATATATATATATATATATATATATATATATATATATATATATATATATATATATATATATATATATATATATATATATATATATATATATATATATATATATATATATATATATATATATATATATATATATATATATATATATATATATATATATATATATATATATATATATATATATATATATATATATATATATATATATATATATATATATATATATATATATATATATATATATATATATATATATATATATATATATATATATATATATATATATATATATATATATATATATATATATATATATATATATATATATATATATATATATACATATATATATATATATATATATATATATATATATATATATATATATATATATATATATATATATATATATATGACTCACTCCATATTTATGTTTCAGTAAAGAGGGGTTTTATCATATTTATAGATTATCTATAGAGATATGATTATATATATCTAATTAATTTAAGGTTTCAGGTTGTTGATATTTTTAGGTATATATAAATGAAGTTAAAATATAATTAAATAAAAAAGTTAAAATTACCATATCTAACAGAAGTGATAAATTTTATAGTAATTATGATAAACCCGATCATAGTTCTAATTCTTTTGTTAGGTTCTTAGAAAAGTAAAGTATTTGAGTATAGCATGATTTGCCATATGTGCTATAATAGATTAGGATTACTGAAAGGTGAAATTGTATTCTTATAGATATAACTAGGAGCATGATGGATTATTCTTCTATACTCAAATCAATGTGAAGAAATATTCTAAGGACGATTATATATATATATATATATATATATATATATATATATATATATCTTGAATAGAGTTCCTAGTAAGTAATTATATCAACTTCTTTTGAGTTACAGATTGATAGAAAATCTAACTTAAGATATTTATTTATTTAGGATTATCCTATAGAGATAAGAGTTTTCAATTCATATGAAAAGAAGTTTGATTCAAGAACTATTTATGGATATTTTATTATTTATCTGAAAAAAATTAAAAGGGTACATATTTTAGTACATAATCATAGTACGAGGATAGTTGAATATGGTAATACAATATTCTTAAAAAATAACAAATTAGTGGAAGTAAAAATCTTACAATTTAATCTTGATATTGAGGAGATACAGGTTGAAAAGGTTGATACTACTTTAGCATTCGAGAAATTATTGTTACTTAAATCATTAAATGATTTAATAAAAATAAATAATAAAATAATATTACTAAACTCCCACATAATATTGATGTCATTGCTAATGATCTTGTAAAACAACCACAATCGATAATTTTAAAAATATCTCAAAGGGAAAGAAGACATATTATTATGTGATATAGGAATCAAAAGGATCTCTCATTATTTTCACTATTTATTAAATATAGCGATTCAAATAAAAATAATATGATGTAATAAAAAAAAGTTAAAATCAATAGCCAAAATGGTATATGAGAACCTATCAAATTGCTCAATAATTATAAAAGTATAAATATAACTTAAAGATTAATATCGAATGATATAATGACCAGATTTATAGTTAAAGATTTTACTTATAAAGAATGTATCAATCATAATAAGATATTTTTTTAAAATAAAATAATTAAGAATCATCACATTAGTGACTCATTATGATTTTGAGTTACATCATAAGAATGTGAAAATAAAATTTCTAATTTAGGATCTAGATTTATATGTATTAACCTAAACAATTCATAAAAAAATGAAAGAAATATAAAGTTTGGAATGCAAATGTAAGAAATTCATTTATAACCTTAAACAAGCTTCTATATAATGGTATATAAATTTTCTTAATATTATTATGTTCTTCATATTAAAAAAAATATGATTGATTAATATTTATATTTAAAGATTAATGAAAGTAAATTTATTATATTGGTCATATATATGAATAACATTTTACTTGCGAGTAATGATCTTTGTTTATTATACTAAAAATTTTTACTAAAAATTTTAAAATGATTGATATAATTGAGGCATCTTATGTTATTAATATATTTATGGATATTTTTCAAATGTTACTATGACTATCTTGGAAAGGATATATTGACCGAGTCTTGAAGAGATTTAGTATATAACTTTGTTCGATAAATGATAAAAGTAAAAAATCATAATCAAAATAAGTATTTTTTTATTTAGAGAAGAATCAGATAAAAAAATATTCTTTATATATGCGTAATTGGAAGTCTATTATATGTTCAAGTTTATGCTAGATCATATATTAGTTTTGTAATTTAAATACTAGGTAGTTATTAGAGTTATCTAAGAATGAAAAATATTAAAATGTTGTAAAGAAAGTAATAAGATATCTGAAAGAGACAAAGGATTATATGCTCACATATATAAAATTAGATCAACTTGAAATGATGGTATTTTTTAGGTGTTGATTCTATAAATTACTTTAATAACATAAAGTTTACTTTACTATTTATATCTATATCAGTTGGAGGGGCAATTTATAGAAAAAAATAAATTAATATATTATTATATTATTAATAATAGAATTTGATTTTTTGGCATGTTTTAATACTATTAATCAAATTTTATGACTATGGAATTTTATTTTAGAACTTGGTATAGTCAGACTTAATTATCAAGCCAATAAAGATATTTTAAAATATATTACAGTAGCTTTCTTCTTTAAGAATGATAAGTACTATTGTAACTATAATGTAAATTACCAATGATTAGAGAAAAAGTCTAGAAATAATTAATGTCAATTAAAAACTTAAGTTTTACTATATTGATCGCTAATCTATTCACTTGAATTTATAGTTTAAAGTTTTTGAAAGAATATGTTCTTATGATTAAGTTTATGAACAACCCATAAAAAATATGATGATGCATGTTTAAGTAGATATTATAATTGACATTCTTGTCATGTATTTAAAATTATTTATTTTTATTATCATATTCACATTTATGTATATACATATTATAGTGAATGTGATGATAGGATTATCTGAATAAGACAAATTATATGAGTTATTTTTTATTATATTAAGAAAGGCTATTAGTATATGATGCATAGAATGAAGTATAATATTAATGACATATAATCGTTGTAACTCACATTACTAGTCAGACTTAATGTAGTATTATTATATTTATTAGACTTATTAGTTTATTTTTTAAAATTCACATGCATATATTTAATTTTTAAAATCTAAAATCTAATTAGATAAAATTAATTTTAAATAAATTTTATTTTATTTATTTTAAACTCTTTTATATCTTATTAATTAATGGCCCAAGTGAAAAAATATTAGATAATGTGGCCCTATCTAATTATGTAAGATATATTATGAATATGACTAAATTTTGATTACGATTATCGACCAATAGAAAAAAAGTCTAAAATGGTAGGATTCCTTAGAAGATGATATTGAAGGGAGAGAATCTCTTAATTATTCATTTTAGATCCTCTACTCTCGTCTATAAATAGATAATATCTTTTAGGAACCATACATATAATATGAGGATATGTAGACACGGGATATTTAACATATTAAGGGATCATATATCTTTTCTCATCTCTTTTTTTTTAGTCATGTGAACCAATTTGTAAGAGATCACGTATCTTCTCTTGTCTCTCATTTGTCCTAATCCATCGATCATGGTAGTCTTGTGAAGGATAGGATGATAGAAAGAGAGGAGAAAATGTATCTAATTTTCCTTGTAGATCAATATTACTTTAACTTTTGAATTAATATTGATATGCTTGCAGACCATATAAAATTTTCTGAAAACCATCTAAAGCTACATTTCATAAATTTAGATTTATTATTATTTGATTTCATATTTTAGTATTAAAGATTTTTCATATAATATAGCATAAGGATGATTTTTATGCTCAGAATCACTACAATTTTATATTGATTGTTCATCTTGTGAACGAGCATCTTTATACTTTCTTTATACTTGTCAGGAGATGGGAATTCTTTTGTACATTTGTTTTGGATCGTCGAACAGTTTGAAATCAAGTGCTGTTCGGAGGGTTTGATCGATCATTCTACATCGTAATCTTGTTTTCTCATTTTCTTAGTCTATTTTATTTCTCATACTCTCTGAACAATCTATCATGCCACCTAACTTGATATCTTAGATTTATGTTTTCGAACTCTTCTGCAACTCAGAAACCTTTAAGCAGTCCTACTAACTTTAAGTATGATAGAGAAGTTGTCGGAGATGCCTTACTGTCTTATTCTATCTTACAAGAAACCTCTCGGTCGACGAAACCAATCCCGTGATCATTGACTACAACAAGCAAAGAACTACAAACCTAATCAAATGATCTCACATCAATGGACCACTCACTTCTAATCATCTAGAAAGATCACATCACTTGTAAAATTAAATAGGCATTATTTTGCCTCCAAAGAGATGACGGTGATAACAACGATTGAAAATATTCATGTATGAAATTATAAAAAAAAAGACTCAGAGAATAATTTCATATCGCTAAGAATTGAAAGAATCGAATTATATATACTTTGTCAATTTGACTGAAACTAATCATCTTAAATTTGTAACACAACCTAAAACTTCCTTTAACCAAATGTAACCAAATGGCAAGTAGAACCACAGCAGCCAGAGCTGCCAATATCATATGGAAACATGTATGCTTTCTTCAATTACAGATTCGCGCGCACTTCTGAGGCTAGCTCATTAATATACTTGCTAAACAAGCTGGAAGTTCGATCCCAACAAAAACTGGTACGTGCAGCACCACACTCTGGTAAATTTCCTACGGTTTCAGATCACATTATCTGCAAAATAATGTTTTCATTCAGCCTCCGAATCATCGGCATCGCTATCCAGGTACATCTCCACCGCTTCACTGTGGGTAATCTCTGCGTCGTCTTCTAATCTTCTCGTTTCATCTTCTCGGGCTCTCTCAGCTGCTCGCTCTATTGCAACATCAAGCCTATCGCTGACCACCTCCCATGAAACGAGTTTTTCCAAAAAGATGGAAACATAATCAGCTCTTCGATTCTGCAGAACAAATGCTGTCCGATGTGATGCTGTTTACGTTTATTCCAAGTGCACATGCATAAACCAGAGTTTATGGGAACTGACCTCGTAATCAAGATAGTAAGCGTGCTGTGTGGCCAAACAAAATTTGCATCAGGGTCAAGTTACAAAGTAATCTGGAAAGGTGAAAGTAAAATAATTCATACAAGAATTTGGCACTTTTACCTCCCAGACATCGATGGCAAGGAGTGGCTGCAACAAGACAACAATTTCCGGTTAGATCTGGACTAATCAGTAGGGATAACATAAGATGAAATACAATAAGGTAAACAGAGAACCAAAGTTGTCACGAATATAATTTGAATATGGACAGAAATATCATTATATCTTACTGACACAGTGACTTAATGATGCAGATCTAGCCAAATGCCTAAAATTTTAAAAATGATCAAGATGTGGTGCCAATAATCACAAGTGCTGTGATACCAATCATAATGATGTATAGTTAACCTACCAGTTCAATAGTTTGTATTTGATTACAGTGATCTAATTAACCTACCAGCTCAACAATTAAGCACATAATACTAGATTCGATGAACAAGTTTGGTTTGCAACTAAAGGAATTATTTCTGCAGCACAAGAAAGTTGGATCAGGATATCAAGAATCTAAAGTCCTCCTAGTTATTATTATTGTATCCACTAACAGTCAAATATTTCAAGCAAATCTTGTACTTCCTAAAAAGATTCAAGAAGATTATTTAATTCATTTGTGGAGGCTCACTGCCTGTTTTGGTGGTAGAATCAACAATCAGGTATATTTACATATGTAATTATTTAATTCATTTAAATCTTAAAGCTTATGTTGTAACAAAATAATCTAATAATTTAAATAATTTTTCTGTAGATAATTCAATATTAACAGAAGGACGATCCACAACGGACCGAAATTGCAAACCTTGCACAAGACTATTCCTTAAAGCCCGAAAAAGATATGTGACACTGTTCTTACCTAATTTACATTGATTTTGCTAAACCTATACTAAATGTATATTTATTCCTAACTTAAAAACCCTATGCTAACCTTTTTTTTTTTTCAGGTATTTTCGAAAGATTTTTCACCTAAATTAGTCGTATCGCTTGGTATGCCGTAATGTACTGAGCAAAGCTCAATACATCGGTATGGTACGAAATTTCAAACCTTGATCATGATTATCTCAACAAATAATATTTTATATAAATAATATCGCATACAGTGGGTAACTCACAAGAACAATTGTAAAAATGTTAGTCACATAAAACCAAAATGGATATTTTAATTGGAGATAGCACTTACAGAGTAATCCCAAACGATAGGATTCACTGCATTTGGAGACTTTAGCACAACAAGCTTGTTGTCCTTTTCTGAAGGACATGGATTAACAGCATTCCCAACATCTAATCTGTTTGCCGTGTCTGATATAGAAAAAAGCAGGAAGATGAAATCCAATTAAAACAACATTTTTCTTAAATTAATTTTTAGCAGCAGTGGCCTCAGAGATAGACCAGGTCATGACTTACAGACAAGCCAAGCCCAACCAGAACCAAAATGTGTCAGTGCAGCTCTTTCAAATTCTTCCAACATTCTATCAAATGAACCAAAGTCCCTCTCGATGAGTTCCATAAGCCTTCCAGATGGACGTCCTCCACCGCCTGGCTTGATGGATTGCCAGAAAAAATCATGATTCCAAACCTAGCAGTAGCACATCCAGAAAGCAAATGAATCACAAACAGCAAGAATGTAAAAGAAAGATAGTGCCAAACATCACTCAATTTGAGCCCTTACAGTTATTTGACACAAGACCTGGACGTACTACCTAAGCCATTCTAAATTAATTCAACAGTGCAAGCTAGCAGAGGCAAACTCACAAGCACATTGCGCGCACCAAAGAATGTTCTACTAGAAATGCACAACAGCAGGGTACCACAGCCAGTAATTGACTTAGATTGACTAATTCACACGCAGGATGGACACAAGTGAAAGCGTGATGCATTTAATTTTGTTCTCTTGGAATGGCAAGCAAAAAGACGCCGAGACGGCTGGAAAGAAGATAACGACAAGAAGTAGGAGTCTCCAGGGTATCAGGATGATTAGTTACTGTTACCTGGGCGGCATGGACGAAGGGAGGGAGGGGGTTGCCCTTGTTGTAGGAGGCGACGACGATCTCGTCCAGTCCCATTCCGTCCAGGTCCGTCCCCGCGATAAGATTGTTGAGGGAGGCAACATGGGCACGGTGATGCCTTCCCCAGTGGTAGTCCAACGTCTCGCGGCTCATGTGTGGCTCCAAAGAGCTCTGTGCCCACCACCACAGAATGAGAAGAGAATGAGCCATCATGCCGGACAGACAGAGGAGGAGGTAGAATTCAAAGGCGCTAGAGCAAAATCATATTTTGCACTTGCGTGGTAAGCAGTCAGATTTACCAAGGAGTAGGGAGGAGGCTTCAGTTCCAACTGGGCGGCGATTCGTGCACACCGCGGAAGGCGTCGGCCGCCTTCCCTCTGACACGAAAATTGCTAAGGTCAGAACAAGAAGAAGAAGAAGGGGGGGTCTTTTGAGGCACAGTGTCGTGGGTGAGAAGGAAGGAGTCGCAAACCTTAATCTTCGACCACCGGAATGACAGTGGCGGCGGCGAGCTCGCCCTCACTCCTCCACAACAAGAAAGAGTCTGATGCTGCATGCTTCCTTCAGCTTTCCCCCTCCGCCGGAGGTGCTCTGGGTTATCTCCACTGGCTTATTTCAGCGGAGATGGCGACGGAGATGGACGATCCAACGGTGCCCACCAAATGTGTAATGACGGACACTTGAATTTATTATATCCAATAATATAAATGACGAATTCGAGTATGAGATCAATATACCAATCAATTCAAAGTTAATATGTCTTAAACTAATAATTTTTTATTTATCTTTTCAAAATTACATTTAAAATTATATTTATCTTGTAGAATTTTAAAATTAAGGAAACTGTGCAACGAAAGTATATGACTATAAAAAATTAAATTTCAGCATAAAAATAAAACTTCAATCGAAATTAATTATATACATAATTAATTAATTAAAGTTTACGGCCTACAGTCAACAACAAAAGGCTCGGCCTTCATGGATTCTCTCTCTCTCTCTCTCTCTCTCTCTCTCTCTCTCTCTCTCTCTCTCTCTGTGTCTCGTTTTCTTCCCTTGTTAAAAGTATTCAAGGCTCTGCCATTGAACACTCCTTTATGCCTGAACGAAAGATTAGATCTTTGAAGGAAACAAAATCAAAACCTGCAGAAACAGAGTCACAGCATCATCAACCTGAAAGAGACGGAGATCAAATGCGCATTGGAGAAAGGAGGAGGAGGAGGAGGAGCGACGAAAGTGAGGAATCCAAGTTGGAGAAGAGGATCACGTGCAAGAGGTAATGAGGGTCGAAGCCGGGCCTCTGCACGTGACCTGCTTCTCCAACAAGGGTCTCCTCACCTAAACAAGGCCGTCCATGGACGCCCTCGAAGCATCAGCTACAAGGGCGGCACCTCCTCTTATACAGCAGCACTACACGGGGAGAGGAGGGAATGGAGTATAGGAATGGATCTGGCAATGGGAGAAGCGTATGGAGCATGGAATGGGGAGGGCCCTCCGCCAGTCCCAGTGTTGGGCCTGCAATGCCAAAGCACAGAATCCTCCTCCGCCTCCTCTCGCTCCTCCCCCGACGTTGTTCGTTTCTCTGCAAACGTACAACCATGGCAAGGCAACCCACCTAATTATTGGCAGATTAATGATGGTGTTGCATCAATGATAGATATTGAGTGCAAGGAGCCGACCATTGAATGCATTCTTGCTTCTCTTCACGCCTGGTTGATGCGAGGGGAGAGTGGGGCTCCCTCTGCAGCGAGGTGCTTCGATCGAGTTCATGCATTATGAGCCCTTCTTACCCATGGCAAGAAAAAAGAGGGCAAAGATTACTTGGTAAACATCACCGGCAACAAGCACACGCAACTTTAATTCACTCTTCATCGACTTGATGGGCCGGGCCGGGCCGGCCCAATGTTGGTTGGGCATCCAATGACTCAAACTTTAATTCATGTTGTGCTCGATGCCCTTCGGCCCCACTCCGTGGGCTTCTCACATCCGAAGAAAAGAACGCAAACGACGACGCTCGTCGAGGTCATGTCGCGTGGCGTCGACAGAGCGGCCAAATTTGACACGCCACCAATGGAAAGTTCGCTCCCAGAGACTTTTCTCGTGTCCTCCCAGACATGGAGCTCACACGTCACGTCAGTAGTGCCCTATGTGGCCCACTTCCGTGGGAGGAAGAACTTGGGGCAGAGAAGAAGCGTTGACATGGCCACCGGAGTGTCGCCGGAAGCGTGTGGGGCAGGCCGGTTCCGCTAAGCTGTTCTTGTAGTAGGAAGAATGCATTAGCGCGTTGCAGCTTTTCCTACGCACGCCACCCTCCATAGACATGCCCGATCGAGCTCCATATCCTCCCCAGTCGCTGTTGCTGCCAAGTAGGTGGAGGTAGTAGAGACCACAAAACTTGAGCATGAAGGAGTTGACTGCGAAGTCGTCTTCGCGAGGGAAGAAGAACGGCATCTGATAATGGAGACTCGGTGGTCCAAATGCCCGAAGCATCACCGCCGGCTTGTGAGACGAAACGTGTCTGCGAGCGCAATCCAATTCAGCTTCTTCCTCCTCCTGTAAAGATCGCAGCAGCACTTCGCTTGCTATTAGATCTATCTCTATATATATACGTATCTCAAATCCTCTGCTTCGGCTTCAATCGTCGACCCTGACCGGCTACATATAGCTAAAGTAAGCCGGTCATCCATGGACGAGATCTTGGTGGTGCCGTTCCCGCACGCGGGGCACATCTTTCCGGCCACCCAACTCAGCGTTCACCTGGCCCGCCGCAATTACAAGGTCACCCTCATCCTCCCCTCCTCCTCCTCCTCCGCCTCCTCTCCTCCCCACCCTCTCGTCCGAATCGTTGACTTCTCCCTTCCCCACACCAACCGTATCCAGCCCCAGCTCCTTGAGGACACCCTCCACGCCGTCCTCGCCGGAATCTTGCAGCATTTCGGCTTACAACACCACCACGACGCCTCCTTTCCTTCCTCTCTTCCTCGTAAACCTCCCTTCTGCGTCATCGTCGACGACATGATCAGCGGCCTCATCGACACCTGCGTCCAGCACCGGGTCCCGGCAGTCAGCTTCTTCACTTCCGGCGCCTGCGCGGCCGCTCTCGACCACGCAACCTGGGAACTCTCACCGGAGGACTTCGCCTCCGCTCCCCTCTCCACCGCCGTCACCATCCCGGATCTCCCCGCCGAGATGGCCCTTACTGCCTCCGACGTCAGTAGCCGGCACCAGCCCTTCGGCGGGCCCGGCAGCGTCGGTGGGCCCCGACGACGGAGGGGGATAGCTGGCGCGGACGGTGCGGTCGCGCTGCTTGTCAACACGTGCGACGAGCTGGAGCGTCCGTTCCTGGATTACGTCGCCAAGAAGGCGGGGAAGCCAGCGTGGGGCGTGGGCCCGCTGCTGCCGGACCAGTTCTGGGCGGCGGCCGGACCGGTGCGAGACGGGGAGGTCCGATCGGGACACGAGTACGGCGTCGACGAGAAGGAGCTGGTGGAGTGGTTGGACGCGAAGCCGCCGAGGTCGGTGATCTACGTCTCGTTCGGATCACTGGTGAGCCCCGCGGACGACGAGCTTTCCCAGCTCGCGGCCGCTCTGGACGAGTCGAACCGACCCTTCGTCTGGGTCATGCAGACCAAGTCGAGGAAGTATGATCCGGCAGGGCAACCGATAGAGGCCACCGGCGACGGTGGTAACGGCTTCTTTTCCGCAGAGGCGGTGGCGCGGCGAGGCGAGGGGAGGGGGCGGGGGATGGTGATCCGGGGGTGGGCGCCGCAGCTGCTGATCCTGGGCCACCCGTCGGTAGGGGGTTTCGTGAGCCATTGCGGGTGGAACTCTACGGTGGAGGCGCTGGTGTGTGGGGTGCCGATGCTAACGTGGCCGGTGCGAGGGGATCAGCACCACAACGCTAAGCTGGTGGTGCGCCGCCTGGGGACCGGATGCGCGATCCGCGACCTCGATCACTGCAGCTCAGCGGCGGCTCTGACGAAGGAAGACGTGGAGGCGGGGATCGAGAGGCTGATGGGCGACGATGACATCAGGAAGCGCACGGCTTCGGTGCGGGCCGTCTTCACCGGCGGGTTTCCTGAGAGCTCCTCGTCTTCCTTGGATGACTTTTTGGCATCACTCTCCTTAGAGCAGCTGTACTAATTCAGTTTCCTTAGAGGAAATCCCTTACTATCCTTTCGCCATCTCATCATACCTTCGGATGGCGAGAGGAGGCGAAGTTTGTAGCGTAGAGATGCCAAAAAATCGTCGTGCCTATACCGCCAAAAAAAAAAAAAAAAAGAGGAAACAATAAAAACAATTTACATCTCGACTGAATGCAACAGTGACAGTGACTTACTTCTCACAGTTCAGTGCAAAACGGATGGTTCATCTGGATTTTGTAGTGTGGAGATCGGTGAGGCCGAACAGCATTAGGCTATATTTTGGGACGTATATTGACGCTGCCAGGGAGGGACGCAACCAATACAGAAGAGTGCCATCCATAATGTGGAGAAAACAGCAGACGATAATATGGCGGATCGGTTAATCGATTCAGAGCAATTACAGTAGCAGCACACTGGAGTAATCAGTCACAGGTGAAAGAAACGGGCTCTCATCTTTTCGACGGCGGCTGGCCAGCGCGGTTGCCTGTTCTTCAAACTAATGGCCGCGTACAGGAGGACGAGGACGAAGACCCAGATCAGGAGGTCCATGACCAGCCAGGTATTGGCTTGGGACGAGATGAAGGCGAGCACAAGGCTGGAGTAGGCCACGGCGAAGGGCCAGCGAACGAGGCGGGAGGCGACGGGCACCCCGGTGAGCAGGGCGAGCGTCATGAGCATGGAGTTGCCGAACCCCAACCAGCTTGCCGTCATGAAAAGCCAGTACCGCTTGCGGTGCTTGTCGCGCAGGATGGAGTCGCCGGCCACGTGCCCGTTGCTGTCATCTTGGTAGTACCCGCCCGGGAGATTGGTTCCCAACTGATAGGTGAGCGCGGTTATGAGCGTCGCCACAACCAACAGAGTGTTGCTGTCGTTGTGATCCCAGCCATGGTGCTGCCGCGGCTGCGGCTGTGGCGCTGTCTCTTCTTGGTTCTTTTGCTGGTGTGGCGCGGCGTTGCCTGTCTGACCCATCTCAACGTTGATGGGAATCTGCGTCTGCCCAGACATTGGAGGTGAAGATGAAGATGAAGATGAAGATGATGATTCTGATACTTCCCTGATTAATATGCTTGGATGCTCGTCTTAATGGATTGGTAGGCGAAGGCCGCAGCGTAACATCGACCTGATGACTTGACTTGGATCCTTCGGAGAACCATCGACCTGATGTCAGAGAAGATGTAAAGGAAAACGAGGACGAGTTACGAGTAAACCCTTCTTAGAAAGCACATACGGATGCTCTGAACTCGTCAAGCCTAGTGGTCCCGATGCTCTCTCTAGGCAACCTCATTAGTAAATAGGGACTATGAATATATACTTGGAGTAGATAGTACACGAACCTGATCACTCGGGTGATATGAACTCTTAGTAGGTAGTCAATCTATACTTCCATATGCAAACCATCTATAGTTTATTGTCCGTAGCCCTCCAACGATTCTTGGCTTGGCGACTTCTATTCAAATAAGTTATTCCTTGGTGACTTCTATGCAAATAAGTTATTCTTTTGCAACATTCGAAAACGCAAACGCTACAATTTGCATCAAAGTAGCGCAGTTAGTGGGTCACGAAATAACGGGGTCCCTTTCGTCATCCAATAATACAAAAGGGCAAGACTTGCAATATCGGAGAGTTGAAGTAAAACCAGAATGATTCACTTGTATAGGGTGGTGAAGAAACACCGCCACGCGTGGGAACAATGAATCCAATACTGTCAGCCGATAGTTCATACATTGGGAGCACTCGCTTCGAGAACTGGTGCTATAGCAGATGACAGCTCCACATGGGATACACGGACAGCACCGATAAGCCGTTCCGGAAGCTCCTCGTAAGTGTTTGCCTGTGAACAAAGCATCACTAATCAAAGATGACATGTAAAAAATCATAAAAATTTTACAGCATCAATTTGTTTTCTTTCAAGAGGAAAGATATTAGCTCACGCTTCATTATATTCTGATACAAGACCTATGAACTTGGTGCTGAATTCCTTGCCAAGGTAGTCATTGCTAACACAAGTTCAACATGTGGTCACAAGCTCAAAACAACCAGCTCCAATTAGTTGGTGGGTGCTGACAATTAGTCATTTATGATAAAGGCAACCAAGTGAGCCATGTTGCTAGGCCAGGATAATTATAAGCTTATAACTGCCTTATTGTGCTTATTTAATCAACAAGCAGGAATTTGCATAATTTCTAAGCCTAAATCTTCATAGTGAATGACAACTCAATGCAAGATGGAGAAATGAAAACATTTGTTTCATGTCCTTCTGCCAAAAAGTTTTCTAACCAAAAAACTTGTGATGTGAATGAGACAAATGAAAAATATAAAATTTCTACTAGAGGACAATATCAAATTTTGATTTAGGTACAAGAAAAGTTCATTGTATTGCAGTATACTGCTCGGTATGGGGGTACATACCAGTCCAATAGGAGACCGGCACGGGTGATATATCGATACGCCCTCACGTACCATGTGCTAGTAATGCTTGATACAACTTGGTACATACCATACCAATAGTTGATTGGTACCATGTGTCAGTATAAGTTTTCACATTTTTGCAGGATTATGCAACCATCGACTTTGATGGCATGTAAACAGATACATGAAAATTGAATGGAGATTACACCAAATATTCCTCATAAGAGAGATCAAATCCTTTGGTTCTACTCACTGATGTCTGTTAATAGGACCAAATCATCCACTGCTAGAATATATTTGTGCAATAACATCTCTCAGTTCAAGCAAACTAATAGGAGAACTCAACTTCACCTTTTCTAATAATGTCAACAACATAAAAGTATGCATGCCATCATATGATGTAGTGTATCTATTTAGGATATAGGAGTACCTGCACAAGAAAAGCCATGTCAACTACTAATGTTGTAATCACACCAAAAACAAGCCCCAAAACGCCATTAGCCACTGTAGAAGAACCAATATCGACATCAATCTGCACCACATAATGACTGTTAGTCGTCATTTACATATTAGCTCTGATTTAGAATTTATTTTTTTTCCAACACTGCAATGGACATTAGAGACAAGTTTCCTGTGGTAACTTACTTCCAGGTAATCTGGTCCACGAATGTACGTACAGTCAACTGCTTTGCCTAATAAACAGGGAGTGCTTCCAACACTTTGGCGCACAATCCAGGAGCCCTGCACAGAAATGTACTAGAACTAAAATGGATTGCCTACATGTTGCAGGGAAGCCTTACAGGCTATCTCATGTCATTTGATGAAATCCCACTTAGTGTGAGAAGGAAACATATCTTAGAAAAACTAATAATAGAGACATTGTTGTGTACTTGTGTAATTTGAATTCATGATTCAGATTTGATCGGCTTAAGTAGGTCAGAGATTAAAAGTTTCTGGAAGATGACAACCTTGGGAACTGCTGGAATAAGCTTGAACCTACTATTTCGGTACTCATCATCACCATCAACAAAAAGCTGCAGTAGTGATCCAGGAACCAGTGGTTTTGACACAAAGTAGAAGACCATACTATAATGAGTCGAAGCTGGAACCTGCAAATAACATGAAATTCATTTCTCACACTACTTCAGAGTCTTCAGACACCCAGAAAAAATAAAAAATTTGTATTAACAAAATAACCATCTGTTGCCTAAAATCTTGAATTTGCTTGGAGATGCTACACAATCTCTGAGAAACTATAACCTTACCATATATATATATATATATATATATATAATGTTCAAGGATGCAGATAACAAGCAGACAAGTCTAGGACTGTCCTATTCTCCTGTCAAGTTGATTTACAACTAAAGGAACAATTTTTAGAAATGCATACGTCACATATTTAAGAATTAACTGAGGAATATATGTGTGTAACTGTGTATCAACTTTCATACCACATTATAGAGACCCAGAAACCAAACAAATTCTAAGATGCAGATCTTTCACAGCCCATAGATCTTTTAAAAGTTCTAGAGAGCATATTTTATCCAACATGAGAATGACCAATACATTCACATCTGAATTATTGAACTATAATTCTGTAATTGATATATTTGAGATCTTAACAATTATGCAAATTCCATACAAGATTATATCTGAGATCACATTTGCTTTATACCACTATTCAAGTAGCAAACAAGAGTCAACTAATATCAACAGAGGAAATATGTTAAACAATAATATATTTTGAAATGAATAGAAGCTTACTTGCACATTTATCACCAATGAGAATAGTCCCTTCTCGGAGGCAACCTACATTTCCAAAGTAAAACTAAGAACCTAACAGTGAAACCTCAATTTTATTTTTTGTGGTGCATGATATGAGAACATATGTAAATCACATTTCAAAGCAAATATATACAAAACATTTAAACTATTGAACTGCATTTCAATAATAACCAGTCAGTTATTAAAGATATTCTAACAAAACAAACTTAATTTTACAAGTTGTATAATATTTCATGTAAAAATCATGAAGAAAGAACTTAACGCATGCGTTCAATTTAATATATATTGGGCCATTTCCTAATTACTTAAGCTTTTGGGATTATTGATAACACATTCAAAATATTTATCAGGTATCAAAACAGATTGATTTTTTACTCTTGTATTTGCCCCTTTATATTTCATGCAATGTTTAACTATAATTTGCACAATACACTTCTCTTTAATTGGCTTGTACCATGCTCTTGGGTTCAGTTTTATGTCACGCCTAATCCAATTTGTAGATAAGATGGGATGTTAGAGTTTAATATATATCGGGTCCCTTCCTAAAACTCAAAGCTTTTGGGATTACTGGTAACCCAGCTATTTATCAGTTAATCAGGGTCTTCCCTAAATGCCAAACCACAATTAGAGGTAGTTAACTGATGATCCAGCAAACAAAGCCAACTGGCATTTTGCTATTGCTTTCAGCCAACTCAGGCATAACAGATTAGAGGCGTTGACCATTTGTAAAAATTGGCCCTCAGATACATTGACACAATACGAATCATGACAAGTTTATCCTCATTTACTGTGGCAACATTGGCCTCTACATCAGTCAGTAACCTTGGCCTCACCTGTATAGTGCAGTGTCAGTCATTATACGATGCCAGGCAAGAAAAATGGAAGGGTTTGTAGTTGGGATCAGAACTTACTAGAATATTAAAAGTGAATCAGTGAATGCTGAATTGCAGTTCATATGTGCAAACACTTTTTTTCAAACTGAGTTGGACAAGTAAAATCTAAAAGAATGAAAAAGACAAAAACAGTTAGATGAAAATTGATCTTGTTTTTAGCTTATAGAAGCAGCCAACTGACAAATTCCTAGAAATTTATATAGAATAAACTAGTTAATATTCAGACTCCTTACAGCGTATTAGAAATATGCTTAAAAGGGTTCCAATGCGAAATTATTAGTTTTCAGAGAAATAATAGCGTGGAAGACTGGTAAGTCTTGCTTCCCCGCAAAATAAGAAACATAAGAAATAATAAATTTTGATCACAACGTTCACCACAGGCCACTCCTTGGGCTCTGATCTTACACCATGAAAGAAGAAGAATAAACTCATATTTTGTGCTTTTAGGATCAAAACTACACTCATCATGAAATAAGAAAATTGGAGATTCAACCTTATATATTATCCACATTGATGTGTCATATAAAAAAAACTAAATGTTACAATCCAGGGGATTCAATCTCATTGGGACCAGTCTATACCGACCAGTATTACCAGTCCTACTGGGCACCGAGACACTGACCATCCCATTCCGGATAGTCTGGTCCCTTTTTCTTCGAACAGCATATGTTTTTTATCCGAATTTTTTTTCAACACCCTCATGACTTTAATGGCTCATAACTTGCAGGTCTGTCTCCCTCTCTATGTCATCACCCATCTGCCATCACTTGTCGCTTGCCACACTCCTCATATTTGGTATTTCTCAGCCTCTCCTCTTCTCCCTTTTCCCCCGCCTACTCTCCTCCCCAAGCAGAAGGATGCCATATTACATGCCAGCATACCATGTGCTGGTACACTGGATCCATATCAGAATATTTCTTGCTATAATCTATGTAACTAGAAACAGTAAGCACTGCATAAAATTATAAGAAGTTAAGAAGTCGACAACAACAATCAACTGCTATCACATGGCTCAGCGTCAGGCCTGCTCCCATCTGCCTGAGCATGGCCAAGGCTTATTTGGCCCTAGATTAAACTTTTTTGTCACTAAAAAAACCCAAATATGAGTCAATTATGACAGTAGCTCGAGACAACTTGGAAGAACCATTAAACAAATGGATTGAATAGAATTCAATAATAAAGAGAAGCATACAGTATGTCAAGAGTTCTGTCTCCTAAGCCGGTTCAGGGAATCAAAGGTCTCTTTGATTTTGGAAGAGAGTGAACAGCTTAATCCTATTGTGGCTGGATCTTCAAAAATCCCTTCTTAGCGAACATCTAAACAAAATTGGGAAAGTAGAGAGCTAAATAAGCCTCTTCAACAACCTCTAGTAGTAATATAATAGACTTTTCATTTTTCTATTAATATTCTGATTAATATTTGCCATTTATTCGTGGTAGTTAGATTAGTCAGTCAAAAGAGTTCTAATAGCATATTTATTATTCTAGTCCCAATGCAAGCATAGATTGGTTAGAGGAGCAATTTTACTATTAAAATTGTAGGAGTTTCGGTGTTTCTTTTAGTGGGTTTTAGTGAGGTGACAAGAAAAAATTTGCTCCCACAGCCCCTTGATAAGAGGCTGTGAGCCCAAGGGGCTCAAGTATGAATGATTTCCCTATTTTTCTTAGGGTAAAACTATTTAATTATTAGTTTAATTACTAAAACTGATAGCTGGGAGGCCTTTTCTCAAATTGAAGGCATGTTTGTAAAAGCCACATCTGACACCAACCTTCTTTCCCCTCACATGCTTTACTTTGGTATTCCATGTGCAAAGACATCTCTACGGATTTGAACAACAAAACTCTGATCTTAATTAGCCTCAGAAGAGTGTTCCATCTACTAGCAATTCATATAAATTTGGAAATGAAAAATATTCTAACACCAAATGTACATTCCTGGAAATCTACAAGTTGTTTTTCTAAATCAAGTTCAATATGGCTAAAAAATAGATAGTGTGTACCGGAGTTCTAGCTACTGGATTCTTAGAACTAGAAAATTCTTCTTTCTACCTGATAGAAGATGAGATTCCATAAGTCCATAATTAGATACATTCAACAATAAGGACTTCCATACGAGCTTCATTATATGCTGCTCTCGTTTAGCTGCAAGAACTGATATTGAGCTAAAGCAAAATCCAGAAACTCTAAAGTAGTTTTGACATCATTACTCTCCAAGTACGATGTAATATCAACCAGATAGTCAGATCCACTGTAGAGAGATCATGGATAAAAATTATACAGAACATGGGTAGCTTTCTAAAAAAAATCGGGTAGTTGCTTTGGAGCAGTCACCTTTGAGGATAAGTAATCATCGTTAGTTAAAATCTGAATCTACGAGATGCTTTCTTAAATAAAATACTTCCTCTTTTGTCAGAATATGAAAAATGCAATTGTTCCAAACAAATTGCAGGCCCTTATCAGCCATTAGAGTTATACTATTTCCTCAAGGACACTCCAACTGCTCACTTCAAGATTTCAAAATGACTGGATGATCACCGTTGTATTGGTTAAGTTCAGAAATTTCAATAAGAAATTTTTAGTAATTGAATGAATAATCTTTAAAGAGAAACTTAGACAAATAGTTAGTATGGAGCTACTGAACCTTAATGCCATTCATGAAACTTTTACAACAAACAAAACTAAAATGCGGATTAAATAAATAGCAATTTAGTAATCTTCAGTCTCCCAACAGGAGCAAAAAAAGAATGAAATATTAAGCTTATAATGCTGCACAAGAAACGCTTACTTGGACTGCACAGCCTTTTCGCCTAGCAACATGGTCAATTCGCTTGACATCCTTAAACCAATCAACAGCTACAAGCTCCATTAGATGCTTTCCTGCAGGAATCTGCAATCCACAGAGTAGAAATTTTAATAGCAAGATCTAAAGTATCATTTAATGAGATCCAAAACCAACTATACACAATATAGAAAAGCATAATGAGACCTTGGTCTTGTCATATATGAAATGTTTACTTCGAACTCTGAAATTGTTCCCGTCAGATATTCTCCAACAATTACGGCTTTTGTCAAGGTCATCACGCCGTAAGTTGCCAGAAAATCCTGATAAATCAATTGAATCTGAAGGTTCCTCATCCAAAACTAGAGGAAATAAGAATATGACTATTAGGAACCAGCACAGCTTTAATCTCAATTACAAAATTATGAAATGGGTAAACATAATATACAAACCAGCCTTATTAAACTCATTTTCAAGTTTGATTGGATAAACCTGCAGACATTGTAACACTGTCATCAATACAAATAAGGCAAAAATATTAACACAGTCACTAATACTAGCAGCCTTCCAACCTCTTGTTCAGGCTCTGGAATTTGATAATCTTCATCATCATCAGAGTCTTCATCCAACATTACAGGATGTCTGCTAGCACCATGAATTTGATTCTGTGAAGAATTCGGCTGAACAGAATTTTCCTGTGTTTTCCTATCCTTCTTAATAGAAGCAGTTTCTGCAGTCATATTGACCATCAATGGCATCTTTGAGACATCATAATTTTCATCTATTTGGGAGAACCATTCACGGAGCCCTGCCATAAGAAAAGGTGTATACACTCATCAGAACATTAGAAGACACCGAAAGGTAAAATAGTCAGTAAGCAGTAACTTTGATGAACTAACTCAGGTGGTTATGTATTAAAAATTAAAACATTAGAAGATAAAGAGAACAATGCACAAATGCAGCAAAGATATCTTTTTCTAGCCAGCAAAAGGATATCACAAAAAGGTCTCCTTTGTTCGCTAATTATCAAGGCAGCATATGTTGCAGAAGAAATATATGATACCATGGGCAATGTGATCATATGTTGAAGCAACTGAAACAAACTAGAATTGGCTGCTACCCTGGGAGTTACAATGTCTAGCGGAAAATTAGATATGATGATATTCATCTAATCATTGTTACAATATTTCAGGAGATAAAGTAATATCCATATCAGCATCATTTATTTGGTAACATTTCTATTAATTGAAGGTCAAGTCTTATGGGCTCTTTCAGACTGGTGACAATGAAGAAAATACAATGCAAACTTCAGATATGAAGTTAAAAATTCAAGGATACTACACAAGGACAATACTCTTAAATGCATTACTTGGAAAAGAATTAGGAAAAGACTAGAATATTAATGTCATCACCCAATCTGATAGGATAAGGATTGTTGAGTCTGAACCACTGATCCAAAATGCTTAAGTCCAAATTAATAGTGGTACAGCCCATCAAACATCTGCATGCCAGTCTAACTTTTAACCAACTTTCAATGCAGACTAAACCAAGGTGTAACAATTCAACTAGCCAAAAGTGATGGATAATGGTTGTGTTCAACTAGGAAATTGTTCTGCAGTAACAAGAGATAATATTAGTACAATTACAAGTACATTCTATTGGCATCAGTACATGCCTTGCATAAATCTTTTTTGCATTATTCTTTTGACTTGTTCTTAGTGAGATATCTGTCCTTTCGAGTCATCCTCTCATTGTACCTAAGTTGACTCTTCAGATTTGAAATCCCTTGTTGGTAAGGATAACCATCTAAATAGTTTCTTTCACATTTAAACTTTGAATATAAACTTCATGGATTGAATACCATGTTATATTAAGTATATGAAATAAGATTTTGAAATCAGCAAAAAAAATTGTGAGATCCTAATTATGCTAAATGAAAATACCCAGGGGCACATACACGATTATCTCTTAAATCACAGTTTTAGTTGAAATCAGACCATGAACTAATTAAATGTTATCATTCACCCAAATATTCACTAGTACAGCCCAGTAAAGGGTATCCATGAACAAGAAGGTCATGCTTTCAGAAACCAAATGTTATCTTACATTAAAATTTTCACATTCACCATTTTCAGTATTTACATTTTACACCATATGACAATAACTATTTCAAGGCGAGGGTGGAACAAGGGTTTTCCAACTTATAGTTCAAAAGTTATGAAAACTAAATTTACTCATTTTCCAATTTATCATTCTACTTTTCTGTTTCTTATAGTAGACTTACACTTCCCTCTTGCCACCGATCCACCAGCCTCAGTTTTTTCGGTTGGTGAACACCCACAAAAAATGATAATCTCATATTCTCTCCCTTTCCTATCAAATTGATTTTTATGAACAACATACATTAAAACCATAACTCTACCTTCTCGTACCTACATTCATCACATAATGCATGCTTAGATTGCTTTTATGTATTTAAGATTTCAGTTGGTCATTTCAGGGAAATACTTTTTCATGTAATCAGCTGCATAGTTTATGATCAGACTTAATTAGTTAATATATGCTCATGGTTTCTATAGTCTATTTTATACTGAACAACACAATAACAAGCCATTCTGTCATGACAATGCAATTATCTGTTATAAACATATTGACTATTCTTGTTTTACCATCCCTAGATGAGATAATTTAGAAAAGAAAATCAGGTGCCTGACTATTTCAGGCTTAGGATAACTTTTTATTCCAATATTTATAAACACAGAGTTTGCAGAAATAATCCAACTATACCAAAACTAGGAATCAGTTGTATCAAACCAGAATGAGCATAACTTGTTGAACAATACATTCCATTAGAATAAAAATTTGTCTTCTACTTATCCCCTAACTGAACAGGAAAAAATTCTCAGGCAAAATAATTATGAACCACAATGCATGCTAAGCAACTAAACAGCATTAATAATCAAAAGTAAAGTTGTTTTAAAAGAAAAGCGAAAAGAAAAATATAAATCAAGTCTAAACATGTATCAATAAAGACATCTGCTATGAAATAGACAACCAATTAAATTATTATAGTTAGAGAGGATCAGTACCAGCAACACTGTTCAACATCTGAATCAAACAATGTTGCTGAAATGATGGGAAATAACCGACACCCCATCCTTTCAGATCAATTTGCATAAGATATTGTACTTGTGTCTGCAGTCTTCCATTGCGAGTTTTTAGGGGGGAAATTTTGAAACCCCCACCTTGAGAAAGAAAATAATTAATTACATTTTCAGATAACTGAAAATATTTACAATACAATAGACAAGTGCATATACAAATAAATAACAAATGTTTTTAGAGGAAGAAAGCTTGTGGAAATATACTCTCAACATGGGCTCTAACGAATCCTGGCTGTGGACTGCAATTTACATGCTCCCTTGATCGGAATAAAACAACTGCAAGAACCTACAATCAGTTTTTGGGATTCCTAACAATGGCAAACATTAAGGCATGTTACAAACGAGAAAACAAATGAGACTAACATTCTCACCATAACTTCCATCATCATTACGTCTCCAATAACGCACATAACATAGATCACGAGGCCACACAAACCTGCCAATAATCTCCATTGTTATTCATGGCAGAATCATAGGCATAAATCCTTCTAACAAGTATCTTTGCAAACAGTTCAAGATTCATTGCAAAGTTAAATACACAATATCTTATGAAAGTGGCGTGTTGAATGATTATGAGCTTCACAAGTTAGCAAAAATATATAAAGTTGCAACACGACTAATAGATATATAATTATGTAGTGCAAAAATTTAAATCTCGATCTGATACCAGTTTTAGTAATTTACTGGACTGATATGATATTGGTACCCGAGGTGGTATACTGATCCATATTGCACATTATCACTCAAAAATAATAATAATAATAAAATACTGACCGGTATGGGATATAATAATCCGATATCAGTCCTTCGTCAGACCAGTTAGTACCAATCGTCATACAACATAACCTAGATTAAAGCAGTACCAGCAACCAATTACTTATGTACCAAGTACCAACCATTATTTGAAAGTTGAAACTATGATGTAGTGTACAGATTACATTTGTTGATAAATCCTAGATTATAGCAGTACTAGCAACTAATTTCTTGTGTACTGACTGCTTGACTGGTATTTGGAACCATGATGGTACACTATAGCAGTACTAGCAACTAATTTCTTTTTTTTTTGTCTACATGCCATACCAAAATCTTTTGATAGCACTAGCTCAAAATGGTGACTTGTCAGAGATTGAAAACTTACCAACAAACGTATCCGATATCCTGCACTGATGGTAGCCTCATGCGTGGATCAGATTCAGCCCTATCAAATAGGACACAATCTTACTTTCTGGCATACTATAGCAACAAGTGATGGAATTTGGGGCCGAAAATGGTGGTCAAGAAGCCTAAAGGTTGCTTCCCTTCACTCACATGGAGATTGACGATAGCTTTCTAGAGATTGTTAGCATGTCTCATGAATCCACTTGAACTGAAAAATTATGTTTGTTTCAACTTGACGTATCTAAATTAGGCCTCATGAGCTACTTCTTGCAAGCCACTCATAACTCACAAAAAATATTCCCTTTGACAATAAGTTCCATGTAAACTAGGTTAGGATATGCCTCTCCTAATAAGGGCTTCATTCCTTGGAGAAAAAGTACCTCCAATGGACTTAAATGACAAACAGTTTAATTTTTGTTCTGGGGATTTCAAGCATTGTTGTACACTAAATCATTAGAAAAAAGGTTTCCTATTTTATAGTTTCACCACCTCACAATTCATCCATTTCCAAAAAGAAAAAAAATGGAATTATTTAAATTCAGATTCTGATGTCAGACAACTTACCTTAACTATACCACATTCGTGATAGGAGTCATGGACAACAAATAGAGTATAAGATAATTTTGCTTCCGAATACATCAGCTGAGATGTATGAAACCCAGCCCAAAAATTACTGAAAACAATAAGTCTCATCCTACTAGTGCATGAAGAGACTTGGTCAATCCTGTCCTACCAACTTGATTATGAGCAGGTTGGGAGCTTCTTTCTTGGTTTCTCCTATATTATTCCAAATAGAATTGAACTAAAAATATCTTTTCTGAATTGGACATCTTGTCTTTCCTTTTCCTACTCCGGCTAGGAGTCCTGTTAGAGCTGCTTTATCCATTACCAAGCTGGGATGAGCATTTTTCAAGCTATTTTTGGTCCATCCGAAGAATACTTTTATCTGAATTTTCCTATAATTTTCATTTAATGAAATAATCTATTCTTATATAAGAAGCATAATAACATTAAGTATACCATTACTTGGGTCTTCTCATAATATAAATTCTAATAAAATTTTCTGACACCAGATCTTTCAATCTATTTTTTCCTCTCTCACACTAAGAAGTGTGCTTCAGTTAACTGGTCGAATAGAACAGAAGATACGTAAGTACCTGTAACTAGAATCTAATCTAGAAACATAAACTTTTGTGAACTAAACATGAATATATGGGCATATTTAATCTGGTAAAGAAAAAAATACATGTTTACATAAGCTATGCTATCAAAATTCACAAATGACGTAGCTAGGCACTACATCTGCATATTGTCTCTCTGAAAGATGTTAAGGTAGTAGTAATTTCACTTCAAGATTAAACAGGAAGACAATTTAATTGCACAATCCCAGTGATCACGCATGTTTCTGGAGCTGGCAAAAGAACAAGGTATGCAGCAGCTATAGCAATTTCAAGTCCTCTTCGATGCGCTTAAAAAAAAATTACGCTGGAAACCAGTCCAGGTGCAGCCTATGGTAGAGTATTGCAGTATGTCCATCCACCTCCTCAACTAAACTACCATACTGAAAGCTGCAATCCCACCTGCAAAAGCAACAGAGGGAAACAGATTAAATCAGATATGTTTAACATACAAATGACTATCTATAAGTATAAGCTCACTCAAATCGCGTTCCATCCATCCTCATCACAAGCTGGAATATAGATTCGCATGTTGCTTCCATGATGCCAACAGCCTTCATTGCTTTACTACAACTCCTTGGCTGTGTTGGAAATGATTTACATTAATGAAAAGGTTAATGAATTAATTATATCATGAACATTTAGTGCAAACATGTTTTACTCACATACAAGATAATCTACTTCTACAAGCTCCTCAAAGATGCGAAGCCCTGAAATCAACACAAATCATTAAAACAAAAGCAGACAGTAGTTCTTATAATTCTTCAGGCTACAATTTGCTGTACAATGCAGAAAACAAATAAGATATTAGAAACATGGAAAGATAGAAAAAGAATCAGAGAAATATTTCACCATTTTGGCATCTTACAAGACGCCAATGTTTCCTAGAAAAGACCTGATCAGAGTTGTTCTCACTTAGCAAGCCTGAATCAACATCACGGGTCCAATCAGGTACAGAATCAGGAAGACCTACAAACAGGAAAGCAATGGTCACACTATACTCTATATGCCACCAAAAACCCAGCATATGTTGCAAATTCACAAATCTAATCAATGTTAGTCCTTACCATTTCCTATGGTTATTCTCCGTGATAAAGTAGGACGGCTCTCTTCTTCTTCTTCAGGACTACACCTACAAGAAATATTAGGAAACTAAAAGATTTTGACATGGCATATATAAATTTCATTACATCTTTTTCATAAAATCAATGCAAGGTAATCAACACAGATGAGATTGTGACTAGCAAGAAAGAAGACACTCCACCATACTATATATAAAACAACAACAATCTGTATGAGTACCAAGACATGTAGAAAAAGGTTAAGATATGCACTCACAATATCCAAAAGTTAAGAACAGGAATAGGTTCCTTATAGTTATCAAGCATCCTTATAGTTCAGTTCTCATTGAAACTTCATTCCATATCTGCTTATGAACAAACAGTAGAGTTTTAAGCAATAATTCAGCATCATTAAATTACTACATTTTTTTACATCCATTTATGTCTTAAAATTCTTTTTGTGCCTACCAATTAAGAAGCATGGACCCATAACAATTGGATAATATGTATCTTTGCAACCTTTCTACAGAAATCTTGGCAAATTGGTATCTAGCACATATTAATAGATTTCATGCAGAATATTAATAGATATGTCATATCTCACACCTATCAGTGTTCATCTCAAAGCAAGTATCCTTTCAACTTCTGTAAGAGATCAGATTCATGATACATATACAAGCACACATGCAGAATGTTATCCTAACAGTCCAATTTATGTAAGAGACTATATGTAAAATTTGCATTTTTTTGTTGTCAAATATCAATACTCTAATAAACTTAGTATGGGAGGTATATATTATATTGTCTGCAAAATGTTAGGCTTAAATTCTAAATCACACCAGATTCAGTATCTAAGATAAATAGACAAAAGCATGTTTTCCACTAAACTCTCATCAAATATCCCAGAAAAAACATGAGAATATATGATAAAAGCAAGAAACATAAAGGCAAATCTGCATCAAGGCAAATGGCATCTAAAGTATCATTTTACCAAAGACAAAAAAAAGCATAAACTAATGGTAGATCAAGTGATAGTGCTTCCATTATGTCATGTATTCTTAAAACAATATCAGTAAATAATTGTAAAAACATACTACATCATTACTTACTGACTTTCCCGATCAGAGGAGGAAGCATTTCTTCCATCATCTGCCATAGGTCCATATGGAATTGAAGCATATACCTTGTTTCCATTAGCTGTTATGAAATCTTGCTACTTGTAGGAAGAGATGAACAATTGAGTAATCCAAAATAATTATATATTTGCAAATGAATCAATATAAAGTGTCATTTACCATAAAGACCAGTTCAACAACCTCTTTATATAACTCTATACAAAAAATTATTCATCAACCAAATGATCCAAATGAGATTCCAATTTGAATGGGATTCCAATGGTCTAAAGACTCTAAACGAACACAAAGGTCCCATATCTAGTTAATTTTGCATGCCAGGTGGGGAACAAACCCATTAGTCTAATTTATCAATACCCAGACGCCTTATTCCATTGCAATAAGCAAAGTTGTCTAGAATACACATGCTTCCAATCCTTGTTGATTAATCATGATTTAATATGGTGCATAATGCAGTCACTAATTTGATTTATTTATAATACTTTGAAAGTTTGTATAGCTAATTGCTCGTGTTATCAATAACTTTTTATGCTGATTTTTTTCATGTAAAAAAGTTCCTGTTACACCTTAATCTAATGTTTAAAGAATGCAAAAGCATTCCTTGTGTTCGATATCTATATGTTTCTTTATCAGCAGTGTTCATCTACATTGATAATGAGATGAAACTAGTGTTTCAAAACTAGCCAATAATTCTAGGGTAGTTTTGTACATAAGATCCTCTAAATGCCAAAAAAGGAACCACATGTTTGTTATATTGTAATCGAAATATATACCCGAGAATTTTGTTTGTAGAAAATAAATGTTTTAAAGAGGCTTCAAGTTCTCAAAATCTTCTAAAAAATAAATGCTTTAAAGAGGCTACAAGATCTCAAAATCTTCTAAGTGTTTCCTTTTATTGGAACAAAATGGTTCTAACTTGCAGCTATGCTATTATTAATATTTTTTAATTTTTATTGTAACAACCTGCACTAGGAAAGTAGTCTTAAATATGGAAAACATTATATGTTCACTGGATGGCAAGAAGATGATATAACTAATGAAATTGTTACTTAATACCTGATCAATAACAAGCTCAATTTTCTCCTTCCAGATCAGAGCCTCCTGAATGTTAAATGCTGCCATCTGGTTCAAAAAGAAAACCAGTGTTAAGAATAATAATATGCAGCACAAGCACACACAAAAAGATGTAAAATACAGGTCACTTGCCTATAATGAAGAAAATTATATAACATAGGTGACAGATTTAACACCTATTAATGGGAAATTTTATGAAGTATCTGTTTAGAACACCCCCGTTGACAACAGAATAAATGAATACACAACTCTTCCAGCAACCAGCAGGGGTGAAGCAAAAATTTTACATCAAGGAGGGCCAAGAACATTTACAGTGGCTTGCAAAAGAAAATAAAAAGATCTTTAAGTTGCGGTTGGTGACAATTTTACAAAGCAACTGTCTACAACACTTCAGTTTGAAGGTGTGTGTGTGTATATATATATATATATATATATGTCTTCCATAACTGGCAAGGACGGAGTGTTGAAACGAGATCTTTACATCAAGGAGGGCCAAGAATGTTTATTGTGGTTTGCAAAAGGAAATAAAAGGATCCAAAAGCAACCATTGGATTGAGCTAATTTAAATAAATAAACTATTTAAATTGAAATATATAAAGTTAATTTGTATGTTCTATTTAATTTACTAATTAAGCGTATGCATAAATTATCAGTATTTATCAGGAAAGTGTATTTCATTTTTGATATTCAGATAAATCAAAAGGAGGAGGAAGCATTGTTATACAATTTATCTTATGGATCAGGACTACTAACAAGTCTCTTTGCTTGGTATCAGAGTATGATTGCTCCTTGCAATCAAAGTGACCAAGTCTCAAGTCAGGGAAACTACTTCTTTATTGTACATTGATGCTCCCAGACCTTGTATTGGCAGAGTCTTATGCAGTTGACTGCCCTTTTAATCTGAACAATACCTTCCCTAGACAAATCGCATGACTCTGATCACAATTTTTGAATTTATGAAAAATGTGGCACTGCTTGCAGTCATGTTAGTTTTCTATAGCTAAATAACAATTTCTATTAAAGCAATACAATTCTTAAGCAAAATGGAAATATATTTCAGCCTTGTTGATAATCACACAAATAAGGTCCAAAGTGGATAAAAGGGGGACTACTACTTTGTGAAGTTAAACAACTTAAGTAAGTCAGCACAAACCATAATCTGATGATACTTCTCTTTCTTGTTGTAAACACATAAAACATACACCATCTGCACATTAAAATAAGAAAATCAACACATGTCATTATAAAGGAGAAGAACAACAAATTCTATCAGATCTAAAAATCAAAGAGAAATTAACTAACAAATTAATCAACACATTTTATTGATACAAAATATAAAATGGCCAAAGTATAAGAATCAAAGGTATGTGCTGAAGCAAGACAAATTTGAATTTTCTACAATAAAGAATCATCTTTAGTAAGACTAAGACATATTTATTGGTGCCATGCATGTCACTTGCTTGCATAAAAAATATTAGAACATAAGAAGCAACTCTAACTGCTAATAAACGGTGGAAAATTATTGAAACCCAACAAAAAATAATGATATTATATATTGAATTATTATGGTTAAAAGTTTATACTACTGGTACACCAAAACTGCCTTACGTTAGCATGTATAAGGAAGTTATTCAGACATGGTTTTGGAGGTCTAAGACTTGAAGTACATGAGTATATGCTATATCTAAGATATTGAAAAAAAGAATGTCAAATTCATAAACCTAATCTTTGGTATTATCAGGACAATGCCCTGTATGCAAAAGGTGGTCGTAGAACAGCACATGCGCAAAGCTGTTACAATCATAGCATTCATGAAATTAACTGGCATTAAGCCAGAACTCTAAATTGAATGAGAGGTATGTTATGAGTTCCTTCAGAAATCTGGCTTTCTCCACTGAGAAGAAGAAGGCTTACATGTCCGTGGTGTATTTTAAGCCCCCTATCCTCCACTCTGCAGTTTCCATCTATAAGAAGCGTCTTGATCGGAAGCTGAATAATTGGTAAACACGATGAGACAGTTCAGTATTTCAATTAAGAAAATATTCAGGCACAACGGATAAACAAAAAGAAGTCCTAATCCAACTGAGTTCAGAAGAATAAAGAGAAAATATCAACACAAGAATTAGGAAAAAGAAACCAAAGAAGTGATGCGGTACCATGATATCCTGAGGTTTCCTCTTGTAGTACGCGAGCATTCTGGTCTCGAGAACGAAGTACCGCATATGGATGAACGACCGCCCGATCTTCCTCCTCCCGAAACGGACCATCCATCCCTCGTAAACCACCTTCGACATATTCTCACTCCTTCCCAGACGTCCAACCTCGACACTATTCCGACAAATCCCACACTCTACGGCGTCATAATCGGAACGATCAATCAAATATCAAAGCGAGCGAGTACGGCAAGCAGAGTTGGCCCTAGCCCACCGACAACCCAAGGTTCCTCAAGCTGAAGCCAAAAACCCCGCGATTAACACAGATCTTAACTCGTTCTCCAACCCCGAGTACAACAACACGACCAGATCTCCAGGAAAAGAGAATACCCGCGCAACGGCTACGTGGATCGAAGGGATCGAGCGGCTCGGCCGAGGCAGACTCCGACGATGAGATCGCGAGATCCTTTTCAGGAAGAAGGAAAGCGATGAAAGAACGAAAGTAGCGGAGAGGCGGGACTTGGTTGGTTTTAGATGAAGACAAAAGAGGGCGCAGCGCAGAACAAAGCATACGAAGGTCAGACTCAGCGCCAGCAACCGAACACAAAAACGGCCTTCTATTTCCGGCGTCTGGAAGAATGAATAAATAGGGGGCACAAAATTCTTAAAAAGAACCGGGAACAGAAAATTGAATTTTAATTTCGAGAAAAAGAGAAATAGGGACAATATCGACGACATGTGGCCGTCAGCCAAGCTGTTTGATGGCAATATCAGCGACGGCCGACCTACCACTTACACGTCAGCGGGATTCGAATGGCGGGGCCACCGTTTACCTGATCCCGGATTCGCCCACTCAGGCAGACGAGACGTTTAAAGACACGGGAAATGGGTGTGCGCCCTCTTCTTGGGTCGTCAACGCGGCGGGCTCGGTTGGAGGGGAGCGTGATAGAAGCTTCGAACCGTCGGACCTCGAAACCGCTCCACGCCAGTACTCTTTCCACTTGTCTTGGGATATTGTTTCCTTTTATTCCTTTTTCGTGGTTTATATCGTTCGTACATTATGAATTATTATTTTCCGAAAATAGATTTGGGACAAAGGAAGATGGGCTGGGCCCATTGCAATGTCATCCTGTTTCTTGATCGAGTCACCAACAAGCCTAGTCCTTTACTAGTAATTTTTAGCAATTAAAACTAAGTGCTACAGTTTTCAAACTTTTATAAAGTTCGTAAATATTTTATCATATTATAAACGTTGGCTTTCAAAAAATTATTACCTGCCATGTAATTAAAGATAAAACTTTCTATCAGTTTCCTCATTCTTGTGATAAAAGAACGTTGAAATTCTTGTGATTATATTCAAATTAGCTGGACAATAAGGTTGTTTAGAGAATTAGGAATTTAGGTAAAAATTAGTCCTTCGTATATTAGGTTTTGATAAGGGAAGATAAGGAAGAATAATTTAAGTATTTTGAATTTTCTCTAGAATAACTAAAAAGGGTGAGAAAATAGTTAAGAGAAAAGCTTCTTAGGGTTTGTTTGCAAGGGTATTATACAAGAGATTTCAAGATTTGATCCGAGTTAATTCGAGAACGATTTTTTTTTCTTGTATTTAATCATTCTGATAATGAAGAATCTAGTCTTAATGTAATAATATAAATAATTCTTGATTTTTGGATTTCTCTTTTGGTTTATGATTTTTTTTTCCGATGAAATCTCTTTTAAAGCCAATACGTTTAAAACTACAATAATTTTTTAATAGAGGAGAGAGTTTAAAACTAAATGTAGTGATGATTTGTTTGAACGAGACGGCGGCGGTGGCCGCAGCAGCAGGAAAGGTCGGAACACGATACGAGGGGCCATTGGGTAGGGCATCGGCGAGAGGCCGGGGCCTGGGACGGGGTTTGGAGAAGGCGGTAGCAAAGAAGGCAGAAGTATTCGGGCGACTTCTTCGACGCTTCCATGTATCTGTGTGGCGATCGCAACTTGAGAATGGTATTAAGAAGACAACCAGCCGAGCAAACGTAGATTCCGATTTGATTACTGAGAACAAGAGTAAGGAATAAACGGAGTCGGCTCGATCAAGCGTTTTGTGTTGCAGAACGAACGCGAGAGTTCAATAGCATTCGATTCTCCCTTGTCGGGGCCAAGGAAAAGCTTTTGCCCAACCCAGAAGGAAAGACGATGCTGACCGCTTCTCTATGGCGCCCCGTCCAACTATTTATATGCGCCTCGTCTCGTCGCCCGACACACGGAACAAAGGATCTCTGCAGGGTGAATTCAGGAACCGCACCATGGCTCAAATACTGAAGGGACTATGGGAGAGGGTCCAAGGCAAGTGACGCTTCCCTTCTTTCCTTCTTGTTGTTTGATGAAATGCGCGTATGGTTTCCAGCGTCGATTTCCTGGCGTTTTGGTTGTTTTAGTTGGGACTTCTTTAGGGTGATATTGCTAGAGCCGACGGAGATTGGCTGAAGGGAGAGATCTTAATTAGTTCAGACATTTCCATAACATCATTACGTCTACAATTATTGTATTATAACACGATGATATCATGAAATGTTGCATCGACAACGACTAACTGGTAATAAATAACACCAATTTGTGAAAAAAATTTCTCATCAATTGTTGATCTTTCCTGTGTGGGCTTAGTGATTCTGTTACAGATGATACACCTGTTGGCGTTCACAGGAAATTGTTCTAAATAAGACATTGCAGTATGCTGAAAAACTTATCAAAGTGAAAAAGCTTGCATAGTCCCTAACAATCACCAAAATGCCTATGCTAATCTGCTAGTTCTTTGCTATAATATGGAAGACAAACAAACTAGGACTTTGTGAATTATTGGATTATTCTACTTTAAAACCTTGCACCTTCTATGTTGCAATAGCCTTATCTCTGTGACTTATCAATCTTATTGCTGGTCATTTTGAACTCAAGTTCAAAGTCGGGCATATTGCAGCTACATCCCTTCCTTTGCCTTAGAAACAGGACAAATGCCTCCAGTTTCTGACCTATCATCCTTCAATTGAATATGAAAAATATAATGAATAGCTACCAAGTTGTTCTTAACCTTCTCTCGCACCTCCCTATCGATGCAAATGATTATTATATTAGAAACCTCAAAATCATCTTATACTAATTTGGGATATCAACTGACCTCAAAATAATTCATAGCAAAGGCATATGTATGGCATTAATGCGTTTGGTGGAGACTGTGATAAGGCTATGGATACGTCGGAGTATTGGCTGGGGAACTTTCCTATCTTGGTGTTCTTACTAAGGGAAGGTTGGATGCTGATACACTAGCTCCGTGATGTGCCAACTGCCTTACATTGGCTGGTAGAAGGATAAAGAATTCTGGTGGATAGTTCTACTCTCAGCCATTCTTTTCATTGCATGTCAATCTATTATAAGTGATCCAAATGGGTTGTCCCAGCATGTGAAATGATATATGGACATTATCGCTTTTGGTTGTTTCATTGAAAAAAATGAAATCATAAATGTATTCTTTTTCTTGATTAACCTAACATTAACTATCCCAATTTTCAACACCAGTTTAATTTTCTTTTTGCTAGGTCTTCTTTAACAAATTTGTTTGCATCAGACTTCAGTCAGGACCCCCCTGACATTGTATGAACTTCAAGCCAGTTTATTCCTTCTTCTTTTTTTTTTCACCTCACTTTGCTCTACAAGCAAGGCATTGGGATGGAATGAATTGGTATGATCATGGCATGCATACTTATTTGCATGTTGCTAAATCATATGTCAAACTTGGTTGCCTTTTCTTTCCTAGACCTTTTCAATTCTCGAAGGATCTTCAAACAACAAAGTCCTAACAAGATTTGCATTTTAACTGTATTTTTCTCTTTCCATTGATGAACACCTCTTGGCACTATAATTTCTCTGTTTATAGACCAGTTTGTGAAGGCACAATGTCAAGTTCAGAGTAAATACATGTGCAAAATAACGAGTTATAATACATAGATAGGTGAGCAGTTCTACTATGCATTGAGGTAGCCTGTAATCATTATTCTTGTATTTGATTGTGTTGAAATTCATGTCTTTCTATTATATGATGCAGGTAAGTGGCATCTGAAGATAATATGTAGCCGTGTTTTTAACGAATATGCTGGTAATAAGACGCTCATGGCGTTGGATCAGTTCCACGTTGCAACATTACGGGTTTTTGAGTAAGCTTTTTGTATCCTTTCCACCTAAAATTGTTTGGAGTATTTTCAGAATATGGTATCAGTAAGTTATTATGTTGATTTAAATTGCAGCTCTCTGAACAAGAATCTCCTCGGTCCTCATAAGCAACCTCCATCTGCATCGGCTATTGCTGATAAAGAAAAAGTATGATATAATTTCATATCTTCATGGTCGATGAATCTTGTGAATAATGGAGCGCTTGCAAAGTATCTGTTATTAGTATCTGAAAAGTCCAAATTTGTCGATTGGTACAAAAGGATCATATTGCATGTTGAGGTACATAAGGAGTTAGAAACATATAGTCCTGGTGATAGTGTTTTTCAATCATAATATTCCATCTTCTGAATGTTTTATGTAGTTCTGCAAACTTGTAAGGACACTAGAGCCAGAAACATGACATTTCTTAATAAATTCCGGGGAGTCAACTAATTACCAGGAAAGAACAAAATGAGTTCCTCGACATAGGGTAAAATGCTCATGCATCTTCATTTGCAACCTTAGTGTTTCTGTGATTACTTATGAACTTACTGCTCACATGAACTGAAATGTAACATGTTAATATCATATCTCAGCGAGGGAAGGCCTCCTTTGCCATGGTCTCATGGTTGATGTACTAGCAATAGTTGAGGTCTACAACGAAACAGATATTTGACAGTAGCACATTGCTTATGGGGAATCAGATCATTTGAATAGTGTTACAATATTTCTTGCTTAAACTTACCTGTGGTTGTTTACAAATGCAGGAGTACAGGAAGACCAAATCTGAAATAGACGAGAATGAGTTCTATGAAACAATTTTGGAATGGACGAGTAAAGATTTGCGCATATATATGGCGAATAAAATCATTCTTGCTTGTCTGGCATCGCCTGCGCTTACCATCACGACAAAGAACGTGGGCAAGCGAGTGCCAAAGATCGGACCTGTCGTGGAGAAGATTCCAGCTCCTGTGTTATTCTCAGTTTTCTCTGCGTTGCTTGTGTTCATCCCAGATATCCGTGTTGGGTAGGAGAAAGCAGCAAGTTTAAACAACTTCCCTGGTGTGTTTGTTTTGTGATGTTTTATAAGGATGTATTACAAGAACAATTAAATAAATATGCGACGAGCTGGATAGCTTCTGTGCAGAATGGTATCAAGCTGTCGAGTAGTTACTACATATTACTCTGGGTGATTTTACGATTGAAATATCAGCTTTTATAACGGGACGTTTTGATCATTAAAGACAGAAAACAAGGCAATTGCAGTGAATAATGCCGGATTCTTTTAATACATACACTATTATTTATGTGCAACTTGTAACGACGATTAGTGGTGGTTTTGTGGTTGAGAGCTGCAATTTGGGATCGAGGATATTTGGTGGGGCGAAAGCCTCGGCTGTCCGAACATGACCAATCGGCACGCCCACAGGAAGCCAGCATGGTTGAAGTCTACATCTAGAACTAAAAGCATGTGGCGGGGGCGTCATTCACGGGACGCAGCCGGCCACGCTGGAACGGAACCTACCAATTCAATTCAACCTGACGTCGTCGTTGCCCTCGTCTTCCTAACCCAAAGAATCTCTCTTCAATAAAATAAACAATTTGGTAATTAAATAAATATATATAAGACGCAGAAGGTAATACTGGACGTTCCATTATCTTCTCCTTTTTCCTTTTCCTTTTCCTTCGTTCATGCATCGTCAGATGGTCCTGGACCTTCGGTCGTCGTCTCCAGATCCGTAGCTCCGAGCAACGCAGCAGCAAGCGCCGCACCGCCCCCTTCGCTCCGTGTCTCTTCGTCCCCTTGGAACCCCTCTCAAGCCAGAGAGAGCTCAAGGATCGAGATTAAGAAAAGATAGTGACCGCCTATGTTCCCCTTTCGTCGCCGCCCGTAATAATACGCCTTTTGCCTCTTCTGATATCGCAATCATTTCCTCGGGTCGAGGGCGGTGCCACCCTAACGCCTCCATACGCACCCTTATTCACCAGGTACGTCCTTCCCATCCCAAACCCGAAAGAGAAAGAAAAGCTGAGGAGGAGGCCTTATCTTAGTCTAATTCCCCAACTCTAGTTCACTAATCGGATCTGTTTCTGCCGGCGTCGGAGAAAGCGAGAGAGCAAAAAGTAGGGAGAGAAACACGTTGCCCTACTCACGTTTAGTTTGGATCTCCTTTTCCTCCCTTTTTCCTCCTCCAAAATCGTATTACTGTTTTGCTGGTTTGTTCATTCATTCTCTCTCCGGTATTCTGATCATTTTACCTTTTCTTTCCCGCTTTGATTCATGATAATTACGTTCTTTATTTCTAGAGCAGGACGAAGCTTGCGAAGGAAGAAGACGCTAGCGATCTCATCCGCATGGAGTCAACGCGTCGGTGGGTTCCGTTGTAATTTCGTCGGAGATCCAGGGGTGGATCGGAAGGGAAGGGAAGGGGAGAGGAAGGGAGGGTCGGTCGCACGAGCGAGGCGACGATTAGGTCATAATTGATATCGGTTGATCGTACATGGGATCGTTCAAGGGTCACGTGCTGCCGGGCAGCCTGTTCCTGGTGGTAGGCGTGTGGCACGTGTGGAGCTCTGTGTTGCGGTACGTGTCGGAGCCGCCGGGCGCCTTCCGGGTGCGGGCGTGGAGCCCGGTGGGCCGGGGCAAGGCCCGGCACCTGGAGCTCTACGTGGTGGCCGGCGGGGCGTTCCTCGACATGTGCGTGGAGCTGCTCTACTCCACCCACCTCCGTTGGTTCGTCGGTCCCGAGCGGATCCTCAACCCCGCTCACATGAACGACTTCGAGCACGGTGGCATGCTGCTCATGTTCTTCTTCTACGGCGCCCTCGCCCTCGTCTCCGAGAAGACCAGGTCAGATTTCTTTTCCTTCGTCTTCCTCTGTTCGTATCTTTAAAACTGACTCGAGGAAACCAGAGACTGGGTCAGAGATAGTGAGTTCGGACGGTGATCCAGTGGAAATCTGGATCTTGTAGATGCAACGCAGCAGTGCAAGCCTGATTTGTTTGACCAGAGAGATCATAGGGAGAAGGAAATAATAGTCTAAATGCATCGGATTCGTTGATTTATCCGACGCAATTGCTTTCTCGTGGCACTTTGTGCGCCTCGCTTTTCCCGGAGCTGTTCGTGGCTTATATTGATTTGCATTGGACAGTGAAATTTATGCCGTCGCCCAGTCTTAACCCTCAACATTATTGGCGTTGTCAGAAGCGGAGCTGTCTGAGAATAGCTCAAGCCCGTCAAGTATTTTTCTTCTTCTTTCGTGCACTTAGGAGACATAGGTGCTCACAACAGGTTAGAATTCCAGACTGGGGAATAAATTCTACACTTCATCGCCATGTCCAAGCATTACGGGCCGATGGTTGTGTTGCATGCGGTTGTAAGGTCCCAAGGTTCCAATTCAGGACTTCTCTGGAGATTGATAAGAATCCGCCAGTCACTTTACGCCTTCTCTATGATTGGAATGCCTTTATGAGATTGAAAAGAGATGCGATAACGACATTATCTTTTCTTTTAATGTTTGTCACTGTTGATGGCAAATTCTTAAGGTTTAAGTTTCAGCAATAACAATCGCACCTTTTTCTGGTGGTTGGAGACAATCTGCTTTAGAAGCTGGTTTTGAGAGTTCTTCGATGCCATGGCATCCATCATATTGCTGGTTGATGCATCCCATTTAGTTGTCTTTGCTAACAGTGATGAACCATTCTCCAATGTCAGGTATTTACATTTGCCGGAGGGGGCACTGTGCCTGATAGGTGCTGCTGCATTCAGCTCAGAGTATCTGCTGTTCTACTTCCACTCGACCACTCACAAGGGATTGGAGGGCTACTACCACCTCCTGCTCGTCCTCCTCATCGCTCTCTGCATCGCCTCTGCGATTGCGGGTGCCCTCTTCCCCACCAGCTTCGCGGCGGACCTCACCAACGCAATCTCAATCGCTCTCCAGGGATTGTGGTTCTACCAAACAGCCTTCACTCTTTATGGTCCTATGATGCCCGACGGCTGTCGCCTCGACGGCGATGACATCGTGTGCCACTCACATGACAGCCAGGTCCGAGGGGAGCTGCTCGCCAACGTCCAGCTCTTTTCGCTCATCCTGCTCGTCTTGATCTTCGTGCTCGGATCCTATGCTGTAGCTGCGTCCCGGTACGGACACCCGGATCTCAGTAGGTTGCGTGCAGGTGAAGAGCATACGGCGGGAAGCAGTGGTTGGAATTTTGGAACTCACCTCCGCACGGGAACTACCCTCGAGGAGGTTGCCGCCCATTGAAGGACGGAGCACACAGACCTCGTGCCGGTTGTAAACTGGTGAAGGCAGTACAAATGGCTTCTTTTTTCTCTCCTTCTCTTTCGTCCATTTACTTTCTTCTCGGAGGATGGCACCATCCCAGACTTGGTCGAGCGCTCTATCAGTGGATTTCATGCTCTGGAGTGGACCGAGCTCTTGATTCGTTGCAGGGGTTCCATGTTTCCTGCGCACTCCGTTTGGACATCGTCATCATCTTCTGTTGCAAGCTCTTTTTCCCGTGGAAGTAGAGTGCTATTATTCAAACGGCAGAGATCTTGCTGCCGTTGGTCTAATTGTCTTGTGCGTCGGAGATGGCCCGCAAATGTTTCTTGGGCTTGATTGAAGAAAAGGCAAAAAGACCATTCTATATAATATTTACTACTCTGTTGTCATTTATAGCATAATGATTGAAGAAAAGGCCAAGGAAAATAGGCAAAAAGAAGTAGTTCTATTATTCGTTGCAGGGGTTCTTTGTTCATCGCGGTTAAGCTGCTGAGTGCCTGCGATTTTTCATTTATTGCAAACAATAAGTTAATCTCTCCAAGAAAATTGATTTTGATGCGAAGGGAGAGTAGTCTCACAATGTTCCACTTTTCCATTCACCTAATAATCCTCGCTGTGCCATGAGCTCTTTAATGATCTTGTCCTTTTTGAAAAACAACATAACAGAACCTAATATTTTATAAGCATAAAAATCGATATGTACCCTTTAAATTATTATATAAAAATATTCAATATTAAAAATTAAAATCAAATAATTGATATATCAAATTTACTTCAATATCATTCAAAAAAATATGTTTCTGATTTATAGATATATCATCTCAGATCCGAAAGCTACAATAATGCAAAGATATGTAATCCCAGTGACTTAACATGACTAAAAGAATATAAGATCAAATATGTGATTTCTTAATAATATCACATATCCACGTTGAGTCCTTAAGAGACATTGTCTATTTATAGGTGAAAATAAATAGTGTAAAATAAATAATTATGAGATATTCTTTTGTCACTATCTTTGTATTGACCGATAAATATACTCAGAATTCAATTAAATTTATAATATATCTTACGTAATTAGATAAATTCGTATAATATAATATAATCTAAATTTATCAATTAATTGATAAGATATAAAAAAAATTTAAAATTAAAATAAATAAAATAAAAGGTTATTTAAGAATAACTTAATTAGATTCTAAAATTTTTAAAAAATATTTTACATGTACATATAAATTTTATAAAATAGGTCAATAAGTCTAATAAATATAATACTATATTAAGTTTAACTATCAATGCGAGTCATAACGATTATATATTATCAATGTCATACTTTTTTTCTATAGACCACAACACTGCTAGTTCTTGCTAATGTAGTCCAAAATAATTACTATAATTTACCTTATCAAAATAATACTATTATATATATTCAACCATAATATCTATATGGATAAATGTGAATAGAAACAAATAACTTTAATTACATAGATAAAATTATCAATTATAATATATACTCAAACGTGCATAATCATATTTTTTATGGGTTACTCACAAGTCCAATCATAATAACATATATTTTCAAACACTTTAGGCTATAAAAATTTTATGAATAGATAAGTAATTAATACAGTGGAACTCAAGTTACATTAATTATTTTGACTTATTTTCTAACCATTAAGTACTTTATATTATAATGCATAGAACTACTATAATACTTATTATTCTTAGAGTAGAAAACTATTATGATTTATCACAAAGTATCCTTAGTGACTTGATAATTGAGTCTAATTATACCAAATTCTAAGATAAAATTTTACATTTATAAAACTTGATTAGTGACCTTAAAGCATGTCATAAATTTAACTTTTATTATAAATGATATAATAATACATTACTTTATTTAAAAAAACTCTTTTAACTAAAAAAATATAAAATATAAAGTGAATTTTCTGTTATTGACGAAATCAATATATGAAAATATCATCATTTTAAACTAATTAAATTTTATATATGTAAGCATAGAATCCTTCGTCACTTTCAAATATTTTATTATTTATTTATAGCCCTTCATATTTTATTCCTAAGTAACTCTAATATATACCTACTATTTTAACTATAAAATTTATATCTGGTATGGTATAGGCTTGAGTATTAAATAGACTTCAAACTTCACATGAGGAATATTTTTCTTTATCTGATTTCTTTTCAAGTCATTTTAAAAATATTTATTTTGACTAATTTTTTTTTACTTTTATCATTTGTTGAATAAAGTTGTATACTAAATTTCTTTAAGACTCAGTCAATAATAATCTTTGAGATCTATCACTAAATATCTTAATACCAATAACATAGGATATTTTATTTATATCAATCATCTTAAAATTCTTAGTGATAATTTTTTTAGTTTCATATAATAAATTAAGATCATTCTTGGTAATGATATCAAGAGATTTTATATACCATTGTCTAGAAGCTTATTTATGATCATAAATAAATTTTCTAAATTTGTATAACAAATTTTATATTTTTATTTTCTATACAAATCATTTAGATTAATACATATAAATCTATATCTATCTTTAGAAAACTTGTTTTCACACTTATATGATATAACTCAAAATCATAATGATTCACTAATGTCATGATAATTCTTATCGAGTTTTTTTATAAAAAATAGAGAAAATATCTTATTATGATCGATTGATTCTTTATGAGTAAAATATTTGATCATAAGTTTGATCGTTATATCATTTGATATTTCCTTTTGAGTAATATTTATATAACAAATTCTTTTATAGTTAGTGGATAATTTAATGAGTTCTTAAACACCATTCTGGTCTATTAATTTTAACAACTTCTCATAATCATTATTTTTTATAACTTGTGAAGATAATAAAAGATTTTTTTATTCTTATATCATAATATAATATGATTCTTACAAATATATCACATATAATCACAAATGACATGTCTCCTTTCTTTATGAGATCTTTTTTAAAACCATCAATTATGATTGTTCTATAAAGATTATTACCAACAATATCAATGTTATTTTCTTATTCACCATTATTAATTTTTTTAGTGACTTAAAGACTTACAATCTTTCGAATATAAAATGATAAAAGAATTTCAATATGTATTTTCTCAATATCTAGATTAAATTATAAGATTTTTACTCTCATTGATTTATTTTTTTTAGGAATCTTATATTACTGGATTCAACTATCCTCGTATTATGATTAGGAAATAAAATATGTCACTTTGAATTTTTTAGATATATAATAAAATATTTAAAAATAATCCTCAAATCTCATTTCTTTCTATAAGATTTGAAGATCATATCTTTGTAGAACAATCCTAAATATGTAAACATCTTAAATTCAGTTTCTTACTAGTCCATAACTCAAATAAGATTGATGAAATTAACTTGTTAGGATTCTAATTCAAGATATATATAATCATCCTTAGAGATTCTTCTCATATTGATCTAAGTACAGAAAAATAATTCATCATGCCCATAACTATGTTATTAAAAGTATAATTTCACCATTTAATAATCCTTTTATATTATGATAGATTTGGAAAAATATGTTGAGCACAAATACTATACTTTTCTAGTAATCTAGCAAAACTACTAGAATTATGATCAGGCTCATCATAAATATTATAAAATTTATCACCCCTATTAGACCTGATAATTTTTAGCTTTTCTATTTAATTGTCTCTCTATTTGATTTATATACATATAAAGGTGCCTTAGATAGTCATATTTCAGTAGATAATATATAAAAGTGATAAAATATCTCTCTTAACTAAATCAAGAAATATAGAGTGACCTACAAATATAAAACTATACTTCATTCTAATATTTAATTATAGAATTATTATAAACTCAAGATTTACATTAATTCTGTATAGACCATTATATAAAAATTAAAAGTTAATATTTATGAAATTATAAATATACTAAGTTTATAATCACTAAAAGAGAAATAATATCATGACAATTCTAGATAAAAAAACTTAAATTTCTAGAATTATAAAAACATAATATTAGATTAATTATCTCTAAGCATAAGCAATGAGTATCAATTATTATTGCTTTTTGCCTTAAGATGATTCTATATAACGATAAATATTTCATACTATTTTAGTTCTCATATTAAAATGAATATCTAGTATTGGTCAGTTGAAGCATTAGTATCAATATACCAAGTATAAGAAAAAGACTTCTATAATATTTGATTCGAAATATATAAAAATCATATTTATACCTTTTCCTTTTGAATTATAACTTTATAGTCCTTTTTCACCTTTCTTGTCATAGAAAGCACTTTATTATAAAGATTTTTTTATTAGTTTATATATCAATTACAAACTCAATTGATTTATTTGATAAATTACAATTCAATCTTTTCTTGTTACCTACTTCTTAAATAGTATCCAAAATATTATGAGTCTATCCTATTTTATTCTTAATTTTCATATACACATATACTAATTAGTTTATTTAATTTTTACTTATCCTTAATTTTATTATAGTAAATTATATATGAGCTAAACTAAGAAAAAATAAAATTAAAAATAAATTATATGAGAAATGACTCAATTATATTCATTACTAATATTCTTGATCTTATAGCTTTATCAATCATATTAAGAATATAATCTTAAATTCCTTAAATGCAGTTATACTGAATTTCAATCAATTCTTTCATTAATATATCAGCTAATGATTTTATTAATAAATTTAAATTAATATTTAATATTCTATTGCACTAGTTGTAGACTATAATGAAGTCTAAATATTATTAGCAATTGTTATAAAAATGAGTCTTTTAGACCTTTTTTGATCATTTATTTTAATTATTTATTTTATATAACTTTTAGTAGTTATGTTTGTGATCTTTTCAACTAGTTCAATTAAGATCTAACATATAAATTACATATGCTCAAGTTATTTATAATAATTTAATTCAAAAATATAGGGACATTTATAAGAATACAATGAAGGAAGTAATATTGTAATAAAATAATATAATATTAGTTCTTTTAGTTTTTTAGTAAATATTGAACTATGGATATAATCTCTATCTACACCTTTGAGTGTAATATTATTATATCTATTGTTCATATAAGATTATTTATAGACTATTGATATCCTTGTGGAATAGTATTACTACCTTTGATATATAATCCTAAGCTACAAGGATATTGAAAACTATATCATCCTATCATATCAAATAATTATTCGAAGTAGATTCTACTTTGAGGTTATCTAAATCTTATAATTATGTATATCATTATAAATATTATTTTTTAATATTATTTAGAACTAATATTTTTAATATAATAAGTTATTAGTTTACACCACTTTGATGATTATAAAATTATTATAATAATTTAAAAATAATTTTATAAATAAAAAAAATTATTATAATTCATGTCTCATAAGCCTACCATCCTAAGCCATTTTGGTATCTACCAATTAGATAAAACTTAGGGATATGAGTTACAAATAATATTCATCAAAAATTTTTAATCTAATTTATGTCAAAATAGTTTAATAATAATAAATAATAATCATAATAATTATTAAAAATTAATAAGCATAAAGGAAAACTCATGACTATAATCATGATAAATCATAAATTATACCTTTATGTAAAAAAAATAAATATTATTTCAAAATTTTAAATATTAAGAAAAATAAATAGATTTTTATTTATCACATGTGAAATTTTATCAAAATATCATATGAGAAAAATATATAGGAAAATAATAATTTATTTTTTTAATTTTAAATGAAACTAGACCAATCAATCATATTATATTGGGTAAGCCCAGAATTGAGCTACACAAATTAGGGTCATAGATTTAAGCCAACCAATCAGTACTAGGTTCATCAAAATTAAAGTTGATCAAATTAAAAAAAATGATCAAAATTTGATTTCAATTAAAATTTAACCGATTGAATCTAAATCCAATCAAACAATCAAAATATAGTCATGATCAAGTTCGATTAAAATATTTGATTAAAAAAATCAAATTAGTTCATTTTATAATTGAGGACATAAATTAAAAAATTTAATTTCTAATAGGCAAAACTATAATTTTACTTGGGATATATAGTAGAAATATCTGATTACTAAAGGGTATAATTATCAAAGTTAAATTCAAAGACACAAATTAGAATTTTTTAATTTTTGAGAGATAAAATTATCTTTTATTAAAAAAATCATATCTCATCGGTGGTGCCCTGATCATCTGCCTGCATGCTGCCACAGGCGGCACAATTGTTCTTACGTGGCTGATTGACAACTTCACCATCACTACACCATGTCATTGCACCTATATGTGTTTGTGCACCAATTGGTGACACACCATCATTGCACTTTGTTGTGTCATCATGTCCACGCACAATTGTGCACACATGCTGATCGTCAACCCCCACGGTCATCGTGACGATCTTCGGGGTGCATGGTTGTACCCACTCTTCCAACTATGTAGTTGTTGGCCTTTAGTATCCGGTCGACGCCAGTAACTATTAGCAAAAGCCACTGTAGTGGTGCTGCTGTGGTCACCATAGGCAACAGTGTTGGTGCAATTGTCGCATGTAGTGGTATTGTTGCAACCGTTACATGTAACGAAACTACTGTAGGTAGTAGTACTATTATAGTCATTGCACGTAGGAGTAGTTCCAATCGTAGCAATCACCTACAATCAAGGTAGGTCGGCCATTGCGAGGTTGCTGCACATAGACAATCGTGATATGGCTACTGTAGACTGTTGCACACTACGATACTTCTACTACTACTTACATGATCGTTGCCTGCGACTAGGCTAGTATCACGGGAGGCCGTCGCTCTCAATAATACCATTAGTGGCAACAAGCTATCGATAGTTATCCATTGCATAAACACAAAGAACCTCACATCACTCGCAAGCAAATAATAAGACAAACTAAATAAAAAAAATATATCAACAATACAAATGAATCATTTAAGTATCGTAAATCAATATTGAATAATATTATTTCGCAAGTGAAGTGTGTTGAATCTCGAATTTTGATGATGAAACTAATTGATTGTGTTTTATAGTCTAACTATATTTTGAGTTACGCAGGTCTACTATTGATCAGGATTAGACAGTTGACGCTGGAGGAATTGACGTTGTACTGGGTGATCACGTCAGGATATTGGATGTCGAGTCGGAGGTTCGGTCAAGAATCAGCAGAAGGCTTCGGACGTCGGGCATCGAGCCAAGAAGAGTGGAGTTGCGCCAAGGATATCGGGGTTGCGGAGGTCAATCGTTGATTGGGCAACAAGCCGTAAGAGAGGATGATGCGCCGAAGAATCGGACAAAGCGCCGACCAATGACGTGCCGGGCAACAGAATATCAATTCGCGTTATAATAATTGTCTAGATCAAAGTAGAGTTTTGTTTGTGTGTTTGCAGGATTAACTACAATAACGATGAAGACATAAAGCGAAACAAAGTGCCGGAAGTCAAGTGCGATCGATTGTTGGGAGTTCGAGAGTTCGACGAAAGTCCGAAGATTCGTTGGGAGTGCTGTCGGGGCCGAGAACGAGTAGGGAGCTTGCCGAAGGGTTTTCGGAAGTTCGCCGGAAGGTTCATCAGAAGTTCACGGAGCTTGCCAAGAAAGATCGAAGTTTACCAAAGAAGCTCGTTGGAACTCGCCAAGATCATCGTGAAGTCCAGGAGCTTGCCGGGAGTCCGCAGAATGGTTTCCGAGGGTTCGTCGGAAGTTCACCAGAAAAAGTCTTGACTTGTCGGACTTTGTAATAGCTTAGGAAATATCTTTAATTTTATAGTTAGTATATTAATTTGGGTTAGGATTAGGTGTTAATCCTATAACCCAAGTAGGAGCCAATTGGGCCCGATAACGGACTGGTTTGGGCCGAGTTTAAAGCCCAACCAGTGAAGCTGAAAGTGTTTGGCGGTGGCACCGCCCAAGACCCGAGAGCCTGGGCTGTGGCACTGCCCAGAACCCGAGAGCCCAGGCGGTGGCACCGCCTAGTACACTGTTAGTGACATGATCGACAGCGATGGCTTTGCCATCGACGAAAGTGTTTGCCATCGACAAAGTGGTGGCATCACATCACAAAGCAAGTGACACCACCAAAGACCGAGAAAACCAAAATTGATTCAAATTTGGACTCCAAATTTGAATCCTCTTGAGGCCTATAAATACCCCTCTCATCCATGGTTCAAATATACACAAAAACTGAAAAAGAAGAAGGGAAAACTTTGTTGAAATTATATCAAAACCTTCCCTCTTATTCTAAAGTGTGATCTTGCCTTAGAGAGGGGTGAGAGGTCTTGTAAGAGTTACTCCTAAGCCCATCAAAAGGAAAGAGCTGTAAGGGAGTTGATCCTCACCTGTTGGAAGGAGGATAGTTAGTAGAAAAGCTGGTGGCCTTAAGTAAAGAAGAATCAGGAGTGGACGTAGGTCATATGACCGAACCACTATTAATCGATTTGTGTTTATATTCTTGCAATTTACTTTACTGCAAATCATTTTCACTTTGATGCTCTACCTTCTCATCTCCTTCTTACAAATCAATTTACTTCTAAAGCATCTTTCGTTGTGGATTCAATCGAAGTATAATTTTCATCGTACGAAGTTTTCGAACTTATTTTAAATTGTAGAAATTTATCGTTCTTTACTGCTGCACTAATTCAAACCCCCCTCCCTCTTAATGTCACTCGATCCCTAACAAAGTGTGATAATAAACAGACCTAAATATAAAATAGATTTGGAATATATTTACGATCTAGAGTATTTGATTTTAAAACATGAATCTGATATCAGTTGTAAGGATAAAAACCATGATTATAATACTGTTATATAAGAAACTTTAATATCAAAAACTGAAATAAAAAAATAATAGATCAAATTTACGATGTGTATCTTTTGATATAATTTAGAAAGTTTTTGTCTGATTTGCATGTGCACCGTCATCAGATTTGAAAACTACAGTGATGTTGATCTGCAAGGATAACTAACCTAATATTTTCCTCTCTTTATCTCCATCATAGAACTACTATGGGCGATGAATTATGGATAATGGAAGATGAAAGATTTTTCAATAACTTCACATGTCTATGTCTATGAAAAGATGAGAAACAATGTATTATCTTACAATAACATCACGTATCTATAAATAATTAAGAGAGTCAATTTCATCAACATCATGAATCATATTATAATTAATTTTTTTTATTAATCTATAATATATCTTTTAAGATCAAATGATGTGATTGTACTTACACATACCCATCGTCCGATAGCAATGGATTAACGAACGACTGCATACGATCGAAGAAGGCAACCGATGTGTGGTTGGAGGTTGGAATTCTTAGGGATGCTCTATGTTCGACCATCCTTCGTCCCAACCTCATTCAGATCTTATAATGCCAGGAATCAGACAGCCGAAAAGAAATGTTCCACGTACGTACAACAGCCAACGACGTTCCCATGGAAATCCCAATGATAGCGGGCATAGCGAGGAGGTCTCGTGGGTTTCGCTCAGCACTGTCCAAGCCACGGCCGGAGAGTCACCGCCCGGCCATCACATTATGTCTACAAACACACAGGGAGAGAAAAGACCGAGCAACGACCGCCCTACCGGTTGCATGCACCTCCGCACTCTGGGAAGCCCAACGTTGGTCTCACTCAGGTTGAGTAGAGCTGACATGGATCAGATTTCACACTACAACAACGTGAGATTATTATCTTAGCTCATCTTCTTCGATCGTCGACGCATGAATATTTTTACAATTTTTATCTATTTAATGTATAGGTTGCTGTTGGTCGATCGTCTTTCTCTTATTCTCAAGGGTTCAAACTTAACTATCTTAGTTGCTAAGTTTATATTAAGTTAATTTTAACTTATTTATATCAAATTTTATCCGGCTAGCTCTGCTACCACGTTTAAAATAAGATGATAATCTTGAGCCAAACTAGTGACAACAACATACATCAATCCAATTCTATAATAATATTATTAACATCTACACCTAACGTTCAAAAGATTTTGTTGGGGTAATTCGAGATTTTGGCTGATTTAAAAGCAATAAATAACATGAATCTTCAGTTGCGACAGTTCCGATTCCAAGAATTAAAATAATAAAAAATACCCGTGGATTGAGAAAATGCATTGAAATCATGGAAAAATCGTGCTTCAAAAGTCAGATTACCAGCTTTAATGGCCCCAAAACGACACTCCCGCACTCGCCATCCATTTCTCTCCCATTTGGATCCATAAACGAGATTTTAATCGGAGGGTTGGCCGTTTTCCACTCAAATGTGAGTTATTGTTCCTGTCGTTCAAACATCACCACCATCCGAGAGAGAGAGAGAGAGAGAGAGAGAGAGAGAGAGAGAGAGAGAGAGAGAGAGAGAGAGCGAGAGAGAGACTATTAGTTGAACCTAACTCTCCTATACAACTCATCGAAGGCCATATGATTTCCCTTGTAGATGATGAGACAACTGAGGAGTGCTTAATGACGTCCTGTCACTGTTCCGAGGAAGCGGTGGAGATGGAAGCGCACCAAAACTTGGTGTCGTTCTCCGACCAAAGTCTTATTAAACCCAGGATTCACATCCACCCTGTGGAGCTCAATTTAACGAAATGTACCCACTCATCTACAGAGGTCCTGTGGGCTTATGCAGGAAAACCAACGATTTGGTCCCCTCTCACAGGGTTGTAGTTGGAGAAGAGGGGCTGGGAATCATCTGGCATCCACATCATGTGATGAATTCATGTAGGTGTGCTCTCGAGGGCTGATGCGTCCTCATATCTCACCCACCCTTCCTCTCTATGGCTGGTGTATAGCCACGTTACGGTGCGAGCTATAGGGATGTTGTAGGTGTTACATATAAATGCGAAGATGTGAGCTCCGGGAATTGCTACTACAATTCGATCTCCGGCCCCCATTCCGCACTCTACAGCCTGACCGCGCACAAACTTGCACTGCTTCCCGTAACATAGCGGCACCGCTACTGCAATCATCTGTATATTTGAGCATCGGCGGGAGCTCGGTTTCCAGCACTCTTTGAGTAAGGCCAGAGAGGAAGATGGTGAAGAAGACGGAACGAGGGTACAAGGGTGTGGTCGTCGTGGTGAATCGCGGCGTTTGGACTGCTGAGGAGGACCAGAAGCTGGTGGAGTACGTCAGACTCCATGGCGACAAGAACTGGAGATCCCTCCCCGCCAAAGCTGGTTTCTTTCCTTAACTCTCTCTTTCTCTCTCTCTCTCTTGTAAGCATAAAATAACTTTAATCATGCTTCTGTAATGCGAAAAACTTTAATGCTAGGATCGAAATCAAAGAACAATAGATCTGTGTTTTTACGATGTGTACCTTTGATGCAATCCGTAAAGAAAGGAGGAAAGATCTGAATACCTTCCTTATATCCAGCGCCTGAATACCTTCCTTAGATCCAACGCCTCCGCCAATCTGCAAGGAGAACTAGACTCCTTCGCCTCTCTTCCTATCCTTTCACAGGACCACTGTAATTGATGGCTCAAGGAGATTGAGAGAAAAACCGCAATCTCTCTCAATCGGTGTCTCTGAAATATTTTCTTTTACGCAACTCTTAAACGCATCTGTGTTGCTAATCTTTACGCAACTCTTAAATGCTTCTGTGTTGCTTCTAACACATGACACATTAAGTCCCCTGAGGTCCTGTCTATTTATAGGCGAGAGCAGAGAGTCTAAGATAAGATATTAGAAGATTTCCTCCCATCAAGGGCCTCTTCTAAAGAATCCCACTTTGACGGGAAAGAAAGTCCTTTCTATTAGCCAATAACCATAATCAGAATCTAATTATATCTTTAATATATATTATCTAATTAAATATGACCACATTATCTAACATTTCTCTCTCTCTCTCTAATAGCCAGTATAGCTCAGGCTTCCATTCCGAGCTTCGGACTTGTGCATTAGAAGATAGAAATAGATGAATGCAAAGACCTCAAAAGAAATTTATGATGGCTGCTGCTGTAGCTTCGAGCATTAAGTTGTTGCTACTGCCCGAGTACCTGATCGGTTAGCATTTAATTGCCTTATCCTTTTTCGTGTCGGTTTAATCTGCAACCATGAGGCAGATAGATCTGTTCGAACATTCTCCTCGGAACATAAAGTAAAAGATTTCCGGTGTTTAATCCATGCATCAAAACATGCTAAAATTTGTCTTTCTCTTTACAGCATCGATTATTGGCTCTCCAAATCTACAAATTATGCTCTTCTGTGTTTTTTTTTTCTTCCTCTAATCAACACATCAAATGCTTTTGTTTGTATAACAATGCATTAATCGGTTCGAATGTCTCATCATATGAATTTGGAGCTTAAAGTAATATCAAGATATTAGAAAGACAATAAATTAGCTTTGGAAGCAATGCATGAGCAACCTTCTCACCTTTTACTTTCAATTCACTTCCTACCACAGAGAAGGGAATCTGAGACATTTAAACGCTCGAACTGCTATGTGTTTGTGGCGGTTTAGAACATCAATTTCCGTCGAGTCTTGATAATTACTGAGAATTGACAAGTTATCTACTCTTCAAACTACCTAATCAAAATTCTATTAAAGAAAATAACAAGCAATTGAAGCTCTCAGAATTTGTTATAAGTAGTGCTACAGTCCTCAGATTTATACTACTTTTAAGTTTGAAAATGTGGCTAAAGAAGAACCTCAAAAAGAATAATTTAGAGTTTTAACCCATGATTCCGACTCTCGGGATATTAAATCAAATATTATAATTAGCTATGATTTTGACTTGAAAATATTAGTCAAGGTAGAAGTTGGAAGTTCGAATCAAAAATTTAAGTTTATCACTTTATAAATAAAAGACTTGGACAATTGGACGAAAAAAAAGAGATGGAGTTAAGACGATAGTGACGACGTCGACAATAAGGTTTTAAGTCCTAACTATTTAGGATAACTATATAGATTTTTTACCGCCATCGAGCATGAGGTAGAGCTAACAAAGACTCATAAATTTTCATATTTCATGTTTGATGTGAGTTCCCTCTAATACCTATCGGACAACACACATCAAAATAAACCTGCAATGCCTTCTTCCCTTCTTCTCTTGGCAGGGCTGAATAGATGCGGTAAAAGCTGCAGGTTGAGATGGCTGAACTATCTGAGGCCGGGGATCAAAAGAGGGAACATATCAGAAGAGGAAGAAGACCTTATCATCCGACTTCACAACCTACTCGGGAACAGGTAACCCTTCTTCCATCACCAGTGCAGTTGAACTCACTGTTGGTGCCATGGCCGTATATGCCTACTGCCAAATCTTAGGACAAGCTTTCACTCGGCATACTTTCCAATAAGATTTCAGGCACACACATAAAAGATAAAGAGTTGGACAGCACACATTTATGCGATCAGACGTACCAATGATACGTTGGGCATACATCACATACGCGACATAGTAGACAAGCAGCATTTATGGTGGGGAGATCGGCCTTCGATCGTGCAAAGCTACATGCAACTACTCTTTCATGACTTAGTTGACATCCTCCATTGCATCGATTTCATTAGATGTTGCCACCTTTTAGTCGCTTTTTGGTCAACTGCTAGCGTTTTCATATCAGCCAAACTTGGAGGTTATGGAGGGCAGGTGGCTTTTAGTTAAGTCAGCAGTAACGAGATCCGAATTAGGTTGGTAGCGAAGTTGAGAGCTCCCATCACAGTCTTTATTACGTCTACCGCAATAAGTCTTCCGGTGTGATGGCGGCTTTTGGAGGTGCGCGGCAGTGAGGCGAGCCAGCGAGCAGTCCTCCTGCGTGGCTGTGATGCCGCGCGTAGCCTCTTCACCGAGTGTTTGTAGTTCTCCACGCTTGCGATGGCAAAAGCTTCTCTCTTCCTTTCGTTTCTGCGAGGCAAACGTCGTAGTTAGATCGCTGGATTACTTTGGGTGATTGATCCGATAGCCACACCGTTTAATGGCCTCCGTCACCGAAAGCTGCATGTAGTTGCTCTCCACCGCTTTCGGACCGTGAAGTTGTATCATACTCGCTCGACGTAAATGGCCGACGACACAGTCCGACTTCAGAGCAACTCCTGTAGTTTTCTGGTTGATTAACAAGCGATCAACGAGAGGCAGAGACACCTTGTTGCAACCAATCTTCAATGCCCATCACACCCGGGGGACCGTTTGGTTTGAAGGAAGGTGTGGTGAGATCCGGCGGGCCATCGTGCTGTCCTTTTCCAGAATGACTTCCATCGAACAGTGGAAAGTCAACTTTCTAGTACGACTCTCTGCGAGTCTATCTGATCACGCGTCCTCGATCTTGCGCTGCAGATGGTCTCTCATAGCCGGAAGACTGCCGGGCCGAACAGACAACGAGATCAAGAATTACTGGAACGCACACTTGGGCAAGAGGACGGTGACCATCGAGGACCTCAACCTGAAGTTGAACAAGCGGCTCGAGGGCACCGGTGGCCCGACGCGCCCTCTCCCGACCCGCCTCCTGGCGTCGAGGCGCGACCTCGTCGCCACGGCCATGGACCCTGCCGGTGGTGGTGTCGGCGGCGCCGCCTCGGATCAGCTGCACTCGGAGTTCGACGTGGAGCGGCTGCTCAGCTTGATCACAAACCTGGATGGGAGTAGCAGCACGGGGAATGACGTCGGAGCAGAAGCCGATGGCAGCGGAAGCACGATGGAGCTTGAGTTTGACGATCTGGACAAGTTCCTGAACTACGACGATGACTTTGCGTCCTACCTTCTCAGCTGATCCCCATTCGATGACCGGAGTCTGATGGCTATTTCTCGCTGGAAGGTGACATTTGTTTCTCTGCGCATTTGTGTGGAGACGATCGGTCCAATCAATAATGTTCGATCCCCACATGTGCGTATAAATACATATGTTAAGGTAGATGGACGGGGCCGGCCTGGAAAGCGTTGCGGGTGACGCGCACGGGGAGATCCCGCGGCCCGGCCACGTCTCGTTCCAATGATCAAGGAAAACTGGGCCCCGTCTCCCCGTTCATCAAGCTGATAAAGTGAGGCCGAAACATACTGCTATGATTGGATGACGTGCCGGCTCAACCAGAGCGTACGATACAGCCTAGTCGATGGTACGTTTGGAAACATATTTATTGCCTTTGAGTGAATGTGCAGTTATTGTTGGATGTTTTTAATGTTTGATAAACAATAAATAAAATATATATTTTAAATGTATATTGCTGTAAGTGTTATTTGGTAAAATTATATTTCAAAAGTCCCCTAAATATTATGTGATAATTTTATCTTCTAAATATTTTTTAAATATTTATTTAAAAGTGTGTATATATTTTTTAAGCTCAAATATATAATAAATAAAAATGTTAATGATATAATCGAATATAAAATATTTTTAAAGATAAATAAATAAATAAATTACATTATAGATGACAAAAAAATATATTATTTTTTTACTAAATCATGTTACTACATCAAGTTAATGATGTGATTACTCGGGAGCAGAAGGCATGATGGAGCAAGCGGCACGACAAACTCTTGAGAGCTGGAGTCGATGATGATAAAAATCAAGATAAGTGGTAAAAAAAAAAATAAGGGTTAAAATTTTTATTATTGATTGAATATTTACATTTGAATATTATACGTACATTTTAAATGTTTTTTTAAATCAAAATATCATAATATTTTGGGCTCGAATATCACATTCGTCATTTATTTTTTAAAAAATAATAATAATTTTAATTAAACATCAGAAGAAAAAAAAATATAGACTGTGGATGATCACAAATCTGAAATCAGTGTTTTATCCTGGAAGCACGGAAGGCGGAGGAACTCTGCAGCGTGGATTGATCTTACTAACGATAGGCTGACATGGCAAGTCAAGTGCAGGCCACATCAGCCGCTATCCAAACGTAAGAACGTGGACATTATCATGAGCAGTCATGTCACGCGTGGCAGGCTATGAGACGTATGGACATGGTGAAGCCCAAGTAGGAGCAAGTAAAACGAGAAAAGAAAAATTGAGCTAGACCGACAACAGGTACGTCGGCATCCTTGTGTAGCTGTCGCGCTCGAGCAAGGTGGTGCCTGTGACACCCATGGCTCGTGATAGGAGACTTGACGCTGCGTAGAATCCCTCGGCTGCCATAGAACTATTGGCCAAGGTGGACGCGGCAGTGGAAGCGGCCCCTCCCCCCCCACCGCCCTTCCTCTTCGCCACGCACGGCAGCACGCTGATGAGTCAAAGCGAGATCCATCATCCCGAAAAGAAGTGAACAAGATATTGCTTTGGTCTCCAAACATCCTCTCCCGCCTCTGACCCAACCCGCTAAAGTAGATAGCGTTGGTCTAAGGCGTGGGAAGATTTTGACCCGGAGGACACAAGTCGGAAAGCTTGCAACTCTTCAGCTTTACTTGGGACGCTGTTTTAGAACCGGTCCTTCCATGGAAGTCGCAGGAAGAGGGGAATCATGCAAGTACGCATAGTGGCGCTGTAGCGCGAGGACGTTCTTTGACTCGCTCGGGTGACTGTGCTTGAAGAACCCCAGTCCAAAAGTCCATCATAATTACTCAATCTAATCACACTTTGCTTTCAAGACATCTTGTCGTGTCCCAGAATAGCATGAGAGATGTTACACCAGTCCTACTCGATCTAAATCCTGCTTTACTTTCAACACGTCGCGTCTTGTCCAAGACAACATCGGGAGATAGAGCGAGAGAGGCATACATAACTGTCATCTTCTTGCCTGGGCCGGAGAGCCCCCGGCCGGACGCGAGATGAGCAACGAGACGACAAAGTGTGCGGTGGTGTTCGAAGCGAATGAGATCGCACTCCGGCTGGGCCTTCCTGTGCTGCAGACCTTCATTCTGTCTCGCCTTCCAATGCTTCTCTGTGCCTCTCTCGTTATTACGGACGACCTCCGAAGAATCGAGAGGAACCAAAAATTGCACGACCTCTCCATCCCAAGCCAACCTGAACCCACAAAAAGGGGGAAAACACCGGCGACTACCCGTAGCTCCGGCGGTGTCGCCCGGTTAGCCACCTGTAGCTGCCGGTGGCTTGCAGTCTAAGGCTGCACTCCGTACCGGACCCTGACGTCCTTAAATGCCCCTCTTGACCGTTCGATAACGGGATACGAGTCAAACTGACCCACCATTTGCATGCTTCCGGGTACGTAGATCTCTTACATGCGCCATTTATATTCGCACACATCTTGAATGGCATATCGTACCGCACGAAACTAATTCTAAATTAGAGCTACGCCCCTATTTCTGGACATCCCATGACGTCTAGAGAAAAGGGAATAGATCATCTTTATCATACATCTGTTTACGATCTTACTTCTGTGCTATACATCAACCAACGGATACAAAGTCTGAGGACCTCTTTGTCGTTAGTCAACCGGACCAGAAGGAGAAAATGGAATGAATTCGTTAGAACAAAGTCAAATAAATAACCATTTAGCAACCCAACAGAATTCAAGTGTCTCGAAGGATCGGACGACTCGCTTCCCTGAGCTACTGGGGGCGATCGTGCAGAATCACGATCGATCCCAGCCGTCCACCTGGGCCAGCTCGTCGCTGATGCTATTCCATCACCTAGCGTCGTTTCATCCGACGGTCAAGATATTGTGATGTCACGGGCCCCCGTGCGATGACGACCAATCAGCGGGTAATAAGGACGTGGGGGAGGGCGTGACAGAGTAGGGGTGCCCGGGATCGTACGGTTACCGAACCATCGCTGCGGGGGGATGGGGCACACCGCAAGATCGACGCCGTCCAATAGATGGGACCCGTCGAGAAGGGAAGGGTGACATGACGGCTCGATTGCAGGGATGATGGAGGCGATGGACGACTCAGATCTTGCATGCGGTTAGCGTATGCAAGTACGATGACGGGGCCGTTTACGTCGAAAAGAAGTGGAGACGGGACTACAGCCTACAGGGGATGCAGCTGCTGCTACGGATGACCGGTGGTATTCTACGCTGTGCTATATATGGTACAGCGCAGGGGGCGGGCTTCTTCGCCCATTTCCTCTGCACTTCCATCGGGGAACCGAAAACCCAAGTCGGAGCGGCGAATGCTTTTCCTCCGCTTTGGGAATTCGGAACTACTTTTAATTTTTGGTGGTTAAAGAAGTAGAACAAATTGGGGGAATCTCACCTTGATCTCAATCCTCACCCCAACCTCGCAGCCGTTTCCATTCTCGTCCGATGGCCGCTGGTGACGAATGAAGAGCTCGTAAGAGGAGTTGCAACGCATTCATTTCTGATGCAGCGGGTGGAATCGAGACCAGGGAGTCGAAGAAGTGCATGATCGGTGAGAGGTAAGAGGTTAGGGCTTCACCTACTCGCTCGATCGATTGTTTTCTTTCTTTTGGTTTCGATCTTCAGAATGAAAGTAGTCGGTTCTCGCTTGTGAACTGGGGAGTTAGTTGATCGGGTGGTTTTGATTGTGATTTCAACATGGTGTTTTGTCATTCGATCGATTCTTTTCCTTTTCTCTGTAATTTTGTGTTCGGTTTCGTAGGTATTTTGACCTCAACGATTTGAGAGCAGAGGTAACTCCTCGGCTCGCAACAGAGACCGAGTAGTTGAGTTTGTTCTGTTACAAGTAGTCGAGGATTTGATTGCAGCGAAGACCAGAAAAAAGAATCGAGCAAAGAAGAGTACAAGTGCCAGAATCGGCGGTAAGCTGATGTTTGAGATCGCTATTTTGATCTTTAAATTTTGGGTTTCTATCTCTCTTCTGTTTCTTTATCTACATTCATGTATGTTTGCGGAGTCTCCTTTCGAGCTATGTCTGACAACTTCCCCTCCCCTCACTCTTCCGGCGTCCCTTCGTCCATATTGGGTTGCACAAGTACGAGGTGAGTTGGATGTATTTGATCCCTTTGAGAGTCAAGAGGCGACAATCCATGTAATGAATGAGACAGTCTCCGTCCTCTCTCCATTCTGGCTTAAAGAGAAGAAGGAATGGGGAAAATCGCCGAATCTCCTAAGAACCACTGCAGAATGGTTGTTATCGTCGGGCAGGGCTCAGCCTTTCCCTTTGCTGCGGCGTACTGACTGTTTTCTTTTGCCTTGCAGGGAGGGAGGCTCTGCTGGTGGTGGTGGGAAACAGAAGGACAAGCACGACGATGCTGGCCTGCGTCGCGTGCTCCAAGCACGAGCAGGGAGACGGCGAGGACCATTCGGCTGCACCTGCACCCAGCAAACCAAGCTCCAGAGACGCCGTCAAAAGCCTCACATCTCAGGTTCCGTCTTCATCAACCACTTCCCTCCTCTCTCTCCCTCTCTCTCACACACACACACTCATAATTTGCTCGACCACTTGCCGCACGCACAAATAGTTGCTGTAATGACAGAATGCGTGGTACTTGGAAGGATGGACCGGACCAAGTAACTTGGAAGCATTGCAGAGGGTGGCACCCAAGGGAGATAAAACACATGTTGGTTCATCCTTAGAAAATGAAAGGGGACACAAGAGAGAATAGCGGGTTAAACAAGTGGTAGCTTTCCAGCAAAGCACTTAGGTCACTCGTCCTTTAAGGCCGGGGATGGACACCGCGATCGAACGTCGGTATGTTCGTCGGTCCCCAGAAGGTAGGAGTGGGATAGAGGTCATTTCGCTCTCTCCTCTTCGATGGTGGGGAAGATATGGCCTCGGGTCTTCTTAAAAAGGAGCGCTTGTTAGAAAGGGATCCCATTGGGTGTAGTAAGGACGAGGATTGGGTAGAGTGCACCACCGAGGGACGGAGAATAAAGCGGGACGGAGCAGGGGCGGAGTGGTGGTCCGTCGCCACTACAGTCTCCTTTGAACCCCCTGCCTACGGTAGTTACCTCTTGGTCAAGGCAAGCAGCTTAGCTTTTTTTTCTGGGGGCCTACCTGACCTTTCTCAGGGCATGACGCGCACCCAAAGGTTACTCTCCCACCCTGCAAGTTTTGTCACATCTAAAGCAATTAATGGTGAGCAACTTTTCTCAGGTCATGACATGCCAGATTGTAGCGCTTGAAAACTTTCGTGTCGAACTACCCTTTTTTCTGTTTTACAATCAGATATTATTGTGGCACCTGGAGAGCGTGTGACCGGTACTGTAAATGCAGTGGCCTGTCGACCTCTTTTTTTTTTTAATTATTATTATCAGAAGAGCTGCACCCATCGACAAGTAGGTCCGTTCGGTCGTCCTCTGAAGGAACATGAGCTGCGACCGCAGTGATCTCACCATGTTAACTTGTCGGAATCCACTCCATGTGTGGGGCTTGTCCCCACCCGATGCTTCGATCGACATCGGAAGGTGGTTAATTAAGAATTCATTGTGGTAACACAATCACGAATGCCAACTGGTTTGTCGGCCTCGCCGGCGTTTGCTGGGCCAAAGTGGTCATTGAGATCCGCTTCAATATAATCCAGACTTGCCAGTTAGTAGTAAAGTACGGTCTAAACACACTCGAAGGCCTCCTGTTGGATGCATATGTTTGCACGATTAATTACATGGTGCAGCGGTTGACATCATCATCGTTTGGCACGGACACGGCAAGGTGGCACAGCTGGCTCTAGTCATTCATCCATGTATTGTAACTCTTGCTGCCGGTCACATGATGATTAGCTTTGAGTTTATCGTCTACAGTTAAAGGACATGGTGTCGAAGTTCTCCGGCACGCATCGCCATTGCAAAGGTGGCAGCTCGTCGTTGGGCAAGAGCAAGAGCCTCCACCATCACCACTACCACCACCGCGGCTCCTACGTTGACAGAGACGTGGCCTCCGATGCTGGCAGCCAGTCTGACTGCATCGGGGCGGCAGGCAGCTCGAGCTCGACGCCTGCAAGGGACTTTTCGAGCTATAGCAACAGCAAACTCGGCCAGCATGAAGAGGCGGGAGGAGAGCAGGATGAAGTAGCGCCGGAGGAGGAAGCGGAGCCCAAGGAGTGGATGGCACAGGTGGAGCCCGGCGTCCACATCACCTTTGTGTCCCTTCCCGGCGGCGCTGGAAATGACCTCAAACGCATCCGGTTCAGGTACATAATTTGATTTAAATGCCACATTTGGGACTTGTGACGATGCTTATGGATGGTGGGATGACACAGCCGGGAGATGTTCAATAAGTGGCAGGCGCAGAGGTGGTGGGGCGAGAACTACGACCGGATCTTGGAGCTGTACAACGTGCGGAGTTTCAGCCGCCAGGCTTTCCCTACTCCGCCCGGATCCGACGATGGCGAGGTTGGTATACCGCACAGTCCCCTTCCTTTCTAGCAATCAAACAGAGACCAAAGAGACGGTACTAATAATAATAATAACAACAATAATATGCAGAGGGAGTGGTCGTCATCATTCAACTCGAGGGATGGGCCATCCGACCACGCTCCACTGGGCGAAGAGCGATTCACCACAAACACGTATGTCCCACCGTCTACCTCCGGGGAAGCAGCCTACTGCCCGCCTGTCCCAGATCCTTCCCAACATCTCCTCCTCCCACAGTACTTCAATCCCGCCGCCTTCGCTGCTGCTGCTGCTGCTGCTGCGGTTGGTGTCTCGGGAGTGAAGGTAGAGAGCTCCTCCATGGACGCATCGAGAACCACCACGTCATCCAGGGCCTCCATCTCCATCAGCAACGCCAGCGACCTCGACGTGACCGAGTGGGTGGAGAATGACGAGCCCGGCGTGTACATCACCATCCGGGAACTGGCCGATGGCACCCGAGAGCTTCGCCGCGTCCGATTCAGGTGAGACTTTCCTGATTTCCTTTTCTTTTTCCTCGGTGGAATCAAACGATTGCTTTCCTCAGCCGAGAAAGGTTCGGGGAGGTCCGAGCAAAGCAGTGGTGGGAGGAGAACAGAGAAAGAATACAAGCTCAATACCTGTGATATATCTCCGGTTTTGGCGACTCTTATCTAGTCAGCGAGGACGCAGTAACAGCTGAGACCATACCAACTGATAGGGAATATACATGAAAACATGACTGTTGTCGAGCACACCATGCGTTTTGACCGCCTGCTGACTCGAACGTCCCCGGGGTGAGAGATTTATACGGGCGTCGTCTCGTCGCCTGATTCATGTAACAAAGGATACGTGCAGGTTGAATCCAGGAACCGTAGCATGGCTCAAGAACTGAAAGGCCTATGCCAGTGGGTTGTTCGTTGATATGTGCGTATGGTTTCCAGCGGCGATGTCCGGGCGTTTTTGGCTGTTTTATCTGGGACTTGTTGAGGCTAATACCATTAGCGGAGTCGACGGAGATTGGCCGAACGGCGGCCTTTGGTCCTACTTCGTTCATGTCCGCTAACATCGGTCCAACACGGTCAAAGTCCTTATTTAAATTGAAGTTAAAGTCTTGGTTTTTCACCTCTTGTAGTTAATTTAATAGTTAACGTAAAATAAGCAGGAGAAATATTATTTTACAAGGATCTAAAGTTGTCCACTTATCAATTTTTATGTTTTTATAAATCTCATATTATTAGTTAATTAATTTTTAAGGTCTAAAACTAATATAAATAGTTGTCTCCATTAATTTTCTCTTCCTCCTTTACAAGGTCAGTTTACTATAATCTTTTCTAATACTATTTTTACTAACTTGGTGTTAACACAATAGGTTTATAATTAGAAAATTAAAGAGTATATTCTGCACTCGCTATTTATAATAGATCTTGTGTATTAAAAATTTAATTTGTTAGGTATAATCCTATAGCCCATCAAGATGACGTCTAGTGGTAATAATAGCGACAACAACATTGTTATTAGTGCTAATAGAATTCATAATGATAGTAGAATCAATCGTGCTATAGTTAATACTAATGGTTAGCCTAATTATCAACACATGCTTGTAATCCAATGTAGATAATTAGCCTATGAAGATGAGTTAGACGAAGAAGAAGGAATTATGGACTATCACAAAACCAACCAATAAAGAGGTGTAGGTATGAGGATTATCATACCTACACCTCTTTATTTAATAGCCACCTAAGTATTGAGGAACCTGGTAATAAATAAGTTAAGTATATTGAATACAAGTTGAAAGGAGGTGTAATGGTTTGGTGGAATATATTATAGAATAATAATAGAAGACAAAGAAAGGCACTAGTACAAACATGACAAAAGATGGAGCAACTTTTCAAAAGAATATTCCTATCCCCAGACTATGAACAACTATTATTCCAACAACATCAAAATCGTATCCAAGGCAGTCGATCTATAACCGAGTATACTGACAAGTTCTTATACCTTTCAGCATGATGAAACTTATTAGAGCCAAAAATCTTATTAGACATTAAGGTATATCAATGGACTAAAATTTATAATTAAAGACAGAATGTCTTTTAACTCCAATATGGACAGTAGATTAAGCTCACAATACGACATTAAAGGTTGAAATATTATTGACTCGACTATTAATTATTAACCGACAATTCTCTACTCCGACAATATTTGTTCTGAACAAATAAAAGCAAGTTGTGACGGACTCAATACAATTTACAAATTAAGGCATAAGTACCGGAGGAGTAATAAGGCTAACTAAGCATATCCTAACTACCACAAGTAATTCATATGCTCGACTCTAGGTTGGGAAATGTTTTAAATGTGTGGAGCCTGGTCATCGTTCTAACAAGTGTCGTGCTCATAAGATTGTCAACCTTATAGATCATAAAGATTACTTCGAAGAAGAAGAGATGCCTAAGACAATACAATTCATAATATTAATAATGCTAAAATAGCATAAGAAGAAGGGGAACACATTACGTATGTTGTAAAAAAGATTATTACTCATCCCAAGACAAAAAGATCTATCTCAATGTAAGAAAATCTTCCATTCTCGATGTAGTGTTAATAACAAAGCTTGTATATTGTTTATAGAAAATGAAAATTGTGACAACATTGTATCTAAATTACTAGTGAGATATTTAAAATTGCAAATAGAAGCTCATCCAATATCATATAAACTAGGGTGGATTAAAGAAAGCTCAACTGTCATTTTAACCAAGATATGTAGAATTTCTCTCAATTGGGAAAAGCTACAAAGAGGAAGTTATATGTGAAGTAGTTGGCATGGATACACAACAATGGATGCGTGTTGTGTGTTACTTGAAAAGCCATAATAATATGATGTGAATGCAGCCCACTTTAAAAGAAAAAAAAATGTTTATATATTTTGGTGGAACGGGAAGAAGATTGTTATTCTATCAATTAATAAAAAGGGGGATGAATTCAATACTTTCAAAGTGGAGGGGGAATTTTTCTTATCTATTTCCAGCTATATGTAAGAATTTATTATTAGTTCTAAAGAAACAAAAATATATTATGCTTTTGTTGTGAAGGGAAAAGAGTCGCCTTAAGCAAAAATTCTATACGAACAAGGTTGATATTGGAAGAATTTAAAGAGATTATCTCTAAAGAGTTACTAGATTGACTTTCACGAGAGATATTTACCACCAAATTGATTTGACTCCCAAAGCAAACCTACCAAAATTTTCTTACTACTGGATGAACCCAAAAGAGAATAAGATGTTGAGAGAAAAGGTAGAAGAGATTATGCAAAAGAGGCATATTCGAGAAAGCATGAGCCTATATATAGTCCTAGCTTTATTGACACCTAAAAAAAATGAAGGCTAGAGGATGTGAATAGATAGCAGAGCTATCAACAAAATAAAGATCAGTTATCACTTTCCCATACATCGATTAGAAGATATGTTGGATCAACTATAAGGCTTTGAGATGTTCTCAAAGATTAATCTTCATAGCGGATATCATCAAATTCGCATAAGGCTTGGAGATGAATGGAAGACTACATTCAAGATAAGAGAATGCTTGTATAAATGATTAGTTATGCTATTTGGTTTGCCAAATCATATTCATAATGGTTATTTATTTAAAGATAACAAGTTGTGCATTCCAAAGATGTCCTTAGGAGAAAAAGTTATTCGAGATTTAGATGAAGGACCTGATGGACCTTTCAGGAGTGACAAAACAATAGCAAGCATCGAGGAGAGGTAATTTTGATCACAATAAAAAAGGGACGTCGGTAATTTTGTAAAAAAAAAAGTTTAACTTGTCAAACTACAAAGGGCCAATCGTAAAACACTGATTTATATATGTCATTACTAGTTCCAGAAGATATTTGAGAGGATTTATCTATGGATTTTATATTGGGATCGCCAAGAAGTCAGAGAAGAGTTACTTCTGTGTTTGTCATTGTAGATCATTTTTCCAAGATGGCTCCTTTCATACCATATCAAAACACTTCAAATGTGATACATATTGTTAAGCTATTAATTTAAGAAGTCGTACGTCAACAAAGGGTACCAAAATCAATCATTTCTAATAAAGATTTTAAATTTTTATTTTATGTTTGACTAACTTTGTGAAAAAGATTTGATATAAGTTTAAAGTTTAGTAACACAACTTACCTACAAATTGATAGCCAGATGGAAGGCAACTAATAAAACTCTGGTAAACCTTGGTTTATTGCATTTGTGGTGAGAAACCAAAACAATAGAATTTTGTATTCGTACAAGCTTAATTTGCTTATAATAGTGCAATTCATAGTTCTAACGGAGCATCATCATTCTTAATTATTTACAAGAAAGTATCGAAGCTATCAAAGACATTCGAAATAGGAGGGAAAAGGTATTCAAGAAAGAAGATATGATTATGATGTACTTGCAAAACAAGAGATTTCCCATAGGCACTTATAACAAATTAAAATCGAAGAAGTATGATCCCTACAAGGTCTTAAAGACATCAATAACAATACCAATGTGATTGATTTACCAAATGATTAGAGGATCTAAAAGACCTTTAATATTGTATACTTATATAACCATTTTTCAAATGAGAATCAATTGTATCCAAACATAAACTCGAGGATAAGTGTTTTCTGGATTAATGCAGAACAAGCAAAACAAGACTATCTTCAAAGAGTCTAAAATTATCCGCTTATCATTTATATATATTTTTATTAATTAGTTTTCTAAGTTTAGGACTAAAATAAATAAAGACCATAACTCATGAATCATCAAAAAAAAATATATATCTTCAAGTATTGTAAACGTCTTCTCCACTATAAGCAACTGATTTCTCTTGGCTTTATAATTGATTTGTTAGAATCCTTTAGTAACCTTATTCTAAGTTATTACCACAAAGAACATATTTTTTTTTCTTTTTGTCTCTCTCTCTCTCTCTCTCTCTCTCTCTCTCTCTCTCTCTCTCCTGGGTCAAATCTTGACTGATATGAATTTTCATGTTGGGAATAAGAAATTTCATAGAAGCACAGAGAAAAATAAAGATAAAAAATCTATTATTCATAATAATAACTTACGAAGTCATAGAACTTAGATCTTTCATTCGCTTTAATCTCTATCTCATCTTATCAGTGCTTCTAAAACATTACATTAATCTTCTATTTATAATGGATAAAAACCTAAAACTTTTAACTTCAACTAGGACAAGAAATCCTATTCTGAATACAACTTCCAAATCAAAATTTTGTCTAATCATCAAGTTTAATTTAATATTCCAACACAATAATAGTCAATTCAGTTACAAACACATTGATATGGTATACAATCTCGAAGCAAATTGCAACACCAAAAAGTTGAGATACACCTTGTGACACCAGAAACATACAATTCGTTGTATTATTAAGCTCATCTTATCCAAGTCAAGGCCTCACATACTTATCTAATATACACAAGACAACTACATTTTTAAACCCTGAATCCCCACCCTTCAAAACAAATTTTTAAATCCTTCTAAAAGGAATATATGACGAATTGAAACTTCCAAGAACTATTATTCCAGTAGCTTTTGTGACTGTCATAAAGGTATTAGCAGTCAGGACAAGCCGCCCCTCCAATTGTAAAATTTCAAGTGTGCCCAAGCATGATATGAGAAACATTATGGAAATCAATTTTTTTTTTGTTTTTAATACCGGAGCGCTTCTAATGATTTTTTTTTTTGTTGCTATGTTTCTATTTCAGGATTGAATACTAAGATTTGGTTTCTCACTGCTGACCTTGTTTTGCATACCATAGTTTCTTCTGACATATCAATAGCTTCTCCTTCTCTACATTGTATTCTGTGTCATGTTTCTGGCAATCCCATCGAATGCCGTTGGCAATGCTTGCTATCGCATCAACGAAATAGTTTGACTCACGAATTATCACGTACCCATTTGGACGCAGAATACGATCCATCTCGAGGAGCACATATTTCATCTCACACCTGACAGGAAGATAGCAAAGATCAAGATAGATACACATGAACATCATTGCATTTGGTCTTCGCATACAATATCACCTTAAGGTGCAAATGTTTGGTTATCAAATCGAACATGATAGAAGACACAAGATTTTGGACCAAGGGGTTAGAAAGAAAAACATTATCCAGCATTATTTGGTCCTTGCCCACTGTAAATGATGGATACATGATTATGTATGTTTATGGATACTAAGACTGGAATAGAATTTGTTCCCAATGTAAAAGATCGGCTTCACCTTGAAGCCATGTGGTTGAAAGTTGAAAGAAACCTAACAACTTGTGCTTGGCTTTATCTTGAGGCTGAGTAGTTAATAGAAAACTAACAATTTGTGCTTAGTGCAGTAACTTGGGTACCCACTTTGAAGTTATTTTCAGAATATTCCAATCTCTCTCTGGTGTCAGACCTTCGTATCAGCAATGGTGCCTCGGAACATGTCTCAGTCGAGACATCTGGAACTTTATAGTGTCAAAGTATAGTACACAGTTATGGGGTACAATTTTATCAAAATATTGAGATTTTATTCTTCCTGACCATCAGATGAGTTTCAGAATGTTTGATCGGTTGCTGTTATGAATTCATCAACACTGGCTTAGAACCTTCACCAGTCAACCTATCTGGCTAAGTCATTAAGTTGTTGCTATTAAGAGTCCTGCCAGACCTACCTACTCTGCTTCAAGCATAGTCTCTCAAGTGTTCAGTAAAAAATCTCTCTTTTGATGCTCCTTTGAATTTCTTTTTCTTTTTCTTTCTGTTACAAGAACAAAGAAACTACACACCTCTTTGATCAAAGTAATAAATAAGTTATTTAAAATGGCTGCCATGAAAACCATATGAAGACAATGAACAAACTTGCTTGTTTTTTCTCAGTTCACTTGTGCACTGAGATGCATATAAGTGGTTCTTCAACAAATCAAATCATGATAAATCACCACAATGAAGGGTCCTGTGCCCTCAGTCCTCAATGAAGTGTGGTTCTATCATGACAATATCAGATCTTGTCTTTAGAAAAAAGTTATGATAGTGTTCAGCTTTCCATTTAATTACTGCTGCAGTTTTATACTACCTTTACCAAGTTCAGGGGCATATTATTTGGAGCATTAGTTGAAACTTGAAACATCTTCAGTCAGTCACTAGCGACCAGTTAAATAAGAGAAAGGAAAAACAGTGTCTAAAGCATTTTACCTGTGACTTTCTGCAGTAAATAGCCCATCAAAATGCAGGAGGTCATATGTTCGAGGATATGTTGAAAATGCCTCACACCTATGTGAAAATAATTTAAGGATCATAGTAAATACTTGAGTCGATTTAAAAAGTCTTCTCGCAATAAACTACTACAAGCAAGTTATGAAACTTTAGACATGGATGTCACAATTTGATATAAATGCAAATGACTGTAAAGCAAGTGGCAGTTTTGTGTACAAAGAGTAGTAGGCACACGCCATTAGAACTAACTTACAGCATAATGCATACATCAATGCTAAGATGACAGAAGAATATTATAAAGTAATGAGCTAATTCCAGCAGTAGATTTAACAGCATATTTCATAAGCATCTTTCATTAACAAATCCAATAAAAAAGACTGCTTATACAGCTGACCTGAAAAAGTTCTATTGCAAAGATGGTGAAAGTTATATCAGATGATAAGGGAAGAGAAAGCTGAAAATACGTAAGTTCAATATGGATTTAACAGTGGAAGCAAAACAAGAACACCAATTTGTTATTTATTGTCTGGGATACAAGTGCATCATGCCTTCTCATTTTGCAAAATTTCCACATGTAGTATCTCAGAAAGCAGAAACATCGAAGTTCCCATATAGATTATGTCTCAAATGACTTTAATTTAGATATTCTTTGGAGCTTGTTTCATCCTGTTCATCAAGTTTAATGCACTCAACATCATTATGTAACAAATTTTGATTCTGATAGAGAATTGTGGGCACTCACAAGATATGAGCAAACTGCAAAGATGAGAAGACATCAAAGAAGGCACTTGCAGGAGATGGAGTCTCTTGCATGATTTACAGTGTCAGAAAACTTAAGTACACAAAGCAGATTATTATAAGTTACATGCAAGGCTCTCTCGCCATTTAGACATCCAGACACATGAAAAGAATCCTTATTTGTTAGTTCGAGATGCACTGACTTGATTAAGAAAAGATTTAGTTCTCGTTCACTTTTATTCATGTATGTATCTAGATTTAATTAGAGAAATCAGTATGCGAAGGTAGTTCAAAGTGATTTGGATTCTTATTCAAGTAGTGACTTACCAATCATGGTAGGTTCCTATGAGCCCCCTGTCATAGACCACACCGAGAGAATTTGGACCATATGAGGAGACAACGTTCATTACCCACACAGGATAACTGATGAGTGCTGCTGCAAATCCTCCATATAGTGTATTCATATCCATAACATTTCGGATTTTATCACTTCCAAGGGCCGGAAGCAGTGTCTTATAATGTTTTACTCTCACCTTCCACTTGCTGTCATCGTGCTTGAATCCACCAGAATTCCCACCAGGGACCATGGCAACACGTTCTGGAGCCATGTGCAACCGTTTGGGCCATCTTGGAGCAGATTTTAGTGCCAACTTCTTCAACTTTTGGCTTGGAACATTCAAGCAAGTTCTAAGTGGTATGTACCATGCTGAATCTGGATCCATGCTGTCATCACATTTTGGTGGAAAAGAAGATGGATTGAGTTGATCATAGCAACTGTTATCTACAGATTTCTGCCACACGGCAATGTCATCCTTTATTTGGTAGAGTTTGAAACACACGCTAGTTAACAATTTTTTGATTTTGTCAAAATTGGCTTTCTGTTCTTCCACTGTAGTGTTCCATCCACGCCATCTGTTTTCATAGTTTACTGGAGGTCCAGAGAGTACCCAGAAGCCACCAGGTCGAAGTATTCGGTGTATCTCTAGCAGATAAATTCCATCTGAAATACGAATGTAACATTTAGGATCATTGATCTGTAATATCACATAGATTAAGAGTTATACATTGGTAGGTACCACAAATTGGGTAAGATCACAGATCTAAGTTGCAATACAGAATACATATTTTGGTATGAAGAAAGGATCAGCCATTTGATGTTGGAAGAAAAAGTTAAATTTCAAAAGTAAAATTAAGAGAGACATACAGGTAATCACATAAAATGATTATTAACAATTTCAGAGAATGAATAGAAGCAACTTGACATGATTCAACTGCAAATTACTATGGAGCAATGAAATATGAACAAATATGTAGAAATGTGGACTGTGGAGTGCAAATATCGTTTTGAATCTTTTGAACAGGAAACAAAGATATTAACAGAAAAAGTCCTATTCAAATTTACCAACACATAAATACTGGAAACATGATAAAAAAAGTATGAAATATCATGTTTTGGCAGACCCTCTTTCTTCCCTGCTAAGAAGGTTTAAACTGCTAAGCAATCTCATTATATATATGTATATGTTGAAATTTATGAAGGACTTTTCCCATGATATTTCATAACTTCATACTAAAAACACACTTGAGAGCACCAAATATGGACCAGTAATAATATGCTTATCAACAAGCCATAAAATTACCAAATTCTGTCCATGGAATAAGACATCTGGAGCAGTGTGCCATATCAAATGAATTTGATGGGAATGGGAGACGTTGAGTAGAAATGATGCCTAAAATTGCTGGAATGCCACGTTCAAGGGCAAACTGTACTTGAGCCTCATGATTATCTCTAGGTGCAAGAGAAACTGTTAAAATTCCACGATCTAACAAATCACCACCCCAGCTTGCAACCTGTTGCAGAAAATCAGAGGCATGATTTAGATGGGCTACTAAATATCATTTGTCTAATATCATAATATAAACTTAAAGTTAATAATAGCAATGTTCAAACAAGGTATGGTTAAAAGATACTTAGATTAAAGTATTCTAACCTTTGGATCACGACAGGTCTGGTGAAAATTTAGCTAACATTTAACTTGATTTCTCTTTCCACATGATATCAAGTAATTTTGATCTTGGAGAAAAGCTATGATGAGAATATATATTATTGCCATCTTCTCAACTTCCTATATTAGGGTCAAATGTACAAAACAATGGAGAAATACAAATATCTCCAACTAGTGAAACTTCTTTACCAGTTTTTCAAAAAAAAAAAAAAAGCATGTACATACAGTATGGTATAATTGAAGGCATTCCCCTGGCTGTGCTAAATATCAATGAAATCTAAAAGCTACAAGGAACCAAAGCAATCGATCAATGGATTAAACATTCATCCAAAGATACTTATATGCAAATTCTGGGCCTAGAAAATGAATGAGGAAAATAGATTATGTTCCCTTTGCTGCACCCATACCCATACAGCACTACAAGAAAGTTGCCAGGAAAAGTATATTGTTTATTTAACCTGAACATAAACAGTCAGCACTCACCCCACACCCTGTATCGATGGCAGTTCGGATAGTTCCATTCTTCATTCCAGGAATAAGATCTTGCATCAGGTCAACATAAGCACCAACTCCATTGGGAAACATAGTACCTCCACCTGGAAAAATGAACTTTTCTCCTTCTTTTCTAAGCCAGTGCTGATTTGATTTCTGGTTGTTTATCCAATCATATGGAACATTTCTGGACCATATACAAAAAAGCAAGAAAATGATAACTGCATTTTTAGGAAGTATCAACATGGAAAGTGTTTAGCATGCAGAAATCTACAGATAAGCTAACAAAGACAAGATAGAGAATTTAATTAAAGAGGAAATAGAAAGAATACCTGTACCAACATTGATCTCTGCTCTTTGGCCATCTGATAGGTACCTTATACCCAGCAGGAGGTGGTACTAAACATTCTTTCCTCTCAACCATTGGCGGGCAATGGCGCTCCATAAAACTAAGCCTGTAGTTGCCATACTTCTTCCATCTCTACACAAAATGAAAAATGCTCTGACTACCATGAGAAAGCTATATAAACAGACTTTTTCAGCATGCCATCAAGATGCATGCACATTTAGTTTTCTTGTGCTGTTTAAAATTTTGAATGTCAGGGACTTAAAACTTGAAATGTCAAATACCAATAGGCAGAGAATGCTACCATGTCTCCAGGATCAACAAGGGAGCAGAAACTACAGGGAAGGTACTGAGGGAATATACACTAAACTAGAGTATAACCAAGAAAAAGTGAAAACCTAAAACAGTCAACATTCATATTCTCTATCATCATGTACACCATGATGTCTAAGATTGTATGACATGTAGAGCCAAATACTGGAAAGAAGAAATTAAAAATACCTTGGGGTCTGTGCATGGTGTGTAATCTTGATAGTCACTACTGCACTCAGGGAATTCCACAGAATCAATCCGAAGAGGAGCTACCACAGATTGCTCATGAAGAATCGCTAGTGCAACATCCTGTTTAAAGAATCTATTCTTTTCAGAGAAATAGATGCCTCCAAGATAGAACGAAAATCCACATAGGACAATGAGCATTAAAGTCATCGGGATGATCCTAGAACTTGTATCATGATATGCTGATGATTTAGTATCTTTGTTCTTCATTCTTTTTTCCTTCCTGTAATAGGAAAGGAACAAAATAAGCCATGATTGTAAAGCATCTCATGATTTCATAACCAGAAACTATGACCATTCTAGTGAAAATGTGCAACAAAAATTTTGAAGAGGAAGGATAATAATGAACATAACACATTTCTCATGCATGACATGACAATCATAAAATTAAATTATCATTATTTTCAACCTGAGAAAGATTAAGAGTTAGAAAAGATTAGAGCAGTCTATGGTCATCATATCAATAGAAGGATAGGTGTCAGGATTGACATAATAAACAAATCATTTATGAAAATTTAATATCAACAAGGCCTTAATATTATTAAATCAAACTTCTTAACCATAAATGGAAAAAAAATGTCATGGCTAAGAATGTGATATCCAGCAAGATCATGAATGAAGCATTAAAATAAAGTTCAACAGCCTCTTACGATGAACAATCTTTGTATGAAGCTATTATTTCAAATTACTCGCTCAGAATATTCCATAAAGAGTTAGATGAACTTGTACATACTGCAACAAGGACAAAGGGTCATGCACATGGGCAAGATGTTATGTTCTCAACAGACCTATGCTCTCAGCAAGAACAATTCATATACTTGAGCACTTCTTTGTACTAAAAAATGCAAAAGAGAGCATTCTTTTCTATATTGTCTTTTATTTATTTATTGTGGGGGATCTATACAGCACCTACAGATCTATCAAAATATATTCTTTTAATCGAACTTTCCTTGGTGTGTTATTCATCTTTTAGACAAATTACCATAAGCCTTTGTTAAGCAATCCAGCATGTTGTTATTTGTCTGAAATTTACTTGTCAAAGTCTTAAAAGAATCATGCAACCAAAACGAGGTATACTGTAGCTTATCGTCTATGTGAAGAAGTCGAGCTGCATGTTTAATCACATGTTTCTTGGTATAGTGGATACTGTATCAGGAAACAGTGATATAACAATGTAACTATTGTTTCTCTATTGGTGCCAACTATCTGATACCTTTGAACTACTATACTAAGCTTTATTGGAGACTGAACAACATGCCATATAAGCTGAATGTATGCCATCATATGCGAATATATTCTTCCAGAGATGATTGAAGAATGAATCTTCAGCGCTAAAATAAATTTTACCTGCATGTTATTTCTAACTTTATATGCTATGTGGTAATTAAAAGCAACTGCATGCATAATTAACAGTAGTAATCATCATCATCATGCCATAGATCAAGTGTCAATTAGTAGAACTCGTACATTGATCTCAGATATATATATATATATATATATATATATATATATATATATATATATATATATATATATAAGCAAAAAACGTAGAACTGAATCAAAAACGTAGATAAAATTAATGAATGATAAGCAAAAACGTAGAACTGAATCAAAATTATCGCCAAACTGCGGAAGATTCTAGACAGAAAACCAAACAGATTCACAGGAATAGAAATGTTTCCATATAGAGAACATCCTGATGGGAAGAGACTTCAGAGTTCAGACCAATTACACAACTACAAGAGATTACTAATGCTCGATCCATTTCAATAACCAAGGGAAGAATCGGAATGCTCGACATAAAATGTGATGAGATGCCGGCAAGCCAAGCTGCCGGAGAACAACAACCGAGCCACTAACAATTAGTGCGCAGCGTGGCAAACAGCTCCCTTCTCGTCCCCCGGGCGAAGCCAAGAACATGCCGATTCGAGTAAGGACCGTGCAGACGAAGATACCAGACACGCCACCATGGTTCAAATAACAGAGCCGATGTCGAGAAGTGCGAATTGGGCAAGAACATAAACCGGATCGCGAGCCGTCACCGGAGTCAGATCGACGAACACAGTCAGCCAGAGAAAGAAAACGTACCTCGGATGCCGATGCGCCTCTTCGCTTCGCCTCAGTCCACTCCCTCACTCTGGCTCGCGCTGTGTCTCCGGATAGGAAGAGGCGGAGTGGGAAGGGGATAGCGGTCTGTGGAGTGACGGAGAGATCTCAGCTCATCCGACGATGGCTGATGGCCCAAATCGAGACACCGACATTTATTTATACGCCAAACGAATCGCCCAATGAGAGACACAGCTTTCTTTCAACTTGTTTGTTTCTGTTTGACAGCTGGCCTCTGACGGCCGACGACCCAAAATAGGATGAATCGAGAACAACCAACTCACATGTCGTCGACGAGAAACGGAGGGAGGGAGGGAGGAGGAGAGAAGAAGAACAAGAGAGGGAGGGAGGTTGACGATCGGAGCATTTACGAAGGGAATCGATGGAACGGCATTTGCATTGCTTGGATCTCACTCCTTCCTCTCCTTTTGCTTTTCATGGCTTTCTTCATGACCTGCGATTGACATTGACACGACGAATACGGCATGGATTGGCTGATTAGGTGGGGACGAGACTCCGTACCGTCTCACGCGGACGAGGCATGCTTCGTGTGTTCTATCTGCGAGTCCATGTCGGTGTTTCCCGTTCGAGTCTACTAAAATATTTTTCGACTTACGAAAGGTTTTTGGCATGGAAGAAACTATGCGATCAATTACGATACCTAATTGGTAGTAATAATTGGAACCAGAAAAGAATACCAGAACGAGACAGCAGAATTTTTACGTGGTTCGGCAGCACGATTGCCTACGTCCACGGAAGAGTAGGAACTCGACTATGCAGTAAATTTACATGCAAGCATTTCTACTGCCTTCTTCACAAGACAAAATATACAGGTTTGTTCAGGAAAGCGTCTTCGTCATCCGCAAGCATCTGCAATTTAAGAGAACATCTACCTTTGTTCTGTAGATGTTGGTCGTTTGTCCAGATTTGCAGCAACAGGGGAGGAGTCTTTATTCCACTCTTCACCTGATGTGATTATAACTGCTAAAAGGTGTTCGAATTGTAGACTTCGCCGCAGGTTTTGATTCTTCAGGAGTTCCGAATACATTCCAAAATCTGAGAGTTTCATCTCCGGCTGCAGATGCAACAGTACAGCCGTCTGGACTCTGCAATTTAATGAGAGCCCGTCAGCGATTCGAACTTCTGAAGGGACAAAGAAAACCAATGCCTTCCGTCGTCCGAAATGAGAATTCGAATCCATACCTGGGCCATGAATAGAACTCGAGAAGTATGGCCTGTGAGCTCGGCCATCTTCGCCATGGAAGGGTACTTCCACAAGGTCAGTTGATTCTGAGTGAATCCGTGGGAGCTGAGCAACTCGCGCTCCTTCTTGTTCCACAGCAGGGCACAGACTTGAGATCCAGTGTCCACCGAGTTCAGACAGGCACCGGTGTGCGTGTTCCAGAACTTGATGCACCTGTCGCCTCCGCCGCCACCGGAAGCAAGCAGATTGCTCTGGAACGGGCACCAAGCGAGAGCCTTTACTGCAGCCATGTGATCGTCAAACCTGTGGAGCCACTGGTTTTGACCTGGAGATGGATTCGAAGAGGCCATGGAGATGTCCCATATGTGCAGAAGATTGTCGTTGCCTCCGCTCGCCAATTGCTGGCCTGATCCGGACCACTTCAGCCCGCACACCTCCTGTTGGTGGCCTCGATAGGTCTGCACAACATGAGATCTCACTCTCACGTCGTTGTTAACGATCATCCCGTCCATTCCTCCCGTGGTCAGAATGTTGTTGTTCCATGCCAGAGAACCAACTCTGGATCCATGGACTCCTCTGAGAGTCCTCATCTGCAATACACCAGCGAGTCAGATGACCACAGGTACAAAGATGATGTTGAGAGGAGAAGACGACAAAGCACCGACCAAGCGATTGGAGGTCGAGTCCCAAAGTTGGATGTCCGAGGAGTTCAAGCCAACGGCGATGTGCCGCCCATCGGGAGCCCAGCTGACGCTGGTGACAGGGCCAGCATCGTCATCGACGGTGACAAGCTCAGACGTAGACCCATCTGCAGCATCCCACAGGTACACGGTGTTCCCGAGTGCGATCGACAACACGTTGCTGCTCCCCCAGTCCAGCAGATTCAAGTAGTAATCATCCACGATATCCGGCGCATCTAAGGTCCTCTCTGCTGACTGAAAACATCGACAAGATTTTGCCAGGACCGGTAAGAGAAGCAGCAACCCAGGGAGCAAAACGGGGCACAAGAATAGACTAGGGCAGAAGGAAGAGCAAAAAAGATTACCTGTGGGATGTACCTGCGCTGCTTCGCAGGCTTAACGTGATGAGAAGAAACGACATCGTCTTCGTGAAAGAAAGGCTGTGCCGGTGCTGGAGGTTTGTTCCTGAAAGCAAGAATTCTAGTCCTGTTCTTTAGAAGGTTCTCAGCAAGAAGCTTTCTATATGCCTCTTTGGAGGGGGAAGCTGCGGCTGCGTTCTCCTTCTCTTTCCTCGTCTCGGTCAGGAGGTAGTACGCCACATCCATGTCCATAGCCGACCGATCGGGAATGAACCTGTCTCCCTGTAATCGCCCGAAAAGAACAGTAAGGAAACCCACATTTAAGAAGAGCCATTAGAATCCTAAACACAGACAATTCCGAGAGATCGAGATCAGAAACAAATATGATTATGGGCAGATAGCTGGATAAAATGGCGACCAGTGTTTGTTCTGCTGCAGGAAAGAACAGGGGCTTACGGTCTGCCGAGACGATGGATTCCTGGAGGAGGTATGCATGGAAGGCATGAACGGCCTCGAGGGGACGTCCTGCAGAGGGTGGCGACGAGATGCCGATCGACCCTTCCCTGATGAGACAGAAGAAGAAAAGCTTCCTGCGTCCATGGGATTAGAAGAAATCGCAAAACCAATCCAAGAAAACAATAGAAATGCTAAAAGAACGATAATAACGAAATGAATCAATCACAGAGAGATGAAGCCTGCAGCCAAAAACTCGATCGGAGAACAAATAGTATGAATACACAAAAGAACAGCAATTTAATTAAGATGGCTTTTCGTTTTCCTCCGGTGAGGCCGGACAGAGAGATCGCTTGCAGAGCGAAGGAGTTTGCTTTCCCTCCTTCTTCCCCTTCGCTGAGAGAGATCGAGAGACGAGGATGGGGCGTAGACCGCGTCGCTGTATGCAGCAAGGTAATGTTGGCTGCACCCCGTTTCGCCCTATATATGGACGATCAATCCGAGGGGTTCGTGTTGTCTCTTTGGGCAGACGCCCTCCAACGGCTAGTTCCTACTTCCTCTTCTCTGCCATCCTTCGACAGCCGGAGAAAGTAGCCGTTGGAATCGCGTGCAGGTTCCCTAGAATGGAAACCTACGGTGATGATCGATCAGGAATGAACGAGATGTACGGTGATAAGCGAAACATTGCTACGGGATTTCCGCAGGGGATGAAAGCTTTCCTTCGGCGGCGAAGAATGCCGATTTGATCCTGTCATGACTCGACCCGAGTCGGACTCGATCGGATCAACTGGTTTAATTCTGGACCAAGGCCAGACGGATCCGATGAACCGGATGATCAAAACAAGATTAATCCCCTCCTCTTAGATGACTCGTATCTAATAAAATGATTTCGACTCATAATTTTTTTGAAAATCTTATATATTAAAATTCCTAATAATTTCACATATTCAGATAGCTAGCTAAAGAAATTAACTTTCATGTTTTGTTAACTCAGATGACTCACCTTTTGGTGACTAAATGGAAATCAAAATTCATAATAATTCAAATTTGATTTTATTTTTAGTTTAAGCTTATTCTTCAATCACTTGTATATCTCAATATTCTTAGTATTAGCAATCTTATGCAATTTGTATGTTTATTTATTTTTTTATTATTTCATTTATGATTAAGTAGTTTATGATCCTCCACATACATAATATTTAAAATTTAAATTTTCTTATGTAAATCATTATCAAACTCATTTAAGTTTTAAAATTCACCTAAGATCAATTAAAATTTAATTATTACTTTTAATCATTATATGAATGCTTATTAATTTAAGTTTACTAATACACTTTGTCTTGTTATGTTATGCTTAACGTAAATATTAATGTTTATACGTGCTCAGCTAATATTTCATACGACACTGAGAATGATGTTTTTAGAAAGCATATATTTTGATCTTAGAGACTCAAAACATGAATATTTTATTCATCATATTTATGAAGTATAGATGCCACAAATTATATTACTAAGTGAGGGTAACATATATATGTTGTTTGTGCTTCTATTAATATTTCTAGTTATAGTTGAAAGTGTAGAAAACTTGGAAATTATAATCCTTTCTTCCTAATACTATATGTCACCATATATATAGCCTTTATAGATTAATACCCAAAGTTCCACTGGTTTGTTAGACATTTAATGAAATAATTTTTTTATCTTAAAAAAACATATATTTTAGAAGTCATGTGGTAGATATATTCCATCATTCAATAAATCATTACTTCATTTGTTATAAGTTTTATGATTAGAATAAAGCATACAAGGAGTACAAAAATAATCACTTGCTTTGCAAAATTAGAAACGCGAGGCTAACCCTCTTCTCATCCATTTAATCATCTATCCCTAAGAGTTAGGATACTCTTTGTGATCTCGTGGGATCAAATGATCGATAGTTTTGAGGAGCAAAGCATTATAAATTCTTCATTTCATCCTATATCAACAGAAAAAAAAATTTAAGGACTTTTTTTATTGGTTTCATTAAGTTTGATAAAATAGTTTTTTGAGTAAATGATGAAAATCATAGGTATATAGTTTAATTGGGTGTCTTTTTATGAAGCACCATCATTTAGGGTATCATTTATGTTGTTTTTACTAAGCTATTTTTTCTCCTCATGTTCCTAATATGATTGGGGTATTTTTCTCTCTTTTCAATTCTTTCCTCATCAGATGTCATTAAAAATTTTAAAAAGATAGATCTTAGACAATTTAAGTGGAAATCTTATAACTGCCATTTGGATTTTTAACCTCCTTATAGGAGAATAACTTATACTAAAATTCAACTAAAAAGAAATAAGATTAAGAATAAATTATATTAAAAAACCCAACTACATTAAAAAAGAATTCAACTACATGCCTAATGTTTTTAAACTTTGCAAGAGATGATCTATAATTCCTTGAATGTAATTATAGTGAGTCGTAGTCAACTCTTCGTTAATATGCCAACGATTGATTTGTTAGTGGATTTAAATCAATCTTTTAATATTTGAATATGCTAGTTGTGGATGATAATGAATTATATATATCATCAGCAATTATCATTTATATTAATTATTTATTCTATGAATCTTTTAGTACCGAAGTGTATGATCCTTTTAATAAATCCCAATAAGGTTTAATATATCTGGTGTAAATTATATATGCTCAAATTGCTTATGATAATTTGATATAGGGATTATTGGAGCATTAATGCAACACGAAGAGAAGTATCACGGTAATCATAAAATAATATAATACTAATATTTTAAGTTTTTTAAAAAGTATAATGATCTATTGATATCATCTCTATTTCATATTTAGATAAAATATTAACATATCTAGTATTATTCAAAAATTTATAATTATAAATTACTAATATCGTTATTGTAAAATAGTACTGTTATATTTAGGTATAAAATCATAAAGATATCTAAAATAGTAGGTATATAATAGCTACTAAGTATGTAAAATATAGGGATACAAGTTATAAAATATATTTACTTTTATTTTATGCTTACTTGTAAATTTATTCAATATCATAATAATAATTTAACATAAACTCTAATTACCGTAGTAAGAAAATAATTATGATAAAACAAAAAAATGTTTTTATGTGAAAATAAATACTATTTCATAAGTTTTCATCCTTTCATACGAAAAATAAATATTATTTCATAATTTTCTCTCATGCTTGTGTATCTAATAATTATATATTTTAATAATTTAAATTAAAAATTTAAATACCATAGTAATTAAATTCAAAATATAATATATATAAGTTATAAATAATATTCATTAAAATAATATTAAATATTTACTTGTGCAAATTTATTCAATAAAAATATCATAATAATAATTGAAAAAATTTAATCAATGCAATAAGAAACTCTTATGATGATAATAATCATGATAAAATAAAATTTATGTTTTTATGCGTAAGTAAATATTATTTCATAAGATTTCATCGTTTTATATGAAAAATAAATATTATTCCCTAAATTTCTCTCATGCTTGTATATTTAATAATTATATAAGCTTTTTAAATAATAATTAAAATTTAAATATCACAATCAATTAAATTTAGAATACCAAATACCAAAACAATTAAATTTATCCAGTAATAATTTATGTCGTGTAATTTATTTTTTTCATAATTATGATAAAATTATTTAGTTATGATTTTTTTTCCTTTTTTTTTTAATCTGTATAGATCAACTATCGGACAACCTAAACGAAGCCATAAGGAATCGGCCAGCTCAGAACTGAACCACCAAAATTGGGTCCTACGGTTAGCCTAAGGAATCAAACCACTCAAGATCGAGTAAGGAGTGGCCTAAATAGGGATCAAATTAGGTCATAAAGCTCGATCATAATCTAACCAGAGATAATTTAGTCAAAAATTGATTTTGACTAAATTAAGTCAAAAATTGATTTTGACTAAATTAAGTCAAAAATTGATTTTGACTAAATTAAGTCAAAATCCTAACCAACATGCAGCACACCCCCGTGCGGGCATTCCTTCTTTGCGGCTTCTTCTCCGTGCGTGGTCTTGCAGCAAACGACCCACCGACGATCCTTCATTGCAGTGTCCTCTCCGTGGTTGACGACCTTACTCTCACGTCAGCAATGCTATACCGTCGTTGCACATTTGATGTTGCACAGCCTTCGATCGTCGCCCAACTACACCGCAGACCACAGTGTTGAATGATCATTCAATTGCGCGTCGATAGTTGGAATAGCACTCTATTTACAACGTTGTCTGTGATAGCCCGCTCATCAAATCGCTATCTTAGACAGTAGCGACACCATCGATAGCAAATTGTCGCTAGTAATGCTACACCACCTCTCCTTGAACATCTCTTTCCTTCTTCCATCTCCACTATTCGTGGATCTTTTATACACACGAGAAAACCTATATCGCTTGTAAATAAGCAAGCAGCACAGATCAGCCTTTTGAAATAGAGATGTGATGCAAACATATATACATCGTATAAGAGTGGTACAAACAAAATAATAATAATAATATAAATAGATCCAAAACACAAATATATCAAAAACAAATCTAATACCTATATATATATCTATTTGTTAACGATTTAAGATAATTTAGATTTCAATCACATGATTTTGATATCGATTATAATCATAAACTATAATATGAAAAAATTTAATATCAAAATTAAAATTATTTCAATATAAATTGTACGCACGTTTCAAGTTCGAACATTCCTCTTCATACAAAGTTTATTTGTTTATGTTAACATAGAGATACATCCCTTAAAACCCCTTAAGGTATCTATCTAGTTGGCCAAGCTGCGAATCATTCTTTTTAATATTATTAGTTGAGATAATGTGTTGGTGGTCTCATCACATTTCTTCTTATCCAATATCATCAGTATCTTCTAAGGCATGGGCAAGTCCTTATTTATTGTCTAACTTTATTTATTGTCCTTATTTATTGTCTATCTTTAGCAAAAACTCTCTCTCTCTCTCATTCTAGAAATAGTAGTTTAGGATAATAATTATTTTGAATCGAGTAATTTTAACATATTTCTAAAGATATATCGAGAATTACTTAGTCCTCCAGTATTAAATTTGTTCATAATTCTTTTAGGAAAAAAATGATTGGGAAAGGCTATTATTGTGAAAAGGAAAGTATTTAGGACACATTTGAAATTTAAACATGGTGTTGTTACTCACATGCGATGCACGTGATAGTCTTGATTAAGTGAATCCACCCTCCGGAATCATCAGATGCAGTGACGGTTATATAAAGCCTTCGATGAAAAAAGGGGGCGTGATATTATTTCCCAGAACAAGTGGTTAGCTTAGTACAGCTCTCGGTTTGGTGACCCGAAGAGGATGCTCTCATCGTCAGCATCACACGGTCGGTCCTCCTCTACCCCACCAACTAATACGACCGTCTCACCACCGCCGTATTGATGTTAATTAGAATAACGAGAGTCTTGCAGCGAGAAGGGCACAAAGGGGGGCGGCGTCCCGGAGAGGAGGAGGAAGAGGAGGGCAGGCGCGACGCCTCCGCAGGAGCGGAGAGATGGGCGACGGCCGCGGCGGCGGCGGAGGTGGAGGGAATCGACCGGCGTGGCTGCAGCAGTACGAGCTCGTGGGGAAGATCGGGGAGGGCACCTACGGGCTGGTGTTCTTGGCGCGGACCAGCCTCCGCAAGGGTTGTATTGCCATCAAGAAGTTCAAGCAATCCAAAGAGGGCGATGGCGTCTCCCCCACCGCCATCCGAGAGATCATGGTGCGTATCCCTCCTTTTATCGGTTCTTGTCGTTGGTTGGTTCTGGTGATGTATCAGATCGGTGGATCTTGGTCCTCAGGGGCTCAAATCTTAAGGCTGCTCTTTTTTCCCACCTCGAGGCTATAGATCAGAGACGACTATAGTGGTTTATATGTTAGTTTTTCGTATTACAAGGATGAGATGAGTTCCCCTCCTCGAGAATAGTTGGGAGACACGACTGTTTTAGTTGATAGGTTAGTTTTTAGTATCGTAAGAATGTGTTGTAGGTGATATTTACTGTGTAAATGTCAACTTGGGATGGTCAGGCGCAGTTTTTTTTTGTGCATGAACACGAGATACCATACCCGGTAAATGGAGGAGGTGATTGATGAAGACACTGATGTCCAACCAAAGGATACACCAAGTTGCTTTGAATGGTGCCTCATCTTATTTCCTGTATCATGGGCGGTGAGAGGATCAAACAGTTTTATAGCTTGAATTACCTCAGTGGAGGTAGAATTTAGTGTTTAGTTGTTACTTTTATAGAATCACATGGATTTCATCAATTTGAGCTTTATATGGTTGCCTGTATATTAGTGTTTTTAATAGGCGACAAAGCCCTTGCCTAGGTGGTCGAGTGAGGTGAGGCGGGGCCTGAGCGCCTCGCACAATGTTTGGGCAACACGCTTCACTGAAGTGTTGCCTATGCGCTCACCTGAGGCCAGGCGCTCGGACATTGTGCGAGCGCTTGATTCAATGCCCATTGAATCGAACCAGAACATGAACTTTGGTTCGATTGAACAATAACTTAGTTGGTTTAATTGAGCAACTAAACCTCACGGTAAAACCCCCTTGACCCCACCCTTGACCCAGTGAAAGTGAAATCCGAGACGCTCGCCGCTTAATCTACCTTCCTTCCCCGTCGCTGCCTTCACACGCAGCTCCCTCTACTGTCGATGGATAGGTCTGAAGCTTCCTTGACCGCCGCTGCTTTCATGCGCAACTCCCTCCGCCACCGATGGATAGGTCCAAAACTTCTTCTGTTATTGTCTTGTCATAGGCTTAGCTAGTTTTGCCTAAGTAGTGCGATATCCTTGTATGTCCGTCTGCAAAGGGTCAGCCTCCCCAGAACCCCTTATGGTCCTTTAAGGACTTACAAAAAAGAAGACGAGTTAGAAAAAACGTTTAACTCGGGATTCACAAGCAACCATTTCAGCAAAACACTTTATAGACAATGCAAGTTATAAACTTGGACTTTACAAGATCTGAATGGCCGTGTGACAAAGGTTCCAAGGTAGTTCGTGTGGCTCAAAGTTCCCACGAGTGCCCATATGACACTGCTGCAAAGCAAGGTAGTGAACTAGCCCTAGACACTACCCGAAAGGCTCATCTAGTCATGTGCCACTCGAGTAGCTCCTGGATGCTATATTGGTTGACCCTCCGTACTACTCCGTAGAGCTAGAACCCCCAAAATAGCTACCTGGATAGCTTATTTCAGGGCAATTTTGTCTCTGTGTGACGATTGCACACAACCTGCGTGTACAAGCTTGAAACGACTACCAAAGCCAACCAAAATGGGGCTGCCAAACCTATTGTAAGCTCTCTACATGCTATGCAAAGCATGAACGAGATTATAAAATGTAGACATACATGAGTATTATATCAAACACCCCATTTACAGCTTTGCCCGTGACAGTCCGTAGGAAGCTGTAAACTTGCCCCTGGCGAGCAAGTTGATTTTATTTTATATTATGATTTTTTTTTTTTATAATTTGTTGACCTTGCACCAATAGGTCCCTCTAATATATAAAAGAATTTAAATTAGCTTCCATAAGAAATATTGGATGAGATTTTATTTTATAATCATATTTTTCAATTGTAATATATATTTTGTATATTGTAATATTTGAGAGCACCTCGCTTTGCTCGGGTGGGTGTCTAGACGAGTGCTTAGCTCCTCGGGTGTTTTGAAACCTTAGCGCTTAGCATTTTTTGAAAGGATCCATATTAGGTATGGTGTGGCACAAGTAGGAAGTGGATATCCGTGCAATGGGGTTGGAGCCATATGATGGTGTGGAGACACCAGTAGATTGGGCCTTATGCATATTAGAATTTGATTATGGGCTATGTTTAAGCATTGACAAGCACATTAAAACTTAAGTGCAGGAGTCACATCCCAATTTATTCTCACATTTGATGTTGGCAGAAAATTGAGTTGGTTTACAAGCTAGATGCATCTACTACTGTTGATTTAGACTTTAGTTGGTGGTTCAGACTTTCAAGTTTATGGATGCAGGGCTATAACAGGCACATGATGTCAACCACAGTCTGATAAAACAACATTTTAAATATAACAAAGTGGACGTGTAATCGTATATGTGATAGATAGTTTCATGTTTGGTAAATGATGTTTAATCATTTTTGCATTGCTCATCGATTCATTAGTTGCTCATTCTGCAAATTTTTGGTTTTCCTTGTGACTAGTTATAATGCATGTGCACAAGAACACAGAATATTAGATAGAATCTGAGGAAAATTATTAAAAAGGATTGAACATTCAATTAAAATTTCAATTATTGCTCACAAACATAGCCACTTTTGTTTTAGTAGAGATGAATCTGTGTACCACTTTATATTATGTATGATTTTCTCACATTATTTTGTTGTTGTTGCAGTTATTGCGAGAAACTTGCCATGAGAATGTCGTCAAATTAGTGAATGTGCACATCAATCATGCGGATATGTCTCTCTATCTAGCATTTGATTATGCTGAGCATGATCTTTATGTGAGTATCCTTATTATCTTGTCAAGAAAAGAATTTTGTGATACCATTATTCATTGATTTCTATCAAAAGATGTATTTATTTGGATGATAAGCATGTAATATTGTTATATAAACTAATATTAAGGAATAAAACTGGTAATTTGCATGTGAATTTACTGAAGAGGAAGTTTTACAAGTACCATTCGAAAGCTTATATATCCATTAGTATTCAAAATTTTATATGCCACATGAAGGCTTCTCTCTGTGATTTGGGTGTCAAGGATTTAGGTACATGGAAACAACCTCTTTGCCCGAGACATTAGGTTGTATTTATTTGCCTTTTTCAAACCCCATTTAAGCAAGATCCTGTGTATTCATCCACCTATTATCCACTTAAACAAAAAAGAAAAATCAATCACTTTTTGCCAATTGTGATAAATATTAATTACTTGCTTAATTCTTCCTCTTGTTTTCTCCATGGCATAAGGGGTCACTGTATTATTCTTCTTATCCGACCAACCTCTTCTGTTTTCTTCCATTGAAGAGTATTTTACTTATCTCTGATGTATTTGTTGACTGTATTGCCCCTACTATCTGTTCCTTATTTACTGCTGGTTTTCTTTGTTTTCATTTGTTTTAATGCCATTTATAGTGTCTTCTCTTCAATTTATTTCTCCTGTTTCTCTTGTGCTCTTTTGTTACTGTTGCTTTTGTCTTCATCTTCATTTTTCTCCATTGATGCTTTTCCTTCTCTCTTAAAGCTTAAATCTATATTACTATCTGAGATAATATTTTAATCTAGATTGGACTGAAAAATAAATACCTGCTTGCTGCATACTTCTTATGCTTGATGCTTGCTGATAAAAACCATGATTAGGTTATTGAGATCTGAAAAAGAGAGGTTAGGAAACAAATTCATCACTTGCCATGATATGGTGATAGAAAAAAAATGAAAGATGGTATCATAGTTAGTGAATAAACCAGTTTAGATGATGCAAGCTGATGAAAAGAAATTAAATAAATCATTTGGATCAACTATAAGAGAATTATACTCCTTGATTGTGCAGTTGTAAAACATAAACATGGTAAGGTTGGGCATGCCAAATGTTTACTTAAGGCAGTAAAGAACTGGACCACATTGTTATGCTATTAGAAATTTCTGTTATTGTATTTTTTAATTGTCTCATCACTTTTTGTCCTTTTATGCTTATGCACTACAGGAAATCATTAGACATCATCGAGAGAAGCTTAACCATGGCATCAATCAATACACTGTAAAGTCATTGCTCTGGCAGCTTCTTAATGGACTAAACTATCTTCATAGGTGACAATTATAGATGCAATGACACCATGGATTCTGATATTATATGTGACATTGCTACCATCGTCGTCGCATATACATCAATAATAAAATGTTAGAAATGCTGAAATTGTCAAGAATCTTTTTGCTTGCAGTAATTGGATTATACACCGGGATTTAAAGCCATCAAATATTCTGGTATTTCTTGATTGCATCTTGTTCTAAGTTAAAAAAAAATGATTCCTTTATCTTTCTTCAAGTAGGACTTTGATCTGTATCAGGTTATGGGTGATGGGGAAGAACACGGAGTGGTAAAAATTGCTGATTTTGGACTTGCCCGGATCTATCAAGCTCCATTGAAGCCCTTGTATGAAAATGGGGTAAAAATTGCCTTTATCACATGCAAAAAAATTCAGCTTTGAGTAGCTAGTTCATGATATTATTTATCTTCTGTCAATCAGTTGTTTGAGATTTCATTCTATTTCATTTCATGCTAAATTTCATACTATTTCTATTTCCACCTACTCAGAACATCCTTGGACAGATAGTTCTTCTCTATCTATCTCTCTATCTAATTATAATTTTTTTAAGATATTCTGTTTATCCTTGTAAGTCTGTTATATAGCAGATGCCACCTTGTTTGGAAAAGTCTCTGATATGAATGATTTACATTACAAGAAATTATGGAAGGAGAAACTGTTGTTTCTTTTTGTGTGTCATGGAGGTCGTAAAGTATTAAACTTAAAAGTTAATCAAATTAGAGGTTCAATGCGTGCAAGATGAAGTTATGACCCATATTGACTAATAGGGTAGATATGAATGAGTAGAATATGTTGTAAATTAAAATCTTATTAATTTTGTCTGGCACATGCTTACTATGAACTAAGTCTATTAGAGGTTTTTTTTTTTTTTGTGTTATAATCTTTAGCTTTATTAAGTTACCATATGGCTTTTTGCCAATGGATATCAAGAAAGATATATAATCCCAGGTGATGACTATAGCTGTTTCTTTATTTCTTGTTATCACAGGATGGCAGCTATCCTCCTATCTGTGCCTATTTTGTTTTATTCTGGTCAATTACCTTGCTCACAAGCTCATCCGTTTGGTGTTTGTTAATGAACAGGTTGTGGTAACTATTTGGTACCGTGCTCCTGAGCTGCTACTTGGCGCAAAGCACTATACAAGCGCTGTTGGTATCCTGGCATATCATATGATGTTGGTTTAAACTGGTCATAAATTCATGATGTTAAGTTTGAGATCCTTAAATTTAATTTAGATATGTGGGCTGTTGGATGCATTTTTGCTGAGCTATTGACTCTCAAACCATTGTTTCAAGGAGTAGAAGTCAAAGGTACACCCAACCCATTTCAGGTAACAGTTCATTTTCTAAGATGTAAATTTTCTGGCCCCTTGTCTTTCTAAAACTTCGATTAGTTTCACTGGAATATTTTATTTATCATCAAGTGTAGTCTTTTTAATTTTATCCAGTGATCTCTAAATTCTGAAATCCCTTTTTAGCTTGATCAATTGGACAAGATATTCAAGGTCCTAGGTGAGTGAGCATCTCATGCATTTATGTATTCCTACTATTTTTCCCACAAAAAAATTTATAAGCAATAATTTCTTACAGGGCATCCTACACCTGAAAGGTGGCCTACATTGGTCAATCTTCCACAGTGGCAAAATGACCAGCAACATATACAGGGCCATAAGTAGTTAGTTATCTCTCCTTGACATTAGGGGAAGCATTTCCTTTTAAAAATAAAGTTACTTGGCTCAGTATAAATCTTTTGAGCTTTATTTTCTGCAGTGAGAACCATGGTCTTCATAATTTTGTCTCTGTGCCTCAGAAAAGTCCTGCATTTGATCTGCTATCAAGGATGCTGGAGTATGTAATTTTTCTGAAACATCAGAGTTCTTCACCATATTAAAAACTTTATTGTCATGTTTGTTGCGGCGATCATAATACCTCCATGTTGTCCATATGTATAATTATGATTCTTCATTTGCCTTAAATCAGATCGCTTGGAAAGATCTGTTGCACATTGGGATCATAGACTCATGTGAAACTTATTTTTTTTTGTCAGATATGATCCTCGAAAGCGGATAACTGCAGCGCAAGCTCTGGAGCATGAGTAAAGATTTTCTTAATTCTTTTAAACTAAATTATCTCCTGTCTTTTCATCTTTTGTTGCTTGTCATTGTTGAAGTGGCTCTTGATGATTCTTCCATATGACTAGGCATAAGTCAAGCCATATAGACTAGTCTGTTATAGGCAAGAATATGGTACTCCATAAGGCATTATTGCTTTCTCTTATTACTTTTGTCTCTGAGTATAAAAAACTTGACAACTGATGCCAAAAGCATGATTAGTAAACTTAATTCTGTTTTTTGTTTCATGGAAGCACCTTCATTATTTGTGGTCATAAAATTGACAATTTCCTACATCCAAAAACCTAGAAAATTTTGCATTCTTTTCCTTGATTTACTGGAAGATGGTATAGTTGTACACATTAATTTATTAACAAAAAACTCATTCTAAGTTGGCTTGCCTTGTGATAATTATAATTTAAACTTAAACCTTCTGTTGTACTTTTTATGATATATTATTTTGCTAGAAAGGTTCATGAACTTTATGGAGTCTTTACAATTTATGAAAACCCACTTGTATTTAATAGAATTAGAAGAATTTTTTAATTTTCTTTGTAATTTGATGACATGATCTGCCATAAAATTTTTTTATACAAATCAAATTCTGTTTATACCTATTTACTGAGATTGGCAACAAGAATTGTCATGGAAGTGTTCTATACAAATTTATTTCACTTGTACCTGCTAAATGACAATGGCAAACTTAATATTCATTTTGCTGCATATTCCAGCAATGCCATAGATGGGACCCTGTTCATTGTGTATTCTGATCATTGAAGGAGTACAGAATATCTAGGATTGCCAGCCTCATGAATAGGGTTAGAGAGCTTGTCAAATCGTTTGTTGCTTTTGTTGAAAGTAAAACATAAAATCAATTAGAGAGCTGACAAATGGGAAATGAAATTAGTTTAACTGCTTGAGTTCATCATGGCTAGTTTAAATTGTGGAAAAGCTGATAAAGTCTCGACTGCTTGATACCTCATTGGTATCGGAAATTTTATAAATTTCCATAGATCTCATTGGATTGGGCAGTCATCTCATGAAATCAGATTGTGAAGATTATATCAATACCAACCTAATATTGGGCATGGTGAAGGCTCAAGTAGGAAAGGATTGTCCACGGATAAGATTATATCAATACCAACCTAATATTGGGCATGGTGAAGGCTCAAGTAGGAAAGGATTGTCCACGGATAAGACTAAGGGGCTCGTGAACGTAGTGGTGGTATCATAATGTAACTTGCTGCTTGCATTATCCATAAATATCTGTTTCCTACTAGGTTAGTAATTCAAACATCCTCTATTGTTGGTTGTTTTGATACCATAATTGCTACAACATAGCTCCACAAACCTATTAGCACAAAAAATGAAATTGAATGTGTTGTGGGCTATATATTTCATGACTTAACACTTAAGTGTATTTGTTAATAGTTTTCTTGTAAAGTCTTAAATACAAATTCAACCCATCATCAACCTCCAATGTGTAGCAGATTTTGATAAAATATTGTGCAGCAAGGATTTTCAACAAAATTCAGCTCAACCCTGCAGGATAACAAAACTAACTTGAGAATACATTATATTTTCACTTATCATTTGCATAATTTTGACCCTGCAGCTATTGGAAAGTTTATTCAATGCAGTCTTTTTGCGATGCATGTATATGTTTAGGTTGTTTGACAATTGTCTAGTACCTTTCTTCTCTCAATTTTAGATGTGTTATTTGGAATTAGAACACTTATTTCTATTCTTCTAGATGAACATATTATCAGTTTGGCTTTTCAGGTACTTTCGGATGGATCCTTTGCCAGGACGGAAGTAAGTTATTTTCTGTTCATATTGCATGGACTAGGTTGCATCTAGTTATTTTTTTTCATTTTGTCCTATAAAGGAAACATTTTAACTCATGCTATTTTGTCATGAATGCCAGCATTCCATGATTTATAATTACACATTTCACCTTTGTCTTATTGTAATTTAACAATGCAAATTTTCTGTGATTGCTCAGTGCTCTGGTACCATCTCAACCAGGAGAAAAAATTGTTAATTACCCTGCTCGTCCGGTTGATACTACTGCAGATTTTGAGGGAACAGTTGCTGTCCAGTCTTCTCAACCGGTATGATAAGCAGATAGTGAATGTAGTCAGCAGTTTTAATCATGAATAATTATATCCTTTACTGAACTTTTGGAAAATTTGATGTTAATGCCAGACACCAAAGAGTTAGGATTGTTCCATTTGGCAATGCATCGAAGGAACACACAAGTACCTAAGTTTTGGCTTGGTGTCCAGTTGGTTTATTGCAACACAAATATCAAAGCCAAGATAATGGCGTTCCTTGGCTTGAAAATAATTTTACTGGTATCAATATTTGATACCTTGATCACAAGCCAACTATTAGTAAGCCAGTGTGGGATTTTTATCACCAAAATGGGCCAAAATCATGAAAAAGACAATTTGGCCAACTACCAGAAAAGAACTAATAAAAGTACTTAAGAAAATGATATTCAGTATTATAAATCTTTTGTAACAAAGGTTTGTCTTAATCTGAAGTGCAAACAACAATGTCCAAATTTTGATATCGATAAGTTAAGATTAGATGAATGGTAGAAAAGAGGATAATAGAAAGGCTTATTAAAATATCTCTTCTCAATGAGGCTTAGAATGCTGTACTGCATATTTTGCATCGTATGAGGTTGATCAATTCTTGTCTAAGTTTAATACCTTTTGGTTTGCATTTGAATTATTAGCAACTGAAGGGAATGATTTAATTTGTCATCTCATGGAATAGTTGTTTGAAGTTTAGACCGTTCATTGTCTTAATATCCACGTAAGTAGTCTATGCATCGACCAAATTCATCAGGCAAGCTTGATTTTTTTTTTTCTCAATTGTAGTTATCAAAAGTTTGGCTTGTTTTTGGTATATATTGCTATTAAACTTTGTCAACTGAACAATGAACATAGTTTTATCATCCATTTGAGTCTTGAAGTTACATCTCCGTCTCAGCTTTTTCAAAATAGATTTGTGAAAGCTTGGTCCAGATGCAAAAATTACAAACTGGTATTGTGCTGTATCAAATTGTTATTTAATAGAAACCAATTGTTTTTCAATTGTTGCAATAATTGATGTCACATTATTGTACTTAGATAGCAATTGTATATTTGGAATTTGGATGTTGGAGGAAAAAGAAAATTGCTCAAGAGTTTTCCTGATTAGTGTTGAATTGTTTGATTGATTATTCTAAATTTTTAGAATTAGTTGTATGAAGTACCAAGTGCACCATAATACTATTTTATCTGTTTGTATTTGGCAGCTAAACAAAATTGGTAGGATCAAGTCAAAAGCTGGTTGTATGTCTTGCAGTAGAAAAATGTGTATTGACAAACTTTAAACTATGCCTGAACTGGCATTCTCTTTTCACACCATGGAACTTATTGGGGAAAAAATATTCACATAACTTCTGAAAGAACAAGAGACTATTGATTTTCTGATATCCTCCGACCATGAACTTGTTAACAGAGTTAGTTACTATGATTAACCTGGTCCAAATGCTTACAACTCTTGCTGTTGTCTGATTAATTCAAGTTTAAGATATCTATTTAATTATTTAACTTGCCACGAATAGTTTCATCAAGAAAAAGGATAGAAAACTCTTATCATAATGCTCTGATCCTTCAAATATTTACTATTGTTTACGACATTCCACAAATTCTCGCATTCTTTATTTAAGTGCCCCATTGCAAAGTTTTATTCCATGAAATCTGGTAACAGAGAGGAAATACATCTGTAAGGTGTTACAGTGGCAACACAGAGAAGGATCTCTACCAAGGTAGCAATGAAGTCTGCAATAGATTTTTTTTTTTTTTTTTGTAAGGTCTTGAAGGTTCATCTCCTTTTATCTTGGTCAAATATAAGTATACTTATAAGTATGATGCAAATTAATCTACCTGGTTAGAAATAAGCTATCATTGAACGAGAAAACTCATTAAGCATCTACAATAGGACTTGAGTTGTATATAACCAGGTCTATTCAGAATACAATACCTATTGTTCTTGAAATGTTCAAATGGGGATAAATGCAATGTCCTTTCAGTTCATACATAAATAATGAACACTGGAGTCTGAAATGTGGCATGTTAGGAACTTACATTTTTTTTTATATCTTTGTTTTGTTGGTTATGTACCACAATTCAATTTTGCAACTTCTTTGTTTTGTTTATAAATCAAGTCCATGTGGATGCTTCTTCAAATTCTACAACTTATTGTCGTTTATTTATTGGCTTCAAATTTCCATTTAGAATCATCCATGTAAATGAAACGAAAATTCGAGGACCATCCTAAATTGGATTCTGCAACTATATGGCCTTCATTTATTTTCCCTGATCACATGATTCTGTTATTAGGTATCTTCTGGAAATGCTGCTTCTGGTAATGTACCAGCCTCATCTGTTGCGGCTCCAAGGTCTATGCCTCGGCCTATGCATGTGGTTGGAATGCAAAGGATGCCGAACACAGGCATGCCGGCTTTTAATGTTGCAACCCAAACCGGTATTGGTGCTCCTGCTTCCGGTAATATTCCAATGCAAAGGGGTGCTGCTGCTCAGGCCCATCAGCAACAGGTAGTCTTTGCGGTTATATGTGTTTTTCCTGTTATATGCACTTATTTTTCTAATTTGAGTAATTGTATGTTTATATATTCTCTTTTTGGGAACAGTTGAGACGAAAAGATCCAGGGATGGGAATGCAGAATCCTGGTTATCCTCAGCAGAAGAGGCGCTTTTGAGGTAATTTACGCGTTTGTATATCTTGTTTCCTAGGCTTACAATGTTGCCATCCTTTTTGAAATGTTTGCACGATGGATCCCTTGTATACAGAGGTCCTGAAAAGGTGCATCCCACATGCACCTCTTTTTGTTTATATAAAAATATAATGTTGAAGTCAAATCTAAGTCAAATTTTATCCTTGGCAGGAGACCAAATTGCAGGCTGTAAATTATCTTCTTAAGGTGCAAATCATCCTACTCGTAACTAGATATTTTGTTTTATTCAATTTCCTTAAGTGATCTCCTCCCGCCTTAAACATGTGCAACTTAATTGTTTTTTTGAACTTTTTTGCTTCTTTGGTATAAGAGAACATTATCTTTCTGAAAGATGATGCATTCATGACATTGAGGTTTTGTTTGATTGATTCTGTAAGGTTTTCTTAGATCAAGTGAGAGAGAAATTTTATAAGATGAAATCTGTAAGGTTTTGTTTGCATTTGGTTATTCAACCCTAGTGTTTCTTGAATCAGCCAGTAGTGTCTGGCAGCGATGCTTCTCATGGTAGGCTATTCAAATATCATGAATCATTTTGATTTAACACTTCAGAAAGCCAAAGACGGTAGCTGTCTGGTGATGTTAAATTTTGCAACATGCACATTATTTTATCTGTAGGTTTCATATGCAATTATTGGATTTGTTTGCATGAAGAATAGATGTTCCTGCGTTGTCACAGATCGTATTGTGGAAGAAAAGAGTCACCATGCTCAGCCGACAAACGAGGAAAGTGCGGATGCACAAGAAAGAATCAAGGATGCCCTGTCGCGGCACACCGATCATCTTTCTCAAAGATGGTGTATCGACACTGTTCAGTAAGCTTGTACGATACGGGTACCTGGAATCACCCAGCATATAGCATCCATCACCATATGTAATCATATATTCGATTGACCCGCTGACCTGAGCTGAGACGAGCGTGGTTTTCCACTTTTTTTCATTGCTACCTTTCTAATTTGATCTTGAATTGTTCTGAGACATTGTATTGTATGATCCTGCCCAATTACTCTTCCTAGTCATTAGAATTTTTCTCTAGCCAAGTTCACATTTAGTCTGACATTAGTTGGAACGTTAAAAGGTACACAGAGGAGTCTTACACCAGTGGTAGCTTTAGAAGAATTTTGTTTAAATGGCTTATCTTTGAGAAATTTTTGAGTAGATACTCTTTGCAACACTTTGCGGTGTCTCCGACGGCCATCTCGTAGTCTTATGATCAATCAATCAATATCGTTTTTCTCCTGAGCCTATTAATTGGGAACACATTGCTCGGGAGGGAACGCTCGACCGATCTATCGAGATCTAAAAGCTAATTATTCTATCATTAACTAGCCAATGACCCCGAGAAGCGAACTCCACACGAGTAAATACCTGGTTTTGGTTATCAACAATCTTGGGTCGTGTCGGCTTATAGGAAATTAACAGTACATCGTCATATGTTTGTTAGCGTTTGTTGGTCGTGCCCTCGTGTTATTTGTTAGTTTGGACTGCGTGACGTCTTTGCATCCTCCCTACCTGCCATTGAGCATGGCGGTGCATAACCACTTCCCCGCCGTGCCCTCTCTCTCCTCGCTCTTCTCTCTTCTTATACCTCAAGCATGCGACCATGGGCCGTCGCTCGCCTCCCTCAACCGCCCGAAAATGGCGTCGAAGACCAATCCGGTGTAGCCCCCGACTCGGTCCTTTTCCGCTGGGGTGGTTCTTGCAAGAGACGTCAGTATCTTACTTATCCTCCCCTTTCCCTTTCGGATTCTTGATCCCGTTTTCTTGAATCATCCGCGGCTGGGGATTTTCTCATTCCATCTTTGTGCGATTAGGCGACGAGGAGTGAAACTGAGAACCCGGGAGAGCTTCTGATCGAGGGCGATCGTCAGCTATTCTGTCAGTGCTGCGACTCCTCCGTGAGCCTATTGCGTTCCCCTCGATTCTACAGAGTTAGCAAGTTCGAGTTTTACCTGGTACGGCTTTTTCGTTCTCTTGAAAATTAAAAAGAAAAAAGAGCAGAGATCGAATGAAGTCTGATGACTTTTATGTTTAAAGTGGAATCAAGCAATTCTGTCCCGTTCTTTTAAACAGAAACAAAGTTGTTCTTCCAGTATATTGTGGCAACCTACATGTATCTGAATAAAATCTTTCCTCAAAATGAGGAGGTTTCATTGTTCGATGTTTCCACTTTTCAGCTTCAGAGAACCGATAGAATAAAAAGATAATCAAAGGAAAACAAAGCCAAAACAAGATACAGCGAAAGTAGAGACTTTCCAATGTTCTCAAAAGCAACTTTCTACTCTAATGATATTAGCGTATGTTATTAGAACCGAGGGGCATGATCCATGCTTTCAAGATCTGTTTGATGAAGAAGATGATCGGTTTCTTTTTTACCATAGATTATAATGGTCGAGTTGGCAGGCTTCTTATGAAACCTTTGAATTAGTCCAATTATAAGATCCGGAAGACTTATATAAAGTTCTATCTCATAGGTGAAGATATATTGGAGGCGATGATGATGCAATAATAACAAAATACTATAAATAGAGGCATCTCGAAGAGATGGAGGACGTCAAATGCAAGAGCTGAGTTTGTGCTAAAGTGATCTATCACTTCAAAAATTTGGATGACTCTTGAAGCATTGCTCAGCAAGAAGATTATGGCTCGACTTTGGAGAATGAGTTGGTGACAAATCTAATTTATAATGCAATGTAACTGAACATGTTGAGAATGAAGATGATTTCATTGTAGAAAAGATCATTGACGTCATGGAGGTCACTAGTGAGGATAGCATCGTAAAACTTTTTTGCTAAATCTCTCACCAGAGCATCTTTTGAAGATCTTCGAAGAAAGTTGGGGCTTATGCATATTTCAAGGGGAGTGTGAAATTTAAAGTAATGGCTTTTGGAGAGTTTTTAAAGGCTTTATCTCATATAGAATTGATATAATTAAGAGTTTTAGATAACCTAAATTGACATGACGTTTAGCTGTGTACAGTCAGGTCTATCTAGAGTATTTATGTCTACAGGGTTGTCTAGAGGACCAAGTCCATCTAGAGTCAGCAGTTCAAGGTCTTGTATTTTCTGAAGTTTTATAAAGTTTTTTTTATTCCATCTCTGTTTCTTCTTCTATTCTAGTTTTGGATGTTGGACTAGTAGTACCCTGTGTGATTCTTCCTTTCTCTACACCTCAATTGCTCGATGATTCTGTTTTCAATAGTGAAGGAGTGCTAATGAACTGCTTGAACGTGTCATGTTCTTCCTTTCACTATTCTAATTACAAAAACTTCGCCTCATTTTCATTCACTTCTGAAATATATAGTTCATTTTTATCCTTATCATGCCACTTCATTGCTGATCTGCACCGAGCTTGTACATGTCTCAAGAGTATCTGATGTACAATAGATGGTAATTTTTTAAGTGAAAGGCTTTTAAGCAACAGTTCATAACAAACGTTGTCTCACTTTAGTTATAGTTCTATAAAATGACACTATTCTGCCTCTAAATATATGTTGCTTGTGGTTTGAGCCTAGATCAACATAATTTAGGTGCTTAATATGAGAAAGTGGCGTGTGAGCGCTGTATATATATATATTTTTTCTGACAATCTTGGGTAATAACTCAATGAACTTTAGGTTCTCATTCCCAGCTCCAGGAGGGCATCTCTATGGTTATGACAGTGGTGCAACTTCTGGTGCTAAAATATCTTTGCAGGTATAAAATTCATGTCCCTGGCATTAACTGCTTTTCAATTTAGTGACATCATTCAGAAGTTTAAATATAATATAAGTTTCTTTGATGTAGACTTATTCATAATACCTGAAATTATAATTTTGAAATGCATCGGTTGGTTACTCGAGAATAATACATCCTGTAATACATGTTGGTTTTCTGCCTGGACAAGTGACTTCAAATCTTGTTACATAATTGGTTAATATCCCTAGCATGACTCATCTCATTATAAAAAAACATCCGTGGCCACTATAGTATGAGGTGTCAAAATGATTCAAACATTTAATTGAAGATCAAACCATGCTAAAGATTTTGAATATGTTTAGAAAAGTTATAATAACTTCAGAAAATACCATGGATATTTTCTGACGGAGACTACAGGGAATTTACTGATACAATAATTGGAAGAGAATAATCATTGTTATAGTACTTGCTTTCAGAATTTGAGTACAAAATTATCCAGTATATCTCTATTTTCCAAGTTATATGTAAAATTATTATGTATTCTCTTTTCATAATAACCTGATTGAACAGGCTTCATTTCCCATAGTATTTCTGTCAAACTTCAGATCTGACATCTGTAACACGCCCGGTATGTGGGTTGTTAATTTTACTATAAGCTTCTGGTTGCAGTCATCAATCTTAAGTGGGACAACATGGTATGATTTATCTTCGGTCGAAATTGGGCTTGTGGTGAATTGATATATTGCAATACCACAGTTGTATTGTTATCATAATCATATCTTGTATATTTCTGCATCTTCTCTCATAATTGTATGTGGCAGGTTAGTGGATCTCTATATAGTGCCTGGATCGGCTCTGTTCTGGCATTTACTATTGTTGATTTTTTAGGTCTGCTGACTCAACTCGATATGATGAGACTTTTTGCTTGTCATACCTACAAAGTAGAAACTAATACTCTATGTTGAAAAGAAGGAAGACGGGGGAGTTGATTCTTTCTTCTGCACCTTATTTTGTTGGAGCTCTGTCGACAGCATTGGCACCAACCTTGCTGTTATGGTGGTTGGACGCTTTGTATTTGGTGTAGGAATTGGATTGGTAACTCAACCAACTTATTTGATGTGTATTTGTGCTCTAGCCATTAAAAGACTCGGAGGAGGTTTCGTTGTGATTTCACGTGACAATAATAAGTGAGCTGCTAATCGTGTATGATGTCTTTTAGATGGAGAAATTTTATTTTTCCTAGTGCTTGATTGCAGAAGTTCTGCTATTATTTTGAAGTCTTTAGATGGAGAAATTTTGTTTGTTAGAGTGCTTAATTGCAGAAGTTTGTATGTTTCTTTCTGGCCCAATGCTCGTTCAATTAACTTGTCTCTCGTGGCAACATGGTTATACAAGTTTGTAACAATTTGTTATGCTATGACAATGACGAGGGCTCCTTTGTCGCTCTGTATGTACATTGATGCTAATGTGGATACTGAGCAGTTCTTTTGTTTCTCAACAATTACGTTGACGTCGACGCAGATGCAAAAGGGAAGGTGTCGAGATTGGGTGTCACCCCAGCTCACGTGCTCCAAATCCTCGGCGTTGGTGGCTCTCCATATGTCGTCGTAGTTGGTGGAGCCCACGTCGACACTCAACATCTACAAATGTAGCCAATTTTTATGAGCTAGCCCTCGTCGTGGTTGGGGCTTTCATGACGATGAGGCCCTCATTGTTAGTTACGAGATTTAGCGCGATGGCATGCCCGGTAGCCATCGATCGCGGTAGGAGATTTAGCGATCAATTGATGAGCATTGGCATGGGCTCCACTAGCTATGACGACGGATGGAGGGGACAAGCATTGAGGATTTGGAGCATGTGAGCTGGGGGCGATTGTGTCATCAACCACCATTGAGTCTACTATCAAACGTTAAAAATATTTATTATCTTATATTTTTATATTTTCAAAGATAAAATTAATATCATTATGATAAATAAATCTATATTTTTTATAATTATAAAAATATTAATATAATTTTTTAAAATATATAAATCGAAATACTAAAGACAATAAAGTCTATTTAGCCGAGATATCTACGGCAAATACGAAGTTATTTTATTACGAGAGGACTCGGGGGCATTTTTATGCTCTCGCTGCCAAACGACTAGCTCCTGACCATCGAGTACCAAGTCGTTTCGGGCATTTGGTCAAAGAAGACGACCGTATGGCACACCGCCCCTGGTCGGACCTGCCGGAGCTCGCGCTCCTCGCCGTCCTTCGCCGCCTCCCCTCCCTCCTCGATCTTTTCGCCTTCGCTAGCGTCTGCCGCTCCTGGCGCTCCCTCCTACGCTCTTCCGCAGCCCTTCTCTATCTTTCCTCCCGCCCTCCTCTCCTCCTCCGCCCCCCTTGTCATCTCCACCGCCGCCAATTTCGACCTCTCCTCGCAGCTGACGGGAGCGATGGCTTCTCCCTCCACGCCCTCGACGACCTCCGCACCCCGTACAGATCCCTATTTCCGGTTTCGTCCGCCGCCGCCGACCTTTGTCTCGCCTACTCCCACGGCTACCTCATCCTCCTTCGTGGCCGCGCCCGCAGCGACCCCGTCCTCGCCGACGTCCTTACCGGCGACGAGATCCTCCTCCCGGCTCTCCCTCCTGACCGCGTCCCCTTCTATTACGGGACCCTCACGGCGCCACCGGCCTCCCCTGACTGCTGCCTCCTCCTCTTCTACTCCAAGTACTCCCTCATGTGCTGCCGGATAGGAGAACCTCACCCGCAATGGGCACGGCTTCCTCTCGAGAAGGGGCAATCCTACATCGCCCGCGTCCTCCGCTTCAAAGATCGTATCTTTGCTATAAGCAATCTCGGAAAGCTTCTAACTTTGGAGTTCGTTCCCGAGTTCAAGGTGGAGCGGCTGGACGTAGGAGGGCTTCACCCGCCGCCGGCTTACGATCGGTGGCACTTCGGGCCCCAGCTGGTGGAGTGCGGGGGGGAGCTTCTGGCGGTCCTCTTCGTCCAAGAGGGCCGCCCGTGGATCACTGGCATCCATGTGTTCAGACTGGACTTTGGGAGGATGGAGTGGGCGCAGGTGGAGAGCTTGGGCGACCACTGTTTGTTCATCGACTGCGCAGGGAAATGCCCTGTTTCCGGCGTCGATCCGAGCTGCTGGGGAGGGAGAAGCAACTGCGTCTATGTGGCGGCGCCCGGATGCGATGCATGGGTGGAGTATTCCTTGGATGACAAGACCTGGAGCCAAGCCGCCGTGAGTAGCGGCGACACCATCTCCGGTAGACTGCTTCCACCAGAGGTTCGGGCACAGACGGGGGAGCCTCGATGGCCTTCGCCAGTTTGGGTCTATCCAAGTCTCTTCTTTTGGAGGGATGACATGGCACTGTAGTCGTGTCAATTACATGTTATGTATTGATAACTATTTGCAACGTATAGTTGCAGAGGTTATTGTTTTTTCTTTTGTTGTTGCAGAGATTATATTTCTCATAAAAAAGTTGCTTACAAAATGAATTATTCTGTGGAGATAGCTCATCAAGAGTAGTTTGGCCAATTAATTTTAACAAGCCAAAAACTTTTATCTTTTTAGAGTTTTTTATTGTGGACTAACCTCCGGCAATCCTCTCTTCCATAATGCCATATAACTATGGTCATCTCGAGGTATGTTATTGTATATTTTAATTATTTGACACGTTAAAGTTGGGAGATAATCTAAGCTCGGGGATGATATTTGTTGTGAATAATGCCATGCTTGGTGAAGAATTCGATCACGTCATTTATTGTGAATAAATTTGTTGATGTTAGATGATGTTTCATGGATGGATTCGATCATATTATTATTGAGAGATGTTTCATAGTATATTTTAATTATGTCATCATTAGATAATATTCTATGACTAGATTCAATCATATCATTATCGAAAGGTACTTCATAATGATCACCCCAAAGATCGACAAGGAGGGAAAAGAAAAAGTGGAAGAAGATATTTCAAACCTCTTAAGAAAGGGGTTGGGAATTCGTTGAATATTCTAAAGCTTGAAAGGTCGATAAGATATGAGGAAAACAAATGTCGAGCATCTCCTGTTTATATTTGTCTAGTGGGTCAATAAAAAAAATACTTTAGGTTCATAAATTAACTTTTGAAGATTGATCACTAAGACTATAATATCCTCGGATTCTCGACATTTTAGTTGAACATAAAACCTTCTAATTAGCTATGAAAAATCAATAAACGACACATGTGAAGCAATTTCAACGATGATATAATCAAGTTTAGCTATGAAACCGTCAAAATTGGTTATGAAATATTATTTGATGATGATACGATCAAATCAAATTATAAATCATGCCTTGACAATCATTCAATCGATGACAAAAAATACGAGCAAAATCTAAATAATCATACCCACCTTGCGAGCTAATATTTGAGGCGACAATGTACAATTGAACATTTGACCTATTTAATTATATATATATATATATATATGAATATGAAATATTTTTCGATAATGATGCGATCGAATCTTGTAAGGTAGGCTAATAAACTGATATGGAGTTTTGGTCATCAAGCTGACTTTTGCATGCAACTGATGTCCATAATGGATCTGGTGACTTCTCATCTTCTTACCGCCTGTCGTTTGGCGGATGAAACAACTCAAAAAATATTAATACGTGACAAATGGATCCAAAATTTGACTTCTTACTCTACGCCGCGATGGCCAGACTTGACTTCATCAGGAATAGCAATCTCGGCCCTACACGTAGTGATTTGACCATAACCCTACATACACTCCAGAGCCCCATTCTTTGAATCTGATTCCTTTCCGTGACGCAAGATGGCTCCTTCGGCGATCTCTCGCTTCTCTGCCTTGGCGTCGTCTCCTGAATTCTTTATTTAGTTAATACTGATATATGTACTATGCAAACTAGAACTCTTGGAGATGCTTTTTATTTTGTTACTTTTATTGATGATCATTTTAGAAAAGTTTGAACTTTTGCTTTAAAATCTAAAGACCAGGTACTCGATGTTTTCAAAGAATTTCATACCAATGTTGAAAGAGAAACTGGAAGAAAGCTAAAGAGTGTTCGAGCAAATAATGATGACGAGTACAAGGGTCCTTTTGAGAATTATTACAGGTTTCATGGTATCAGACTTGAGAAAATAGTTCCAAAAACTCCTTAGCAAAATGATGTGACAGAAAGGATGAACAAAACCATTGAAGAAAGGATTAAGTGTATGCTTTCCCATGCCAATTTACCTAAGTTATTTTGGGGGGAGGCTATGAGAACTACAGCTGACCTGATAAATCTTTCTCCATCAGTTCCTCTAAAAGGTGATATTACAGACAGAGTATAGAAAGGGAAAAGTGTATCTTATGATCATTTGAGAATCTTTGGATGTAAAGCATTTGTACATATTATTCCTAAAGATGAGAGATCCAAGTTTGATAATAAGACAAAGGTATGCATTTTTTTGGGATATGGTCATGAAGAGTTTGGGTACAAATTATGAGATCCATTGAATAAGAAGATTGTTAGAAGCAGAGATGTTATGTTTCTTAAAAACCAAATGTTTGATGATGGTGACAAAATTGAGAAGCCAAAAATCTTTGTTTATATTTCTTAGAGTTTGGGTCTAGTTCCTTCACCTGCAGTTCATAATGATCATGAGAGAGATGAAAAAGAAGATTGTGGTGAGAATATCAATGATGATGCTCCTACAGTTGATGAAGTTGAACCAACTGAGCAAACACCTCCACCACCAGTTGAGATTCCATTGAGAAGATCTACAAAAGAATGACAACCATTTACAAGATATCGTATGTTATGCTTACTGACGGGAGAGAGCCAAAAACTTATTAAGAAGCTATTCTACATGAGCACAAGAATGAGTGGGTTAAAGCCATGCAAGAAGAGATGAGATCCTTACTTGAGAATCACACCTATGACTTGGTAAAGTTACCTAAAGAGAAGAAAGTTCTTAAGAATAAATAGGTTTACAGATTGAAGACTGAAAATAATAGCTCACAACAAAGATACAAGGCACAACTAGTTATGAAGAGATTCAGTTAGAAGAAAGATATTAACTTTGAAGAAATATTTTCTCCTATGGTGAAAATGTCCTATATCTAAATTGTTCTTGGTTTAGTTGCCTGGTTAAATTTAGAAGTTGAGCAACTTGATGTGAAAACCGTATTTCTTCATGGTGACATAGAAGAAGAAATTTACATGGAGTAATTAGAAGGTTTCAAAGTCGGAAAAAAAAATCTAATGTGCAATATAAGAAAAAGCTTATATAGTCTCAAATAAGCACCAAGACAATGATACAAGAAATTTGATTCCTTTATGATGAGCCAAGGGTACAATAGAACCAAATTAGATCATTGTGTCTTTATAAAGAAGTTTTTAGATAATGATTTCATTATTCACCTTTTAGATGTTGATGATATGCTAATTGTTGGCCATGATGCTAATAAAATTGAGAAGCTTAAAAGAGAGCTAAATAAGTCTTTTACCATGAAAGACTTGGGATCGGTAAAACAAATACTTGACATGAAGATTCTTCGTGATAGGAAGAAAGAGGAGATTTGGTTATCTCAGGAGACCTACATTGAAAAGGTTCTTGAAATATTAAATATGAGTAAAGCCAAAACAGTTTATTCTCCACTTGCATGTCATTTTAAGCTTAGCTCAAAACAATATCCGACAAGTGAAAAAGAAAATGAAGAAATGTTCAAAGTGTCTTACTTATCTGTAGTAGATAGTTTGATGTATACTATGGTTTGTACTAGGTCAGTTGGAGTTGTTAGTCGATTTCTTTCTAATCTTGAAAAAGAACATTGGACAACAGTAAAATGAATATTAAGATATCTAAGAGGTACTTCCAGGTTGTGTTTATGTTTTGACAGTGGTAACCCTGTGTTAGAAGGGTACACAGATACAGACATGACAGGTGATACTGATTCCAAGAAGTCCACTTCAGGGTTATTGATGACATTTGTAAGGGGAGTAGTCTTTTGGCAATCTACGTTACAGAATTGTATTACTCTATAAACCACAGAAGTATAATACATGGCTATTACTAATACATGTAAGGAAGCTTTGTGGATAAAAAAATTTCTACAGGAAATAGGTATGAAATAGGAAGGATATAATATTTTCTGTGATAGTCAAAGTGCCATACACCTCTCTAAGAATTCAACATACCATTCTAGATCCATGCATATTGATGTGAGATATCACTGGATTCATGATGTGCTTGAGATAAAAGAATTAAAATTGAAAAAGGTGCATACCAATGAGAATACATCAGATATGTTGACAAAATTTTTGCTTAAGAAAAAGATTGAAGCATGTAGGTGAAGAGCGGGCTTAGTACAGCCCACCATATGAGCTGGAGGAAGAGATTTATTGGGTCCAGCCCATATGTGGGCTTGAATTGGATAATTGACCCATCGAGCCCAAATCAATGATTAAAAAAAGAAAAAAAGGAAAAGAAAAAAAGAAGAGACGTGTGCGCAGTTGAGGGCAGTGGAAGAAAGGAAACATTAGCGACGTAGAGAGAGAAAGAGGAGAGAGAAAATTAGGATATTGAGTTTTCTACTTGACGATCAGTGGCCAAACTTCATCGGTTTTGACCCAAATTTTATGTGGAGAATCCTTGTAGCAAGCTCTATAATCCTAATGGTGCTAATTTATAGTTTATCCTCTCTAATATATTTTTCATCTATACCTACTTGGTGAGACTTAAACATTTTCTTTGATAAGATGTATCTATATGATGATGATATGCTATTCTTGAGGCAATATATGTGGTCTTGATATTATTATGATTCTCTTGTTATTTTTGAGAAGATTTATTATGAAACTATTATCATTATTGGTGATAGTGGAAGTTTGAAGTAGACTACAGTCACGTGATTTTTTCTACATTGGGTTTTTCACGTTAAAAATTTGATTTCACTAGTGATTGATTTATTATTCTACAGTTTATGCTATTTTAGTTAATATTTATTTTTGATATCAAGTTGATATTTTTGGTGACGAACCCATTTTGATACACAAAAAGGGAAAAAAATTATTTTATTTTAATAAGTTTTTTTCAATAATAAAAACTCTAAAATAAGGATATGACAGCATAGTGAGTACCAAGTTGCTTGTCTGAAACTCTAAAGAAGTTACTAGTGATCGAAGAAGGTTGTCATTCATCTCTTTGACTGACTACCTCCCGCTGAGTCTTTCCTCAATATGACTAAAAACTTTTAAGTTTTTGGCTTGTTAAACTTCATTGGCCAAACTACTCTTGATGAGCTATCCCCACAAAATAATTCATTTCGTAAGCAACTCTTTCATGAAAAATATAGTCTCTCCAACAAAAAAAAAAACCTCTACAATTATACGCTGCAAATAGTTATCAATACATAATATATAATTGACATGACTACAGTACCATTCCGTCCCTCCAAAAGAAGAGACTTGGATAGACCTAAACAATCAAAGGCCATGGAGGCTCCCCATCTATGTGCCCGGTAGTTTGGTGGAAGCACTCTATTGGAGATGGTATCACCACTACTTACAGAGACTTGGCTCTAGGTCTTGTCATCCAAGGAATATTCCACCCATGCATCGCATCCAAGCGTCGCCATATAGATGCAGTTGCTTCTCCCTCCCCAGTAGCCTGGATCGACGTCGGAAATAGGGCATTTCCTTGTGTAGTCGATGAACAAACAGTGGCCGCCTAAGCTCTCTGCTTATGCCCACTCCATCCTCCCAAAGTCCAATCTGAACACATGGACACTAGTGATCCACAGGTGGCCCTCTTGGACAAAGAGGACTGCCAAAAGCTCCCCCCTCACACTCCACCAGCTGGGGCCCAAAGTGCTATCGATCATAAACCAGTGGCGGATGAAGTCCTTCTACATCCAGCCGCTCCACCTTGAACTCGGGAACGAACTCCAAAGTTAGAAGCTTTCCGAGATTGCTTATAGGAAAGATACGATCTTTGAAGTGGAGGACGCGGGTGATGTAGGATTGCCCCTTCTCGAGGGGCAATGATTTTAATGTTATCAGAGCAATGATTTTGAGGACCTGTTAGAATATGGGATCCTAGGATTAGATGACCCAATTAGTTTTTAAGATGTAGATTATAAGAATTACATAACAATATAACTAAACATGATTTTAGGAGATTATGATTATTTTATTATAATTTGATAAAAAATTGATTGATTAAAAATGTTACACAAATAATCTCGTTAAATTACTTGAAATTATTGAGAAAAAGGAGAAAATTTTATTTTTCTCAAAGTTAAAGAGTACCTAGATCTATAATTATGTAGATCACCCAAGTCGAAGAGTACCTCGATCTACAAGATTCGAGTCTACAGGACTCAAGTCTAGAATCGGAGTACAAGACCAAGTGTTTTTTGAATGTCTATGAAAAATGTTAATTTTACCTGGGTCTCTTTTTCTTTTTTTGGTTTTAGATCTTGGGCTAGTAATATTATATTTCTATTATCTAATTTATAATGCAATGTAACCAAACATGTTGAGAATGAAGATGATTTCATTGTAGAAAAGATCCTTGAACAAATCATTGACATCATGGTGGTCAATAGTGAGGATAGCATCGTTAAAACTTTTTGCTAAATCTCTCTCCAGAGCATCTTTTGAAGATCTAGATTTGTTCAAGATCTAAAACCAAAAAAAGAAAAAGAGACCCAGGTAAAATTAACATTTTTCATAGACATTCAAAAAACACTTGGTCTTGTACTCCGATTCTAGACTTGGGCTAGTAATATTATATTTATATTATCTAATTTATAATGCAATGTAACCAAACATGTTGAGAATGAAGATGATTTCATTGTAGAAAAGATCCTTGAACAAATCATTGACATCATGGTGGTCAATAGTGAGGATAGCATCGTTAAAACTTTTTGCTAAATCTCTCTCCAGAGCATCTTTTGAAGATCTTCGAAGAAAGTTGGGGCTTATGTGTATTTCAAGGGGAGTGTGAAATTTGAAGTAATGGCTTTTGGAGAGTTTTTAAGGGCTTTATTTCATATAGAATTGATATAATTAAGAGTTTTAGATAACCTAAATTGACACGACGTTTAGCTGTGTACGGTCAGATCTTGAGTATTTATGTCTATCGGGTTGTCCAGAGGACCAAGTCCTAAAGTTTTATATAGTTTTATAAAGTTTTATAAAATCAGGAGTTCAAGGTCTTGTAAAGTTTTATAAAGTTTTTTTTATTCCATCTCTATTTCTTCTTCTTTTTCTAGTTTTGGATGTTGGACTAGTAGTACCCCGTGTGATTCTTCCTTTCTCTGCACCTCAATCGCTTGATGGTTCTGTTTTCAATAGTAAAGGTGTCATCCAAAATTTATAAAATATAATAAATCATCATTTTATTATTCGTAATTTATAGAATACATTCCTTTCTTTTTTTTTCATCATTGAATTCAATTTCTTATTTTTACAATAATAAGTATTCTATTAACTAGAAAAAAACTACATCTTCTTAGTAGAGTCACGAGTTTCTTCCATCCAAACTTCAGATCTATTACAAAATTATAGATTATACTGAAAATAAATATAAGCTAAAAACATATCAGCAACCACATGCTGGTAGGATCCTCGAAAAAAAAATCATAAAAATAATCTTTAACATTTATAAAATAAATATCAATAATTTAATAAGGAATAATAATATATCGATTCATCATAAAACTTATGCATAAGAAATATAATGATAATTTTTTAAGCAAAATCATACATCAACCATATGCAACACATACATAACAACTAGATAACAAATGCATACATCACACCTGATGGTGCACTTTCCCAACAGCGGTTGGAGAGGCATTCTCTATGGGATGAATATTTCTCAACAGCGGATGAAGATAATCCATATCCAACTCTCAACAGCGAATGAAGTAATATCCCTCATCCACCCAGGTGGGGATACCTTCCTCCCAACAGTAGATGGAGGAACCGTCTAACCATTGTGTCTGACGGTCCGCTAATCCACGAAAGGAGTCACCATACCTACCCTCGGTAGGGATACACAAACATCCATGATCATTCATTTACATTCATTCATATATGCATCCAAGAAATAGTATATTCAAATCTTATAAGACACCATGCTTTATGTACTATCTACTAGACTATGTCCATTGGTGGCTCTACACTGTGGACTTGCAGCTCGTTTCACAGGTTGCACTTTCAATATGGACCATTAGCCTATTTATATCTAAAACATGACAATAATCATCTCAATATCATAAACTTAAGAAAAGTAGAAAATCAATAATCATTTTCAAATAATATCTTAAAATAAAATCTTTAAATTCATCAAATCATAAATGCTTAAAACATCAATATGCTTGGCCACATGATTGGGTCGTACATGACCATATGGACTAGGTTGTACATGACCACATAGACTGGATCATACCTAGCCACATGGTTGGGTCATACTTGGCCACATCAGTTAGGTCATATCTTACCACATGGGCTGGCTCCTACCTGACCACATAGGCTAGGTCATGCCTAATCACATGAGTTGACTATATCTAGCCACATAGGCTGAGTCATACATAACCACATGGGCTAAGTTGATTTAATCTAACAGATCAACTTCACTTAAGTCAGACCATAATTAGACTCCTCTTATCAAATTAGATTTCAAAAATCTAAATTATCACATAATAACTCAAATCCATGAATTAAAGAACTTAAATTCATAATCTTAAATTTAAACTAATTAAATCATTTAAATTCATAAATAATTCTTAAAATAAAGACATATCTAATTAAATAAATTAGAACCATTAATCTAAGGGTAAGAATTTTAATAGTTAAATCAATTTTAAAACTCACTTAAACTTAAAAGACCAATACCAAATAATCATTCTAATAACACAATTTAATTATCATTATTTATAAATCATAAAATTTTTAAATTAAACTATATATCATAAAATTATAATAATCCCAATATAAAGATTTTAAAACATAAATCAAAGCTAAAGAAAGGATCCTACCTCTCATCAGCTATCCTTTCCTCAAGATCATCTCATCTAGAAGCTTTCTTCTTAATTCTCTCATTGTCATGCTCGGTAAAAAATGAGGGAAGAGGAACACCCTTATATAAGAGAAGATGAGATATCCCCAAAAGACAAGTAAATATTTAATTTTATATTAAATTTATTTTAATTTTACTTTCACACACAAAGATAGAAACATAATATTCATTTATAATGGTTTACACTTAAAAATGGAATATATACTATTTACTTCCTAAAAATCATATCACTTATTAGGAAATAAATCAATCAATAATCTAATTGATTTGTAAGATTCCTAACTTATCCACGTAATTAAGGAAATTAAATTTAATTATTTCTTAACTATAATACATAAACATGGAAGTTAATAATAAGGTAATATATTATTTATAGTAATTAATTTATGTTAAGGGAGAAATCATCGACGATTACTTTTCTCCCCACTCAATAGAAATTTGGTCACCAAATTTAATTAAATATAATATTAATCAAGATAGTTAGCTCTTGAAATACTAAGTTAAAAGATAAATTTAAAAAATATTAAGATTAAATATACCACTCAAAATCTTTAAGTTAAAAGATATTTTTTTAACATAAAATATATGACAAATTAATGAAATTCATTGAATAAATTTGGTTATAAATTACTCATAACAAGTATATCAAATTATATATCTAGTAAATCAATGAAATTTTTATGTTTTAAAAGTTAATTGATTGTTGACGAAAATATACGTTGAGGTGTAACTCAAAAAATAAAAGTAATTAAAATATTAAAAATTCATCCAACTATTCAACATATATTCTTTTATAATTTCAAATTGATTTATATATTATATATGCCAAGAAATAATATTATATTTAATTCTCATTTGATCTCATCATTACATTAAACAAATAATATCTTATAATTAATTGAACATTAAATCAAAACTCCATTAAAAATAATTACTAATATAATTAAGTTTAAATATCAATACATGATCAAATTTATTCAGCTACAAATCACATATATTATTAATGTCAAAAATAACTTCTACAAACCAACATAACACATGTCAAATCTAATTTTAATTTTAAGAATAATATAGGATAATAAAATTATAAAAGTAAATATTTTTCAATTTATATATTTTAAAAAGATTCTATAAAATTTTTGCACATAAAATTATCAAAAGTTTTATATCCAAGAGAATAACTTAGTATAATCTTTAGTTAGTAAAACTAGCTATGTTAACTATAAACATTCATAATGTAAGACAAAACTAAAAAAGATAAAAATTAATCATCGATCCTGAATAAACTACACAATAAGTAACAAATATGTTTTATTAAATTTATCATATTTATAATTATAGATAAAATAATATTTTAGAACAAAGGGTAACAAAATAATATGTCAAACTATAATAGAAATTTTATCAAACTTTATTCATGTATCATCTACTTTAAATTTATAACAAATTTATTTGAATGAATTTTCTGTCCCCAACATCAAAATGACATGGTCAAAATAATAAATACTATAAGACTTATGCAATAAACTTAATTTATTTATAAAATAAAAATCTAAATATTTTACAGTAAACATAAGCATCATGAAATATTTCTAGTTAGATTGCTAACTTATTTTTATTTTAAGTATTAGATATAAATCTAATATGTGCATCTTCATGAATAATTAAGTCAATTGATATTATTTATTGACTATATGTATTTATAAAAAAATATTCTATAATCAAATTAATAATTCTTATCTACTTTTTAAAAAGAAGGCAAGAGTGTCATGACAAAATTATATTCAAAATATAAAACTTTATAGGAGTTTTTTTTAAGATAAACTAATACACTATTTTTTAACTTTGAGAAAAATAAAATTTTTCCCTTTTTTCTCAATAATCTTAAGTAATTTAACAATATTATTTTTGTGTAACATCTTTAATCAATCAATTTCTTATCAAATTATAATAAAATAATCCTAATCTCTTAAAATCATATTTAGTTATATTGATATGTAATTCTTAAAATCTACCTCTCAAAAACTAATTGGGTCATCTAATCCTAGGATCTCATATTCCAACAGGTTCTCAAAATCAATGCTATGATACAATTAAAATCATTGCCCCTTGAGAAGGGGCAATCCTACATCGTCTACGTCCTCCGCTTCAAAGATCGTATCTTTGCTACAAGCAATCTCAAAAAGCTTCTAACTTTGGAGTTTGTTCCCGAGTTCAAGGTGGAGCGGCTGGACATAGGAGGGCTTCACCCGTCGTCGACTACGATTGATGGCACTTTAGGGGGGATGTGGGGTTGGGGTTGGGCCGGGGGCCATGGTGGGGGAGCTTTTGGTGGTCCTCTTCGTCCAAGAGGGCCGCCCATGGATCACTGGCATCCATGTGTTCAGACTAGACTTTGGGAGGATGGAGTGGGCGTAGGTGGAGAGCTTGGGTGACCACTGTTTGTTCATCAACTACGCAAGGAGATGTCCTGTTTCTAGCATTGATCCAAGCTGCTGGGGAGGGAGAAGCAACTGTGTCTATGTGGCGGCACCTGGATGCAATGCATGGGTGGAGTATTCCTTGGATGACAAGACCTGGAGCGAAGCCTCCGTGAATAGTGGCGACACCATCTCCGGTAGACTGCTTCCACCAAAGTTTCGGGCACAGTCGGGGGAGCCTTGATGGCCTTCGCTTGTTTGGGTCTATCTAAGTCTCTTCTTTTGGATGGATGGCATGACACTGTAGTTGTGTCAGTTACATATTATGTATTGATAACTATTTGCAGCGTATAATTGCAGAGATTTTTTTTTATTGTTGCAGAGACTATATTTCTCATGAAAGTGTTGCTTACAAAATGAATTATTTTGTGGAGATAGCTCATCAAGAGTAGTTTGGCCAATGAAAGTCAAAAACTTTAAAGTTTTTAGTCAAATTGAGGAAAGACTTAGCAGGAGATAGTCAGTCAAAGAGATGAATGACAACCTTCTTCGATCACCAGTAGCTTCTTTAGATTTCAGACAAGCGACTTGGTACTCGCTATGTTGTCATATCCTTTTTATAGAGTTTTTTATTATTGAAAAAAATCTGTTAAAGTGGAATAATTCTTTTCCCTCTTTGTATATCAAAAATGCGTTCCTCATCAAAAATACCAACTTGATATCAAAAGCAAATATTAACCAGAACAACATAAACAGTAGAATAATGAATTATTCACAAGTGAGATCAAATTTTTAACATAGAAAACCCAATGCAGGAAAAACCATGTGACTGTAATCTACTTCAAACTTTCACTATCACCAATAATGATAATAATTTTATAATAAATCTTTTATAAAATAACAAGAGAATCATAATAATATCAAGACCACATATATTGGCTCAAGAATAGCATATAATCATCACCTAGATGGATCTCATCAAAGGAAATGTTTAGGTCTCACTAAGTAGGTATAGATGAAAAATATATCAGAGAGGATAAACTGCAGATCAGCATTGTTAAGATTATAGAGCTTGCTGCAAGGATTCTCCACATAAAATTAGAGTCAACATCGATAAAGTTTGGCCACTGATCGTCAAGTAGAAAACTCAATATCCTAATTTTCTCTCTCCTCTTTCTCTCTCTGTTCTCTCTCCGCACCACCATTGTTTTGTTAGGAAATCGGGAGATTCGGCATCTCATGTGTAGCGAAAAATAAAAACAAGATCAGATTTTTCATAGTTACGTACTTGGCCGTCGTGCGACGATTGATGCGCAAAAATCACAAATCCAAAAAATCCACTTGTATCATGTCAGAAGTGTTACCTGGGGAGATTGTATATCCCCGAAAATTTCAGATTCGATGAAGAGGATGAAGAAGCACTAGCATGCTCCTCTCTAGTGGTAATCCACACAGCGAACGTAACAATGACGCTCCTCAAATCACCATGGGATCTTTCTCCACGTGCACCACAAGGCTACCGGAGCCAAGGACGAAGAGATGAGATTGAGGAGAACAAGATGATGACTACCAAGAGCTCTCAGCCTATGAACCAGGAGGTTCCTCCTATTTATAGAGGTGAATGAAGTTTATCCTTAACAGATCTAGTTCACACTGAATCTCTATCCAGTTGGATCTCATTGGATCTTATCCATAGGATCTAATTTGATCTCATCCAACTGGATCTTATCCAATTATTTAATTAGATCTCATCCAATTACCCAATTGAATCTCATCCATAGGATCCAAACTAGGGGCTTCACAGATATCTCATATCCGTACCTCTACTTATTGCAACATCCATCTTATGTGTATGACCCTCTAGGTCCGATACCAAGCTAGCCGTGAGTCGCTACCGTCAGAACTCCTTCTGACTCAGAACACCTTATGATATAGTAAATTATTATCTCCATAATAATTTTCTCGACTCATTGACTATGGACGTACTAAGCCACTATGCCATAGTCCCCAGACGTTATAGTCCCTTGTCTATCTAATATCCCAAAGACCGTATATTGGGCATGGTAAAGTCAGGCCCATATGGAATCCTGTTCGAGTCTCGCTCTAATCGGATTCTCCCAAAGAACTCCTTCTCTCTCAATCCAAACGATCCTAACCATGGATTTTGCCTGAGCGAGCACACGTGAGATATATCTCTCATGATACCGAAAGTGGATGATCCTCTATTGACATGTAATTGCCTTCATAAGTTTGACTACCATTCCCGAGAAGGAAGACGGGCGAGTTGATTCCTTCTTCTGCACTATATTTTGTTGGAGCTCTGTTGACAACATTGGCACCAACTTTACTGTTATGGTGATTGGACGCTTTGTATTTGGTGTAGGAATTGGATTGGTAACTCAACCAACTTATTTGATGTGTATTCATTCTCTAGCCATTAAAAGACAGAGGTTTCGTTGTGATTACACGTGACAATAATGAGCTGCTAATCGTGTATGATGTCTTTTAGATGGAGAAATTTTATTTTTCATAGTGCTTGATTGCAGGAGTTCTGCTATTATTTTGAAGTCTTTAGATGGAAAAATTTTGTTTGTTAGAGTGCTTAATTGCAGAAGTTTGTATGTTTCTTTCTGGCCCAATACTCATTCAATTAACTTGTCTCTCGTGGCAACATGGTTATACAAGTTTGTGATAATTTGTTATGCTATAACAATGTCGAGGGCTCCTTTGTATACGAAGCAGTTCTTTCGTTTCTTAGCAATTACATTGACGTCGACGCAGATGCAAAAGGGAAAGAGTCAAGATTGGGAGTCGCCCCCAGCTCACGTGCTCCAAATCCTTAGCACTGGTTGCTCTCTATCCGTCGTCGCTATTAGTGGAGCCCACGTCGACACTTAGCATCTACAGATACAGCTAATTTTGATGAGCTAGCCCTCGTCGTGGTTGGGGCTTTCACGACGATGAGGCCCTCATTGTCAGCTATGAGATTTAGCGTGATGACATGCTCGGTAGCCACTGGTCGCGGTAGAAGATTTAGCGATCAATCGATGAGCACCGACATAGGCTCCACTAGCTACGACGACGGATGGAGGGGGCAAGCGTGTGAGTTGGGGGCGATGGTGTTGTCCACCACCATTGAGTCTATTATCAAATGTTAAAAATATTTTTTTAATATTTTATTTATATATTTTTAAAGATAAAATTAATATCATTATGATAAATGAATTTAGATATTTTACTTTCATAATTATAAAAATATTAATATAATTTTTAAAATATATAAATCGAAATACTAAAGATAATTAAATCTAATTAGCCGTCATATCTACGGCAAATACGAAGTTATTTATTACGAGACTACGGCAAATACGAAGTTATTTATTGCGAGACTACGGCGAATACGAAGTTATTTATGCTCTCGCTGTCACCGCACGCTATAAGGCATATCACCTGTCGACGAAGACGAGCTCCTGTAGACGAAGACGAGCTCCTGACCATCGAGGACCAAGCCGTATGGGGCATTTGGTCAAAGAATACGGCCGTATGGCACACCGCCCCTGGTCGGACCTGCCGGAGCTCGCGCTCCTCGCCGTCCTTCGCCGCCTCCCCTCCCTCCTCGATCTTTTCGCCTTCGCTGGCGTCTGCCGCTCCTGGCGCTCCCTCCTACGCTCTTCCGCAGCCCTTCTCTACCTTTCCTCCCGCCCTCCGCTCCTCCTCCGCCCCCCTCGTCATCTCCGCCGCCGCCAATTTCGACCTCTCCTCGCAGCTGACGGGAGCGATGGCTTCTCCCTCCACGCCCTCGACGACCTCCGCACCCCGTACAGATCCCTATTTCCGGTTTCGTCCGCCGCCGCCGACCTTTGTCTCGCCTACTCCCACGGCTACCTCATCCTCCTTCGTGGCCGCGCCCGCAGCGACCCCGTCCTCGCCGACGTCCTTACCGGCGCCGAGATCCTCCTCCCGGCTCTCCCTCCCGACGGCTTCCCCTTCTATTACGCGACCCTCACGGCGCCACCGGCCTCCCCCGACTGCTGCCTCCTCCTCTTCTACTCCAATTACACCCTCATGTGCTGCCGGATAGGAGAACCTCACCCGGAATGGGCACGGCTTCCCATCGAGAAGGGGCAATCCTACATCGCCCGCGTCCTCCGCTTCAAAGATCGTATCTGTTATGGGTATTGAATGTGATGTGACGCCGGCTCCTGTGGACCCTGCCTCTACGACGTCATAGCCCCTTCTGCTTCCCGCTGTGGCCAAGCCGTGGCTGAGCCCGACGCCCAGAGCGTGCGGTACCGTGGGTATTAAATGCGACGTGATGCTAGCCTCAGGATTCCACCTCGATGACGTCGCAGCCATCCTCCTCTTGCCGTCGCAAAGTTCGAGCCTCAGGCGGCACCTTCCTGAGCCAACCCTCAGGTCCACGCCCGGGTCAATCACAGCCTCGGCCTGCAAGGTCAGGTCCGTATTCCATCCTCAGACGCGACCGGAGACCCCTCATTCTCCCGATCTCTATATAAGCCAGGGAGGAAGATGAACAAAGGGAGGTTGACAACACTAGATCTGGATTATTCTCTAATTCTCTACTTATCTTCCTCGGGAAGAACCGACTTGGGCGTCGGAGGGTGGGCGAGCTCCATCCAGGCCGTCTTTGTGCGAGCACCTTTGGATAGAGGCGACACACGGATCCCCTCGACCAAGGACGCTGGGAAAAAGTTGCGGTCTCGACTGGCCCGAATCCAACCGCGACGACCTCGGAACCTCGGAACAACAACCGCTCGTTCCCCGATCACGGTAAAAAGTTGTTTTCCATAACAGATTGGCGCTAGAAGGAGGGCCATGTCGAGAGATCCCTTGGTCGACCCCGACGAGCGCCTGGCCGAGGAAATCCGTCTAGGACGGGCTCTCTCGGAGGCCTCTCTCCCCCCCAGAATCAGGGCGGACGACCCTACGTCGACTTCAGAGCGATATTGGCGTCTGTTTAATGATCCAGGACTCCCTCCCCCTGAGAATGTCTCCGCCCCCTTTCCTCCCATCACCGTAGAGGCCTTCCAGGACCTCGCCAGACAAGTCCGAACGCTATCAGAAACAGTGCAAGCCGTCATTCCCCTCCTTCCCCGAATGACAGGAGTCCCGGAGAACCCAGGGCCCGAACCATTCCCCCCGATCCACGGCACGCCCCTTGCGCGTCCACCCTCGCCGACGTCACTTCCGATCACGGAAGGAGTCCAGGATCGTTTAAAACTCGGCTAATCCTCCCGAGCCCGAGGCAAGTATCCTCGAGAATCGACGGTCTGCATTCGAAGCTCGGCTCGCTCCGTCTGTCAGCGCCTCGGCAAGGCACTGAGAGGGACCTCAAAAGTCTAAGGAAGAACAGAAGGAACAGGTTTGTTGGGAGTCACCGTTTGTGAGCGATATCCGGGATTACCCGGTGCCCTCGAACTTCCGCCTCCCTTCCGTCGATCTCTACGACGGAGCCAGCGACCCGACGGATCACGTGGCTGCCTTTCGAGCCCAAATGTCTCTATATGGAACCTCGGATGCCTTGATGTGCCGAGCATTCCCCACCACATTGAAAGGTCCTGCCCGCGCCTGGTATAGTACTTTGAAGAGCGGGACGATTTCCTCTTTCGAACAGCTCGTCAGAGACTTCGAGCTGCAATTTCTGGCGTTTACACGCCCAAAGCCGTCCATCGCCCTCCTCCTAGGGTTGAATCAAAAGGAGGATGAACCATTATCCCATTTTGTGCGTCGGTTCACCACGGAGATACGGGAGTTGTCTGACGCTCACCCTACACTGTTGATGCGGCGTTCATGATGGGGCTACGACCCTCGAGATTTTGCTTTGGTCCTGGTGGAACGACCTCCGTCACGATCGCCGCCGAAATGCTTCAACGCGCAAATCAATACGTCTCGGCCGAAGCCTGGATGGCAGGTAGGAGGGGAGAACAACAAAAAGTACGTCCGGAATCATCTCGAGCGGGAGCGGCGCCGAGCAATTTGCCCAGCCCCAGACGCAAGGTGGACCACCCTGACATCCCCGTGTCGGAACTTCCGCCTCCCCCCTTAAATGCATCTCGGACCCAGATATTCCTCCAGATCAAAGAGAAGGGGATGCTTAGGCCTCCCCGCCCTATGTCAAGCCCGCGAATGTTGGCGACCATTCCGCTCATCGTCACTTCCATCGGCGTAAGCGGCCACGATACCGAGGAGTGCTACGAGTTGAAGCGGCAAATCGAGGAGCTGATACGTAGGGGCCATCTGGGCCGCTACCTCCAACGGGAAAAGGAATCCTCCCTACGTCCCGAAGGCCCTGTCGAGCGACACATTGATGTGATCATCGGTGGATCGGCCTCCGGAGGGAACAGCACCTCAGCACGGAAGGCCTATGCCCGGTCCATCCCAAGTGAAGGACTGCCACACGCCCTTGAACCGCGAATAACGTTCCCGACGGAGGACTCGGGACAACCGGAGCATGACGACGCATTGGTAGTCTCGGCTAGGATAGCCAACGCACAGGTGAGAAGGATCATGATCGACACGGGCAGTTCAGCCGACATCCTTTACTTCAGCGCCTTTCTGAAGCTGGGACTACCTGACGATGCCCTGAGGCCTTTACAAACGGCGCTCACCGGGTTCACGGGCGACTCAGTCTCGCCACGAGGGGCGACCACCTTACCCATGACGATCGGGGATTCGCCAAGGACGAAGACAGTGATGACGACTTTCCTGGTGGTCGACCTCCCCTCGGCATACAACGCCATCCTAGGCCGGCCCACCCTCAACAAAATAAGAGCCGTCATCTCCCCTTACCATCGAACCCTGAAGTTCCCAACCCATGTCGGGGTAGGGGAGGTCCGGGGAGATCCTCGGGAGTCCAGACAATGCTACCTGACGGCGATCTCGCTAAGCAAGAAAAGGAAACTGGAGGGGCCCCCCGACGATCCCCGCGAGTCCAAACATTCGGTACAGCATCCGGAGCCGACAAGACCAGCGATTGAAGTCCCCCTGCTTAACACTCGCCCCGATCGAACAGTCGGGGTCGGTGCGGAGCTTGACGAACAGGAACGGGCACAGCTCATCGGCCTCCTTCAGGAAAATGCCGACATCTTCGCCTGGACCCCGGCCGACATGCCAGGGGTCGATCCTAAGGTATCCCAGCATCACTTGAGTATTTCCCCGACCGCACGCCCGGTGAAGCAAAGACCCCGACCTCAATCCCTCGAACGTCAGCAAGCCATTCGGGAAGAATTGGAGCGACTCCTAGCCGCGGGTTTCATCGAAGAAGTCAAATACCCGAGGTGGCTGTCAAATGTAGTTTTAGTAAAAAAGCCTAATGGAAGCTGGAGGATGTGTGTCGACTACACCGATCTCAATCGTGCCTGCCCAAAAGACTGTTACCCCCTGCCGAGGATCGATCAACTGGTCGACTCAACCGCTGGGCACGCCAGGTTTTCGTTTATGGATGCCTTCTCCGGCTACAACCAGATCCGAATGGCACCCGAGGATCAGGAACACACAGCCTTCCTCACTAGCCAGGGGGCATATTTTTACAAGGTCATGCCATTTGGGCTGAAGAATGCCGGGGCCACTTACCAAAGGACTATAAGCAAAATGTTCGCCCATCAGATAGGGCGGAACATGGAGGTATACGTCGATGATATGATCGTGAAAAGCCAGACTGGATCAAACCACCTCGCCGACCTGGGGGAAACTTTTGCTACTCTGAGAAGGTACGGGATGCGCCTTAACCCGGCCAAATGTGTTTTTGGCGTGACATCAGGAAGATTCCTCGGGTTCATTATACATGAGAGAGGGATCGACGCAAACCCGGAAAAAATCCAAGCAATTGTCAACATGTGAGCCCCCCAGACAGTCAAGGAACTCCAGTGCCTTAACGGAAGAATTGCAGCTCTCGCCCGATTCTTGTCCCGATCGGGAGACAAAAGCCTTCCCTTCTTCCGAGCCTTGAAGGATCCGAAGAACTTCCGGTGGAACGACGAGTGCGAGGAGGCCTTCGCACACTTAAAGCATCACTTGTCTAACCTGCCTCGCCTTGCCTCGGTATCTGCCCCGGGGGTGCTCTATCTCTACCTAGCGGCTTCCCAACACGCGGTGAGCTCGGTCTTGATCAAGGAAACCCGCGAAGAACAACTCCCGGTCTACTACGTCAGCCACGTCCTACGAGGAGCGGAGGAGCGCTATTCCCCCATCGAAAAGCTAGCGTTCGCGCTCGTCCTCGCGGCCAGGAAGCTGCGTCCTTACTTCCAGGCTCACGCAATTGAGGTAATGACCGACCAACCACTTCGCCAGGTTTTATCTAAATTCGACGTAGCCGGGCGTCTCCTCAAGTGGTCGGTGGAGCTGTCCGAATTCGACCTACATTACAAGCCGAGGACAGCTATCAAAGCACAGGCGTTGGCTGACTTCATATCGGAGTTAGCCCAACCAGAAACACAAAATCCGGAACTGGGGCAAAAGGATTGGGTCCTCAGAGTCGACGGATCGTCCGGCTCGAAGGGTGCCGGAGCTGGACTTATATTGGAGGCTCCCGACGGACACACTTTCGAACGCTCCCTCCGCTTCAACTTTGAGGCCACTAACAACGTGGCGGAATACGAGGCGCTCTTAGCCGGCCTCCGACTGGCGGCTGAAATGCAATTGGGAGCTATCCACCTCCTTACCGACTCGCAACTCGTCGCCGAGCAACTTAGTGGAGAGTACCGAGCTCGGGACCCAACAATGTCAAGATACTTGACGGAGGTAAGGGTCCAAACCGCTAACTTCTCCCGTTTTACCTTATCAAAAATCCCCAGGTGTCAAAACGGCCGAGCGGATGCACTCGCAAAGCTGGCCGCGGGGTCAGACTTGGGAAAACACCCCGAGGTCGAAGAGCTCCCTCACCAAACGGTGGCGACCACGGAGACGGACGAATCCGGAACGACGGTTTCCCCGATCACGTGGATGCAGGAGATGCTGAAATATAAACGCGAAGGCGTCCTTCCTACCGACAACACTGCGGCGCGACGCCTCCGACGGACATAGGCCTGGTACTGCGAGATCGGAAACCAACTCTACAGAAGGTCATTCTCTCGCCCCCTGTTACGATGCTTGGATCCCGACGAGGTCGAGGTAATCCTGGCCGAGGTCCATGACGGGATCTGCGGGGAGCACATGGGCGGTCGGGCCTTGGCATTCAAAGTACTACGGCAAGGCTACTATTGGCCCACGCTATACCGAGACGCCAAGGCCTATGTGCGGCGATGCGGCCAGCGTGCGGCGTTATGCCCGAAACCCCAACGCCCCACAGCCCCGCCACATCCTTGGATTGTGCTCGGCCCTTCGCCCAATGGGGAATGGACCTCCTCGGACCATTCCCCCCGGCTCCCGGGCAGCGAAGGTATATTCTCGTAAGAGTTGACTACTTCACCAAATGGGTGGAGGCCGAGCCACTGGCGACCACTACGGCACGACAAGTGGAGCGGTTTGTGTGGAGGAATATCATAATGCGATTCGGCCTCCCCAGGGTAATTGTCTGCATAACGGCCCCGATTCGCGATGCCGCTTCAGGAAATTGCATGCGGCTCATAAGATACTAAGGTTCGGCTCCGTCGCTCACCCTCGGACTAACGGTCTCGCCGAGGTAACTAACCGATTGATACTTGACGGGTTGAAGAAAAGAACTTCGAAAGCCCGATCAAGTGGGTCGACGAGCTCACGAGCATCCTATGGTCCCTACGAACTACCCAAAAACTCGCCAGGCGAATCTCCCCTGATGACCGACCTTTGGCACGGAGGCAGTCCTCCCAGCCGAGATGATCGTCCCTACTCCCCGGGTGGAAGCCTTTGAAGCAACGACTTCGGCCGAAGGAGTTTGGGCCGGGCTAGATTTACTGGAAGAACGCAGAGCCGAGGCTCACCTAAAAGCTCTATCTTATAATCGAAGTATCGCCCGAAACTACAACAAGAGAGTTCGACCTCGGTCCCTCGGGTTGGGAGACTTAGTATTACGTAAGGCTGAGATAAGTGACCCGATCCGCTCGAGAGGTAAACTCTCGCCCAAGTGGGAAGGACCTTATCGTGTTGTTAAGGTCATCCGACCGGGCACATTCCGACTCACAACCATGTCGGGACAACCTGTGCCGAGGGCTTGGAACGCCCAAAATCTTAAGAAATACTTTGTGTAAAAAAACCCTGTAGTAAGATTGAGACTAAGTGGGAAAACAAACATTTGATTAACTAAAGTTTCGAATACAAAATACATCCTCGAAAGAGGAAAAATGCACCTAGTCAAAATGATACAGATACAAAAGTTAGCCCTTAGGAGATTGCCCCCTCTAAACTATCATCGAAGGGAATCTCCTCGGGCATATTCACCTCCGAGTCCTCGGGACGAGAGGTAAAGGGGTTCTCCTCGACTGAGGAACCCGGGGGGCATGCTCGAAAGCGAGCCAGGGCCACCTTGTATCTATATTCATATGATACTCGGCCCGTCCGATCCAAGCCAAGGAGGAACCCTTCGGATTTCTTGTATTGTTCTATAGCCGCACGTTCCCTCTCCGGTCGAAGGCGCTGCTCTTCGGCTAAAGCCCCCGAGGAAGCCTTGGCTTCAGCCTCCTTCGAAGCCAGCTTAGCAGATAAATCCGAAACCTCCGTTTGCCGGAGGCGGTTGTCCAGTTTCTCCCTCCGCAGCAGCTTCTGCAGGTTGTTGGAGGACGCCTTTGCAGCTTCAAGTTCGGTGTTAAGGCGGGCCACCTCCTCATCCAAATCAGACGCCCGTTTCTCGGCAGCAGCAACCGCCTCGGGGCCAGCGCCCGTCCGCGCTTCCTCCAACTGGCGACGCAATTCGAGATTGCGTTCGCCGAGACCACCGATGATCCGACCGGCGTCGCGCGTCCGGTCGATTAGGGCGGTAACACAATGAAGGTTCTGCATGGAACGAATGGGTAAGATAACGACGATGAATATATATAAACACTAGAAAGGAAATACGTACCCACGTCACAAACTTAGCCGACTTCGCGGCCAGAGCCTCCGAGGTGAGTGTATACAAATCCCGAGCTATGTCGGGGTGAAGCGCTCCATGGAGGTAGGAGACTGACGGATTCCCGCCGGCCCATATCTTGTCCCCGCGCGTCAGCTCCCCCCACCGAGCAACCAAAGGGTCGCTCGCCTCCCCTGGCGGGATCTCCTCCATCACCCGAGTCAGGAAGGGCTTCTCCCCGCCCGGTGGAATCCGACATAGATCCCTTACGGCCGGTGCACGGGGGGGCCTTCCCAGACACCGCTTGGCTGGGGCCGACAACCCATTCCAAGACGGGTTGCTCCGGACGGTCGGCTTCCTCCCCGGTCAAGTCCACGGGACAAGAGGCCGGTCCCTCGGAGCCCTTTGTGCTGCTAACCCTAGTTTTCTTCTTTGGATTACTCCCCGGGACCGTTGTCGGGGAATCTCTCGCCACTCACTTAGGCGTAGGAGACGGGCGTGGAGATGAGCCTGCCGATTTCCCCCCAACTTGGAGCGCCCGCAAGTTCACCATCCCTGCGAGAAGTGAGAAAACGTGCGGGAATTAGAAGAGTGTGTCGGGAACGTACGCAACAAAATAGGCGAACCTACCGCGAGAACTCGGGCTGAGCCCCGCTTCGACCAGCCATTCCTCCGACATATAGCGGATGGCTTGAGAGCTGGGGAGAATATCCCTCAGCCTCTCCCGAGATCGGGATTCTTCGGCATTCAATGTCGGGACCGCATTATCGATGGCCCTTGCAGACCACCGGACCCCAAAACCCCAATCCGCTTCACTACGGATGTAAAAGAAGCGTGTCTTCCACCCTTTATTGTTTGTGGGAGCCCCGCTGACTCGGAATCCTTTCCGGGCGACTAAGAAGTATCCCCCCGACCCCTTTAGGAGACGGAAACACGAGAGAAAAAGGTTTCGGGTCGGGACGATACCAGCATAGTGGCACTCCCCCAGAAACGCTATGAGATAACGCCAGGAATTAGGCATCACTTGTGATGGCGAGATTCGCCACAGGGAAAGGCAAGAGACAATGATGGGATGTAGAGGAAAGCGAAGACCAGCCTCGAGAGCATCGCGGGTAATGGCGAAGCCTCGGGGAACGGGATCGTAAGCCCGTTGCCCCGCCTCCGGCTACAAGGATGAATTCCTCCGGAATACTAAAGCGCCTCCGGAGGATGCCTAGAGAAGAATCAATGAGGGTAGAGTCTTCGTCGTGCGGCCACATTAGGGCCTCCAGTGCACGCGACGCCTCCTCATCGGACGAACGATTCGAAAGGCAGGGAGGTGAAGGATTCGAAACACGAGTAGAAGTGGGTGGCATGGAAGGGGAAGAGGTAGAGGGGGAAGCAGCGGAAGAAGAAGTCATTTTTACTGACCTACGGGGAGGAAAGCCGACTGAAGCAGAGCAAAGGATGAAGGATCGGAAGGAGGAGACGACAAGGCTCGAGGCAGGGAATCCCAAAGGGGAAAAGCTATAGGGAACCAAGACTTGCCCCATTTAAAGAGGGACGAGTTCCGCCTTTTCGTCTCCCGGAATGAATGATCGCATATCGCCGCGCGTACCACCCACCCCTTTCGCATCGGGCAGTCCAATCGACGGCATCACATTAATGACGAGATGACTTGCAAGCCATCCATACGGGTAACTGGGGCGGCGTACACCGTCCCCTCGATGCATGGGCGGGTAGTCTTTGAAATGACCCAAACACCGCTTAACACCTAGCGACCTCCTCGGCGGCCCAAGTACCGTGACACATATAACGATCTTCTGGGTCTTGAGCAGCTCCTCGACCACTTATATATCCCGAACGGCGGTTCGGCTTTCTGGGTCTTGAGCGGCTGCTCGACCACTTATATATCCCGAACGGCGGTTCGGCTCTCTGGGTCTTGAGCGGCTGCTCGACCAGCTCTACCCCGGGCGGCTGCTCGGTCTTCTCGGTTTTCTCGGTCTTGAGCGGCTGCTCGACCACTTATATATCCCGAACGGCGGTTCGGCTCTGGGTCTTGAGCGGTGCTCGACCCGATCACTCTACCGGCGGTTGCTCGGTCTTTCGTCTTCTCGGTCTTGGCGGCCGCTCGACCACTTATATATCCCGAACGGTGGTTCGGCTTTGGTCTTGAGCGGCTGCTCGACCACTTATATATCCCGAACGGCGGTTCGGCTCTCTGGGTCTTGAGCGGCTGCTCGACCAGCTCTATCCCGGGCGGCTGCTCGGTCTTCTCGGTCTTCTCGGTCTTGAGCGGCTGCTCGACCACTTATATATCCCGAACGGCGGTTCGGCTCTCTGGGTCTTGAGCGGCTGCTCGACCAGCTCTATCCCGGGCGGCTGCTCGGTCTTCTCGGTCTTCTCGGTCTTGAGCGGCTGCTCGACCACTTATATATCCCGCAGAAGGGGCTTTTTCGGCTTTCTGTATCACGCAGAAGGGGCTTTTTTCGAGGGGGGCAATGTTATGGGTATTGAATGTGACGTGACGCTGGCTCCTATGGACCCTGCCTCTACGACGTCATAGCCCCTTCTGCTTCCCGCTGTGGCCAAGCCGTGGCTGAGCCCGACGCCCAGGTGTAGCAGCCGTGGGTATTAAATGCGACATGATGCTAGCCTCCGGGGATTCCACCTCGATGACGTCGCAGCCATCCCTCCTTGCGCCATCAAAGTTCGAGCCTCAGACGGCACCTTCCTGAGCCAACCCTCAGGTCCACGCCCGGGTCAATCACAGCCTCGGCCTGCAAGGTCAGGTCCGTATTCCATCCTCAGACGCGACCGGAGACCCCTCATTCTCCCGATCTCTATATAAGCCAGGGAGGAAGATGAACAAAGGGAGGTTGGCAACACTAGATCTGAATTATTCTCTAATTCTCTACTTATCTTCCTCCGGGAAGAACTGACTTGGGCGTCGGAGGGGTCGGGCGGAGCTCCATCCGACCCGTCTTTGTGCAGGCACTGGATAGAGGCGACACACGGATCCCCTCGACCAAGGACGCTGGGAAAAAGTTGCGGCCTTGACTGGCCCGAATCCAACCGCGACAACCTCGGAACCTCGGAACAACAACCGCTCCTTCCCCGGTCACGGTAAAAAGTTGTTTTCCATAACAGTATCTTTGGTATAAGCAATTTCGGAAAGCTTCTAACTTTGGAGTTCGTTCGGAGTTCAAGGTGGAGCATTTGGGCGTAGGAGGGCTTCACCCGCCGTCGGCTTACGATCGGTGGCACTTGGGTTTGGTGGTGGAGTGCGGGGGAGCTTTTGGCGGTACTCTTCGTCCAAGAGGGCCGCCTTGTGGATCACCGGCATCCATGTGTTGAGACTAGACTTTGGGAGGATGGAGTGGGCGCGGTGGAGAGCTTGGGCGACCCTTTGTTTGTTCATCGATCGCGCAGGAAATGCCCTGTTTAAGCGCCCATCCGAGCAGCTAGGGAGGGAGAAGCAAGCTGCGTCTATGTGGCGGCGCCTGGATGCGATGCATGGGTGGAGTATTCCTTGGATGACAAGACCTGGAGCCAAGCCTCCGTGAGTAGTGGTCATACCATCTCCGGTAGACAGCTTCCACCAGTGGTTGGGGCACAGTTGGGGGAGCTTCGATGGCCTTCGCCTGTTTGGGTCTATCCAAGTCTCTTCTTTTGGAGGGATGGCATGGCACTCTAGTCGTGTCAATTACATATTATGTCTCGATAACTATGTGCAACGTATAGTTGCGGAGTTGGTTTTTTATTTCTTTGTTGCAGAGGCTATATTTCTGATGAAAGAGTTGCTTTCAAAATGAATTATTTTGTGGAGATAGCACATCAAGAGTAGAGCTTGATTTTGAGGATTTAGGGTAGAAGCATATGATTTACTTAGTCGTCTTTGATAACAAGGTAGGCAATTAATTCGTAAGACGATAATAGTTATATGAAATCTTCGATCATTATTTAATCATGAAGGCGTACATTCGATGTTAATGTTAAGATCGTTCCCCATCGTGTCCTGGCATGCGACGAGGGTCACGATAGGATGCCATGCTTGGTGAAGAATTCGACCACATCATTTATTACGAATAAATTTGTTGATGTTAGATGATGTTTCATGGATAGATTCGATCATATTGTTGTTGAGAGATGTTTCATAGTATATTTTAATTATGTCATCATTAGATAATGTTTTATGGCTAGATTCAATCATATCATTATCGAGTGGTGCTTCATAATGATCAACCCAATATCGATGAGGAGGGAGAAGAAAAAGTGGAAGAAGATATTTCAAACATCTTAAGAAAGGGGTTGGGAATTCGTTGAATATTCTAAAGCTTGAAAGGTTGATAAGATATGTGCTTATAAGAAAGTATAAGGAAAACAAAGGTCGAGCATCTCCTATTTACATTTGCCTAGTGGTTCAATCAAAAAGATATTTTAGGGTCATAAATTAACTTTTGAAGATTGATCACTAAGAGTATAATATCCTCCGATTCTCGATATTTTGGTTGAACGTAAAACCTTCTAATTAGCTATGAAAAATCAATAAAGGACACATGTGAAGCAATTTCAGATGATTTTATAATCATATCAGCTCCAAGTATGCTTTTACTGTGTTACCTTGGGTCGCTCCCCCACTTGATCTCGCTATGCATCCACCAATGTATTACTTCTTACGAGATCATATGATGACTCCTCATCGCTTAAATAGTTATCAATACATAATATATAATTAACACGACTACATTGCCATGCCATCCCTCCAAAAGAAGAGACTTGGATAGACCCAAACAGGCGAAGGCCATCGAAGCTCCCCTGACCGTGCCCAAACCTCTGGTGGAAGCAGTCTACTGGAGATGGTATCACCACTACTCACAGAGGCTTGGCTCCAGGTCTTGTCATCCAAGGAATACTCCACCCATGCATCGAATCCAGGCGCCGCCACATAGACACAGATGCTTCTCCCTCCCCAGCTGCTCAGATGGACGCTAGAAATAGGGCATTTCCCTGCGCAGTCGATGAACAAACAATGGTTGCCCAAGCTCTCCACCTGTGCCCATTCCATCCTCCCAAAGTCTAGTCTGAACACATGGATGCTAGTGATCCACGAGTGACCCTCTTGGACGAAGAGGGGATGAAGAGGATCGCCAAAAGCTCCACACCACCCCCCATCCGTCATCGATCGTAAGTCGGTGGCGGGTGAAGCCCTCCTACGTCCAGCCGCTCCACCTTGAACTCGAGAATGAACTCTAAAGTTAGAAGCTTTCAGAGATTGCTTATAGCAAAGATACAATCTTTGAAGCGGAGGACATGGGCGATGTAGGATTGTCCTTTCTCGAGGGGCAATGATTTTAATGGTATCAAAGCAATGATTTTGAGGACATGAGAGTATGGGATCCTAGGATTAGATGACCCAATTAGTTTTTAAGAGATAGATTTTAAGAATTACATAACAATATAACTAAATATGATTTTAAGAGATTAGGATTATTTTATTATTATTTGATAAGAAATTGATTGATTAAAGATGTTACACAAAAATAATCTCGTTAAATTACTTGAAATTATTGAGAAAAAGAAGAAAATTTTATTTTTCTCAAAGTTAAAGAGTACCTAGATCTATAATCATGTAGATCACCCAAGTCGAAGAGTACCTAGATCTACAAGATTCGAGTCTACAGGACCCAAGTCCAGAGTTAACAAGTCTAGAATCGGAGTACAAGACCAAGTGTTTTCTGAAGGTCTATGAAAAATGTTTATTTTACCAGGTCTCTTTTTTTTTTTTTGGTTTTAGGCCTTGGGCTAGTAATATTATATTTCTATTATTTAAGAAAGGATCGCGCTTGTATGCGTTCATTCCTTTCTCCATATGTTATTAGAGCCAAGGGGCATGATCCATGCTTTCAAGGTCTGTTTGATGAAGAAGATGATGGGTTTCTTTTTTTACCATAGATTATAATGGTCGAGTTGGCAGGCTTCTTATGAAACTTCTGAATTAGTCCAATTATAAGATCCGGAAGACTTGTATAAAGTTCCATCTCGTAGGTGAAGATATATTGGAGGTGACGATGATGCAATAATAACAAAATACTATAAATAGAGGCATCTCGAAGAGACGGAGGAGCTGAGTTTGTGCTAAAGTGATCTATCACTTCAAAAATTTGGATGACTCTTGAAGCATTGCCCAGCAAGAAGATTATGGCTCGACTTTGGAGAATGAGTTGGTGACAAATCTAATTTATAATGCAACATAACCAAACATGTTGAGAATGAAGATGATTTCATTGTAGAAAAGATCCTCGAACAAATCATTGACAACATGGAGGTCAATAGTGAGGATGGCATCGTAAAACTTTTGCTAAATCTCTCTCAGAGCATCTTTTGAAGATCTTGAAGAAAGTTGGGGCGTATGTGTGTTTCAAGGGAGTGTGAAATTTAAAGTAATGGCTTTTGGAGAGTTTTTAAGGATTTATCTCACGTAGAATTGATATAATTAAGAGTTTTAGATAACCTAAATTGACATGACGTTGAGCCGTTGTTTGGTGCGGTCTAGAGTATTTATGTCTACAGGATTGTCAAGAGGAAGTGCATCCAGAACTAATCATTTTCAAATGATATCTTAAAATAAAATCTTTAAATTCATCAAATCATAAAAGGCTTAAAACATCAATATCTCAATAGTCCTTAATCAATCAAAATCCTAATTGGAATAGCTCAATTGACTTAAACCAAATTTAATTCAATTATGACATAATAAAACCAATCTCAAATCCTTACAGAACCAGTCTAGAATCACCCTAGACTGGTCTAATTTAGATTTGATTGATCTCAATTAGGTCAAGGAGGTTCGAATTGGTCAAGTTAGTTTGGAATCACCCTAAATTAACCTTAACCGATCAAACATGTTTGATTTAGTCAAAAGAGCTTAAACCAATGAAGGAAGAGGAAATCAAACTATATCAGATAGTGCTAGCCCAAATTGAACCAACCCACCTGAGTCTTGAGCGGGTCATATGCGCTGAACATGCATGTCCCAAGAAATAGGTTAAGTTGAGGTACAACGGGCTAGACGGAGGAGCGATGATGTGTCTAATGCCAATCGCATCGCTAGGCATGCTTAATTTAATGGACTAGGTTAAACCTCACTCATAAGTTGGGTTGAGCCTTACCATTAAACTGGGCCATACTTGGCTCGCGAGTTAGGTCACGCCTAGACACATGATTTAGGGTCATGTTTGATCATATGGACTAAGTCGTACCTAGCCGCATGAGTTGGTCTATGCTTGACTACATGATTGGGTCATACATGGCCACATAGACTAGGTCGTATATAGCTACATAGACTGGATCGTATCTGGCCATATGGTTGGGTCATGCCTGGCCACATGGGTTAGGTCATACCTTACCACATGGGTGGCTACCTACGACCACATAATCTAGGTCATGCCTAGTCACATGAGCTGACTATACCTAGCCACATGGGCTGGGTCATACATAACCACATGGGCTAAGTTGATTTAATTTAACAGATCAACTTCACTCAAGTCAGACCCCAATTAGACTCATCTTATCAAATTAGATTTCAAAAATCTAAATTATCATATAATAACTCAAATCCATGAATTAAAGAACTTAAATTCATAATCTTAAATTTAAAACTAATTAAATCATACAAATTCATAAATAATTCTTAAAATAAAGATATATCTAATTAAATAAATTAGAACCATAAATCTAAGGGTAAAAATTTTAATAGTTAAATCAATTATAAAACTCACTTAAACTTAAAAGACCAATATCAAATAATCATTCTAATATCACAAATTAATTATCATTATTTATAAATCATAAAAATTTTAAATTAAAACTATGCATCATAAAATTATATCAATCCCAATATCAAGATTTTAAAACATAAATCAAAGCTAAGAAAGGGTTCTACCTCTAATCGACTATCTTTTCCTCGAGATCATCTTCTCGGGAAGCCCTCTCCTAAATTCTCTCATTACCATGCTCGGTGAGGAATAAGGGAAGAGGAACCCCCTTATATAGAAGAAGATGAGATCTCTCTAAAAGATAAGTAAATATTTAATTTTATATTAAATTTATTTTAATTTTACTTTCACACACAAAGACAAAAACATAATATTCATTTATAATGGTTCACACATAAAACTGGAATGTATACTATTTACTTCCTAAAAATCATATCACTTATTAGGAAATAAATCAATCAATAATCTAATTGATTTGTAAGGTTCCTAACTTATCCACATAATTAAAGAAATCAAATTTAATTATTTCCTTAACTATAATACATAAACATGGAAGTTAATAATAAGGTAATATATTATTTATAGTAATTAATTTATGTTAAGGGAGAAATCATCGACGATTACATTTCTCCCCACTCAATAGAAATTTGGTCCCCAAATTTGATTAAAAATAATATTAATCAAGATAGTTAGCTCTTGAAATACTAAGTTAAAAGATAAATTTGAAAAATATTTAGATTAAATATACCACTCAAAATCTTTAAGTTAAAAGATATTTTTTTAACATAAAATATATGACAAATTAATGAAATTAATTGAATAAATTTGGTTTTAGATTACTCATAACAAGTATATCAAATTCTATATCTAATAAATCAATTAAATTTTTTATGTTTAGTTAATTGATTGTTGACAAAAATATACGTTGAGGTGTAACTCACCAAATAAAAATAATTATAATATTAAAAATTCATCCAACTATTCAACATATATTCTTTTATAATTTCAAATGATTTATATATTATATGTGCCAAGAAATAATATTATATTTAATTCTCATTAGATCTCATCATTACATTAAACAAATAATATCTTATAATTAATTGAACATTAAATCAAAACTCCATTGAAAATAATTACTAATATAATTAAGTTTAAATATCAATATATGATCAAATTTATTCAGCTACAAATCACATATATTATTAATGTCAAAAATAACTTCTACAAACCAACATAACACATGTCAAATCTAATTTTAATTTTAAGAATAATATAGGATAATAAAATTATAAAAGTAAATGTTTTTCAATTTATATATTTTAAAAAGATTCTATAAAATTTTTGCAAGTAAAATTATCAAAAATTTTATATCCAAGAAAATAACTTAGTATAATCTTTAGTTAGTAAAACTAGCTATGTTAACTATAAGCATTCATAATGTAAGACAAAACTAAAAAAAATAAAAATTATCATCGATCCTGAATAAACTACACAATAAGTAGCAAATATGTTTTATTAAATTTACCATATTTATAATTATAGATAAAATAATATTTTAGAACAAAGGGTAACAAAATAATATGTCAAACTATAATAGAAATTTTATCAGACTTTATTCATGTATCATCTACTTTAAATTTATAACAAATTTATTTGAATGAATTTTCGGTCCCCAACATCAAAATGACATGGTCAAAATAATAAATACTATAAGACTTATGCAATAAACTTAATTTATTTATAAAATAAAAATCTAAATATTTTACAGTAAACATAAGCATCATGAAATATTTCTAGTCCGATTGCTAACTTATTTTTATTTTAAGTATTAGATATAAATCTAATATGTGCATCCTCATGAATAATTAAGTCAATTGATATTATTTATTGACTATATGTATCTATAAAAAAAATATTCTATAATCAAATTAATAATTCTTATCTACTTTTTAAAAAGAAGGCAAGAGTGTCATGACAAAATTATATTAAAAATATAAAATTTTATAGGATTTTTTTAAAGAAAAACTAATACACTATTTATTTTAACTTTGAGAAAAATAAAATTTTCCTCTTTTTCTCAATAATCTCAAGTAATTTAATAAGATTATTTTTGTGTAACATCTTTAATCAATCAATTTCTTATCAAATTATAATAAAATAATCCTAATATCCTAAAATCATATTTAGTTATATTGCTATGTAATTCTTAAAATCTACCTCTCAAAAACTAATTGGATCATTTAATCCTAGGATCTCATATTTCAACAGGTCCTCAAAATCATTGCCCCTCGAGAAGGGGCAATCCTATATCGCTCAGTCCTCTTCGTCCAAGAGGCTAAGGTCGTCGCCCATGGATCAGGCTGGCATCTGTGTTGGCCGTGGACTTTGGGAGGGCGGAGTGGGCACAAGTGGAGAGCTTGGCGACCCTTTGTTTGTTCATCGTCTACACAGGAAATGCCCTGTTTAGGCGTTGATCCAAGTTCTTTGGGAGGAGAAGCAACTGCGTCTATGTGGCGGCGCCTGGATGCGATGCATGGGTGGAGTATTCCTTAGATGACAAGACCTGGAGCCAAGCCTCCGTGAGTAGAAGCGACACCATCTCCGGTAGACTGCTTCCACCAAAGTTTCGGGCACAATCGGGGGAGCCTCGATGGCCTTTGCCTATTTGGGTCTATCCAAGTCTTCTTTTGGAGGGATGGCATGGCACTGTAGTTGTGTCAATTACATATTATGTATTGATAACTATTTGCAGCGTATAATTGCAGAGATTTTTTTTTGTTTTGATTTTTGTTGTTGCAGAGACTATATTTCTCATGAAAGAGTTGCTTACAAAATGAATTATTTTTTAGAGATAGCTCATCAAGAGTAGTTTGGTCAATGAAGTTTAACAAGCTAAAAACTTAAAAGTTTTTAGTCATATTGAGGAAAGACTCAGCGGGAGATAGTCAGTCAAAGAGATGAATGACAACCTTCTTCGATCACCAGTAGCTTCTTTAGAGTTTCAGACAAGCGACTTGGTACTCGCAATACTGTCATATCCTTTTTTTAGATTTTTTTATTATTAAAAAAATCTATTAAAGCGGAATAATTCTTTTCCCTCTTTGTATATCAAAAAGGGGTTCCTCATCAAAAATATCAACTTGATATCAAAAGCAAATATTAACCAGAAAAGCATAAACAGTATAATAATAAATTAATCACAAGTGAGATCAAATTTTTAACGTAGAAAACCCAATGTAGGAAAAACCACGTGTGACCGTAGTCTACTTCAAATTTCCACTATCACCAATAATGATAACAATTTTATAATAAATCTTCTCTAAAATAACAAGAAAATCATAATAATATCAAGACCACATATATTGGCTCAAGAATAGCATATCATCATTACCTAAATGGATCTCATCAAGGGAAATATTTAGGTCTCACCAAGTAGGTATAGATGAAAAATACATCAGAGAGGATAAACTGTAGATCAGCATCGTTAAGATTGTAGAGCTTGCTGCAAGGATTCTCCACATAAAATTTGGGTCAAAACCGATGAAGTTTGACCGATCGTCAAGTAGAAAACTCAATATCCTAATTTTCTCTCTCCTCTTTCTCTATTTCTTCTCTCTCTACACCGCCACTGTTTTGCTAGGAAATCAGGAGATTCGGCATCTCATGCATAGCGAAAAATAAAAATAAGATCAGATTTTTCATAGTTACATACTTGGCCGTCGTGCGACGATTAATGCGCAAAAATCGTAAATCCAAAAAATTCACATGTATCATGTCAGAAGCGTTACCTGGGGAGATCGTATATCCCCAAAAATTTTAGATCCGATGAAGAGGATGAAGGAGCACTAGCATGCTCCTCTCTAGCGGTAATCCACACAGCAAACGCAACAACGACGCTCCTCAGATCACCACGGAATCTCTCTCCACGTGTACCACAAGGCTACCGGAGCCAAGGAGAAGGAGATGAGACTGAGGAGAATAGAAGGATGACTACCAAGAGCTCTCAGCCTATGAACCAGGAGGTTCTTCCTATTTATAGAGGTGGAGGAAGTTTATCCTTAACAGTTCTAATTCACACTAAATCTTTATCCAGTTGGTTCTTATTAGATCTTATTCACAGGATCTAATTTAATCTCATCCAATTAGATCTTATCCAATCATTTAATTGGATCTCATCCAATTACCCAATTGGAGCTCATCCACAGGATCCAAACTAGGGGCTTCGCAGATATCTCATATCTGCACCTCTACTCATCGCAAGATCCACCTTATGTGTATGACCCTCTAGGCCCGATACCAAGCTAACCGTGGGTCGCTCCCGTCAGAACTTCTTCTGACTCAGAACACCTTATGATATAGTAGATTATTATCTCCATAATAATTCACTCGACTCATCGACTATGGACGTACTATACCACTACGCCATAGTCCCCAAACGTCATAGTCCCTCATCTATCTAATATCCCAAAGACTGTATATTGGGCATGGTAAAGTTAGGCCCATATGGAATCCTGTTCGAGTCTCGCTCTAATCGGATTCTCCCGGAGAACTCCTTCTCTCTCAATCCAAACAACCATGACCAGGGATTTTGCCTGAGCGAGAACACGCGAGATATATCTCTCATGATATCGAGAGTGGATGATCCTCTATTAACACGTAATTGTCTTTATAAGGTTGGTTATCATTCCCGAGAAGGAAGACAGGGGAATTGATTCTTTCTTCTGCACTATATTTTGTTGGAGCTCTGTTGACAGCATTGGCACCAACCTTGCTGTTATGGTGGTTGGACACTTTGTATTTGGTGTAGGAATTGGATTGGTAACTCAACCAACTTATTTGATGTGTATTTGTGCTCTAGCTTATAAAAGACGCAGAGGTTTCGTTGTGATTACACGTGACAATAATAAGTGAGCTGCTAATCGTGTATGATGTCTTTTATATGGAGAAATTTTATTTTTCCTAGTGCTTGATTGCAGAAGTTCTGCTATTATTTTGAAGTCTTTAGATGGAGAAATTTTGTTTGTTAGAGTGCTTAATTGCAGAAGTTTGTATGTTTCTTTTTGGCCCAATGCTCGTTCAATTAACTTGTCTCTCGTGGTAACATGGTTATACAAGTTTGTGACAATCTGTTATGCTATGACAATGTCGAGGGCCCCTTTGTCGCTTTGTATGTACATCGATGCTGATGTAGATACGAAGTAGTTCTTTCGTTTCTCAGCAATTATATTGACGTCGATACAGATACAAAAGGGAAGGAGTCGAGATTGGGAGTCGCCCCCAGCTCACGTGCTCCAAATCCTCAGCGTTGGTTGCTCTCCATCCATCGTCACTATTGGTGGAGCCCACGTTGACACTTAGCATCTACAGATGCAACCAATTTTGATGAGCTAACTCTCATCGTGGTTGGGGCTTTCACGAAGATGAGGCCCTCATTGTCAGCTACGAGATTTAGTGCAATGACATGCTCGGTAGCCACTGATCGCGTTAGGAGATTTAGCGATCAATTGACGAGCACCGGCATGGGCTCCACTAACTACGCCGATGGATGGAGGGGGCAGGTGCGTGAGCTGGGGGCGATGGTGTTGTCCACCACCATTGAGTCTACTATCAAATGTTAAAAATATTTTTTTAATCTTTTATTTATATATTTTTAAAGATAAAATTAATATCATTATGATAAATGAATTTAGATATTTTACTTTCATAATTATAAAAATATTAATATAATTTTTAAAATATATAAATCGAAATACTAAAGATAATTAAATCTAATTAGCCGTGATATCTACGGCAAATACGAAGTTATTTATTACGAGACTACGGCAAATACAAAGTTATTCATTGCGAGACTACGGCAAATACGAAGTTATTTATTACGAGACTACGGCAAATACGAAGTTATTTATTGCGAGACTACGGCGAATACGAAGTTATTTATGCTCTCGCTGTCACCGCACGCTATAAGGCATATCACCTGTCGACGAAGACGAGCTCCTGTAGACGAAGACGAGCTCCTGACCATCGAGGACCAAGCCGTATGGGGCATTTGGTCAAAGAATACGGCCGTATGGCACACCGCCCCTGGTCGGACCTGCCGGAGCTCGCGCTCCTCGCCGTCCTTCGCCGCCTCCCCTCCCTCCTCGATCTTTTCGCCTTCGCTGGCGTCTGCCGCTCCTGGCGCTCCCTCCTACGCTCTTCCGCAGCCCTTCTCTACCTTTCCTCCCGCCCTCCGCTCCTCCTCCGCCCCCCTCGTCATCTCCGCCGCCGCCAATTTCGACCTCTCCTCGCAGCTGACGGGAGCGATGGCTTCTCCCTCCACGCCCTCGACGACCTCCGCACCCCGTACAGATCCCTATTTCCGGTTTCGTCCGCCGCCGCCGACCTTTGTCTCGCCTACTCCCACGGCTACCTCATCCTCCTTCGTGGCCGCGCCCGCAGCGACCCCGTCCTCGCCGACGTCCTTACCGGCGCCGAGATCCTCCTCCCGGCTCTCCCTCCCGACGGCTTCCCCTTCTATTACGCGACCCTCACGGCGCCACCGGCCTCCCCCGACTGCTGCCTCCTCCTCTTCTACTCCAATTACACCCTCATGTGCTGCCGGATAGGAGAACCTCACCCGGAATGGGCACGGCTTCCCATCGAGAAGGGGCAATCCTACATCGCCCGCGTCCTCCGCTTCAAAGATCGTATCTTTGGTATAAGCAATTTCGGAAAGCTTCTAACTTTGGAGTTCGTTCCGGAGTTCAAGGTGGAGCCGCTGGACGTAGGAGGGCTTCACCCGCCGCCGGCTTACGATCGGTGGCACTTCGGGCCCCAGCTGGTGGAGTGCGGGGGGGAGCTTTTGGCGGTACTCTTCGTCCAAGAGGGCCGCCCGTGGATCACTGGCATCCATGTGTTCAGACTAGACTTTGGGATGATGGAGTGGGCGCAGGTGGAGAGCTTGGGCGACCACTGTTTGTTCATCGACTGCGCAGGGAAATGCCCTGTTTCCGGCGTCCATCCGAGCAGCTGGGGAGGGAGAAGCAACTGCGTCTATGTGGCGGCGCCTGGATTGGATGCATGGGTGGAGTATTCCTTGGATGACAAGACCTGGAGCCAATCCTCTGTGAGTAGTGGTCATACCATCTCCGGTAGACGGCTTCCACCAGAGGTTGGGGCACAGTCCGGGGAGCTTCGATGGCCTTCGCCTGTTTGGGTCTATCCAAGTCTCTTCTTTTGGAGGAATGGCATGGCACTCTAGTCATGTCATTTACATATTATGTCTTGATAACTATGTGCACCGTATAGTTGCAGAGTTTGTTTTTTCTTTCTTTGTTGCAGAGACTATATTTCTGATGAAAGAGTTGCTTTCAAAATGAATTATTTTGTGGAGATAGCACATCAAGAGTAGAGCTTGATTTTGAGGATTTAGGGTAGAAGCATATGATTTACTTAGTCGTCTTTGATAACAAGGTAGGGAATTAATTCGTAAGACGATAATGATTATATGAAATCTTCGATCATTATTTAATCATGAAGGCGTGCATTTGATGTTAATGTTAAGATCGTTCCTCATCGTGTGTCTTGACATGCGACGAGGGTCACGATAGGATGCCATGCTTGGTGAAGAATTCGACCACGTCATTTATTACGAATAAATTTGTTGATGTTAGATGATGTTTCATGGATAGATGCGATGCATGGGTGGAGTATTCCTTGGATGACAAGACCTGGAGCCAAGCCTCCGTGAGTAGTGGTCATACCATCTCCGGTATACAGCTTCCACCAGTGGTTGGGGCACAGTTGGGGGAGCTTCGATGGCCTTCGCCTGTTTGGGTCTATCAAAGTCTTTTCTTTTGGAGGGATGGCATGGCACTCTAGTCGTGTCATTTACATATTATGTCTTGATAACTATGTGTACCGTATAGTTGCAGAGTTTGTTTTTTCTTTCTTTGTTGCAGAGACTATATTTCTGTTGAAAGAGTTGCTTTCAAAATGAATTATTTTGTGGAGATAGCACATCAAGAGTAGAGCTTGATTTTGAGGATTTAGGGTAGAAGCATATAATTTACTTAGTCGTCTTTGATAACAAGGTAGGGAATTAATTCGTAAGACGATAATGATTATATGAAATCTTCGATCATTATTTAATCATGAAGGCGTGCATTTGATGTTAATGTTAAGATCATTCCCCATCGTGTCCTGGCATGCGACGAGGGTCACGATAGGATGCCATGCTTGGTGAAGAATTCGACCACGTCATTTATTACGAATAAATTTGTTGATGTTAGATGATGTTTCATGGATAGATGCGATGCATGGGTGGAGTATTCCTTGGATGACAAGACCTGGAGCCAAGCCTCCGTGAGTAGTGGTCATACCATCTCCGGTATACGGCTTCCACCAGTGGTTGGGGCACAGTTGGGGGAGCTTCGATGGCCTTCGCTTGTTTGGGTCTATCCAACTCTCTTCTTTTGGAGGGATGGCATGGCACTCTAGTCGTGTCATTTACATATTATGTCTTGATAACTATGTGCACCGTATAGTTGCAAAGTTTGTTTTTTCTTTCTTTGTTGCAGAGACTATATTTCTGTTGAAAGAGTTGCTTTCAAAATGAATTATTTTGTGGAGATAGCACATCAAGAGTAGAGCTTGATTTTGAGGATTTAGGGTAGAAGCATATGATTTACTTAGTCGTCTTTGATAACAAGGTAGGGAATTAATTCGTAAGACGATAATGATTATATGAAATCTTCGATCATTATTTAATCATGAAGGCGTGCATTTGATGTTAATGTTAAGATCGTTCCCCATCGTGTCCTGGCATGCGACGAGGGTCACGATAGGATGCCATGCTTGGTGAAGAATTCGACCACGTCATTTATTACGAATAAATTTGTTGATGTTAGATGATGTTTCATGGATAGATTCGATCATATTGTTATTGAGAGATGTTTCATAGTATATTTTAATTATGTCATCATTAGACAATGTTTTATGGCTAGATTCAATCATATCATTATCGAGTGGTGCTTCATAATGATCAACCCAATATCGATGAGGAGGGAGAAGAAAAAGTGGAAGAAGATATTTCAAACATCTTAAGAAAGGGGTTGGGAATTCGTTGAATATTCTAAAGCTTGAAAGGTTGATAAGATATGTGCTTATAAGAAAGTATAAGGAAAACAAAGGTCGAGCATCTCCTATTTACATTTGCCTAGTGGTTCAATCGAAAAGATATTTTAGGGTCATAAATTAACTTTTGAAGATTGATCACTAAGAGTATAATATCCTCCGATTCTCGATATTTTGGTTGAACCTAAAACCTTCTAATTAGCTATGAAAAATCAATAAAGGACACATGTGAAGCAATTTCAGATGATTTTATAATCATATCAACTCCAAGTATGCTTTTACTGTGTTACCTTGGGTCGCTCCCCCACTTGATCTCGCTATGCGTCCACCAATATATTACTTCTTACGAGATCATATGATGACTTCTCATCGCTTAAATAGTTATCAATACATAATATATAATTAACACGACTACATTGCCATGCCATCCCTCCAAAAGAAGAGACTTGGATAGACCCAAACAGGCGAAGGCCATCGAAGCTCCCCTGACCGTGCCCAAACCTCTGGTGGAAGCAGTCTACTGGAGATGGTATCACCACTACTCACAGAGGCTTGGCTCCAGATCTTGTCATCCAAGGAATACTCCACCCATGCATCGAATCCAGGCGCCGCCACATAGACACAGATGCTTCTCCCTCCCCAGCTGCTCAGATGGACGCTAGAAATAGGGCATTTCCCTGCGCAGTCGATGAACAAACAATGGTTGCCCAAGCTCTCCACCTGTGCCCATTCCATCCTCCCAAAGTCTAGTCTGAACACATGGATGCTAGTGATCCACGAGTGACCCTCTTGGACGAAGAGGGGATGAAGAGGATCGCCAAAAGCTCCACACCACCCCCCATCCGTCATCGATCGTAAGTCGGTGGCGGGTGAAGCCCTCCTACGTCCAGCCGCTCCACCTTGAACTCGAGAATGAACTCTAAAGTTAGAAGCTTTCAGAGATTGCTTATAGCAAAGATACAATCTTTAAAGCGGAGGACATGGGCGATGTAGGATTGTCCTTTCTCGAGGGGCAATGATTTTAATGGTATCAAAGCAATGATTTTGAGGACATGAGAGTATGAGATCCTAGGATTAGATGACCCAATTAGTTTTTAAGAGATAGATTTTAAGAATTACATAACAATATAACTAAATATGATTTTAAGAGATTAGGATTATTTTATTATTATTTGATAAGAAATTGATTGATTAAAGATGTTACACAAAAATAATCTCGTTAAATTACTTGAAATTATTGAGAAAAAGAAGAAAATTTTATTTTTCTCAAAGTTAAAGAGTACCTAGATCTATAATCATGTAGATCACCCAAGTCGAAGAGTACCTAGATCTACAAGATTCGAGTCTACAGGACCCAAGTCCAGAGTTAACAAGTCTAGAATCGGAGTACAAGACCAAGTGTTTTCTGAAGGTCTATGAAAAATGTTTATTTTACCTGGGTCTCTTTTTCTTTTTTTTTGGTTTTAGGCCTTGGGCTAGTAATATTATATTTCTATTATTTAAGAAAGGATCGCGCTTGTATGCGTTCATTCCTTTCTCCATATGTTATTAGAGCCAAGGGGCATGATCCATGCTTTCAAGGTCTGTTTGATGAAGAAGATGATGGGTTTCTTTTTTTACCATAGATTATAATGGTCGAGTTGGCAGGCTTCTTATGAAACTTCTGAATTAGTCCAATTATAAGATCCGGAAGACTTGTATAAAGTTCCATCTCGTAGGTGAAGATATATTGGAGGTGACGATGATGCAATAATAACAAAATACTATAAATAGAGGCATCTCGAAGAGACGGAGGAGCTGAGTTTGTGCTAAAGTGATCTATCACTTCAAAAATTTGGATGACTCTTGAAGCATTGCCCAGCAAGAAGATTATGGCTCGACTTTGGAGAATGAGTTGGTGACAAATCTAATTTATAATGCAACATAACCAAACATGTTGAGAATGAAGATGATTTCATTGTAGAAAAGATCCTCGAACAAATCATTGACAACATGGAGGTCAATAGTGAGGATGGCATCGTAAAACTTTTTGCTAAATCTCTCTCCAGAGCATCTTTTGAAGATCTTCGAAGAAAGTTGGGGCGTATGTGTGTTTCAAGGGGAGTGTGAAATTTAAAGTAATGGCTTTTGGAGAGTTTTTAAGGGATTTATCTCACGTAGAATTGATATAATTAAGAGTTTTAGATAACCTAAATTGACATGACGTTTAGCTGTGTTCGGTCTGGTCTAGAGTATTTATGTCTACAGGATTGTCAAGAGGAAGTGCATCCAGAACTAATCATTTTCAAATGATATCTTAAAATAAAATCTTTAAATTCATCAAATCATAAAAGGCTTAAAACATCAATATCTCAATAGTCCTTAATCAATCAAAATCCTAATTGGAATAGCTCAATTGACTTAAACCAAATTTAATTCAATTATGACATAATAAAACCAATCTCAAATCCTTACAGAACCAGTCTGGAATCACCCTAGACTGGTCTAATTTAGATTTGATTGATCTCAATTAGGTCAAGGAGGTTCGAATTGGTCAAGTTAGTTTGGAATCACCCTAAATTAACCTTAACCGATCAAACATGTTTGATTTAGTCAAAAGAGCTTAAACCAATGAAGGAAGAGGAAATCAAACTATATCAGATAGTGCTAGCCCAAATTGAACCAACCCACCTGAGTCTTGAGCGGGTCATATGCGCTGAACATGCATGTCCCAAGAAATAGGTTAAGTTGAGGTACAACGGGCTAGACGGAGGAGCGACGATGTGTCTAATGCCAATCGCATCGCTAGGCATGCTTAATTTAATGGACTAGGTTAAACCTCACTCATAAGTTGGGTTGAGCCTTACCATTAAACTGGGCCATACTTGGCTCGCGAGTTAGGTCACGCCTAGACACATGATTTAGGGTCATGTTTGATCATATGGACTAAGTCGTACCTAGCCGCATGAGTTGGTCTATGCTTGGCCACATGATTGGGTCGTACATGGCCACATGGACTAGGTCGTACATGACCACATGGACTGGATCATACTTGGCCACATGGTTGGGTCATGCTTGGCCACATGGGTTAGGTCATACCTTACCACATGGGCTGGCTCCTACCTGACCACATAATCTAGGTCATGCCTAGTCACATGAGCTGACTATACCTAGCCACATGGGCTGGGTCATACATGGGCTAAGTTGATTTAATTTAACAGATCAACTTCACTCAAGTCAGACCCCAATTAGACTCATCTTATCAAATTAGATTTCAAAAATCTAAATTATCATATAATAACTCAAATCCATGAATTAAAGAATTTAAATTCATAATCTTAAATTTAAAACTAATTAAATCATACAAATTCATAAATAATTCTTAAAATAAAGACATATCTAATTAAATAAATTAGAACCATTAATCTAAGGGTAAGAATTTTAATAGTTAAATCAATTTTAAAACTCACTTAAACTTAAAAGACCAATATTAAATAATCATTCTAATATCATAAATTAATTATCATTAAAACTATGCATCATAAAATTATATCAATCCCAATATCAAGATTTTAAAACATAAATCAAAGCTAAAGAAAGGATCTTACCTCTAATCGGCTATCTTTTTCTCAAGATCATCTTCTCGGGAAGCCTTCTCCTCAATTCTCTCATTGCTATATTTGGTGAGGAATGAAGGAAGAGGAACCCCCTTATATAGGAAAAGATGAGATCTCCCTAAAAGATAAGTAAATATTTAATTTTATATTAAATTTATTTTAATTTTACTTTCATACACAAAGACAAAAACATAATATTCATTTATAATGATTCATACTTAAAAATGGAATGTATACTATTTACTTCCTAAAAATCATATCACTTATTAGGAAATAAATCAATCAATAATCTAATTAATTTGTAAGATTCCTAACTTATCCACATAATTAAAGAAATCAAATTTAATTATTTCCTTAACTATAATACATAAACATGGAAGTTAATAATAAGATAATATATTATTTATAGTAATTAATTTATGTTAAGGGAGAAATCATCAACGATTACATTTCTCCCCACTCAATAGAAATTTAGTCTCCAAATTTGATTATAAATAATATTAATCAAGATAATTAGCTCTTGAAATACTAAGTTAAAAGACAAATTTGAAAAATATTTAGATTAAATATAGCACTTAAAATCTTTAAGTTGAAAGATTTTTTTTAACATAAAATATATGACAAATTAATGAAATTCATTGAATAAATTTGGTTTTAGATTACTCATAACAAGTATATCAAATTCTATATCTAATAAATCAATGAAATTTTTATGTTTTAAAAGTTAATTGATTGTTGACAAAAATATACGTTGAGTTGTAACTCAACAAATAAAAATAATTAAAATATTAAAAATTCATCCAACTATTCAACATATATTCTTTTATAATTTCAAATGATTTATATATTATATGTGTCAAGAAATAATATTATATTTAATTCTCATTAGATCTCATCATTACATTAAACAAATAATATCTTATAATTAATTGAACATTAAATCAAAACTCCATTGAAAATAATTACTAATATAATTAAGTTTAAATATCAATACATGATCAAATTTATTCAGCTACAAATCACATATATTATTAATGTCAAAAATAACTTCTACAAACCAACATAACACATGTCAAATCTAATTTTAATTTTAAGAATAATATAGGATAATAAAATTATAAAAGTAAATATTTTTCAATTTATATATTTTAAAAAGATTCTATAAAATTTTTGCACATAAAATTATCAAAACTTTTATATCCAAGAGAATAACTTAGTATAATCTTTAGTTAGTAAAACTAGCTATGTTAACTATAAGCATTCATAATGTAAGACAAAACTAAAAAAAATAAAAATTAATCATCAATCCTAAATAAACTACACAATAAGTAACAAATATGTTTTATTAAATTTATCATATATATAATTATAGATAAAATAATATTTTAGAACAAAGGGTAACAAAATAATATGTCAAACTATAATAAAAATTTTATCAAAATTTATTCATGTATCATCTACTTTAAATTTATAACAAATTTATTTGAATGAATTTTCGGTCCCCAACATCAAAATGACATGGTCAAAATAATAAATACTATAAGACTTATGCAATAAACTTAATTTACTTATAAAATAAAAATCTAAATATTTTATAGTAAACATAAGCATCATGAAATATTTCTAGTCAGATTGCTAACTTATTTTTATTTTAAGTATTAGATATAAATCTAATATGTGCATCTTCATGAATAATTAAGTCAATTGATATTATTTATTGACTATATGTAGCTATAAAAAAATATTCTATAATCAAATTAATAATTCTTATCTACTTTTTAAAAAGAAGGCAAGAGTGTCATGACAAAATTATATTCAAAATATAAAACTTTATAGGAGTTTTTTTTAAAGAAAAACTAATACACTATTTATTTTAACTTTGAGAAAAATAAAATTTTCCCTTTTTTCTCAATAATCTCAAGTAATTTAACAAGATTATTTTTGTGTAACATCTTTAATCAATCAATTTCTTATCAAATTATAATAAAATAATCATAATCTCCTAAAATCATATTTAGTTATATTGATATGTAATTCTTAAAATCTACCTCTCAAAAACTAATTGGGTCATCTAATCCTAGGATCTCATATTCCAACAGGTCCTCAAAATCATTGCTATGATACGATTAAAATCATTGCCCCTCGAGAAGGGGTAATCCTACATCGCCCGCATCCTCCGTTTTAAAGATCATATCTTGGCTATAAGCAATCTCAGAAAATTTCTAACTTTGGAGTTCGTTCCTGAGTTCAAGGTGGAGTGACTAGATGTAGGAGGGCTTCACCTATTGTCGGCTTATGATCGGTGGCACTTCGGGCCTCAATTGGTGGAGTGCCCGAGGGGGAGCTTTTGGCGGTCCTCTTCGTCTAAGAGGGCCGCCCGTGGATCACTGGCATCCTATGTTTAAACTGGACTTTGGGAGGATGGAGTGGGTGCAAGTGGAGAGCTTAGGATATTTCTCCACGTGCACCACAAGGCTACCGGAGATAAGGAGGAGGAGATGAGATTGAGAAGAATAGGAGGATGACTACCAAGAGCTCCCAGCCTATGAACTAGGAGGTTCTTCCTATTTATAGAGGTGGAGGAAGTTTATCCTTAACAGATCCAGTTCACACTGAATCTCTATCCAGTTGGATCTCATTGGATCTTATCCACAGGACCCAATTTGATCTCATCCAATTGGATCTTATCCAATCATTTAGTTGGATCTCATCCAATTACCCAATTAGATCTCATCCATAGGATCCAAACTAGTGATTTCGCAGATATCATATATCCGCACCTCTACTCATCGCAACATCCACCTTATGTATATAACCATTTAGGCCCGATACCAAGCTAGCCGTGAGTCACTCCCGTCAGAACTCCTTCTAACTCAGAACACTTTATGATATAGTAAATTATTATCTCCATAATAATTCACTCGACTCATCGACTATGGATGTACTAGGCTACTACGCCATAGTCCCCATATGTCATATTCCTTCATCTATCTAATATCCCAAAGACCGTATATTGGGCATGGTAAAATTAGGCCCATATGGAATCTTGTTCGAGTCTCGCTCTAATCGAATTCTCCCGGAGAACTCATTCTCTGTCAATCTAAATGACCTTGGCTAGGGATTTTGCCTGAGCGAGCACACGCGAGATATATCTCTCACAATATCGGGAGTAGATGATCCTCTAATGATACGTAATTGTCTTTATAAGGTTGGCTACCATTCTCGAGAAGGAAGACGGGGGGAGTTGATTCTTTCTTCTGCACTATATTTTGTTGGAGCTCTGTTGACAGCATTGGCACCAACCTTCCTGTTATGGTGGTTGGACGCTTTGTATTTGGTGTAAGAATTGGATTGGTAACTCAACCAACTTATTTGATGTGTATTTGTGCTCTAGCCATTAAAAGACTCGGAGGAGGTTTCGTTGTGATTACATATGGTAATAATAAGTGAGCTGCTAATCGTGTATGATGTCTTTTATATGGAGAAATTTTATTTCTCTTAGTGCTTGATTGCAGAAGTTCTGCTATTATTTTGAAGTCTTTAGATGGAGAAATTTTGTTTGTCAGAGTGCTTAATTGTAGAAGTTTGTATGTTTCTTTTTGGCCCAATGGTCATTCAATTAACTTGTCTCTCGTGGCAACATGGTTATATAAGTTTGTGACAATTTGTTATGCCATGACAATGACGAGGGCTCCTTTGTCACTTTGTATGTACATCGATGCTGATATAGATACGAAGCAGTTCTTTTGTTTCTTAGCAATTACATTGACGTCGACGCAGATGCAAAAGGGAAGGTGTCGAGATTGGGAGTTGCCCCCAGCTCACGTGCTCCAAATCCTCAACGTTGGTTGCTCGTTCAATTAACTTGTCTCTCGTGGCAACATGGTTATACAAGTTTGTGACAATTTGTTATGCCATGACAATGACGAGGGCTCCTTTGTCGTTCTGTATATACATCGATGCTGATATAGATACAAAGTAGTTCTTTTGTTTCTCATCAATTATATTGACGTCGACGCAGATGTAAAAGGGAAGGTGTCAAGATTGGGAGTCACCCCCAGCTCACGTGCTCCAAATCCTCAGCGTTGGTTGCTCTCCATCCATCGTCACTGTTGGTGGAGCCCACGTCGACACTCAGCATCTACAAATGTAGTGAGGATGGAGTGGGCGCAAGTGGAGAGCTTAGGCGACCACTGTTTGTTCATCGACTGCATAGGGAAATGCCCTGTTTCCAGAGTCCATCCGAGCAGCTGGGGAGGGAGAAGCCACTGCGTCTATGTGGCATCGCCTGGATGCAATGCATGGGTGGAGTATTCCTTGGATGACAAGACCTGGAGCCAAGCCTTTGTGAGTAGTGGTGGTACCTCCGGTAGACTGCTTCCACCAGAGGTTCAGGCATAGTCGGGGGAGCTTCGATGGCCTTCGCCTGTTTGGGTCTATCCAAGTCTCTTCTTTTGGAGGGATGTCATGGCATTATAGTCGTGTCAATTACATATTATGTCTTGATAACTATGTGCAACGTATAGTTGCGGAGGTGGTTTTTTCTTTCTTTGTTGCAGAGGCTATATTTTTTATGAAAGAGTTGCTTTCAAAATGAATTATTTTGTGGAGATAGCACATCAAGAGCAGAGCTTGATTTTGAGGATTTAGGGTAGAAGCATATGATTTACTTGGTCATCTTTGATAACAAGGTAGGGAATTAATTCGTAAGACGATAATGGTTATATGAAATCTTCGATCATTATTTAATCATGAAGGCGTGCATTTGATGTTAATGTTAAGATCGTTCCCCATCATGTCCTGGCATTCGACGAGGGTCACAATAGGATGCCATGCGTGGTGAAGAATTCGACCACATCATTTATTACGAATAAATTTGTTGATGTTAGATGATGTTTCACAAATAGATTCGATCATATTGTTATTGAGAGATGTTTCATAGTATATTTTAATTATATCATCATTAGATAATGTTTTATGGCTAGATTCAATCATATCATTATCGAAAGGTGCTTCATAATAATCATCCCAAAGATCGATGAGGAGAGAGAAGAAAAAGTAGAGGAAGAGATTTTAAACCTCTTAAGAAAGGGGTTGAGAATTCGTTGAATATTCTAAAGCTTGAAAGGTCAATAAGATATGAGCTTACAAGAAGGTGCAAGGAAAACAAAGATCGAGCATCTCCTATTTATATTTTCCTAGTGGGTTAATCAAAAAGATACTTTAGGTTCATAAATTAACTTTTGAAGATTGATCACTAAGTCTATAATATTCTCGGATTCTCGATATTTTTAGTTGACGTAAAACCTTCTAATTAGCTATGAAAAATCAATAAATGACACATGTGAAGCAATTTCTTACGATCATATAATCAAATTTAGCTATGAAACCATCAAATTCGATTATAAAATATCATTTCATGATGATAAGATCAAATCAAATTATAAATCATGCCTCGATAATGATTCAATCGATGACAAATAATATGAGCAAAATCTAAATAATCATACCCACCTTGCCAGCTAATATTCGAGGCGACGATGTACAATTGAACATTTGACCTGTTTAACAATAATATATATATATATATGAAATATTTTTCGATAACGATGCGATCGAATCTTGTAAGGCTACTAAACTGATGTGGAGTTTTGATCATCATGCTGACTTTTGCATGCAACTGATGTCCATAACGGATCTGGCGACTTCTCGTGCTCTTACCGCCTGTCGTTTGGTGGATGAAACAACTCCAAAAAATATTAATACGCGACAAAATGATCCAAAATTTGACTTCTTACGCTACGCCGCGGTGGCCAGACTACTGCGTCAGGAATAGCAATCTCCGCCCTACACGTGGTGATCTGACCGTAACCCTACATACACTCCCCCGGCCCCCATTCTTCGAATCCGAACGCCTTTCCGTGACGCAAGATGGCTCCTCCGGCGATCTCCCGCGTCTCTGCCTCGGCGTCGTCTCCGGAGTTCTTTCCCACTGTTCTTGCTGGCGTCCAAGGTTAGGGTTCCATCTTGAACGGCGTCTCCGCTCTCCGATTCCTTATGATTGCGCTTGTATTTGTCTTCCTCGCCGACTTGATCTTCTCGCCGCATTCTCTTCCGGGTCGTCTTCTCCGTCGTCGAGGCGTCGCGGCGCCGTCGACCTCTCCTCCCGATGCGAGGAGGACGGGTTTGGTGGTTCCGTTTCGTCTAGGGAAGGCGGTGGGCTTGGGCCTTTAATGGGTCCAAAGCCCACCATTTCATCTGCCCGCATACGCGTCTACGCTCCAATTAGTAAATAGAAATATTATATATATATATATATAATATGTTAAAAAATAATTGTAAATTTAAGATGTAAGTCATTAAACATGCAAATAAGATTTTTTTTTTCTTAAAACAAATATATTTTAAAGCAACAAATTCGCTCTTTTTTTCACATTTATTACCATCCGATCAGTGGATGGTCCGACCAACCGGTCCGATTCGGATTTGACGACTATGATAGAAATAGATGAGGGAGAAAAAAAAAAAGGAAAAATAAATGGCCTGGTCGCACTGCATGTGTCGCCGATGGCGTCTCCGGCGGACGGAGTCGCCGTTCATCATCTCACCAATCTCGATGTTCTCGCTCTTAAAGGCTTGCACGGCACCGAAATGACGAAAGATTAGATGCTATTTGATGCTGCATTTGCACGGTAATCTTTGAAACCCCTCCGTCACCTACCCGCCCCGAGTTTGGTGGCTGCATGATAACATTGTCTCAAAGGTCAATCGCTGGACGAATCATTCATGTGAAGTTGTCATCGACGACCGAGCTCGGCCGAGAAATAGTCGAGAGCGACGGCTTTGCGGAGACTAATTAGGCGGCTTCCGTCGGACTGTCTTACGTGACTCGCAATTATTTCCAGCTGGAACGTAAAAATGCTTTGAGACATCCGGCGGCGATCAGCCTAAAAAAAACTCCCTTTTTGCTCTTTTCCACCCCCTTGATTGGAATAACATGGAAATTATTTTTCATCGATTACAATGATTGAAACATCCTATAGATCGATCCACAGAATCTGTCGGTCCAAGTAGATAGATCGACGAGTGAATTCAACGCAGTGTTTAGGGTTGGGAGACCATCCGGTGAGAGGTATCTGAGAAACACAAAAATAAAAACACTTTTCGAAAACAAAGTGGTAATGAAATTGCTTGCGGCACATGGATCAGGCGGCCGACAAAAACCAATAATAGTGCCGAGCTGCAGTTGGGTGTCGAAGTCCGAGATCCGTTCAAATGGCAGGCATGAAATAAAAGCGTTGATTTGTCCCAGATCACGTCTTGCTCAAGGAGAGGATAATAGAGAGAGGATTATTCTTATTCCGGCAACAGCGGTCGCGCGACGAGCGTTGGCACAAGATAAGTGGAGGGTAGGTGGGGGTGGTCCTCGAGTGATGAGGGAGCGAGGGAGGGTAGGCGAAGGAACGAGGGATGGATGCACCATTGAAGGTCAGACGAGGCTGTGTTCTTCCTCCAGCCTCTTGTTTTCCTAGCTACCACCACCACCTTCTTCTCTCTCACAATCACCACCTAACCCCTCGTTCCCCACCTCCTATTTATCGCACCCATTCATTTCCTTCTCGTTCCAAGTCCTCGGCTGCTTGTCCTCTCTCTCTCTCTCTCTCCCTCTCGTTCCGTGTACATGGCCAGGGTTACGCTGATATAGGACACTGGTGTCCCCCCGGAATTCCCAGCCGTGATCCTGCTTTGGCTGCAGCAAGTGTTTGCTGATGAAACCCACGTCGGAAGCTGCAGAACTGGCCGGATTTCTTGCTTCCTTCTTTCTCTGTGTCTGAAGGTTGTGGGCTGCCTCCTCGTTTGGGTGTGCAGTCTTGGATTCTTTTTCTGTGTACGATTACTCACGTTCGCCACCCATTTCATGTTTTGAGGAGGCCGACAGTGTGTACGTCTGTTGCCTTCGCTGCGCAGATTCCTTCTCGTTCGTCGTTTTCTCGCCTTTGCTTGGCTATATCTTCTTTCTCTTCTTCCTGCAGAGCAGCAGCGACACCAGCGGCCTTCTTCCATCCAAGCAATCATGATCTCCGTTGCTTCCCATGAGGCCCAACCCCAGATCCCCACTTCGACCCGTCCGCCTGAGACCCAGCCGCCGGAGACGATCGTCTTCCGGTCGAAGCTCCCTGACATCCCCATCCCTCACCATCTCCCTCTCCACACCTACTGCTTCGAGAAGCTGCCCGAGATGTCCGAGGCCCCCTGCATCATCGCCGCCACCACCGGGAAGATCTACTCCTTCTCGGAGACCCACCTCCTGTGCCGCAGGACCGCCGCCGGGTTGTCCAAGCTCGGGATCGAGAAGGGGGACGTCATCATGGTCCTCCTCCAGAACTCTCCCGAATTCATATTCACCTTCATGGGCGGATCCATGCTCGGGGCGATGACCACCGCCGCCAACCCCTTCTGCACGCCGGCGGAGATCTACAAGCAATTCAAGACCTCCGGCGCGAAGCTTGTCGTCACCCAGTCCATGTACGTCGACAAGCTCCGCGCCGTCAACGAGGGGTTCCCCGAGATCGGCGACGGCTTGATTGTGGTCACCGCCGACGCCCCTCCCGCGGACTGCATAAGCTTCTCCCAAGTGCTTGATTCCGACGAGGCGGCAATTCCCGACGTCACCATCGATCCCGAGGATCCCGTCGCGCTGCCGTTCTCGTCGGGGACGACGGGCCTGCCCAAGGGGGTGATGCTCACGCACAAGAGCTTGGTTTCAAGCATAGCTCAGCAGGTGGATGGAGAGAACCCGAACCTGTACCTGAAGGGCGACGACGTGGTGCTGTGCGTGCTGCCCCTGTTCCACATATTCGCCCTGAATTCCGTCCTGCTCTGCTCGCTGAGGGCCGGCGCGGCGACGATGCTGATGCCCAAGTTTGAGATCGCGACGATGCTGGAAGGGATACAGAGGCACAGGGTGTCGGTGGCTGCGGTCGTTCCGCCGCTTGTGCTGGCGCTGGCGAAGAATCCGGTGGTCGAGAAGTACGACTTGACCTCCATAAGGATCATACTCTCCGGAGCTGCGCCACTGGGCAAAGAGCTGGAGGAGGCTCTGAGGAGCAGAGTCCCTCAAGCGATCCTTGGCCAGGTAGCTCTTCTTCTTTCGCTCTTTCAGCTTCTCTCTGTTCACAATCATATAAAGCATCCGGCCGAACAATTCCACCGTTCAAGCCTTGTTCTTGTTTGGTGGTGAAAGTTGTCCCTTCTCAAACACAAGCTTGGAAGTCGCCGTTCAAGCATCGTTCACGTCCCTCTGCTTTTGGGGGACGGCAAGGAATCCTTCGTTCGCGTAGCTAACTCCTGAATCGTCTTCCCATGTAAAGTTCCTATTTGGTAGAACTCTTAAATATGATTACTATCTTTTGCGTCAAAAAGCCCCCCTTGTAGATGATTATTACATGATGGCATGCTTAATCATTGGGCAATTGGGGAATCTGATCAAGGATAGACCGGACAATCCAATTAGACTCGTAGATTCCACATTAGCGGCGCCCTGAACGATGGAAATTGTGCTTACCGTGTTACCGGCACTTCGGCGAGCGTCTTGTGACTGTTTGATGAAATGTCGCTTTGAAATGCAGGGCTACGGAATGACGGAAGCAGGGCCGGTGCTGTCGATGTGCCCCGCGTTTGCCAAGCAGCCAACCGCAGTCAAGTCCGGCTCCTGCGGCACCGTGGTCAGGAACGCCGAGCTGAAGGTGGTGGATCCGGAGACCGGCTTCTCCCTCGACAGGAACCAGTCCGGCGAGATATGCATCCGTGGGCCGCAGATCATGAAAGGTATATGCCTTCGATTGCAAACACCAGAAGCGCATTCCTTCTGACCTCGTGACATCGCTCGACAGGCTACCTCAACGACGTGGATGCCACATCGAAGACGATAGACGTCGAGGGTTGGCTGCACACCGGGGACATCGGGTACGTCGACGACGACGATGAGGTCTTCATAGTGGATAGAGTGAAGGAGCTCATCAAATTCAAGGGCTTCCAGGTGAACATACAAAACCTCCGATGCATTCCCCGTATCCTTATCGATGACTGATGGGTTTGGGGGTGTACGTGCAGGTGCCACCAGCTGAGCTCGAGTCTCTGCTGATAAGCCACCCCTCCATTGTCGACGCTGCTGTTGTCCCGTAAGTTCACCGAGCTTTTCCTTGTGATATGTTTGCTTCATAGTCTTAATTTCTATGCTTTCATGCACCTTGGACATGGAAATTTATGTTTGCTGTGATGACAGGCAAAAGGATGATGCTGCCGGAGAAGTTCCAGTTGCATTTGTTGTTCGAGCTCAAGACTCAGATGTCAGTGAAGAAGCCATCAAAGAATTCATAGCCAAACAGGTGCGCATCATACATCATTACGAAATTTTGTGTAAGAAAGATCTTAACATTGGAAGGTATCAACTAATTATCTTGGCCTTCAATCCCGCCTTCATTACTTGCTCTTGCAAAGATTACTTTGATACTTCAAACATATCCAAGTAGGAAATGATCGATCTTCCTAAGTTCTAAGTAGGTCGAAGATCCATCATGTCTCTACAAGTTTTCTCATGAAAGATGAACCAAATGCTAGTGCTGTTTTTTTTTTTTTTTTTTCTTTTTGTCATGACATAAAATGAATTATTTCAGCTGAGAGGAGGATGTTGAGATAGACATCTAAATTGCAAGAAAAAAATAGGAAAAAAAATAGTTCTATCCGTGAAGAATTATGCATCACTTCGATAGAAGATAAAATGAGAAGGAATCATTTAAAATGATATAGATATGTGTTCAAAAGACTAGTTATTAAAAAAGATGAAATGATTATTATTATTAGTGATATAAAAAGAAATAGAAAAAAAATTAATTGAAACTATAAATAAAATTTTAAATTTTTTTGACTTAACTAAACGTGTAACTTTTTATAGATCTCAATAAAAGATCGATATAATCAACCCTAGATAATTGAAACTTTCTATAAAAAAATGGATATAAGACTTACGACCTTATTATTTAGAAAGAATTGTTTGAGCTTGACTCATTTCAAGCGTTTAAATCTTACTGGTTGTCGCCGAACATGTACGTGCAGGTGGTGTTTTACAAGAGAGTCCACAAGGTCTACTTCATCCACGCCATTCCAAAATCTGCGGCAGGAAAAATACTGAGGAAGGAATTAAGAGCCAAGCTTGTCGCTGCTTCTCAAACAGCGGCGACCTAAACGTGTCTTTGCATACCTAAATGTGTTTATTTGTGAGGTTTCCACACCTATAAGTCAGTCTCATTGATAAACATATGTCGGCATGACCTTATTCTTATCAATACTACTATGATTTATTTTAAAAGCAAGGAAGCTCTGTGTGATTTAAGTTTCATTTGTCTTAAATCCATCTTTGTTCCTGCTTTTGCTGGTAGTGCAACTCTTTTGATGTATCCTAAATTTTTTTTTTTTTCAATATCTGCCGTCTTATTTGAACTTTCTCTCCCTGAAGTATGTTGGAGGATCAAGTTAATATTATTTTGATACAATATGGTTCTTTATTTTGGCCAAATGTAAACTGTTTCTGGAATCAATTGTACAAATAATTAATCTTATACCCAAATATAGGAATCTCTTCATCTTATAAGCTAACTGCACTCTTATACATCTTATCCAAATTTTGATATTGGAAATTAGATTTTGATTATTCGAGTTAAAAAGATTAAATCAGAGGCATTCTCAACAACGGGCACTGCGACGATCAAATCATTTTTCGAGGTTAAAAGCCTAATGCCAGCTCCCTCGAATCCAACTATTAAATTGAGAGAGTCATTTTCTTCGGAAGTATTACATCGATGAGGCTCTCGTCGATGTTATTATACTGCCCAAATACAACCCAGTATTCAAGTCCTATACTGCCCAAATACAACCCAGTATTCAAGTCCTACCTTGATAAAAATGAAATCTAAACACAAACCTGTAAGCATAAAAATCTTTAATCATGCTTCTGTAATGCGAAAAACTTTAATGCTAGGATCGAAATCAAAGAACAATAGATTTGTTTTTACGATGTGTACCTTTGATGCCATCCGCAAAGAAAGGAGGAAAAATCTGAATACCTTAGATCCAACGCCTGCGCCAATCTACAAGGAGAACTAGACTCCTTCTCCTCTCTTCCTATCCTTTCACAGGACCACTATAATTGATGGCTCAGGGAGATTGAGAGGGAGACTGTAATCTCTCAATCTATGTCTGTGAAATATTTTCTTTTATGCAACTCCTAGATGCATCTGTGTTGCTAATCTTTACGCAACTCTTAGATGCTTCTGTGTTGCTTCTCACACACGACACACATAAAGTCCCCTGAGGTCCTGTCTATTTATAGGCGAGAGCAGAGGGTCTAGGATAAGTTATTAGGGGAGTTCCTTCCATCAAGGGCATCCCCTAAGGTATCCTCCAAAATATGGACTTCTTTTCTATTGGCCGATACTGATATCAGAATCCAATTAGTTACATCATATATCTTATCCGATTATAACGGGCCACATAATCTAACATTCTCCCACTTGGCCCATTAATTGATAAGATATAAAAGATATTCAAAATCAAAAATAAACAAAACAAAATTTATTTAAAAACAATTTTACCTAATTGGATTCGAAAATTTTGAAAAGCATTTTATACATGGCCATGAATTTTAAAACAAGCCAATAAGTCTAATAAACAGAATAATACTATATTAAGTCCAACCATTAATGCGAGTCATAGCGGTTGTATATCATCAATGTTATACTCCCTTCTATATACTACAACATTATTAGTCTTTCCTAATATAGTCCATAATAACCCCTGTAATTTGTCTTGTCAAGACAATCCTGTTATCACATTCAACCATAATATGTACATACATAATTGTGAATAGGATAGCAGAAACAAATAACTTTAAGTACGTAAGTAAAAAAAAATGTCAATTACAATGTCCACTCAAATATGCATCACCATATCCTTTATGGGTTGCTCACAAACTCAATCATAAGAACATGTTCTTTCAAAATACTTTAGACTGTAAGTCCTAAGTAAATGGATCAGCAATATATAGTGGAACTCAAGTAATTAATTGACATTAGATGTTTCTGGACTCGTCTTCTCTAACCATCAAGTACTTTCTACCATAATGCATAGAAATGCAATAGTACTTGTAATTCTTAGAGAAGAAAACTACTGCGATATCACAAAATATCTTCAGCGACTTGACAATTGAGTCTGACCACACCAAGTCTTGAGATAAAATTTCGTAGTTATAAAGTTTGATTAGTGGCCTCAAAGCATACCACAAAATCAATTTTTATAATAAATTACCTCTCTAATTAATATAGATCTTAACCATAAGGTGGACTTCCTGTTATTGAGGTAATTTATAAAATTAGCATTTGAAAAACACAATCATTTCAAGCTGATATAATTTCACACATGTGAACATATAATCCTTCGTCCCTTCCAGATATCTTATTACTTTTCTTTGCAGTCCTTTAATATTTTTCACTTCTAGATAACTGCAAAACTGATATCTATTCTGATATAGGCTTGAGCATAGACTTCCAACTGTGCATATATAAAGAATATTTCCTTTATTTGATTCTTTTCAAGTCATTTTAAAGCACTCAATTTTGACTAAAATTTTACTTTTATGATTTGTTGAACAAAGTTGTATATTAAATCATCTCAAGACCTGGTTAATATATCCTTTCTGAGACAGTCTTAATAATCATTAAGATATATCCCTGAATATCTCAATACTAATAATATAAGATGTCTCATTCATATCAACCGTCTTAAATTCTTAGTGATAATGTCTTGGTTTAGTATAATAAACCAAGTCACTATTGGCAATGCAAAATATTATCCACATATATGATCAATATAATAAACTTGCTCTACTGATCCTCAGATATAAATACTGATTAATAGTATTTTTCTTAAATCTGAAGAAATCAATGATATTAGGAAACTTTATATATCATTGTCTAGAAGCTTGTTTAAGATCATAAATAGATTCCTGAATTTGCATACCAAATTATATATTTCTTTCATTTTCTCTACGAGTCATTCAGAGTAACCCATATAAAACTAGATCCTTAATCAAAAATTTATTTTCATATCATTATGATATAACTCAAATTCATAATGAATCACTAATGTCATGACGATTCTTAACGAGCTCATTTAAAAATTAAATGTCTCGTTATAATTGATACATTCTTTATGAGTAAAATCTATAACCATATAAAAACTAAAAGTCTGACTATTATATCGTTCGACATTGTCCTTTGAGTCATATTTATACAATAGACTCTTTTACAATTATAGGACAATTCAACGAATTCATCGATTACACTATTCAGTTATTGATTTTAACTCTTCTTACATTGTATCATATTACTTTTCGTAATCGTTACCTTTCATGACCTATGAAAACAATAAGGATCTATTCGATTCCTATATCAAAATATAATTCTTATAGATATACCACATAATCATAAATGACAGATTCCTTTCCCATTGAAAATTTTCAATCTTTGTCAAATGTGGTTATTCTATAAGACCATTATCAGCGATATCAATATAATGTGAGAGTTTGGTAATATTATTTTGTTGTTCACCTTTATCAAATTATTTAATAATTTGAGTAACAACAATCTCTCAAATAATAAAGGAGTATCAACATGTATCTCCTCTATATCAAAATTAAATTTGAGATTTTTACTCCCATTTGATTATTTATTTTATAGAACCTTATATTACCATATTTAACCATTCTCGTACTATGATTAGAGCAATAAGACATATATCCTTTTTTTATTTTTTTTAAACTTTTCTGAATAAATAACAAAATATTCAGAAATAGTTATTAACTTTAATTTTTCTTTTATGTGAGTTGAATATCCTTATCTCTACAAGACAATCCTAAATATGTAAATATCTTAAGTTAGGTTTCTTATCATTCCATAACTCAAAAGAAGTCATGTAATTTACTTACTAGAAACCCAATTTAAGATATACATAGTTGTCCTTAGAGCTTCTTCTCACATTGATTTGGGTATAAAAGAATAATACATCATGCTCCTAATCATATTTATAAGTGTACGATTATACCTTTCAGCAATTATGTTTTACTACGACACATCTGGTAAATCATGAATACCATAAAATCCATCACGCCTATGATGATTTTTAACTTTTCTATCTAATTGTCTCTCGACCTCTTTTATGCACACTTTAAAAGTGTCAATGGCCTGAGACTTTACATGAATTAGATATATACAAAATTATATCTCAATAGGTTATCTATATGGTGATAAAATACCTCTATTTAATTAGAAAAAAATATAGAGTGACTCGTAGATATAAGTATAATCTCAAGGAGTTTATGAACTTATATTTTATTTTAATATTTAATTATATGATCGTTATAAACTCAAGATTCATATTAATTCTGTATACACCATTATACAGAATCCAAAGGTTAACTTTTATTGAATCATATTAAGTTCACAACTATCAAAGGAGAAACAATATTCTAACAATTCTAGGTAAAGAATCCAAATTCCCAGAATTATAAGAATATAACACGAATCCTCAAGATTCATTAAATAAATCATCTTTAGGCGTAGGCGATAAATACAAACTGCTATCGCTTTCACTTTAAGATGATTCCCTGTAATGATGAATATTTCAATCTTCTTTGATTTTTATTCCTTTTCCTTTTAAATATTAAAATAAATCTCTATTATTGGTAACATACATTGAAGCATCAAATTAATCCACCAATAATTTCAATAATATTTGATTTGAATCACATAACTTTTCATTTCAAATCAAATCTTATAATTCTTCTTCATATAACTTTCATTGTTACACAAGTAACACTTTATTATGAAGAAATTCTTTTATGAGTTTATATAATAATTATAAACTCATGTGGCTTATGCTTCATCCTTATTTTATTGTTACCCACTCCTTGAGTAGAACTCAAATATTCTAAGTCTTGATCTTACAACTTTGTTAATTATATTGAGGAGATAATCTTTAATTCCTCAAATACTTTCATTTTTAGTCAGTCCTTTCATTGATGTGTCAACTCATGACTTATCAGAAAATTTATATTGATCCTTAAATATTCTCATGCGCTACTGTACTGAAGTCTAAGTATCATCAAATTAAGTTTTTTGAGGACCTTTCCTTATCAAGAACCTTAATTATTTATTCCACGTAACTTTCAAGTAAATAAGTCTGTGTTCCTTCAAATAATCTGATCAAGGTCTCACTCATTCAATATAACTTATATATGCTCAAGCCATTTATTCTAGAAAATATAGGGACATTTATAAAAATACAATGAAGGAAGTACCACTGTAATAATATAACATCAATGCTTTGAGTTTTGTTGAACTATTGATATCATCAATATTTTACTTTCAATATTGACATATCTATTGTTCACACATATAATAATTATGGAGGACTGATACCATCCTTGTGGAATAGTGTTAATACCTTTGGGTATAAAACACTAAACGTCAAGAATATCCAAAACAGTATCATCTAACCCCATCACATAATTATTCAAAATAGATTCTTCTTTGGGATTATCTAAATCTCCTAATTATGTGTGCCATTATGAATATTATTTTTCTTTAATGTCATTTAGGACCAATCCCAGAGTGTATTTTATAGATTATTGGTCTAGGTCACTTTGGTGACTGCAAGACCAATACAAAAATATAAAATACAATCTAAAATGTCCTATGAATGATAAGACTTTACTGTAATTTCTATCCCATAAGTCTATCATCTCAAGCTACTTTGATAGCTACTGATCAGATAAAACTTAGGAAAATAAATTACAAATAATATTTATCAAATTTCTTTAATATCATTTAGAATCAATTCCATAATGTATTTTATAAATTATTGGTCTAGGTCACTTTGGTGGTTGCAAGACCAATACCAAAATATAAAATATAATCTAAAATATCCTATAAATGACAAGACTTTTAATGTAATTCATATCTCATAAGCTTATCATCCCAGGCCACTTTGGCAGCTACTGGTCAGATAAAACTTAGGAAGATGAATTACAAATAACATTCATTAAATTTCTTTAATTCAATTTATGCTAAACAATTCAATAATACAACAACAACCATAATGATTATTGAATATTCATGAGCATAAATGAAATTCATATGATAACTATAATCATGATAACACATAAATCATGAAAAAATATTATGTGAAAATCAATTATTATTTCACAATTTCAAATATATACATATGAATAATCAAACAAATATCCAAGAACAATAATTGGATATTATTTATAACTTACAATCAATAATACATATATATTGATTAGCATAAAGAAAACTCATATGATAATAATTATGAAAAGCCTTTATGTGAAAGATAACTATGATTTCATAATTTCAAATATATATACATGTGGGTAACGAAAGAAATATCTAAAGACAATAATTGGATTTTAATTTATCATATATAATCAATAAATCATATGAGAAAAACTATAAAAGGAACAATAATTTATATTTTTTTAATATATAAAATATCAAATTAAACTAATCAATTTTATTTAATTTGGGCAAACCCAGAATCGAGCTTGATATTAGCCCAATTAAATAAATCGATCAAAATCAAATATTGATCAAAATTTAATCTTTTCTAAATTTGATCAAAATCAAATTCAAAATAATCATGATCAAATTTAATTATTTTTTTGATCAATTTTAATAATTGAGAATATAAATAAAAATTCTTAATTTCATAAAGATAAAACTATAAATATATTGACAGGATTAAACTGTAATTTTTCATTTTAATAGAGGGCAAAACTGTCAAAAAACTAAAAGTATTAATAAAATATATAAGGGCAAAATTGTAATTTGGCAAAACCCTAACCCAAGGGCAAAACAATAATTTTTGCCAAAAGCCCTTTCTTCCCTGCACCGCCGTTGCCTGCGCACGCCGGCGGCCCATGTGTGCGCGGCCTGCGCCGGCTGCGCATGGGCGGGCGCTGCCTGCGCCGACGCGCGGCGCCTCTGCCCGTGCGAGGTCGATTCCTGGGCGCGGCCGGCGGCGATTGCGGCTGCCCCCGCTACCCGCGAGTGCGCGCAGCTGCCACCGAAACGGTCGTCTGCGGGTGCGCGTAGCTGACGCCCGCAACGGCCGCCCGCGGGTGTGCGTGGCGGCCTGCGTGTGCGCGGTGCCGGTGTGGCCTGCGCTCGCGCGGCTGCCGCCGGTGCGGCCTGCGGCTGTGCCCGTGCGAGGTTGCCGCCCTCATGCGACCAATCTGCAGCCCCATGGCTGCTACCGTGCAGTCGCCGACGACCCTTATGGTCGTACGCAATGCGATTTACAGATTGTCGCTGTTTCCTTAATATCGCCGACAAGCAGACGATAAAACATGACAATAAATCATAATTGATAGGAATACAGATTTGACAGAATTCGGATCAAACATCGTAAATCAGAAACAACAGATCTAAAGTTTTGATTTCAAGAACCTAACTCTGATACCAATTGTAAGCATAAAAATCTTTAATCATGCTTCTGCAGAAAACTTTAATGCTAGGATCGAAATCAAAGAACAATAGATTTGTTTTTACATGATGTGTACCTTTGATGCCATCCGCAAAGAAATGAGGAAAAATCTGAATACCTTCCTTAGATCCAACGCCTGCGCCAATCTGCAAGGAGAACTAGACTCCTTCTCCTCTCTTCTTATCCTTTCACAGGACCACTATAATTGATGACTCAGGGAGATTGAGAGGGAGATTGTAATCTCTCAATCTATGTCTGTGAAATATTTTCTTTTATGCAACTCCTAGATGCATCTGTGTTGCTAATCTTTACGCAACTCTTAGATGCTTCTGTGTTGCTTCTCACACACGACACACATAAAGTCCCCTGAGGTCCTGTCTTTTTATAGACAAGAGCAGAGGATCTAGGATAAGTTATTAAGGGAGTTTCTTCCATCAAGGGCATCCCCTAAGGTATCCTCCAAAATATGGACTTCTTTTCTATTGACCGATATTGATATCAGAATCCAATTAGTTACATCACATATCTTATCCAATTATAACGACAATCTAACAAAACCTACATAAAATTAGTACATAGTACATATCTCTGACATCATTTATCAGGTTCTGATTTGATGAGATAATTAATTTATCAAGATTTAACTATTGATTAAAATAATTAAGCTCAGGTTAATAACAAATCCATCAAGTCGACATACACTAACTTGAGTTTTCTCTAACTATGCAAGCATAAAATGTGGCAGAAGAATGTGTTTGAATATTAATCTGAAAAAAGTTACCAATACAATAAATCAAAAACATGTTTTACCTTCTTTTTTTTTTTTTTTCTAGCATGGAAGAACACAAGAAACTCCACAAAAGAATGATACTAGGACTTAAAATTCCTCTATCGAACTCAAAATTCCTCCCTTTCGAGTGTAGAGGAGAATGTGATGGAGCAGCAGCAGCAGAATGGGCATGTAAACGAGTCGTCATCCAAACGCTTGGCCGTGCTTTGCATGGGTCAGGGGAAGGAGAAGGAGCCGCCAATCTGAGAGTTGGCCCCCGCCGGAGGGTTGATCGCCACCACCAGCAGCGATATGGTGATGGCGACCAGCCCAGACCAGACGTAGATGATGGTCGGCGTCCTCCCCCTTCTCCCCATCAGCCCCTTGGCAAACGGGTACAGATGAGCCAACACCCAGAAGCTGAAGAACACCCCACCCAGCAGCTTGCTCCACTGCGGGAGCACACTGTATATGGTCCTGCTCACCCCCACCGCAATGGCAATCAGATTCAGCATGATGATGGTGACGGGGGGTATCATCAGCGACGTCCATTTCACGACGTAGAGATCCGCAAACTCGTCGTCGTCGTCGTCTCCTGCCGACTTCGAGGTGAGCGTGAACGAGATCTCTATCCCAGCGATGACCTTGAGCAGCCCCTGCATCACCGCCGCGAGGTGGGCGCTGGTGCCTCCGATGACCCAGAACTGCTCATTCCGCCACCACTCCTCGAGCTCAATCCCCGACCACCTGATCTCCAGGATCGCCAGAAGGCAGAGTGTCAAGGTGATGATGAGCAGGTAGGTGAGGAAGGTCACGCTCAGGGTCTGCACGATGAACTGTCCCGAGAAGAGCGAGAGCGCCGGCAGGAAGCAGTACACGATGAGGAAGACGGAGGTGAAGGGATAGATGCCAACGTTGAGGTACGCAACCCTCTGCAGAAACTTCATCCTCGGGCTGGCTAAGAGGGCATTGTTGCGAGAGAAGAAGATCTCCACGGAGCCGGTGGCCCAGCGGAGCACCTGGTGGAGCCGGTCGGTCAGGTTGATGGGCGCCGTGCCGCGGAAGGCGTCGCGCTTGGTGACGCAGTAGACCGACCTCCAGCCCCTGTTGTGCATCCTGTACCCGGTGACCACGTCCTCTGTCACGGAGCCGTAGATCCACCCGACGCGCTGCCCCCACTCGGTCTTCTCCTCGTACCAACATGAGATGACACTGATGGCTTCAGCGACCGTGGAGGCGTCGAGCAGGTCGCGAGGGACGGTGAGAGCACCGGGCGGGCGGCCATTCTTCACGGAAGGGTGATCGGCAAGAGGCCGGCCTTGGAACTCTGCAATTGGGATCGAGTCGATGAGGAAGCTCGAATTCCCGAACTTCTTCGGAAACGTCGACATGTTCATTTCGTCGTCGTCGTAGTCGCCCATGCGAAGAGCTCTCGTCTCTTCGGAGTTCGCCGCAGCCCGGGGCTTTCGCTTGCGTGGAAAGCAGCAGCTGCAGCAACCGGCGCTGTGCTCCTTGGCGCGAGGAGGATCGAAACCGTAGAGCGCGATGCGGCGGAAGAGACAGCCGGTGCCGACGTACACCGGGCCCTGGAGACCGTCGAGTGCGCGCATGTTGACATCAAAGAACACGGTGTTGTTGTTGGCATATCGATCGGAGGGATCGATGCCCTCGAACCGCTGCGGGAACTGGACGTAGCAGATTCGATCGCCGCCGCGGTCCATCATGAAGCACATGCCCTCGCGGAGGGCCTGCGAGTTGTAGATGTAGTGGTCGCAGTCGAGGTTGAGGATGAAGGGGCCGTTCGACATGATGGCAGAGGCGCGGACGAGGGCGTTCATGGCGCCTGCCTTCTTGTTGTGGTCGTAACCGGGGCGCTTCTCGCGGGACACATAGACCAACATGGGCAAGCGGATGTCGACGTCGGTGAAGTCCAACGGTGATTTCTCGTCGTTGTTCCCGTACAGGGGTTCGTCGCTTGGAGGCTTCAGCATCACCTGCAACAAAGCCACATGAATGAATTGTTGTGCTTGGAAGCGTCGCCGGTGATCTTTCTATAAGATCCTCGCTACAGTTCCATGGAACGAAGCATCGAAGAACTGAGATAAGGTGGAACACCAAGTACCTGTATGATTCCAGCATGATCGCCTCGAGAGTGCTCCGCCGAGGGGTTAATCCAAGTTCCTGGCCAGTGCGTGCCATCAGCCATCCAGGTAGCCTTAGGGATCTTCACAGGTTCCACAGGATCATCACCGGCCTTCTCCCGCTGCAGATTCATGGCTTTAATCTCTTCACGAGCATGAAACGCATCCGAGCGCCGACGAATTGAATCCGGCAAGCCATTGATCCGGACCTTGAACTCATCGTATTCTCTCTTCGCCCGTCTCCGGTCCTTGACGAAATCAGAGCGGACTTTATTCTTGTAAGGATCCTTCTTGGAGCTGAAGTAGCTCTCAGGATTCCGAGGCTCGATGCCATGCTTACGGCAGAAAGGAACCCATGTGTAAGCGAAGCTGGCAGCCTCCGCCATGGCTTCAAATGTCAGAAGCGCACCTCCATCATCCGAAACATAGCAAGCGAGCTTCTCGAGCGGGTAATCGGCAGCAAGAATAGACAGAATCGTATTTGCGGTGACCAGTACGGGTTCTTTCTCTGGGTCGGCCGTGGAAACGAAGACGTCGATGCCTGGGAGATCAGATTTCCCCGTTGGATTGTAAGGCGTCGCCATTTCGAACTTCTCCTTGAGGACGGCGAGGTCAGTGGCTCGATTCACGGGGCAGAGCTTTGGAAGCTGGTCCAGAAGCCAGGAGAAGGCGAACCATAACTCGCAGACGACCGACATCCCCCACAACCATATGGCGTCCTCGTTCTTGTGTTTGATTCTCCATGTGAGAAACAGAGCGAGAACAGCCATACGAATGACGATGAGGAGCCTGCAGGATTGGGTCAAGCAGACAGCGTCAATGAAAGCAGCAATGGCTAGAACTCTGAATTCATGCTTTCCGACTATGCATGTATGAGCAATCGAGCATGGAGACTTCAGCTAGAGTAGCATGATTTGCCTGGCAGGGCAGTATGCCATGTCCGACAAGAACGAAAAGAGCAGCAGAGTGTTGCCTGTAAGGGCTGAGGACGGCAGCAGGGATCTTCAATTTGCGTGTAAGAGGCCTCCATGGCTTGCTGATGAACTCCTTTGGCTGTCCATGCCCTCCTCCTCCGCCGTTGCCGCCGTCAACGTCGTCGTAATTCTCCTCGGACCATATGGCGCTTCCATATCCGTATGTACCCTTCGTCTCGAATAGCCACCGGGTGTGATCGAACTCCCCCGTCTGCGTCATGGTCTGCGAGTGCGCCAGCTTCTGCGGCTTCACCACGGACAGCCCTCGCTCCATCTTAGGCGCCCCAGACAGATGCGGCAGCGTTAGGGCCCGCCCACCGGCTGCCCCCAGCAGCTCGCTCAGGTCGGTCGTCTTGTACGGCTCCTTGCACCCCGGGCAGACCCCGCCGCCGGTCTTGGCGGCGTCGGTGAAGCAGTCGACGCAGATCATGAAGTCGCACTCGCAGGGAACTATCACGTTCCCGTGCTTGTCCCGCATGACCATGCAGTCGCACCCCTCAATGGCGCAGGTGAGGCCGTTTCCGCCGCCCCCACGCTGGCCGCTCTCGGAGTCGATCACCTTGTCCATGACGTGGGCGCGGGTGACGCTGTTGAAGCCGCCGGTGAAGATGGAGCTGTTGACGTACTGCTCCTCCACCTTGGTGGAGATGGAAGGGTCCATGGGCTGGTTGTCGGGGGTCATGGGGATGTGGACATGGTAGTTATCGAAGCGGCCGCTGCCCAACTCGCTGCTTGCCAGCTCGCTGTCGAGGTCGTCGCGAGAGAAGCTGATGAATCGGCCGGACTCCGTCCTGCGGCCGAATTGGACGGTCGGGCCGCGAGGGATCGGGGGCAGCTCGGTTCTGCCCTGCAGTGGTTCACCGGGGCCGCGGGTGGAGCGGTTGGATCGGAGAATGCCATTGGAAGCCATGACTCCGCTTGCTTCTTATGCTGCTTTAATTGGAACCTGCAGAACGCTTCCGAATTGAACAGGAAATCCGTGAAGACCAAGGAATTCAATCATGGATGATAAGAACAAAAATTGCAGGGTGAGGAAATATCCGATCTTGGCAAAGATTTAAGAAACACGAGTCCAAGTAAGGCCTTGAATCCGCGAACTAACCTTCGAGCGTCGGAGCTACGACGCCAAGCTCCTGTCCTCTTCGAATCAAAGCATTGGACCGAGGTGAAGTTTCGCCGCTGAGCCCATGAGCAGAGAAACTATGGAGTTGACGAGTCCTCTTCTAATAAAGCAGAGCTGAGAAGGCAATTAATTAGACAAACTCTTCGCGTTCTCCTGCCGTCGCCGTCTCTATTCTTTGAACACTTCAAACGACGAGCTCGATCGAATGGATTACAACTCCGGGAGACCAAGTCCAGAAGACATCAAATTCCCTTCTTCAGCTCGAGAGCGGCTGAGAAGAAACCGCGTGTTAGGTGAGGTTTCTTCTTGTCGTCCGCACAAACACCTCGTCCGCGCCCAAGATGCAAACTTTCACGCAGAGTAAGCTGAACCGAACTCGTCCTCCGCGAAAGAACTCTTCCCGCGGAGGAGAAAACAGGAAGGAAGCCGCGGTGGGAATTCGACGGATGAACAATGGGGGCCGAGAGGGGGAAGGAAGGCAGCAGAGGACTTTTATAGACGAGGAGAACAGGAATATGCCTCACCGGAGATGGGCAACACCCAGCAGGAGACTCCCCACCGTTGGATCGTTGAAAGAACGAACTTCAAAGCTCTTGATGCGCATCCAACGGACGACATGTACTTTGTCCCGAGGTGGGTTTCCGGCCCAATTGCTCCAATTCCAAACAAGACTCGACGCGTGGCAATTCGAGGCCTAAATTACGATGATGACCCCGTGATGTCCGAAGACGCATGTTGGGTCTCAATCATATTTTGCCAGCTCATCAGATGTATACACATTCCATCGCGGAGTTAGCCGATTATACTGATCCGATTTGATTTAATTTAATTGGAATCCGAATCCAATACGGGAGGGACGACCGAGGGCATCATCGTAAATATAAGCAGCGCCGGGGTCAACATCCTTGGAGCAGGTCAAAATTGGATTCCGAACGCAAACGATCGTGCCGGCAACTACGACCACGGAAGGGAACGGCTAATTTATTTGGGAGGGGGGGCGGGACGAGGGAGCTGAGCCGTCGTCTCCGCTTCCTTCGTCGTTGCGATCACGACGAAGCAAGCATCGGTGTGGAGGGGGAAAGCCGGCGTGGGTCCCCCTCGTCGCTTCGTGCGGCGCCACCACCGGGGCGCGAGATTGCCACCACCTTCAAAACCAGAAGAAAGAAGAGGCCTAGGAGATTGGTTATACATGGAGGCAAGACAAATAGGAGGAGACTACTCGAACATTATATTATAAGCAGACATGCTTGGCATTGGATAAACACATGGCCGAAGTTTAGAACAGGATTCTGCGCCGAGGGACTCCGGTGACTTGCTCGCCGTATCTCCCACAACATGCAACAACTAAATAATAATAGAACATGCACAGTTCTGGTCATTGAAGTGAAGGAGCAGGAGGCATATGCTTGCTTGACTTCTGAACAGATGTGGTATTTCTCTATTTGAAGTGGCAACGGGGTGCTCGCTCACTTTGTCAGCACTGCATCTATTGGCGCATTACGCCAGGAACCAGATAAAAGGAAACGTCAAAGATCACAATGGCAGGATGGCTTCTTCCTTCGAGACTCTGATGGTACACAACACCACAGGGTGGCTTTCTCACAACTCTATATAACATCACCCTTCTTCTCCGACCAGAATCGACCTTTGCTGTCCGTCCATTAACAAACGACTTCTCCAGCTGGTGTTTTGGGCACCGGTGAACCGGCGCAAGCAAGCCGCGTGGTGTGAAGAAGACGCTGTTGAGCTATCCCTGTTAGAGCTAGCCCCAGGAAATTACCACACGGTAATTTGGCAACGCAACAAAGACAATAAATAGAAAAATAAAAGAGGAGACAAGGACACCAGAATTTACGTGGTTCGGAACGGACTTAAGCTGGTTTTGCCTAAGCCGTGCGGCACCAATGCGTATCATGAAAGGTCGACCTACCCGGAAATCTCCTACAATCCCTTAGGACCTACAAAAGAGAAGACGGAGAGAAAGCGCTTTCACACGGGATCATGAAGCCACTCTTTTAGTAAACACTTTATAGCCGATGCACATTCCAACAAGGGATATCACAAGCTCGGAAACGATTTGCACAACAAAGGTATAAAATTGGTCCACTCTGAGGCCAAATTCTATTACAAGTAATCCTCCGCCAGCGTACTTTATGTACAAGCCTACAATGCTGTCGTCAAACTCACTCAAATAGGGCATTTTGCCTTTGGCACGCCCTTTACAAGCTTACAAGTGACAACCAACAAAAGGGACACGGACAAGCACAAGCATTACACCGAACAAGCGCGTTTACAATTTTGTCGTGACATTCTCCCCACTTAATCCTTCGACGTCCTCGTGAAGCCTTTCTTGACGACGCTGCAACTTCTTTTCTTTGTTGGATCTTGATCTTACGCTCTCTTTGCGATCGCCCCTTGGCTCCCATTTGTTCTCCGCTTGTTGTTGAGTCGTCGAACTTTATTCGCCGTCTTCTTTGCTTCAACTGATGACTCGACTTTGGTGTGGGGTTGGCAAAGTTGTCTTGATCCTTGTTGGTTCTTGCGGATTCATCGATGAAGGAAAAGACCATCTTTGATATGCGCCGATCTTCAAATTCTTCTTGTCTCTTGAACTGGATAGATGCTTTGTTGGAGCTTTAACGCATCACCTCGCAACCTTGAAAGTTTACAAGTCCTTCCTTCGCAAAATTTGCCCATGAATCTTCTTCCACTTAGTTTGTCTTGAAGGGTCTTCACATCTGCGAGCTCCTCTGTAGGATAACTAAGAGAGCAGAATGCGGAGTTCCGCCCATTCTCTCGAGTTGAGAAGGCAAAGGTTACTTGTCTTCGCCCGCCTCCTCGAGTTTGTACTTCGTGCGTCAAAGTAGTTCTGGAATTCGCCGCTCTTAGCTCACACTTCCGAAGCACTTGAAGTGTTTGCAATCCTTCTTGTTGAGTCGCTCATTGTGATTCACCTTCTCATTGCCATTGAACTTCGGAATGCAAGAAGTTATCACTCCAACTTGGAGTAAGTCTCGATAGGTTTGGTCGCCTTTGGGATTGTGCCGCCTTCTCCATCATTTCATCGCCGACTCCTCCGAGTAGTAAAGGTGCAAAGACTGCCAGCGTCTTATCTGCTCCGATCCTTGGTCATGCACTCTTGCATCGACAGAAGTCCTTCACTCACGGCTATCGATGGAAATGCGTGACATTGGTCTTACGAAGTTCTCACGGCCTTCGCCCTTGACCTTGTCTTGGTACATGGAGTTTGCCAAAGCATTCTCCTCCTCCACGGCCCATATCACGACCAAGTGCTCTCCTCTAAGAGAGCAAGGGATTGATGACTCCTCGGAAGTCCGCTTCGGCGGTACCATGGCACGCGACGCCTTGATGGCACTACTATCCGTTGTCTCGCATCTGCATCCCTTCTTCGTGATCGGTAGATCTGCCTCTGTGACATTGTGACACCCTACGAGTTCACCTTCAATCTAACAGATGATTGATATTGGGTATTGAGTCCCATTGGACTCGTCATTGCTTCCACGCCCTATTCCGGCCCCACGCTTCAACACCTCTGTGTTCTCTCGGCGATTAAAGTCGATGGAAATCTGATTGCAACTCCCATGTGTGGCCACCGCCACTCATGTTGTAGGACTTGCACCATTACATTCTCCTTAGCTTCATTGGCTGATGTTCGCTTACTCGGCCTTGTCCTCGACTTGCCGGGCTCCCTTAAGCGAAATGTGAGCTCAAGTAGTTCCACTCTTCGGCCAGGACTCGATCATACCTCTGTATGATCCGGTCCCCAAATGGGACTCCTGGTATTTGCATCCGAACTTCTTCCTCGAGAGTGCACAGCCCCATAAGGCGATGTCCAAGGCTTCCATTGATGCAACATTCGGTGCATGCACGGAAGACCCACCTCTGCGGTACCATGGCACTTTGCTTGAATCCATAGCTCTTCTTACCGTCGTGTTATTCACCAACTTGGAGCTCCTTGTCGCGCTCCGGTCATATTTCCGGATGACCATGTCCCTCACAGGATATCTTTGTGTGTGTCGTCTTGCCACGAACCATTCCACCCCGATCCCTGCATCATGTCGCCTCCTGGTGACATCTCCTGCCTTCTCGATCCACTGTGGTATGAACTCGGCTGCGATATCTCCGTGTGTGGACTCGCCAACACATCGCGCAGGCCTTCGCCGGCCGATTCATTCGCTTCTTTGGCAATCGACTTCGTCCACCCACTCTCGGGTCACACTCGGACGAAGGCTAGCCCTAGGACGATCCATCGCCTAGCGGCTCCTACGAAGTCTCGACTTCATTTGAAATAGGTGCACCATTATGCGGATCACGGGACTCGCCCCTACCAAAGACAATCTCGCTGCGCACCGCTTTCCTCATGGCAACTTGAATAGCAACACTGTGGCATATTCTTCAAGAGTAGCTGTCTCTGCATCCTCTTGCCCCGTGCTAAGGCCTTTTGACACCAACTTTGCCTCAGCAAACTGCGTCACCTTAGAATCTCCACCAAGTGCTTTATCGAGATAAGATGTTTGTGCCTCGAAGCTTCGCCGTCTTTGGCACCATGCAAGATGAGTTTGCTCCATCGAATATGAAACCCATGGAACGACATGATCCGATTCTTGCCTCGGCAAGAGTCCATGTCCTTGACCTTGTGTAAGGAAAGCACTAAGCCTCCGCTCCATGTTCCGTCTTCAAAGCCAACTCCCTTCACGCGATTTGGGTACTTCACCAAGTCTTCCCCAAGTTGTTCTGCTTCTCGATTAGCATTGGATTAATGGTGGCCCGCCCACCATTCCACGGGTCAGCCCTCGGTTGAGTCCGAACTCACGGTCGGCTCTTAGTGTGCCTTCACTTTGTGTTGCCCTGGGTTGCTCCCCCATTTGATCTCGCTATGCGTCCACCAACGCATTGCCACTTGCGAGATCATACGATGACTCCTCATCGCTCACTCGATCCCTCGAGCTCTGTCTTGAGGTACTCCTCAGCGATTCATTGCACCAGATTCACACGGAGGCGGGACTTATCCCTCTGGATATCGCCCGTCGGAGCAACATCTCTCTTCGCATCCTTCCCTCTGGAAGTTTTGGAGACCACCGTCCCCTTGGACTACTCCGCCTTTCTTTGAACAAAGCGTGCCCAATTTGCCTTCGCAAATGCACCTTTGTATTAGTGAGGACCAATACTCGACCACTTTGCACCCCTCGGGTCTAGCAACATCTTTGCACTGTTGCACATTTCAGCTTCATACGAAAGTATCACGCACATGCCGAAGAGAAAGTTTCAATGCTCCATGGCGCCGACCTTGCCGCCTTGGGATGGCTACAGACGATCCATCGTCGCATGCAAGACCTTGCATGAGTATCGAATTCCTTGAGTTTGCAATTCCTCGAGCTCTTTGAGCTTTGCACAACTCTTTCGATCATGAACAACCCACGCAAACGCGGTCTCATCCTTGGCTAAGCACCCCGCCTCGAGCACCGTCAAGTTTGGGTGTCGATGTCGAGCCACCTTTCGAACTCAGCCATCCCCACCTTTTTGTGCGCTCGCAATTCTTCTTAGCTTGTCCTCGTGGTGCGACAAGGTCCCCACGTTTGCATGCTAAGTGTTTCTAAGTGAGCTTGTCCGCTCGATACCATCGTCACGGACTTATTTGGTTTTTGCCACTGGCCGTGCGGCACCAATGCGTATCACCGCAAGGTCACCTACCCGAAATCTCCTACAATCCCTTAGGACCTACAAAAGAGAAGACGGGACGAGAAAGCGCTTCACACGGGATCATGCAAGCCACTCTTTTAGTAAACACTTTATAGCCAATGCACATTCCAACAAGGGATATCACAAGCTCGAAGCGATTTGCACAACAAAGGTATAAAATTGGTCCACTACTCTGAGAATTCTATTACAAGTAATCCTCGACGCGTACTTTATGTACAAGCCTACAATCAAATTGTCAAACTCACTCAAATAGGGCATTTTGCCTTTGCACGCCCTTTACAAGCTTTACAAGTGACAACCAACAAAAGGGACACGGACAAGCACAAGCATTACAGAACAAGCGTTTACAATTTTGTCAGTGACACTCGTCCCACAGACGAAAGGAGGAGCAAATCTTTACTAACAGAGACAATTACAAGCCTTAGGAAATTGTTCCTAGGCCATAAAAACCTTCAACTACTAAACAAGAAAAGCCCAAAAGTTTAATATGGACTTAATGAAATTAAGTCAAGCGGCTTTTCTTGTGATACTAATGGTGCATCCAGTGCATCGTCTTGAAGCTTAGACCCCTTTTATAGCATCAATAGGGGATAGAAATTCTGGTTTTCCGATGTGGGACTAAAGGACTTGCCAAACTAACAAATCTCCACCTTGGCATGTCCCAACAAAATTTGCTCCACCTTCTTCACAAAAGCCCCAACGGGCAATCATCAACAATAAATACCAACTAAGTCCAAGCCTTTGCTTGAACTTGTAAACCGGAAGAGGCCGTAAGTATATCAACTGGATTGTCCTTCGTATGAATTTTTCGAACAAGGACCTTTCCCTCAACAATGGTATTATCACAACAAAGCTGCATTTGAGTAGGTAGTAGGTTCACTAACTCCACGTTTCTTCTGCAACAAACAAAGCATATGCAACCAAATTTGCATATCTTTGTGGTGGTCGAATATTTCTCGTGGTCTATCCTTGGCTATGGAATATTGCTCTTCTTTACGGAACATCTTTATCGTGAGACTCGGGAGAATCGAAGTGACTCTTTTCGCTTCCCAAAAATGCAGTGTTCAGGAAATCCAATGGCCCATGCTTTGTCCAGGAAAGAAGACCCTTTTGCTTAATATGCTCAAACCTTTTTTAATTTGACAATGATGATGATGGCGAGATCAGCCCGATCTGTGTGTGAGTTCCTGCAAAATATACAAACTACCGGACCTACAAGCTTTCATAACAATAAGGGCATTTCTAGAAACTTTCATAACTCCACCTTCAATTTGTGTATTTGCACCCAAGAGCCTCTAAGGCGCTAAAGAGATGAGATTCTTTTTCAAATCGGGAACATGTCTAACATTAGTGAGCGTCCTCACAATACCATCATGCATTTTAATTGAATTGTGCCTCTACCAATAACATCACATGCGGCATTATTGCCCATCAAAATAATTCCACCATTACAAGATTCATATGTGGAAAACAAATCCCTATTGGGACACATGTGATAAGAACAACCCGAATCTAAAATCCATTCATTTTTAGACCTTGTCCGTCATCCGTAGCAAAGAAAATATTTCCAAAATTCTCATCAACCGCAACACTAGCTTCACGGACTTCGATAGTTTTCTCGACAATTTTTCTTTTGCTTTAATTTATTTTTCAATTTAAAGCAATCACCTTAATATGCCCCATTTTATGACAATATCTGCACTCAAATTTTATATTTGGATTTAGATCTAGATTTAGATCTACTCTTGTCAAATTCTCTTTTATCGTTCTACCCACGACAACTGGACCTCTCGGCTGATTTCCTCTATTCTCCCCAGTGATATCCCTATCAATCTGCTCCTTAGATTTTAATGCAGATTTAATTTCATGATATGAAATTGTTTCTTTTCCATAAATCATTGTATCACGGAAAAACTTAAAGGATTGGGGGAGAGAACACAAAAGTAACAGGGCCTTATCCTCATCATCAATCTTTGCATCTATATTCTCCAAATCCATAACTAAGGAATCAAATCTATCAAGATGTGAGATTATAGATGTACCTTCAATCATCCGAAGCATATACAAACTCTGCTTCAAGTAGAGACGGTTCTCACTTTGTCCTCTTCATATACAAGGCTTTAAGCTTGTCCCACATGCTCTTTAGCCGTAGTCTCGTAGCTACCTCAGTAAAACCTCATGAAAGATTTAGAATAATACTAGATCGGGCCTTCTTATCCATACCTGCAAAATCTTCCTCTGACATACCATCTGGAATTTTCTCAGCTCCCTGTAGTGCCAAATCAACTCCGTCTTGAACCAGAATGGCCTCCATCTTGAGTTGCCACATGCCGAAGTTGACATTTCGTCATCGAATTTCTCGACAACAATCTTTGTTATTGTCATTGTTGCCAAAAGATCCCAAAACCAGGCTCGATGCAGTTTGTTAGAGCTGGCCCAGAAATTACCACAGGGTAATTTGGCAACCCAATAAGACAATAAAAAGAAAAATAAAAAAGAGGAGACAAGGACACTGGAATTTCGTGGTTCGATTCGATTGACCTACGTCCACGGACGAAAGGAGGAGCAAATCTTTACTAACAGAGACAATTACAAATGCCTTAGGAAATTGTTCCTAGGCCATAAAAAACCTTCAACTACTAAACAAGAAAAGCCCAAAAGTTTAATATGGACTTAATGAAATTAAGTCCAAAGCGGCTTTTCTTGTGATGCCTGTGGTGCATCTGGTGCATCTGTCTTCGAAGCTTAGACCCCTTTTTATAGCATCAATAGGGGATAGAAATTCTGGTACGCCAAACTAACAATCCCTCCCTTCTTCGACGAAGCTGTTGTGCTGAAATGTTTAGTATATGGATGTTCTATGACGCTTGCTCTGATCTGGGTTTATGCTTAAGCTTGGCGTCAAATTCAGAGCGAGGTACCTTCCCCAAAGCTGCACAGACATGCCTCCATAACTTCTACTGTTCTGGAGAACAATTCAAAACAGAGAAACCACCGGCAGCTTCTCGAATCAAGTATGACAAGTCACCCGGCCATGAGAGAGAGAGAGAGAGAGACTTGACCGAGTAAAATCTACATCACCGCATGCGCCATAAGATTACTGGAAAAATAACATGATAGGGTTTGTTGTTTCCACAGAAGCATTTCTTCAAACACCATGGCGAAACATTGACTATAACTTGTCATCACTTTCCTTCGGACAGTGATTTCGTTGACCTTCCTTTCCGCCACTGTCTTTGAATCTACCGATACATCTGAAGCTAACAAATCATCCGGATGAGTTGTACGGTTGCTGATTAACGCACAGAGGAAGAGGTCCCTCTTACCATTAACGCGCTTCGGCCCAAGTCCACCTGGGTGATGAAGCAGCACTTGGTGGAAGTGACGTGGTTGCAGGGGCCACGTCGTCCTGGAAACTCGTCAAGGTGACACGATCCTTCTCGTAGGAAGATTTGTTCCACTGGCAAGGCCCGCACGAGGGAGCCTCGTCGCATCCAACGCGGCTTGGATCCCCGCACTCATAGCAACGGTCACATGACGGCGCAGATCTCGTTTCAAGTTGCACCTCCCAAGTCAAAACCCATTCAAACGCCGACACCGCCAGCCGCATCCGAATCCATATGCCAACTAAAGGGAATCCCAAAAATATCGACCTTCCATCAAGTCCGGCCTCGCTTCAGGAACCTTTCCATGGGGAAGGAGGTGCAATGATTTCCATGCACAGAGTGCTATAATTAAGACCCCACGCAGCAGCGATTCATAATACAGCAGCTCACGTTTGTGGGGCAGTCACCGCAGCAGCAGAGCCTCTGGCCACACTCGCCTCTCCAAGAGAAGAATGCAGCGCCAATCCCTGGGATCGCCCGGCCCCGCCGTGGGGGCTGGGAAGGAGGAGAAACGGAGGAGCATCAACGGCGCCGCCGGATCTGCGGTTGCGGCGCCGCCCGAGAAGCCGGAGGCGGCCTTCGATGCGGACAAGCTGATCCGGACGAGCACCAGGGCGGACAGGTCCATCCACCTCATCCCCGTCTTCACCATCCTCTGCCTCGTCGTCCTCTACTTCTTCTCCCACGAACCCTCCCACGCAGGTCGGTCACCCCCCAGGTTCATTTCCTCTTGATCCCCTCCTCACCTGCGCCTTTGCCCCTAATCTCCTGCGTCTTCCTGCCTTTTCGGCTTCAGATCTGCAAACCTTCAGCGGCTCCGCCCTCCGCTTCGACACCAGAGGTACAATGCTGCCCTCCTCCTCCCTTCTCTATGCATGCCTCGTTCCTTTCTGCGATCCGTCTTCCTCTTCTTTCAGATGCGGTTTCGGCGACGGAGAAGGGAGACGTGACGTCAGCGATTCACGAGAGCCATCGGGGAATGAAGGCATCGGCGGCGGCGAGGCGGCTGCGCCACCGAAAGCTCAAGAGCACCTAGCTCTCCCCTGGTTCCTCTGGGGATTAGCTGAAGCTCTATCTTAATTGATTTGCTGGTTAAGAGCGGATTTTCCCACAAATGTCTGATAAGGGAAGCACTAATTCGTAATTAGTGCTTTCCATCTCTTCTTTTCCCTTTCTTTTCCGGTTAGATTTCCCCCAGTTTGGAGCAGAGGATTTTGTTTGGTAGAGGCTGTTCGTTTTATCCAGCCAGCTAAAAAGATAGCATATCTCGAGGAATCCGCAAAGAAATAAAATATTGATCCACTGTTCATCTGTCGGTAGTAGTAATCCTCTTCCAAAGCATGCTTATCTTGTGGTTGTCCATTTGCCTTAACGTGATGGAGTAATTAGATTCGATCGGGCCTTTCCCAGAAGCCCAGAGAAGCGACGGCCTAATATCCAACACAAATCCTACTATTTAGTGCACTCGCAGTTCTACGAGCTAATGCTTGTGGTCAGCCTGGAACGATGAAAGGGTGCCAAAGTAATCGACGACTTCTCCGGAGCTCTTCCTGTGTTGTTGTGTGGCGAACGACGAGGAATCCACTGGTGGAAATAAATCTTGAGTGAACATTTTAAAGATTTCATTAGGAGTCTATCGATCAAATGGCATGGTTTCACAACGGATCATCTGCGAGTTTGGAGGCCATAGATGATCTCTCTCCTGATGCATTGGTTCAGCTGGGAGAAGCGCCGGGATGATGAAGCCTGCAACTTGTGATGTCTGTTGGCTGAGACAAGGACACCCATTCAGCATTATGCAGGCTCTCACAGTGCGTTTGCGTGGAGATCAAGAAAGGCCTCGACCTCTTTAATCACCACGGAATAGTTTATGAGAGCTCTGCATGCCTGAAAAGATCTTACGAGTTGGAGCCCACGAACGCTCCTTGCATGTTTGAGCAAACGAACAAGCTCGTTGATCTCATCGTTCTTCAATCGGTCAAGTCGTCGATGTCGTATGGCAATCCCTGTCACTTCGAAGCGCCGATGCAGATGGACTAGCTTCCACGGTTTCCCCAAATGATTGAAGAGACAAAGCATGCGGTGGTTCTTTCATCCCGAGTCCGAAGCATTTTTAGCTGCTGCTTCTTTATTTGCTCATGTATCTATTCGGTCAGGAGATAGATTTGATGTGATACGACATGTTCTTTTCTCCTTTCGTCACTCCCGAATTCCTCCGCCTCCTCCCTTCGGTGGTGTGTTTAGATCAGAGTTGCCGAAAAGCTTGATTGCTTGCTGGAACAGGAGAAGTTCACAGGGCATCTCTGCAAGAGAGCTTTTCCTTTGAGAATGACAACCTGCTGCTTCTTTCAATGTGACTGTTCATGTACCCGGAAAACAAGGTCTATTTCGGGAGCCATAAAATGCTACAGCCGAAGAGGAAGTGCTTTCCCTCTCCACTCCACCACCAGATTTCGCAGAGGTGGAAAGGGGTAAGCAATGCCCAAAGCTGGGCAAAGCATGCCGGATTAGGGTTCCTATAAAAAAGAACACATGGAAAGAGACGGACCGAGATCGATCGTTCCAAATATGCGAAAGTCCACATTAGCTTTTCCAACAGATTAAAACATCAGCACCCACTCATTCCTCCTCCCAACAGGAAGTAGAGCTGGAGAAGCCAACAAGCACAAAATGGTCAAGTATGTAGCTTGTAAGAAACTTCATGTGCTGGTGATTCTCGACTGGTTTTACCATCGTTGGCTGATGCAGATGTTGCAGACGCAATTTCCCATGAAGCATGAAGAAAGCAGAGACTAGCGCTGCGGGTTCTACCTGCCCAAAATGCTTGGCTTAAGAATGGAGATGGAACCTCGAACCACACTCCACCTTAGCCGCCAGTAATGACACATAGGGCAGTTCCATTTCACCGCCCCAGCCAATCTAGCTAACCTGCTCACTTCTGGTTCTTCAAAGACGAAGATCTTACACCAGTAATGGCACGAGTCAAAAGGTTACTTTTTGAGATGGTTATGTCACTGGAGAAGAAAGCAATGTTCCTATCCATCGAAGCTTTTACTCCGGTAGAACAAGTGTCCAGGTTGGTGACAAAGGCCACCCAACTTCACTTGCCGATATCTTTAGCAAGCAAGAACACGGTGGGAGTCTCCAAGTTTTCCCGGTGGCTTATTGATCAAGTCAATGATACGATGATAGATTTCATGGATCCTCGATGACGAACTCCACCCAAAAAAGAACAGTCTTTTCTTGTAACGAGAGGCGACCTTCGTACGTTCGGCAATGGATAACAAAATCGAATGCGCTTTTCTTCTCCATCTTTGCGTTTTGTTCAGAGTCGGAGCGAGAGATGGGAGTTGGGAAGCAACAGTTCTGATGACGCCATTGATGTTGAAGAAGAAAGGAATCCACCAACCAAAACAAAGGGAGTCCATCGGTTGTTATCGGGGTAATAATTAGTAGACGAGAGAAGAAGAAGAAGCAAGAAATCGATTGGTCCAACATAATTAAAATCTCAGTTCTTCACCTGATTAGTTTGCTTAGCTCACATTTTGAGATGTGGCTGCGGAGAGGAACACAGTTGCATACATAAATCACATGCTGCGTATGAGGAGAAATCTGTCGGATTAGTAGCAGTCAACGTTGCCTTCTTGCTTGCTGCTGGCAAAAACATGGTTGAACTATCACCATTTGTTTGATGGCAACTTGACCTAATCTCTGATCTGTTTTCCTGCTTCCGTGCACTCCCCTGAAACCTCTCCCCCGCAGTCCAAAGGCTGCCTTGTTGTCCAAGCGACCGGACCTGTTAGATTTTTCGTATCTGTATCCATCCTACGTGTAACGATTTCATGCATGTATACGGCCTGCGCATGAGATGTACGTTTGTGTAGAAAGCGCATGGATCAAGTGAGCACAAACCTGAAAGCATATGATATGGTTGCATTGACCGAGTGAAATGGTGGTCAGACTTGGAACGCTATATAAGGCCGAGACATCTCCAAGCTAATCTCACCTACTCGACCTTCGCTGTCCCTCCTCTTCGAGGCGAGCTTAAGACAGCGTTGCAGGAAAAGATGGGGAGGTCCCCCTGCTGCGACGAGATTGGGGTGAAGAAGGGGCCATGGACGCCGGAAGAGGACAAGCAGCTGGTGGAGTACATCCAGCGGCATGGCCATGGGAGCTGGCGGAGTCTGCCGAAGATGGCCGGGCTGAACCGGTGCGGCAAAAGCTGCCGACTCCGGTGGACGAACTATCTCCGTCCTGACATCAAGCGGGGGAAGTTCTCGGAGGACGAGGAGCGGATGATCGTCCACCTCCACTCCATCCTTGGAAACAAGTACAGCCGGACCAGAGGTCTGCCTCTTCTCCTGTATAGCTAAACCAGAGGTGTGAAGAGCTTCTGCTAATTCATGCAGGTGGTCCACCATTTCCAAGAGTCTCCCGGGAAGGACGGACAACGAGATCAAGAACTACTGGAACACCCATCTCAAGAAGAAGCTCCTCCTCATGGGGATCGACCCCGTCACCCACACACGAAGAACCGAGGTCGACCTGCTCACGATCCTTCCTGCTCTCCTTGCTGCCGCCGCCAACCTTGGAGACCTGGGCCACCCATTGAACAATGCTCTCCGGCTTCAAGCAGATGCCGTGCACTTGGTCAGGCTCCAAACGCTCATCCAAGCCTTGAGCGCTGTTGCTCCGAGCATGGATGCCATGAACCGCTTGAGCTCCGCCTCCCTCGGCACCTGCTATCAGTTTGATGACTCCCAGCTGAACCAGCAACTCGAGGAGCTTGCCAACGTCCCTCTCGCCCAAGTAGCTACTGGTTTCTCGTGTTTGGCCAGTCCATTCGAGGAACAGGAGACGGTGACACACCCCGAGGGCTCGTCCGTCACGGCAGGAATCAAAACGGAGGGCCACAATGGCATGACCAACCCGGTGTCCGGCTCCTTAGCCGCCACAACAGCCCTTTCCACCCATTCACCGGTTCCATTCCCCCAAGAGAGGATGGCCACGGACTGCATGCAAGACCCAATCAGCTCGCCTGCTTCAATCCCGTTCCAGGATTGGTACGGACTAAGCGCAGGCGGATCTAACGACGACATGATCTGCTGGAAAGACATTCTAGAGTAAGCAACCTACCTTCCATTTTATGCCGGCGAAGAATCTGTGCCCTCCACCAGTTGCTGCACCACGCTAGCTAACATCGTGCTCATCTGCTGCAGCAAAATTTCGTGGGCAAGCGGATCATAATCGTCGGCCTGTAGGCGACACAAGAAGAAAAGTATTTCCAACTTTTTTCGCTGTACAATCAAACACACAAACTATGTACCAAAGATTGGCATCACATTGTTCCCACCGTCTGTAATATGTGATTTACCCACACATAAATCTCTTTCTCGACGTTCAGCGTTTCCAGATTGTCTTATCGGTTTGTCAGAAATTTTTAGGATCCAGAAGTGTAGATGAAGCTACCGATGATTAGGTTAGTTGGAGTAGGAAGTAGCTCGTGGCATGAAGTTGATGTCTTCTGAGAAGGACAGCATCGATCTGGAAATGGAAGGGTCGACATTACTGTGCTCAGTGATGGCATCAATTCCCCAGAGCCTTTTGTGTGAGGGAAGCTACGAAATTATTGAAGCCTCAACTCAATGATTTGGTCTCTGCGAAACAGCAGATTGTGAGTAAGCGATGGCCATTCTTTATCTTTTCTTTGCTATGTGTACAATGGCACTTGTTCCTGCAGCCATGGAAACAAAAAAAAAGTCCAACATTAGTTATCAATTAGGTAAGGCTGATTTCTTTGGCCATAAGCCATTGACTGCTACAGCTCCTGCTCCTGCAAGAAGTTAAAATTAGTTATCATTATTATTTATCGATACGCAACCAAAAGAAGTTATCGTAAGACATCCATTTTGTCACGATCCGAGTCTCATGAGTAGCTATCGTCTTAATTATGTTAATACTAAAGCACGGAGTCAAGATTCTAATAAATCAATTTTAATCTTAAAATACTTTTTGACACGAGATTAAATCAAGGCGGATTATCAAGTGCTTTTCGATACGAGATTTAATGTGATTTTAATTTTAATGACTTCTTATATTATGAAGTACTAAGGATTAAAAGGTTAATGAAGTGGTGACTTCTTATACTATGAAGTACTAAGGATTAAAGAGAGAGAGAGAGAGCATGACATTTAGTAGGTAAAACAGGGCAATGTCAAACAACTAAATTACCTACCCTCAAAGAATAATAGATATGAGTCCAACCTAAAACTTAAATGTCATTACATCACCAAGGACAGAGAACCTGCTGGTTCATTGGTTGATGCCATTAGAGTTCCAGCCTAATTTTCATTGTTTTCTGGCTGCTGGGATCAAGAGATGATTGACATAACAGGAGCTGATCGAGTTAAGGTTGAACAGCTAATCAAAGTTGTTCTTGGAAGGCACAATAGTCATCTCTGAAAATTCAGTATGTTGATGTTGGCGTCCAGGTTCTGTGCTTGCTTGGAAAGTTAGAGTTCCAAAAGATGAACCATAGTTGTTGAAACCATGGATTAGGTTTGTAGCTTTGTCCAGTATTAATTCATCCGAGCAGATGTGAGCAGATGTCTTGTTTTCTTTGTTCTACGTTTATTTTTATAATTAGTATTATTTTTCTCTTTCTCCGATGCGGTGTTCCTCGTCGAAAAGTTTCTATATGTTCGTTCCATGCTTCTCTCATCTTTATATTGGACTAAATTATATTTTTGTTTATTTTTTCTTGGAAGGACAAGGAAACATTGGCGTCCTTCCATTGCAATTGCAAAACCTTCTTTTTATCATATTAACAAATTGGAATTTGATTTCTCTCTCTCTCTCTCTCTCTCTCTCTCTCTCTCTCTCTCTCTCTCTCTCTCTCTCTCTATTTTAAGGTTCTGGCATCACTGAGACTGGACGTTTCCTCTCCACCATCATTGCAGACTGGTAGCACATGAACGTCGCAACAATTGCGTCCTACCTTCCACTCTTCGGCCAATCATAGATGCAACACCTGCAACTCTTGGATTGGATTCTTCCATATGTCAACATCGAGCTCAATTCAAAATGGATTGCATGAACTCCACATTCCCAAGTTTGGGCCCTCTTATTTGTTGTTTTTTTTTTTTTTTCTCTTCTACTTTTTAGTTCATGACCAAGATAAGACATTCAAAAAGATTTGGACAGCTTATAAATAAGCCAATGGATACATTGTGGGATGAGCATTCTTCTAACATGATTTGATGCAGCATAACACATGAACTGGTTTCCAATGCTCAACTGGTATGACAGAACAAGTAATCCAACTCTTTCATGAGAACCAAATCAGTGAAACAAGGGGTCTGAAAGAAGACCCAAATTTTGGCTCACTGGACACAGAAGCAAACAATTTCCGATACAAGCACTATATATATAACCCACAGACCATCATCAAACTATTACAAGCATCTCAAACCATCTCAACTATTACAAGCTTCTACTTATGGTTGCTCTTCTTTTTCAGTAGGCTCCCAAATTTCTGCATGAAAGCCTTCTTCTTCTTTTGCTGCAGCTGCTGCTTATCGGGCGAGGACGCCCCGTTTTCGATGTTATCTGTTGCCAATCCGAATGCCGCGTCAAAGCTAACACCATCTGTCTTTGAGTCCAACTCATCATATGTCGACTCGGTCTCGTGCTCCCTATCTGTCGACAAATCCTTGTCCGTTGTCTTGCCATTTTCCCATGTCTTACCTCCCGCATCTAATGGTTGTTCCTCTTGAGCACTGTTGTTCGTCTTCTCTTCTTCCGATACTCCTTTATCCATGCTGTGTTCCTCGGGCTTCTGTGATGGGGCTTCTGATTCTGGTTTCTCTTCTCCATCCTGATCATCTGTGTTTTCCTCCAAGGGATCAACTGAGATTGTTCGATCAGACTGCTTTGAGTTGCTTGATATTTCCCCATTTTCCTCGGGCTTCTTGGCTGTGGCCTCAGAGAGCATATGAGAGAGTTCTTTGACCTTCTCCAGAGCTGCAGTTTCTCGGATTCTGAGGTCGTCATTCTCCTGACTTATATTTTGCAGTTCATTTTCTTTGTCCAATAACATCTCCTTCAGCAGCAAACTCTCAGCCTTAGCTTCTTCTGCAACAATGTTGGCAGCATTTGCCTCGGACTCCAAATGCTTAAGCTTATCCAACAGCCGGAGTTCCTCTTCTTTCGCAGCTGATACTCTGAGTTCTGCTTCTTTCAGCGAGTCAGTTATCTTGTCCACATCTGTTTTCATGGTGATAATTTCCTCCTCCGATCTCTTGATAGAACTCACGAAATCAAGCGCTTTTGAGTCCCACGCAGATCTCGAATTTTCGAGCTCCATTTCAAAACATTGAACAGTATCTTGAAGACAAGCTATCTCATGTTTTGCTTTTTCCAGCACTACGTCATAATTTTCTTGATTTCTTTCGATGGTCACCTTCAACTCCTCTATCTGAGCATGAGAATTCTTCAGCTCAGATTGCTTGATTAGGAATTTTTCTTGTGTTTCACGTGCTTCTGTTGATACTTCATGCAATGCTGAAGCCAAGCCTTCCATTGCCTTCTTAACTTTCTCAAGTTCGGACTGAGTGATATCAAGGTCACTTTCCAATTTGTTCTTCTCCTCTGTCAAGCTCTGAATGTTTAAAGTAGCCATCTTCTCGTTGCTCTGAGCATGAATTTTTGCCTCTTCCACAATCTGAAGCTCAGATTTTAGAACCGCAATCATCTTTCCCAATTCTGCTGCTTCCTGTTGTGCTATATCAAGGTGCTGACTTGATTCATCAAGTTCTGTTTTGTGCCTAGCAACATCAAGCTTCAAAGATTCCACCTGACCTCGAAGAGCAGCGACTTCACACTCTTTGTCCTGCAAGACTGCATTGCTCTCCTCTAGCTGTTTCGTAGCAGAAGCAAGAGTCTCTGATGATGTTTTTCTCAACTCATTTGCTTCGTCCAGTTGAACTTCTAACAGCTCGGTCTTCTTTTTCCACTCATCCATTAGATGACTTGCATCTGATTCAGCCTTCTTTGCATCAGTGACCTCAATTCTAAGCCCCTCGATTAATGTTCCCAACTCCACCAACCTGCTCTCAGCAGCTTTTGCTTTCTCAAGCTCACTTTTCAATTCAAAGACCTCGGATTCTAACTCCATTTTGGAGTCAAGCACTGCTTCAAGATGGGTAATTTCACCTGAGAGGAGCTCCAGCTTCACTGCATTCGCTTCAGCAGTCTTTGTCGACTCACAAGCCTGGCTCAGGGCAGTGTTCTTTGCGTCTATTGCCAACGTAAGTTCATGTTTCAGCTTTTCGAGTTCCTCTGTAGCCGAAAGCAATGCGGCAACGTCCAAGGCGTGGTGGTTTTCAATGCTTTCAAGCTTCTTCTGCCAGTCTTCTTCTCTTTTCTGGGCACTCTTGATGCTGTCCTGCTCCAACTCACTTGCACGAATCTTGTGGGTTTCCAGAGCATCCTCCGCTCTCTTCTGAGCAGCAAGACTCTCCTTGAGTTTCTCATTTTCTTCATCGGCCAACCTCTTGACCTCATTTAATTCCTCAAGAATGTGGGTCTTCTCGATTTCAACAGAAAGCAATTGTTCATTTATCTTCTTCAAGTCCTCCTGAGCTAAGTTTAACTGAGCTTGTAGATCGATTCCCTTCTCGACTAGCTCTGAAGCTTCATTGTTCTTAGACTCCAGAGTCGAATCAAGCAAGGTTTTCAGGCGGCTAACTTCCCTGGACAAGAGTTCCACCTTGTCTGCATTGATCTCAGCGATCTTCATTGCATCATCAGCGTGAATCAATGCACTGTTCTTTGCTTCGGTCGTCATCGCCAGTTCTTGCTTCACCCTCTGGAGCTCCTGAGTCGTGGCGACCAGCGCCGCAACATCCACAGCATGCTGGTTTCGGACAGTATCAAGCTCCTTCTGCCGTTCCTCTTCCCTCTTCTGTGTGGCCTCGATACCGGCTTGCTCCAATTCATCTGCCCGGAACTTGTCAATCTCTGCAGCTTCCTCCGCTATCCTCTGGGCAACAAGCGCGTCCTGCAGCTTGTCGTTCGCCTCATCAGCAGATCTCTTTGCAGACCTCAGCTCCTCAAGAATCTGGCTCTTCTCCGTCTCAACGGACGCCAATTGCTCTTTTGCCTTCTTCAGATCCTCCTGAACCGCACTCAGCTGTGTCTGCAGCTCAGATCCCTTTGCCGCGCGTGGTTGCTTCTGCAATCAAAACTCAAAAGCCAAAGGACCAAGTTGTTCATCATAGTGATGATATACGACGAGAAGGCGAATTATATGCGGTGGTTCATTGGCCTTACATCGGGAGCGGTGGTCTTCGGCCTCGGATCAACCGATTTCGGTGATCGATCAATCGAATGGCGAGATGACTGCTGCAAGAAAGGTGAAGCTGGATCCGCCTTGGCGGATCCAGCCCTTCCTAGTTTACCAGCTCTAGGAGTAGCCGGTGTGCCTTTGTTGACAGAAGCTTCAAATAAACCAGATCTGCGTACAATATATGCAACTTAGATCTCCGAAACAACCAAATTGGGCAGTTCCGGCACAAAGATCGGCAATGCCATGCGAAACGAACCCAGATCAGGCAGAAAAGCAAGAAAAGACGAGAGTGGTGGTAGCAATCAGCAGGGCGTATCGTCATAATTCGAGATCAGATCGAGGCTACGCAGTTAAATGAAACAGAGTACACACCAAATTCGACCATGATCTAAGCGATCGAAACCTTCCTTTTCTTCATCTACCGAAAAGATCGGAACTTTTATGGCCAGATCAAGCCCAATAACCACGGTGAACTGAAATCCTCGCAGCATTGGTGCTATGGACCAAGGAAAAGAGCGCAAAGGATTCACCAACGCGACCAAACTTACACCACAAAGTGCGAAAACAAAATCTAGGCTAAAAAAGCCAATTTTGGGGGCAAATTCCAGGGAGGGCAGACGAGCCCACCTGAGATCTGGGGAGCACGGCGTACTTACTTGGATTTGGAGGGCAGCATCGTCGATCGCCCGCCACAAGGAGTGAGGTGCGAGGAGAACAGCAGCGGCCGAGCGGCAGCGGAGAGAGGAAATGCCGACGACAAGTCAGGATTTTGGAGTTCAGGAAAAGAAAAGGGGCGCGCTTTGTCTCAGATTAACGGAAGACGAAGAAGAAGGAGAGAGAGAGAGAGAGAGAGAGAGAGAGAGAGAGAGAGAGAGAGAGAGAGAGAGAGAGAGAGAGAGAGAGAGAGGTGGGGAAGGGAGAAGAAGGATTCAAGCAAGAGTAGGATAGGAGGTGGTCTGGAAAAGGAGATCACTCGCTCTTTCCTTCTCTCTGCAAGGAGAGTAACATGAAAACCGCAAGCACAGTTGCCAGCACACTACCGTGTAGGGTCGTAAAAGGAACCACCACCACCGTCTCACCACCTACATGTTTATTAACTGCTGCGCTCTATGATTAGGTCTGTGTCGAGCAAAGCGAATCTGTCACCACACCGCGCTGTCTGTCCGATACGCAGCTACCCGAGGAAAAGAAGAAGTAGATGCCGGTTACCCCAAGCAGCTAAAAATAAAAGCCATTTGGATTTTGTGCATGCCATTATTCCCAACCCATCCACGACGTGTAATGAATGCAGCATCGCCTTCTTCCAGATCAAAACCCAACACTGGCGTCGCCAAAGACGCAACCTTTAGCGGCGCACCAGAGACTCGCTGCTCGGCGGCCATTTTGCGGCGACGGGAAACGAGGGAGGGGGCGGCGGTACGTGAGAGGACTGCAAACCCGCTCGCGTTGAAGCCGGTGGGGGGGTGGTGTGGTGTACGTATGCTCGGTGTCGTAAACTCGTTGTCAGTACGTAGCATGCGCCCATGTCTGCAAACCCGAAGAGGCTCCTTAAAGATCCATCCCATTGCTTCCAACCGCCTCAGTTCTTGCAGGGGGTGTGCTGCTGCGGCAGCATACGCTTGTCTTCTCCCCTTTATTTCATTCTTTGAGATTCGTGCGACGGCTTGATGACCAGGAAGAAGAAACGAAACGACGCGCTGTCTCATAATATTACAAACGGTTTTAGGGCATAAAATAATATTATCTCTCTCTCTCTCTCTCTGTGAGATTCGTGCGGAGGCTCGATGACAGTTAAGGCTGTGATTTTTTACCTTTGAGATTCGTGCAGAAATTTTGATGATGGAGAAACAGAAAATAAAGTTTCCTTCTGATTCTCACCAAACTATCTCAAATAAACAGTTTTTGTAAGGAATATATATATATATATATAATTAAAATAAAAGTTATTTAAGATGATATCAACGTATGCTTATGAGACAAAGATATAAAATGATTAATGCTAATGATAACAAAATTTTAAAAAGACTAATAAAATTAAAAAAATTTAATTATTCTAAATATAATTAAATATATAATTTTTTATAAATATGAATCACGATAAAAAAAATCCAATGTAATCGATGTTAAATAATTGAGACTTACCGTTTTATTATTATTGTATTGAGAAGAAAAAAAAAAAAGAAGGGACATATTTATCTCTTTTTTTTTCTTTGAAATTAGTGTTGAGGGTTGTTGGATGATGAGAGAGGCTGGATATGCTTCGTTTATTTACTTTAAGATCCGTGCAACATGTTTGATGATGAAAAAGACGGAAAACAAACAATATGCTTTTCTCTTTTTCTTCAACCCCTTTAAGATTCGTGCAGGGTCTCAGGTTTATTTACTTAAAAAAAATAAGACGAGCAACGAAAATTAAAAAAAATATTGTGGGGTGAGAGAGGCTCGAACTCTCGACCTCAGGATAACTCAGAAGCTATGAGACCTACGCGCTAACCAACTGCGCCACCACCCCTTTGTGTTTAAGCTTTACGAATTATTACTAATAACTTATTTTAAACTGTCTCTTTCAAATCTAGTACGTAGTTTTCATGAGAGTGTTATATGGTGACGAGTGAGACGTTTCTACGTCCATATATATATATATATATATATATATATATATTATAGTTTGCACCTACCAAAAACTAATATGTAGAGAACCAAAAAGGTGGAAGTTCTTAATCTCTCTCTATCTCTCTCTCTCACAGTGGGTGTTTGGTCGAAATCGTCCGACACCGACGTGGTGTGTTGTTCCAACATGGTGGACCGGAGTTGATGGCCTCATCCGGCCGCACAAACCGCCGCGAGCCTTTGCGTGCAGCTTCAACCAAGCATCAAATCCTTATCATGCATGGGTGACTATGAGGAGTTGGCTTTTGGGGCTTTTGATGATTTTTTTCCGTACCAAATGGAAGGACAACGTTTTTTTTATAATCAGTTTAATCTAATATGAGAGATGGAAGAATAATTAGAATGAGGTAAGGGAGCTGATGGATACACCATCGTTAGGTGCAATAGCTTTTGTTACGATTGGAAAATATGGAAGTATTTTGGGTCACGTCCTTTAGCTGTAATTTTTCTTTTTTCTTTTTTCTTTTCTGACTCATCCGTATCAAATTTTTGTAGATTTAGCTTTCATGTTTGTAGATTTGGCTTTAATACTCTAAGACGATGAGTGGGACACCGTGATAGAAATATTACTCAAACTAATCAAGATAAATATGTATCATATCAAACATCAATTCAAACCCAAAATATCATATAAATATCTTTATATATATATATATATATATTATGTGTATGTATTTTTTTCTTGAAAAAAAATTATTTTTATTTTTTTCTAGATAGTGCTATTGTTTTTGTTTTTTCTCCAAGTAGCACGTTTCTCCATTGACACTGTCCATCACTTTTGCTCCGTTGAAGTCGCCCACGTACCGTCAGTATCGCCCATACACTTTCTCCATCCCTACTCTCCTGCTTATTGTTGCGAGGTCCACCCTTCTTGTCGTGCCCCTCACCTCCGCATGTGCCCTTCCCCACAGGTGGGTCCTCGTCTTTTTTTATCACGCTACTTGCTTTGACTTGGGAGAGAGGCAATCATTATCCCTTGTACTACTATTGCTCTTACCTCTTACTATACCTCCATCGTCAATAGCAAGACAATCAACTACCCATACCTTGCTATGGGATACGATGGTCAAAGTAAAATTAAACATTTTTGAGTTGTACTACAAATATATATGAAACACCAATCGTTGCTCCATCCAAATTCTAAGCAGAACATAAAACTTTTCTACGACGTAGCGTATAAACAAGAGACACCCTACACTAACCGTATATAAAAAAAGTCAAACGTAAAATTTTGGATATCGTACTAATCTACTTTTTATTTTCTATTAAAAAATATAAAGCATTATCACATGTTGCTAAGCATTTGGCACTTGATCATATGGCGTTAATATACCGATCACCTAATATTGAGATGTCGATCATATAACACCAAAATGTTAATCATCTGACACTAAAGTGTTAGTCATATTTGTTTTTTTGGTATATTAATGAGCAAATTAAGAGGTCTCAAATCATTAAATTGATTTTTTTTTGTCAAAACAAAAAATCTAATAGACAAAAACCCTCTTTTTATTTTTTATTTTTCTTAATTTTATATATCATAATCTTAATCTTTAATCACGACGACAGCAAAGGGACACAAAAGTATGACTAACCTTAATCTTTAATCATAATTTTATTTAGCACAGTCAATCTCTTTGGTGGTCACGAATCCACATGACATTGTGCCTTCATCGCTTATGTTACAATCTATTATAATCTAGATTTGGCAAAAAGGCCGAGTGCAAGTAATCATCATGGAATTCCACAGACCATGAGTGCTAGATATGTGGAGGATGCTAATCCCTCGATTAACCGACCAACGTAGATACTCCACCCTCGTTCCATCGCTAGATTCTCTTCTCCTCTCAATCTTAAAGTTCATGAGCTCGGAGGTGCATCCAAAGGAGGACACGATCCTCGGGGGGCCAATTATAGTTATCTATTTTTTATATATCGATCTTTACATTTTAAAAAGTTATTTTCACATCATGTGGTTATGAAAATAAAACATCGATTACGTTAACGTTATCGATTTTATCAATATAAATATAAAAATAATTTTAATGTTTTAATATGTGATGATGAATGACATCAATGGTGACAAACAATATCAGTGGTGACAGACGACAATGCTAATGAGGAACCACGAATGACTATTGTGGATAAAAAAAGAAGCGAGAGATGAGGATGACTGCTCTGTATTCGTGTTGACGCTGATACAGATACCGAGCGACGAAAGGACCGTTAATGCTAAGTAGCATGTTTGGCATTTGCGTCAATGACCCTTTCATAGCTCAACAATTGCGTCGATATAGATGCAAAGCAATGAAAGGATCGCTCGATCATTACATCGGTGTCGACACAGATGCAGATCAACTTTCATCTTTCATCGTCGCTTTCCTCATCCACAATAGTCATCCGCGACCCGTAGTGACATTATCGTTCGTCAACATTAAAAATATTTTTTTAATTAAAACATTAAAATTATTTTTTATTCTTTATTTTTATATTTTCGTTAGTAAAACTAACGATGTTTATATAAATTGTTTCATTTAAAATATATTATTTTAAAACATAATAATTAATTATATTATTATAATATAATAATTTTTAAAAAATAATAATTAAAATATTAAGATAATTAATTATTAAAAGATAATTCATAATTAATCCGACCCTTCAAATTCTCCTGCAATTCGTATGTCGTGTTCGGAGCACGATTTTTCCAGAGCAAAATAAAATCCACAAAAAAATAACACAGATAAATAAGTTTAAAAAAAAAAAAAGCCTCGCTGCCTCATCCAATGGCAAACGGCTCCCGCCACGCAACGAGAGGACAAGTGAGAACGTTCGAGAAGACAAGCGAGTAAAACGTGTTGCGTCCGTCGCTACTACCACCTCTAAACAAATAAATATATAAATAAATAAATAAGAGGACCTCGATGAACGCCGCCGCCGCCGCTTTGACTCCGTCATCCGACGCCGTTAGTTGACGTGCAAACGGTTCCGTTAGATGATACCTGCATTTTCCCCGTGTTCCATTTGGCACGTGGCACGATCCAGCGGGCGAGACCGCGCCGCCAGCAACTCGCTGCCCGGCGGCTGCCATTTCACTATAACAAATTAATAGAACTTTGAGGTCAAATAATCGGCGTTAAATTAGCCTAATCCTTCTTGTTAACATTAATTAATACCTACGTATGTATATAAACAATTAACGATAAACATGGAAATATCTGAGAGCTGTGCGCGTCTGCGTCTTCTCTACCACCACGCCCTCAAGTCCGGCCTCCTTCCTCGGTTTGTCCCCGGGCGGGAGCGGGAGCGGGGGTCACCGGAACCGAGCGTTCCAGTTCATGCACAGGAGTCCGATCACCGCAGTTGATCGAACAAGAAGAGGATGAACCCGTGGGCCGACGACAACGCCTCCATGATGGAGGCCTTCATGGCCGCCACGGACGTGGTCCATGGCTTCCCCTGGGGGACTCCTCCTCCCACCCCTCCTCGGCCCTCCGGTATGGCCTCGTCCTTGGATCCTGGGAGGGCTATCCTCGGCCCTCCCACTCCCTCTCCTCCTCCGTCGGCGTTCTTCAACCAGGAGACGCTCCAGCAGCGGCTGCAGGCCCTGATCGACGGGGCCCGGGAAAGCTGGACCTACGGCATCTTCTGGCAGTCGTCGGTGGACGCCGCCACCGGGACGTCCTTCCTCGGGTGGGGCGACGGCTACTACAAGGGCTGCGAGGAGGACAAGCGGAAGCAACGGGCCGCGAGCACCGCCTCCGCTGCCGATCAGGACCACCGCAAGCGCGTCCTGCGGGAGCTCAACTCGCTCATCTCCGGCGGCGTGTCCTTGGCGCCGGACGAGATCGTCGAGGAGGAGGTCACCGACACGGAGTGGTTCTTTCTCGTCTCCATGACCCAGTCCTTCGTCAACGGGGCCGGCCTCCCCGGCAAGGCCCTCTACGCCGGCGCGCCATCCTGGATCCAAGGCGCCGGCCGTCTAGCCGCCGCGTCGTGCGAGCGCGCGCGGCAGGCCCAGTTGTTCGGCATCCAGACCATGGTCTGCGCTCCCGTCGGCTCCGGCGTGCTTGAGCTCGGATCCACCGACACGATCCTCTACAGCCTCGACCTCATGGCCAAGATTCGCGTCCTCTTCAACTTCAGCTCCCGGGACGCGACCGACACCGCGGCGGCCCCATCATGGCTCGCGCAGCAATCTGCTGCAGCGACTCCCGCCGCCGCCCACGGAGAGTCGGATCCACCGGTTCTCTGGGTCACCGACCCCTCCACGGTCGAGATCAAGGACTCCGTCTCCCGTGTCTCGGCCTCCGCCGGCATCTCCGTCCCGAAACCCCCGATCCAATCCGACAGCAATCCTAGCTCCAGCATCCTCACCGAGAACCCAACCTCTGCTATGCAGATCCCAAAAGTCCACGACGACCACCAGCGACAGAACCACAAACTGCAGCATCAGAGCAGCAGCAGTAAACCGCAGGCCCAGTCTTTCATGTCCAAAGAGTTCGATTTCTCCGGATTCGCCTCCAACGGCGCAGTCGCTCCCGCCCGCTGGTTGAAGCCGGAGGCTAGGGACATCCCGAGTTTCGCCGGTGGCAAGAGGGATTCCTCGCCGGCTCCTGTCGCCAGCAGCCTCTTCTCCCGCCAACAAGCTACCGCTGTGGCGGACGACAAGAAGACCAACAGATCCATGGGGGCGACATCCAGAGCGAGCAACGACGGCGAGGGGATGCTCTCCTTCTCGTCGGCTCCTGCAAGCGCCCTCTCCAGTGGCCAATTGAGGTCTTCTGGCGGCGGCGTCCCCGATGGACCCGATTCGGATCAGTCCGACCTCGAGCCATCGGTACGGGAGGTGGAGAGCAGCCGGGCGGTGGAACCCGAGAAGCGGCCGCGGAAGCGTGGCCGGAAGCCCGCCAACGGCCGTGAGGAGCCGCTGAACCACGTCGAAGCCGAGCGGCAGCGCCGCGAGAAGCTCAACCAGAGGTTCTACGCCCTCCGTGCGGTGGTTCCCAATGTGTCCAAGATGGACAAAGCCTCCCTCCTGGGCGACGCCGTCTCCTACATCAACGAACTCCGGTCAAAGCTGCAAGCTTTGGAGGCGAACAACGAGGACGTCCAAGCACAGATTCAAGGCCTCAAGAAGGAGCGTGAATCCGCCCCAACGCAGCGGCCCGAGAGCAACCTTAAGATGATGAACGGCGGCGGTCGATGTCACGGGGTCGAAATCGAGGTGAAGCTGCTGGGAGCGGAGGCCATGATCAGGTTGCAGAGCCAAAAGAGGAATCACCCAGCTGCCGTGCTGATGGCTGCCCTGCGAGACCTCGATCTGGAAGTGCATTACGCAAGCGTGTCGGTGGTGAAGGACCTCATGGTCCAGCAGGCGACGGTGAAGATGTCGAGCCGGGTGTACACGCAGGAGCAGCTCAGCTCCGTTCTCTACGCTACATTGGCGGCCGAGGCCTTCTTTAGTCGGTAGGTCAGTTTTGGCGAGGAACCCTGGCAAAGCGGCTGGCTTTTACCGCCGCCATGGAGGTTTATTGTTGTAAGCTAAGCCTGCGGTGTCTTGTGTTTGGGTTAATGCACATGTATGTATATATATATATATATATGTATATGTTACTGTTGCGCTATATTGTGCACCGAAAGCAGAACGGCGGGCGTGGAATGTGCTGCGATGATAAAGAAGCTCCATTACTAGGAGATACCGAAGATATCTAAACAAGTACATCGATGTAGCCGTCGTGGCTCACGAGGAACTCCTCCTCCAGTAGCAGCAGCACATCATGTTGATGCACTCCATTATCTATCGAATCCCACGCGCACTGCGGTCACACATCCATAGCGCAAAGGGTCGCCAGAATCGGTGAACGCCGCCTTATTACTACTAGTGCACTTAGCACGAATTAGATGGATGGTGGTAGAACATACGACAGCCTTCGGTGTCATGGTGGCCCGGAATCTATGCGCCGGGATACCCCTTCCCTCCGCCGCCGTAGCCCGCTCCGTTGTCGCCGCCTGCAGCTCCGTAACCAACACCTCCGCCTTTTCCCTCTCCGCCACCGTGCTCTCCCCCAGCGCCATAACCACTACCACCACCATGCCCAGCACCGCTTCCATAGCCAACGCCATGCTCCCCGCCGGCCGCACCTGCTCCATAGCCGACGCCACCACCTGAACCACCGCCGCCACCATGTTCTCCGCCAGCACCATAGCCGCCTCCGGCACCCGTGCCACTTCCAGCCCCGTAGCCGCCGCCATGCTCGCCGCCTGCTCCGTAGCCAACACCGCTGCCACCACCTTCCCCGCCACCATGGCCACCGCCATGCTCTCCACCTGCACCATAGCCAGCTCCACCACCGATGCCACTTCCAGCACCATAGCCCGCACCATGCTCGCCTCCTGCACCATACCCGACACCACTACCTGAGCCACCGCCACCACCATAGCCACCTCCATGCTCTCCACCAGCACCGTAACCGGTTCCAGCACCAACACCGCTTCCGGTCCCATAGCCACCGCCATGCTCACCTCCTGCTCCATAACCAACGCCGGCACCACTGCCTCCACCACCACCATGTTCTCCGCCTGCACCACCATACCCACCTCCATGTTCTCCGCCTGCACCACCATAGCCATCTCCATGTTCTCCGCCTGCACCTCCATAACCACCGCCATGCTCTCCGCCCGCACCACCATAACCACCGCCATGTTCTCCGCCCGCACCACCATAGCCACCTCCATGTTCTCCGCCTGCACCACCACCATAGCCACCTCCACGTTCTCCGCCTGCACCACCATAGCCACCGCCATGTTCTCCGCCCGCACCACCATAACCACCTCCACGTTCTCCGCCTGCACCACCACCATAGCCACCGCCGCGGTCTCCGCCTGCACCACCACCATAACCACCTCCGCGGTCTCCGCCTGCACCACCACCATAACCACCTCCACGTTCTCCGCCTGCATCACCACCATAACTACCGCCGCGGTCTCCGCCTGCACCACCACCATAACCACCTCCATGTTCTCCGCCCGCACCACCATAACCACCTCCACGTTCTCCGCCTGCACCACCACCATAGCCACCGCCGCGGTCTCCGCCTGCACCACCACCATAACCACCTCCGCGGTCTCCACCTGCACCACCACCATAGCCACCGCCGCGGTCTCCGCCTGCACCACCACCATAACCACCTCCGCGGTCTCCGCCTGCACCACCACCATAACCACCTCCGCGGTCTCCGCCTGCACCACCACCATAGCCACCGCCGCGGTCTCCGCCTGCACCACCACCATAACCACCTCCGCGGTCTCCGCCTGCACCACCACCATAACCACCGCCGCGGTCTCCGCCTGCACCACCACCATAACCACCTCCGCGGTCTCCGCCTGCACCACCACCATAGCCACCGCCGCGGTCTCCGCCTGCACCACCACCATAGCCACCGCCGCGGTCTCCGCCTGCACCACCACCATAGCCACCGCCGCGGTCTCCGCCTGCACCACCATAACCACCTCCATGGTCTCCGCCTGCACCACCATGCCCACCTCCATGTTCTCCGCCTGCACCATAACCAACTCCACCACCAGCACCACTTCCTGTCCCGTAGCCAGCACCATGATCACCTCCTGCACCATACCCTACACCACCACCCGAGCCACCGCCACCACCATAGCCTCCTCCATGTTCTCCACCAGCACCGTAGCCTCCTCCAGCACCAGCACCACTTCCAGTGCCATAGCCACCGCCATGCTCTCCACCTGCACCATAACCAACGCCAGCACCACTGCCTCCACCGCCCCCAGAACCACCACCATGTTCGCCACCACCACCGAATCCAGTTCCGCCCCCGATACCGCTTCCTGTCCCATAACCACCTCCATGCTCGCCGCCTGCACCATATCCTGCACCAGCACCACTACCTCCCCCACCACCAGAGCCACCACCATGTTCTCCACCAGCACCGTAACCAGCTCCACCACCTTTACCACTTCCTATTCCGTCTCCACCTCCATTCTCACCACCTGCACCATAACCCACACCAGTACCGCTGCCTCCCCCACCACCATAGCCGCCACCATGTTCTCCACCGGCACCATAACCGCCTCCACTCCCAGTGCCCGCTCCAGCCCCGTAACCACCACCATGCTCACCACCTGCTCCATAACCCACACCGCTTCCGGAACCGCCACCGTAGCCACCACCATACTCTCCTATACCGCCAAACTCACCTCCAGCCCCATAACCGGGAAAGAAATGCCATCCACCTCCAGGAATGCCGTCGCCAATGCCATGGCCTACACCATAAGGCAGCTCCTGAGGAGCAACCAGGAGCGCTCTAGAGGCGAAGCACACGGTCGCACCCAGCAGCAGCAGCAGCGCAGAGCTTATGACGCTGCGAGTAACTCCCATGACCAAGCTTGTGTGGAGGATTCGAGATGCCTGCCACCTTCGATGGATCGAGGGAGTGGAGGGAGCAATTTATAGAGGCGGAGAAGGAAGCGGGCGTCGTCCTTGGTGATCGACGCATCAAGCAGGCTGGCTGTGGGGTGGTGCTGGAGCACATGGGCGCGCATGGGGTGCTTCGTTGCCCCTCCGGCAAAGTTTCTGCGCTTCCGCTGTTGTGCACATTAGTTGCAAGTGATCTGCCACCTGCGTCACGCATTCCATCCCGCCCTATACTTTCTGCTCAGTGGGTGTATCATACACCCTTCTTCCATGCAATTTCAATTTGAGGCCTCCCCTGCGCATCTAAAACTTGCTTGTTAGTCGATCATGAACAGCAATCTCAAGTGTAGGCGTCCACCAACCACAGGGCAAACAACCACGCCAGTGGTCTTCCGCACCCTGTCTCCTAGGTTCTAGAACTGGCCCGCCACCATGGCCTCCCATTAAGAACGGAAGAACCTTTCCAGTTCTGCATACGGTTGACATTTTGTGCCAAAGTGAAAAGGCGTGCTGAGCTCGTATCACACTGATCGGTGACCCGAGATGCCTCCTCGCCTCGCATGCTCTCTGCAGAGAGGCAAGGAATTGTTCGCTGATCCCTTCGAGCATTAGCAAGATCAGATTAACGTTCTATAATGGAGAGTGCTAATGAAATCATTGCGCCAAGGAAGAAAGTATGAACCATCGACAATGGGCAGCTTTCGTCCAATACTTTGCAGCACTCGAGTTTGTGGGTGCAGGAACAGAGACCGTGATCCCCATAGGAAGACCTTGTTTTCCAGAAGCTCTGCTACAGGAATCCGAGAGGCATCGGCACGAGCGGTAGTGCGGAAAGCTTTCGGGAATGGCCTGTGGTTGGTGGTGAGGAAGAGGTTGAGACGAGACACCACCCACGACCCGCTCAACGCCGAGGCACCAAGTGGCAGTGAAGCCACTCTGTTCCACCAGAGAGAGAGAGAGAGAGAGAATAAATCTTATCTCAGGTCGACGTGCAAGCCAGAGAAAGCGCAATACCGGAGAGGAAGCTTGTGGGACTGGGCCACGCCGTGTGCCCTACTCCCCCATCCGCGGAAACACCTTCCGCCACCAGGAAGCGCAGGCAGCTGGGGAAGAGGCTGGCTATGGAGAGAGGGCGGAGGCTGTGGCTGTGGCGCTGATGCCAGGCAGCGGTAAGAAAACCCTGAGCAAGTATTTGTCATCGAACATGCAACAAGTCAGTCATTTCATATCGTAGAAAGAAATCGAATCCAGGAGATGCCGTGAGAAGCGATAGCATGAATCGAAGCAAAGGTAATATTAGGGATCATAGCCTTGTTGCAGTTGGAGGAGGAAAATAATAAAAATAAAATACTATAAAGTAATTAAGAGAAAACGTTGTTAATCAAGAAAATCGATGTAGTATTAAAAATAAGAGGAACAATATAAAACACTTATAAGATTTATTCAAATCCACACCTTCTTGCTTCATGAACTATGATCGTATTTATAGGACCTAATGGTAACTACCTCACTCCATCATGTCACCCATGATTGAGTTAGGAGTAGAAACTACCATATAACTTCTAGATCATGGGCCACTTCCTAGAACATGATAACTACCTAGATAACTACCTAGAACAAGTTGAATCAATTACTAACACTCCCCCTTGATTCATAGTTACATACACCAATTTTAGACATAAAATAAACATGCTTTTGACTTGAAGCGACTTGGTGAGTATATCCGTAACTTGTTCATCTGTGTCACAATACTTCATTGACTTGCTATAAGATCCCGAATGAAATGATAACGTATCTCTATATGCTTCATTCTTCTATGAAATGTTGGATTCTTCATCATTGTAATTATAGCTTTATTGTCACAAAATATTTCTATGCTTCCTTTTGTTCTTGATGAAGATCTTCAAGAAGTCTTCTAAACCATATTGCTTGACAAGCTATTGATGTTGCAGCTATATATTCTGCTTCTGATGTCGATAATGCAATTGTTGCTTGCTTCTTTGAACTCTAAGATATAACACCTGATCCGAGGCTAAAAATATTATCCGAAGTACTTTTTTTATCATCCAAATCTCCTGCCCAATCACTATCAATGAAACCAAATAATTTATATTTAAAATCATGAGAATACCAAATACCATAATCAATATTTCCCACAATATAACGCAGAATTCTTTTAATAGCTCCGAGATGATGTTTGCTAGGGCTATGTATAAACCTGGATACTACACCAATAGAAAATGTAATATCTGATCGAGTATGAGTTAAATAAATCAAACCTTCAACCAAACTTCTATAGTATCTTGCATTTGTCAAACATGCATCATCTTCAAATTTTAGTTTCTCATTTACATTCATAGGCGTTACTGCAACTTTGCAATTAAGCATGTTAGATTTTTTGAGTAGATTCATGTGAAATAAAAATTTCATCTGATCCTTGCTTTACTTTCAACCCAAGAAAATAATACAGTAGACCTAGATCTGACATTTCAAACTTATTCATCATGAATTTTTTAAATTCTACCACAAAAGAGTTAGATGAATATATATATATATATATAATATATATATATATATATCATCATCAATATAAAGGCAAATCATTAGAATATTATGTTCACCTTCCTTTTTTAGATAAAAAATAGGTTCATTATTGCTCCTCTTAAATCCATTTTGATGAAAATAATAATCAATTTTATTGGACCATACCTTTGGAGCTTGTTTAAGCCCATGAAAAGCTTTTTTTAGCTTATATATTTTTTCTTCATGTCTCTTAACCAGAAAACCTTCAAGTTGAGTAACAAAAATTTCTTCATGTAAATTCTTATTTAAAAATATAGATTTCACATCAAATTAATAAACAAGCCAACTTAAGTGAGCAGCTAAAGCCAAGAAAGTTCTCACGGTTTCGAATCTAGCAACTGGAGAAAAAGTATTATCAAAATCAATACCTTGTTGCTGTGAATATTCTTTTGTGACAAGCCGAGCCTTATGCTTTTGGATACTTCCATCTGCATTATATTTCGTTTTGAACACCCATTACAATCCAATAGCTTTCTTTTCCTTTGGTAGATCCATTAGCTCCCAGGTTTCATTCTTCTCAATTGACTTGATTTGCTCCTTCATTGCTTTTCGACATTCATCTTTTTCAACTGCTTCCTCAAAAGTTGTAGAATCTGAAATAAATAAACCAACTGTTGAATCATAAATTTCTGTTAGTGATCTGAATCTTCCTAGAGGGGTTTCATTTGATGAATCAGAATTTAAACTGCTACTATGTGAGGTTTACGATGAACTTGTTAGAGTAGGATCTGTTACTTGATTCTGTGGAGTGTCTAGTTCTGTTGGAATTCGAGTTTGTGTTTTACCTTAATTGGACTCCCAATTCCAACTTACCCTTCCATCAAACACAACATTTCTGTTAATAATAACTTTGCCACTAATAAGATTATACAATCAATATGCTTTGGATTGTAAGGAATAACCAATTAAAATATATTTTTTTTATTTTTCATCAAGCTTGTGATGGTTTTGCGAATCTGCCAAAGCATACGCAATACAACCAAAAATTCTTTGATAGCTTATACTTGATTTTATACCATACCAAGCCTCAAAAGGAGTTCGATTAATAAGAGCCTTTGTTGGTGAAATATTCGACAAATAAACTACTGTTGTAACTACTTCTGTCCAAAACTAATTTGGAAGATGCTTTCCTTTAAGCAAACTTCTTGCCATTTTTACGACAATTCGATTTTTACGCTCAGCTACATCATTTTGTTCCGGTGTATATGGTGTTGTCAATTCCCTGCGAATACTATTTTCTTCACAAAAAGAATTAAACTCATTAGATAGAAATTCATCACCTCTATCTGTCCGAAGTGTCTTTATACATCTATCACTTTGTCTTTCTACAAGTGCATTGAATTTTTAAAAATTATCAAATATTTCAAATTTCAGTTCCAAAAAATATACTCAACTCATGCGATTATAATCATCAATAAATAATAGAAAATATCAATTTTCACCAAATGATTTTGTATTCATAGATCCACATAAGTCAGTATGAATTAATTCAAGACAATTAGATGCTCTCCATGCTTTTCCAACAAAAAATAATTTTTTACTTTGTTTGCCATAAATACATCCTTCATATACATCAAGTGTATTAATTTTGGACAATTCAAAAATCGTTTCTTTTTGCTTTAACAACCTTAACCCCTTAATGTTAAGGTGTTCATATCTTAAATGCCATAAATTAGACTGATTCTTTTGAGTTGTAACAAGAGAATGCTTTTCAATATTTGAAACATCAAGTAAAAAACATCTTATTTTACGTCATGCAAATATTTACCATAATCAAACCAGATTTTTTATCTTTAATAGTGCATGAACCATCATCAAATATAACTGAGTATCCATCATTTATCAGTTGTCTAACACTCAACAAGTTATGTGATAAATTAGGAACAAAAAAAACATTATCAAGGTGTTTTACCTTTCCTTGACTTGTCTTTGCCTCAATTATTTATTTTCCTTCCACTTGGATTTGCTTATTATCTCCAAGTCTAATATTCAAGTTGTAAGTTTCATCAATATCTCTAAATATTGATCTTATGCTTGACATATGATTTGAACATCCACTATCCAAAAACCAAATATCATTTGAGATATCATTAACTTGTGAATGAGTCATAAACAACTTACTATTTTCTTCATTTTCCTCCACATAGCTTGCTTGCTTTTCTCTTTTCCGGCAATCTGCTTTCATGTGACCAAACTTTTTACAATAATAATATTAAATTTTACTATTATAGTTTTTTTATTCATCGTGTCCATCAAAGTGTCTTCTTCCTTTTCCATTTCCTCTACTACGAAATCCTCCTTTGTCACGTTCTCTTCTTGCTGAATTTTTGTCTTCTTTTGAAGTAGAAGACTCCCGCTTAATCTGAAATGTTTTTTCTTCACTTTTATCAAGTGATCTGTTCAACATTGCTTTGTGTGCTTACAAGGAACCCATTAGTTCATCAAATGAATATGTAGATAAATCTTTTGACTCCTCAATTACGACAACAATATGATCAAATTTCAAAATTAAACTTCTTAAAACTTTTACAATAATTATATAATTATGAAGATGTTCACCATAAGATTTCATTTGACTAACAATTTTAGTCACTCGAGAAAAAAAATCTTGCACTGATTCATTGTTTTTCATGAACAAAATATCAAATTCACAACGAAGGGTTTGAAGTTTTATCGTAATCATCCTTGATGAGCCTTGAAATTCATTTTGAAGTATCAACCAAACTTGCTTTGAGGTTATCGCTGTTACAATTCTTGAGAAAATTATCTTATGTATAGCTTATTGAATGAAGAACAATGCTTTTGAATCCTTCTTTCTATTCTCTCTCAACATAATTTTTTCATTTGGATCTACATATTCATTCTCTATTAAGTCTCAAAGATCTTGAGACTTGAATAGAATCTTCATCTTGATACTTTAAAATTTATAGCATTTGCCCGAGAAAATGAGAATAAGGGATTAAGACATGAAATTACTATTGACCGTCATAATGCTTAGTTCAAATTGAAACCTGACTCTGATACCACAAATGTTGGGGTTGGAGAAGCAAGAAAAACAATAGAAACAGAATACTACTATGCAATCACAAGAGAATGCTCTTAATCAAGAAAACCGATGTAATATTAAAAATAAGAAGAACAATATAAAACACTTACAAGATTTACCCAAATGCACACCTTCTTGCTTCATGAACTATGATCCTATTTATAGGACCATAGTAGTAACTACCTCCCTCCATCATGTCATCCATGATTGAGTTAAGTGTAGAAACTACCCTATAACTTCTAGATCATGGGTCATTTCTTAGAACATACCTATAACTACCTAAAACATGATAACTACCTAGATAACTACTATGAATCAATTTCTAACGATACTAACATATCATGATTGCCATTAGCATTGGGCGTCTCCATTATTTGAATCCAAAAGCAAAATCAAAACTCAGGGAGGATTTGGGTACAATATGTCAATGTTATAGAACTTTTGGCCTCGCTAGCATTTCACTGAACCAAGGATCAAACGAACAGGATAATCTGAGTTTTTTGTGGTAATATTCAGAAGAACTTCTTCTCGAATGAAACCAAGCCATGCACTCCTCCCTCAACCTGTGCAGCCCCCGTTCGAACCTGGAAAAGACGATCATCCACAAACATAAGAACCCAAACAAATGATAATTTACAGAAATCGAAGACACAGCAACTTCCACATGCTTCCTAAATGACCAAGTGTCTTTTTGAACATTAATTTCCTTTAAAGAATGAGAAATTTGATTATTTCACTATGTTTAATTGATAAATCATTTCAACGGAACCTATGGAGCTCTGAAATAACATTCACTGAAATCTTCCAGCTTTCTTATCTGTGCAATCATTTTAAGATCCTGACCTGGGCAAAGTCCTTCTCCAATAGTGTCAAAAATTAATGCTCAACAACCCCATGATCTACGCACATTGCTGGTGGTGATTACCAACTTTTCAAATCATTTCCTATTTCTGTACAGTAATTTCACACACAAACACATGTATATACATATATATATATATATATATATATATATGTGTGTGTATATATATATATATATATATATATATGCAGCAAGGAGTGAACTAGAATCAGGTAAGAAATAAGTTCAACTATTCTCAGTACCAACAAAAGATCAATAATCGATAAATCAAAGGAATGAATCAGTACCATTAAACAGGATCTGTTCATCTAAATTGGTCAGAAAACAAGATTCCTCTGGTATCAAAATCTGATGTCATATGTCAGTAAATGATCATAAAATACATAGTTATAGGATATAATATAATCATTTTATTGACTTATTGCTTAAAACCATTCAATAAGGTACTGCCTCTCTAAGCCTGCATGTGCCCAGATCTGGATCACCATTAAAGTTTTAGGTTTAGTAATTATGCATTTACACAAGGTACATACTACACTAGCTCTATTCCGCTCCATTTTGTTGTTTCCACTGGATGAGTCAACAAAAAGCACATCCTCAATATTAATTTAGGCACTTTAGGTGCATAAGCTCAAGTTAACAATGGTGATCCCTACATCTGCTTTTTCATTTTTGAGCAGTCAGTGCTGAGGACCAAGTTTTTCTCATAATTATCTATGTATACATGATCTGTACATATAAAAAAATGTACTGTTTATACAAGTGTAGTCTCATATCATATATGCATGTACAAGTGTTAGAAATCCATTAATGATGAGTGTGAGTCAAACTAGTCAGGATTAACATATTGAGTCAGCAACAAATTTAACCCAAAAGCTTAAGTTGTTAGATTGTGGATTAGACTCAAATATATATCATTCGACTCTCTCAATATTTACCAATATAGATCTATTCTCTTAGTCCTCTTTTTCAATCTCTCCTCATATATGAATATCTTATGATATTCACACACACACACACATTTTAATCATCCTTATTTCTCTTTCTCTCTTTTTTCAATCATCCTCATTTTTCTTTGACTCTTCTTTTCTTTTTTTCCCTCTCTTTTTTTTTTAATCATCCTTATTTCTCTCTTTTTTTCAATCATCCTCATTTTTTTCTTTGACTCTTCTTGTTTTTCTTTGACTCTTCTTTAATTCACTCTTCTTGTTTACAAACCTTGGATTAACATATATTGAGTCAGGCACCAGTTCAATCCAAAAGCTTAAATTGTTAGATTGTGGGCTAAATTCAAATATATATCATTCGACTCTCTCAATATTTACCAATGTGAGACTATTCTCTGAGTCCTCCTTTTCAATCTCTCCTCACACATGAATATGGACATATGTGTTGTCTGCAATGTCAAACAAGGGGGTGCAAAAATATAAGAGGGAATATAGAAACATATGTACATATGTAATGTAGAAACAAGGGGGTGCAAAAATATAAGAGGGAAGTAAATGAGACCGCAGCAATGTTAGACATACTGCAGTAGGTGAAACAAGAAACTAGACTATCTCTAAACCAATCGCCAAGAGCGCCCTGCATCAAAATTTGATGGGATCAAGTAACACAATGACGGGTCTACCAAAAAGAATTGGGTGCACAATCAAAGACACATGCAGTGTCGTTTGCTCTTGAGTATGTCCAATGCCCTCTTAGCTCATTATTTGAGAAAAACAGAGAACCTCTGACAGTGCCCAATTTATTCTATACTAAAAGTAAAAGAAGGCAGGAAAAATTGAACAATATAGCAAGCTCTTAAATCAATGAACATCAGTGCATACCTCCAATCTTAGCACCTCTGAATGTAGTAGATCATGAGCTGACTGCAAAGTGGATGCACCAAGATCCTGAAATCCTTGCTTCACGGCTTGCATAGTGTAAGGGATAAACTTCAATATGGAGCCTTTGTCAGCTACAGCACCAACAACTCCTTGAGCAACCTTGAGTTTTAGTGTGTCGCCCAAGTACCGTGCATCACTACCCTTTGTCATTGCTTCTAAAGAACCCATGCCCCTATACTTCTTCACTCGGTGACCATTCTGGAAGAGCAGATGTCGGATCAATCAAAACCATCATAGTACATACGATATACTGAGCTCTAGCAAGCAGATCCCATCAAGAGCTTCAAGATGAACATGCTGACTAATTTTAGAATGAAAAACCTAATATGTCTTTTGATGATGCAGAGTTTAGTCATATTAGATTTATTTTTAACTGAGTATTTGCACTTGAGCTTTAGTTCGGGCTATCACAGTCAACAGTCATTTAAAAGTCAATTAGATGTATAATTCCAAGATGTTCACTTTACTAGGATTATGTCCTTTTCTTTACTTTCAAAGAACTAGTACCACCTTTTGTATCTTTCATTGGTTGTCATATTTCTATCGAGAAGCTTAAAACTACTGAAGCTTCATAACTAAAAGTTTATTCTCCTGCAAAGTTTCCTCTTTGGTTACTTATATGATTCATAATATCGTTTGAGAATGTGAAGTTGAAAAGAGAGATGCATATTATGTTTTCTTTTATCCTTCCTATATTCACTGCCTCTAGCTTTATCAAAGTGAAAACAGTGAGGAAACTTTCATATTATAAATGGTCGGAGTAATAAATCAATTGGCTTAAGTAAAACAGGAAAACAACAGGTGAAAGTTGAATAACAATATGATGTTATGAACTAATGCAAACTTGAGATGCTTTATTGCCCGTGCATCAAAGAGCAGAGACTTAACATCAAGACAAGACCATTCTGTAAATCTAGTTACGCAAGCATAGAAATTGACCTAAATTAACCAATTCTTAATGCTGGTCATCAGAAATGAGTCAAAATACACAGATTTACAAAAGTGGATGCATCATTTAGGCCAGATGGTGATGTGAAAGCTGCTGGCCAAAAAAATTTTGATCTTCTATAAGCAAGTCGACTGAAAATTCCTTTTCATTTACGATACTTATTTTCAATAGCTAAGAAAAAACCTTAAAATAGTGCCTCGTGTAAATAGCAATGCATGATCATCATGGAAGGAAGCAGGTTAAAGAAGTATATGCATGACTACTTGAGTAGAAATAAGATCTTGACATTCAAAATAAAAGCTGCATAGAAAGCACTGTGGCAGATAATTTCAAATTTGTGATACAATGAAACAAAGTAGCAAAGGCCAAAAATGTAGTTCTCCCTTGGTAATCTGCACCGGGACATTTCCTGGCATGTGATTGATAAATAGGTCACTGCATCAACTAACCTTGATTATCATGCATAATTGTTATTTTTAACAGTAAACACATGAAAATAGACAAAGTAGTATAACCAGTTACAACAGCAGACATACCAGACACTCATAAACACCAGGAGCCTCACTGCTACCAGCTAAAAAACTGCCCATCATAACAGTCGAAGCCCCCAGAGTCAAAGCTTTCACAATGTGTCCAGAATTCGAGATCCCACCATCAGCAATAACAGGCACATCATGTTCCTTTGCAAAAGATGCAACCTTATACACTGCTGTTGCCTATATAAATAAAAAATGCAGCATGTGAGATCATCAATAATGTCTTAAGAGGACATGTGAAGTTTCACGAAATGATCATCTAATGAACATTTAACGCTGCACCGCATCATCAACATAATGCAACCTTTGCAGCCACTCGGAAAGGATTCATGTGTATTATTATAGTTATATGACTAGCATTACTTGTAAGTCTTTGTTTCTCAATACCCTTATCCAAGTTTATCACTACTATGCAATGGAACAGGACAACACAAGCCTGATAAAACCTAAAGACAAGTTAACACTAACCTACGCTTTTGCGCCATTGTTAGAATTGTTTTTGTTAGTTCTACCTTGGAAGGAACTAAATGTAGAATGAGATCAAACTGAAGAACGAGATGTCATACCTGGCCTCTGCCCACAGCGCAGACCTCCTGAGTGGTACATATGGACCCCGATCCCATGCCCACCCTCAACCCATCAGCCCCGACCTTGATCAGATTCTGCGCCTGTGCAACCGTGACAACATTTCCTCCGATGACATCCAACTCCGGGTACAAACTCTTGGCATACTTGATCATCTCGATTTGGTATATGGAGTTACCCTGCGAGCTATCCACCACTACTACATTCGTCCCGGCCTTCACCAGATGCTCCAGCCTCCCCTTATCGGTCTCCCGGGTTCCTATTGCCGCCCCCACAACGAACCTCCCATCGGCGCCCAGGGATGGCACTCCCAGCCTTGGGAGTCCCCTGATCCTCTCCACGTCTTCCTTGGTGACCAGATCCACGACCTCCCCATCTTCCGCTACCAACGGCGCGTACTCCAATCCCCCGCCAGCCAGGAAAGACGCCACCTTTTCGAAGTCGTAGCTCGCCGGAGCCGACACCGGCGCACGCCGCATGTACTCGGAAACCAGAGTACTCCTATTCGCTAGGCCCTCCCAGTCGGACTTAGCGACGACGCCCACGACCCTCGACTTGGAGGTCCCCGACTCGGTGACGATTGCGTAAGCAGCAGGGCCGAAGTCGGAGACGGAGTCGGAGGGGGAGAGGAAGACGGGGTCGGTGGCGAAGGGGATGCGGCGGGCCTTGGCGGCGCGGACAATGGCGGCCTGACTGTCGGGGGCGCTGTTGCAGTGGACGATGGCGGCGCCGCCGAGGGCGGCCATTGCGACGGACATGGCGGCTTCGGAGACGGTGTCCATGGGGGAGGCGACGCAGGGGATGGCAAGGGGGCGGCGGCGGGAGAGGCGGGTAGAGAGGTCGACGGCGTCGGCGGGGAAGTCGATGTAGCCAGGAAGGAGGATGACGTCGTCATAGGTGTAGGAGACACCCTGGCCGAAAAGCTGCGCCGCCGGGAACCCGTCCTCTAGCTTACAGCAAGACCCGTTCATGGCGCCGCTGCTAGGGCTTCTAGGGTTTTTGGGTACCATGACGCGCGGGCACAGAGGACGAACACAGCGAGGAGGGAGAGGAGAGAAACAGCGGCCGCATGATACTGATGAGGATCATATCCAAGCATCCTTGCAAGTAGTATCTTCCAAGTCATCTTGCATCTCAAATATCCACCAATAGGGCCAGGTGCCGCGGTCACCTCACGTTGTTTCCCGAATATGAACCACAGCACTTGAAGAGGATCCAGAGTAGCTGGGGAGGGGGCACGTGAACTCTTGTCCGGACACGGTGGAGATCTGAAGGGTGGAAATTGGAAGGATGCAGTCGGCACGATTTTTGATGCCACGTGGATGCACGTGCAAAGGAGTCGGGCCTCAGCTTTTGGTCACATCGGGGAACCCAACCCGACCGCCTCGTTCCCGTAAAGACGGCTCGAACGGTGGCCGTGACTCCCATCTTCCATGGACCATTATCGAAAGGAACGTGCAACAGCCACTGTTTCATGTGTATACGTGTGAGTTTATTTAAGATCATGCGCCGAAAGGGGTTATTGGCGATAACCTTTTTATATCGATCATGATCTTTAAATTGCTCAGTGACTTCTCTCATTGGCTCTTTCTCTGGTATGTAGGAAATGACTAACCTAACAGTATGAGATGGAATGAATTCTCCTGGCATCAAATAACGTGCATTGGGATCGATACCTTGCCTTGAATTCATGATGTGGGTATGTCGACATCCCACGGTGGTTCTGTTTCCACGCCGAGGCTTAGTCATCATCATTATTCTAATTGAGAAAGCAAAAGGAGAAGGAATGCTTCTCGTCGCTCCTTCGAGCTTCCACAGTCCTACGGACAATGGACTGTGGAGAAGCCCAAAACGGGCACCGGAGGAATGGCTGTGGGATCGAGTGCTCAGCCTTACACCAGTCCGAGACAGAGCATGTGGGATGTCACCGATTTAGTACTGGGATAAAGTGGGAGTCATAAATGCTTGTCTCAATTTTCATAACAATGTGAAGTGGGAACAATCTACAAAAGCTATTTCGAACCCTTGCAGAGTGGATGGGTGTCACCGATAGCGTTCTTCATTACTGGCTGGTACCCTACAAAACTGCAGTGACAAATTGGCCGTCTGATAAAGATCGGACGGACGGTAAGATTAAGTATGATAAGAAAAAGGTTCGATAAATTCGCGATCGGTCATTTAAAAGCTTTCGCGGAGCGTGAAAAATTGCCAGATAAAAGTTTTATGGAAATAGAGAAATGGACTTAACAGGCAATACAATTAAAAGAGAAATTGTCCTTTTTTTTTCACGGACCTCGTTTAGCGTTACTCTCGTGCACGAGCTTCGTCGACCGCCGGTGCCGGAAAGCGTTCATTGGGCTCGGGAAATGCCACCCCCACGATTTTCCCCCGTCCTCCCCGCCGCCGGGTCCTACGAATCCCGCCACCCCCACCGACCTGGACCTCGATAGCTCCGCCGCTGACTCCTTCCCGCCCGCCGCCCTCGGGAAGGGCCAGAACAACGCCCACGTCCTCCCTCCATTCGGCCGCCGTGGAGGTCCCGCGCCGTCGACGTGTCTGGCGACCGATCTCGTTCGTAGGAGCCGGAAGCCGACGGATCTGGACCGCCGGAAGGCCGGCTCGCTGTCGATCAACCTCGACACGAGCCCCACTGCCCCGATCCCGGCGCCGCCTCCGGCGGATCCCGCGAGATCGGCGAGCGCGATGGAGGAAACGGAGGAGGAGGAGGAGGAAGAGGAGGAGGAGGAGGAGGAGGGGCGGAAGCAGCTGCAGGGGCGTTCGTTGGCGCAGTCGGGACAGAGGCGGAGGAGGCGGTCGCGGAGGCAGCCAGGGCAAATGCCATCACGGGGCTGGGAGGAGGATGTGTGCTTCCGGCATCTCCACCCCGTCCCGTGTTCGTCCTCCGCCGCCCACAGGGCCACTTCCTCGGCCATCGATCTCCTGGCGCCTCCCATTCTCCACCGACCGTCTTGCCTCACCAACTTCTCTTCTCTTAGGGGCCTCTTCGACAATGGTGACGGCGGGCGGGGTCTCCTCGGTGGGGTTCGGCATTTATATACGCGGTAGTGTGGTTACAAAAAACAGCGGGTGCGGAGGTGAGCGGAATTTAAGACAACCGCAGTTGGAGGGGACTCCGGAATGAAGAGCTCCGTTAATGAAGCGAACACAGCAGCAGAAAAGGGTTTAGGGGCTATGAAGTAATCATCCACCGTTCGTTTCCGGCGGGTGGCCATGATCATCATCGGCCCATAAATTCAACAATAACAAGTAAAATATAAAAAGGGACTGGAGTTGTCCACAATAAAAATACCTTTTTGATTTGATTATATGTCGATCTTTATTTATTTTTTAATCATACTAATTGTGTAGACATTCAAACTCGAATTAAATCTGACTAATATTATTTATTATCTCAAATGTTATCAATAAATATTTTAAATAAATAAAAGATACTCGAGAAATCTCATATTATTATAATCTCTCATACAAAGATATATTAACCATCAATCATTATCCAATACATAATTATAAAAATTATCATAAAATTAAAAGATCAATCTCATCCTTAATCTATGTACTTATGTAAACTAAAAATCTAAAAACATATCGTTCGAGATTATCTTTTTCCGTTGCCCACGTAGACAAAACGTCGGAGACATTGAGATAGTTATATATTGTCTCTTTTCCAATATTAAGCATAAAAAATATTTCTCAGTGTTATGTCAAGAGTTATCTTTTCAAGAAAAACTCGTACCCATTAAAATATCTTGATTATTAATTTGAGTGTCGAAATGACTAAATCAAAAAATTTTCTTTGATCTTAATAAAGATGATACTATAAGAGTTTGATACTTCCATCTCGGAATCATGTTAGTCATCACCTCGTACACTTTTATGCTCTCGAGTTTAAATCAGTTGTCTCAAACGTCGACGATAATTTTTCTCGACAATTCTAATTTTATATTTATTCTTTTGATATAATATAATATAATATGATCAAAATTTATTCATCAGTAATCTTATGAGGTAATTAAATCGAAAACTTTCTGATCAACAAACTATTTTCCATCTACTCTACTTAGACTCTGTCGTTCAGCAGGACTGAATCACCCATGAAACTGCTCAGGGGTGACGATGACGTGGGACCCCACATGGGTCTAGGAAGCAGAAGAGCGATGGTGTAGTGGGACCCATGTGCACGAAGCGACCTGGTCCCGGACAGGTGTTATGGGTGATTCGATCCGTCTCACTAGCAGAACAGCCCTTCCTTTAAAAGCCCTTAGCTTTTGCTGCAACAAGCAAAGGAGAGTACAAAGCGGACATTCCAAAGCTTCAACAGTCGCTCCAATGTCACCGCCACATCTTGGTCACGGCTTTCGACTACAGCGTCGCACAGTGACTCCGAATGAAGACGAACATTCACCCATCACCTGCTGGTCCAAATCCGGACACCGGCGACATCTCTGTCGGCTCCAACTTCACAGCAGCAAACTGCAACGGGCATTCGCAGGTCTCTGAGTTCTCTATGGTGTCGGCAATGAGGCTGTAACATCTTGCAATCGCCGTCTCGAATGGCTGTGTGAACAGGAAGGAGTTAAAGAACTCTGCAAGTCAAGCCACAGCCACACCTAAAAGGTCTGACGGTCTGCGTGCAGTGGGATCAGGCTGCCGTGATCTGATCCCCAGTACATTGTTTACGGTGCCCCAATTATTTTAAATTTCGGTATAGTAATTTTTAGGCGATTTAAACTTGTTTTCAAGTTGGAATTGATCGGAGAGTTGTAGTCATTAATTGAGAATCAAATCGGTTCAACCCGAGAACAGATCGATTAAAAATTAACCCTCCTTTGGGATCAGACGTGACGTGGGCTGCCTTATCCCGGTGACGTGGACTGTCAGAGACCACATCTCGCGACGATATATATTTCTTCCTTTTATTATATAGATGTAAAATGTTTCCACACCGCAGCAGACTTTAACGACTTTGACGCGCCGAGACAACCGACCCCTCTCCTCGTTCATCTTCTTCGGTGACTTCTCCGGTCCTCCGATTCTTCCCTCCCGTCCCTCTCGGCTTTATTCCTCCATCCCTATCCATCGACCGATTCGTTCCGTCTTGGTAGCTCCTCCACCGAGCCGGTCGGATTTCCTTGGAGCGGGTACGATTCCGGCGCCCTCTTGCGGCTTCACGCCCTCTCCTCGTGCGTCCTAGGGCTCTTTTTTTTTTTTTTTTTTCTTTCGCTCTTCTGTTTTCGGGCGGTTCGGCCTCGCATCAATCCCTCTTTTCTTGAACATGTACTTATCTTTTGGGGGTTAAATCCGCGTCGGAGTGATCCAGGTACCGAGCCTCGAAGCCGCAGGGTTCTTGCCGGGAGTGAAGTACGTTTCTTGGTTTTCCGAGGTGATTGGTGATTAGGGTTATTGGATAAACTCTGATTTGGGTGTTTCGGGCTTTGGCGCTCATCCGAGGGCTCGGTGCCTCTTGATCGAGCGGCTGGAGTCGCGAGGTCAGATCACCACCAGATACCGCGCTACCAATTATCGCCGGTTCTTTGATGCTCTTGCTTTCTTGGATCTGGTCGTGATCCTTTAAAGAAATTGCGCGCAGGAAGTTCTTTCTTCATTTTCTTTACCTTGAATCGGCTCCTCACTGGTACTCTTGGCTTTGTACCATCTCACATTAGTCGGTACGCCTACAAACAATTGACACAAAATTTGATGTCGGCTAGATACTGTATCTATTCAATTATTGACGTGTGCACTTTTACAGTTAGTGCTGCTATATGGTAATGGCCTCAGTGTTGTTAACTCAACCTTTATTGCCTCTTTATCAGGAAAAGTACTTCATACAAACAATGGAGACGTGAGCTCAGGCCACCATCATAGGTGCTAGTCGGGTAAAACACCAGATACTGCGCTACCAATTATCACTGTTTCTTTGATGCTCTTGTTTTCTTGGATCTGGTCGTGATCCTTCAAATAAATTGTATGTACTGAGTTTTCTTTATTTTATATCGCCTTGAATAGGTTCTTCTGACTTGTACTGTTGTCTTTGTAACATCTCACATTAACTACTACGCTTACAAACAATTGACACAAATTGTGATATCGTCTCGATACTGTATCTGTTCAATTATTGATGTGCAATTTTAGAGATAGTAACGCTCTATGATAAAGGCCTCAATGTTTTTTAATCAACCTTTACTGCCTCTTTATGGGGAAAAGTATTTCATACAAAGAATGGTCAAACGGTTGTGGTGTGATCTTGGATTTAGGAGTGTGGCTTAGATGTTCAACCGGTGACTTTTAATCACAAATTTGTGGTAATGATTAAGATAAACATCCAAAAAGAGGCCCTAACATCTAGCCGTCCATTTCAAGTTAAAAAAGAAAGGGGATTCTTAAGTTGAAAATGAGAACCGATGAATTATCCAATATCATATTTAATATTAATCTCCTGATGCATAGCAAATAATCCTCTTCTCAATGATTCAGTGGGAACCTCTTCGTAAAGTTACTTGCCAGTGTCCACAATGACTGTCAAACTTACTCGAATGGGGCATTTAGCCTTTGACAAGCCCTTTACAAGCTTTACAAGCTAGAACAAACCGAAAAGGACATAGACACGCATAAGCATTACATCGAACAAGTCGTTTTACAATTTGTCCGTGACATTCTCCCCCACTTATTCCTTCGACATCCTCGTCGAAGCCTTTGTTGACGCTGCAACTCCTTGCCTTTGCTGGATATTTAATCTTCTGCTCCTACTGCAATGTGCCCCTCAACTTCCAGTTGTTCTCCGCTTGTTGTTGAGTCGTCGAACTTTAATCCGTCATACTGCTTCAACTCGCCCATGATTCTGACTCTGGTGTGGGGTTGGCAGAGTTGTGCTGATCCTTACTGGTTCTTGCGGATTCATCTGATGAAGGAAAAGACCATCTTTAATATGCGCCAGTCTTCAAATTCTTCTTATCTCTTGAACTGAATAGATGCTTGTTAGAACTTTAACGAGCATCGCCTCGCAACCCTTGAAGTTTTCAGGTCCTTCATTTGCAAAATTTTTCCATCGAATCTTTTTCCACTTAGTTGTCTCGTCCAAGTAGGTTCGCATCACTTCCGTTTTCGATTGACATTCAGTTGGGAAATGAAGCGGACAATCTACTCTTAGTTGCAGTGATCACTATTGGTGAGGACTTGACAACTGTTGTCTTCCATTAGTCTCTTTGAAGGGTCTTCAAATTTGTGCAGAGCTCCTCTGCTGGATAACTAAGAGAGCTGGGGTACTCGGTTTCGCCCATTCTCTTGAGAGTTGAGAAGACAATGGTTACTTGACTTCACCTGCCTCCTCGAGGTTGTACTTCGTGGGTCGAGCTGGTTACTAGACTTCGCCTGCTCTTAGCTCACACTTCCGAAGCACTTGAAGTGTTTGCAATCCTTACGCTGAGTCAGCTACTGCGATTCACCTACTCAATGCCATTGAACTTTTGGAATGCAAGAAGTTATCACTCCAACTTGGAGCAAGTCTCTGATAGATTTGGTCATATTTGGGATTGTACCGCCTTCTCTATCATTTCTGCCGCCTACGCCTCTGAGTAGCAAAGGTACAACACCATGTACTGTCTGCTTCGATCCTTGGTCACACACTCTTGCATCGACCCGAAGTCCTTCACTTACGGCTATCTTGATGAGAAGTCCATTAACACCGATCTTACGAAGTTCCTTGGTCTCTACTCTTCAGCCTTGTCTTGGTACTTGGAGTTTGACTCTGCATTCTCCACCTCCTCGGCCCATCTTACGATCAAACTATCACGGACTTAGCTGATTTTGCCTAAGCCGTGCGGCACCAATGCGTATCACCGTAAAGGTCAGCCTCCCCGAAATCTCCTACAATCCCTTAGGACCTACCAAGGAGAAGATGGGACAGAGAAAGCACTTCACGCGGGATCCACAAGCCCCTCTTTCCGCAAACACATTATAGCTAATGCAAATTCCAACCATGGATATCACAAGCTCAGAACGGTTGCATAACAAAGGTATAACATTGGTCCACTACAGACCGAATTCTAGTACAAGTATTCACCCGACGCAAACTTTATGTACAAGCCTACAATGGCTACCAAACTCACTCAAATGGGGCAGTTAGCCTTTGGCAAGCCCCTTACATGCTTTATAAGCTATAACAAACCAAAAGGGACACGGACACACATAAGCTTTACACCGAACAAGCCGTTTACAATTTGTCCGTGACATTCTCCCCCACTTATTCCTTCGACGTTCTCGTCGAAGCCTTTGCTGACGCTGCAACTTTTTTTCTTTGTTGGATCTTCGATCTTACGCTCTCGCCGCGATCGCCCCTTGGCTCCCAATTGTTCTCCGCTTGTTGTTGAGTCGTCGAACTTTAATCCGCCACGTCTTTGCTTCAACTCGCTAATAACTCGACTCGGTGTGGGGTTGGCAGAGTTATACTGATCTTTGCTGGTTCTTACAGATTCATCTGATGAAGGGAAAAGACCATCTTTGATATACGTCAGTCTTCAAATTCTTCTAGTCTCTTAAACTGGATAGATGCTTGTTGGAGCTTTAACGAGCATCGCCTCGCAACCCTTTAAAGCTTTTTTTTTTAGGTCCTTCCTTTGCAAAATTTGCTCATCGACTCTTCTTCCACTTAGTTGTCTTGCCCAAGTAGGCTCGCATCACTTCCGCTTTCGATTGGCATTCACTTGGGAAATGAAGCGGACAATCTACTCTCAGTAGCACTGATCGCCGTTGGTGAGGACTCGAAACAATTTGTTATCTTCATTAGTCTCTTGAAGGGTCTTGAATTTGTGCAGAGCTCCTCTGCTAGATAACTAAGAGAGTTGGGGTACTCGGTTTCGCCCATTCTCTTGAGAGTTGAGAAGGCAAAGGTTACTTGACTTCGCCCATCTCCTCGAGGTTGTACTTCATGTGTCAAGCTGGTTACTAAACTTCGCTTGCTCTTAGCTCACACTTCCGAAGCACTTGAAGTGTTTGTAATCCTTGCGCTGAGTCAGCTACTATGATTCGCCTTCTCATTACCATTGAACTTCTGGAATGCAAGAAGTTATCACTCCAACTTGGAGTAAGTCTCCGATAGGTTTGGTCGCCTTTGGGATTGTACCGCCTTCTCCATCATTTCTGTCGCCGACTCCTCTGAGTAGCAAAGGTACAGCACCGCGTACTGCACTGTTGCCTTGACCCGAAGTCCTTCACTCACGGCTATCTTGATGGAAAGTCTGTTGACACCGGTCTTACGAAGTTCTCTGGCTTCTGCCCTTCAGCCTTGTCTTGGTACATGAAGTTTGCCAAAGCATTCTCCTCCTCCACGGCCCATATCACTACCGAGCGCTCTCCCTCTATGAGAGCAAGGGATTGATGACTCCTCGGAAGTCCCGCCTCTGCGGTACTATGACACTGCAATGCCCATGGCACTACTATCCGTTGTCTCACATCTGTATCTCTTCTTCGTGATCGGTAGATCTGCCTCTGTGGCACTGTGGCACTCCTCTGAGTCCACCTTCTTTCTAACCGATAACTGATCTTAGGTAGCTGAGTCCCTCTGGACTCGTCATTGCTTCCTCGCCCTTTTTCGACCATCTGTTTCAATACCTCTGTGTTATCTGAGCAGTTCTACTTGATCGATGGAAAGACAGAATGCAACTCTCATTATGGCCTCTGCCATCCTGTTGCAGGGTTTGCACCGCTTCTGTTCTCCTTAGCTTCATTGGTCGCAACGTTCGCTTACTCGGCCTTGTCCTCGACTTGCGGGCTCTCTTAAGCGAATGTGAGCTATGGCGATTCACTCTTCACGCCCGATCATACCTCTGCATGATCCGGTCCCCACATGGGACTCCCTGGTACTTGCATCGAACTTCTTCCTCGATAGTGACACGGCCCCCCATAAGTCGATGTCAAGGCTTCCATTCAACGCATTCGGTGCACGATCATCACGGACAAAATTGTAAGCGGCTTGTTCGATTGTAATGCTTATGCTTGTCAGTGTCCCTTTTGGTTGGTTGTCACTTGTAAAGCTTGTAAAGGGCTTGCAAAGGCAAAATGCCCTATTTGAGTGAGTTTCGACCATTGTAGGCTTGTACATAAAAATGCAGCGTCGAGGAATACTTGTAATAGAATTCGATGCAGTAGTGGACCAATTTTATACCTTTGTTGTGCAAGCATTACGAGCTTGTAATATCCATGGTTGGAATGTGCATCGGCTATAAAGTGTTTGCTAAAAGAATGGCTTGCGGATCCGTGCAAGCGCTTTCTCTGTCCGTCTTCTCTTTTGCGAGTCCTAAGGGATTGTAGGAGATTTCGGGGAGGTGACCTTTGCGGTGATACGCATTGGTGCCGCCGCGGCTTAAAGGCAAAACCAGCTAAATCCGTGGACGGTTGGTATCGAGCGGGACAAGCCCACTTACAAACACTTAGCATGCAAGCGTGGGGACCTAGCGAGGCACCACGAGTACAACAAGCTAAGAAGAATTGCGGAGCGCCTGAAAGGTCGGGATGGCGAGTTCGAGCGATGGCTCGGCGTTAACACCCAACCTTGATGGTGTTCGAGGCAAGCGGAGTGCTTGGCAAAGGATGAAACCGTGCAAGGTGGAGTGGGTTGTTCAACGATCGAAAGAGTTGTAAACTCGAGAATTCGATACTCATCGCATGGCCTTGCATGCGGACGATGGATTGTTCGCGGCCATCCCAAAGCGGCCAGAAGGTCGGCGCCATAAACATTGAAACTTTCTCTTCGACGTATGCAGGATGCTTTCGTAAGATCTTTGAAGTGTGCACCGGGTTCAAGATGTTGCTAGACCAGAGAAGTGCGGTCTGAGTTTGTATTGGTGAAGTGTCACAATCTAGCAAGTGCATTTGCAATGGCGGAAGGTGGGCACGATTTGTTCAACAGTAAGGCGAAGTAGTCAAGGGATTGTGGTCTCAAAACTTCCTAAGGAAGGATGCGAAGAGAGAAGTTGCTCAAGCCAGGCGAGATATCCAGAGAGGATAAGTCCGGTTCTGCGGAGGCGAGTTGTGCGTGATGAACCACACTAGTTGAGGAGTACCTCAAGGCGAAGCTCGACGGATCAGTGAGCGGTAAGGAGTCATTGCATGATCTCGCTAGTGGTGATGCGTTGGTGGGCGCATAAGCGAGATCAAGTGGGGGAGCAACCAGGCAACACAAAGTGAAGGCACACTTGGAGCCGATAGTGAGATCGGTCTCACGGAGGGCTAACCCGTGGAATGGTTGGCGTGAGGGCCACCATCGCCAATGCAAATCGAGAAGCAAAAGCAACTTGGGGGTAACTTGGTGAAGTACCCAGGCGCATGAAGGAGTTGGTTTAGAAGATGGAATGTGGAGCGGAGGCTTGGAGCTTTCCTAGGCAGAAGTCAAGGACATGGACTCTTGCGAGAGGTAGGAATCGGATCATGCCGTTCCATGGGTTTCATATTCGAGATGGAGCCGACTCGTCTTGCGTAGTGCAAAGACAAGGAGCTTTGAGGCACATGCACTTTATCTCGATGAAGCATTTGGTGGAGATTAAGCGGCGCTTGATTTCTTTGAGAGCAAAGTTGGTGTCAAAAGGCCTTGACACGGGGCAAGAGGATCTGAGGCGATTACTCTTGAAGAATATGCCCAGTGTTGCCATGATAAAGCCATGATGAAAGCGGTGCGCGTGAGATTGTCTTTGGTAGGGCGAGTCCCGAGATCGAGCAATGGTGCATCTATTTCAGCGAAGTCGGGAGACTTCAGAGGAGGCTGCTAGGCGATGGATTGTCCTAGAGCTAAACCGTCGAGTGTGACCGAGAGTGGGTGGGCGAAGGTCGATTGCAAAGAAGCGAACAGAATCGAGGGTGGCGAAGGCCTTGCGATGTGTTGGCGGAGTCCACACATGGAGATATCGCGATTCGAGTTCATACCACGAGGATCGAATGCTGAGGAGATGTCACCAGGAGGCGACATGATGCGAGGGATCGGGGTGGAATGGTTCGTGGCAAGCGACACACAGTGTATCCGTGAGGACATGGTCATCGGAGATATGGCCAGGGAGCGCGACAAGGAGCTCCAAGTTGGTGAACAACACGACGGTAAGAAGAGCTATAGATTGGCGGTGAATGCCATGGTACCGCATGAGTCGGGTCTTCCGTGCGTGCACCGAATGTTGCATTGAATGGAAGCCTTGGACATCGACTTATGGGGGCTATGCCTGTCGAGGAAGAAGTTCGAGATGCAAGTACCGGTGAGTCCCATGTGGGGACTGGATCATCTTAGAGGTATGATCGGGCTGCTTGAAAAGTGGAACTACTTGAGCTCACATTAAACAAGGAGCCGGCAAGTCGGAGGACAAGGCCGAGTAAGCGAACATTGCACCAATGAAGCTAAGGAGAGCGAGGGTGGTGCAAGTCCGCAACATGTGGTGGCGGTGGCCATACATGGGAGTTGCGATCTGTCTTTCCATCGACCAAGTAGAAGCGCTCGAGAACACAGAGGGTGTTGAAGCGGATGGTCGAAAAGGGTGAGGAAGCAATAGCGAGTCAGAGGGACTCGGCTACCCAAGATCAATCATCGGTTAGATTGAAGGTGAACTCGGAGGAGTGTCACAATACGCGAGGCGGATCTACCGATCACGAAGGGACGCAGATGCGAGACAGCGGATAGTAGTGCCATGGGCGTCATGATGCCATGAATGCCGGCGAGGCGGGACTTCCGGAGTCATCAATCCCTTGCTCTCTTAGAGGAGAGCACTTGGTCGTGATATGGCCGTGGAGGAGGAGAATGCTTTGGCAAACTCCATGTACCAAGACAAAGTGAAGGGCGAAGCCGAGAGAACCGTAAGACCAATGTCAGCAGACTTTCCATCAAGATAGCCGTGAGTGAAGGACTTTGGTCTATGTAAGAGTGCATGACCAAGGATCGAAGCGAGGCAGATAAAGTATGCGGTCTTTGTACCTTTGCTACTCAAAGGAGTTGGCGGCAGAAATGATGGAGAAGGCGGTACAACCCCAAAAGCGACCAAATCTTATCGGAGACTTACTCAAGTTGGAGTGATAACTTCTTGCATTCGAAGTTCAATGGCAATGAGAAGGTGAATCGATGGCGACTCAAGTAAGAATTGCAAACACTTCAAGTGCCGGAAGTGTGGTGAGAGCGGCGAAGTCTAGTAACGACCAAGCACGGCGAAGTACAAACTCGAGGAGGCGGGCGAAGACAAGTAACCTTTGCCTTCTCAACTCTCAAGAGAATGGGTGAAACCGAAAAGTACCCACTCTCTTAGTTATCCACAGAGGAGCTCTGCACAGATTTGAAGACCCTTGAAGACAACTAAGTGGAAGAAGATTCGATGGGCAAATTTTGCGGAGGAAGGATCGAAAATTTCAAAGGTTGTGAAGCGATGCTCGTTAAAGCTCCAACAAGCATCTATCGATTCAAGAGACAAGAAGAATTTGAAAGGCGGCGCATATCAATGATGGTATTTTACCTTCATCGAGAGGAATCCGCAAGAACCAAAGAGGATCAAGACAACTCGCCAACCCCACACTAAAGTCGAGTCATTGGCGAGTTGAAGCGGCATGGCGGATTAAAGTTCGACGACTCAACAACAACAAGCGGAGAACAATTGGGAGTCAAAGCGCATCGCGAGGAGCGAAGATCGAAGATCCAACAAAGAAAAGAAGTTGCGTCGTCAAGAAAGGCTTCAACGAGGACGTCGAAGGAATAAGTGGGGAGAATGTCACGGACAAAATTGTAAGCGGCTTGTTCGGTGTAATGCTTGTGCTTGTCGTGTCCCTTTTGGTTGGTTGTCACTTGTAAAGCTTGTAAAGGGCTTGCAAGGCAAAATGCCCTATTTTGAGTGAGTTTGTGACCATTGTAGGCTTGTACATAAAGTACGCGTCGAGGAATACTTGTAATAGAATTCGGATCTGTAGTGGACCAATTTTATACCTTTGTTGTGCAACTGTATTACGAGCTTGTAATATCCATGGTTGGAATGTGCATCGGCTATAAAGTGTTTGCTAAAAGAATGGCTTGCGGATCCCGTGTGAAGCGCTTTCTCTGTCCCGTCTTCTCTTTTGCAGGTCCTAAGGGATTGTAGGAGATTTCGGGAGGGAGGTGACCTTTGCGGTGATCGCATTGGTGCCGCACGGCAGTAAAACCACTAAGTCCGTGCGGCCACGAAGACCCGTCTCTGCGGTACCATGGCATTCACTGCTTGAATCCATAGCTCTTCTTGTCGTCGTGTTGTTCACCGACTTGGAGCTCCTAGTCGCACTCCCGATCATACCTCTGCATGATCTATTTCCCCCATGGGGCTCACTGTGTGTGTCGACTTGCCATGAACCATTCCACCACGATCTGCTGCATCATGTCGCCGCCTGGTGACATCTCCTTGCATTACGATCTCTGTGGAATGAACTCGAATTGCGATATCTCCATGTGTGGACTCCGCCAACACATCGCAGGGCCTTCGCCACCTTCGATTCTGTTCGCTCCTTTGGCAATCGACCTTCGTCCACCCACTCTCGAGTCACACTCGGACGAAACTTAGCTCTAGGACAGTCCATCGCCTAGCGGCTCCTCACGAAGTCCCGACGACTTCGGCGAAATAGGTGCACCGTTATGCGGATCACGGGACTCGCCTGACCAAGCCACAATCTCCGCTGCGCACCGCTTTCCTCATGGCAACTCGAATGGCAACACTGTGGCATATTCTTCAAGAGTAACTGCCTCTGCCTCCTCTTGCCCCGTGCCAAGGCCTTTTGACACTAACTTTGCCTCTGCAAACTGTGTCGCCTTAGTTCCTCCACCAAATGCTTCATCGAGATAAGGTACATGTGCCTCAAAGCTCCCTTCGTCTTTGACACCATGCAAGATGAGTTTGCTCCATCTGAATATGAAATCCATGGAACGACATGATCCGGTTTATGTTTCTGCAAAAGTCCATGTCCTTGACCTCTGTCTAAGGAAAGCTTCAAGCCTCCGCTCCATGTTCCATCTTCTGAGCTAACTCCCTTCGTGCGGCTTGGGTACCTCACCAAGTTACCCCCAAGTTGTTCTACTTCTCGATTGGCATTGTATTAAGGGTGGTCCTCACGCCCACCATTCCACGGGTTTGCCCTCTGACGAGTCCGATCTCACTATCGACTCTAAGTGTGCCTTCACTTTGTGTTGCCTGGGTTACTCTCCCACTTGATCTCGCTATGCGTCCACCAACGCATCACACTTGCGAGATCATGCAATGACTCCTTACCGCTCACTCGATCCATCGAGCTTTGTCTTGAGGTACTCCTCAACTAGTGCGGTTCATTGCATATGATTCCACCTCTGGAGAATCGGGACTTATCCCTCCTGGGTATCTGCCCCGTTGGAGCAACTTCTCTTTTCGCATTCTTCCCTTTGGAAGTTTTGGAGACCACTATCCCCTTGGACTACTTTGCCTTTGCTGAACAAACTGTGCCCAATTCTGCCTTCGCAAGTGCACTTGCTAGATTGTGACACTTCACCAATACACTCATGACCTTTGCACCCCTCTAGGTCTAGCAACATCTTGAACTGTTGCACACTTCAACTTCATACGAAAGTATCCCGCATACGCCGAAGAGAAAGTTTGATGCTCCATTCGCGACCTTCACCGCCTTAGGATGGCCACGGACGATCCATCGTCGCGTCTGCAAGCCCTGCATGAGTATCGAATTCCTTGAGTTTGCAATTCCCCTCACCTCTGTGAGCTTTGCACCACTCTTTCGATCATTGAACAACTCAATCCACCTTGCACGATCTCCTCCTTTGCCAAGCACCCCGCTTGCCTCAAGTATCGTCAAGTTTGGGTGCCAACGTCGAGCTACTGCTCGAACTTAGCCATCCCAACCTTTGTGCGCTACGCAATTCCTCTTAGCTTGTTGTACTCGTGGTGCCTCGCTAGGTCCCCCACGTTTGCATGCTAAGTGTTTCTAAGTGGGCTTGTTTCGCTCTGATACCAACTATCACGGACTTAGCTGATTTTGCCTAAGCCGTGCGTCACCAATGCGTATCACCGCAAAGGTCAGCCTCCCCGAAATCTCCTACAATCCCTTAGGACCTACCAAGGAGAAGACGGGACAGAGAAAGCGCTTCACGCGGGATCCACAAGCCCCTCTTTCCGCAAACACATTATAGCCAATGCAAATTCCAACCATGGATATCACAAGCTCAGAACGATTGCACAACAAAGGTATAACATTGGTCCACTACAGATCGAATTCTAGTACAAGTATTCACCCGACGTAAACTTTATGTACAAGCCTACAATGGCTGCCAAACTCACTCAAATGGGACAGTTAGCCTTTGGCAAGCCCCTTACATGCTTTATAAGCTATAACAAACCAAAAGGGACACGGACACACATAAGCTTTACACCGAACAAGCCGTTTACAATTTGTCCGTGACAAAACGCTCTCCCTCCATTAGAGCAAGGGATTGATGACTCCACGGAAGTCCCACTTCTGCGGTACCATGGCGCTGACATGCCCATGACACTACTATCCGTTGGCTTGTATCTGCGTCCCTTCTTCGCGATCGGTAGATCCGCCTCTGCGGCACTGTGACACTCTTCTGAGTCCACCTCCATTCTAACCGACGCTCAATTTTGGGTAGCTGAGTCCCTCTGGACTCGTCATTGCTTCCTCGCCCTTTTTCGACCACCTGCTTCAACACCTCTGTGTTCTTTGAGCAGTTTCACTTGGTCGATGGAAAGACAGACTGCAACTCCCATGTATGGCCTCCGCCATCATGTTGCAATGCTTCCACCGATTCTGTTCTCCTTAACTTCATTGGTTGCAACGTTCGCTTACTTGGCCTTGTCCTCTGACTTGCCGGGCTCCCTTAAGCAAAGGTGAGCTCTGAAGTAGTCCAACTCTTCAACCACTCCGATCATACCTCTGCATGATCCAGTCCCCCCATGGGACTCACTGGTACTTGCATCTGAACTTCTTCCTCGATAGTGCACAGCCCCCATAAGCTGATGTCCAAGGCTTCCATTCAATGCAACTTTCGATGCACACACGGAAGACCCGCCTCTGCGGTACCATGGTATTCCCTGCTTGAATCCATAGCCCTTCTTGCCGTCATGTCGCTCACTGAAGTGGAGCTCCCAGTCGCTCTCCTGATCATACCTCTGCATGATCTAGTCCCCCTATGGGACTCACTGGTACTTACATCTGAACTTCTTCCTCGATAGTGTACAACCCCCATAAGCTGATGCCCAAGACTTCCATTCAATGCAGCATTCGATGCACGCACGGAAGACCCACCTCTGCGATACCATGGCATTCATCGCTTGAATCCATAGCCCTTCTTGCCGTCGTGTTGTTCATCGAAGTGGAGCTCCCAGTCGCGCTTCCAATCATACCTCTGCATGATCCAGCCCCTCACGGGACACATTGTGTGTGTCGCCTTGCCACGAACCATTCCACCACGATCCGCTACATCATGTCGCCTCCTGGTGACATCTCCTTGCATTTTGATCCCTGTGGTATAAACTCGAACTGCGATATCTCCATGTGTGGACTCCACCAACACATCGCAGGGCCTTTGCCACCTTTGATTCTGTTCACTCCTTTAGCAATCGACCTTCGTCCACCCGCTCTCGGGTCACACTCGGATGAAGCCTAGCTCTAGGATAGTCCGTCGCCTAGCAGCTCCTCTGAAGTCCCATGGCTTCGTTGAAATTGGTGCACCATTGTCTGGATCCTGGGCCTATGCCCCTACCAGCACAATCTCCGCTGCGCACCGCTTTCCTTATGGCAACTCGAATAGCAACACTATGACATATTCTTCAAGGGTACCTGCCTCTGCATCCTCTTGCCCCGTGCCAAGGCCTTCTGACACCAACTTCGCCTCTGCAAGCTGTATCGCCTTAGTTCCTCCGTCAAATGCTTTATCGAGATAAGGTGCATATGTCTCGAAGTTCCCTTCATCTTTGGCACCATGCAAGATGAGTCTGCTCCATCAGAATAAGAAACCCATGGAACGACATGATCTTGTTCCTACCTCTGCAAGAGTCCATGTCCTTGACCTCTGTCTAAGGAAGGCTCCAAGCCCCCGCTCTATATTCTATCTTCTATGCCACTCCCTTCATGCGGCTTGGGTGTTTCACTAAGTTATCCCCTAGTTGCTCCGCTTCTCGATTTGCATTGCGTTAATGGTGGCCCTCGCACCCACCATTCCACGGGTCAGCCCTCTGTTGAGTCCGATCTCTCTATCGGCTCCGAGTGTGTCTTCACTTTGTATTGCCTTGGGTCGCTCCCCCACTTATCTCGCTATGCGTCCACCAACGCATTGCCACTTGCGAGATCATGCAACGACACCTCGTCGCTCGCTCGATCCATCGAGCTTTGTCTTGAGGTACTCCTCAACTAGTGCGGTTCATTGCATATGATTCACCTCTGGAGAATCGGGATTTATCCCTCCTGGATATCCCCGTTGGAGCAACTTCTCTCTTCGCATTCTTCCCTTTGAAAGTTTTGGAGACCACCATCCCTTGAACTACTTTGCCTTTCTTTGAACAAAGCGTGCTCCATTCGCCTCGCAAGTGCACTTGCTAGATTGTGACACTTCGCTAATATAGCTTCCACTGCACCCTCTGGGTCTAGCAACATGCTGAACCTGCTGCACACTTTAGCCTCTTACGAAAGTATCCTGCACATGCCGAAGAGAAAGTTTCAATGCTCCATGGCGTCGACCTTCGGCCGCCTTGGGATGGCCATGGACAGTCCATCGTCCACATGCAAGCTCTTGCATGAGTATTGAATTCCTTGAGTTTGCAACTCCCCTCACCTTTGTGAGCTTTGCACAACTCTTTCGATCGTTGAACAACCCACTCCATCTTGCACGATCTCATCCTTTGCCAAGCGCCTCGCTTACCTCGAGTACCGATAAGTTTGGGTGCCAATGTCGAGCCACTGCTCGAACTCAGCCATCCCAACCTTTGTGCGCTACGTAATTCTTCTTAGCTTGTTTGTCCTCATGGTGCCTCTTGCGCGAAGGGTTGGCCATTCTTCTGAATGTCATTCTCGGATGCCCGCTCCTTTGAGTGACTCCTTCCCCTACAACTCCCTGTCTGTTTCCCAAACGGTTGTGCATGTTGGCTGCCCTCAACGCAGCCCCGCTTGGTCCCCCACGTTTGCATGCTAAGTGTTTCTAAGTGGGCTTGTCCCACTCTAATACCATCTGTCACGGACTTAACTGGTTTTGCCTAAGCCGTGCGGCACCATTGTGTGTCAGTCCTCAAAGGTCAGCCTCCCCGAAATCTCTTACGATCCTTTAGGACCTGCAAAAGAGAAGACGGGACAGAGAAAGCGCTTCACACAGGATCCACAAGCAACCCTTTCAGCAAACACTTTATAGCCAATGCAAATTCCAACCATGGACATCACAAGCTCAGAACGGTTGCACAACAAAGGTTTAAAATTGGTCCACTACAGACCGAAATGTAGTACAAGTGTCCACCTGATGCAAACTTTATGTACAAGCAGACAATGGTTGCCAAACTCACTCGAATGGGGCATTTAGCCTTTGGCAAGCCCTTTACAAGCTTTACAAGCTAGAACAAACCGAAAAGGACACAGACACGCATAAGCATTACACCGAACAAATCGTTTTACAATTTGTCTGTGACAGTATGATAGTAAATCTAGTAAGTTTTGCTATTCTGTCAAGCATCTTTTGGTAAAAAGAGTGTTGTACTATGACATGGTGCATTGGTAATCGAACATTCTAATATTCAAGACCTGCAATCATCATCATCGACATTCAAGCCTTCTCATATTAGTTTAGTGTATGCTACAAGGTACAATATTCATTTAGGAAGGTCAATTAAGCCAAAGAACAATATCTGTGGCTAGATATGTTTCATTCACAATTACAATTGCAAATATGGTACCACCTCTATTAAGCTGTTGTTGTAAGTCTTTTGGTTTTTAATATTTTAATCAAACTTTTGATTCCAAGGATGAAACCTTTAATATGTACCTCGATAATTTTGGCTTGTGGAAAGGAACCGTTCACCAGTGTAACACTGCAAGGGAAGATGCACGCTCCTGTTTATGCACAAGCAGATGCGGTTAATGATGGCCGTCGGTCGTCAAGTGAGCTTGTGGCACCTGACGCTAAATCATCTAGCACAGGCTACATGATTGAAAATGGTGATGTTGGTCCTTTGGCTCAGGCATCTGATTCTTTAATCAGGTCCTAAACTCAAGATATTTAAGCTAATTTAGTTTGTTGTCCAAAAGATAAGCTTTAATTTGTTTATATTATAATTCTTCTGTAGGCATCAATTTCAAAATCATCCTGGTCCAGGTAAAAGAGATGAATTAAAGAACCACTTATTGGATCCAGAAATCATGGTAACATTCTATTGGAAGCTGTTGGTTATATGCTCTGATAATTAGCAGTTGGATCTGATATTTGTTAAAATGTTTTCCTTCTTTTTTTAATGACAGGAACTTTGCTACAGATCCCGCCGGCAAGAAGAAGAGATCCTGTTTCTCCGTAAACAAATCACCAATGCATGTATCAAAGTATGAAGTTAATAATAATTTGTTTGCATTTTATTTTATTGATGTTTGTTTTTTGTTGCAGTTATTTCTTTAATTTCATAAATTATGGTTCTTGTTGGTTTTTAGGAGCTTCAGTTATTAAATGAGAAGCATATTTTGGAGAGGAGGCTTTCTGAATTGCAGATAGTACGTACAGGTCAAGAACATATCTTAATTGAAGGGTATTTTCCTGTTTGAACATTGTGAAGTATTCTTTTCTTCGATAGGCTCTTGATGAGAGGCAGGATGATGCTGTAGCTAGTGCCTTGAAAGAATTGACTAAAAAGAGAAGCTATCTTGATGAAAACTTAAGATTGACTGATAATCTTAAGGTATGCTATTGCTTTTGCTCCATTCACCTGGATTTCTATTTATAACTCGAGCATGTTATCCAGATGTTTGATCTCATCCATTTTATAGCATCTTATTTATGTATGCTAGGATCTGCTATTGTTCTAAGATCAGCTACTACTTTTTTAAATAATGCTCTATAAGAAAATTAGATTTTGTTTTGTGTTAGAGGAAGTTGTTTTGTGTTAGAGGAAGTATTTCAAATGGAGACATGCTGGAAGATACCTTAAAATTTCTGGTCATAGACATACATACATTTATGAGCCCAATTTGCAACTAGAATTTTGAGATATGAAATCATTTAAAAGTATTTGAAAACAGATTCTTTTTATCAACTAATTGTGTCTTTCTTCTATCTTTACATGTTCTTGTATGTCTTACACAAGTTATCACACTCATCAGTTCTTGAGAGATAAAGATTTATATCTTGTACATATCTCATGTTGGGTTTGTAGATATCCTATAATCAGTTCATATAAATCTCATGATGACTTAGGAACCAATATGGTAAAACAAAAATCTGCCATCATGTTCTCCCCTTTGATCTTGATGTTTGAAAATCCTGCAATTGCTGTATTCTAACAAAGAAGACAATAGCTTGTAGATGTTTATAGATGACTTGATCAGCTGCTTAGTACACATACGTGTACGCAGAAGCATTTTTCTTGTGGATTTTTTGGAAGACTTGGTCAGCTTATTATATAGATGTGTATCTAGAAGCATTATTCTTGTTGATATGTGAGGTTTAAGTAGTCTTCTCTATTTTGGATAGATTATTATTCTGAATTCTTTTCATCTTTTTAATAGAACACATATTGCTACCAGCCTTTTATAAGTAATTTTTTCAATGACATGATTTTCTGTGTTTGATTGTATATTCTTTGGGCTGGCTGTGCAAATGGAAGAAACACAACCTTTTGCTCTACTTCTCTTTAGGATGGAATCTTATGGTAAGTTTGGCCATAGAGTGTGTCTAAGTATCAAATTCTCCTCTCTGACTATTCGAGATAACCATGCTGTTCATGGTGTACTGAGCTCACCTTACTCTTCCACAATTCACAGTCATGATAAAAAGTAAAAACCTGATCTTTACATAACAGTAAAAATCTTGTTCACTCTAGTGAGGCACCATACTACAAGAAAAGGAAGGAAAAAAAGGAAAGCTTCCACTTATTAATATCTAAATTGTCTCCACAATACCTACGACTTTGTTACATTGCATCATTTGACAAGGACAACTTAGTGATTGCCACAAGGATAACTTGTGGATTGCAAAGGGATTAGGTTGATTAGTAAGAAATTTTCAAACCCGATACTTGGAAACGTCATGCTAGGACTAAATTATGGGCCAGCGTAGCTGGAATGGCTAGGGCTGTAAATGGATTGAACATGGACCACATTGAATCTGATTTATCACTGGTCTGTGTAGGAATCATATAATCAGATCAGATTGGTGTCAGATTACTTGGATTGAAATCTTGATTTATCTCTGATTTAGTGAAAACTCGGAGCTGTGAAATTATGTTTAGTAAATTTTTTTTCTAGAAACTTTGTTTCTAAGCTCTCCTGTGACAGAAAACCACATTATGAATCTGAACCTGTGACTTCACTTCTTTATTCATTATTTTTATCTGGTAATATGAGGTAATTATGCTGTCTCATCTCATTAGATCCATCTTTTGTTTGCATCATCTCACAAGTTGTGATAAGATTTGCAACTACTTTTGCCTTTCATCTCTTCTTGGGCTTTGTTAAAGATATTGAATACAGCCACCCTCTTTATTGTTTATAGTATTTCTTTTACCAATTTCTGTAGGTTGTAGAGGAAGATATGTATATATTAACTTCTTCATTCCTAAGTTTATTAGCTGAGTATGACATCCGACCCCCTGTTATCAGTTCTTCTGCAATTTTGTACGGTATAAAGGTAAAATTCTTTTGGTTGGACAGTGTTCTTAAAATTTTCTCTTATTTGCTACTTTGATATGCAATTTCATGATTTGTTCCAATTTATCTTTTCATCCTCAGCCAGCATTAGGTACAGGAAATCTCAAGTAATAGTACTGTTTAAATGTTCCAGGATACTATGCTCAGTTCATCTGTTAAGCTGATAATCCTCTTTTACATTATCCGAAAGCATTTACATTACTTTTCATTGAGGGATTCAATGCTATGTGTTGCACATGTGCAGGACATTAGGCTGGTATGATCTAGTACTAGATCGTGTTGATTCATGTAAGGGCAGTGCGAGGGTGCAAGAAACCAACTCATAACTCTGCTAGTCTGTCTGCAGTTTATACCAATTTTGAACTGACCCAATATCACGACACCTTTTCTCCTTATTCTTTTTCTGCTATAATAATCACTATGGTGGCACAATTTTAGCACCTCAAAATACTATTAGTAACTGATGTAGCTGTTGACTGCTTTGTGTTTATGCCGAACTGTATGATGATTCTCATTTATTATATGCCAAATATAATAAGCAATCATGAAGCGATGCAGGAGTAGCTGATTTCTCTTTTATTGGGTTTTTCAGCAATTGTACCAGAGTATGCATTGGAAGATTAGATATAATGTAAGTAACCTTCCTTTCAGTTATTGAGTACTATACTTGATTATATTCACACAGTCAAAACCTTGTTGGCTTATTCCTTCATAGTGGAACAATTGTTTCATCTAAATGCTATCGACGTTGGTTATGCCCATAAACCTATATATCTAGTAGAAGTTATTTGAAAGCTGATGTCTTTGGCCTTCGTGAGTTGCGATCATGCTGTTACATCCCCGATTCTGGTGCATCTAGTTGAATGTGCTCAGCCCCAGTGGGAATACCCCACTGCATCTGTTGCCATGTTTATGCTGTTGTTTTTACAAGATCTATATGTGGCCATGCCTCCCTGCATATGCTTGTCTGATACCAATGCCAACCAAGACAGCCAAAGCAGGGTACATGCAAAGTCTATGTGCTGGCTAGCTTAAATAGTAAAGATTTTGATTGTTGATAGCAAGTCTAAGATTGAATCAGGTAATTATCTTAAATTGCTTATCTTTACCCAAATTTTTTAATATGCTAGCTAACTTGGCCAGTAAAGATATACATTATAGGACCAAATCCTGCCTTCACAGTGATCCTTACAAACAAAAACTCTATGTTAATGTTCTTTTTAACATAATTAGCGAATATTATATTGTTGCTTCTTTTGGCCTTTTTCTCACAAATATCATTTATCTAATAGTGATTAGAATTTTCAATTAATTTACACTATTATTGCAGGATAATTTTGGTGATGTGAAGTTGTGAACCATCTCTTAGGAAATCAACCTGATAATCTAATAGTTAATAAGAATCTTCAACATCCAACTTCTCAAGATACCAATTGTCTTATGCTCACTTTGTATTATCTAGAGTTACTCCATTTTTTATTCAGTGTCCTAACTCGTAGCTTGTGAAACTGAATTGTGATATACCTACTTATAGGAATCAGTTATACCTGAGCTTCGTCTATATGATCAACATCCTATGGATTTGCATGGTACATCAACACCTAATCAGTTGAGAGCCTCTCAAGACTTTGCAAAGATAGATAAAAAGGATGTAGATGTTACTCTAAACTCTGAGATGCCTTATCCAGTTGCTTATGAGAAGCCAAGAGATCTGCCATCAGAATTTCATAAGTTAGTACAAGTCCTTTTATCTACTAAGCTTTTGATTTATTTTCTTTCTGCTGTTTGGTTTCTGGATACCTTTTGACAATATGCATCAAATATGGTTTTAATTCAGTAAATTTTTAAGGCGATCACTAAATGAAGGCTAGTGAGATACATTTTTATGCAGTGACCTTGTATTATTTTCTAAATGATAATTGTGATGGATTCTAGTATAAGATGAAACTACCCAAGCCTACTTTCTTGGCACGCCATCAAGATTCTGATTGGGATATTAATTTTTGAATGATAATTGTGACAGATTCTAGTATCAGATGAAACCACCCAAGCCTACTTTCTTGGCACGTGATAAAGATTTTGACTGTGTGACTATTAATTCCAAAAGCAATGGTCCAATGTATATTAAAATCTAACATTCCTGCTTATGTGCAAGTGAGATTAGGCTTGGCATGTGAAACTAAACTCAAATACATGGTGCGAACTTAAATAGGAAACGTACTGTCACGGACAAAACTTGTAAACTGGTGTTCAATGTAATGCTTATGCATGTCTGTGTCTTTTTGGTTTGTTCATGCTTGCCGAGCATGTAAAGGGCTAGCCAAAGGCTTAACAGTCCTCATTTGAGCGAGTTCAGTGGCCGTTGTAGGCTTGTACTTAAAGTTTGTGTCATGTGGATACTTGTACTAGATTTCAGTCTGTAGTGGACCGATTTTATACCTTTGTTGTGCAACCGTTCTGAGCTTGTAAAGTCCCTGGTTATGATTTGCATTAGCTATAAAGTGTTTGTTGAAAGGGTTGCTTGTGGTTCCCGTGTGAAGCGTTTTCTCTGTCCCGTCTTCTCTTTTGTAGGTCCTAAGGGATTGTGGGAGGTTTCAGAGAGGTTGACATTTGTGGACGGACACGCAAGGGTGCCACACGACTTAGGCAAGATCAACTAAGTCCGTGACAGTACGTTGTATAAACATTTATTAAGCGCTGGGTGAAATAAAAAGGGAGCATACATATTTCAATCCATGACTTGCTCTCATATCATGATAAAGATCTTCACCGGGGACTATTAATCTTAAAAGCCTAAGCTGTTAGTAAAGAACCCAACATATATCAAGCTCTAATAGCACATACACACATGTTAATAACTTTCAAAGAGAAAAATGAGCTTATGAGGCTTTTACTTCCATAAGTGGATTGTTCTTAAGATGATGCTTTTGTCATAAATCATGTAGCAGTTAGCCTTCAGTGCTAAGTCATGTCGATGGTTAACATCGATTAACGATACAAATCTTTAGATTGACACACATATGGTTTGCTTGGTGATACTTGTGCTAATTTTAGCTTTTTAAAATTAGTTTTCGTGGTAAGATCATAAATCCTTCAAAACCTTATAAAATATAAAATTTTCTTTCTGAGGGAGGATAAAATATGCAGAGGTGGCCTTTGGGTCAGCAGTGGCTTGTTAGTTGTACCTGTCAGATTGCATCTGACTTGTAGACTGGTAGGGTAATGAAGATTTGGGGTTTTTATTATTCTTCAGACTGCATCTGATTCACATACCATAAAATGAATTTGAGACTATAAGATGATTATCTTAACCTTGTTTTTCTGAATGTTTAAAAGACAATAGGAGCTTGTTTTTCAAGTTCTTTACTTTATGCATTCATGAAGCCATGGAAGTTTTAATGGATAATAAGGGATTTCAATCCTCAAGTTTTCTGGTATCGCATAGGTCAAAACTAAATTCTAGATAACACTTATGAAATACGAAATACTAGATGAGCAGAACCTTGAGCAGCTGACTGTCAGGTAAATTTATTATGTCAGCTGTGTGAGATGTCCAAATTAGAGCAAGACGAGATAAGTCATCTAGGTGGTTAAGATGCATTTCAAAATGGACAATGTAGTGAAACAGTGCTGGAATATCAATTCTAATTAGAGGTACACCAAGGTGGAGAGAAGAACGATGAGAGCTTGGATATAAATAGAAGAGAAAAATGTCTGGTTAGAAGAAATGATTTTGATATGCTAATTGGTAGAAAGGATGCATTTTGTAATATCAAAATGAGGGGCACATGGAGTTATGTTGTTTATTGTGCCTACTCTAGTGCTATTTGAGAATTAATAACTTTTGGCAATTACCATTTCCTCTTTCTATTGGAACTTTGTCTGGTTTATCTTCCCCTGACAGAAATAAATTCAACACACTTCTGAGCCCTATTATGCAGGGAGGTTAGTAATACTGGTGTTTCCAGCTCTTCTGAAGGTTATGTTCATAAGGCCACATTTAGAACTTTAAATGCTGATGCCCAATTTCATACGGCTACCATGCACGATAACCAAGGGTCCTTTGTTTCAGAAGGTATGGAAGGCTAAACTAATATTAAATTGGAAAAGGAAATTTTGATCTCAATTTATGATAACTGTGATCTTCACTCATTATAACTGTGATTAGCAGGTGAATATGACTTACCTGGTATTGAAGGGTTTCAAATATATGGTGAGCCTAAACCAGGATGCAAGTTACAAGCCTGTGGATATCCAACAAATGGTACTACTCTTTGCATCTTTCAGGTACTTATGATTTTCTATCTTACTTTTCATGAATAGGACAATAAATCTATGTATTGTTTTTGCATTCAGTTGTGGTTAAATTCTATTAAGATTAGAACTGCATTGTTTTTCTAGTGGGTTCGTGAACTTGATAATGGCACTAGGCAGTATATAGAAGGTACTCTTTGATATGACTCTGCTCTTTTGTATTAGCTTGACAAAATAATGGTAATAATTCTGATTTTTCTTCACAACACGTCTAATTCCTTCATGATTTATCACCTGTACAGGAGTCAATGTTCCGGAATATGTGGTAACTGCAGATGATGTTGATACTATTCTTGCTGTAGAATGCACACCCATTGACAACAATGACCATCAGGTGTCTTGCTTGTTTCTTGTACAAGAAAAATGAATTGTTACTTTTTAGCAACTCCATAGTGTTGGTTATTTGTTGTGTCCAAAACATAGATAATTCGTTTATTTGATAATATATATATTTTAATGTATTATGTAATAACTCTGTTGAATTCAACCTGAAAATTTTATATTTGTTTTATAATGTATTTTTTACATAAATTGTGTATGCTGATTTTTTACGCTACATCTTTTGTTAATTTATTTCATTCAGCATTCCTATTTTTGCTGTCTTATCATGGATGTTTGAGGTATTTTGTAAGATCACTGGTGGACAACCATGTCCGAAATCCAAGGTTCCAGAGAGATCCAACAAATGGATCTAGATTGGTGCTCCAATCTTTCCAAAGTGATCTATAGCGTTGCATGACATAGAGGCTAGTATTACAAGTTGTATGCATTCCTTTGCCATGTATCAAATAATTCTAAAATTGAGTGTTGAGTACTTTAGGACTCCAATTTACATGTTAATACATACCTAAAGGATCATCCATTTGTCTTGACCTGAGCATCTTTGAGGAATATACAAGATAGACCTGAACTGTAGAGGACACTCCTAGCTGGTTAGACAATTCTAAATGTCGTAAAATTAAAGCATTCCATTTTGGTAGATTTGATGCATAGACAAGGAGTTCTAAAACAAAATATTTTGATTTATAGATAGTTGATATAGATCACCTAGAGTGGTACATTTGATATATTTAGTCTTCATTTTTCAGATTTTTGGTCTTCAATTCAACCATAGTTTTCCTGCAGAGCCTAGTTGTATTGCTCTTGGTTGATAGTATTGCATTTATGGCATGATACTTATAATTAGCATAGCAGAGAGAGAAACCATAGTTAAAACACATTTTAATTAGGATGGCAAAGCTGAGCTTTTGACATGTTCAAGCATTTTGCTAGGCTTGAGTTCAGTTTGAGTTGGATACATTATATTTTTCTGTTTTCATACCTGGCTTGTGAGAAATTCAGTTACAATTCAAGCTTGGCTCACCAAGCATTTTTCATACATTAAATTCAGTTACAATTCAATTTTAAGTTCACCAAGCATTTAAAGACTAGTGTTTTATCATGAGAAAATTCTTTTGCAACTCATCTTTCTAAATGTATGTGCTGGTTTTTGACTTTTAAAAAAAAAAAATTCTCAGCAATCTTTGTTATCGGTTCGTATAAATTTTGGTTTACATTAATGTTATTGTCTTATGTGTAAAATGTTGATTATACTGTGATCCATTTATTTCCTTTAGGGTGATTTGGTGAGGCAATTTGCCAACAATCAAAACAAGATAACATGCGGTGAGTATATGTTGAACACTGCTATCCTCATTATAAATAATGGATAATGATCTGCACACAGAAAGTCCAAATTATTTTATGACCTTTATTGTATTCTAATCTTAGTGTCTGCATAGTGGGGATAAGCATAGGACTAGTGCAGAACTATCAAGATATGACATTGAAGGGTTCAGTTCCATTTGTTATTGGAGGAATTTTCAAATTTCTTTTGACAAGGAATCCTAAATTACAAGATATAACTGGCACCTTTGATATGCCCTCAAAGGGTTCAATATCATTGGGGTTCTTTGTTACATTTAGCATGATAGATCTTATTCCAAAACCTACAAAGCTACAATAATAAGACTTTCTCATAAATCTACAATATTCAATTTTATGTCATGCAATTTTTCCATTTTTGATAATTCATCTTTCATAAAAAAATTATATGTTTTCAGATTATCTGTGAAATAACAATAGAACCATCTTATGCCATTTTGTGGAATCAACCTTGCTGGAGTTCAAGGAATTTTAAAATCCAGCAGGCTTTTTGGAGTCAGGAATTTTTATATTCAGCAGGCATAACATGAGTTTGATGTTTTATGCACCCTCTTTTTGTTAAGTGTGATGGTTAATGCTAAATTGCAATGATTTCTTGAATGTTATTGTAAAATTATATAATTATGCATTGTAATGAAGCAAATTAATCTTATAAATTTAGTTAGAATTCATGTCAGGTCTAATATGAAGAAATTGTTCTTTCTACCTAAGTAGACAGTGACTCGTCTGACTCTACTCCATAACCATAATCAATTAATAACCATTTTTGTTGTTCCAGCTCGAGTAGATTATGTTGTCTTTGGATATATATAAAAAGATCAAATTAAACCATGAAGTTTCCTCATAAGCATACATTTTTTGTCATCACTAGACTACCAAGAAGTTGGTTGGGATGGTAGGTATTAATATTTAATTAAGTATTAATAAAGAAATATTCAATCAAGTTGATATTGTTAATAAGCAATTCTGTGCTAAGACGTAACAAAATATTAATATGGTGTTGTCTGTATGCATTAAAAGAGTATTCAAGAAATAAGTAATAAATAGCATCTTATTATAAACCATAAAAGGTAGCACTAATATGATAGTAAAAATTGAAACAATAGTGATGAGGAGATATAAAATACATATGCAAGCATGAAATTGATCACATTTTCATTCCTATGTGGACTTCATATGTTCAATTGATTTCACATTTATAATAACACAGCATCTTGAGGCTGCATGACCTTATTTAAGGCAGTCATACAACCACATATCGATGGTAGTAGATTTATTAAGCCTAAGTCAATTGAAGCTTTTGACCACTTAAACAGAAAGTTACATGGTTGCATATTTAATTTAACTCAAACAATATGTAATTTAGTCTAGATAATAACTCAAAAATCAATTCTAAAATTTCAACCAGGTATATGTATTATAATGTCAAATAAAATATAGACTATATTCATACTGGTTTGACCATGGACCGACATGGGTCTGGCATCCAAAACTACAATCCTTGATGTGGACCATCTATGTGCAACATATTTCATATTTACAATAACACTGTTGAGGCCGCTTCACCTTATGTGACCGATCATATAACTGCATATATGGTCTTATATACCTGCATATATGGTCTTATATGACTCTCTAGAAATGCTAAAATTTGTAACTCCTCCTAATCTTAAAGATAATCTAGAACTTTAAACATTTGATTTTTAATGACTTTAAAACTCCTCCTAACTAACCTATGGCTAAGAACTTCAAAGTATGAATAGAATTTAAATCATTGGCTATATATACTTTCCAAAAAAGGACAAATAATCAATATAAGCAACTCGAGTGAGTAACCGTCAAGCTGACATCTGTGGAATTTTGGTGCTAACATGGGACTCTAAAAAGGATAGAGGCTGAGCAAGCAGCTAATGAGAAAGTTAAAGTTTGACTTGGAGTCATGGAAATCCTATGTTTTAGTTGTTAACCTTTTCTATAATCTTATCGTTTAATTACTTCTAGAAGGTTACTATACAACAACAGTAAGTTTGTATACAACTATGGGTGGGGCTGCCCAATGTGTGAGGCTCCTTCCAGTGAAATGTTTGGGGATGGTGATGCATACAACTTTTTCCCTACTAGTAGTGAGGATATTTCTATACTGAACCATTGAGGCCCAGTTTATGAAGGAGCAATCTTGCCATGATTATGTCTTCATTCATTAGCTAATGAACAATTATAGAAAAAATATCTTTTGGCTCAGTAAAAAAGATGAATCCAATATAGAGATTGTCAATTAGTTAACTGATAATATTGCATTTACAATATATATATGTAAAGTTTTCACTTGCAAAATATCTATATGTTCCTCTCAAATCTTGTGCTGGTGATCAAGGACTGAACCTCAGTAGATCCTGAACTATGTTTGCCCAATGGAGCAATAAATGGATATGCCATCATTTAGTATGCAATAGCACAGGGAAAACATACTTGAAACTAACAACTAAGGGACTAAATTCATGGTGCACCACCCTGCGAGCAAGGGTCAAGTTGTGGGCCACTTGAGCATTGGGATTATTAAGTTGGCTAGGTTTAACTAATTTCAAGTGAATTATTGGTTGAACTAGGTGAACCAAAGCAGTCAGTGCGTGGGACCAATTTGGTAGTGTTGAGCTGTGGAAATAAAAATTCAAATTGTCATGATCCTAAGTTTGAAATGGCCAAATGTGTCAAGTCTAAAACCCTAAACTCTAGCATTAATGTATTAGCCTTTGGTTGTGAAGAATTATGCTTATGACCAGATAGAAGAAGAGAGAGAGAGAGTAACATTTCGCTCTGTTGTAATTTTCCATTGTTTCTTTTCCTTTTCCTTTATCCTTATTTTGTTTGATCAGTTTTGATCTGTTCCTGTTGCTTTACTGCAGAATATTGCACCTGTGCTAGTCCAACTGGACTGGTATTGATACTGGATCTGCGATTTGATTTCTTGCTAACAATTACCTGATTTTATTGACTAAGTACATGTAACTACACTTGCTGCAGTATCTCTGGTTCCAATTGACACTTATCTTTATGTGCTTGGTAATGCTTAACTTTGATTAGTGTAATTGTATATCTTCTGAAGATATAGAGTTGCCTGTTTTGAACTGAAAGTTAGGTGGTATTCTCCTGTAACTGAATTGTGAACATATTAACAAGTGAGCAAAGCCAAACCCTTTGTGTTTCATACTGTAATGTGTCTAAGCTTGTCTCCTTTAATGATTACGTGGCCATCTAAATGTGATTGACATTCAACAGATTCCGAGATGCAGAATGAGATTGATGCCTACATATCTGCTGGGAAGGCAATATTTAACATTAAAGCATTGGTATGTGGCCATTTTTTACTCTAATTAATTCAATTGTTTTATCATGTTCTGCATGCAATATGTATTTTTGTTTAGATGCAACATATGATTTTAATAAAGTAACATATTTCCCAGATTTTGTATACATGTGGTTTTTTTAGTAATATTGCAAGTATAACTCTTCCCAGATGTGTATGATATTTGAGAATCACTTAAGCTTCTAGCTACCTAGTAATATTTAAAGTGTTTGTCTGAGTACCATCTTCTTAATTTGGAGTTGCCTAGTAATTGGCACCACCCTTGTAAAATTTGGCATGATTCACTGCAAAATGATTGGATAAACTTGACCAGTTAGCATAATGTGTTGAGTACGAAGTTCCTAGTGTAACTGATTTGAAGTATCATAATGTGTTGAGTAAGAAGTTCATCAAGAATATCACTCTCAAACATTCACCGTTTTGAACACTTTTTAATTTGGCTGCTAGCATTGTTCACCAAATGCAAAACTGAGTTTTGAATGTTCTTTTCTACATACAAAATTTCTTTAGCATTTGCTACATTATAGTCATTATGAAATTAGTTGTAAAAGTGTGGGAGTGGTTTGAATTAGATTGTGTTATAAGTTGTGGATCACGTGATTTCTTTTTTATTCTTCTTAGAATAATTGAAGCTGAACATGAATCAATCTAGAATATGGTTAATGAACAATAAGAGTAAATCCAAGAAACTGGCATCTGCAGAACCAACTCACCTATATTCACCACTTAAACTATTCTGGCATCAACTGAAAGAACATAGTGTGGGTTTTTATTCAATATATTGTATGTTATTGACATTGTCAACATATCTAAGCCTTTTATATTATAATGGGCTCAGCTACATAGCGCAACTGAGAAGGCTCCATGGAAATTGCGAAGAAAATATATCCGAGTATGAATTTCATGTTCGTTTAAATTCTCATCCTCATTCCTCACTAAGACAAATAACAGAAATGACTGACCAGCATAAAAGCTTTAAACTATTTGGCTGGTAGAACATTTTTCTTTATTGGTTGTAAATTAATTCAATGGTCTCCATAACTATGCAAAACTGAATATGAATACTGCTAAGAAGCATGATTCCATGCTTAAGCAAATTGGCTCCATGAATACAAAGTTAAAGATCAAGGGAGTCTCTTTGTAAACCTGTCTAGGTTTTTGTGTATTCAAACGTTTGTTGTAAGCATGGTTCGTCTTACCGATCTGTGTCGGTGTACCGATCAGATTGTCACAGACTAGCTGGTTTCGTCTAAGTCGTGCGACACCCTTGCATATTCATTTGCAAAGGGTTAGTCTTCTTGAAATCTCTTATAGCCCATTAGGGACCTGCAAAAGAGAAAACGGGTTAAAGGAACTGAGGAAGTGTTTAACTTGGGATCCAATAAGCAATCATTTCAACAAACACTGGATAGACAATGTAAATTACAAAATAGACTTCACAAGCTCTGAATGGTCATGCAACAAAGGGTCTAAGGTGGTCCGCCACGATCAAAAGTCCCCATAAGTTCCCACATGACAGTACTGTGGAACAACATAATGAACTAGCCCTAAACACTATCCTAAAGGCCTATCCAGCCATGTGCCACCCGAGTAGCTCCTGGGTGCTGTACTGGCTAATGCTCTGCACCACTTTGTGGAGCTAGAAAACCCCCAAAATAACTATTTGGATGGCTTATTTTTTGGGCAATCTTGCCTCTACACAACGACTACACATAACCTGTGTCTACAAGTTTGAAATAGCTACAAAAGCTAACCAAAATAAGGCCGTCAAGCCTACCACAAGCCCTTTACATGCTGTATAAAACATGAACAAAATCGAAAGGCATGGACATACACAAGCATTACATCGAACACCCTGTTTATATATTTGTCCATAACAGGTCGTCGGTACGATACGTACCAAATCGTACCAACATGGTACGATAGAGCATATTGGTATGTATCACCCATATCGGTTTCTTACCGGACTGGTATGTACCGCATGTATCGGGTGGTATGCCGTGGTACGACGAACCTTAGTTGTAAGCAAGGTATTGAACTTCGAATAATACCAGACGGCATGTACCGGTCCGAGAGGATGCCGGTATGCGGACCGCCCTCTACCGGGCGATACGAGTATTTTGACTGGTACTGTGGCGTACCGATCGATACCGAAGTGTACCGATCGATACCGAGGTGTACCGACCAGTACCATCCTAGATTTCGACCGTTACCGAGATATGCCGATCGGTACGGCCTAACGTGGTACCATCGGTATGTCTTAGCGTACCAACGGTATATATCGGTACGTACTGTACCGAGCAAGCCTCGAAACTCCGGTATGGTATAAAATTTCAATCCTTGGTTGTAAGTATGCAAAGTTTAAAGAATGAATCACTGAAGCTATTCTGTTGCCTAATAAATTTTTTATTAAGCGCTAAGGACAAGTTTTTATTTTAAGTGCAAGAAACCATAATTATACTATAGCATACAAAAAGAAAGAAATCAAAACTGATGCTGTCCTGGTTAGAAACTCTTATTAAACCATTTACTTAACCTCTCCCTGGCATAGTGGGACAGAATTGTCAGTTTATGAAATGGTCTAGTCATAAAATCTTAATGATTTGAGAAACTTCGGAGGCATTTACATGTTATGCCATTATATTATTGGCCTTGGATTCAATCTACAATGAATGAAAGAGGGGGTTAGAGTCTGAGGAAAGGTGATTTACATGGAGAATTTAGTTATAACTATCAATACGGTTGAGCAAGTAGGCTGTGGTCATTATTGAGTTGGAAATAACTGCAACAGATTGAGTTTTCAAGATGTTACAGTTTTGCTTGAATACAACTTCTTGTTAACATCCAGTTGTGCAAGACAAACTCTTAGTTTGCTGAGAAACATAAAAAAGGAGCTGCATCAGCATGTCATGGACAACACAAATTTTTGTCCCTGTAAAAATGAATTAGTTTAGGCAAATCATGATATCCTTATGGGAAATCTGACAAAAAGCAACATATTGGTACTGCTGCAAGATACAGGAAAGCAGATGTCTGGAAGAGTGAATTGCTAACAATGCTAACTAATGAAGAAGTCTGATTTTGCATGCCTGACATTAAGATTGGAATAGATGGTGATGCCAGTTGCCAACATTAACGGGCAGCATTCATTGGTCCTATCACATATGGGTATGCTGGTTGTACCAAAGTAACACTGATGCATGCTTTTCTTAAGTTATCTTTTTCCTGTATTATAATGTATCATGCCAGTCTGGATATCTAAATCCTTAATTTTCACTTAAATAGTATTGCTGTACATCACGTTTGCATAGTAACTGTGAGAAAATAAAATCTTCATGAATGAGTTGTCAGCTTGATTGTAGGGATTACTTGGACCAAGATTACATCTTTGCAATGGGAATGCACAAAGTGAATATTGGTTTTTTTTTTTTTTTTTCTTTCTGATCGATCACTAGTAAATTCATCTACTAACTTTCATAAATGAGTAGGTGGATTCCTCCGACTGGCAGCAAACAGTTCTTATTGTGAAACGATCCAGCTATCAGATTAAGGTGAAACATTCTGATGAATCGGTACTGGAAGAAAAATATTCACCTGATTTAAAAGTAAGGTATTTTTAAAGAGGAAGTGTATAGTTATACTGTTATATGCTTCATTAGTTGATATGTTATCACATCTCCGTGAATGACTTGATAGATCAAAGTTCCCCTTGGGTACACAACCCAGTTTGTGTTGACTTGTTCGGATGGAACCAATCTCCCACTTAGCACAGATGGAACTTGTCAGCCGTATAGCCCGGAGAATGACGTTCGGTCAGTTTGTTACAGCATGCTGTTGGATTTGTACGCCAAAGATAATGTTTCTGCTCTCTTGCACTCTCATGTGACTTTCTTGTGCAGGTTACGGGATGTCATCGTGTTGACCATGAGACACTTCCAGTCCAAGGTAGGTTAATGACAATGACAAGATTCATGAATGTCTTTCATGTGTCAAAGTCACCATTAAGTTTGTTGAATCGGGCATTCTCTTTTTTGCACTTATGAATTTTTGGATTTGAAGTTTATTATATATTTTGTTATAAGAAGGATGATGAATTAGCTGCTTCCACGGTAACTAATCTGGTTATCGCTTCTAAACAACTGGAGAGAAAGAGTTGCATCTTGTTTTTTGCTGACCACACAATGAATATACCGTCCGTAGGCCTCCACATCAATGGGATGATTATGTTGATTATCAACAACTATTCTAATATCAAATTAAATGTTCAAAACTCATTCGTAAATACGATAGGCCACCTTTACATAATGTCAGAACTCGTAACAAATAAAGTCTGGCATAATCTACCGTAGTAGAAACAAGGACTCTCGAGTAAAATTGTTGACGTGGTTTGGTTATGAAAGTTTGGTTTATTTATCTAGACTAGTACGTTAGGTATTGATCAAATGTTGTGTGGTGCTGTTTTTCACCATGTTGTGCATTAAAGTGTGTCGGAAACTTTAGCAAGTGACGTGATAATCCTGCAGCAGACTGGAGTCGAAAGTTTATCATTCACAAATTGTCATTTAATTTTTCCTGCTGTTTTGTGCATAACTTGCTACCCTGTAACTGATCCTCTAAAAGTTTTCCGCAGGTCCTGGATATTAAAAGAAAAGTGAAGGCCTAGACATCATCTTAACAGTTTTGAGGCAATTGTACCATTATTTTTGTTTTTTTTTCTATTTAAAATCGCGACATATATTTGTGCCTTTTGAGTGACGATTGCGTACCGCGGACAAAGAATGCTGGCGAATATAATAAAATTCTAGTTTGGGTAGATTTACGTTGTGCGTAAGCCAGGCAATGTTATAAAGGGCATCATCGTACCCATGGACAAATAATGTCGACAGGAATCTATGAAAGCGTCAGAGCAGCTCCGCTATAGAGGATCAAAAGCAAGTTTACGCACGTTGTTGCGCTCTGCCACGGAGGATCTTTACACCTAGCCCTCCTCCTTTCGGAATCTGTCCTTCTCACCACCACATCCGATGCCCTCGATCACTTCCACCAATGCCAGCCGCAAAACGCCGCATCCCATGTTTGGTTCCTCAGTAGTAGCCTTGCTTGTATCTCTGGAACAGCTCCTGCGTCCGGGCATCCCGGAAAGCGTAGCAACCCATGGCGTAGACGACGATGAGGGCCACGAGGGTCACCACCAGGACCACGTCGCCCCTCTTCCATTCTCTTCCGAGGTTGGCTACGAGGCCGGCTTTGCAGGACGAGCAGGAGTAGCAAAGCACCGTCGGGTCGTTGCTCCACAGCACGCAGTCGACGTCGGCCGCGGCGCTGATGGGGCTGATCCAGTACGTCGGGTTCACGAATGTGTATCCGCACCGCGTCGGTGGCTTGCAGCACCCCGACTGGCGACGTAAACCAGAAGAAGAACATCAACCTCACGGGCTCGTTCGAGCAGAAAACAATGAATAGCAGCAGTATTCGGAACCCATCACACTCACCTGTAAGGGACCGATCCTTGCGTCGAAGAAATCCTGGGCCGATGCATACGTCCGGTTCAACTCTGCACACACTGCCGTCGAGCTAAGACACTCCTTGATGCGGTTCCACCGGCGTGGCCCCTCCACCCTCTGCCGAAGCCACCCCGGGTAGTCCTCCAGGCGATACTCCTGGAAAGCTCGGCCCGGGGCGAGGTGACCCGAGCCATCGACGGTGACCACGTAGACAAACACCACGAGGCCGGCCAGCAGGAGTATGAGGACGAGCATGGCAACCAGGTAGAAGAGCAGAAGCCACGGAACGCGCCAGAAGGCGCCGACGAAGCCCGCCAGGGCCACGAGGAGGACGGCGACGCCGACTGCGATGACAGGCCACTGGAGAAGCTGCACGCAGGAGTCGTCGGCCTGCGTGGCGAGCCAGATGCCGACGGCCACGATGGGGATGGAGAGAAGCACGGCCACGAAATTGATGCCGGCGATGAGGGTGTTGCCGAGAGCCATTTTGGTGACTGCGCGGGTGGTGTTTGCTTAGGGATGAAGGAGCGGGATAGCTTGCGGTCGCTGCTTTGCCTTGGTCCCCGCTGCACTGCTCTTGTCGCGAGGGAGACAGCGGAGCGTGGTTCTGCTTTAAAAGTCGTGGTGCGAGAATCTTCGCTTTTGTATGGTGGGTGGTTTAAATTCATATATATATAAATTATAAAAAAAATCCTAAATATTTTTTTAATCTTTGTATGCTTTTCTTTCTCAAAGAGTAACAATAATAATTTTTAAATTCATCTACGATATTTCTATTCCTAATCTTTTTTACTATTTTATAATAAAATATCATTTTATAAACAAACATAAATATTCTCCTTCTTCTTGATCGGACCAGCATTGATTTAAGCGGACGATAAGCAAACACAAGCGACAATCATGGAGGTGGGATGTGAGATAGTTGCAAATAGAGACCATGAAAATGGAAGCCTTCCACGTCACAAGAGATTTTTATTGACAATTTTTTTACTATTTATAATAATATATTATTTATAATAAAATGAACATAAATATTATCTTTTTCTTGATCGGATCATCATTGATCTAATCAAACTGAGCGACAATCACGAGGGGTGGATGACCCAAGTGAGGGTTGTTACGAAAACAATCTCACCACTTGAGTGATTACTTTGATCTAATTATATCGATGCAAGAGATGGAAGAGAAGTATAAGTGATTGATGAGGTAAAGATTGACAATATTCATGGAAGGAAAAGGTGAGGAAGCTATGACCATGAAATTTTCATGGGAGCCTTCCACATCATCATATAAAAAGGATAAAATTGATAACCAAGAGGCTCTAAAGGAGATTATTATTTGAAACTCTCATTTTTTTTATTTACAATGCAACTTTAAATATTCTGAAGTTATCTCACTGTACATAGATATATATGCATAAAATCTCTTTACTCATTATCTACAACTCTTGATGTTTATTTTTAGGATTACGTATATTTTGTAATAGCCAAGAAGATATAATCTTCTAAGTTAAGGATTATGAATAAGAAGATATAAAATATTTTTTTTATTAATTTTAAGGGATTATGAATAAGAAAAGAATTATAAATAGTAAGAAGGGGAGTGAGTGAGCTCCATTGTACATAGTAAAATTATATTTTATTATTTCTTTTAGGAATTATCCATAGGTTCCTATTTATATATATATGTTTTAAATCATGTGATAGGGAGGGGGACGGCCGCCTTATCCATATCCTTCAATTTAAGGGCGATTTCGTCAATCTAACCCCGCACGAGCCGATACTTCACTCGTGTCGCCCTCCGGTTTACCGTGTTCTCCGTCGGAATGGCGGCAGCGGCGGTGACGGCGTCGACGTTCTCCTTCGGCCCCCTCCCCCTTCCTAGAGCCAAACCTTTTTCTTCCTCCATCTGCTCCGTTAAGCCCCTCATTTCCCTTTGTACCCCTGCTGGCTTCTCTGTTCCCCGGTCCTCCTCCCTCCTCCCTCCCTTCCCTCTCCCAGCCACGAGGCGGGCCCGTTGTGGCTTCCTCCGGTGCTCCGCGGTCCAAGATGTCGCCGTGGAGCCGGAGCCGCCGGCGGCGGCGGCGGAGGAGGAGGAGGAGGAGGAGGAGGAGAAAAGGCGGAAAGTCTACGTGGTGAACTTGCCGTGGGACTTCTCCGCGCCGGACATCGAGAAGCTCTTCGCCCAGTGCGGCACTGTCAAAGATGTCGAGGTAGAATCTCCGCTTCATCCGATTCGTTCTCTCTTGTCTTTTGTTGTGTTTCTTGATTGAATGATTGATTGATTGATTGCAGATAATTAAGCAGAAGAATGGAAAAAGCAGGGGCTTTGCCTTTGTCACGATGGCGTCCGGGGAGGAGGCGCGCGCTGCTGTCGACAAGTTGGACGCATATGTGAGAAATAAGGAGCCTTTTGTTTCCCATTGTTCTCTTAAAATTTAGTAGCACTGTCAATTATCTTTCTTATCTTGTTCCTTGGTTGCTCACATTACAATACAGACCATGCTCCTTAACTTGTGATGTCTTATGACCTACTTGCAACTCAACTATGTCTTTGAGCACAAAACTGGTGCTGCTTGCGTAGAGAATTTTAATGGTTCAGGATAATTTAGCACTATCTTATATACCTCAGTTGAATGTGGACAATCTCTTTTCTGGTCTTCCAAATTTAGTCTTTCTGATAAGTCCAATTCTTCAGGTGAGTCAAACTGTCGAGTATTCAAAGCATGCCGATGTTAGTAAAACATATTAAAGGGAACAAGTTTCATGATTGTATCTTTTTTTATGCTTGTATCTATGCATTAATTATGTATTCGGCAATGGATGGACATGGTTTTTTTCTAGATAATAATGTAGCCAAGTGATATGTGCAAAATGTGACTTTTATTAATGGACAATTTGTAGGTATTTATTAAAAAATTAGTTTGCTAATAAATTTCTGCACTTCTAGGAGTTGACGGGAAGGATAATCAGGGTAGAATTTGCGAAGAGCTTCAGGAAACCACCACCTTCTCCCCCACCAGGTGCAGTTGCCAGTGAGCCACGTCACAAGATCTATGTATCGAATCTTGCTTGGAAAGCCAGGTCCGTCAACCTGAAAGAGTTCTTTGAAAAGTTTAAACCCCTCTCGGCCAGAGTAGTTTTTGAAAACCCAACAGGAAGATCTGCTGGATATGGCTTTGTTGGTTTTGCCACAAAGGAGGAAGCGGAGGCAGCCATTTCTGAACTGGATGGGAAGGTGGTATACAACACTTCATGTTTCGGCTTCTATTTTTCTACATAATGGTTGATATATGAATTCTCTTTTTGGCATATAAATTTCATATATCCAAATGCCTGCAACATACAGTCAGTTCTGTAAGCTGTGTTGCAGATTGGCACATATATGCCTTCATGGGAAAAAGGACTGTGGCTGTATTGTTTCAGTTTCTAGGTTGCAACAAAGACACATAAACATTCAAATTAGTCTTAGGTTTTTGGATTCCATATATGTTTGTATTACAGTGCAAACTTAGTAATGATCTTTTTATCTTTCCCAACGAGTGTAGCAAGGACATGAGTCACGCTAGGATATCAGTTCATTCAGAAGCAACTTGAACAAAATGAGGATGACACTCTCAGAAGATAATGGACTAACCCACAAGTGCTGCTTTTGTTGAGTCCATACAGGAGGCATAGCATGTCATGCACAAGAACATAATAATTATTAGAAAGAATGTCATAAAGTCCAGATGTTTTCTGACTTGTCCTAGCTGTTAGCCAAGTTGCAATAGGTATGTATAAGACCTACATCTGCAATTAGTTATCCAATAACTTTTTCTAGAGTTTATTAAGATATTTAGAATATTTCATTTTAATATTTAACATGCTATATTTCTTTAGAGAAACATGTCTATTAGAAAAGAAAAAAAAGAATGGCCTAGATCAACTTCTTGGTTTGCATTACATAGTATTTCAATGTTGAATATATACTTATTCAATTGTGTTTTTTTTTTTCCTTCCGAGTTTTTTTTTTATGAAAAGGAAAATATTATTAACTTAAAAGAACAATGTTAAGAGGATTGGATGAACTGGAAAGATCATCCACATTACAGAAAGTTGATAGACCAGATGTTCTTCCATAGTGAGCAAGTTGATATGCTCTGCAATTACTGGATCTAGGAATATAAGTGAAATAGGAGATCTGAAGAGATTGCATCAATGATTTAATATCCAAGATTATTCCCCGTAGGAACCATGGGATCTCCTGAGAACCGTCCACATAGTGAATTAGTGCCTAGGTATCTGTTTGAACCCTGATGTTCTTCCAGTGGAGAGTTGCTGCATGCTTTAAAGCTTCCAGGACTGCCAACGCTTCTGCCGTGACTGCATTATGAGCTTTGCACAAACTGCAGCCAACAGCAATGGTTGCAGATTCTGGAGAAGATGAAACTGAGGCCTACCGAAGAATCAGAAGACAAAAAGGAGCCATCATGTTGTAAAATGAAATTAAAATTTCCTGCCCGTATATTAGGATTCTGAGTCAATATATGCCCAGTAGTCTCCTCAGGATCAGGTCCAACGTGAAAGTTTTCGTTCATAAGGGCTAATGCCCTATAAAGCAGGGAATGAGGATTGGCACAGCGGTTGCGAAATCTCACATTGTTTCTATTAAGCCAAAGGGTCCAAAAACCATAGGAAATCAGGGAGAGCACTTGGGTCGTCTCAGCTTTAGTAAATCCTTCCCTTTTTTTAAAGTCAAGTACTCGAAGACAATGAATTAAAAAATTTGAAGCCAATGCCAGTTTTGGATTGTGTCAAATTCTGAAAGGAAACAGCAACTGGACATTCAAGAAGTATATGCAAAGCAGAATCTGTGTGCGCATTGCAGACATAACAGGGATCAGGATGATGATGCAGAATATGTGCAAAAAGGTCAGAGGTAGGCAAAAAATTCGAAGACAATTTCCGTAGGAATAGCTTGACCTTTGGAGCGCTAGAAAGTTGCCATAACACCTTCCAGCCTTTCCAGTTCTCATCCTTAGTATCTGTTTTTATTTATTGATAGGCACCACTAGTTGTCAGAGAGCCTAAAGGATTAGACAAGATATTTGTATTAAGACCATTGCCTATGACTTTTCTAAATCCACCCCTGATGTTCGAGATTAATTGATTAGTGTTACATCTCGATCGATAAGGATTAGGAATGATATGTTTGGTCCAAGGGTGTAAGTCCCCATATTTTGCTCTAAGAATTCAAATCCAAAGAGTATTAGATTTGTTTAACGCTTGGCATTGATTAATTTCTTAACTATAGGAAGATCATGGATTCCAAGATCATCAGTCTTTGGGCTTAGAAACAGTATCACAGCTAATAAATTTCATTCTGGGGGAAGAACAATTAGAATTCAAAAGAAGTTTCTAGAGATTTGGGGCATACGATTAACGGATTAAGTATGACATCCGAAATGTTGCAATCAAATAGAAGATGAGTTGAGTTAGGATTGAGTTGATTACAAAATTAATAAGCACCATTTTGCCAGCCTGAGAAATTAGACCCTTATTCTAACCTTGGACTCTTAATAGGGCTTTATCAACCATGGTATTTTGGTAATTTTGTGGAAGCTGACCCAAAAAAAGATAGGAACCTAGGTATTTTATAGGCCAAGAACCTTCTCGAATACCCAGTGAATAATTGAATGTCTAAAGGAAGGTGAGACATGTTTAGAGAAATAGATGTTGGATTTAGATAAATTAACTTTAAGGTTGGTTAGCTTCTAGAAAGTTTGAAGGACTTTAAGGATATTTGAGCAAGATTTTGAATTTGCTTGATACGAGATTAGAAGGTCATATGCAAACATTAAAGTGAGATATATAAATTCCCTAAGGTCAAAGGGTGAGATGAGTTGTCGATCACCATAACAAGAAATTTGGGAAGAAAGGATTTGTTGAGAAATGATGAACATGTAGGGTGATAGGGGATCCCCTTGTTGTATGCCACTATAAGATTTAAATCGATTAGAAGAAGTGCCATTGATTAAACATGAAAAAGTGGGGGAAGATATGCAAGTTTGAATTCTTTTAATATAATCTAAAAGAAAATTCATATGGTAAAGGGTTTGGATTACTCCAGCCCAAGAGAGGGAATCATAGGCTTTTTCTAAGTCAAGCTTAAGTAGGACAAGAGGTGATTTGCCTTTAGACTTAGAGAGGGTGTGAATAAGTTCGTTAGCAACTAGGATGTTAACATGAATAGTTCGACCTTTAAGAAAAGCAAATTGTTCAGGACTAATCAAATCTTGGAGATATGACTTTAAACGATTGGTTAGAACCTTAGTTAAGAGTTTGTGTATTACATTACGTAAGGCAATGGGTCTAAAATCTTTAACCTCCAGAGGATTATCCCTTTTAGGATAAAAAACAAGGTGAGTTTGTCCCTAGCTCTCAAGTAGATCAAATGTTGAGAAAGCATTAAGGATAAGAGGTTTGAGAAGCAATAAAATTAAGATCACCACACAAAAACCATGGAAACTCAGAGAATGACTCAATGGTAAGGTATTCATTCCATAAAGCCTTTCTCAAAAAAGGGAAGTTACTAGCGTAAATGGCTGAGAAGAAGCAAGGGGGCATACCTTCAAGTTGAAGAACTAGATTAAGAGTCACTAATGTAGCTTTAATTCTATTTGATCTCCAAATCACCACTATACCTGCAGATCTGTTGGTGCCAGCTGAATATTCTCCTAACAAGTTTCTTCCCATTCTTCTGGTAAATTTTTGGGAGACTTCTTCCTGTAGATGTGTTTCAAGAAGGATTAAGCAATTTAATTTATAACTTTGTATGAGGCTAAAGATGACTTCTTTACAATCTTTCTTAAGTACCCATCGACAGTTCCATGAAAGAAGATTCATGGGATAACTGATGAATGAGGAGAACTTATTGCACGAGGATCCACACAGGTCTGTGAAAAGTCCAAGACCTTGGCCTTCTCAGATTTCTTCCTTTTCTTTTTATGCTTAAGAGTAAGAAGAAAGTGATTTAAACTTCCTTGGATAGGTCGTCTCCTGATTCTGCCAGAAGATTTAGAAGGAGCTGACCATTCTGCTTTAAGGTTTCCTTCTAGTAAATCATCATCAACAAGAGTACCCTCATCAGTTGCCTTTTGAAATGCTTGTCATCTTTTCAACAAGTGCATCAAAGGGAGCAATAGCATTAGGGGTATGTCTTTGGGGATGTTTTGAGGAGTTCCTTTGAGAATTGAAAGTTTGCTTCCATCGTAGAAGGCTGGGGAAGAAGAGGATTTCCCATGGATTCCCAAGTGCAAATGGATTGGATTGAGGGATGCTTGATCTAGACTTTGGAGAGACTCGAGAAGAAGAGGGGCAATTAGGGTTTCCTCCTGAAGTCCAAGTCTTAGACCATGTGGCATACGTAGAAGCAGTAGGGATTGACGACATTAAATTGCTAGCCTGGATCTCATTAACTTCATGGCTCACTGACACTGGTTGAAAAGGATGTGAGGAGATGGCAATTGAACGGATACGACTATTCTGTATTGGATGTAAATGGTTTGATTGCCCAGGACCCGAAGTAGGGTCGAGACTTGAGTCACTATCTTGCTTCATCACAGAGACCAAGGTCTCTGATTGAGCCAGAATAGGAGGATTGGGTTGGGACCGGTTAGAATGAGAGGAAGGATTATGGATCACCTTTTTCCCTTTATTTATTGACATTGAGTTAGGTTTAGTCGATTTGGATTTGGGTGCCCTTCGTCTTCCTCCGAGTGCAAAGATGGAACCCTAGAATCGAAGGTTGGACCTGCGAAAGGCTGGGTTGAAGGGGGCTCACAGGTGGTGGTTCGGTGGTCAACTTTGTCACATTTGAAACAAATGTTAGGAAGATTTTTGAAAGCAATCGATTGAAAGAACTGTGAATAATCTACTTGAATCCAAATGCCTTGAGGAATAAGCTTAGAGAGGTTCAACAGAACACAAAATCGGGCAAATTTTCCTCTTGTTCTAGATAAGGTGACTTGATCAACCTTTAGAAATTTGCTTATTTGGGAACCAATTAGAGTAAGGAAATTTGGTTGCAGGAATTTTAATGGGAGACCTGGTAATAGGAGCCATGTTGGAATGGTGTTGGTATTTTCCAAAAGGGGTTGAAAATTAGGTTTCCATGGAAGAAGAGTAAGAGGTTGACCCCGAAGGAACCAAGGCCTTCCAAGTAAAACTTGATTCACCTCTTTAACCGAATGACATCAGAAGCAAAAAAAGCCACCGACCATGTCAACAATCGAGAAAACCAAAGACAAACCCTTGCATTAGATTTTGGGCAAAGCTGATTTTAGGAGTTTTAATGGAGGGATCTTTTTAAGAAATTTTCCATAGATACTGGTTTGCCATTCTTCATAACCCGATGAGACTTCACCAATGTCTAGTTGGACCTTTAGAGAAGAATGGCTTTGGATCTTGAAGAGATAGTATCTAAGGCTTGATTTGGTTGACCATCTGCAACCCCTTTGGCCTTGCGAAATAGATTCGCCCAAGACGTAGGCTGAGCAGGGGAAGGGGATGCAAGAACACCTGAGCAGGGTGGGTGTGTAAGGGAGGAGGATCCGATGGAACGGGAGGAGGGGGACGTAGCGCCTCCAAGGAGGGAGGGGGGAGAGACTGCGATCACCAGAGTTTCTCTCTCTCAAAACCCTAGAGAGAGTCTTCTGAGGTTTTAGGTATTATAGGTTGTGACACACTGGAATATTCATTGTGTAAGCTTACTGTCTTTTTCAAGGGTTCATGTATTCACATGTACATGTCCTCATGTCTGGGCAGATCTTTAGCCAAGCTAATAGGATTTAAAGAATCAATACTTGTTGGTTAAAGCTGGAAAAAAAGCCATATCTTTGCTTAACTTGTGCTTACTATTAATTGGCAGATATCTTGATATGCATTCTGCAGTAATTTCCTACAGGTAATATTTGTTGGTTAAAGTTGGAAAAAGCCACAACTACGCTTAATTTGTGTTTCTCATTAATCGGTAGATAACTTGATACTGCATTCTGTGGTAGTATCCTACAGGCATATATATGTTCAATACAGATAAGTAATCATTCGATGTGCACATTACAGGAATTGTTGGGCAGACCTGTTCGTTTGAGAATAAGTCGAAGGACTGAGGATAATTCTGAAAGTGAACCTGGGGATTCAGACAGCACAAATGAACCATCAGATGAGTCTTAGAGGCAGTAAAATTTCCAACTTTTTTTTATTTATATGAGCAAAGGGGACAAGACATGTGTTGACATGTCATGACAGTCATGTACAGCCTTGCTGTTGATACACGGAGAAAGAAGGCATGTAACTTTAATTACTGATACTTTTAACTGCCCCCCGAGTATATATTCTTTTCATCGACTCCGATAGAATTTTGTTGCGTATACTTGCAGTTTCTAATAATCAGGGATGTTCTTATGCAGCATCTTTACTCTGAACTTTGAACTGCATACTTCTGGTGTTCCAAGTGTTTTGTCGACAAACCACCAAGTGCTTGCCACAATGCTTTCGACCTTTGTGTTCTGTTACATGTGCTGTTGCTGCTTGATTTTGACATTTCAGCTTCTTTACTTTAGGTGTTACATATGACTGGTTTTACAAGCATATAAAATTGGCTGTGTTTGAAATGTATCAGCTTTAACCAGAAATAGCCTTCACTTCTGTATCTCGGGTTATAGGCAATGCGGAACGTAATGCAAATGTGGTGGTGACAAAGTGTATGTTGGGCATGTAATAAATGAGGACCGATAGGATGCTAATAACATCTTGCATCTTCCTCTTTTGTTTCCCGTATCATGTCAACTTATTTTGTGAAGTTGGTTTCAGGTAACATCCAAGAACACTTATGCTGTCTTAGAGAAAGCCCTGACAACTTTCATTTTCAATCTTTTAAAGGTATGTAGCTGAGCTTTCATTTTCCAGTTGAATTTATTGCTCGATGCATCGTATTTCTGTTGGTTTCCAATGTAGCAAGATGCAAGCAAAGAAATGTTATAAATTTGAATAGCTACACAGTTCACTCTCTGGAAGTATGATCCAATGCCAATCAATTGTGTTTTACCTGAGGAATTAATCCAAATGCATTTTCTGATTCAAGAACAGTTAGCAGAATCAGACAGGATGGGCAGAGATCTGTTTCTTGACAGAAGGAATGCTCAAGCACCATCTCTGATAAAATGAAAAAGAGATCATGGAAGTCAACTGTGGCTTCAAACAAAATGGTGTCAAATCTTCCTTCTTAGTTAACATCAATCCTCAATTTTAGCTTTCCAGGCAGTGATGATGGCATGGCATGGGTATAATATGGTCAATGTGGACACCAGATGCAACTTTAGATTTTTTTTCCTTGCAGCTTTCATGATCATGAAACCTTTAATGTCTGAAAGTATCATATTGGCAAGATTAGCATCATCTTAAATGGAGTCACTGCCCAAAGGCTCATGGCATGAGGGAGGAGGACTCATCACCAAGTTGATGTGGAGTTGTGGCTTTTGAGAGCTAAAGAGAGCAGGAAGATGATGGTGTCTTAGCTTTATCTTTATTCCAAGTTGCCTCTTTCCCTCAAGCCTGTCATCAGACTTTGCTGCTGACTCCTCCAAGCTTTAGTTGCAGGCCTCTTCCTGCTTTCTTCCCATCAGTGACATGGTTTGAGAGAGAAAAAGTAAAGATGGTCACTGTGAGAAAGCTTAGGTCCCAGGTGTTTGATGATTTGACTCTGTGGAGTAGAATGAAGTGTCGATAGGCACCACCAACCCTCAACCATTGTTAGACATTGATGTTATTGGCATCCCACAGCACCTCTCCTCGGTCAACCATCCATCACCTCTCCCACTCAGATCTCACCACCATTGCAGAGAAAACAAAGCAAATGGAAGGTGAAGGGCCACAGCATGAAGAAAAAGACGGAAAAGATGACACAAGCAAATGAGCCATCTCCCCTTCCCTCTTCAATGCTTTGCTTTGCTTTGCTTTGCAATCAAGCACGTCTGATTCCTTCATCACGCCTCAAAACCCACCCTTCCAGCTGAAGCAGATCTCTCTCTCTCTCTCTCTCTCTCTCTCTCTCTCTCATTTCTTCATGGCGTCCACCGAAGACCAGCAAACTTGGGTTCCGCATGTGCCGACGACGGAGTGTTCCACGGGCTTGTGTAGCATCTACTGCCCCCAGTGGTGCTACATCATCTTCCCACCACCTCCCCCCGTCGAATTCTCCGGCGACGACTCCGGGCCCACCTTCTCCCCGCTCGTGATCTCCATCATCGGCGTCCTCGCGGGCGCCTTCCTCCTCGTCTGCTACTACACCATCGTCTCCAGATACTGCGGCACCTTTGACTCGCTGCGACGCTGGATCGATCCTCCGGGCGCGGACAACCGCGGTCACGGTGACGGTAGCGTCGGCCACTCCCGCCGACGTGATGCCTGGCATACCGCCCCGAAGGACGGGCTCGACGAGGCCTTGATCGGTAAGATTGCGGTCTACAAGTATCGGAGAGGCGATGAGACGGTGCAGGGCACGGATTGCTCCGTCTGCCTCAGCGAGTTCCGGGAGGATGACAGCCTCCGGTTGCTCCCCAAGTGCAGCCACGCCTTTCACCTCCGGTGCATCGACACATGGCTGAGATCACACTCCAATTGCCCGCTCTGCCGAGCCGATATCGTGTCGGTGCCGCCTCAGTTGCCAGCTGCTCCAGAGCCGGAGAACAGCGTTGGGGCCGAAGACACGGAACGCACCGATGAGATGGTTCTAACCATAGAGGAGGAGGAGACGCAGCCTGCAGGAAGCAGTGCGGACGCAGCGAATGATCCTCCACAGATCTACTGTGACCCGGAAGCGGTGGAGGAGGCCGACACCATAGTCGAGATCGGTGATGACGACACCCAACTAACGAGGCGATCCTTCTCCATTGACGCTGCCAATGGTAGCCGGATCTCGATCGCCGACGTCCTGCGAACGAGCATGGAGGACGAACTGTTCGTTGTCAGTGGCAGCTCGTCGAGGAGAGCTGCCGGCGAGCACAGTAAGGTCAGGGGCTTGCATTGCGCCCTGAACCCAGTCCTGATGAAGAGGTCGATCTCCAACGGGAGGTTCCGCTTGACGAGGCACGGCAAGCGAAGGAATGGCCCTTCGGTACAAGAATCTCCTGAATAGGATGCATCCATGCAAGACAAGCGCTCCTCTGCGGAAGCAGGGAAGGAGCAGCAGAAGAGCTTCTTCTTCGGCCAAGAGTTGGGGCAACAGCTTCCCGATTGCTCCGTGAGGCTTGTGCCTCCATTTCTTCTCCTTTTTCTCTCTTGTGCTTCTTCCGCTTGACACTGACCATAAGCTTGTGTACAGATTCATGTTTTCATGTTTGATCTTGTTCCGTGTCGACTCCCTCTGCAACCAAGTAGGTAATGTGAAGAAGAAGAAGAAGAAGAAGAAGCGAGCTGTTCCTTTGATTTCTAAGATCTGTTCCTTTCATCATGTTTGTAATGAAAGCAGTAGCTCATCGGATGAAGAACATCCAGTTTCAAGGACAAGTTAACACGGTTGGCTGAGGCTGCAAGCATCATCCGGTAAGGCCATCTGCCACAGCAAGTAAATTACATTTTGCTTGGGGGATGGATGAACCTTCTGGTTCTGCCCTCTCGTTCTCTATCAGCACAAGTTCCATTAGGTTGTGGCCTTCACCGGGAGCCGCCAAAGACATATTTATCACGGCCTGCCCCGTCACATTGCCGGGCTCATGGCGTCGCTTTCCATTATTCGCCATTGAAGTCGATGGACGTCGCCTCTGTTCATCGTCTACCTCGGGTTAGATAGGATTCGATACACACATTATATACCGTCGTGATGAGATAGTAACGTCGGTGTGAAGAAGCTGAAGTGGACACACATCATGCTGCACATTTATCCCTCAGCAGAAGCTTGGCTCGACAATGATGGTGGTGGTGGTGGTGGTTGGCCACAACCGGACTGCCGGTGGCCTGTCCCATCCCAAGGAAGTTGACGTACTACCTGCCTGAAAGAAAGAACAGATTTGTGTTTTGGGCTACGAGATGTTATTCTGATGAAGCTGCTTCTACACGTCAAGAACCTACAAAATGTTACACAACGTCATCTCCATGGAGGCCCGTTTTGGACGCCAGAGTGGGCTTATTAGGATGACACAGCCACACAATCCATGACAGGGAAGACGAAGAAGAGAAAAAAAAGGAAGGCATCACCGGACCACCGAGCTACACCGCACAAGAAGCAGTCGACTGCTACTGCCATTCTTGCAGAAAGACTGTCGATTGGCCTGCCCTACTGGGCTGCAGCAGTCGCCTCAGCTTGAATCAGACAAAGCATACGGTGGATGGCAGCGGCAATGTCATCAACGGCGGCCAGATTGCACCCTTCTTCCACCTGCAATGTATCACCCCACCACACAAACGAAGAACGTGAACTCGAAAGGAACAAAGGATCGTAATGACTGTCTAATAATTTGCCAGAGACATGCAGGCTTGTGGGATATCTCAAACTACAGCAAAATCCCTACGATTTGCTGCACGGTGGTGAACCGTGGAGAGGAGGAAGCAACGATGCACGTCTGGTGGTGTTGTTCTCTGTTGGGATTCCCCTGCACTGAGAACTATGTCACATCCAAAGCGATCGAGATGGGCTCCGGAGTCGTCGCATTCCGTGTTGTCTGATGACCCTCGGAAAGGCGAAGACTGGTAAAAGGATTGAAAGCAAGCTCGCAGCTTTTTGCAGGCCAAATCTGAAGCTACAGGAGGAGAGCAACGGCAAGAGATGTATCGATGCATAAGAATCATCATCATCATCTCTTTTTGCCTGAGTCTTGGAGTCATCGTGTTCGATCACAATCCAAGAACAGTGCCGTTCGAAGATGCCAAAGAACATTTGACAGGATATCCGACACTTCCCGACTCCACAGGGAAGATAATTTGCTTTCCCTAATCATCCACGCCATAAAACGTATCAATCGAAGACGACAAGAGCGGAATAGGTAGGTACCTTGACGCTGAGGGAGTAGAGCACCATGGCGTCCAGGGTAGTGAGACTGAGGTGAAGAATGGAGAGCTTGAGGTCCTGAAGCCCACACACTATCTTGAAGAGCTGGTGGGGCCTCTTGGGCGACAGGATTCGGACGCTCGCGTGCGTCTCGATCATGGTCACCTCGATGTCGGCCAACGCCGGCAGCAGCTGGTCCTCCGGTTGGGAGTAGTCGTGAGCGGCGGCGTGGCGCCAGCCGTACTGGGGGAAGGTGAAGAACTGAGCGAAGGGAGGGGAATCGACCCCATGGCTGTGGCCGCCGCCGCCGCCGCTGCTGCTGCTGCTTCCGCCGTCTGCAGTGGCTGGAGAGCTCTCGGGCTTCCCTGCTTGTCGCTGCTGTAGCGTTCTCTTCTGCGCTTCGAGTGATTGGAGAAGCTGCTCCAGCTCCTTCACGAAATCGATAGCTCCTCCGACGATGGAGGCCTGGTCACCCTGCAAAGCCAATGCCAACTCAATCTCGAGCCATCGGAGAGCAGTGGTTCAGGCATCTCTAACCGAGCAAATTGGGCACTGTAACCAATTCCAGAGGAAACAGAAGAGAAGGCGTACCCTTTGGATGTAGGAATCGGGCATGAGCGAGCGCAGCACAGCGAGGTGCTCGTTCATCTGCCGGCGGCGGTTGCGCTCGACGGCAATGTGGGTCATCCTCTGGTTCTCCGCGTCCTCCTTGTTCTTGTGCGTCCTCTGCCTCCGCCGCTTCCTCCTCCCCTGCCCTGCTACTTCCGCGCTCTGCCTCCTCTCGTCCGTGCCTCCGGAGTAGCCACCCACAACATCGTCGCCGCCGGCATTGTGGAACCTCGAACTCGAGGCGCGACCAGAATGGTGTGAAGTGGTGGCGGTGATGGTGTCGTAGAAGAAGAAGGTGGGAAGCCCGGCGGAAGCCAATGCTTCCAGTGTCATGGTGCTCCTTACGTTGGTGTTTGCGCGCGTTTGCTAGTGCTTTCTACGCTTCCCTTTCACCTCAGCCTTCCACTCCACAAACTTCAAGATAAACCATGTAACGCTTCTCGCTCCCCAGCCGCAATGGTCGGAAAACACTCCAAGCTCCTCGGCCCCAAGACCCGGCTTTTGCTGCAGAGTCGAGTAGTGTCGTTGAAACGGAGGGAGCGGCCGCGAGGTCACACGTGAGGGGTCAGCAACAGGGCCGAGCTTTTCTCCTCGAAAAAGCGAGGAGGAGGAAGGATCTCTTGAAATCTGTTTCCCAAATCCACAGGTACTGTCAGCCCATGTCTTCACCCAAGAGTGGGGAGCCTAATGGAAGCAGATGACACCAGGCAAAAGAGCCAACAAAACTAGTTGTTTTGGCCATCTCTCTCTCTCTCTCTCTCTCTCTCTCTCTCTCTCTCTCTCTCTAAGGACACAGCTATTGCAGCTCTTGTCTTGACCCAAGGGTGGGGTGCCCCATTGAGACCACATGACAACTGCGGGGAGACAACAAAACTAGATGGTCATTGCCTGAGCATTAGGCAGAGTGAAATCTTTTGCAGAAAGAACAGCAGAGAGAGAGAGAGAGAGAGTCCAAAAATGCCATCCATATTACACCCTCTACTTTTGCATCATCACATTAGGAAGCTGTCAGTGCTTCCGCCAAAGGAGAGGGGAGTCACAGAGGTACTCGCCAAAAACCACATCCATGCATCTCTATAAACCCTGCATCAAACCAAGTTAACACTGTGGTTTAACTGTAGCCGGCAACCGTTGCATGACCATTCTGCTGCTGAAAAGAACCCCTACAGCAGCATTCTACAGAGGATCTATTTCAAGAATTCAGTCAACAACTTCACGGGAAGCTATATATAGCCCTACTTTTTGTCACTTCATGATAGATTCCAGGAACCTTTTCTTTTCGCATCATTTCACTCCTCTTCTTTTTCATTTTGTTTTCCACGAAGAATTTGGTAGCAAATCACAGAAGCTTCACACCGAGCCTAGGATTTAGCCGCTGCAGAATCAATAAACAATGCAAGAAGCCCAGCCGCGAATCAAATGGTTGCAGCTTTTACTGCTACATGGCGAAGGTGAGACGAGTCCACATCACCGTTCGTATGCAGTCTGCTGTTGTTGCAGCTTTGCCTCGGCTACAACGTAACATGAGCTGCATGTGTAGGGTTTCGTACGTGAAAGAGAGTTTTCCGAGCTTAAACTTCCCGCAAACCAGGATCAAGATTAAGCGGATGGAGCAGCTCCACGTCGGAAGGGGAAGAATTTTGGATAGGAAGGAGAAGGACGGGGAGCAGAAGAAGGTAGGTGGGGATGGACGTATTAGTCAAGGCGAGCACACTGAGCAGCGGCGAGAGAAGAGGGAAGGACGACCATACAAACGACATGAAAAACTCGGTTTTCCATATGAAGTGGTGCTGTGACGGGTTGAAGTGTGCCGTATCACAGCCATCATCTGATAGATGGAGGGGAGAAGGGAAGGAAGGCGAGCCTGCTTTGGACCATGGTCCAACTTGTGTCAGGGAATCCATGTGAACGCCATCTCGGATACCACGTCAATCCTCTCTCTCTCTCTCTCTCTCTCTCTCTCTGCGTGTGAGAAGTGGCATCGATACAATTCTGGAGGAGCACCTTTTGTTTGTATGTCCTATCTGAACTATCGACGCTTTCTACTCTGGAGAGGACCATTGCAAATAACATTGCTTCGACGTATTGTTCTTACCATCGTTATAACCTAATGGACATTAGATTCTACTACAAGTCACTCCAGTCTTGCGTTATCTAGTTGAACATTCATCGGAAAAGAGCGGTGTCCATCGTGTACAGCAACTTTGCCTTCAATCTCTCTCTCTCTCTCTTTCTCTCTCTCCATATAAGCTTTTGGTCTTAATCTGATACTTCCTGTGGCTAATGGTCATGGAGGGAGAAGCTTCAGGGACGCCAGAATTCGGCTTCCTCAGCCATGGCTTCCTCATCCGGCGAAGTGTGCTGCTGAGTTTGAGAACGAAGATTCTGCCAAACATCAAGCACGCATGAATGTAATGCTCTCGGTCGAAGCTGCTGCGGATGGAGAGATCGAACCCGAGGTAAAAGCACACAAAGCTCCTGTCGTCTCACCGGTGCAACTGCAGCAACATGAGAGCATCAGACATCACAAGACACGATCACAAACATAACTCGATCGCTCACATCCTCCATGGTTGTTGCTGTTCGCTACGATTCACTGTAACAATCCACCAAAGAAGTAGCCGCTGACACTGTTCCATTTGACAGGAACATTCCAATGGGAAATGGACTCGCCCCCAACACAAGGCCATGCTTAATTATTGGTTCTTTGGAATTCTTCTCTGTCCGTGTGTGCGAGCGGACTAGGAAACAAACATAAGCACCAAAACTAGGGGAGAGATTTTAATTGCGACCGTCCTCTGCCATCGGTGGGGTACTGCCTTTATATATATGGAGCAGTGACGCCGTCTTTTTGTTTGGACTGCATAATAGCCAAGTGAATTCAAGGGGCAAAGATTCCCTGGGAGAATTAAAGAAATGGTACGCTCCTTTCCGTGAGAATCTTTTCCCAGATTAGTAATATAGGTCCCAATAAGGCTGACTAATAGAATCTTTACGGCTGCTAGATTTGGAGGACTCGAGAATCATAGGGCCCATGGGCCGTCGATAAGCCCTTACGGGCTATAAATGAGGGCCCATGGCTTGCACGCTGCACGTGTCAACCTGCAAACCGATGGGAGGAGCTTAAGACAGGCCCGACAGGATCTAGACCATTAGGTTTGTTATGGAAAACAACTTTGTGCCGTGGCCTCGGGGCCGTCGCGGCTGGGTTCGAGTCCGAATGCGCAGGGTCGCCTCATCAATCTCAAGCGGAAGGCCGGCGTCGGGATCTCGGGTCTGGTCGTGATCCTTCGCCCCCGGTCGGGATCTCGGGTCGGGTGAAGTTGATCCTCGCCCGTCGGGATCTCGGCCTACATCGGTGGCTACCGCATGCATGCTCCTCGGTTCTGACATAGGTCGGGTCGGGGGTTTCCCGTCCCGACCCCTCCGATGCTTAAGTTAGTGTCGGATGGGGAGAGTAGAGTGTTTCATAGAGAAAGAGAGAAAAAGAGAGAGAGAGAGAGAGAGAGAGAGAGCCCTTGGTTGCATGTGTCTCAAGGTCGGTCTTTGCTCCTCTCTGCGATGGGAGCTCTGGCCGTGATCCATGCAAATGATGAGAGCTTGACTGAAATTTGCTGCTACATAGCGATGGGAGCTCGACTCGGCCGCCATGCAGCGATGGGAGCTCTGTCGCTGCCACGCAGCGATGGAGAGTATGGCTAAGAGAGTCTTCTTCCCATTCTTCTTCTCCTTCTTCTTCTCCTCCTCTTCTCTTCTTCTTCTCAGCCCCCCCCTCCTCCCAATCGAAGGGTTCAGAGAAGATAGCCTCCCTTCAACCTCGTGGGAAAAGTCCTCTCAACATCGTCTCTTCGGTGGCTTATATAGATCGGGCGAGTGATGGGTTTCTGGTTGTCTGAGGGTGGTGTACGAGCCTGGCTCCGCAGTCTGATGCCGTGCTTCAACCTCTGGAATCGGGAAGAGCAGAGGGAGAGGCGTCTGTCGGTCAACCCTCGCCACGATCAGCGAGGAGGGGTGAGACGTCACCGTGACGGGAGGCTGGCAGGGGCCGGGGTCACGTCACATTTAATATCCATAACACAGCCCCCCCTCAAAAAGCCACTCCTGCGGGTCAGACCTCGAGGGTAGGAGGGGGTGTTCGGGAAAACCCGGTTGCTAATGGGTGGCTGGCAGAGACCTCGGTTGAAGCAATTCGGAAAAAAAAGAGATCGAGTCACCGCTCCCGGAAAACCAGCAGGGGAGACCATACTTGCTAGACTGCCGTTTGGGAAGAGGGGCCAAGGCAATGCTCGAGGCCCCGAAAACCAATGGTCGAGGTTCGCTCGAGACCATATTTGCCGAACTGCCGTCCGGGAAGAGGGGCCGAGGCGATGCTCGAGGCCCAGAATACCAATGGTCGAGGCGCCGCTCAAGACCATGTACGCCGAACCGCCGCTTGGGTGAGGGGTCAAGGCACCGCTCAAGGCCAAAGACTTATGTGATGTGAGGTTGTGAGGTGCGGCCGAGGTAGAAATCTGAGCTAAGACGGATGTCTTGCTGGCCGAGGTGGGCGTACCACGCAGAGGTGTACGAAGCGCAGCCGCCAGGTACATGCTTAGGAGGTCGTATCGTCGTGAGGCGGGCATACCGCTTGCAGAGGTGTCTGCGAGGCGAAGTGCGCGCCGAGGTCTGAGCTTAGGTTTGGCGAGCATTGCATGAGATATGGATGACCGAGCCGCCGCTCGAGATAGAAATGGTCGAGCAGCCGCTCAAGACCGAGAAGACCGAAGCGGCCGCCGGGATAGAGCTGGTCGAGCAAACCGCTCAAGACTTCGAGAACCGAACGCCGTTCGGGATATATAAGTGGTCGAGCAACCGCTCTCGAAGACCGAAGACCGAGCAACCGCCGGGATAGAGTGGTCGGCGACCGCTCAAGACTCAGAAGAACCAAACCGTCGTTCGGGATATATAAGTGGTCGAGCAGCCGCTCAAGACCGAGAAGACCGAGCAACCGCCAGGATAGAGCCTGGTCGGCAAACGCTCAAGACTCGAGAACCGAACCGCCGTTCGAGATATATAAGTGGTCGAGTAGCCGCTCAAGAGACCGAGAAGACCGGCGCAAACCGCCGGGATAGAGCTGGTCGAGCAGCCGCTCAAGACTCAGAGAACCGAACCGCCGTTCGAGATATATAAGTGGTCGAGCGGCCGCTCAAGACCGAAGACCGAGCGCCGCCGGGATAGAGCTGGTCGAGCGATCGCTCAAGACTCGAAGAAGCCCGAACCGCCGTTAAGGATATATAAGTGGTCGAAGCGGCCGCTCAAGACCGAGAAGACCAGCAACCGCCGGGATAGAGTGGTCGGCGCGCTCAAGACTTCGAAGAACCGAACCGCCGTTCGGGATATATAAGTGGTCGAGCACCGCTCAAGACCGAGAAGACCGAGCAGCCGCCCGGGATAGAGCTGGTCGAGCAGCCGCTCAAGACTCAGAGAACCGAACCGCCGTTCGGGATATATAAGTGGTCGAGCGTACCGCTCAAGACCGAGAAGACCGAAAAAGCCGCCGGGATAGAGCTGGTCGAGCAAACCGCCCGCTCAACTTCGAAGAACCGAACCGCCGTTCGGGATATATAAGTGGTCGGCGTACCGCTCAAGACCGAAGAAGACCAGCGCCGCCGGGATAGAGCTGGTCGAGCAGCCGCTCAAGACTCAGAGAACCGAACCGCCGTTCGGGATAAGGGGCCGAGGTAGTGCTCGAGGCCCAGGCCGAGGTAGTGCTCGAGGCCTTGAAAACCCATTCAGATCTGTGAACTTCTCGTTCTCACACAGATCTGGTAGCACGTAGAAGATCAGATTTAGCTCTACTGCTGCAGAATTCTTTTGAGATGCACCACACAGCCCTGCTGCAGCAAAGAATGGCTTCAGACGAGGGTGGTCGGCTCGTGGGAGCTTCTCCAATGGCGCACCGCGGTTCGGTCTGGCTGCGATATTTTTACCTTGAGGTGCAGCTCGAGAGGTCCATGAGGATTAAGTTGCATAGTTTGCTCGGCTTGGTGGGAAGGCCGTAAGATATTGCAAAGGAGTAACGACAATCGAGCACCGCTTCGTTGGCGAAAGCCATGGCTCGGGTAGTTTTTGGCGGCGGGCGGCATTTGTTTGGTGCAACTACAATGCATGTAGTGGAGTGCCTAACGTGGGTGGCCGAAAGCCACACGGCTCTGGTTTTGGCTGAGCAGTTGCTTGGTGCGGTTGTGAACCATGCAGGACGTGGTTGGCGAGCAGCGCAGCTCGGGCTTTTGCCGAGTAGCGCTTGGTGCAACGACAATCCATGCAGCGATGCGCTGGACATGGGTGCCGAGCACTGTAGCTCGGGCTTCAGCTGCCGAGCAGTGCAGCTCGGGAATGGGTTGAGCAGCTGCTTGGTGCAGCTGCGAACCATGCAGCGAAGTGCTGAACATGGGCGTTGGCTGCGCAGCTCGGACGGTGGTTGAGCCGCTGCTTGGTGCAGCTGTAAAACACGCAGAAAAGTGCTGAACGTGGGTGGCCGAGCACTGTAGCTCGGGCTTCGGCTGCCGAGCAGCACACTCGGGCTGAGATTTGGCCGAGCTGCTGCGTGAGGCAGCAATGAACCACGCAGCGAGGGGCTGCCGAGCGTCGCAGCTCAGGAATGGGCTGAGCAGCTGCTTGGTGCAGCTGCGGAGCATGCAGCGTTATGCTGCGCATGGTTGGCCGAAGAGTTGCTTGTTGCAACGATGAACCACGCAGCAGTGGTTGCCGAGCATCGCAGCTCGGGCGTTGGCCGAGGAGCTGCTTGTTGCAGCGATAGTTGCCGAGCATCGCAGCTCGGGAATGGGTTGAGCAGCTGCTTGGTGCAGCTGCGGACCACGCTGCGAGAGGTTGCCGAGCACTGTAGCTCGAGCTTTTGGCCGAGGAGCTGCTTGGTGCATGCAGCGTTATGCTGCGCATGGTTGGCCGAAGAGTTGCTTGTTGCAACGATGAACCACGCAGCAGTGGTTGCCGAGCATCGCAGCTCGGGAATGGGTTGAGCAGCTGCTTGGTGCAGCTGCGGACCACGCTGCGAGAGGTTGCCGAGCACTGTAGCTCGAGCTTTTGGCCGAGCAGCTGCTTAGTGCAGCTGCGAACCACGCAGGCAAGGGGTTGCCGAGCATCGCAGCTCGGGCTTTGGCTGACTGAGCGTCGCAGCTCGGGCGCTGGGTGAGCAGCTGCTTGGTTCAGCTGCGATCCATGCAGCGATGCGCTGGACGTGGACGTTGGCTGCGCAGCTCGGACGGTGGTTGAGCAGCAGCTTGGTGCGGCTGCGAACCATGCTGCGAAAGCTTTGGCCGAGGAGCTGCTTGGTGCAGCAATGGACCATGCAGCGAAAGCTTTGGCCGAGGAGCTGCTTGGTGCAGCAATGGACCATGCAGTGAAAGCTTCGGCCGAGGAGCTGCTCGGTGCAGCAATAGACCATGCAGCGAAAGCTTTGGCCGAGGAGCTGCTCGGTGCAGCAATAGACCATGCAGTGAAAGCTTCGGCCGAGGAGCTGCTTGGTGCAGCAATGGACCATGCAGTGAAAGCTTCGGCCGAGGAGCTGCTTGGTGCAGCTGTGAAGCATGCAGCGTTATGCTGCGCATGGTTGGCCGAGCATCGCAGCTCAGGAATGGGTTGAGCAGCTGCTTGGTGCAGCTGCGAACCACGCAGCCAGGTGCTGAACGTGGGAGGCCGAGCGTCGGAGCTCGGGCTTTGGCAGAGCTGCTGCGTGAGACAGCGATGAACCACGCAGCGAGGGAGTGCCGAGCCTCGTAGCTCGGGCTTTGGCCGAGCAGCTGCTTGGTGCAGCTGCGAACCACGCAGCAAGGTGCTGAACGTGGGTGGCCGAGCGTCGGAGCTCGGGCAAGGGCCAATCGAGCATCGCAACTCGAGCGTTGGCTGAGGAGCTAATCGGTGCAGCTGCGCACCATGCAGCGAAGCACTGAACGAGCGTCGCAGCTCGGACTTTGGTTGAGAAGCTGCTCGGTGCAGCTGCGAACCATGAAACGAAGGAGTTGCCGAGCATTGCAGCTCGGGCTTTGGCCGAGCAGCTGCTTGGTGCAGCTGCGAACCACGCAGCAAGGTGCTGAACGTGGGTGGCCGAGCGTCGGAGCTCGGGCTAGGGCCAATCGAGCATCGCAACTCGAGCGTTGGCTGAGGAGCTAATCGGTGCAGCTGCGCACCATGCAGCGAAGCACTGAACGAGCGTCGCAGCTCGGACTTTGGTTGAGAAGCTGCTCGGTGCAGCTGCGAACCATTAAACGAAGGAGTTGCCGAGCATTGCAGCTCGGGCTTTGGCCGAGCAGCTGCTTGGTGCAGCTGCGAACCACGTAGCAAGGTGCTGAACATGGTGGCCGAGCACTGTAGCTCGGGCTTCGGCCGTCCGAGCATCGCAGCTCGGGATTTGGCCGAGCAGCCGCTTAGTGCAGCTGCGATCCATGCAGCAATGGAGTTGGCCGAGCAGCGTAGCTCGGGCGTTCGCTGCCGAGCAGCGCACTCGGGCTCAGATTTGGCCGAGCTGTCACGGACAAAATTGTAAACGGCTTGTTCGGTGTAATGCTTATGCTTGTCCGTGTCCCTTTTGGGTTGTCATATAATGTAAAGCTTGTAAAGGGCTTGCCAAAGGCAAAATGCCCTATTTGAGTGAGTTTGTGACCATTGTAGGCTTGTACATAAAGTACGCAGCGTCGAGGAATACTTGTAATAGAACTCTGGTCTCATGTAGTGGACCAATTTTATGCCTTTGTTGTGCAAACTGATTCGAGCTTGTGATATCCATTGTTGTAATGTGCATTGGCTATAAAGTGTTTACTAAAAGAGTGGCTTGTGGATCCCGTGTGAAGCGCTTTCTGTCCGTCTTCTCTTTTGTAGGTCCTAAGGGATTGTAGGAGATTTCGGGTGGTGACTTTGCGGTGATACGCATTGGTGCCCACGGCTTAGCAAAACCAGCTAAGTCCGTGATGTTGGTATCGAGCGGGACAAGCTCACTTAGAAACACTTAGCATGCAAGCGTGGGGACCTTGTCGGGCACCACGAGGACAAGCTAAGAAGAATTGCGGAGCGCCAAAGGTGGGGATGGTGAGTTCGAGCGGTGGCGCAAATCGACATTGACACCCAAACTTGCGGTGCTCGAGGCAAGCGGGGTGCTTGGCCAAGGATGAGACCGTGCAAGTTGCGTGGGTTGCTCAATGATCGAAAGAGTTGTGCAAAGCTCACGAGAGGTGAGGAAAGTTGCAAACTCAAGGAATTCGATACTCATGCAAGGTCTTGCATGCGGACGATGGTATCTGTGGCCATCCCAAGGCGGTGAAGGTCCGTGCATTGGAGCATTGAAACTTTCTCTTCGGCATGTCTTTGGATACTTTCGTATGAATTTGAAATGTGCAACAGTGCAGATATTGCTAGACCCAGAGGGTGCAAAGTCTGGAGCCTGTATTGGTGAGGTGTCACAATCTAGCAAAGTGCATTTGCGAAGGCGACTGGGCACGATTTGTTCAAAGAAAGGCGGAGTAGTCCAAGGGGACGGTGGTCTCCAAAACTTCCGAGAGGAAGGATGCGAAGAGAGATGTTGCTCCAGGCGGATATCCAGGAGGATAAGTCCCGCTCTCGAATGTGAATCTGGTGCAATGAATCGCTTGAGAGTACCTCAAGACGAGCTCGAGGATCGAGTGAGCGATGAGGAGTCATCGTATGATCTCGCAAGTGGCAATGCGTTGGTGGACGATAAGCGAGATCAAGTGGGGAGCAACCAGGGCAACACAAAGTGAAGGCACACTAAGAGCCGATAGTGAGATCGGACTCAACGGAGGGTGACCCGTGGAATGGTGGGCGTGAGGGCCACCATTAATCCAATGCTAATCGAGAAGCAGAACAACTTGGGGAAGACTTGGTGAAGTACCCAAATCGCGTGAAGGGAGTTGGCTTTAAAGACGAAGGGAGCTTCGAGGCACATACATCTTATCTCGATGAAGCACTTGGTGGAGATTCTAAGGTGACGCAGATTTCTTTGAGGCAAAGTTGGTGTCAAAAGGCCTTAGCATGCGGGCAAGAGGATGCAGAGACAGCTACTCTTGAAGAATATGCCACAGTGTTGCTATTCAAGTTGTCATGATAAAGCGGTGCAGTGTGAGATTGTCTTTGGTAGGGCGAGTCCCGGAGATCGGCACAATGGTGCACCTATTTCAGCGAAGTCGAGGAGACTTCGAGAGAGCTGCTAGGCGATGGATGTATCTAGGCTAGCCCGTCCGAGTGTGACCCGAGAGTGGGTGGACGAAGGTCGATTGCCAAAGAAGCGAACAGAATCGAAGCTGGCGAAGGCCCTGCGATGTGTTGGCGGAGTCCACACATGGAGATATCGCAGATTCGAGTTCATACCACGAGGATCGAGAATGCAAGGAGATGTCACCAGGAGGCGACATGATGCGAGTGGATCGGGGTGGAATGGTTCGTGGCAAGACGACACACACAAGCATATCCGTGAGGGACACGGTCATCTGGAAATATGGACCGGGAGCGCAACAAGGAGCTCCACAATGGTGAACAACACGACGGCGGGAAGAGCTATGGATTCAAGTAGTGAATGCCATGGTACCGCAGAGGCGAGTCTTCGCAATGCGTGCACCGAATGTTGCATTGAATGGAAGCCTTGGACATCGACTTATGGGGTGTGCACTATCAAGGAAGAAGTGCAGATGCAAGTACCCAGTGAGTCCCATTTGGGGCTGGATCATCTGAGGTATGATCGAGGCTGCTTTGAAGAGTGGAACTACTTGAGCTCACTTTTCGCAAGGAGCTCGGCAAGTCGAGGACAAGGCCGAGTAAGCGAACATTGCGACCAATGAAGCTAAGGAGAGCAGAAATGGTGCAAACCCGCAACATGGTGGCGGTGGCCATACATGGGAGTTGTAGTCTGTATTTCCATCGACCAAGCGGAACTGCTCAGAGAACACAGAGGTGTTGAAGCAGGGGGTCGGAAAAGGGCATGGAAGCAATGACGAGTCCAAGAGGGACTCAGCTACCCAAGATCAATCATCGAGTAGATTGAAGGTGAACTCAGAGGAGTGTCACAATGCCGTAGTGGCAGATCTACCGATCACGAAGAAGGGATGCAGATGCGAGACAACGGATAGTAGTGCCATTGGCGTCGCGATGCCATGGTACCGTGAGGCGGGACTTCCGGGAGTCATCAATCCTTGCTCTCATAGAGGGAGAGCACTTGGTCGTGATATGGGCCGTGGAGGAGGAGAATGCATTGGCAAACTCCATGTACCAAGACAAGGTGAAGGCGGCGAAGCTTGAGAACCGTAAGACCGGTGTCAGCCGACTTTCCATCAAGATAGCCGTGAGTGAAGGACTGCGGGTCGATGCAAGAGTGCATGACCAAGGATCGGAGCAGCGAAGGCGATCTGTGCGGTCTTGTACCTTTACTACTCGGAGGAGTCGGCGGCGAAATGATGGAGAAGGCGGTACAATCCCAAAGGCGACCAAATCTATCGGAGACTTACTCAAGTTGGAGTGATAACTTCTTGCATTCCGAAGTTCAATGGCAATGAGAAGGTGAATCACGATGGTCGACTCAACATGAAGGATTGCAAACACTTCAAGTGCTTCGGAAGTGTGAGCTAAGAGCAGTGAATTCAAGAATAACTTGACGCCTTAAGTACAACGTCGAGGAGGCGGGCGAAGACAAGTAACCTTTGCCTTCTCAACTCCCAAGAGAATGGCGGAACTCCAGATCCCAGCCTCTCTTAGTTATCCAGCCAGAGAGCTGCAGATGTGAAGACCCTTCGAAGACAACTAAGTGGAAGAAGATTCGATGGGCAAATTTTGCGGAGGAAGGACTTGTAAACTTCAAAGGTTGCGAGGTGATGCTCGTTAAAGCTCCAACAAAGCATCTATCCAGTTCAAGAGACAAGAAGAATTTGAAGATCATGGCGCATATCAAAGATGGTCTTCTCCCTTCATCAGATGAATCCGCAAGAACCAGCAAGGATCAGCACAACTTTGCCAACCCCACACCAAAGTCAGAGTCATTAGCGAGTTGAAGCAGCACGGCGGATTAAAGTTCGACGTCTCAACAACAAGCGGAGAACAAATGGGAGCCAAGGGGCGATCGCAGTAGGAGCAGAAGATCGAAGATCCAACAAAGAAAAGAAGTTGCAGCGTCAGCAAAGGCTTCGACGAGGACGTCGAAGGATTAAGTGGGGGAGAATGTCACGGACAAAATTGTAAACGGCTTGTTCGGTGTAATGCTTATGCTTGTCCGTGTCCCTTTTGGGTTGTCATATAATGTAAAGCTTGTAAAGGGCTTGCCAAAGGCAAAATGCCCTATTTGAGTGAGTTTGTGACCATTGTAGGCTTGTACATAAAGTGCACGCGTCGAGGAATACTTGTAATAGAACTCGATGCCTCGTAGTGGACCAATTTTATGCCTTTGTTGTGCAAACTGCTTCGAGCTTGTGATATCCATTGTTGGAATGTGCATTGGCTATAAAGTGTTTACTAAAAGAGTGGCTTGTGGATCCGTGTGAAGCGCTTTCTCGTCCGTCTTCTCTTTTGTAGGTCCTAAGGGATTGTAGGAGATTTCGGGTAGGTGACCTTTGCGGTGATACGCATTGGTGCCGCACGGCCAGCAAAACCAGCTAAGTCCGTGATGAGCTACCGTGCATGAGCGGCGATGAACCATGCTGGAAGCCACGAACATGGTTGCCGAGAAATCAGTAGCTCAAGCTTCCGCCGAAAGCGCGCTGCACTCGGCTCGATTTGGCCGAAGCGGTTGCGTGAGGCAGCGATGTGTTGCCGAGCATGGCAGCTCGGGCTTCGCCGCTAAGCAGCAGCGCACTCGGCTCAGATTTGGCCGAGCGGCGCGATGAGGCGGCGATGAACCATGCAATGTGTTAGCTGAGCATGGTTGGCGAGCACTTATGCTTTCGGACTTTGGAGATTAGATGGGGCTAACCTTACGACAATGGGCCCTCCTTCTAGCGCCAATCTGTTATGGAAAACAACTTTGTGCCGTGGCCTCGGGGCCGTCGCGGCTGGGTTCGAGTCCGAATGCGCAGGGGTCGCCTCATCAATCTCTCAGCAGGAGGCCGACGTCGGGATCTCGGCCTGGTCGTGATCCTTCGCCCGGTCGGGATCTCTGGGTGGGTGAAGTTGATCCTCCGCCTGGTCGGGATCTCGGCCTACATCGGTGGCGTGGCTACATTGCATGCTCCTCTGTTCTCAGACATAGGTCGGGTCGGGGTTTCCGTCCCACCCCTCCGATGCTTAAGTTAGTGTCGGATGGGGAGAGTAGAGTGTTTCATAGAGAAAGAGAGAAAAGAGAGAGAGAGAGAGAGAGAGAGAGAGAGCCCTTGGTTGCATGTGTCTCAAGTGGTCTTTGCTCCCTCTGCGATGGGAGCTCGGTTGTGATCCATGCGGCGATGAGAGCTTGACTGGTCAGCTGCTACATAGCGATGGGAGCTCGACTCGGCCGCCATGCATGCGCGATGGGAGCTCTCGGCACACGCCCGCATGGCCGATGGAGAGTATGGCTAAGAGAGTCTTCTTCCCATTCTTCTTCTCCTTCTTCTTCTCCTCCTCTTCTGTTCTTCTTCTCAGCCCCCCCCTCCTCCCAATCGAAGGGTTCAGAGAAGATAGCCTCCCTTCAACCTCGTGGGAAAAGTCCTCCCAACATCGTCTCTTCGGTGGCTTATATAGATCGGGCGAGTGATGGGTTTCTGGTTGTCTGAGGGTGGTGTACGAGCCTGGCTCCGCAGGCTGATGCCGTGCTTCAATCTCTCGTGGAGCCGGGAAGAGCAGAGAGGAGAGGACGTCTGTCGGTCAACCCTCGCCACAGTCAGCCGCAGGAGGGGCTGAGACGTCACCGTGACGGGAACTGCAGGGGCCGGGGTCACGTCACATTTAATACCCATAACAAGGTTCGCATCCAGAAGGCGCGCTGACAAATCTTGATGTCGCGGGTTCGCCCGCAGCAAATTCCAGCCGCCGTCGACGATGAGTGGTTTCTTGCGGCCAATGAGAAGGGACGAGTGGCCAAACCAAATACGATTTCTCCGGGGCGAAGCAAGACGACTGCGGCCGTCTTCCATGTCGCACACGTGCATCGTCGGCATCCACAGGGTGCGAGCTGCTCGTCGACGGAGCAAATTCCATGCACATGTTTCGCATGGAACATGTTTCTTCGACCCTGCGTCGTCCTTCCCGTCCATCATTGCTGCCGATCGAAAGCAAACGGGAACGGGACGACTGCGTCTGCATGCGTACGCTTGGCCAAGAGAGAGAGAGAGAGAGAGAGAGAGAGAGAGAGAGAGAGAGAGAGAGAGAGAGAGAGAGAGAGAAGAATTTCCAGCTGAAATGGAGCTCAGCTGCGTCGCTTCTCCCCGTGGCCTCTACCTCTTCCCATCCTCCTCTGCTTCTGCCGGATGTGGCTTCTGCAGCCGGGATAGGAGGAAGGTTGCTGGATGGTGTAGAATCAATGCGTCGACGGAGGGAAGCCCCGAGCCGATCCACGCCGCAGGCGCCAACAAGCCACCGCGCAGGGATTTCGCCGCCGGCGGTCCCGCGATGGACGTGTCCGCGTCGCCGGTATCTTCGGGTACCACGAGCACCACCGGTGTCGAGCGGAGCCTCGCTGGCGGCGAGGACGACGACTTCTCAGTCTTGGAGAAGGTGGCCGCCCTCGTCAGGCTCGGCTACGGGATAGGTTTGAGCCGGCGAATTCCTTTTGCTTTCCTTTTCGTGGTTTCTCTTACACCGCAGCGTCTGATTCGATGCTGTAAATGCATGGATAGGTAAAAGAGACAGAGAATTGGCTGTTGCGGATTGAATACTCTGTGTTCGATGATTTTACTGTGAGAACAGAAATGCACACAAAGAATCACTGATCTCGTTGTTCGAAGCAGGCATATACGGAGCCATGGCGCTGGCGAGCAAGGTCGTATGCTCCATCTCGGGGACAGATTGGACAGGCGCGTTCCATCCGTCGCCGGAAGCGATCGTGGGCGGTCTCTGTTATGCTGCTCCGCCGATAGTGGCTCTGCTCTTCATCCTAGATGTTCGTAAAAGATGCCTCCTCCGTCGCTCATGCCAAGCCCTCCCTGCAAATCCGTGACTCTTGTCAAGAATAAACATCACCTTCCAGCTGACATTGTTGCCCCCGCAGGACGAGGTCGTGAAGCATTCACCTCATGCTCGCGCAATCAGAGACGCAGAGGACGAGGAGCTCCAGAGCTTCTTCCACGGCATGTCACCATGGCAGCTCATGCTCATTGTTACTGCGAGTTCAATCGGGGAGGAGCTCTTTTATCGGGTTGCGGTTCAGGTAATTCCTTCTTTCTTCCATCGATCCCCGCAGTAAACGATGATATAGCGATCTCTGTCCTGCTTCTTCTCCAAATCGCCTCCCTTTTCATCTAATCCTGCAACGACTACAGGGAACAATGGCTGATGTGTTCTTGAGGGGCACCGAGCTCATGAAAGATGCACATGGAGTAACATCTCTGGTATGTTTCCGGCTGACACAACCAATCATTATGCACAAGGAAGAGCCGATGAATGCAATTATGATTTCTCCAATCATTCTAGACCGGTGTTCTGCCTCTGTTCGTCCCCTTTGCTCGAGCATTTGCCGCTGCTATCACGGCTGCTGTTACTGGGTCTTTGTACTATGTTGCTACAGCTGCCAACGGTGTGTCCTCCTCTTGTACCTCTCTCATTCTTGTAGTCCTCCTCCAGCTCATGTATCTGTTAGCTTCTTGCAGATCCTACTTATGTTGCTGCACCAGTGCTAAGTTCCACCACCGGCCGTGAAGATCTCAAGAAGCTTCTTGCGGGTAGGCAGTGAGGCAGAGATCTGAAGGCTTAGACAATGTCTCATGCTGCATGCGCATAAATCTGGATGGTCTCACACAATTTTTGGTGTTGATGTTGTGCAGCTTGGTGTGAGAGAAGGGAAATGAAGAAGATATACTCTCCACTTCTGGAAGGTTTGCTAGCTCTCTACCTTGGATTTGAGTGGATTCAGGTGGCACAGCTTCCTCTATATCATACTCTGTTACAGTGAGCAGCCATTGCTTCATAAATTGTGGACTTACATGATCAATTGTGATGCATGTGTAGACTCATAATATTCTGGCGCCTATGATCACACATGGGATGTATTCTGGAGTTTTGCTGGGACATGGGCTCTGCAGGATTCATGGTGGGGAAAGGCAGGTGAGGGTGGGGCCAAGGAACTCCAAGGAACCAATCATGGAGCAAACAAGATGATCATGACACTATGAGACAAAATATTTTTTTTGGTCAAATCAACAAGATGCTGGAACTCTGGAAATCATGACCATAGCTGCAAGTCTTGAGAATTGTGTACAGAAGGATGCTCTAGAATTGTATCAACATTCTTGAAAGTGTCTTTTTTTCTCTAATTACCATGACATATATCATCTGCTTCCTCTTTCCTTTGTCAGCCATACACAGAGACATCAATGAGCATCTTAGCATGCCCTGGATACAACATTAAAAATCCATCCTTTTTTATTGTCCAGCTGATGTTTAGAAATCTACTCCTGGGCTAACCAAGTACTGATTCTGATTAGATTTTTGCAATGTTGACAATTTTCCAGAAAGTCAATTCACCTTGTCTTGTTAGAATACAAACAGAATGTAAGTTTCATGCTTTGATTGTTGGAGTTAATGTTTAATATTAAATAATACTGAACTTTAAAATGTCTTATTAGTTTCAAGTAGATGGACAGATCAACAAAACCTTCCAAATGCAAAAAATAGAAGTATTACTACCATAACTTCAGTAATATTCCACAATTACCTCCAAAACAACAGCACCAAGTGCTACCCATTTTGCTATCTTCCAGTGATGCTCCAAAAAATCATATATCATGTCAAAATTTCCAGTTACATCAGCTGGAATGGAATATGCTGCAAATGAACTACATGTCAAAACTAGCTTGAAAGGAGAACCAGCACAGAAATTAGAGATGTTAGAACAAGACTCACATCCTTCCAGCTGTGATCAAACAATATGAAAGCTGCAGCTCCTAACTCGACCAGAATCAATGAGGTCACCAAGAAAGAATACTATCTAGGTTAAGTAAAGCATCATACTGGCAAATAGACAACAATACAAATTCTAGAACTTGCATAGTTTATGTTAGAAACATTTTCAGCATCAGCTTATCACTTAGAATGGCACGGAAAGAAATTATGCAAAGAAGAGCGGATTCAAGTGTGAGTAAGTTGAACTTAGTCATGACGATATTGATCTGGACATAATGTTTTTTTGCTCAGTATTAGAATTCATAAACTACACAAAGAAATATAGAAAACCTCCATTTTTTTCAATCCTTCACTTATGTTTGATCAAATGAAGCCAAAAGGCAAAAAAAAAAAAACCTTCAAACAATGGCAGAACCACATGAAGAACGAGGAGTCAGATATGCCTTGAATGAAATGAAAGTAAATAATTATAGAGATAAATTGTAGAAATCAGCAAATCTTCAGGGATACAAAGGACAGGAAACATCCATTCCTTGTGACTGCTGCAATGCAGCCAAAGCATGATGTGACAAACAGAGTAACTCCAACACCAATAAACAAGTAAATGAACCTGCAGTAGCATCATATTATCAGTTTGATTGACCAAACCTGTCTATGAAAGAACATAATGTGGAGAAAAGCATAGAAATCAATCCAAGGCACCACATGTTAACATGGCTGTAGATACAGAGTATTGACCACAAATAACACAAGGATCAAAATGTTACTCGTAAAGCAAATTTTCCTACAACTGAGACATTGGTTGGACCATTTATGTGGAATGTAAGCTCTCAATAAAGAACAAAATTTCTAATTATTGGTAAAGAAACCTGACCGATGACACCTTGTGTGGTCAAAGGAGACATAGTGAAAATCAGTTACCAGAATATGCATAATATAACAAAAAACGTAATCGCTTTGTATGTCGATATTTTTGCACTTCATATGGACAATTGGATGAGAGCTGTAAAGCAGCTTAAAACTTTTATCTGTTATGAGATGACACAGTTATCTATAGCATTTTCCTCACCAGAACTAGGCATAACTGGAGCCTCTATCATATTGCATTACTTCAAATGGAAGCTGCAAGATCAAATATTTGCACAAAGAATAGGATATATTTCTTAAGAAACCATATTAAATCACTGATAAGCAGGTAAATTATGACTCATGATAAAAATCTTCTCTGTTTCAATTAAAAGAACTGATATCTAGAAAAATCGCCATAGGATCTATGTCGTAGCGAAGAACCAATGCTAAAGGCAAAGAAAGAGAATGTTTTTCCATTGTTTAGACAAAGACTTGTGTCAAGCAGCAGAGGAATTCATTAAAATGAGAAATAGCACAATCCACATTCTACAACCCCACATCATGAGAAATTTTATACTATCTGGAAGCATCACAAAAGGACTCCATGGATAAAAGAGTTGTCATGCACACACATGCACAAGAACACACTGCCTCAAATTCATCAACACGACTAAAACCCGGGTTCTAGAGCTCCCCTATCTGTAGGTTTTGTGAACTCATGCTGACACTGTGTAGCCTTATCTAGTCTTGCAAATTAGCCCTTGCTGATTCTAATGTGGCCTGGAACTAGTCTTCGGTAAATAGGAAGTGTCGGTATGGGATGCTACAACTATTACATTACTAAGGAAAAGCAAATTCTTCAAGGGATGAGGAATCAGGTTTGACATGTAAATCCTTATAAATAGGCTTAGTAAGACTTGATGAATTTTACCTATTCAACTGAAAGCACAACCGGAAATCAGCCAAACTGAAGAAATAGCGGGCTAAAAGGAAAGACAAACGTTAACAAAAGCAAAGAGAAAACAGAGATGTACATACCAAGCTTTCGGCAGCTTATCAAGAATGCTTGTCGAAAGGGAAATAGTTACGATCATGGGCCGGCCAAACTTCGAGAACTCAGGATGGCCACTCGTCGGCGACACGGGATCATTCCCGGCAGACGAAGCCGTATTCCACTCTACCGGCAGGTAGGCCCCGTACCCCACCATCGCTAGTCCCGTAAGCGTCAACAAGAAGTTGAGAAGATTCAGCAGGCACTCCCACAACCTCCGGCAAGCCATGGTTTACGTCCCCCACTCCTTGACCCACAAATCAACAGCTGCCTTCGTCAATCACCGGCGCCGACTCACAAATTCCGATCCCATCAACCTGAATTCCGACTTCGAAGAACCCAAAACACGAAATCTTCAGATCAAGGACTAGAAAGAGCGAAACTCGGGTCGGGATTCAGTACGACAACTGCTGCTCGATTGTTTCTGAAGGGAAATCCAAGAGAGCGTGGAAAGAGGGATGGCAATTGACTGACGGAGGTCAAAATTCTCTTTTCTCTCGCTTGTTGATATATTGTGGCTTCGATCGATGGGCGAAAGAAGGAATCGTTGAACAGAATCTTCTGCCTTCGTCGCACAACACGAAGAAAATAAGGAATTTGAATCGCGCCCGCTTCTCGTTTAATCCCGACAAAAAAAGAAGAAGAGGAAAACAGAAACAAAAAACGCAGTTAAATTAATGAACCGGACCATAGTTAGTGCGCTGGAGGATCTTCTCCAGCGGTTCCTTCACCATATGAACGTCAAATTCCTGCATTGCGCCGCCCATTTGGCTCATTCACGGTTTTCATGTCGTGGGGCCCGGCAACAAATTTCCCATTTTAAGATAAGTAATGGAGAGGATCCAGCGTTCCGTTTCTGATGGAATACCGGTGCGTGTGCGTTGGATGATGGTCGAGATGGGGACCGTGTTTCCGAGTGAAGAAACCATCGGATCTGGCGCAACGCTCGAAACAAACAGAAACGTGTTTCCCACTAAAATTCTGAAACGTAGAGGAAATTTCATGCAATCATCCCATCGCGGACAGGTGCGTCGCAAAGGCACTCGAAGAACCAACAGGAAACGTCCAACTGGTTTCCTTGGATGCAGGGCGTGGGTGTGAGCCCTTGCGTGGCGCGTTCGCCGTGCCTAACGGTCCAAGAGAACAAGAGACCGAACGCCGTGCGTTCGCCTTGTCGCCTCAAAGCGGCTTCGGCTCCATGTCGTCGTCACAACGGTGAGAAGGCCGAACATTCCTCGCCGTGAGCCACGATTTGTGTGCCATCGCTTGGCCTTGGACATGGGGGGTGCTGTAGAATGCAGTGCAGCCGCGACACTGCTTGCTCTGGAAGGAGATGAAGCATGGTTCGTTCGGTCTTACGTGCTCGTGGTAAGATTTCGTTCTTTTTTCCTTTTGCTTTTACTCGTTTGTGACATTGATTAGGGCAATGTCCAATATATTCTTAAAGTTGGAATTTCAGTTCAGTATTTCTGGATGTGCCTTTTCCGAATTGGTGTTGAATAGGTCATAGGTTCGGATCCTTGTCGAGATGGTGCCCAAATATGTTATCCTGGTAATTCTCTTCCCTTTCGTACTAATGTTCGGTTGATTTGCTTACTTTTCTCGTGACTGGAGTGTTCAAGAATCGACTTCTGTTGAATTTTGGAAGAGCATGTAGAACTTTTCTTTGGAGGCAAAATTGCATGTAGGTCTTAAAAGTATGTGTTGGTGCATCTCTGTGATTGTCAAATCAGTTAAGCATCGGGGTAGATGCAATATTTTTCCCATGTCAATTTATCAACAAGCAATCGGGGCTTTGACTAACTGATAGTTCCCCTTTTCATCTTGAATCGTTTGGGTTTCAATTACTGTGGAGGTGACGCCCAATTATCTGACCCAAACAATGTTACAGTACCATCTGTTTTTCTAGAAAATTCAAAATTGAACAGCATAAGACATGGGAATCCAACAATGATAACTTGAAGTTGTAAAAGCAAACATTTAATCTACATCATAAATGCATGGGCAAACATCAACTGGTGGAAAGAAACGTATCTAATACAATCTTAGCTTAATCGTGTGAACTTAAAGACAGTCATGTAGAGCAATTCTCTGAGTCAAAAATGCTCCGCTAGAAGTACATCACTGAAATTTGCAAGTAGTGCTAATGTTAAGTGTGGCAGAACACCAGTTGGCATAGGTTGGCAGAACTTTCGTGACAGGTGAAGAAAATTTCTTGCCATGAGATAATTGGTCTTTGCCAGAGAAATCAGCTACCTGGTATTGAGTTAGCACAAAATACCCATATCATCATTCTGTTGGAGCCCCACTGGTTGCCTTTACACCAGTCATTTATGAAGATAGGAAAATCCAGGACTAAGTTGTGTTACTTGGACTGTGCTGCATTGTTAAAGCTCTGTGATCTCATTGAATACTCCTTTATAAGCTTAGAAAATGCTGAATCTTCTCTTTCCAATAACGTGGATGGTTTGTCATATTCAAGTATCTTTCCTGCTCAAGAACAAGAAACTTTGTAAGCTAAACTATGGACAAAATTTATGCAAACTATATTTACTTAAATTGATCGTAATTCAACTACCTTCGCTAAGGACCAGAATGAGATCACTATCTATGACTGTGTGAATCCTGTGAGCTACGGTGCGAATTGTACAGTCCTTGAATTCTTCACGTAGTGTTTCTTGGATGATTCCATCTGTGGCAGTATCAACTGAGGCTGTTGCTTCGTCCAGAACAAGAATGTTGCTTCGCTTCAACAGTGCTCTTCCTAGACAGAGTACCTGCCTCTGTCCAACACTCCAGTTTTCTCCATTTTCAATAACTGTATGAAGCCTCCCATCAATTATTGAACTAGTAATTATAACCGATCATACCATTCAAGTAGTTATGGAGTGTAAGTATGTTGTCATATATCAAAACCTCCTGGGCATGTCATACCTGTTGAATCCAGCTTCCTGCTATTTTGTCGTATCATATCACCAAGCTGACACTTATCTAGAACCTGAGTGATCATAATGCTTCTGTCAAACTGATTTGCACGCAATTAAATAGGATTTAGATTATTGTTTCTTGAAGACATTTAAATATGGATCATAGAAGACAAGAAACTTCTTTCCTTCAGAAACTAAAGCATCCGAGTTAAAGCTCTGTTGTTCAACATGAACTGAAAACTAATAGATCTAGATAAACTCAACTTATGCAGGGCAGGATTTATGCTCAACTTGACTACAATATATAGTCAACTAATAGAATTTAGGTTTGCTTGTAGCAATTTTTATTTTTCAAATACTCCTACGTCCAGCATCATATTATTACTTGATATTTCTGATTCATCAGAGCTTCACTTAATATCATGGCCATAGTTATCTTCTTGGATTGCTGTATTATAAAAATTTTGGTTTTTAGAAACAACTTGCCTCCCATATCCTGCTATCTGAGTATTCCTTCAATGGATCAAGATTTCCCCGCACTGTTCCCTCGAACATAATTGGGTCTTGTGGTATGATGCTTAGCCTGGAGCGCAAGTCATGCAGACCTATCTTGCAGATGTCTACACCATCAATTTCAATGGTCCCTTCTCTTGGTTCAACAATACGGAAAAGAGCCTGTATCAAAGTTGATTTGCCACCGCCAGTTCGTCCTACAACACCAACCTTTTTTCTTCCTGGAACAATACATGTTATGTTTTTCAAGACTGATGGCAGATGTTCAGCATATCTGACCTGTACAAGCAACAACAACAACAAGAAGTTTTATGGTATCAAAAGATAACATATCTAACCTGTAGAAGTAAGGAAAAAGGAGAACTTGTTAAAGTTGAGTATGACATCATTTGCATAAACATGATCAAGAAGTACATATCCTGGGCCATGAGATCTCTGTGGCCAAAATTCACAATAGAAGCAAGACTTTGTCTTAAAGGAAAAATTCAAGCTTTTATCTATTTGTCCAATCTAATATGACTATGAAAGGTATAGAAATTCACCTAGTATTTGCAACAGCATTACTTTCTGGCAAACGGATGAAAAGTGTTATATATAGCAAAAATGCAATGAGAGTGTGGTATCAATTATCATATAGAAATGACCTAAGCTTCAGATCAGGACAAAATATCCTTGTTTGTTCAGGTCAAATTTGTTGAATCTTCAGAGATGGTACCTAGCTAGGAAAGGAAGTTATGGCTGTTAGAAGAACATAGCAATAGTCAATCAGTTCTGCTAGAGAGATCAAGAATATACCAACTAAAAATGTTAATACATAGACTTGAACTGAGTTCTGTGGAGCTAAGCATCTAACTGTCTGAACTGCAAATGGAGCATCTAATGATTGTCCTTATGAGCGAGTCTTTCTCATATAGTGGTACTAATGATTGTACTCATAGAGCAAAGATAGGACTGCTTAACTGACTTTCATCCATGTGATAGTTTATAATTGTTGAGTCTGAAAAGTCAAATCATATGTAAGCCCATTAAGCTTTGGGAAATTTCCATTTGTTGCATCATGGAAATTATATCATAATTTGTAACAATTTCTACCTTATGAAAGTTGCAACATTTCAGAATATAAGTTTACAATTTATTTGAAGATAACTTTAACTATTATCCAGTATTATGAAGTGAATTATTTGCATAGACAGCACGCAGAAAAAAGATCCCCCCTCACACCTCTCCCAGCATCAAGAACAAATGAAGGATGACTGAACTTTGAGTGAAATCAATGGTATCATGTACTATGCATACTATTTGACTTTTTGTTACATGAAATCTATTGTTTCACAAGGACAAAACTTTCTCCAAATTGTACAATGTGAATGCTTGCCGCTAAGTATGACTCTTGATTAAGCATAAACATGCATGTAATGTAGGAGTTTTTGTTCTAAGTTATACCTCTAAGTTTTTGAAGCATATAGTTCCAACTTGTGGCCAATTGGTTGTTGGTCGGCAGCCTTCGATGAGTAGAGGAGCTTCACTAGGAATCCTTGAGTACTGCATAATTCTCTCAACGGAGATAATTTTATTATCTACATTGCATATATTCCAGATGATATTTGCTAGCTGTGAGTTGAGGGTTAATCCGTATGTCACAGCAAGTCCTGCAATGCCTGTACAACATACACATGAAATTTCACTTAGATTAACAGACTTATATGACAAGTATTATCAAGTAAAATTCAGGTAAAATGAGTATTTCGCATGAATATGCTCACTTGGATTGAGAAATCCTTCTGGCATGTTCACAAGCACAATCAATGAGAAAGCAAACACAAAGTTGGATAACAAATTCAATCTGAATGAGAGCCACTCCAGTGCTGAAATATTATGGAACCATAGCCTTGAGTGATTATCTATGAGACTGAGGTTTGTATTGCTGAAACGGTCTTTCTGCCCAAATGCTCGAATAGTTACAGCACCAGAGAGTGATTCTACAAAATGATGAAGGATCGGAGCATTTTGGATTCCTGACAACCGAGCCAATTCTCTGGCAGTGGGTATGTAGTATTGCTGCATTAGTCATTGTCAAAAGTTCAGTCTTCAAATTGCCAAAACGATTTAAATCTTTCATTATAACTCAACATCTAACTAGGGTTAAGTATATTTCCATAGATAAACCCTCTTATGCTTATAATATCATCTATACTGGCAGACAAGCAAATCATGGGAACTACAGTTTAAGGAAAAAGAAAAAAAACAGTCAAATTGTTTTTTTTCAAAATTCAAGAATTTCTATGTGGACAATCTCTGATATTGACAACAAATCTTGAATATTTTTCCAAGTAATTTTTGAGTGAGTGAGTGTTCTTACTTGATACCATATACATATTGCTGTCACTGGAATTAATATTGCAAAAACTGGCCAAGCAACCTGTGACATGACTGCAATAGTCCCCAGAATCTGTATAATTGAGAATGCACACCAACCTAATCTCCAAGGTAATTCTAAGTCGAGCACACTTTGATCCGTAGAGGCCTAGAGGTAATTGGTAATAAGAAACAATTAGTTTTGATCACAAAACTATACAACTATTTACAATTCAGGATTTACATGGATAATAATTTAAACTGCATAAATGAGAGATTAAACTAAGTACTGACCCTGCTTAATATCCTCCCAGATGGCGTTGAGTCGAAGAAAGACATTGGAGCACGAAGGGTAGAGTGGAGCATCTTTTGGAAAAAAATTTGAGATGCCAAAAGGCCAGCTTTTATGAGCAGAGTTGTTCGGATCAACACACAAAATGAACATCCAACTGAGAGAAGTATATACACCAAGAAGAGAAACTTGAGTCCCACTGTAGATTCTGTGGTTGTAGATGGAGGAGAAGCCCATGCCATCCAATAATTGCTTGCTACTTGCAGTACCTGGAAAAATATATGTGCTATGACCATTATGAGAACCAAGGCACCTCCTCGTACTGCAGTCAGGTATGACCAATAAACATCTTTCGAAATGCTTCCTTTTTCTCTCTCCTCTTCTTGTGTTAGCCTCCCTCTATCATCTATATCTCGACAAATATCGTGTTCAGACTCTTGCTTATTGATGATTTGGAATGAAGTATTTAATGTTTTTTCTGCATCAAAATCATTCCTGCTTGATGCCTCTGGTATATTTTTTTCTGCAACAAGTAATGATTTGCTTGAGGTTTCTGCATTGAGTATTAATTCAAGAGCATCACTGTGAGCTCCAACTAACACTTCAAATCCGATGTTTTGTCTTAACAGTTCATTAAACAATCCAGCCTGGGCAACTTTTCCATCCTTCATTACCTGTTATATTAATTAATTACAATTGCTGTTAGCTGGTATTTGTCATGCTAATTGTTCATAATGAGTACAATTAATTGAGGAGGAGCATAAGTATCATAGGTTTTTAGGGACACTGCTACCTTCCATTAATGAGATGGGCACTTCTTGTTGATAATTAATATTATGTTCTTATGTTTTGTTTTTGTTAAAATGAACGAAAAAGAATTATTGTTCTTGCAGCATAATCATTTAAGGAAAAAGAAGTTCGGCAGTTCAGTTTTACCAGGATAAGGTCTGCTACTGGAAGAAATTCGACTTGATGTGTTACATAAAGCACAGTTTTGTCTCTGAGGACACCCATCAAACAATCCTGCAGAGGAAGGACAAATCTTTTAAACAACATGCAAAGAATTTTACATACTGGAAAGATTGTAAGTGAAAATTTACTAGGTATCTTGAACATTTGGTCTTCAGATTCATTGGAAGAATATATACTTGAATACATCGGATAAAAACCCAGAGATTCAGATATAACACATACTATATGGCTTTCTTTATCAATCTTTGTCTTTTAATATGTTATAGGTGAGAGAGCAGAGGGAGGGGATCATTTGTTTAAAGGATATTTTTACAAGATAACCTTGAACAGTTGAGTGCCTGTATGAGCATCCAAAGCGCTGAAAGGGTCATCAAGAAGGTATATATCAGCATCCTGATAGGCTGCTCTAGCTAGCTGGATCCTTTGCTTCTGTCCTCCGCTCATATTAATACCTCTCTCTCCAATCTGTGTCAGGTCCCCATTAGCAAAGAGTTCAAAATCCTTCTTCAATGCACAAACTTCAATTATCTTTTCGTACTTTTCATTGTCAAAGGGAATACCAAAGACAATGTTTTCTCTGACATTTCCTGATAGTATCCATGGAGATTGTGAAACATATGCCTTGCTGCCGCTAACTTTTACACTCCCTCCAAGCTTTGGTATTTCTCCAAGGATGCACGAGAGTAAACTAGACTTTCCCGAACCAACAGTACCGCAAATAGCCACCTTCATTGCTCTACGCACCTTCAACTGTATATTTTCAAGTGTGGGGCATCCAGAGTCTTGGTTCCAGCAAAATGTCCCACCATCAATCTCAACATCAAACTCTGCTTCATTTCTGGGAACAATTTCAACCGCGTCGGCTCTCATTTCGTCTTCTAGCAGGTACTTTGCTATTCTGTCAGCTGAAACTTTTCCTTGTGCAAGTACTGAAAGCATATTGGGGAGAGCAAATATTGGTTCTTGCAGCATTCCGAATGTTGCCAATGCAGACAAAACTCTTCCTGCAGTTAGAGGGATTCCTATGATTATACATGTTCCGAATGTCACCACTGATATGAACGTCGGTGCTCCCCAGGATATAAAAGATGAAATTGCTTTCAGTCTTAGAGACATCCACAGCCAATTGTGCTCAGTGTTTCTCAGGCCTTCTAACTTGTTAAGGTATGGCAGATCCCAGGCTTGAAGTTTTAAGATTTTTATGTTTCGGAGGACTTCTGCAGTTGCTTTCATTCGTGCATCTTTAGCTTCCATGATTCTGCCCTGATATCTCTTTTGTGCTCTAGTTAAGGGAATATTGCATGCCATTATCAGTGTTGTTGCTGCTAATCCAGCCAAAGCTCCAACTCCAAGATTTTTATAAAGAACATACATTGCTAGTGCAAGCTGGACAGGAAGCATCCAAATGATGTTTGAAAACCACATCAGGTCAGTAATCCTTTGGATATCCACACTCATGTAGTTAATAATCTCCCCACTTGTTAGGCTCTGCCGAGACTGGCTCGATAAAACGATGCCCTTTTTGTATATATGCGATATTAGAACAGCCCTTAAGCGCATTACAAGCTGTAGGGCTCCAAACATCCATTGTCTGTGACACATGGTCTCTACAACTTTGGCACCAAGAAATGCAAGTGCAAGTATGTAGCCACTCGTCAATCCTTGCTGCCTGTCTCCTCCTAAGAGCCTAACAAAGTTGTCAATCAGTGAAGGTCCAACATAAGAGGCCCCTGCAGCTGCAACTGCAATGCTTGCATTGACTGCTGCCTTCTTCCAGATGAACAAGAAGATTGCTCTGTAGATAGATGAAGTTCTTAAGCCATATCTTTCTTTGACGTTATTGAGGCAACAGTTGAATGAGTGAGACAAGAACTCAGCACAATCATTTCTATCAATATCTGGTACTTCACTCTGCTCTAGAGGTTTCCTCTTTCCAGTAGCGAGAAGTGGGTTAATCCACGAGAAGGTCACAAGTTGCACAAGACTTGCGCTCCCGTACAAGGAGCTCCTCTTGTTCTCAGCATGCGTCTCCTTTGATGTTTGCACTGGCAACAATGGTTCTTTCAAGCTATTGGAGTCAACTGACATGCAAGAACAGAGACTTGTTACCTATGTATGTTGTTATAGTCCTAAGAATGACTTTGCTAGAAGAAAGGAGTGTATATCAAGAGCAGCACAGATAGATGATGACAAAAGCTGCGTAGGTGTCGAATTATCCGTGTATCCATTTGTATTTTGTCATGCAGAGGGAGTTTAGACATAATGTCATATTCATATGGGCAATCCAATCAAATCATCTGTCATGAGCATTATTGTATGCTTAATAATCAGACTCAGTGCATCATTATCGACGAATGTTGCATTGGTCAGATTCAACGTTATCATTGAATAATACTTTATGGTCGGTTTTGGTAGCATTTTTGTTAAAAAAAATTTTGATCGTATTGTCATTGAATGATGTTTAATAGTTAGATTTTACCTGTTCTCTTTGGGGGTATTTCATGATTAGATTTGATCATATCATTTGCTTGACGATCAAATTTAATCATATCATTGTGTGTGGATACTTCATAGTCAAATTCAATCATATATCAGATATTTATTAGTCAAATTCGTCAAGGAATATTAATAATCAATATGGAATAATGTTTAATGTTCATGTTTGAATTTTTTTAATGATTGCATCAATTTTTTAATGTTCATATTCGTTCACATCATTAGTGCTATAATAAATTTTAATTAATTTTAAAATTTAACAGGAAAAAACATGTATCGAATAGACGAGCATCTACGTTGGGGTATGTCGGTGTCGTTTGAGAGGTGAAGATGACCGACATATCGGATGAATAAGGTAGTTAGTGGGACATCAAGTGTGAGAACATACTGCAAACAGTCATTTCGATCTTACTTGGTACGTGAATCATGTCTTCTTCACGAGACATTCTCCTCTTCACCCTCGAGCCGGCTCTCGGCATCCCCTTGCTGAGAGTCGATGAGAAGGCCCTCCGATGCCAGAAAGGAAACGGGTCCAAAGGGAAGTGAAGTAGACGCCGTCGCCATTATTTATCCTCGATGAGGGTGGTGGGTGCAATGACGATGTGTTCTTTCGTCACGCAGAGGACGTGTGGGATGACGAACTCTTGCACCAAATGGCTGGGGTTGGTAAAACTCGTACGTCTGATGATGCCATGTTTTCTTTTGGTCAAGGCTGATGGGGAAATAAAGGAGGATAAACAATAAACAATAACTTTCTATATATGAACAAATACCGTAATACAACGGAATTAAACAGAAATCATAATCAAATAGAATACCAAGATTTACGTGGAAAACCCCTTCAACGTGAAGGGTAAAAACCACAGGGCAAACCAGAGAAAATCCACTATAGAAATAATGAATGTACAATTCTCGAATCTCTTGCCCAAAACCAAGCAACAATCACAAGAGAATAACCGGGATACAAGGATCACGTCCTTGTGCACAATATCCAAAACCTCTCAAGAAATCACGAGAAAAACTCACTTTGTAGATCGATCTAACCTGAGATGAGAAGCTGTTTGGATGAGTGAGAACAATTTCTGAGTTTTCCTTGTCTTCTTCCTTTTCTTTTTCTCTTGTTTTTCTGCCCTTTTCTCCTCTCTTTGAATCCTCAAAGCTGCTGTAAATTTCTGCCCCTTGCTGCGATGTTTTGATCTACTAATTTCGCAACCACCATAGCCCCTATATATAATTAGAGATTAGGTGTATTAGGGTTAGGGTTAAGGAGAAAGGCTATGGGCTACTAAAGCCTATATGGGCTGAACTGGGATCTCAGCCCAACAACCTCCCCCTTCAGCCCATAAGGGAGGCTATCCCATGATTCAGTGTAAATCCATGCTGACCAACTGTCGACACATCTCTTGTCTCTCTTTTGGTAAAGTCTTTGTTAATATATCTGCTCCATTATCATCTGTATGAATTTTCTGAAGTTGCAATTGCTTCTCTTCAAGTACATTTCGAATCCAATGATATCTGACATCTATATGCTTTGACTTAGAATGAAAAAGCGGGTTCTTACATAAATGGATGGCACTCTGGCTATCACAATACACCACATAATTTTCTGTTTATTTGATTCTTGTAAGAATTCTTCCATCCATAACATTTCTTTACAAACTCTCTGAGCAAACAATATATTCTCGCTTCGTGGTGGAGAGAGCAATATGCCTTTGCGCAACTGGATTGCCATGACACGACTCCCCGCAAAAGTAAGTACAAAACTGATGTAGATTTCCTTGTATCAATATCTCGGCCATATCTGATCTGTGTAACTCACTAACACAGGTGGTCCACCTCCAAAGCTTAAACAAACCTTAGAGCTTCCTCGAGATATCTCAATATCCACTTCACTCTTTGCCTGAGTGCTCTTTGCTGGATTTGCAAGAAATCGCTAGTAACACCCATTGCATATGCGATGTCAGGCCTCGTACATACCATTGCATACATTAAACTTCCAAGCTTTGAAGCATAAGGAACCTTTGCATTTTCTCCTTCTCTTCATCACTTGACGGACTCTGTTACGAGCACAACTTGAAGTGACACGAAGAGGAGAACCAAGCGGCTTTGCATTGCTAACCTTTCTAATACCTTCTCGATGTATTTCTCTTGTGACAACCAAATCTTCTTGTTTTTCTGTCACGAGAAATCTGATGCCCGAGATTTGCTTTCTTTGGCCCCATGTCCTTCATTGCAAAGGACTCACTCAGTTCCTTCTTCAACTCATCAATTATACACATATCTTTCCCAAGGATAAGCATATCATCAACATAAAGTAAGAGAATAATAAAATCCTCACCAAACCGTTTGATGTACACACAATGATCTCAAGCCGTTCTTTTGTATCCATTTTCAATCATAAATGAATCAAACTTTCTGTACCACTTGTCTTGGAGCTTGCTTCAATCTATACAAACTCTTTCTTAACTTGCAGACAAAATTTTCTTTACCTTTGACTTTGAAACCTTACGTTGCTCCATATAAATTTTCTCCTCCAAATTACCATGAAGGAAAGTGTCTTCATATCTAACTGCTCCACCTCTAAGTCCTGGCTAGCAGCAATACCTAGAGCAACACGAATAGAAGATATTTTAACAACAGGAGAAAAAATCTCTTCAAAGTCAATACCTTTCTTTTGACCAAAGCCTTTCACAACCAATTTGGCTTTGTACTTTGGTTGAGAACAATATTCTTGAGTCTTCAACCTGAAAACCCACTTGTTCTTCAAGGCTTTCATTCCCTGTGGAAGTTGCACCAAATCATATGTATGATTCATCTGTAGAGCATCCATCTCTTCCTGCATAGCAATTAACCACATTTTTTCTCGCTCACTTTCAATCGCTTCTGGTAACTCTCTGGTTCACTGCATCGATTAAGCATCACATATTCATCTGTAGAGTATCTTCGGAAGGTGACGTTGTCTAGAAGATCTTCTCAATTGAGGTTCGCGGGAAGCCGCTCCTCAACTTCTTCTTGCTCAACATGTCCTGAGTAAATTAATATCCGGCTCTACACCATCTTCCCGCACATCTCCCCATCACCCCTGATATCTGGAGGAACAACTGGGTCACAATCGCTAATCCTTCGCAGAAGTCTTGGCTGGTGCCTTCTTCTTCAAATCCTCAAGGGTTTGATCCTCAAAGAAGACCACATCTCGCTTCTAAACACCTTTCGCTTTTACGGATCCCAAAGCCTATAACCAAATTGATCATGTGAGTAGCCAAGAAAAATACATTCTTTTGTCTTACCATCCCGGCTTGGACCTTTCATTATCGGAATATGTGCAAATGCACGACAACCAAATACTCTCAAATGCTTATAGGAAACATCTTTCCTCGACCAAACATGCTCGCAACATCAAAGATCTAGGGTCATGACAGGAGATAAGTTGATCACATTAAGCTGCGATCCTCAAAGCCTCATCCCAAAACCTTTTGGATAGCTTTGCTTGTGAAAGCATACATCCGATCTTTTCCATGATGGTGCGGTTCATCCTCTCGCAATTGCATTATCTTTGAGGTGTACCAGAAGCTGTCATCTCATCTTTGGATGCCATGTGACTGCAATAATCATCAAACAATCTGTATACTCACCACCATTATCCGATCTTATGCATTTCAATTTGTCTTTCTGTCTCCCTTTCAACTCGGCATGAAACTCTTTGAAGACACCAATAACCTGATCCTTGGTCTTCAAAGCATAAGCCCAAACTTTTCTAGAATAGTCATCTATAAAAGTAACAAAGTAAAGTGCACCACTGATACTAGGAATATTAGTAGAACCATTAGGAGTTTTTGTCCTTAAAGGACCACATACATCTGTATAAACATGGTCCAAGGCATGCATTTTTCTAGACAAAGCAGGACTAGCAAATGAAACTCTATGTTGTTTACCACTAAACAATCGATACAAGGGTTCAAACGTATATCTCGAGGTCAGCAATACCTCTCTCTTGGAAAGAGCTTGCAGTCCTTTCGCTCATATGTCCCAATCGCTATGCCACAACTCCATGCTGAAGTCTTTCTCTATGGCATTTAACTATTCACCACAAGCTTTAGCCTGCAACATGTACAAAGTGTGACATTTCTTTCCATTAGCTATAACAAGAGAACCCTTACCGAGTTTCTACTGCCCTCTGTGAAACCTGCTATCATAGTCTTCATCATCTAATCTTCCAACTGAAATTAGATTCAACCTCAAGTCAACCACATGCCTCACATCCTTAAGCACCAATTTGCATCCAAGATTGGTCTTTATATGAATGTCACCCATGCCAATGATGTCTGTTGTGCCATGGTTGCCCATCTTGACAACACCAAAATTTTTAGACACTGCACGTAGTAAAAACTCCCTCCGTGGTGTAGCATGATAAGAAGCTCTGTGTCAATTATCCACTTGAGATCGACACACACAAGAAAAAATATCATCGAGATGGAGACAAAATCAAATAATCACCAACCCGCACTTTGTAGTTGTGGTATTTTCTTTTGACTCTGAGACTCCACTTCTTTTCCTTTTTCTTGCTCTTCTTAGGTTGCTTACACCGATTCTTATAATGTCCTTTCTCACCACGATTATAGCAAACAATATCTTTCCTTGATCTTGACTTGCTTCTACCTATGCGTGAACTCGCTTCTATCTTTAGACCTTGACCTTCCTCTGTTCTCGAGATAAGTGCTTGTGAATCAATCTGAGATCTCTTTGAGGTCTTTCTTCTCAACTCCTCATTCAACAAAGCGCTTGTTACTTGACTCATGGTAACAATACCATCTGGCGCAGAGTCGAGGGAAACCACCAATGTCTCCCAACTTTCTAGCAATGAGGCGAGAAGTAACAATGCTTGCAACTCATCATCAAGAGACATTTTCATAGAAGAAAGCGGTTAGTAATACTCTGAATTTCATTCAAATGTTCAAAGAATAAAAGCACCTCTTTATATTTTAGGTTCATAAGTTTTCGATAAAAAAGCTTTGTTGCCATTGTTTTTCTTTCATAGAGACCTTCTAACTTTTTCCAAAGAGAATATGCAGAACTTTCAAGTAGAAACATAATGAAAGACACTATCATCGAGCCAGCTTTTCGAATAAATCCAACCGATTTTCGATCTAATCTCTTCCACTCATCATCCATCATAGTTATGGGTTTTTCACTATCCCCTGCAAAGGTCCATACAAATCTTTGCAATACAAGAGATCTTCCATTCTTGGTTTCCATATCATCCAATTGTTTCGTTCAAACTAATCATGCGAGAAACATTACCAACCTCCATGTTCAAATACAAAAGTTAAATCACCAAAACCTTGCTCTCGATACCAATTGATGGGAAATAAAAAGGAGGATGATAATAAACAATAACTTTCGTATATGAACAAATACTAGCAGTAGTAACAAATGGAATTAAACAGAAATCACAATCAAATAGAACACTAAGATTTATGTGGAAAACTCCTTCAACGTGAAGGGTAAAAACCACGGGGCAAATCAGAGAAAATCCACTATAGAAATAATGAATGTACAATTCTCGAATCTCTTGCCCAAAACCCAAGCAACAATCACAAGAGAATAACTGGGATACAAGGATCACGTCACTGTGCACAATATCCAAAACCTCCTCAAGAAATCACAGAAAAACTCACTGTAGATTTGATCTAACCTGAGATGAGAAACTGTTTGGATGAGTGAGAATAATTTGTGAGTTTTCCTTGTCTTCTTTCCTTTCTTTTTCTCTTGTTTTTCTGCCCTTTTCTCCTCTCTTTGAATCCTCAAAGTTGCTGCAAATTTCTGCCCCTTGCTGTGATGTTTTGATCTACTAATTTCGCAGTAGGTATATTAGGGTTAGGGTTAAGGAGAAAGGTTACGGGCTACTAAAGTCATATGGACTGAACTGGGCTCTCAGCCCAATAGAGGCGATGAGCACGTCTCTAGGCACCGACTCTGCATCCCATTCCCTGTTCCGACCGAAAACAGAGTTGAGATTACCGGGGAATTAGAACTCAGTGCTCACTATTTTCTGGAGAGATGAGATGATTGGGTCATTGCAGGAGAGTGGAGATCCACTGAGCTATAAAAAAAGACTGTGAAAGTAAGCTTAAAGTATGGTTGGTTGGTGAAGATCGCCACCTTCGTGCTCGCCATGGCGTTTGAGCTTAATAAAAGAAGGCCTGCTTTCTCTTCCAATGAACAGTAGGTCTACGCTGATCCTTTGTTTGGATCAGACTTTTCCTCGATGAACTTTCGGAGACTGTGGTCATCGTTGTTGCTCCTAAATGTGGAATCTGTAATGCCCGTGAAACTACGCACGCACATACATCTTTAAATGCGTTATATAAGAAGACAACGAAGACCTAATTGGAAGCTTCCGAATCGTTTTCTTGGATGTGGGCCCGGTGGTGGTCTTTGGAGGAGCTTCTGCTGGCTGCCGCCTCAAAGCAGCTTCCGTCGTCGCGGCGGTGAGCGGACCCGACATTCCTCGTCGTGAGCCACCATTTGTGTGCAATGCAACTACGACATGGCTTGCTCTGGAAGGAGATGAAGCATGGTTGGCTCGGTGTGACGCATTTATGGTGAGATTATGTTCTTTTGCTGGTTTTTCGCATTGATTAGGGCAATGTCGAATATATTCTTAGTTCACTATTACTGGATGGGTCATGGGTTCGGATCCTTGTCGGGATGCAATTCACATCCTTTTCGTGTTAATGATTGGTTGATTTGCTTCCTTTTCTTGCGACTGGAGTGTTCAAGAATTGTCTTTTGTTGAATTTTGGAAGAGCATGTAGAATTGTTCTTTAGAGGCAAAATTGCATGTATGACTTGATAATATGTGTTGGCATATCACTGTGATTTGCCTAAATCAGTTAGGCATTGGGGTAGATGCAATATTTGACCAACTGGTAACTGGTACTCCTTTTCATCTTGAGTTGTTTGGGGTTCAATTGTTGTGGAGGTGATGCCCAATTATTTGAACTAGATAATCTTATAGTGCCATCTCTTTTTCTAGAGAACTCAAAATCGAACAGCATAAGACATGGGAATCCAACAATACCAACTTGAAAGTTGTAAAAGCAAACTTTTAATCTATGTCACAATTACATAGGCAAACATCTATTAGCTTATTAGTGTGAAGCACTATAACTCAAAGAAAGTCATCTAGAGCAACTCTGTGTCGAAAATATTCTACTACAAGTACATCGGTGAAATTTACAAGTAGTGCTTTGTAATCAGAACTTTGTCAATGTTACCTGACGCAGAACACCTGTCAGCATGGCTTGGTAGAACTTTGGTGACTGGTGAGGAACATTTCTTGCCATGAGATGATCATTCTTTGCCGGAGAAATCAACTACCTGGCATTGAGTTCGCACAAGTTACCCATAGGAGACCCAAGGATTGTCTTTACATCAGACATTTATAAAGATAGGAAAATCCAGGACTAAGTTGTGTTACTTGCACTGTGTTGCATTGTTAAAGCTCTGTGATCTCATTGAATACTCCTTTATGAGCTTAGAAAATGATGAATCTTCTCTTTCCAATAACGTGGATGGTTTGCCATATTCAAGTATCTTTCCTGCTCAAGAACAAGAAACTTTGTGAGCTAAATCATGCACAAGTTTTCTGCAAAATATACTTACTTAAATCGTTCATAACTTCAATTACCATCGCTAAGGACCAGAATGAGATCACTATCTACGACCGTGTGAATCCTGTGAGCTATGGTAAGGATAGTGCAGTCCTTGAATTCCTCACGGAGTGTTTCTTGGATTATTCCATCCGTAGCGGTATCAACTGAGGCTGTTGCTTCGTCCAGAACAAGAATGTTGCTTCGCTTCAACAGCGCTCTTCCTAGACAGAATAGCTGCCTCTGTCCGACACTCCAGTTTTCGCCATTTTCAATAACTGTATGAAGCCTCCCCTTCAATTATTAAACTAGTAATAATAACTGATCATACATACCATTCAAGTAGTTATGGACCATAAGTATGTTGTCATAATCCAAGACCTCCTGCACATGTCTTACCAGTTGAATCCAGCTTCTTGCTACTTTGACGTATCAAATCACCGAGCTGACACTTGTCTAGAACCTGAGTGATCATAATGCTTCTGTCAATATTCTGATTAGCATACACTTATATAGGATTTAGATTTTTGTTTCTTAAAGACAGTTACATATAGAGCACGGATGACAAGAAAAATCCTCCATTCAGAAACTTAATCATCTGAGTTAAATCTCTCGTTCAACATGAACTGAATGCTAATAGATTTAGATAAATTCAAATTATGCAGGGCAGGATTTATCCTCAACTTGGTCTGCAATATATAGTCCACTAATAGTTTTTAAGTTTGCTTCTAGCAACTCTATTTTTTGAATACTCGTATGTTTCTGATTCGTCAGACCTTCGCTTAATAATCATGGCCGTAGTTATCTTCTTGGATTCCTATATTATAAAAATTTTGGTTTTAAGAAACAACTTACCTCCCATATCCTGCTATCTGAGTATTCCTCCAATGGATCAAGGTTTCCCCTCACTGTTCCCTCGAACATTATTGGGTCTTGTGGTATGATGCTGAGTCTGGAGCGCAAATCATGGAGGCCTATCTTGCAGATGTCGACATCATCAATTTCAATGGTCCCTTCTCTTGGTTCAACAATACGGAAAAGAGCCTGTATCAAAGTTGATTTGCCACTGCCAGTTCGTCCTACAACACCAACCTTTTTTCTTCCTGGAACTATACATGTTATGTTTTTTAAGACAGATGGCAAATGTTCGGCATATCTGACCTGTACAAACAACAACAACAGGAAGCTTTAAGGTATCAGAAGATAGCATATCTGACTTGTAGCAGTAAGGAAAAGGGGAACTTGTTAAAATTGAATACAAAATTCATTTGCATAACATGATCAAGATGTACATATCTTGGGCCATGAGATCTCCGTGACCAAAATTCCCAATAGAAGCAATGCTTGTTCTTAAAGGAAAAAATTCAAACTTCTATCTATTTGACCAATCTAATATTACTATGAAAAGGGTAGAAATTCATCTAATATTTGCAATAGCGTTGCTCTCTGGCAAACAGATGAAACTGTAATCTATAGCAAAAATGCAGATGAGATTGTGGTATCTATTATCTTATAGAAATGACCTAATGCTTCAGATCTGGGCACAATATCCTTGTTTGTGCAGATCAAACTAGTTGAATCTTCAGTGTTGGTACTGCCTAACTAGGAAAAGAAATTATGGCTATTAGAAGAGCCTAACAAAGTCAATCAGTTCTGCTAAAGAAATCAAGAATAAAATACAGACATGAATTGAGCTCCATGGAGCTAAGCATCTATCTATCTATCAGAACTGCAAATGGAGCAAGTCTTGACACAGTGGGTCTAATGATTGTACTCATAGTAGTCTCATACATCACCCATGGTGACTTGGGCAAAGATAGGACTGCTCAACTGGCTGTCATCCATCTGATAGTTTATGCATGTTGAGACTTGAGAGCCTAAGAAGTCAAATCATTAAGACTTACAGGAAATTCCCATTTTGTTGTTGTCATGGAAATTATATCATAATTTGTAAAATTTCTACCTTAAGAAAGTTGCAATGTTTTGGAATATAGGTTTACAATTTATTTGAAGAACTGTTAACCAGTATTATGAAACTATGAAATGAATAATTTGCATCAACAGTACTCAGAAAAAAGATGTACCCTCACACCTCCCACAGTAACAAGAACAAAAGAAGGCTGACTGGACACTGAGTGAAACCAACTGTTAGCATGTTCTATGCATACTATTTGACTTTTTGTTCTATGAAATCTATTGTTTCAAAAGGAAAAAACCTGCCAATTAGTATGCTTGTCTTTCAGTATGACTCTTGATTATGCATAAACATGCATGTGATGTTGGAGTTTGAGTTCTAAGTTATACCTCTAAATTCCTGAAGCATATAGTTCCAACATGTGGCCAATTGGTTGGTGGTCGGTGGCCTTCTATGAGCATAGGAGCTTCACCAGGAATCCTTGAGTACTGCATAATTCTCTCAACTGAGATCATTTTATTTTCTGCATTGCAGATATTCCAGATGATAGTTGCTAGCTGTGAATTGAGATTTAATCCATATGTCACAGCAAGCCCTGCAATGCCTGTACGACATACACATGAAATTTCATTTAGATTAACAGACTTATATGAAAGGTATTGTCAGGTAAAATTTAGGTAAATGAATATTTCACTTGAATATGCTCACTTGGATTAAGAAATCCTTCTGGCAGGTTCACAAGCACAATCAATGAGAAAGCAAACACAAAGTTGGATAACAAATTCAATCTGAATGAGAGCCATTCCACTGCAGAAATATTATGGAACCATGGCCTTGAGTGATTATCTATGAGACTGAGGTTTGTACTGCTGAAACGGTCTTTCTGCCCAAATGCTCGAATAGTTACAGCACCAGCGAGTGATTCTCCAAAATGATGAAGGATCGGAGCTTTCTGGATTTCTGACAACCGAGCCAACTCTCTTGCAGTGGGTATGTAGTATTGCTGCATTAGTCATTGTCAAAAATTCAGTCTTCAAATTGCTAAAATGATTTAATCATTCATTTAAACTGAAAATCTAACTAAATAATGGCCAAAGTTGAGTATATTTCCATAGGTAAATCCTTCTATGTATCATCCATCCTGGCACACAACTAAATCATGGGAACCATAGTTTGAGGAAAAAAAAAAGAATACAGTCATTGTTTCTCTCAATATTCAAGAATTTCAATGTTGACATTCTCTGATATCGACAAAAAATCTTGAATATTTTTCTGAGTATATTATTGAATGAGAGTGTTCTTACTTGAAACCATATACAGATTGCTGTCACTGGAATGAATATTGCAAATACTGGCCAAGCAACCTGCGACATTACTGCAATAGTCCCCAGAATCTGTATAATTGAGAATGCGCACCAACCTAATTTCCCAGGTAATTCTAAGTCAAGCACACTTTGATCCATAGAAGCCTACAAATAATTCATAATAAGAATCTATTAGTCTTAAGCACGAAACTATACAACTATTTACAATACAGGAATTACAAGAATAAGAAATTTAACTACATAAATGAGAGATTAAACTAAGTACTGACCCTGTTTAAAATCCTCCCAGATGGTGTCGAGTCAAAGAAGGACATTGGAGCATGAAGGATAGAGCGGAGCATCTTTTGGAAAAAAAATTGAGATGTCAAAAGGCCCGTTTTTACAAGCAGAGTTGCTCGGATCAACACACACAGTGAACATCCAACTGAAAGAAGTATATACACCAAGAAGAGAAACTTGAGTCCCACTGTAGATTCTGTAGTTGTAGATGGAGGAGAAGCCCATGCCATCCAATAGTTGCTTGCTACTTGCAGTACCTGGAAAAATGCATGTGCAATGACTATTATGGGAACCAAGGCACCTCCTCGTACTGCAGTCAGGTATGACCAATAAACATCTTTCGAAATGCTTCCTTTCTCTCTCTCCTCTTCTTGTGTTAGCCTCCCTCTATCAGCCATATCTCGACAAATATCGTGTTCAGACTCTTGCTTATTGATGTTTTGGAATGAAGTATTTAATATGTTTTCTGCATCAGAATCATTCCTGCTTGATGCCTCTAGTATATTTTTCTCTGCAGCTAGTAATGATTTGCTTGAGGTTTCTGCATTGAGTATCAATTCAAGAGCATCACTATGAGCTCCAACTAACACCTCAAATCCGATGTTTTGTCTTAGAAGTTCATCAAACAATCCAGCCTGGGCAACTTTTCCATCCTTCATTACCTGTTGTATTAATTAATCACAATTTCTATTAGCTGGTATTTGTCATGCTAACTTTTGATGATAAATACAATTAATTGAGGAGGAGTATGAGTAGCATTGTTTTTTAATGACACTGCTACCTTTTGTAAATGGGGTTAGCACTTCTTCTGGATAATTAATATTAAGTTCATATAATTTTTTTCATTAAAATGCAATGAGAAAAGAACTATTGTTCTTGCAGCATAATAATTTAAGGAAAAGAAAGTTCAGCAGTTCTTAGTTTACCAGGATAAGGTCTGCTACTGGAAGAAATTCAACTTGATGTGTAATGTAGATTACAGTCTTGTCTCTGAGAACACCCAGTAAACAATCCTGTAAAAGAAATATAAACATTTAAACAGCATACAAAGAGTTTTACGTACTGACAGAATTGTAAGTGAATATTTGCTAGGCATCTTGAACATTTGTTCTTCAGATTCATTTGAATAAAATATACTTGAAGAAGTATCAGAACAAAACAAGGAAATTCATATATAACACATACTATATGGTTTTCTTTATCAATCCTAGTCTTTTGCTATGCTAATTGTTTAGAGGGCAGAGGATTGGGATTATTCATTTAAAGGATATTTTTACAGGATAACCTTGAACAGTTGAGTGCCTGTATGAGCATCCAAAGCGCTGAAAGGATCATCAAGAAGGTATATATCAGCATCCTGATAGACTGCTCTAGCTAGCTGGATCCTTTGTTTCTGTCCTCCGCTCATATTTATACCTCTCTCTCCAATCTCTGTCAGGTCCCCGTTAGCAAAGAGTTCGAAATCCTTCTTGAGAGCACAAACCTCAATTGTCTTGTCATACTTTTCATTGTCGAAAGGATTTCCAAAGACAATATTTTCTCTGATATTTCCTGATAATATCCATGGGGATTGTGAAACATATGCTTTACTGCCCCTAATTTTTACACTCCCTCCAAGCTTTGGTATTTCTCCAAGGATGCATGACAGTAAACTAGACTTTCCCGAACCAACAGTCCCACAAATAGCCACCTTCATCCCCCTATTCACCTTCAGCTGTATATTTTCAAGTGTGGGATAATAGGAATCTTGATTCCAGCTAAATCTCCCATTATCAATCTCAACATCAACCTCTGCCTCACTTCTGGGAGCAATTTCAACTGCATCAGCTCTCATTTCGTCTTCTTGGAGGTACTTTGCTATTCTGTCAGCTGAAACTTTTCCTTGTGCAAGTACTGAAAGCAGATCAGGGAGAGTAAAGATTGGTTCTTGCAGCATTCTGAATGTTGCCAACGCAGACAAAACTCTTCCTGCAGTTAGAGGGATTCCTATGATTATACATGTTCCAAATGTCACCACTGATATGAACATCGGTGCTCCCCAGAATATAAAAGATGAAATTGCTTGCAATCTTAAAGACATCCACAGCCAATTGTGCTCAGTGTTTCTCAGGTCTTCTAACTTGTGAAGGTATGGCAGATCCCAGGCTTGAAGTTTTAAGATTTTCATGTTTCGCAGGACTTCTGCAGTTGCTTTCATTCGTGCATCTTTAGCTTCCATGATTCTGCTCTGATATCTTTTTTGTGATCTAGTTAAGGGAATATTGCATGCCATTATCATTGTTGTTGCTGCTAATCCAGCCAAAGCTCCAACTCCAAGATTTCTATAAAGAACATATATTGCTAGTGCAAGCTGGACGGGAAGCATCCAGATGATGTTTGAATACCATATCAGGTCAGTAATCCTTTGGATATCCACACTCATGTAGTTGATAATCTCCCCAATCGTATGGCTCTGCCGAGACTGACTCGATAAAATGAGGCCCTTTTTGTATATATGAGATATTAGAACAGCTCTTAAGCGCATTCCAAGCTGTCGAGCTCCAAAAATCCATTGTCTCTGACACACAGTCTCCACAACTTTGGCACCGAGAAATGCAAGTGCAAGTACATATCCACTCTTCAATCCATGCTGCCTGTCTCCCCCTAGGAACTTAACAAAGTTGTCAATCAGTGAAGGTCCAACATAAGAGGCCCCTGCAGCCGCAACTGCAAAGCTTGCATTAATCACAGCCTTCTTCCAGATGAACATGAAGATTGCTCTGTAGATTGATGAAGTTCTCAAGCCGTATCTTTCTTTCACGTTATTCAGACAACAGTTGAATGAGTGAGACAAGAACTCAGCACGATCATTTTTATCAATATCTGGTACTTCATTCTGCTCTAGAGGTTTCATCTTTCCAGTAGCGAAAAGTGGGTTAAGCCATGAGAAGGTCACAAGTTGTACAAGACTTGCGCTCCCATAAAAGGAGCTCCTCTTGTTCTCAGCATGCTTCTCCTTTGATGTTTGCACTTGCAACAATGGTTCCGTGAGGCTGTTGGAGTCGCAGCTGATCCCTGTTGTACCTCTGACTGAGATAGCAAAAAGTAGCATGCAAGGAAAGAGACTTACTATCTCTGTATATTGTTCTACTCCTAAGAATGACTTTGCTTGAAGTGTGGACTTTATATCAAGAGCAGTACAGATAGCTGACTGCAGGAAGCTGCATATGAACCATGCTCTTGTCATCCAAGAAAGTTTTACAGATCTAGCTTGTGGGAGATTAAGTATGACAGCAACCAGAAGTATCCATGATATCAACTGTGTTGTCTCAGCTACAGCTGACATAACGTACTTGCAAGTGCCTCCGCTTCCTTCTAGCAGAAAGAAAACAAGTCTGAATAGGTTGATGGCCAATATCAGGGAGCAACAAACTTTAGCAGCTTGGTATGTCGAACCCAAGCGTATATGATCAAGCTTATGCTCATCAGTAGTGCAATTTTGCATCTCTTCGGCAATGGTCCTGCTTTCTTTTCCACATGATTTGTGTAGTATTTTCCGTAGGAGTTGAACCAAGAAGCAACTGATAAAGATGAGATTGGCAAATGCGAAAGCATTCTTCCAGAAACAAAGGGCGCTGGTCTCTTGCCATCCTTTCCAAGATTGAAGTGAATGGAAATCTGCAAGAGCAGCATGAAGCACCTTTTTCAGCGAGTAAAGAACAACAGACAGGTAAGTCAGCAAGCAACTAAGACAGCTTTATTCTTTCACTTCTGAAGGTAGAAATATTATGTGCCTCATAAAATTTTCCTGGCTGGTGTTGCAATCTGATCCAATTCGAGTATTTCAAGTACTAATTAATTACATAAGCATTCAATATATTTTACAGTTCAGTAGCGTAGTCTATCTGTTATATTTACAAATTGTTTTTTCAACAGACATGCAAGATCTGCAAAGGATTGACACGACAGACAAATAAAACTTTTGAGAATGATGCACAATGTAGATTCAGCCATTCTGTTTTAATGTGTTATGAAAGACCTACTGTTTCTAAGTCTTACTTTATACAGACATATGATAGGAATTCAAAGCCTCTGATATATGATCACTGTTGATCGGCAAACCACCTATAGTAATCCATGACTTAGGATATTTTTTTCAGCCTCAGGAAAGACATACAACACATTGAACTAATGCACACAAGTTTGGTTCTTTGTTGTCATGCATGTTTTCTTTCTTTTGATGGATCTATAAAGAAAATAATGGAAACAGGCATTTAGATCTTACTTGGTACATGAATCATGTCTTCAAGAAGCATTCTCCTGGTAACCCTTGAGCCTGCTCTTGTTGTTGATGAGAAAGCCCTTCAATGTCAGAAAGGGATGAGGTGCAAAGAGAAGTGAAAAGAGATGGCAGCAGCCACTATTTATACTGCATGAGGGTGGGTGCAATCATGATGTGTTCCTTCGTCACGTCGAGGACGTGCAGAGTGACGACGATCTCCTGCACCCAATGGTTAGGGTTGGTAGCGCTTTTGGTGTCCTTTGTATAGCTAAATTAACCCCAGGAGGAGGACTAACCTGGTTCAGGAGACACATCCGATGATGCCATGGTTTTGTTTTGGTCGAGGAGATGATTGCATCTCCTGGCACTGATTCGTCACTGCCGACTCCAAATTTGGTTTCACTCATCCATTCCAACTCAAAAACTCTTGTGTTTCACTGAAAACAGAGGAGCAGTTGAGATTTAATGGGGAAATGAGTTGTAGGGTCAACCATGCCTTCTGTTCCTTATTATTTTGGGTGAGATGAATAGAGATGGCATCGATAGGAAATGAACAGATGATATGGACCTGCCAAACATGAACTGGTAACCAAATCATGAGTCAGTTTGGATAGCATGTACTTGTGATAAGATCTCAGTTATGTTATCATTATCCCATGAGTTAAGAGTTGTTTTGGAAGTAATATGCTTTATTTAGACACCAGTTAAACTTAGATTTTTCTATTTAATTGAATCTTTGTGATTAGATTCTCACGTCTGCCACCACGTGCTTGTTTGCCTTATTAAACCAGAACATGAGATCAGAATCTTACTTCAAATTGCGCTGATACATGAGATGAAGCCATTCTTTTCTCTGCCATCATCATGCAGGTGAAAGAACACACCACTCTCTCGTTTGGCTCTTTGCAAGGAGAGTGGAGATCCACCGAGGCACAGGCAACGAGATGACGAATCACCCCCGTCCCTTCTTCCTGCATGCACATGTTTCTTGGCTTAACCTGCTTTCTGTGGTGTTGCACAACAGCTGGGCCTTCTCCGAGCCTTGGGCGCCAAGAAATCCAACGCATGGAGGTGAGCTTTAAACTATGCTTGTTGCTGGTGGTGATCGCTGGTTCCGTCATCTCGATGGCACTGCGGTTAGAAAAAGACGAGAATTGCGTGGAAAGCAAGATGATGATGCTGAAAAGCTACACTGTTGGAGGTGCACTTCCTCGTCGGCTGCCAAGGCTCTCGCCGAGGATGGAGACGACTGTTCTGCTGACTTTAGCTACATGTTGACCTTTCAGACTGGAATTGGCAGATGGATCTACACCTACCGAAGGTCTGCTTTCTCTTTGATGGATCACTTGGTCGACACGTGTTTTAGTATCAGTAATTGATTTGAAGTTTATATGGATCAGCAGGTTCTGCTTTCTCTTCGATGAACTTTCGGAGACAACATACCTCAGAGCTGATAGCAAAAGCGTGATGCGACACCAACACCTGTGTCAAGCGTCTAAACTGGTGCGTTCTCGGCCATAATTGAATGTGATCACTCCACTTGCCTGCTATACGACAGAGTACCTTTCGATCATCGTGCACCGATGAGAGCCCCCGTTCTCCCGCGTGCAGGCGGGAAGTGGGAGACAGAGAGCCATGGATCCACGCTGCTGCAGTCTTTTCTGTGCTTTTCCTAATAGGAGATGCCACTTCCGCGGCCTTCCTCGATCATCTCTACTGCAAGGTGAATAATAATATTGCTGCAACTCATGTAGCATTTCAAAATTTACTTCATCGTGATCCTAATCCTAACCTAAACTTGGTTGAATTAGGTGGTCAGTCCTCTGTTTCAGGATCCTGATACGCCCTGGCGGAAGCAAACTGGCTACCATCTTTTACTTTTTTTTTTCTTGCTGCAGATGACATGACAATGGACATCATCGTCGCAGACGGAAGAACCAGGCAAGGTGACAGTCGCTCGTGGATCATGGTGCTGCCCACTACCAATCTCTTGGGAAGAGAGAGCCCTCACAGCTGTACTCGACTCCTGCGTCGACCATGGTGCCACCAATGCCTAGGAAACTCTTGGAAAAGCTTATCCTGACAGTGGAACTGCTGCACCTATTTGGCAAGAGAGGGACAAGTGCATCAAAAAGGTAACAGCCTGAGAGGCAAATAAAATATACGTTACTGGTCGCAAATCGTCTTATATTATATAGTATATATTTCTTTGAAGTTTTAATGCCCACAGAGAGAAGCTTTATTGAACTAGCCATTGTGTTCAGTATCATAGCCAACGAAAACAGATGGAAATATTTTGGTTTATTCCTAATGATTTAATCTCCATCATTAGAGACTCGGCCCATGTCTCGGGATTCCCGGCTCGGCCCGGCCCGGCCTGGCCATCATGCCACGAGAGCAGGACGGACGGCAGATTCTTCGTCCGCATGCCACGTTGCATCCGCCTCTCCGTTCTGCACTCCCACATGGTCGTCCTCTTTCAAGAATCCCCGCCACATGGATTCTTGAAAGAGGAGGAGAACCCATCGGGGTTTCACCGATCGCTCCCGGTTGTTCGGATCTCTCCTCCTCTTTCAAGAATCCATGTTGGAGGCTTCGCTTTCTTTGGATTTTTCCGCGGAAAATGGTGGAGCTGGTTCGGTGGTCGGGCCCAGAAGCAAGCGCCAGGCGCCTGGTTGATGTGGGTTCGATCTATCCTACCCTCAAGCAGATCTTTCTTCAGTATGATTCTTTTGTCTCTTGTATTGATTTGTTCGTGATTTTTTCTTAGTCAATGCGGTGATTATGATCGGGATTTGTATCGAGAGGATCCTCTGGAGTCCGAAGGTGTGGCGGACAATCTTCATGAGACGCCGCCGGAAAACTTTGCGAATCTCGAAGGTGTCGTCCGGAAGATGTACAATCAAGAAACGGAAGACTCTAGCGCATTGTTTTCATCGAATATTCAGGTAATTAATCTGAATCTTGAGTGTGGTTCATCAAGTTCTTCGCAAGATTTGGCTTTGTGGTATTGTGCCAATAATTAGTTCTCGTGGTAAACCCAAGACCAGAAGTCATTGTTAATTTGGTTTTCTATATATTAGCTTTTGTTGCAAAGGGGAAAGACGAATGAGTATGTGTTGGACAAATCATATGCATTCTTTTGATCTGTTTGATGATTTCAAGAAGAACATCCAGAAGTTATTGTTAATTTGGTTTTCTATATATTATCTTTCGTTGCAAAGGGGAAAGAAGAATGGACTCTATGTTGGACAAATCATACGCATGCTGTCGGTCTGTTTGGTGACTTCAAGAAGCACATGATGATACCGGATGAGTGGAAAGCTGCTGAAATTAGATCAAACAAACCTGGGTATGGTTTGATACTTCAAATGATTTGCTTGTTATAGTCAAAGCTTTTATACATTATATGTATGCATTTATGCTATTTAGCATTTGGAAAGTTCCATCTACTGCAAGCATGGGCAAAACTAAATAGATATGAATCAAATGATTTAGTAAGGAATCATAGCTTTGATCAATAAATTGACAAGCCCACTCAGTAAATGAGCTATATTATCTGAGTTTGTGATGATTATCATTTGTAGCAGCATGAGGACTGCAGTCCATGGATCATTACAGGGAAGAAACTACAAGGGACTTGCAGTCTTTTCTTTTGAGTAGTAACTAGCTTTCTATGTGAAAATAGTATGGGTGGATGGGGTTAGTCAAGCAATTGATTCTTTCAGAGTGGGGGTGTGATTTAGACTTTCTTTTGTGGAATAATAAGATGACCAATTTTCTTTGCTTTTGATTCATTTCGGTTGGCATCGTATAACATAAACTTGTATATTGTCAATTGGGCTGCAATTCTGTAGCTGCATTGTCGAACTCCACATATGTGGCTATGATGCAACACAGTGCTACAAAGTAATTCTTCAAGATGCTAAGCCTCATTTCGGTTGGCATCGTATAACATAAACTTGTATATTGTCTATTGGGCTGCAATTCTGCAGCTGCATTGTCGAACTCCACATATGTGGCTATGATGCAACACGCTGCTACAAAGTAATTCTTCAGGATGCTAAGCATCATTTCGGTTGGCGTCGTATAACATAAACTTGTATATTGTCTATTGGGCTGCAATTCTGCAGCTGCATTGTCGAACTCCACATATGTGGCTATGATGCAACACGGTGCTACAAAGTAATTCTTCGAGATGCTAAGCCTCATTTCGGTTGGCATCGTATAACATAAACTTGTATATTGTCCATTGGGCTGCAGCAATTCTGTAGCTGCATTGTCGAACTCCACATATGTGGCTATGATGCAACACGGTGCTACAAAGTAATTCTTCAAGATGCTAAGCTTTATTTCAGTTGGCATCGTATAACATAAACTTGTATATTGTCCATTGGGCTGCAATTCTGTAGCTGCATTGTCGAACTCCACATATGTGGCTATGATGCAACACAGTGCTACAAAGTAATTCTTCAAGATGCTAAGCAAAGCATTTGGTTGGCATCGTATAACATAAACTTGTATATTGTCAATTGGGCTGCAATTTCAGAGTGCATTGTCGAACTCCACATATGTGGCTATGATGCAACACAAGTGCTACAAAGTAATTCTTCAAGATACTAAGCTTCATTTTGGTTGGCATCATATAACATAAACTTGTATATTGTCTATTGGGCTGCAGTGCAGATTGCATTGTCGAACTCCACATATGTGGCTATGATGCAACACAGTACTACAAAGTAATTCTTCAAGATGCTAAGCTTCATTTCGGTTGGCATCGTATAACATAAACTTGTATATTGTCCATTGGGCTGCAATTCTGCAGCTGCATTGTCGAACTCCACATATGTGGCTATGATGCAACACGCTGCTACAAAGTAATTCTTCAGGATGCTAAGCATCATTTCGGTTGGCGTCGTATAACATAAACTTGTATATTGTCTATTGGGCTGCAATTCTGCAGCTGCATTGTCGAACTCCACATATGTGGCTATGATGCAACACGGTGCTACAAAGTAATTCTTCAATATGCTAAGCAGCATTTCGGTTGGCATCGTATAACATAAACTTGTATATTGTCCATTGGACTGCAATTCTGTAGCTGCATTGTCAAACTCCACATATGTGGCTATGATGCAACACAGTGCTACAAAGTAATTCTTCAAGATGCTAAGCAGCATTTCGGTTGGCATCGTATAACATAAACTTGTATATTGTCAATTGGGCTGTAATTCTGTAGCTGCATTGTCGAACTCCACATATGTGGCTATGATGCAACACGGTGCTACAAAGTAATTCTTCAAGATGCTAAGCATCATTTCGGTTGGCATCGTATAACATAAACTTGTATATTGTCCATTGGGCTGCAATTCTATAGCTGCATTGTCGAACTCCACATATGTGGCTATGATGCCACATGGTGCTACAAAGTAATTCTGCAAGATGCTAAGAAAAAAGGGTCTCTCCCTTTGTGTGGTGGTATTCCACATCCTACAGCATTGTGATAAAAAATTTATTTTCTATTTAGCTACTCTTATCTCAAGTATCCCTCTACTTCCAGTTTGTCTCCTTGCCAAATTGGAGAATTGCAAAATGTGTATGCGTCGAGGTCTCATGCCTCTTTCCATGCAACAAACAGCTTGTACCTATTAGTGTGTTCATGATAAGTCTGACCTGTGATTTTTTTTTTTTTACCTTTTCCATTTGCAATTTTTGCTTTTTTCAGGTTGTTCTATGTAATTTGCTGCTCATGCCCCTCTTCTTCACTATTGGACTGAGAGCTCTATCCGGTGGCCTCTTCTAGTTTTCATTTTTTTGATGCATTTTGCCTATTCTCAGGTTGGTCTTACTTTTTTAATTTAAGGATTGATTAGTTATTTTCTTTTTTATGTTTATGATCTGGAGGTCAAATTTGTTACTGACAGATGGATGAGGTGTTGATGTCTCCTGGTGAGAAATACCTGTTGCACTTAACAATAGCCATGAACCTAGTAAATCTTGTGACACTTATGTAAGCAGTTTTACAATTTAATTCTCTCTCACCACCATGTTGCATATTCTCTACTTTTGTCACCTCGCATCATATACTAATGTCCTATTTATCTGTCATCCAACTCATGGGGGTTTGAATTTTATCTTTTGGTTATCAAGTTTCTTGTGAATTCATTTTGGAACAAAGAGACACGCCACAAATATATTTTTAATATAATATAATATATATATATATACTGTTAAAATAATCTTTACTATATGCATAATGTATGATATAACCTATCAATCATTTGACTAGTGAACTAGTGGCTCAAGGCTTGGTTGGCATTATGTCCCATCTGAGTTCTAACGTGATAAAATGCAAAGTAAAGATAAAAAGCTACAAAGTAAAGATAAAAAATACATTTCAGTCGGGTGAATATAATACCTATTTATACATATTGAGGGAGAGAATTTTCCTCATATGAATAATGAGATTTTTTTCTTGAAGAGATTTGTGATCCAATTAAGTTCAGCAGCAACGATGGTGATGTACGATATTCAGTTTCAGTTGTAGATCGAGCGATTGTCTTTTGCTTTTTAGAACTCCAATTGATTGGATTAGTTCCAAGGAAGATAATATACTCTGACGTAGACATTCTATCATCAAAATTTTTTGCCCAATCAGCATCAACAAAGGCATAAAGATTAAGTGGATTGTGTTTGCAGAGAAAGAGGTCATAATTGAGGGTCCCTCTAAGATATCGTAAAATTCGTTTGACCGTAGATTAGTGCATAGTAGATGATCGATGCATAAATTGAGATAATTTATTTACTACAAAAGAAATATCTGGACTAATGAGAGCCAAGTACTGTAAGGAGCCAAATACTTATCGATATTGAGTAGAGTCTGTAGTGGGGCTTCCATCACATAATTTGAGTGATGCACTAGTAGATAGGGGAGTTGTAATATCTTTTGCATCATGCATATTTGTCTTTGATAATAGGTCTTGAATATATTTTCTTTGTGATAGGAGGAGATCGGAATATGTAAATGTTGCTTCAATTCGAAGAAAGTAACTCAAGAGTTCTAGACCTTTAAAAGAGAATCAATCAGTCAATTGCTTTAGGAATGTTTGAATTTCCAATGGATCATTGCTTGTGACAATGATATTATCTATATACACTAAAAGATATATTGTGTTTCCATTTTGTTGTCGTAGAAATAACGGGGTATCAGACTTAGAGTTGATGAAGCCTATTGATATCAGAAACATGCCAAGTTCAATATACTAAGCTCTTAGAGCTTGACGAAGTCCATAAATAGCTTTTTGTAGTTTGCAGACATGTTGTGGATGCTCAAGATGAGCGAAGCCAAAGGGTTGTTGCATGAAGATATCTTTAGTTAGAGTCCCTTGTAAAAAGATATTGTTAACATTTAGTTGTCGTAAGTACCAGCCTTTTGAGATGGCCAAATTTACGATAAATCGGATTGTTGTAGGTTTAACAATGAGATTGAATGTCTCTATGAAATCAACAACAGGTTGTTGATGAAACTCTTTTGCTACTAGATATGCTTTATATCGAGCAATGGATCTATCTGAGTTTCGCTTAATTCGATAGACTCATTTACAACCGATGATATTTTGTGTGGGATGAAAGGGTACAATGGTTCATGTAGAGTTATGGAGGAGGGCATCATATTCTTCATACATGGCTTTGCGCTAGTGTGGAGATTTTTGGGCTTGAGTAATTGTGGTAGGTTCATCAGTCTCAAGAGAGAATTTTGTGATAGCATGTAGGTCAAGGACTTGACATGGTTTGAAGATATCACTTTTGGAACGTGTGGTCATTGGATATCCAAGGGCTGTAAGTTGTATCGTTGGTATGAGTGGCGGAGGGGAACTAACACGGGTTGGGCCAAGCTGAGATACGTCAATGCCATTGGATCTGGAAGATGGTAAAGAAAGTGGTTGTGTTTTCGAGGGTATTACTTTAGTAGTAGGAGAAATTTATGAAGAATCGAGGGAAGCAATGGAGGGGGTGAAGCACCTTTGAACTGGAAGAATGAGAGAGTGGATCCTGAGGTAAAGGACTAGATGGTGTAGTAAGAGGTTCTTTTGATGAGATTGACGATATACTCCAATGGTGTATATTTGCTGGAGTGGCTTGCATTGCAGGAGACTCATCGTTTTGAAATGGAAAGATAGACTCTATAAAAATAATATGATGTGATATAAAGACTTTCTTATATTGAGGTTCGTAGCATCGAAAAGCATTATGTTCAAGAGAATATCCTATGAAAATACAAGGCTTAGATCTTGTGTGGTATAAGGATGTAACAATGAATAACATAAACAGGCAAATATTTTAAGTTTTTAAAGATTTAGAGATTTATGAAATAGTATTTCAAATAGTGATCGGTATTGTAAGATTGGAGTAGGCATACGATTAATAAGGTAGACAATAGTTTGGAAGGTTGCAGATCAGAAAGTGGCTGTTATGGAGGTTTGATATAGAAGTGTGGGACCAGTTTCAATGATATGTCGATGTTTGTGTTCAGCAGAGCTAACTAGTTGAGAAGTATATGAGTGTGATTTAAGGTGTTGTATGCCACAAGCTGAGAGATAGAATGTGAGGGCTTGATATTCACCTCCACCATCATTAAACTGTTTTAATTGTAGATTGAAAAAAATTCTTAATCAACTTTCTAAAGTTGGTAAAGATTGTTAAAACTTTAGATTTGTGATGGAGAGGGTATAACCATATATATTTGGTGAAATAGTCTACGAAAATAACATAAATCTAAAATCTTGCCCTAAATATCAGTGTAAATAATTTCAAATGGTTTGGAACAGGATATGGAGGATATTCCAAAAGGGAGTCTATAACTTTTATTACTGAAACAAGCATCATAGTGAGTTATAATGCTACTAGTTTTATGAGTAGGAAGAGAATAACGAGAAAGTAATTTTTATTAGATAGAGGATGAGAGATGACCAAGATAATGCCATACATCAATTGAAGCTGCAACTGAAGAGTAAGCAGTGGGCTGATTGATTTGTGGAACGGATGGCCACATGTAAATGTTATCCTTACTCTGACCTCGGACCAAGGATGCCCCGTGCTCAAATCCTTGACAATAAAAGAATTAGGAAAAAATTCGATTGAGGTATTATTGTGTTTGCAAAACTAGGAAACAGAAATGAGATTTCGTTTAATGTGAGGTGCGCATAGAACATCATCAAGTGTAAAAGTTATGCTATGTGAATTAAGCATCGTGGAACCAGTATGAGTAATGAGGATTTCTTTATCGTCATTGATGATGATGTTTTCATTTCCACCATAGTTATTGTGGATGGACAAGTTCTGTAGATCGTAGGTGTTGTAATGAGATACGTCGGAGTCCATGATCCAATTTTGTTAACTAGTATTTGGAGTAGTCATGAGATTTGCTTGAGGTCGATGCGATGGAGGAAGTCTGGGTCGAGGCCGTCAGACTTTGGCAGAGTGGCTGACTTTATCACACAACTAGCAGATAACTTTTTGTTGATTTGTATGGTCAGGACGCTAAGGTTGAGGATAATTGAAGTAGTCGTCTTGATAGTTGCGACTAAAATGTTGATGATGTGGAGGAGAGAATGCTTGTTTGGAGCTAAGTTCAGGAGGCATTCTATCCAAACCTTTGTTGATGGTCTTGTTGTATCGATTGCCCCTCTTCTTTTGACTGACTCGAGCTATAATGGATGGTTTTGGTAATTTGTCCTCACACTTGAGATATATCTCATAGTCAATGAACTTATCATAAAGTTCTTCAAATGAAGATATGAGTGGGGCGAGGGATTCATCAATTGAGGCTTGAATTGCTTGGAGGATGAGACAATCTTGGTGTACCATAGTTTGTGGTCCGAATTTGGTATTGGACTAGGTACTTCTAGGATGTTAAAGATTTTGATAATAAAATCAATTGATGGGTTTATTGAACTAATATGTTTTTGAAATAAATGACATAAGAAATATTTTAATCATAAATTTGGATCATTGAAAGGTCAACTATTGAGTAAAAGAGTTGAACATTGTGTTGAGAAATTATTATGTTGGCTGAGTCAAATGAAATCAGAGAACGGATTTTATGCTAAAGGTTCGGGCATTGTGTTGGAAGGATCATATATTATGTCGAAAGATTAAATGTGAAAAAATTGATATATCAGTGGAATGACCATTATATCAAAGAAAAGAATGATGTATTAGAAGTTTGGATAAAGTGTTAGAAGATCGGACGATATGTCGTAAAAGCGTAAGTGTCAAAAGTTTCATAAATATATCAAATATATGATTGATTTGTTAGTCTTAATCAAAATTATTTTGAATTAATTTTTTGATGTAACATTTGATCGTTCGATATAATGCCCAAATCTTTAGCACGAAATTTGACCTTGGTTAGGCTATCGGTTTGATCTTCTAATAAGCACAATTTAATCCGGCTTCAAGCCCATTGTCCTTCTTCACAAGTAATTTTTGTTTCAACACAATATCAACTCAAATTAACTTAAAATAATTTCGAGTAAGACCTTAACAAATCAATAGCATTCGATACATATTTATGAAAGTTTTAACAAGTACATGTTTCTTCGGCATATCATTTATTTCACCAATACATTAATTTTTTTTATAATATCTAATCTGATCCTTCCGATATGATATCCAAACCTTCTGCATGAGAATCGGTTGTAACACGTTAACTAATTTTTCGACTTGACGTTTAATTTTTAATATGATAATTTTTTGATATTACGTTCCAACTCTCCCACTTAAACCTGCCATCATGAGGGTGATACCCGCAACATCTGCCACAGTCATGGAGTCGGCGACCGCCAAGGACCTAAGCCCGCCCCAAAATACCAACACGGTTGTGTTGTGTCTTGTATCGGTACAGCAAAATTTAAATCATATTTACAATCTCGACATCGAGCACAAGACTTTATGTGCTGGTACCAGAAGCACCAAGACCGGACCATACCGTACCTCACCGTCACTTCTCCTCGATGTCAATGTCGATGACGTCGGGCTCGGATGCCTCAGGGGACGAGCCGCTTCGACCTCTCGAGAAGTCATCTCTTGGTTGCCACACGATGTTCCTACATCCTGTGCAACGAATCACCTGGTTGCGGTAACCCACGAATTGCCTCTTGCAAGCTGGGCACGTGCCCTGCGCACACCGTCGATGAATCTCGTTATGAATCATGTGTCATTTGTGTAACTTTTTTGAACAGTCAAATATTGCGAGAGTCCCAAAATAAAAAAATCAGAATAATTTAATTATATTTCTTACTTCTGATTTCGGATGATATCTGGACCTCATTTGTTCATAATTTCCATGGAAAAGCCAGAAAACAAAAAACAAAAGCTACACATTTGTGCAACAAAATTGCATGTAAAGCACTAGCCCGGACCACGAAAAGAAAACTAAAGATATAGATCAACCGACGCACTACCTACATGCATGATCGGACAGACATAATGCTGATCAAAACATGGATCCAACCATCCAGAATTGACTGCATAAGGAGAGGACAACAGCAAAATATAGCAGAACACAGATGACAGTTGTTATTTTTACGAATAAAAAAATATTATGTAGAAATTGATATAAAAAGGAGGACATGAATCTCGATTGAGGCTCATCAACTAACACAAATTTTAAAACGAAATCACCCGATACGACCCAAAAAGCTAAATAATGCAAAAAATGCTTATCTGCAAGGTACAACTGGTGTTGTATACTCCACAAGTGTAATAAACTACCAGAGGAAATGGGACAGTGAATAAAAATGAAGAACTGGACGACCCAAGGAAACCATCTAATAATATGCTAAAAACATTTTTTTTAAAAAAAAAAATCAGGCTGTATCTTCGGCGAAACATTGGTAGATCCAAGCGAACATCGCTAATCGTAATCCAACAGTTGAACCAGGGTATCATATTAACCATCAATGCATATGCACCTTCAACTCCAGAGCAAATACCAAATCACCAACGAAAGTTATGACTTGCACAAAAAATAAAGCAAAGACTAAAAAATGCAAGTATATAAATCCGTTCGTCTGTAAAAGAAAATAAAATCATGTGACCTTTCTATTCAACTGAGTAGGCAAAAGAAAGAAGAAATGTGTCCAATCAAAGTAAGATTGCTCGCTCGGAAGAACATTTAAACAGTACAACATCGGCACACAAAAGAAACACCAAATAACCGATAAAAGTGATAGGTCACCTGGATAGCAAAGTTGTTGGCTAGTGTTCCAATGAGAAGAGGAGCAGCAAATGGTAATACCCATGTGGCTAAAATAAATATTCTGAAAAGCCACCCAGATAACGCAAACCAGAGGAAGAAGATAGTCTGCAAAGCGGAGGAGATTAAAGATATAAATTAACAAGTAATACATACTCATGAAAAGAAACATCGATTTGAGAACTTCCCATCATGTACATACAAACAAGTAAAGAGCCTCCTGGGTGAGATAAAACATAGTCAATCATCATGATTGCAAGATGACGCAGCCTAGTGTGTGACACTCCTGCCAATCAGGACCTAGGGAGGTTAAATGTCATGATTCGCTCAGTATATACTATCCAATATCATCTTGTTCAGGTCTATGAAATTTAAATCATAAAAAATGATCTAGGTTTTATTCTTCAAACATGCCAAACTCAGGCCAGAAGATGATACTTGAGACCAAATATGGAATGCTTATTTTATTTTAAAGAAATTGTCTTCTCATATATGAATTGAATAAGTGTGTGCCTAGTCTAATTGAAAAAGTACAACACAATATAGTTGATGTTGGCGTGATCAAAATGGATATGCCTTCCCATAAGTGTGACTGTAAATGCTTCGACTCAAATAGGCACAAAACGCATAATATGTACCGCTTTGTGTGATTGTAGCAATGAGCTAAAAAAAACAGCGCAAATTGAATCTTGATTGGTCCACAAAACTATGAAAAAGTAAGATGTTAGAAACCTACCTAGTGCAGACTAATCTAATTGATCAAAATGTTCATTGCAATCTATTTTCTAGGAGAATAATATCAAGGAGGACCTAAGGAATTCTTTGCCTCGCCTAGATAAACATCGTAGCAAGACTTAACCATCCAGATAAGAACGAAGCACCAAAAGAGACACTCGCAAAGATAGTGGAAAGTCTCGGCAACTTAGTGCCCAAGTGCTCATCCTATTTCTCAGATCCCTCAAGGTCATGTATACACACATACATCTACATTAGATGCCTTACATATGTAAGAAGATAAAAAGGACCTTCCTGTCAAATGGAAATAAATATAAACTTTTGTGTCTGCCTGAAGGCCATAATGATTTCAAATAAGAGACCAAGCACAAAACTCGTCGACCATAGTCTATCTGTATGTCCCATCTCATTCAGAAAGTTGCCTCGGTGGCCGGTGCTTGTTTTGCTCGAAAATTCTCAAGGTATAAAAAAGTATTTCAAATACTAATATGTTTTGTAACTCTTAGATGCCATTGTAATCTAGTATGTTTGAACAGGCTATCCATGGACGAGGACAATATTTTCTACGACAATCTATAAGAAAGAGAAATGACCATGAAACAGCATTGTTGGGTAATCCTAAATGTTACGGTCTTTACTAGGCGGTGAGAAATAATGGTCCCTTGTCTTAGGGTTAACAATGGGATGTGATGTGCATAAAGTGTATTAGCAGAACATGAGTTACAAGAATCAAACAAACTAAACATGTAAAAAATGGTGAGTCTTGTTAAAATGATGGATTTGTTACGTGACTAAAAACCAAGGCGTCCTTCTTCTTTACAAGCAGAAGGAATGTTTCAATAATCTCTTCTAAATATAATTAAAGAGATTCATCGAGAACCTTATAGATAGTTCGAAACCTAATTAGGGATCAAAAATGGGCTAAAGTAAAACTAAATAAAGAAAGAATCTGCCTGTGCTCCATTACAAGTGTATGCATTTTCATGCATGACTGGACTGCGTAGTGCTTCAGTTAACACGTACATCCGCCCATGATACAGTTGATAGCATCTTCATTTTAAGGTCCTAAAGGACCATAGAACATAATAGATATTGAAAACAAAATCATATGTCACAATGACAGGAAATCTGTTGGTAAAGATAGACCAATTCAATAATCATTATATGCGGCATTATATGATGAGCAACAGATCATAAAGCACAACAATTTAGGGCTAATTAAAGCCTACTCCAAAGATTCGGTTAAAGAAGACAATATTCAAGAAACAGAATGCAAGATTCATGATTAGCAATCGACAAAGAGGAGACAATCTTCAAGATTAGCAATCCAGAATAACGAGAGAAGATCATCCAAGATTGGCGATCTTAAAAAGGAGAAGACGAGTATCAAGAAAACGGAGGCGATTCAAGATCCGTGATCACCAAAAGGGAGACCAGTGATAAAGGAAAATGAGACGATGTTGGAGATTAGTAGGCAAGATGGAGGCGACAAGAACCAAGATCAGTGATCGGGACAAAGGAGACAAGACTCAAGGTTGGTAATCAAGAAATGGAGACGAGACTCACGATTCATGGATAAACGCGTAAAAGCAGGAGGAAGAACTCACAGCGAGTCCTCTGCCGAGGGGCGTTTGCAGAAACTCGTTAAGGTCTCGCCTGTACTGCAGAAAATGTATCCAAAGAAGACATCAGATAATAGAAAGAAAGACAGAAAAGGGGCGGATCGAGAAGAAAGAGGGGAAGCCGAACCCTAGGCCAATTCCTGGAGAAGTCCATGGAGAACGACCTCCACCGCCGCCCAATCCCTAATTCCTGGTCAAGCTCGCGGGCCCGGGCTGCGGCGGCGCGGGAGGCGGAGTCGAATCGGCGGGAGAGGGAGTAGCGGCGGTCGAGGCGTTCGGCGGCGCGGCGGGCCTCGAAGGCGAGCTGCTCGATCCCGCTGTTGGCGCTCCGCCACGCGTCCCGCAGGGCCTCGCCGGACGCGACGCGCCTCGCGAACCTGTCGAGGTCGTTCCGCCGGAAGGCCCGGACCGGAGCGGCTGCGCGGCGGGCGACAAGAAGGGGCGGCGAAAAAGCCGCCGGCCCGCTGGCGTAAGGGCGGGCCCGTGGGATGCTCGTGCTCGCCATGGGCGACAAGAAGAGCTTCGGAGGGGGGTTTGGTTGTCGTTAGATTGGGCGTTTCGGCGTCTGTGGTGTGTGAAAAGCGAGATCGATGTATGATGGCTCACACACCGACCCTTCTTTTGTAGTCACGTAGCTTACCGAGTTCGCGTAAGGCACAACAAAGGTAGCCCCGGACGTATACGACAGGCCGCAAGCTTTCTTGAGATGATCGATATGAACTGTGACACGTTGATATCACGGTTAAGTCTGATGACGAGTCCCACGTACCACCGTATAGGTTGGGATGCAGACATTTTCGATATTTTGTTTTTTTAGAAAAGAGATGTAGTCCCAAAAAGAAATAAAAAATAAAAAAAATGGAGAATAGATTACAAATGGAGAAGCAAGAGCAAAAAAAAAAAGAAAAGAAAAGAAAATGTCATCAAAAAAATATTCTGTAGAAAATATGGAGAAGTTGCAGTTCCCTAACATAATTAACTAATTCTAACGAATGCTGTTGAGGTTTAGCTCTGCTGCTCTTTTAAGGCTGTATCGATTCAAACGGTTTTGAGGAAGTTCACAAAGCAGAATGCGAAGGAGTAATACAAAATATGCAAGCCAGCACCAACAGACGAGAAAAGGAGGCATAAATTTTGCAGAATGGGGGGAGGGGAAGATTCACGACGCAGTAAAGGCCACATAAGGATCTGAGATTAGACTATACAAAATTGAAAGCTTATCTAGCCCATGCATGATACGGCATCGATTTCATCTCTCGCATTTTTGTACGGCTCGAGTCTCTTGGCACGTTGCAGCCTGCGCTCCATCAAAGGGTCTTCATCCAACAGCTGAGAAAGCTGCTTGCCCTGCAATTTTGGGGAGAGAGTTAATTAGGAGACGAGGGGAAAACACTTGGGAGGTTCAACACAGCAATGGCCAGCAGAGAGCACCTCTTTCTTTCCAACTTGTGTGTACAAGTGATTGAGCAAGGAGCGCTTGGCTTCTCTAACTTGACAACAGACTGCTGCCTTTGGAATCGAGTTCTTGAGCGTTTGGGACACCATGGATATGTAGGACGAAACATTTGAAGCTATCCTCCTCAAGTGTCCATCGGCGTACCTGGCAATGGAGGGGCAGCGGGACTCCGGCTTTCTCCACCTCCGGTGGCAGCTTTCTGAAGAAATCTACTCTTTGAATAATAAGAGTATATAAATAATCTCTTACAGATATATAAAACAAAAAAAAGATAAAAGATATATAAATAATCTCTTACGGAATCGACTGATGCTTCGGCTGGGCCCTAAAATAATTCAAAGCACTCGATTAACCTTGCTCAGAGCAATCAAATGGGGCTGATAACGATCTGCTTCTGAAACCACTTTCCTCACATTTTGTAGGGAAAGATGTCGGTCAAATGGAAGTTTCTTTAAAGCAGCTGGGAGTTGATGATCAAATACCCCATAAATTCGATCACCACCAGGCCGCCGCCTGTGTAAACAAACCCAAAAATTAAATCTAGATTCAGATACAAGCCCAAACAGCAGATAAAACAAAATTTAGAATGCAACATTAAACATGAGGTTCTACTCTTTGAAGATGCAACGATCTGGTTAATGCTGTCGAGAATGTGCACCAGCTTTTGACAAAGCAGGTTGCAGCAGAGACTTGGAAGTATATAATAGAGATATTTTGCTACTTTTCAATATGGGAATTGCTTTCTTGATTTTTCACACATCCACAAATGAAAATGATGGCATACACCAAAAGTTGCATGAAAACTTACTGTTGCATAGTGTATATCAAGCTCTGATTCAAGCTAGAGAAGATGAAAACCTATATAACAAGCATATTTATGCGGATAAATGGAATTATCATAACTGCATAATTTTTTTTTTTTTTGAATGATGTTAATTTATTAACTATGTACAGTTTTCTTGTAAGAGGCTCTCAGTTCAACTACTATTATTGCCCTTAAAAGAGCTTAAAGCGGACTCGAAAAGCTAAGATCTGAAAGATTCAATGAATTGACAAACAACATCTGCGGTCAATGCAAGAAGCTCTAATTAGAAACAATGATTGTTAACCATGAAACAGCAATGCAAAGTTAACCACCCTAGTTAAGCGCTCATATTTCCAAAGCAATCAAATAAACAAGTGTCTCACTTCAACAACAAGCACTGCAAGAAAACAAAACTAAATAACTACTCTAATGGAAGCTAGATGTTGGCACCCAAAAAATAAAAACGAGCCATATTGATTTTTGGATTATTTAGATATCAGTAAATGCTCCATCTAGATTCACTACAATTTTATAATTACTCTTGACCGGTTATGGTGTGCCTTCAATAAGGCATGTGCCTTGCCTTTGTCTGACAAATTGTTGAAGAAGTTCCACTGCACACTCAAAATCTTGGACATTATAAATTTATAATGCTAGACCAAATATATAATAACATGCAGAAATAAAATGCCAAACATTGAAGAGAAGAAATGGAACTGAGATGTTTACCCTCCATCTAGATGCTCCCTGAATATCTTATCAAATGCACGGCAAAGTTCCAATATAGTGTACAATTGAGCCTGGTAGAACATGAAAATGTAAACTGGTAACCTCATTTAACTATGACGTAAGAAAATGAATCTTACTCAAATCATTTATGTACACCTACCCCTGCATCCACAGCGATGGGCCTACCAAGGTGATCCATCTCTGATTCAAGTTCATCAATGGTTTTATTTATCAAAGATGTAATACCTGGGATGCGCGCCCTGATTACAGACTCCAGATGCTGAAACAAATTCAGTCACTAAAGGTAATTTAATTAATCAATTGCTCAAACAAAGAAATGTCAACAAATTGAAGAGTCAAAATATACTATACCCTTCAAAGAAGTTTAGCAAGATATTCAACCCATTTTACTGGATAAATGTGAGTACTCTGGACTAGTTGCAAAATACTCCTTTTCTTTCGTCTGGCAACAATCATATCGACGCTCTTATTAATATCTGCTTACTGAACGATTAACAATACCAACCTGCAAGGATGCTGAAGTCTGTAAGCTCTTCCTTCAAGTACAAAGGACAATACAATCAACAAAGTCAGATGAATATACTCCAAATGCATTTATGAAACAGAACACACTAAGAAAACCTACATCAAGTGCATTTGTTCCTTTATCCATCAGATCAAGTTTTGTCAATACCCCAAAAGTCCTTCCACCTGACCAAATTTGATAAATTCATGTAGCAAAACAAGTCAACAAAAATCATCAAACAACAATTTAGCTCATGCGACCTGATTTGTTGGAGACTCATCATTGTCATAATGGCAAAACCAACATATTGATAGAACATTAGCATCATAAATCATATAACACGGTTTCTATTGCAGCATCTATCAGCATACCTGTTGGATCAACTTCCTAGCAAGTTTGATGGCATCAGATGTTGCAATATCTTGATTGGCAGGAGAAATAGCCAATATTATGCAATTTGGCTGCAAAAAATGAACATATGTAAAAATGAGAGTGAATCATTTACAAATTATGTTGCACAGGATAGAGGGGGTAACAAAATATAATACAAGTGAATATAAAAGCTTTAAAATAACAAATGAATTCTGCATAAAAATAAAATTATGATACAAAAAGAAGTAAACGACAATTAGCAAGACCCAGAAATGCAAGTACAAAGTATATCAAATAGGCATATGGAGATATCAAATAGGAGGATAGAGGAAGAGGAGGAGAAGGTAGAAGAGACAGAGGAAGCAGCAGCAACGAGAGCCAGCAGGCAGCACGGTGAGGGACAATTGGGAGAGACGGAAGAGCATGGGGTAAAGTTTTAAAAAGGGGCATCTTTTTCTGATTGGTTTTTAAACCTTGATACTAATAGATAAGAATCATTGAACTGACCAGAAAAGTATATAAAACACTGGAAGTAGCAGTGACCGAAATAAAGGGAACATCCACAAGCTAATTGTTGAAGCTGATAAAGTAACATACATCCAAAATGGAAGACTGAAATGGTACTTAAACTGAGTTGTAAGGATTTACATGAAAGATAGAAGCAATGAACTACAGAGAATATAGCAGAAAACCATTGAAAGTTGATAAAGATCCAAACAACCAGCATCCATAATTCAAATCAAGCAATTCATCATGATACAAACAAGATGCAGCCATCAACTTAGTCAAGGAAGACTTAAGACACCTCTAATCACACAAAGAAAACAACAATGAAGTAAAAGAAATCCTTTTCAATTTCAGCTTCAGATAAATAGTTGACACTTAGTAATACCACACATATCATTTAAGTATTCTTTAATGTGTGACACAGCTTCAAAATCTATAAATTGCAAATAGTAATGTCGTTTCCCCAATCCATTTGTCCACTGTTCCCCAAACCACCAAGAAATCAGGAATGAGTTGAATCAAGCAGAATGGGCAAGAATTAGCCAATTCCAACCAATCTGATCTAACTATTCACTCATAATTTCTATCATAATACTTATCCCTATTGAATATCCAGCACTACCCAATCCCAATTGCATTCTAATTTGTATTATAATGCTTATCCCGCCAAACTTTATAAATGTTCTGTAAAACAGAAAAACACCACAACCCCTTTTGCCAAGCTAGCCAAGTGGGTAAGAGAACATGCATGAATTTGTAGGTTGTAATTAAAAGTAATTATGTGGCGACAATGTACCTTCTCAACATATGACCGACCATATTTTCAACATCATGGACAATGCTATCAGGCTGTCCTCTGCAAAAGACAGAGATGTTTTAAATAAGTTAATAAATAATGTGAATCCTGTTAGAGCAAATACACAAGTAAGGCCTAAAAGGTTCAAACAGCATATACCTACAGCAACCTTTGTTAGACCAGGAAGGTCAATAAGTGTTAGATTCACAACTGATAAATAACCAAAAGTATCATCAGCAACATAATTGAACAAAACATACAAAATAACCTAGAAAAGTAAGGCATAAAATGAAAATTATGCAACATAATTGCAGCAACAAATTCCATTATTTACTCCAGCTCAGTGAAGTGAAGCTCAGGTTCAAACAAGTTATGAGGTTGTTAATAGAATTTACATCTAATTAGGTTGTGAACAAAGAGAACAAACTCAATTTATTGACAAATCAAAACTGATAATATATTATAGAGAAGACTGCTTAAAGATTAACCAATAATGTTCAAGCAAGTTCTGGAAGTCGGAACAGCATAAATATACATAGTAACTGCATAGAAAGGATAACTGTCCAAGGCTAAAGGTGCTAAAGTATGAACTTTATGTTCTTTTTTTAATGTCTTTGTGTCTCTTCACACTAACGTAATTCATAAAGCTCTTCTTGAAGGTAAATGCAATTTTTGCACCTTATTTTCTTTCAAAATTTGAGAAAGAGGGTTTGCAATCAATAACCAAAGGAATGGTATGAAAGCTGCAGAACATGCAAAAAGTGCTACGGAATTACTAAGCATAAGAAAAAGGAAATGCACTTTGTTTGAGTACAGCCATATTCAAAGCAGGCCTGACTATTAAACTAAGAGCAGTTTTCTAAAATTTTAAGCTTGTTTTTAGGGTGAGTTGAATTTTTCCTGTCACTAAGTCTCAGAAAGTTTATTATCACTACTCAAATAAAAAGGCATCAAAACCGTTCTTATTGTTTCTAATATAGACATCAGTCTCTACCTAATTGCAACACTGATATGAATTGACTGACCTCCAGCCAACGAGTGATATATAGTAACCTTTAGACAAGTCCAACTCACCAATGAGTCCCCTCAATACCCTCTTTTACCCACGAATTAAATTGCTTATTTTAGTTGTATGTAATTTGTAAACAAGACCCATTATAGTGATTAGAGCATTTTGCTGGGCTATATATTTTTGTGGGTCACATGTTTTTGGCAGACAATTGAAACATACTCTAGCATGGCAAACCATGACAACTCGGGTCCTGGGACCAAGGAGTCAATCAAAATGCTGCCTCATATATTACCCAGGTGTTGCTTCTAGGCTTGACCACTTGTCATTCACATGAACTGGAGGTCGCTCTCACCAACAGATGTGATTCCAAAAAGGGTTCAAATGGGGAAGCCCTGCACCTTCAACAGGTCTCCAGCCTTCAATTTGCCTACTAGTTTCCTAGAGAGGCTATGCAACTACCAGACAGCTGCTAAGTCTTCCTCGTTTATCTACCGGATTGTGTCACCAAGACATGAGTTTAATTCTGTCACTCTATTAACTATGTCATAAGCAAAATACATTATTATGGAAATAAAACCAACATTTTCTAAAATTACATGACAATGAAGTAAATAAGAACAAGAAAAAAATGTTTTAAAATTCAAGATATTCTTTGGTAAAGGAGACCATAATTCACAATACAACCTCATTAAATTTGCTAATTTGGATCATGAAGTTCATAAGAAATAACTAAAATTATTCAGAGAAAAGAAAATTAACAAGTGTTTACCAAATAAATAAATGCTAAGATGAATAGGGACAGGAGAAATTTGTTTTGTTTTTTGTTAGCCTGTCAGTTTTCATCTTGAATTTCCTTATGCACGATCAGATTGAAAGTAAATACAACAGTTAGAAAATCAACTACTAATAACATTACATCATATATACATATATATATATACATATATATATATATATATATGTATGTATATATATATGTATATATATATATGTATGTATATATATATATATATATATATATATATATATATATATATATATGTATATAGGCACACACACACTAAAATGACAATTTTCAATATATAAATTCCTAATATTAACACAATAACCATGAACAAATTTATCAATCTCATGGAAAACAAGGAATCTCAAAATATTTTCTTGGGCTCCTAATTAAATCCGACTTAAGAAAAATAAAGATCACATGGATAATCATCCAAACAATTTACACAGAAGATCCATCAGTACACTCATTATGGACAACACATATTAATGAGCTCAAAGTACAGATATCCAATGAGACCCTACTTTAAAGTTACTCCTAATTGCACCTCAACATGATCAGTTGGAATGACCATCATTGAGAAAGAGAAATTTGGAAAACTACTTTGAGGCTTGAGAAAACATTTATTTTAGCCTTTTCATAAAAATATATATGTATATGTATAGAAAGAGAACACACTTCTAGTGCAAAACTATGAAAGAATGGTTGCTTAAGAAAGATCTAATATACTCATAAACCAATAAAATGTCCTCCTTTGTAACTATAAAGCCAACCGTCTTAGGCACATAATGATGTGATTCAACATAACATAAACAGTAATATAGTAGATGGAATTAGCTAAAACTTGAATTATATTGTTACAAGTAACAAGTTCTCATTCAAGTTTAAAAATCCAATTATTTGCCAAGATTGTGAAAAGCAGTCCACATTTTTAAGATAAACCAGTACAAAAGCATTCAAGGAAAATGATCATTGCATTCGCTAAGAGGATAGAATGCCCAGTGAATCTCCTGTTTGGCAAGTGAAGGAACTCATTCTGACCTTCTGTCTAGCTGGCAGCACCAAGGGTTTGATCTTCTGATTTAACCACCAAATCAGCCAATGAAAATTTACATGGATAACCGAAGTAGAATCGCGGAACCCTAACCAGAACCACGGGGCAGAAAATCGCGCCCGACGATGCTCAAACGATTTCTGTCGACCAAGAAACGGGTTAAGAGGCTGAACGAATACCTGTCTTCGGCAGGTGCCGTCGGCGCCTCAGTAAGCACCGTGCACTCCTTGCGGTTCACAACGACAATGTTTTATCACCCCGACTCAAATTCGCGATAAGGCGAAGACCATTTGACGGGAAAGTGCGTTGCTTAACGATTTCGAGACACGACAGCCGGCTTCGATAGACCATGCAGGCGAGCTTATTTTGGCCCAATGGCCTGGTTAGGCTTCCGATTCTGGCACCGCGCGGTGCTCCTTCCTTTCAAAAGTTTTCAAATTCGCGTCAACACGATGGGCTTGATCGACGGATGGCCCGATTGTAGTAATATGGCCCTTAGTGTTGTCCCAAATGATTCATGCAGGACATTTTATATTAGCCGACGTACAAGAACGGAAAACACTTCTCCTGCTCCCGCATGTCACACAGAAAACATTTACTATATCGTCTCTATCATAAAGTCGATTCGTAACTAAAGATATTAAAGCCAACCAAATATGGAGCATGGTGTTTGGGCATCATATGCACGCGTCGAGGATGTCAAACTCCCAAGTGAAGAGAATTATAATACCTCTTGAGAGTGCTTTCGTGAGCTCGCCCAATCAAATGTTAGATGCTTCCGGATCAGAAGAAACAAATAGTAAAGGATAGAAAGAATTTTATTGTTGAACATCTTTTAACATGGTAGAGAGAGTAGCCATGGAAGATTCAAACTCGAAAGCTTCTAACGATCACACAAGAGGTGGCAGATGGTGGACCTCCAAATCCTATATTGCATTTGATCCTCAAACATGACCTGGATGGCTCCCCCAGTGGTGCCAAGGGTTATCAGGTAGAATCCATGGGCATCCTTGGAGAAGCCTCCTTTTAAATCTTCCATTGCATGAAATATCCTATCTGAAAAGGAACATATCAGAATGCACACAGACTGATCAATGGATTTTGATACGTAATGCATGGCCATCAATTTACAGATGAAACTGGTAGCAAGAAGACGAAACCTAACGTGCTTACACTCTTTGTATGTGCTGATTACTCCGCGCATGTACTTCTTTGTTAATCTCACCGTAAGTCTATAATGCTTGAGGAAAATTTACACCGATCTTAGATGAACCCTCCTGCAGAAACCCAAATCATCACAAGTCAATTTTCCATTCATGATCCAATCACAAACGAAGCACTCTAGATAGATTGTTAGAGTTCATAAAAGAATCGAGCCATGGATTCTTTCTTACCTTCGGGCATGCGGACTGGAAGTTGAGCACCTCCAAGACTGGTCCTGACCATGCCTACTAGCGGCTGCTCTCGCTCGAGCGTGGCGGCTCCTCTTAAACCTACAATAATCAGTTCATACTCGATTATGTCAATGTCTGAGATGTTCTATCTATGAAGTACGAGGCTACGGATGTTGCAGCGGTTGCAGGAGATCGGCAAGTCGCTAAGCCTGTACTAATGGCGACCTCTCTGTGAGTCAGACTCGGCTTCAGCGCACACGGTTGCGACACGATGTTCCGTCCGACTCCTCCCATCCTGTGCCCTCGGAACGTTCCAATCTTGAATTGGCCATGATGCCGGAGATGCGGTAAGTGCAGCATGCAATGAGCCACATGGAGTCGCAGTCTCTCCTTTCTCCTCTTTCTGCATCCTGTGACAAGCTGCTGAAAAGTTCCCCACCCAACCATGCCTTGATTTCTCCTACCTTCATGCGCACAAAGAAATCATACTATTATGAAACATTTTTTTCGAATGTTTTCTCGTTTGAGCATTTACCCAGCTGGTGTCATTTGTGCTTCCCTACAGCCGATTGCACAGATTTCCAGGTGAAAGCAGTCTGAAAATATTGCGAGAGTCCCAAAATAAAAAAATCAGAATAATTTAATTATATTTCTTACTTCTGATTTCGGATGATATCTGGACCTCATTTGTTCATAATTTCCATGGAAAAGCCAGAAAACAAAAAACAAAAGCTACACATTTGTGCAACAAAATTGCATGTAAAGCACTAGCCCGGACCACGAAAAGAAAACTAAAGATATAGATCAACCTAGGCACTACCTACATGCATGATCGGACAGACATAATGCTGATCAAAACATGGATCCAACTATCCAGAATTGCCTGCATAAGGAGAGGACAACAGCAAAATATAGCAGAACACAGATGACAGTTGTTATTTTTACGAATAAAAAAATATTATGTAGAAATTGATATAAAAAGGAGGACATGAATCTCGATTGAGGCTCATCAACTAACACAAATTTTAAAACGAAATCACCAAAAAGCTAAATAATGCAAAAAATGCTTATCTGCAAGGTACAACTGGTGTTGTATACTCCACAAGTGTAATAAACTACCAGAGGAAATGGGACAGTGAATAAAAATGAAGAACTGGACGACCCAAGGAAACCATCTAATAATATGCTAAAAACATTTTTTTTAAAAAAAAAAATCAGGCTGTATCTTCGGCGAAACATTGGTAGATCCAAGCGAACATCGCTAATCGTAATCCAACAGTTGAACCAGGGTATCATATTAACCATCAATGCATATGCACCTTCAACTCCAGAGCAAATACCAAATCACCAACGAAAGTTATGACTTGCACAAAAAATAAAGCAAAGACTAAAAAATGCAAGTATATAAATCCGTTCGTCTGTAAAAGAAAATAAAATCATGTGACCTTTCTATTCAACTGAGTAGGCAAAAGAAAGAAGAAATGTGTCCAATCAAAGTAAGATTGCTCGCTCGGAAGAACATTTAAACAGTACAACATCGGCACACAAAAGAAACACCAAATAACCGATAAAAGTGATAGGTCACCTGGATAGCAAAGTTGTTGGCTAGTGTTCCAATGAGAAGAGGAGCAGCAAATGGTAATACCCATGTGGCTAAAATAAATATTCTGAAAAGCCACCCAGATAACGCGAACCAGAGGAAGAAGATAGTCTGCAAAGCGGATGAGATTAAAGATATAAATTAACAAGTAATACATGCTCGCGAAAAGAAACATTGATTTGAGAACTTCCCATCATGTACATACAAACAAGTAAAGAGCCTACTGGATGAGATAAAACATAGTCAAGCATCATGACTGCAATATGAGGCGGCCTAGTGTGTGACACTCCTGCCAATCAGGACCTAGGGAGGTTAAATGTCATGATTCGTTCGTATATACTATCCAATATCATCTTGTTCAGGTCTATGAAATTTAAATCATAAAAAATGATCTAGGTTTTATTCTTCAAACATGCCAAACTCAGGCCAGAAGATGATACTTGAGACCAAATATGGAATGCTTATTTTATTTTAAAGAAATCGTCTTCTCATATATGAATTGAATAAGTGTGTGCCTAGTCTTGTTGAAAAAGTACAACACAATATAGTTGATGTTGGCGTGATCAAACTGGATATGCCTTCCCATAAGTGTGACTGTAAATGCTTCGACTCAAATAGGCACAAAACGCATAATATGTACTGCTTTGTGTGATTGTAGCAATGACCTAAAAAAACAGCGCAAATTGAACCTTGATTGGTCCACAAAACTATGAAAAAGTAAGATGTTAGAAACCTACCTAGTGCAGACTAATCTAATTGATCAAAATGTTCATTGCAATCTATTTTCTAGGAGAATAATATCAAAGAGGACCTAAGGAATTCTTTGCCTCGACTAGATAAACATCGTAGCAAGACTTAACCATCCAGATAAGAACGAAGCACCAAAAGAGACACTCGCAAAGATAGTGGAAAGTCTCGGCAACTTAGTGCCCAAGTGCTCATCCTATTTCTCAGATCCCTCAAGGTCATGTATACACACATACATCTACATTAGATGCCTTACATATGTAAGAAGATAAAAAGGACCTTCCCATCAAATGGAAATAAATATAAACTTTTGTGTCTGCATGAAGGCCATAATGATTTCAAATAAGAGACCAAGCACAAAACTCGTCGACCATAGTCTATCTGTATGTCCCATCTCATTCAGAAAGTTGCCTCGGTGGCCGGTGCTTGTTTTGCTTGAAAATTCTCAAGGTATAAAAAGGTATTTCAAATACTAATATGTTTTGTAACTCTTAGATGCCGTCGTAATCTAGTATGTTTGAACAGGCTATCCATGGATGAGGACAATATTTTCTACGACAATCTATAAGAAAGAGAAATGACCATGAAACAGCATTGTTGGGTAATCCTAAATGTTATGGTCTTTACTAGGCGGTGAGAAATAATGGTCCCTTGTCTTAGGGTTAACAATGGGATCGTGTATAAAGTGTCTTAGCAGAACACGAGTCACAAGAATCAAACAAACTAAACATGTAAAAAATAGTGAGTCTTGTTAAAATGATGGATTTGTTAGGTGACTAAAAACCAAGGCGTCCTTCTTCTTTAAAAGCAGAAGGAATGTTTCAATAATCTCTTCTAAATATAATTAAAGAGATTCATCGAGAACCTTATAGATAGTTCGAAACCTAATTAGGGATCAAAAATGGGCTAAAGTAAAACTAAATAAAGAAAGAATCTGTCTGTGCTCCATTACAAGTGCATGCATTTTCACGCATGACTGGACTGCGTAGTGCTTCAGTTAACACGTACATCCGCCCATGATACAGTTGATAGCATCTTCATTTTAAGGTCCTAAAGGACCATAGAACATAATAGATATTGAAAACAAAATCATACGTCACAATGACAGGAAATCTGTTGGCAAAGAAAGATAGACCAATTCAATAATCATTATATGAGGCATTATATGATGAGCAACAGATCATAAAGCACAACAATTTAGGGCTAATTAAAGCCTACTCCAAAGATTCGGTTACAGAAGACAATATTCAAGAAACAGGATGCAAGATTCATGATTAGCAATCGACAAAGAGGAGACAATCTTCAAGATTAGCAATCCAGAATAACGAGAGAAGATCATCCAGGATTAGCGATCTTAAAAAGGAGAAGACGAGTATCAAGAAAACGGAGGCGATTCAAGATCCGTGATCACCAAAAGGGAGACCAGTGATAAAGGAAAATGAGACGATGTTGCAGATTAGTAGGCAAGATGGAGGCGACAAGAACCAAGATCAGTGATCGGAACAAAGGAGACAAGACTCGAGGTTGGTAATCAAGAAATGGAGAGGAGACTCACGATTCATGGATAAACGCGTAAAAGCAAGAGGAAGAACTCACAGCGAGTCCTCTGCCGAGGGGCGTTTGCAGAAACTCGTTAAGGTCTCGCCTGTACTGCAGAAAATGTATCCAAAGAAGACATCAGATAATAGAAAGGAAGACAGAAAAGGGGCGGATCGAGAAGAAAGAGGGGAAGCCGAACCCTAGGCCAATTCCTGGAGAAGTCCATGGAGAACGACCTCCACCGCCGCCCAATCCCTAATTCCTGGTCAAGCTCGCGGGCCCGGGCTGCGGCGGCGCGGGAGGCGGAGTCGAATCGGCGGGAGAGGGAGTAGCGGCGGTCGAGGCGTTCGGCGGCGCGGCGGGCCTCGAAGGCGAGCTGCTCGATCCCGTTGTTGGCGCTCCGCCACGCGTCCCGCAGGGCCTCGCCGGACGCGACGCGCCTCGCGAACCTGTCGAGGTCGTTCCGCCGGAAGGCCCGGACCGGAGCGGCTGCGCGGCGGGCGACAAGAAGGGGCGGCGAAAAAGCCGCCGGCCCGCTGGCGTAAGGGCGGGCCCGTGGGATGCTCGTGCTCGCCATGGGCGACAAGAAGAGCTTCGGAGGGGGGTTTGGTTGTCGTTAGATTGGGCGTTTCGGCGTCTGTGGTGTGTGAAAAGCGAGATCGATGTATGGCTCACACACCGACCCTTCTTTTGTATTCCACGTCACTTACCGAGTTCGCGCAAGGCACAACAAAGGAAGCCCCGGACGTATACGACAGGCCGCAAGCTTTCTTGAGATGATCGATATGAACTTTGACACGTTGATATCACGGTTAAGTCTGATGACGAGTCCCACGTACCACCGTATAGGTTGGGATGCAGACATTTTCGATATTTTGTTTTTTAGAAAAGAGATGTAGTCCCAAAAAGAATAAAAAATAAAAAAATGGAGAATAGATTACAAATGGAGAAGCAAGAGCAAAAAAAAGAAAAAAAAGAAAATGTCATCAAAAAAATATTCTGTAGAAAATATGGAGAAGTTGCAGTTCCCTAACATAATTAACTAATTCTAGCGAATGCTGTTGAGGTTTAGCTCTGCTGCTCTTTTAAGGCTGTATCGATTCAAACGGTTTTGAGGAAGTTCACAAAGCAGAATGCGAAGGAGTAATACAAAATATGCAAGCCAGCACCAACAGACGAGAAAAGGAGGCATAAATTTTGCAGAATGGGGGGAGGGGAAGATTCACGACGCAGTAAAGGCCACATAAGGATCTGAGATTAGACTATACAAAATTGAAAGCTTATCTAGCCCATGCATGATACGGCATCGATTTCATCTCTCGCATTTTTGTACGGCTCGAGTCTCTTGGCACGTTGCAGCCTGCGCTCCATCAAAGCGGGGTCTTCATCCAACAGCTGAGAAAGCTGCTTGCCCTGCAATTTTGGGGAGAGAGTTAATTAGGAGACGAGGGGGAAAACACTTGGGAGGTTCAACACAGCAATGGCCAGCAGAGAGCACCTCTTTCTTTCCAACTTGTGTGTACAAGTGATTGAGCAAGGAGCGCTTGGCTTCTCTAACTTGACAACAGACTGCTGCCTTTGGAATCGAGTTCTTGAGCGTTTGGGACACCATGGATATGTAGGACGAAACATTTGAAGCTATCCTCCTCAAGTGTCCATCGGCGTACCTGGCAATGGAGGGGGCAGCGGGACTCCCGGCTTTCTCCACCTCCGGTGGCAGCTTTCTGAAGAAATCTACTCTTTGAATAATAAGAGTATATAAATAATCTCTTACAGATATATAAAACAAAAAAAAGATAAAAGATATATAAATAATCTCTTACGGAATCGACTGATGCTTCGGCTGGGCCCCTAAAATAATTCAAAGCACTCTCGATTAACCTTGCTCAGGAGCAATCAAATGGGGCTGATAACGATCTGCTTCTGAAACCACTTTCCTCACATTTTGTAGGGAAAGATGTCGGTCAAATGGAAGTTTCTTTAAAGCAGCTGGGAGTTGATGATCAAATACCCCATAAATTCGATCACCACCAGTCCGCCTGTGTAAACAAACCCAAAAATTAAATCTAGATTCCCAAACAGCAGATAAAACAAAATTTAGAATGCAACATTAAACATGAGGTTCTACTCTTTGAAGATGCAACGATCTGGTTAATGCTGTCGAGAATGTGCACCAGCTTTTGACAAAGCAGATTGCAGCAGAGACTTGGAAGTATATAATAGAGATATTTTGCAACTTTTCAATATGGGAATTGATTTCTTGATTTTTCACACATCCACAAATGAAAATGATGGCATACACCAAAAGTTGCATGAAAACTTACTGTTGCATAAAGTGTATATCAAGCTCTGATTCAAGCTAGAGAAGATGAAAACCTATATAACAAGCATATTTATGCAGATAAATGGAATTATCATAACTGCATAATTTTTTTTTTTTTTGAATGATGTTAATTTATTAACTATGTACAGTTTTCTTGTAAGAGGCTCTCAGTTCAACTACTATTATTGCCCTTAAAAGAGCTTAAAGCGGACTCGAAAAGCTAAGATCTGAAAGATTCAATGAATTGACAAACAACATCTGCGGTCAATGCAAGAAGCTCTAATTAGAAACAATGATTGTTAACCATGAAACAGCAATGCAAAGTTAACCACCCTAGTTAAGCGTTCATATTTCCAAAGCAATCAAATAAACAAGTGTCTCACTTCAACAACAAGCACTGCAAGAAAACAAAACTAAATAACTACTCTAATGGAAGCTAGATGTTGGCACCCAAAAAATAAAAACGAGCCATATTGATTTTTGGATTATTTAGATATCAGTAAATGCTCCATCTAGATTCACTACAATTTTATAATTACTCTTGACCGGTTATGGTGTGCCTTCAATAAGGCATGTGCCTTGCCTTTGTCTGACAAATTGTTGAAGAAGTTCCACTGCACACTCAAAATCTTGGACATTATAAATTTATAATGCTAGACCAAATATATAATAACATGCAGAAATAAAATGCCAAACATTGAAGAGAAGAAATGGAACTGAGATGTTTACCCTCCATCTAGATGCTCCCTGAATATCTTATCAAATGCACGGCAAAGTTCCAATATAGTGTACAATTGAGCCTGGTAGAACATGAAAATGTAAACTGGTAACCTCATTTAACTATGACGTAAGAAAATGAATCTTACTCAAATCATTCATGTACACCTACCCCTGCATCCACAGCGATGGGCCTACCAAGGTGATCCATCTCTGATTCAAGTTCATCAATGGTTTTATTTATCAAAGATGTAATACCTGGGATGCGCGCCCTGATTACAGACTCCAGATGCTGAAACAAATTCAGTCACTAAAGGTAATTTAATTAATCAATTGCTCAAACAAAGAAATGTCAACAAATTGAAGAGTCAAAATATACTATACCCTTCAAAGAAGTTTAGCAAGATATTCCGAACCCATTTTACTGGATAAATGTGAGTACTCTGGACTAGTTGCAAAATACTCCTTTTCTTTTCGTCTGGCAACAATCATATCGACGTTCTTATTAATATCTGCTTGCGAACGATTAACAATACCAACCCAAGGATGCTGAAGTCTGTAAGCTCTTCCTTCAAGAACCTTACAAAGGACAATACAATCAACAAAGTCAGATGAATATACTCCAAATGCATTTATGAAACAGAACACACTAAGAAAACCCACATCAAGTGCATTTGTTCCTTTATCCATCAGATCAAGTTTTGTCAATACCCCAAAAGTCCTTCCACCTGACCAAATTTCGGATAAATTCATGTAGCAAAACAAGTCAACAAAAATCATCAAACAACAATTTAGCCTGCGACCTGATTTGTTGGAGACTCATCATTGTCATAATGGCAAAACCAACATATTGATAGAACATTAGCATCATAAATCATATAACACGGTTTCTATTGCAGCATCTATCAGCATACCTGTTGGATCAACTTCCCTAGCAAGTTTGATGGCATCAGATGTTGCAATATCTTGATTGGCAGGAGAAATAGCCAATATTATGCAATTTGGCTGCAAAAAATGAACATATGTAAAAATGAGAGTGAATCATTTACAAATTATGTTGCACAGGATAGAGGGGGTAACAAAATATAATACAAGTGAATATAAAAGCTTTAAAATAACAAATGAATTCTGCATAAAAATAAAATTATGATACAAAAAGAAGTAAACGACAATTAGCAAGACCCAGAAATGCAAGTACAAAGTATATCAAATAGGCATATGGAGATATCAAATAGGAGGATAGAGGAAGAGGAGGAGAAGGTAGAAGAGACAGAGGAAGCAGCAGCAACGAGAGCCAGCAGGCAGCACGGTGAGGGACAATTGGGAGAGACGGAAGAGCATGGGGTAAAGTTTTAAAAAGGGGCATCTTTTTCTGATTGGTTTTAAACCTTGATACTAATAGATAAGAATCATTGAACTGACCAGAAAAGTATATAAAACACTGGAAGTAGCAGTGACCGAAATAAAGGGAACATCCACAAGCTAATTGTTGAAGCTGATAAAGTAACATACATCCAAAATGGAAGACTGAAATGGTACTTAAACTGAGTTGTAAGGATTTACATGAAAGATAGAAGCAATGAACTACAGAGAATATAGCAGAAAACCATTGAAAGTTGATAAAGATCCAAACAACCAGCATCCATAATTCAAATCAAGCAATTCATCATGATACAAACAAGATGCAGCCATCAACTTAGTCAAGGAAGACTTAAGACACCTCTAATCACACAAAGAAAAACAACAATGAAGTAAAAGAAATCCTTTTCAATTTCAGCTTCAGATAAATAGTTGACACTTAGTAATACCACACATATCATTTAAGTATTCTTTAATGTGTGACACAGCTTCAAAATCTATAAATTGCAAATAGTAATGTCGTCTTCCCCAATCCATTTGTCCACTGTTCCCCAAACCACCAAGAAATCAGGAATGAGTTGGAATCAAGCAGAATGGGCAAGAATTAGCCAATTCCAACCAATCTGATCTAACTATTCACTCATAATTTCTATCATAATACTTATCCCTATTGAATATCCAGCACTACCCAATCCCAATTGCATCTCTAATTTGTATTATAATGCTTATCCCGCCAAACTTTAGCATAAATGTTCTGTAAAACAGAAAAAACACCACAATTCCCCTTTTGCCAAGCTAGCCAAGTGGGTAAGAGAACATGCATGAATTTGTAGGTTGTAATTAAAAGTAATTATGTGGCGTACAATGTACCTTCTCAACATATGACCGGACCATATTTTCAACATCATGGACAATGCTATCAGGCTGTCCCTCTGCAAAAGACAGAGATGTTTTAAATAAGTTAATAAATAATGTGAATCCTGTTACCGGAGCAAATACACAAGTAAGGCCGAAAAGGTTCAAACAGCATATACCTACAGCAACCTTTGTTAGACCAGGAAGGTCAATAAGTGTTAGATTCACAACTGCAATAAATAACCAAAAAGTATCATCAGCAACATAATTGAACAAAACATACAAAATAACCTAGAAAAGTAAGGCATAAAATGAAAATTATGCAACATAATTGCAGCAACAAATTCCATTATTTACTCCAGCTCAGTGAAGTGAAGCTCAGGTTCAAACAAGTTATGAAATTTAGGTTGTTAATAGAATTTACATCTAATTAGGTTGTGAACAAAGAGAACAAACTCAATTTATTGACAAATCAAAACTGATAATATATTATAGAGAAGACTGCTTAAAGATTAACCAATAATGTTCAAGCAAGTTCTGGAAGTCGGAACAGCATAAATATACATAGTAACTGCATAGAAAGGATAACTGTCCAAGGCTAAAGGTGCTAAAGTATGAACTTTATGTTCTTTTTTTAATGTCTTTGTGTCTCTTCACACTAACGTAATTCATAAAGCTCTTCTTGAAGGTAAATGCAATTTTTGCACCTTATTTTCTTTCAAAATTTGAGAAAGAGGGTTTGCAAGATAAATTCAATAACCAAAGGAATGGTATGAAAGCTGCAGAACATGCAAAAAGTGCTACGGAATTACTAAGCATAAGAAAAAAGGAAATGCACTTTGTTTGAGTACAGCCATATTCAAAGCAGGCCTGACTATTAAACTAAGTCTAGCAGGTTTTCTAAAATTTTAAGTAAACAACAACTACTCTTGTTTTTAGGGTGAGTTGAAAGGCTTTTTCCTGTCACTAAGTCTCAGAAAGTTTATTATCACTACTCAAATAAAAAGGCATCAAAACCGTTCTTATTGTTTCTAATATAGACATCAGTCTCTACCTAATTGCAACACTGATATGAATTGACTGACCTCCAGCCAACGAGTGATATATAGTAACCTTTAGACAAGTCCAACTCACCAATGAGTCCCCTCAATACCCTCTTTTACCCACGAATTAAATTGTTTCTTATTTTAGTTGTATGTAATTTACCGTAAACAAGACCCATTATAGTGATTAGAGCATTTTGCTGGGCTATATATTTTTGTGGGTCACATGTTTTTGGCAGACAATTGGAAACATACTCTAGCATGGCAACCATGACAACTCGGGTCCTGGGACCAAGGAGTCAATCAAAATGCTGCCTCATATATTACCCAGGTGTTGCTTCTAGGGCTTGACCACTTGTCATTCACATGAACTGGAGGTCGCTCTCACCAACAGTCATGTGATTCCAAAAAAGGGTTCAAATGGGAAGCCCTGCACCTTCAACAGGTCTCCAGCCTTCAATTTGCCTACTAGTTGGCCCACTCCTAGAGAGGCTATGCAACTACCAGACAGCTGCTAAGTCTTCCTCGTTTATCTACCGGATTGTGTCACCAAGACATGAGTTTAATTCTGTCACTCTATTAACTATGTCATAAGCAAAATACATTATTATGGAAATAAAACCAACATTTTCTAAAATTACATGACAATGAAGTAAATAAGAACAAGAAAAAAAATGTTTGCAAAATTCAAGATATTCTTTGGTAAAGGAGACCATAATTCACAATACAACCTCATTAAATTTGCTAATTTGGATCATGAAGTTCATAAGAAATAACTAAAATTATTCAGAGAAAAGAAAATTAACAAGTGTTTACCAAATGGCGAATAAATGCTAAGATGAATAGGGACAGGAGAAATTTGTTTTGTTTTCCCTGTTAGCCTGTCAGTTTCATCTTGAATTTCCTTGCGCACGAGAGCTACGAAAGTAAATACAACAGTTAGAAAATCAACTACTAATATACATACATCATATATACATATATATATATACATATATATATATATATATATATGTATGTATATATATATATATATATATATGTATGTATATATATATATATATATATATATATATATATATATATATATATATATGTATATAGGCACACACACACACACACACACCTAAAATGACAATTTTCAATATATAAATTCCTAATATTAACACAATAACCATGAACAAATTTATCAATCTCATGGAAAACAGGGAATCTCAAAATATTTTCTTGGGCTCCTAATTAAATCCGACTTAAGAAACAATAAAGATCACATGGATAATCATCCAAACAAGAAGCTACAACTTACACAGAAGATCCATCAAGTACACTCATTGCCACATGGACAACACATATTAGTTACATGAGCTCAAAGTACAGATATCCAATGAGCATAAAACCCTACTTTAAAGTTACTCCTACCTTTGCACCTCAACATGATCCAGTTGGACGAAGACCAACCATCATTGAGAATTAGATTCAGAAATTTGGAAAACTACTTTGAGGATTGAGAAAACATTTATTTTAGCCTTTTCATAAAAATATATATGTATATGTATAGAAAGAGAACACACTTCTAGTGCAAAACTATGAAAGAATGGTTGCTTAAGAAAGATACTAATATACTCATAAACCAATAAAATGTCCTCCTTTGTAACTATAAAGATCCAACCGTCTTAGGCACATAATGATGCAAATGTGATTCAACATAACATAAACAGTAATATAGTAGATTGGAATTAGCTAAAACTTCACAAGAATTATATTGTATATACAAGTAACAAGTTCTCATTCAAGTTTAAAAATTCTCCAAGTGGTTTGCTATATACAGTCTTAGCCAAGATTGTGAAAAGCAGTCCACATATTTGTAAGAATAAACCAGTACAAAAGCAATTAGTCAAGGAAAATGGAAGAAATCATTGCATTCGCTAAGAGGATGAAAGAGAATCACACACAGAAATCAGTGAATCTCCTGTTTGGCAAGTGAAGGAACTCAGCGTCTTCTGGACGGCCTTCCTCTGTCTTGTGAAGCTGCAGCACCAAGGGCCTCCTCGTCACGATACCTTGAAAAAGCGAGGAGGGAGAAGAAGAAGCCACTGATTTAACCACCAAATCAGCCAATGAAAATTTACATGGATAACCGAAGTAGAAGATCGCGGAACCCTAACCAGAACCACGGGGCAGAAAATCGCGCCCGACGATGCTCTCCAACGCCGACGATTTCCCCGAACTCTGTCGAGCAAGAAACGGGTTAAGAGGCTGAACGAATAAACGACGCGACGGCAGCGAGGTCGGAGTATTGAGTACCTGTCCGCCGACGACGGCAACGGAGGGGAGCGCTTCCCAGAGCGTCGGCAGGGTGCCGTCGGCGCCTCCGTGGTCGCCCAGCACCGTGCACGCCCTCTGGATGCGGTTCACGGACCGATCAAGCTCTCCATCGTCGTCATCTCCAAAACCCCGACTCAAAATTCGGCCTCGATAAGGCGAAGAAAGTTTCGAGAGCGCCGAAGGAAAGAGAGGTATGACGTCGGGGGAAAGTGCGTTGGCGAGAGAGAGGAGATTCTACTGAAGCCGGTGGTCGGCTCCCACTGGCCGCTCAGCCATTTGTTTGTTTCCCAGTTATGCCCCTGGGGATTTGCATGCAGGCGCGCTATAGAAGGGCTTTTTGGGTATTCTGTGCGCCATGCGATGGGCAGGGTAACGGCGTTTCCGATTCTGTTATTGCCGCCCCACCGCGCGGGTGCTCCTTCCTTTCAAATGTTTTCAAATTCGCGTCACGACCACGACGGGGAGGCGCTTACGATTTCGAGACACGACTTGGCTGACGATAGACCGCGATTGCAGTATTCTTGGCCCAAAGGCTTGGGCTTAGAATAGATGGGCTTGATCCGGTGGCCTAGGAGCTGGGTAGAATGGCCCTCGTAGTGTTGTCCCAAATGATTCATGCAGGACATTTTATATTAGAACCTTTAAGTAAAATGATCAGCCCTACGGCCGACGTACAAGAACGGAAAACACTTCTCCTGCTCCCGCATGTCACACAGAAAACATTTACTATATCGGCTCTATCATAAAGTCGATTCTTAACTAAAGATATTAAAGCCAACCAAATATTGAGCATGGTGTTTGGGCATCATATGCACGCGTCGAGGATGTCAAACTCCCAAGTGAAGAGAATTATAATACCTCTTGAGAGTGCTTTCGTAAGCAAGTGAGCTCGCCCAATCAAATGTTAGATGCTTCCAGATCAGAAGAAACAAATAGTAAAGGATAGAAAGAATTTTATTGTTGAACATCTTTTAGCATGGTAGAGAGAGTACCCATGGAAGATTCAAACTCGAAAGCTTCTAACGATCACACAAGAGGTGGCAGATGGTGGACCTCCAAATCCTATATTGCATTTGATCCTCAAACATGACCTGGATGGCTCCCCCAGTGGTGCCAAGGGTTATCAGGTAGAATCCATGGGCATCCTTGGAGAAGCCTCCTTTTAAATCTTCCATTGCATGGAATATCCTATCTGAAAAGGAATACATCAGAAAGTACAGACCGATCAATGGATTTTGATACGAAATGCATGGCCATCAATTTACAGATGAAACCTAACGTGCTTACACTCTTTGTATGTGCTGATTACTCCGCGCATGTACTTCTTTGTTAATCTCACCGTAAGTCTATAATGCTTGAGGAAAATGTACACCGATCTTAGATGAACCCTCCCTGCAGAAACCCAAATCATCACAAGTCAATTTTCCATTCATGATCCAATCACAAACGAGAGCACTCTAGATAGATTGTTAGAGTTCATAAAAGAATCGAGCCATGGATTCTTTCTTACCTTCGGGCATGCGGACTGGAAGTTGAGCACCTCTTGCAAGGATGTTCTGGTCCTGTGATACATGCCTACTAGCGGCTGCTCTCCGCTCGAGCGTGGCGGCTCCTCTTAAACCTACAACAATCAGTTCATACGTTCGATTATGTGAATTCATGGCATGTTATCTCTGAGATGTTCTATCTATGAAGTACGAGATCAATTATCTACATGTTGCAGCGGTTGCAGTGAGAGTCGCCATATCGGCACAAGTCTTCGTTGCTAAGCCTGTACTAATGGCAGAAGCAACGCACTCTCTGTGAGCCCCTGCAGACTCGGCTGCCTCAGCGCACACGGTTGCGACCAAAGCTGCAGCAGAAGCAACCACGGCGCTTATCTTCTCGTCCGACTCCCCTCCCATGTACATCGTGCTCATGCCCTCGGAATCTCTTGGTTCCAACCTTGAATTGGCCATGATGCCGGAGATGGCCGCAGCCAACCTTGTAACGGAGAGTGCAGCATGCACTTGAGCCACATGGAGTCGCAGTCTCTCCTTTCTCCTCTTTCTGCATCCTGTGGACAAGCTGCTGAAAAGTTCCCCACCCAACCATGCCTTGATTTCTCCTACCTTCATCTGTGCATTTCAAAGAAATCATACTATTATGAAACATTTTTTTTTCTTTTTTTGAATGTTTTCTTGCTTCAGCATTTACCCAGCTGGTGTGGAGTTGCTTGTGCTTCCCTACAGCCGATTGCACCAGATTTCCAGGTGAAAGCAGTGTCTGAAATGATCATTAGCAAGGAAGGACAGTCAGCTAACTCGCCTGTGTCAGAGGATTATCCTTGTTTAAACAAGGGTGGGAGAAGTTCTTACCAGTACTTGCTCCAATCTGAGTCTGCCATCCTCATCGAAACGGACATCGCTCTCCTCTGTTTGCTTCTCCTCAAGCTCTTGGTCATGCTCCCTGCCCTGCATCAAGAAGGGTTCACGTGATAGCCACTAATGAATAGGAATGTTGAGAATTATTTTAACGATGATGCACTCTGTGATAGCTGTAAAGGGCTTGTTCATGGTGGAACGCGATACTGGATACTGTATGTTGTATGTGATAGCCATAAGATATCAGCTTGCATGAACACTCAGAAGAAGAAGGATTGGTTACGGAGATTCCCAATTAGACACATTCACAGCACTCGAGGTAGAAGTATAATAATAGACGACGAATATTATAAGCTTCTAGTGAGGAATAAAGAAACCCATTCTTGAGAATATATATAATGGACATCGATTAGAACTACTTCCTTTCGATACTTACATTTGACGAAAGCATTTGGAAGAAATCGGAGGAAGAAGGGCTCCAAGTTCTAGAGAGGAAATCCATAGCTTCAACAGGACTTTTAGGGACCTCCACCGGGCAATAAAACGTCGACAGCTGTGACTTCTCCTTGCACGCCTCGATCGCTCCTCGCTCCTCGAATGCCACTATTTTATCATTCTGAAATAGATTTAGAACACAAGCAGAATTATAACGAGGAGGCAGGGATTGCAGAAAGAAAAAAAAGTTATTCAAGCGAATACCGTGAAGAAGGGAACTGAAAGATGTCTTGAGAAGGAGACACTCTCAAACTTCACTCCTCTTCTAGCTCTCTCCATCTTGGACCACTTGAACCTGTTCAGGAAGCAGATGTGCGAGTTGAAACCAAAGTATGTTTTGTGAGCAAAAAGGAGACAGCTCCGTCCGTTGCATAACATATATTTCTTCATGTTCCACAATGTTGTCATTACTAAATGCCAGACAAAAGACATGGAGCTAAAAAAAGGCAAGTTAATCATGGGTGGAGTCTCCATTCCACCGAAAGCACAGCCTTGGGAAGATTTCTCCTAGAAACATCAATCGGAAGAGCAAAAACCCACAAGTTACTAAAGCCATGAGGAACAAAACCGAGCGAACGTCTCCTGAAGCATGCAGTCACGCATTAAAGCAAATACCATCCCACATTCCCATGATTCCATTAGGAGGAGGCTCGTGGGGGGGTTAGACATGTCCGGTAATAAGCAACAAGCTAAAAGTAGAAGGAAACAATCGCTAAGAGTAAATGGAAAGCTGAAACAAAAACAATGGGAACCTACTCGAAATAGAAGGCCCGGGATGGACCAGAAGCTATTCGCCTGACGCGTGCATCCTTGGAGCTGCTACATACATGCATTCTTAAGGAAGAGCACGAGCAAAGCGCCAGCTTTCGCGGCTGAACCGATTGGTTAAATTATATGGGGCTCTCCGGTCCTGAGTAATAATACTTGAGGAAAGAATACTCCAGCTTTGCTTAAACAAAAGTATTACCTTGGAACTATCACCAAGTCAGACATCAATACTAGGAATTTATCGGAGGAATAATAGCATCGAAGTCCTCGGAATCAGAATCACCTCGAGTTGCAGAGAGCAGAGCACTTCATGTTCTTCACCTCTGATTGGCAAAAGATATCCTCGGTATCACCATGGTCCTTCCCTTTCTACGGCAAAGCTAACATGAAACAGAAGGATCCATCTCCTGCCAGTATAAGGATTAACCAAGAAATGTAACTCCACGAGGATTCTCCTCAGAATATGCATGTGCACCATCAAAACAACAAGCAGTAGGTCGACATGATCCTATTGGGACCATCGCATGCAGGATGGTATCAACTAGGGAAGAACGAGACCGGGGTAAGCTGTGCTGAAATCGGAATACCCACAGTTGCATGTATTTAAATGGGGATGGCATATGGATTGGGGTCCGAGTGACCCAGTATTTTGGAGCCACACTATACCAGGTAGAAGTTTATTTGGCATGCAGCACGATCTTCACAGTGGCGTGTAATTAGATGGGTTGATTGGGCCCTAAACAACTCAGTATTTGGGGCCATTTCACGTGTTGATGCTCCCTTCGGACACGACGATCGACGACGCCCCCTTCAGCCTGTGCCGCGGTGTCCTTCTCGCTCGGTGCAGCATCCACTGTACCTATTGGAACGAGTGATGAGTCGTGTCATAAAACTACTGTCAAGTGGCCTAAATCCATTATACCTCAACAAGGAAACTGCACTTTGTTTGAGAAGAAACGGTACTGGCGGCAGCTCTACATGTGCGATACGTACCTCACGCCAAGAAACTCGAAAGTAGAGTTCTTGAAAGCAAGTTATGTCCTTCCCCACTTCTCTGCTGTCTGCCACTATTACCACCGAGTTGTCTTGTAATACGACTTCTCGCCTGGAATTGCCAGGAGCGATATTGTTCCTCCTCCTTTTTGCCAGAGCTCCAGTTGCCTCGAACAGAAGAAATGTGTGTTCTTTGGAACCAAGTCAAAGATCGAAGAGAGTGTTGCTTTCCTTCATGCACCAAGGTTTTTGGACTAAACCATGAAGCAAGAAAAGCTTCGCATACATTCTGTGGTCAATGCGAGAAGATATCAACTGAAAAATCCCATTTGTTAACACACACGACAGATCAGGTGCATTTAAACGCTTCAAGATGAAAGCATTATGAATGAAAAAGAGAGGCAGAACAATACCTGCTTGACACAATGTGGAGTCTGCGATCGTAGTTCCTTACGAAGTGACCTTTTCCTAAGCGAAAGAACAAGGTTTAATAAAACGCTGAACCGGGTGGAGGTAAACTTGAACTGGTAGATTAGAGGAATCCTTGCCGCTTCCAACACAAAAAGAGGTGGAGGATACTCGAGTAAGTTCCTCTGCGTGCCGATCCAGTCAACTATTCTGAAAGGATCCTATAGCCTGACCATGGTGTGACTTAGAACTTGGAAAAACCAACAGTGCTCATGTTGGAGTACTATTGGTGTGGTACTTGTGTACTCGCGTACCTTTGGAGGGACAGAAAGGAAGGGGGAGGTTGGTGCAGCTGCGAGTCGTGGGAAATTATCTAAGAGGCCTACGCACAGCCAACTTGTCAGGAGCTAATCTTCTAATAATTAAAATGCTTGGATCATGGCACCACTAATGTATAAAAACACTTGCCTTAACATCACAACCTTCGTGCCGCTTGCGAAAGTGCTCCGGCCACACATGGCTTTCAAACCTTGCGGCTCCAAATGTCCACCTGGTTATTTGAAACTCCACACTATCCAGTCGAACTAATTACAGATTATTTTTACTTTTAAATCCTACCAATATCATGATTTATGTAGTTAAAAACTTTGTATTAAAATATATATAATTTTAAAAATAAAATAAATAAATTTATTTATCCTAATGTCATCAATTGTAACACGTGAGATTAATATGAAAATGATAAACAAAAAAATAATTTCAACATCCCTTTTATTTTCAACCATGAGCAGCTTGGTGAGTATATCGTCGATCTTAAAGAGGAACTAGATGGGATTGGATGACTGAAGATGATCTCCATAGACAAGGTGACGAGACGAGACCAACAAAGACGAATGCTCCCATAATGAGGGGGAGGCCCAAAGCCATCATGATGAGGAACCTTCACAAGGCCGATTGTGAGAAGTGCAACGATGGCAAGAGACACTTGACGATTTCTCGTGTGAGTTGGATCGGTTCAACGAGAAACTAGTCCGATTTGATTGAGCCCAGTCTGACTCAATTTTGAGTCAATTCTCATGGAACCAAAAAGAGAGAAGAAAGAAGGAGATGATACCTTATTCCCTTTCCCTTATCCTCTTCTCAAGCTCTCGTTTCCTTGTCCTCTTTCTACCTCTCGCTCTCTCCAATTTGTGGTGAGCAGCACTGGTGTGTCGCAAGTGGCGATGCATGCCGCGATGAGGACCATGGAGTGGAAAGCTCCCACATGTGACGATACGCTATATGAACATGATCGTATGATTGGTGCATGACGATTTTTCACGCAAGTTGAAATTTAGAGGATGGAGACTCATGAAGAGGGGGAGACCCAGAGCCCTTGCATTCCTCACCATTGGAATCTAAACACCACTATGTCAACAAATAAGTGACTATAGCACTGAGCATCCTAGCGATGGTCACTCTCGCTATGCCAAGTGGCAGAACTCTGAGCCTCCCCCTCTTTATAGGAGCCTTCGCCTTCGTGGATCTCACCATCTCTTTTTCCACAAAGATCATCTTCAATCATCCAACCTCATCCGACTCTTCCCTATGACCGACCACACACTCACTAAGTTGTTCATGGTTAGAAACGAAAAGAATATTGAGATTACCTTTTCAATTATCACTTAAGCATCGATCTAACATGTGCTATCACTTGGTATGTTTTCTGTTAATACAATTACGATGTTAGGGCAAATAAGATTATTTGTTTCAATAATAAAAATTTTAATATAAAATTTTTCAGTTGACCTGAACTGCAATCAGGTCAAAAGATCATTAGTTGGATGAAACTTCTCACTCCTATTCTGTTTGTTTTTCTCTTCCTAGAATTCAAATATTGCTTGCTATAGCCCGAATCTTGTATCGTTCATCGGGCCTATTTCCTCTGCTGTGGGCTACTGTATATGTTGTGTGTGTGAGTGATAGCAGCAATTAACCATTGCCAGCAATGTACTCAAATAGAATCCTAACACCAACCATGTCCTATATATTCAAGCTTTGCTTAACAATTCTCAAAGCCAAATTAGTATAATTATGAAGAAACTTCAACATGGTTAAAAGAGGGAGAGAGTAAGAGAGAGCAAATGCTAAGTTGAACAACTACAAGCAAAATATGGTTCCTAAAGTCAAATCCACCTTAAAAGACAGGGTAGATCCCTGCACTTCCTCTTCAAAATTCCAATAAATACTTGTCTTCTTTCTTGAAGATGCTAAATGCCCCACCTCTTCTTCCTTGTCATCTTCAACATCTCACGTTCTCAGATGTGACTGTAATCACAGTCACAACTATCGTGGCTACAGCAGCCAACTCAAATAGCTTGCATGGAACGAAGTGGCTAAAATACCTGAGCCAACTTAGTAGGAGGCTCATCAAGTGACAAGTAACAATTATTGAGACATAACAACTAATCTAGTCAACCAACAGCAATAAATCATTTGCATGGTAGCAGTTCTCAGTTATGCCAACATCTTAATGAATTCATGACCTCCTCTGGCTGCCTCTGTCTATGGTTATCATCTTGGGATGCCTTCTAACACACACAATGCAAACTCATCAGTACTAAACTACTAATGTGATGTCCATCTTGGTGTCAAGAACTACCTAAACCCAAGGAAATGCTGCCTCCAATCAAGTAAAATGCCAACTTTAGGCAACTCATATCTAAAACAACTGCTCCTACATCAGCATTCATATCTTCTGACAGCAGCCATTATATATCTACTTTGTTCAAAGAATACTCATTGTGGTTTCAATCTCAAGTTAACTCCTCAGAACTTGGAACCATTCTCTGTTTTACCAAACCACATAAATCTTGCCAACACCACAATGCTACCAACTCCAACAGGTGAAGTAGTCAATGTTCATACCCCTGCCAAAAAAGAAGATACAGGGACAGGTTCTAGAGAACAGCAAAACCACTATCAGCTCGGTGGATCTGACATCGACATCAATATCTCTGTATACATGATTTGAAGTGACAATTCCAAGTATCGTCCCATCGATAGCAACAACACCTAACCTAGTTGGGACCCAAGAAACTACCACCGCTACATCGTCCTCGGACGACGAAGCCTACCTGCTTACTGTGAAGCTATCAAGCGGCGCATGCTGGATTCTCAACTGCATATGCCCGCCAAAGTTGTCGACACTCGTCTCTTCACATCGAAGAAGGGAAACCCCACAGAACACTCGCGCCCAACAATCGATGACAACTAAACGAATCCTATTCGGATCACTCTAAGCACGCCGTCACACAACATCACCATCACCACACGAGAGAAACCCTAAATAAACAGATCAACACACGATTAAAGAATCCCGATGCTTTAATTGAAGAAAAGCAAAGCAAATCATTGGCGAAAACGAGAGTAGCCGATCGACCTGATAGTTTGTCGTGCATAGATCGGGGCGATGATGTTGGTCTTCCCCACCGACTGATCGCCCAAGAACACATCGGCGCCATCGCCGAGTCGAGAGAGACTTCCAACTCGAGATCGGAAGGGAATAACTTCCTCCGTTGCCGTTGCACATTTGGTGTGTCGCGGAGGAGAGTGGGGTTTTAGACGAAAACGGAGAGGGGCTCCTCCCGCCCGATGATTCTATTTTTATTTTTTGGTTTACGCAATGTCCTACCTTCCTAGTGATTGGAGTCAGAAAGAGGGCTCCATCTCGATACCTATTCACAAGGCAAGCGGCGAGTCGGGTGGACGGCAAAGGAGTGCGAAAAGAAACAACGTTATAAACCTATTGCAGCATCACCTCAGATGATTTAAACTTATATGGATTTAAGTATATATCATTTTGAGTTAGATCTTAATAAATGATATTATAATAGAAATAGAGATGCTCATAAATTATGTTATCATGTATCAAATAAGGATAGCCACATTTGGTTCAAAGTTCTAAACCGACTAAATATAAAAATAAAAACAAAACATAAATAAATTTCATTTTACATTTAAAATGGAGTAATTTAAATTTTTTTTTCTTTTTCATCAATTGAAATTAATGAGTGAACTTGAAACCATAAATAAACTGACTTAACTTGATTCTAAAATCGAAACCAACAATTCCAGAACCAAAATTATAATCACCTGAGAGACCGATTCGATTCTGGTTCCAAATTTGAGGAACAATTTTGGAACACAAAATTATTACTTGGCTAGGACACCACTAATAGATAGTAGATAGTATTATGCTAAGCAGTACGATACTAAACATGAGAGAGGTTCTACATTTACAACAACTTCGGTCACACAGCTCTCAAATGTTTGGAACACGCCATCTCATTACAGTGCGGATGATCTACTTACCCGATGAAATAAAACTCTTGATGTTGGTAAAATTCGCCGACGTTAAGAGTTTGCGAAACTTGAGAACGATAATTGTACAGAACAGGATGCAACTCTTGTTCATATACATCTTTACAACTGTGCAGGGTGCCACCGAATTAAGGCACGCTGCAGATCATAGGGGTGCCCAATCCATCGTCAGGGATGTTCATGCCATAAGTTCCAGACCTCAGCTTGCACAAGAACTGCTGTTTTGTCGCACAACCCTGTTCAAAACATTACGGTGGGCAACGATCCTAATAAAGCATTATCCTTCCTCGTTGAATTTGAAATGTTGTGTATGCTTACCTTCCCAACTGGGATAATTCAGGTTCTTCCAACAGCAAGTCTTGCAGTAATCTCGAGTCTCGATCCCTGCAACAATTAGACCTTGAAAGAGATTAGCCACCGATCAAAGACCAAGATGTTTTGCAATAATATAAGTATGAATACGTATAAAACCAAAGGACGAATAGATTCAATAGAATCACCTATGATCAAGAGAAAGAAGCCTATGGTGAATGATGCAATCAGTGCCAACATAAGCAACGATTAGACTGCCAGCATCAGGGTGAGGCCAGCTGCGAGAGGTTGGAAATCGGAGCACAAAAGTTCCTGTCTTTTGTAGTCCTCCAGGACCTTTAAGTGCAGATTCTGCTTCCTCCCTCGTGACGAAACCTTCTATCCATTTCGGTGATAGACATTTCCATATTCTGTTTATTCGGTCCTTCGACAAGGCAAAAGCTACAGGATACAACCAGTACCACATCCTGTCAAATTCTTCCCTGCCCAGATCATCACCACATCCAGCAATTCCATGCAAGATTTCAAGGTCCTGAATAATTTCTGCACTGTGTCAATAGCTCTATTTCTTGAGGACCAGCATTTAAAAGGTTGGAAGATGGGAAAAAAAGGCAACCTGTCCAGACAAGGGCCTACTTGCAGAATTGGCGACCATCATGAATTTTTCATTGATCTCAGAAACTGCATCCATCCAGAGAGCTCGTTGCTTCTTCCGAGAGATGGAGTTCCAAGTATCATCTCCTTCTTGGACCAAATGCTTCGAAACCAGTATTTGATTTCTGTCAATATCAAGCAAGATAAAATTACACAAAAAAGTAGTTCTTCACATATATTAATTATATAATTCATAAATTAAAACTAGAGACAAGGAATTAAATTTAAAAGATCACCGGTGATGAGAGCATCCACTGTACAGGCAAACCTGCTCTGCAAAATTTGCAATATCCTCATTGCTTGCAGAAGCTATTAACTGCTTAAGTATCATTGATCGCTCAAAAGTACTCTCCAAACAGTACCGAAATATTGCAACATCCGAGACAACAGACTTTTGGCTCCATCTGGAGTCCAGATCTTTAAGATCAGTGCTCTCAGAATCTGATGGTCCACTGTCTGTTCCTTCAAAGTTGTTTATCCTCATTTCTTGGTTTTCCCTCTTTTCACAGAATGCAAACATGTCAAAAAAACTGAGTTAGCACTATGCTAAATACAGAAAAACTTCCACATATGTACATGTCGACAATCAAACAAGAATTACCTGTTCTGAGCTCCCATTAGCAACCGCTTCTGTTGTTGACCTGTTATCCTCAACTTTAAAATGTTTTGACTGTGGACTGCATTTCAAGTCAGACTGGTTTGATGCTTTTAATTGACCATTCCCATACACATCACGAATTGCTTGCAACCCATCACTGGCCTTTAGCAAATGAATTTCATCGAGAAGAACTGTTGTTGAAAGTGACCTTTTCCCAAACCCCAATGTCCGGTTATTGCGGTTCCTTGAGATACAGCGTATCGGACAAGAATATGCTTCAAGAAATGGATATCTCTGACCATGCAATGGGTGGAAACAAACACGGAAAAGCCGATTGTCACATTTCGATGATAACTGAAACAAGAAGCATAAAAAGGAAAAAGAAAGTCAGCCTCAAGAGTCAACTTTGCACCTAGAGACGAGAAGCAAGCATATATAGAACCTACTATTATGATGTAGCTATAAAACTAATAGCTAAAAGATCTGTACCACACTGTCACGCACTTAGCAAGAATTGCCTAAGTGGTGAGGCACCCTCGCGGCAAGCCACCGACTTAGCTGAAATTTGCCTAAGTCAAGAATCGCCTTTGCGCCCACTTCGATCGGACTTAGCTTGGATTGCCTAAGTCTTGAGGCGCCATGCGACATACTGGCGTCCGCAAAGGGTCACGAATCGCACCTCGTCTTGAGTCCCGTAGGACTGTAAAAAAGAGAAGTTGATTAGTTGTTGGAACGAAGCGGCGGACAAGTCCCGACGTCTCGCGAAGAGGGAAGCTTTACAAGCAATTGAGCGAGCACTTGGTGTGCAAGAAAGTAAAGAAAGAGAGGAGGAAAACAAGGACTTTAGAGGGGTGAATGAGCAGCTGCAAGTCCGCAAACAACTACTCCCAAGTGCCGGGCGCGAGGCAAGTTTCCGCCAAGTGACGTGCAAACTTGTGAAAATGTTCAACGCCCGACAACATATCGAAGCCCCATCCACCATGTGCCACCCGGGTGGTTCAAGGGTGAGATGGTCGACAAAATTTCCATGGCGCGCCTGCAGAAATCAGCCCGCGGCACACTAAAACGGAGCTGTTTTTGGATTTTCGGGCAGATGCAGCGAGCGATCGTTTCGCTGCGCTGCAGCTGCTGTTTTCGTAGTTTTACAAGGAAAAACACACCAAAACATGGCAAAACAGCTGCCAAGGGTATGTACAAGCATGGGCAAGCGTTTTAACTAAGCGTTGAACGGTTGCTGCGGGTGTGCGACGACCGCTCGTGACATTCTCCCCACTTAATTTGTCGCCGACGCCCTCGTTGACACTCTTTCGTAGGCTTTGATAGCTGTTTCTTCATGTCGGAGGGTGTCTTCGGCTCCCAACCCGGCTTCGGTTTTGGGAAGTTTCCGCCACTTCACCAAGTATTCAATCTGCTCACTCCATTGGGTAGCGTTGTCCTGCGATCCGCTAAAATTGTTTCAACTCGCTCTCGTAGGAAGCTCGGTGGGAGGTTGACGAGTTCAAACGCTCGAGAAGCATCTTGCAGATCGGAGTGGTAGGCTTTCAAGTCTTCGGCATGGAAAACATTATGAATCTTGAGCCACGCCAGCGATTGCAACTTGAGGAAACATTGCCCACCCCATCGAACGATGATCGGGAAGGGGCCATCATATTGCTGCGCACCAATCCTTTATGCACCTTGTTTCTAAAGAATTGGAGTGATCTTTGGTTGGAGCTTCACCAACACCAAATCACCGACTTTGTATTCTGGGGTCGCTTCCCAAGTCGCGCCACTTCTTCATCTTCCTGGCCGCTTCTCCAAGTAGGCCCGCGCAATATCTGCATTTCGATGCCATTCTTTGGCCAAGTGATACGCGGACGGACTACTCCTGTATATCCAATAGCCAAAGTGTGAGGAGTTGATGGTCGTTGTCGATGATGATCTCAAAGGGCTCTTGTTGACCGCAGTTGTAGGAGAATTGGGCTATGTCCAACAACTTCACCAATCTCGTTGGTTGGCACTCACGAGTGTCGAAGGTATTGCTCGAGGAGCGAGTTTATTCTTTCACCGCCATCCGCCTGGGGTGGAGGCTTGTGGAGAAGTATAGCCGATCCCATAACTCAACAACTCGGTCCGAATCGCCCCAAACCGAGCATCTCGATCACTTATAATGTTGTGCGGGACTCCCAATACTTCACCACATTCTTCATCATTAGCTTCGCGCTTCTCTCACAACAAGGTAGAAGTGCGGCAATAAAGGTTGCATACTTTGAAAATCGGTCGACCACCACAAGTATCGATCCGAGTCCCCCTTGTCGGCAAGCTAGATATGAAGTCCGAGAAATGCTCTCCCACGGCCTTCCGCAGTACAGTAACGGCTCTAAAAGTCCCACCGGCCGCTGCTCCACTTTGTCTTGTTGACAAGTTAGGCACGTCCGAACATATTCCTCCACATCCGTCCCCCATTTTGGCCAAGAAGGCCCTCTCCATGAGCCAATGTTCGATGAATACCGGGATGTCCCAAAGGGAATCACGACACTCCTTCAAAAGTTCACGCCGATTATCCGCCCGAGGAACGTAAACTCTATTCCCTTTGGTGTAGAGCGAGTCCCTCCTCGACCCAAAATCGCGTGCGTGCCTTGCCTTCTTGGATTGATTGCATCAAGGTTACCGCTTTGGGGATCACTACACATCCATCCTTGATTCGAGAAAGGAAGTTGGATTGCAATCGACTTGTTTGGCCTCTCGCCTCTAGTTGCATCGCATTCACGGCCTCCACTTTTCGACTCAAGGCATCGCCATTTCGACATTTGCTCTTAGGGCTTGTACTCCATTGCCATGTCAAATTCCGCCAGAAGTCTCGCCATCGTGCTTGCTTTGGGAGAGTTTCTTTTGAGTCCGAAGTAACTCAAAGCGATGTTGTCATGGCTCTCGATAAATCGCGATCCGAGAAGGTAGTGTCGCCACACTCGCAAGCGTGGATCACCGCCGTATCTCCTTCCGTACAGGATACCGCCGCTCGGTCTCGTTGAGTTTTGGCTTTCATAGGCTTTGGATGGCCCTCCGCATAAGTACTCCCGGAGCGAAGTCTCAAGCATCTGTATGGACTTCAAGGGCTTTCCCATAGTCGGCAATTTGAGTTACCTTTGGTTCTTCCGAATGGCGGCCTTTAGGTCTTGGAATGCCGCTCACATTTGTCGGACCATCTCCAAGGCTGCTCTTTCTTCAAAGAACTCTGTTAGTGGAGTCACGCTCGAATACCCAAGATGAAGGCGTCGATAGTAGTTCACAAACCCAAGGAAGGATCTCGGCCAGGCACCTTCTTTGGAGTTTGCCGATCCACAATCATTTGCTTGCACCTTTGCTTTATCCATCTGAATGGAGGAACCGTCGCCGATCCGATGCCCCAAGAATAAGATCTCTTTCGAGCAAAGTAGCACTTCTCTCTTTTACTTAACAATGAATTTCCTCGAGAACTTTCAAGATTGTTCGGAGGTGTTCGATGTGCTCCTCAAGTGTTCTACATTGACGATTTACGATATCGCCCAAGTAGACAACCACAAACTTATCCAGATACTCCTTGAATAGTTGATTCATAAGAGTACGAATGTGGTTGGAGCATTGGTTAAGCCGAAAGGCATCACCAAGAACTCAAACGCTCCATACCTGGTCACACAGTAGTCTTCGCCTCACCTTCACCTTCAAAGAATCCGCACTGCAATACCACCAGAAGGTCGAGTTTCGAGAAATACATTGCTTTGCCCAGTTGATCGAACAAGTCCGCAATAAGAGGATGGGATATTTGTTCTTCACAAATACCTTGCTCAGTGGCTCGATAATCGACGATATCGGAGACTCCCATCTTGTTTCTTCCGGAAGAGAAGCTGGAGCTCGAATGGTGCTTTGGAACTACGAATGAGACCACCGCTAGCGAGTTCATCTAATCGCTCGAGTTCGCCAACTCGGAGGAGGGGCGGTATGGTGGTCTCGCCGGAGGCTTCACCCTCGGTTCCACTCAATAAGATGATCCACGCCTACGTGGAGGCGGGAATTTTCGGCAACTCGGGTGGCATAACATCTTCGAACTCCTTCGTGACATTTGCCACCACAAGAGGTTCTCTACGGGCCTCCCATCGAGTGCTTCAAGCTTCATCGCAGCCACAAAGGTTAACTCTCCTTTGCAGATGCCTTCTTCAGCATGCAACGTGATTGGCCGGGATCCTGGTTCCTCTTCGAGTGACGAAACCACACAGGGTTGTCACTTCCCATTAGACAAATGGAGTCAGAACGCATCGGCACCAACTTCGCCAGCATGCATGAACTCCATTCCAAGAATCACTGAAGTCATCCAAGGGCACCTTTGCCATCATGTTTGTGTGCCCACTCCATAATCCGATCTTGATGGAGACTCCTTTGCTAACCCAGTAGATTCGCTAGCCTCCGAAAGTTAATCGCCTTCATCCGACTTGGGTTCTTCTAAGATTAACCTAAGCCGCTTTGCTTCACTGGCCGGCGATGAAGTTGTGGGTAGCACTGTGTCCACCATTGCTCGGGTGGTTTGGCCATCGAGTCTAATGTTTACGCACATCAACTCACCGCTCCTCGCTTTTTGTTGCTTTGGCTTCGTGTTCTCCCCACTTGACCCATGAAGGCATTCAAAGAAACGCGACGCACGCCATTCGGGTCCTTGCGACTTTTCATCGTCATTTGCGCCCGATTCGAGCTACTCGAATCGAGGGGTCGCTTGCCCTTGTCGGCTTAGGAGTTTTGATGAAGCAGACAAGGCATTGAGTGCCTTTTTGCGGGCCCCATACACCGTGGTGGTCCTCCACACAAGAAACATTTCCAAGGTTTTGAGGTCCCGCCGTTTGAGTTCGGCCCCTTATGGAAACCCTTCTTCTTTTGGTCACCCCTAGGTTCGCTCAGGAGGGTGCCTTGGTTGGTGATTTCAGTGGATCGCTTCTTCTTCCTCGGGTCCTCTCAAGAAGCAAAGTCGGTAAGCCTTTTCAATGCAATTGCTCGCCCAAATCGGTGACATTCCGTCGATGAAGTTCTGTTGAGCCCATGGCTTCAGGCCATCAAGAAAGCCGAAACAAACTTATCTTTTCGCATATATCTTGAATGTCCAACATTAGAGCAGAAAATTGCTTCACATAGTCCCGAATGAAGTCGTTTGATGGAGTTGCCTCAACTTCCTCCTCGCGATTTAACTCCGTGTTCTCGGCAGAATTGAGTTCTCAACTCCCGCTTCAAGTCGCCCCATGTGTCCACTGACACCGACCTTCCGAATCTCTTCCCAACGGGTTCTCCACCAAAGCTTTGCATCACCGTTCGAGATACATTGTCGCTTATCGAAACTTTGGTGTCCTCAGAGTCCGCCTCGTAGCTCGAAAATCGCTCCATATCAAACAGAAATTCTCAAGCTCCTTCGCAGATCCCTAGCACCCCATAACGGTGTGGGTCGGTGCCCCGAAGCTTTGGTTGGCGCAACGCGGTGTTGCCTCCGCCCGCATTCAACGCCCTCGTGAGCATTGCCACTTTGGGAAGTGAGTTCCGCCACCATTTCTCGCAAGTGTTGCACTGAGTCCTTTCAGTGTCATCCGACACCGGCCGACTAAGGCTTCAACCTTGTCGATCCCGGATTCAGCTTCTTCATGCGAGCTCTCTACGCCAAGAAGCCTATTTTGGCCTTGGTAGAGTTCATCCAAGCTCGCTTCAAGACATCCATGCTGGTTTCCACCGCTATGACCCTTTCTACATGGTCTTTCTTAGGTTGGCGCACAGATTGCGCCTCCGCTGCGTGGCGAAGCAGCCCGCTTCGCTCCTCACGCCACCGCCCGCTCCTCATGAGCGGCTCTCGCAGCGTGAGAGCGAAGTTTTGCACACGCAGCCCTCTGTAGCCGCTTGGGCAACATTCCGCCGCCCATCCCGCCGATTCACCATTTGTTTCGCCATGGCGAGATGCATAAATTCCTTCGCCGTTGCTTTCAAATTGCTTGCCTCGCTTCGATACCACAATGTCACGACTTAGCAAGAATTGCCTAAGTGGTGAGGCACCTCATGCAAGCCACCGACTTATGAAATTTGCCTAAGTCAAGAATCGCTGCGCCACTTCGATCGGACTTAGCTTGGATTGCAAGTCTTGAGGCGCCATGCGACATACGCTGGTCCGCAAAGGGTCACCAATCGCACCTCGTGCAGTCCCGTAGGACCTGTAAAAAGAGAAGTTGATTAGTTGTTGAACGAAGCGGGCGACAAGTCCCGACGCGTCTCTCGCGAAGAGGGAAGCTTTACAAGCAATTGAGCGAGCACTTGGTGTGCAAGAAAGTAAAGAAAGAGAGGAGGAAAACAAGGACTTTAGAGGGGTGAATGAGCGGTGCAAGTCCGCAAACAACTAGTCTGCCGGGCGCGCGAGGCAAGTTTCCGCCAGTGGCGGCGACGCAAACTTGTGAAAATGTTCAACGCCGACAACATACCGAAGCCCCATCCACCATGTGCCACCCGGGTGGTTCCAAGGGTGAGATGGTCGACAAAAATTTCCATGGCTGCCTGCAGAAATCAGCCCGCGCACACTAAAAACGGAGCTGTTTTTGGATTTACGGGCGATGCTGAAGCGATCGTTCTCGCTGCGCTGCAGCTGCTGTTTTCAGTAGTTTTACAAGGAAAAACACACCAAAACATGGCAAAACAGGCTGCCAAGGGTATGTACAAGCATGGGCAAGCGACGAACGGAACGTTGAACGAAGTTGCTGCGGGTGTGCGATGACCGTTCGTGACAACACGGTTATACACTGAACACCAGCATTAGAAACTAGCACTCAACAATGTCAGAGACCAACATAAGTACCAGATAATTCTTAAAGTCATCCACATTCAGGCAAGGTAAAATATCTACAGCCAGAAATTACTGGAACAGCCTCATTTTTCTTTATCTTTTCCTCTCTTTTTGGATAAACATTAATAGAAAAAACTCAAATTACTTTAAGAGTTACCTGAGATATTTTAAGCTTAAAAGTGGCACGGCCACGAAGAAGCATGACCGGCCTATCAGTAGAAGGGTATTCAAGTCCATCACAACTTGTTAGCAATGGTGCTTCGGCATCATCTCGAGTTTTTTCAACAGGAGTTCCGCTGTCAGCATATAAAAGTGAAGCAACTACCTGAAAGCAGGAATAAGCAATCATCATAAACAAGATACATCAAAAGAAAATCATGCAGATGCTGGTTCTAAGAAAAAACCTGCAGGAAGCAAAATTTACCTCCATCTCCCTATGGACTGATCTACCAAAAGCATCTAATAGCACAACTTCCAAAGAGAAGTTCCTGCGGCAAGACGCCTACATTAATCAAACTATTAGTCTCAGAAAAACATGCAATAAGTTTTTGAAAAGGTTGGAACATAAACCATTTCCCATCACTTGTAATGTTAGTTTAGAATCTGAGATAATAACATTTTATTCAAATTTCTTGTTATACTACTATTACGGTCATGCTGGATACAACCACTGTCAGAAACTTCTTGGTTACATGTTATATACTAATAAAGTATTGATTGATTTAAAGAATTTACTAAAAAGATGGGATACTTTAAGATACTTGATGGAAATTTTGAGCTTACTTCTCCGAAGATCATCAGATGAGTTTTTCACTTGCAACACTCTGGCTACAACCTAGGTTCTACGAAAGACTATCTCACGGGATAGGAACTACGATCAGGCAAGATAAAAATATGGAAATTGAGAACATATGTTGTGGATAACAAAGGACAAGCATATTATAAATATACTTCGTATGACATGCATACATGAGCAAGAATGAGCATGCTGATATTCGTTTTGTGTATACTTGGCATGTTAATGGAGATTACTGGATAACTGAAGATCATAGTTCAAGTTTCAAGTTTCTTTTTCTTTTTTTTTTCTGAATCACAAGGAATTCAGTAGTTAATGACTCCCAATGGTGGGAGATAGTAGTCTTAGACACTCTTAATGCTACGATAAAATAATCTTCCTCTTCATGCATTCAAAATCAAACAGCTAAGTGACATTGCCAATCCACAACATATGGAGTTCAAGCTTTAAACTTCCAAGAACTGTACACTAAATGATTCGTTGCTAAAATATAATGATTTCTTAATCCAAACTACTATTCCCATTGTGAGACGTCCATTGCAACTAAATAATATGTATCAATGTTAAATAGTAACACAACGTTTAGTTCCACATCAACAGTGGACTATGATTTAGGTTGACTTATAAGGACCTAATAGGTGTACTACTGTTAACTTTAGCCTAGGCATGTTGGACCAATAGTTTAGGCTCAACGAAGTTAACACGTTAGTTATCTCATCAAGTTGGATCGTAATAATATAGTAACACCTCCAATTTAGTCCATCCCACATCAAAAAGAGGCTGAGTAAGATTAACTTAGAAGGGTACGATGGGTGACGGATGATAAGATGTCAGTTATCCTATCAGGTTAGGCCGTGACAAGTGATTTACATATTTCTCTCAAAAATACATTTTTTGTCATACTTTTTCATGATTTATTTCATAATTAATTGAACTTTTCATTACTTATCACTTCAAATTCACATACATCAAGCAATATAATATTTATTGCAGCTTTGCTCATAAGATGAGAGCTCTGACCTTGCCACCAACAATGCTCCAGACACCATCACCTCCTTCTTCAACACCATCCAAAATGCATGAATTATCAAGAGACAACTTTGCTGGAGGATTCTGTTGTCAGGTTAACATACTTCCTTGGTTATATATGCTAGGTGATTATAAGAGGTAGCTGAATTTAGGCATCTTAAAAGCAAGTAAGCACCTTAACAAACTGATCTGATATTGATGCAGATATAGGCAAAACCTGAACATGATAAATGTAACCACCAAGGTTCCCATCATTTCCAACTAGCATAATCTTCTTCATATCATCTTGGCAGTGCTCACTGGACAAGACAAACAAAGACTTCTCCCCAACCAGTTTTCCATCAACATGAAGACGCATATAATTTTCAGCTACCTGAAAATCAGCAAGTCCAGAAAATTTTCATTAAATTATGCAGAATCATCAAACAGTCTCACATCAAACAAGAGATGATAATTCAAAAAGAAAGTTCAATGTGCATTATTCTCAAAACAATAACAACAAGCTGTGCAATTTATTTATATGAAAAGTAATTTTTGAACAATAACACAAAACAAATCAAGCAAAGAAAACAAACTCACAAGCTTGAACCACCAGATGTGCTGCTGTGGACAATTGCCCTAGTCCATCTCCAGCAATCAAATTAAAGATTATAATCAAAGAAGTATGAAGATTAAGTCTACTTATTTTGAAATAACAAAATTTTGACTTTTCATATGGCATGTTAAATATAAGAAGTTGATGTAGCCCTTTATGCCCATGGTTCCAAAGATTCAATCAACACCTAAAGGATGAAAGCTAAGCGATGATCCTTAAAAAACATTATATTAAAGAAGATTATAGGAATGTAAAACATTATGTATATATATATATATATATATATATATATATATATATATATATATATATATACATATATATATATATATACATACTATATATATATATATATATATATATATATATATATATCGAATATATATATAGAAGATAAGACATATTCATGAATGATTTCTTCAAATTAAGAGCAATTACTCATCCAAAATTGCAATGGATACGTTGCATTTAATAAGGGGAAATGGATAGAGGAAGAAAGAAACAAACGGAAAAAAGGTTACTTGAAATTTAGAACATCAACCCATCAACCAGAAGCCTGACTCTTCTTACTGCAAATTGATATAACTTGCAGAACTACATCGCCTCCTTGGCAAAATGTGAAAGTGAAACATTGGCAAATAAGAAATAACAACAAACATAATCAAGTGAATCTTTACACAGACATTACATTCCAATGACATAACTTGGTCAATAAAAACTAATTGTACTGAATCACAGTTGATGAATTCCCAGCCCCGATGTCACAGACTCAAATCCATGAGTGGCAAACGGAACTATAATTCTAATCAAACAAGAAATTAGATAAAAGTCATTCTTACGTATTAAGTATAAGATTAATCATCCGTATGGTCGATTCACAAGAGAGTACCTCTATGTGACCCAGGTACCTGATGTAAGCAAGATTGTAGCCAAATTTGGGTTCCTTGTTTGAGCCAAAACTTCTCGTTCCATCAAGGGAACAAGAAGCAAATTGGGAAGTCTCATTCATGCTTCATGTGAATTGTTATTTAACAGTTTTCTTCTCCCACAATTGACATGGGATCAATTCGTCCAGATCTTGGAGAGTGTAACTTGCATATGTATCTGCTGCTGCCACTTCCTTTCAGGGGGAAGGATGCAGAGGGGACAAGAGACATCAGAAGAGAGGAAAATTGATGCCTGAGGAAGAATTAGCTTCTCTTTCTTAACATCAAGATCCTTTTGGTGATCTTCCATTTTTTTTCCCCAGTTCTGCAAGTTCCATCAAGGAAGGACACAAAGAGCCTTTCTGGCAGCTAGCTGGCACCGGTCATGCAGTCACGAATGAAATCATTGAACCAAATAATGATATAATACTTTGGACAACTGCAGCCCATGTCCTGCTAGTTCTGTTGCAAATTATGAATAAGATCAATAGTAAAAATGTAGTATGCTTCTCAGATGCTGACATTCATACAGCTGACCATATGCCTCATTTATCATTGAGGTACAAAATTTATAATCTAGATGTGATATGACAACCACATGCTGGAACCTTTAATGTTATTTGGTGGAGGTAAATGTTAAAATAAGCTGATTTTGCTTCAACAAGTTTAAAATTTATCTAGATCAACTGCCATGTTCTACGGTCCTTCTCAGATATGATATGTCATCTATATTATGAAACATAGGAATAAAAATGGCAAATAAGAAAATAGTCTCAAAATGATTCAGAACAGTAGATGACAAATGTAGGAAATTGCAAAAAGATTCACTTTTTGTAGCTTTGAAAACACATCAATCTTATAAACAATTCTAAAAAACCACATACCTGGCATCCAATATGAAACCATTTCTCCAATGGGCAGTCCATTTCAGCAGCTGTGTGAAACATGTCAGTCCAGGGAAATGGATTCTCAGAAGATGGAGCTTCTTTGTGTATTAATACCAAAGGAAGTAGAATCAGTTTATTTTCCTCATTTAGAACAAGAAAGGGAACTTCATCTTCACTTTCTGAAGTCTTCTGTATCATTAAGGGAGAGAAATTTACAACTCTGGCCAACTAAACACTAAAATAGAGGATTTCAAGAGCCAAAGATATTCCTGAAGACATAACATTCACTCTAGCCACTGTTACAAAGTTTAGATGGCAGATACCCTCAAACTTCATGCTCAAGTCTTATTAATTATGTAGATGCAAAAAAAGGTGCCAAGAACATTACATAATAAAAAAAGAGTTATTCTGTTGCTGCTCCATCTGAATTCCCAGAAAAAGGGTGAAGCAACAGCAACACACAAAGAAGAAAATACACGCTGAGAAAACTTCCAGTGTATAAATTATTGTTTGCCTCAAGTGACATCAAACTAATACATCGTTTTAAACCAAATACTGATTTGAGAAAGAATCAAATTCAGACACTTGCATCCATTGAGAAGTGTGAAAAAGAGAAGCAGAACGTTTTGCAAGCCAAAACCAAGAAACAACAGATCAAACACCAGTTTTGCAAGGTAACAGTAGTGAATTCTTCCAAACTTGACAACCAAGACTAAGAAATCTTTATCATGTGGGAGTAACAATTAACTATCTACTCTAGGAATTAATTAATATTCAAGGGCAAGAGCAGTCAGACTCGGGTACCCAAAGAAACACATTCCCTGCCATCTATCCCCAAGCAATCAAACTTGGCGGAAAAGGTTAAATGAACAAGCGAACAAATTCATTCCATTTATCAGCATCCACTTCAAACATAAACCACAGAGAGTAAGGAAAAGGAATTGAGGGTTCCCCCCTTTATCACACACAGCAAAGAAACGACCCTCGCAAGTCAACCAACAAGCTGAAGCTCTCGCACGACGACTCCAACACAAGCAGCGACGCAAAACAAACTAAAAGTACCCGCACCAACACTCACGGAATTCGAACAAGAAATCGCGGAGAAGAAGGGGAAAAACAGCAAGAAGAAGCAATACAGAGACTTCCTTTTTCAGGATCAAGAGATGCGGCAGGAAGAACCGGATACCTGCTTAAGAATGATGGAAGAAGGACGAGCGGAGCCGGAAAGATAAATCCAGAAGCAAAGGGAGAAGCCAAAGCCGCCGCCTTGTTCGCCTTCGCCTTCGCCTTCGCCATCTCCTCCTTCCTCCTCTCCCGCTCCACCTCGATCGAGGCTTATCCTGAGATCTTCGAGCTTCGCGTACTGCTCCTCGCGGCATTGCTCGCCGTCGGCCATGGCCGGTCGAGAGGTGAGGAGAAGGGTTGGGGTTTGGTGGTGGGAGAGGACGCCTCCTTTATGTTTTCGGCTTCGAATTTGGTGGCGTTGGGGTTGTTTTGCAGCGAGGGGTTCGTTAACGGTCTCCGTTGTCGACCCCCGACTTGACCTCGACTCAACCTGTCCGAGAACGAACCGCTTTCCCTCGCGTAATCTCGGTTGATATCTACACCGTCCAAAGAAGGGGCAGAGCAGCCTCGTCCTGATCCGACGGTGGACTTTTCTGCTCATGGGAGTGTTGGTCAAAGGGAGTAATGGCTTCTGGATTTTGGTGATGCTCGTGACCTCATTCGGCCGACGGCTCTCGAACACGAGCCATGTGCGGCGTCCGAGCGAGTGGTCATGGCACCATCTATGCTGAACGCCAAACCAGGCTGAGTCAGATCCAGTTTCGCCTGTTGGACTCGGCCACTTCAGCCAACACCGTATCAGATTTTAGACACCAGTAAAGGAAAGACTACTGTTGTCTACTACATAATAATTGGCACCAAACAACACTGCAATGCAACTGTCATGGAGATGATGACCATAGTGACAACTAGCAATCGAATAAATAATTTGATGTTTCACTAAAGAAGCTGGAAGCTGAAGGCCTAGAGGACATCATCCTACATTGGAACTGCCAGCCTACAGTGTATCGTAACACGAAGAAATATAACAAGCATGAAAAGTAACTGACGTCCAAATTCACGGCCCTTTTGTATGTCTCGATCCAAGACCCAAGTAAATAATCTCACAGTAAGAGAATACAGCAACTGGGCCAATGTTCCTCGTGATCATCCAACTCCGATGACAAAAAAGAAAAAAAAAGTTGCAAGATCATCACTCGAGGCATTCTAACGATCATCATGAGAATCTGGGTTTTCTTTCAAGATTACAAAACCTTCCAGCACCGATGACAGCGGAATGTATCTGCACAATAATAAAAAAGATGAAGAAATCCAAGTTAGTCCATGACGGTTAGTTAAGTGGCAAGTGGAGGGAACGATATTGAGGATCGTCAAATCAGATCATACTTATCGGTTGCCAGTTCAGCTCTGTCTCCTGCAGCAAGCAAGACAGGAGTAGAATGTGTCTGAAATCCTGTAATGGTCTTTGGCCGACCTGCCTGGCCAACCACATCAACAGCCTGACCAACCCGCACAGGAACCGAAATAGGTTTTAGATTTTCGTCCACCGTCATGAGCATCCTTGGCTGCAAGAATTAAAACAGGCACCGTCGAAACACTGACCAACCTTGTGATAATTCCGAGTACAAGAATTTAAGATTGACAAGTCACACCTGCATCGCTAAGACTAGAATGTAGAGCATGTAATGATACTTTCCGAGGACGGTAGATTTCATGTCCAAGCATGCATGCAGAACAGTAATAAGTCCAGCGAGCGCAGTGCTGCAAAGGAAGTTGTGAGGACAGTATGGCCACGCTAAGTATGGATGACAGGAAAAGAAAAGGTTATGGATGACAGGCTGCAAATGAACTTACGGGGACAATAAAAACCGATCAGAGTGGTACGGGGAAAGTGTTAGTAAACCCTTCCCCAAATGCACAAGACCTTGAGCAATCCTCACCTGCAAAGATAAATTTCAACCTCAATGTGATCCGAGGAAGTTGCTGAAATCAGACAAACACAAGTCTACAATAGCCTACACAGAAGAGGTGGCCAGCTTCTTTATAGTAATAACTTGAAAGGTTGCGGAGCATGCCAGCTATCCGAGCATTATTTGTGCCTGCACCTATCAATCCCAGTGAGATAATTGCTGCCTGCAGATCAAAAGTCACATATCAGATACCTAGTTAAAATTGATCCTCCCACATTTTTTTTTCCTTTTTGGGGTGGAGAGAGAGAGAGAGAGATTTAAGGTGGGCAATACCATTGATACATCACCATCAGTATCATGGCTCAGTCTGCTAAGTGTATCCATGACATTGACCTGATCAAAGATGAGGAAACCAACACTTTGAGTTCAAGAAAACAGCTGGATTAGATTTTTTTCTTTAAGCTGTAGATTTTTCCTGCTACATATATACACAGGTCAACAACCAATATGGCACCATCTTCAGCAACTTATTTACTTTTTGAGCATAATTAGCATTACATTTACATTTACAGATTTTTGACTGCTCTAGGGAATTTCATTCTCCTGATTGAAACTTGGAACTAGCAAGGTTGTGAGATTTTACCTATAAGTTGCTCCCTTGCGCATTTAATTAACAAATAAAATACTGTATGTAAATGTCAAGCACGGTAATCCTAGATAAAAGGGATAAGTGTACCTTTGGATTAGAAATACAAAGGATACCAAGAGCCAGGGGGACTGCCCGTCTAATGTTCTGCTCGCCATACTGCAAAAGGTGCTCCAATGATCGAATCGCCATATCAAGGCCCAATTCCTCAGCCATTGCAATAAGTGCAATCCCAAGGACAGCAGGTCCCTGATAGTTCTCACCCTTCTCAAGATGCTGAGCGCAGTACCCCAGAAGCTTCTGGATCTGCAGAACAAAAGTGTTTTAATCATTTCACACCTAAATTAGAAGGGACAATGCACAGTTACAAATAGATACCTTGAGAACATTCCCGGTTCCAGCATATGCCAAAGACAGTAGAGTGACATCAGAATATTTCCTGATTTTGTCATTAAATGTTTTTGAAACCTCTGCAGTAGCCTCAACATTATCCTGTTACACCAAAATTCCAGGAGTACATAAGAAAAACTAAACTCCTACACAAATGATATAATATCAATTCAACAATATCTGAATTCTACAAGAATAGGGAAAAGCATATATCTGATGGCCTAACATTTTAACATGAAATCAATATCCAAATTCTGCAAGAACAAAATTCATCTGCTGGGCAAACTTGTTTATTCTAATTCGAAGCCACTGGAGAAGTTCTAAGCCAATCTTCTAAAAGATAGCACCTAAAGGATCAAGCCTTTAATACTTATACCCAGGATCTGAACCACTGCCAATAATTGCAGTATCAAATTTCTGGCAAAGCAACTCTTCAGCAAGAAATAGCAAACAAAAACACAACCTACAAATTCACGGATTGTCATGCCTGTCAAAGACCAAACGGTGGACTGTCAGTAGGCACAGAGGCATCCAAAAAACACATCAATACAACCCCATACTAGAAGGGCATCCTTGATGCTATCCAAACAAGTACATCTATATCTACAATGACAACATGGATAAGTAAATTTCTTGAGAAAAGCGAAAGGAAGTCAAGTCCATCAATCAAGATGCCCCTCACCTGAACCAATCAGAGACATCCATCCTACATACTACTTACAGTAGAATAATGAAGTTATATAATACAATTATCCACTGAAACACCATAGAGAAGATTTATTATCAAAAACAGAAAAATAATAAAAAGCCTGGAAACCAATTTTGATTCTTTTTTTTTTCAAATTACCTGCTTTCCAAGATACAGAAGTCCAAGAGCTACAGGAAGCAGGCGAGTGAGAGGTTCCCCTAGTTCAGTGTCAGAACGTTCCATCAATGCAAAAATGATGGACTGAGCAATCTCTTCATTACAAGAACCAACATATCCGAGCCCCAGGGTGATAGCAGAAAATACAAGAACTTCAAGAGGGGTTTTTTGATCTCCCAGGATACCTGGTAGGTGCTTTCTAAGCTGGCACAAAATTATTATGTCAGAATGTAATTAATAACATGGTTAGCAGTTAAAAGCAGACAAATAGTTCCTGGATCTCCACCTCGTCCTTTTGAGATCCAGCATATGCAATTCCAAGGCCCAGTATGGCACCAATGCGGATGATGGTGTCATCTTTGTTAATATAGTCAATTAGAAGTGCTAATGCCTGCAAGAAGAATCATACTACATAATCTCATATCTACATAGTAATAGGTCTAATGAATTCAAGAAGATATGAAAGCTAGCAGAGGATGTCACTGGCATATCTTATTAATCTTAAATGAGATACAACTTACAGGGTCACAGTCATTCTTCACACCACAGTTAACAATACCAACACCTAACAGAGCACCAGCAACCACATGGTTATCATTACTATGCAAATATTTATCAATTTGAGAAAGTCCAGAGTCAACATCCCACAATAGAATCATCCCCTACAATGAACAAGAACATAATCATATTCCAATACATCACTATTTATTTATATCAAATAAAACATTTGGGAATAACAATACCAAGCTTGCTGCTGCACTGGCCTTTCCATGTTCCTTGTTCTTGAATAGCCAATTACTTGAAGATCCACTGGAAGATTCTGATGGGACGGTCATCAATTTATCCTGAGAATAAGAAGAAATATCCATGTATAAAAAACTTATAGAAGATTTTACAACAAGAAATTTCTTAAAAGATTCTTTCATTTACCTGTCCAAATCCAGCATTTACAAATGCATTAACAAAGGTAGCTGCCAAGTTCTGTCTTGCTGAATCGAGACTAGAACTTGCACTTGCCCGGCCATCAATCAAGTGTACCTAAGTAATAAAACAATGTGTAAACCAGTGAACCAAAAAACATCAAACAAATACATGTGAATATTTCTATTTATAAACAAAAATTTACAAGAAAAACAATGATTTTGTACTGAAGGACAATTAAATGTCATGGAAAGAACTTTCTATAGATATTAGAGAGCACTTCCTAACAAAAACAAGAATCATTTCTTCAGTAACAAAATTCCTTTATCATTAGAAAAACATCGACATAATGAGATAATCAAAACAGATGCCAATCTAATTAGGGGAAACAACGAAAAAAAATCTAACTAACTTGGATTAATACCTAACATTATCTGAGAAGAAATAAGGCATACTGCAGTTTAGATAATTGTAAAAGAACCAACACCTTATAGATGTCTTCTGGAGATTTCGGTTCCATAACCTCAATGTCCCGAGCAAGCGCAAGATATCCCTCGCTTAGTTTAACATTGTTGACTATTTCTTGCAAGGCCTCCCTATCATCATCATCAGGAGCTATATCTTCATCAAGCTCCAGAACTAGACCCTGAAGTGAAGAGAGCTGATCAGTAAACAAGGTGATATCTGACCAAATATTGCACACATATGGCAAAAAACCATAATTTTTTTTCAAAATTCATCAAGCAAACAAGAAATTGGCCTACAATCTTGGACACAGTGAATTCACAATCACATCTAAGATAATGCATGAATTACAGCATACAACTCTGGTGAGTCAAATTAAACCAGTGAAAACTATATCATCATCCTCAATATGGTGCAGACAGCTTACATGACGAGCTATAATATAAGAAAATTGCTTCTTCAGTAGAAGATCTTCAGTGGATGTGTAGATCTGCTTGACATACTGCACAAAGAAAATTTTACAAGTTAAAATTAACAACAGCTTGACTAATGTGAAGAAATACATTTATGATAACATGAATGTAAACATACTAGGGGGTTATCGAGGAAGAGCGCAATCCGCAGAGCACTTGCATAATCTTCAAACTTGGTATAAATTGTAAAGGCTATGTCCAAAGCTAATAAATCATCTGGGCTTGGGAGATAGCTGCAAGATTTACATGGTTTAAAAATAAAATTACATTTTATAACTTAATGATCATATGACTAGAGTACAGCACTACAGCTGTCTTCATATAAAGCATAATCGCAATTTGACTAGAATCATTTATCATATAATATCCATAAATCCATCACAGGAAGAAAATGAGAATCAAAATAAACCTCCAAAGCAATGTAAAATAATTTTAGTTTAAATTATAAGCACAACTACGTCTAATCTTCACCAATGAAGGTTGCATGCTGTTATTTGCAAAATAAACAGCACAGAAAACATTAGACAAAAAATCTTAATGAATGAATACATCCTACCTCTTGACATAAAAAAGCACGTCATAGCCCAAAAGTTTCTACTAAAGGATTTTCACCACCACAATTGCTGGTAAAAGATAACATCTAATCATCACCATTCATTATTAAATTTTAAAGAGAATTACACTGGAATGCTAAAGAACATGTTCTAGAGGATATCTAATTTCCATAGTCACTGTCAGTCTGATTGATAACTTAACTCCCTGCCAAACATAAACTGCAACATGACGCACATGTTTAATAAAAAAAAATCCGACAAGTTTCAAGAACAATGGGTTGCTTAATTAAAGCCACACTTTGGCTGCTTAACAAAATTAGCCAACCATTAGCAAGCCACCCATATCATCCCAAGTCAATGTGTGGCAACATACCAAGTTACCAATGGTATATAGAACAATCGTCTCATAGCATGTCAACAAACAACAAAAAGACTGACTAGTTTTGTATTTGCAAGTGAACTATATCAAGATATGTGCATGGTGCATTTGTAACAAAATTGGAAATCATTTTACCTAGAAGAACTGGTAAGATACAAACACGCTCTTTTATAATTTGTAGCATCCACGTGCTCAACTAGCAAATCAAGATCTTCAACCTGAAGGGTGAAAGTTATATAAATATACAACTAGGTGGGAAAAATGAAAGAGTTGTGAGCATACCTCCATTAGAAGATCTACAGCTTCCGGCTCAGCATTATGCTGCACCAGTAGTTAAAAATAAATAATCATCATCTTTTCAAAAACTAGATAAAACAACTCAACAAACAGAAGAACGTACAAGATTAGCACCATTTACCACAATTACTACTAAAAATGAACAGTATAAACTCAAGGTTCAGATATTCGATAGCAAATACCTTCATGTGAAAGGCAACAATTTGTTGCACCAGTTCCATCAAAGTGTCTAAAGGCATGTCATCATACTGTGTAAGAAGAGAGAAGTAATTAGCCACTTACTAGCTAGAACAAGCTGACTGAAAAGAGGCTACAACAGTGGGAATATGCCAGTAAATGAGTTCGCGAGATAACAAATATCACCTAAGCAAACTAAAACTAAGCCCAAACTAGCACTAGCTAGGCAATCAAGAGTAGCTGAGTTTCCAGGATAAGCATTTATAATGCTTGGCATTTCAACCACATGTTCAAAAACAACTAAAGTAAATTGCAAGCAAAAAGAAGTACAGATCATTAAAACACTCAAAACAGCAACTTTGTCAGATTACAAAATATAGAAGATGTTTTCAGATAACAGTCTGAAACACTTGTTTTTGTAGATTAGTGCAACTTAGAAAAAGAGTTAACATTATACTCAAAACATATGCACAAGAGATTACCAATGGCAAAAGTTTTCCGTCGGTTAAGACTATTTGTTGTACTGAATTAACAATGAATATCATGCTCCTCATGGAGTTAATGCAAGATAACTAAAGTGGATGAGAAATCAAGAAAGTAAAATGATCATCAGATGCAACCTCTATTCTAAACCTAAATGATGGAAAAGATATTCATACATGAAGAGTTAACTTTGCCGAGATACAGATTACAAGAAATATGAGGAAATATTCCATTTATGAACAATTAGGAGTAGTTATGATAGAGGGAAAAAGTAAAATTAATTGTTTATGGTGATATATCATCTCCAAGAACAACTGAGGTATGGAATGTCATTTCAGACTTGTAGAAAAAAAGGGCAAAACCTAAAATGATTTAATAAAAATTAATATGAAAAGATTTGCTGTTGTATGAGGCAAAAAAAATGAGTTCTTAAAAGATAGTTGCCATTTGCATGGATGTGCCAATGGTCTTCTAAAAATAAGCTTAAACAAAATCTTAATCAGAAACAAATCTATGAATCAAACTATTATAGCATAGATGCAACCAAAAACATGATAAATATCATCAACCTATTGACTCATAAAACATCACAAAATATCCAAGTTGTCAGATAAGTAGTTGAGCAAGTGAGGCTGACCTGCCGCTTCGCAAATTCCTGTGAGATTTCGCCAGCCAAATTTCTGCCAAATAAAACAGGAGTTTGAGATGGACATAAATAACTTACTAGCATCAAAAGATAAAATCACACATACACCAATATCTCACTGAAAATTTAAAACATCATGATAACAAACCATCATTCTTAACCCATGACAAGATGATCTGAAGATTCAAAAAAATTAATGTTCTCCTGAAAAGTGTTACCTTTACAAACATAAGTTTGTTATATTGACTATATTTATCAAAACTACCTATCAAATTTTAAAGCAAGGATTTTAATTTTGAATGAGGTACGGGCGGTACATACCAGTCCGCCAGTAGACCAATACATGGACCGCTCACCACTGGGCGATATCAACCTGGCTACGGCGAGGAAAGAAGCATCAAGGGAGAAGAGGGAGAAAGCACTCGAAGAAGAGGGAGAATCGAGAGATACTCAACGCTGCCCTCCCTCGACGATCCCGATCCAAAAGGTAACAGAGAGATGGCGGCTCAACTTCTTCTTCGCCGAAGGCCGAAGACATCTACGGCCTTCAATGTCTTCGCCGAATGCCACAGATGAGGAGAAGACCGCTCCTCATTTGATGCGACAAGAAGAAGAAAAGGAGACGACATCACCAAAGCAACGTACGTCTCCGTTTTTATTTTTATATCATTTTTATAACATTTTTATATATTTATATATTGATTTTTTTAAAATATTTTTATTATATTTTATATATATAGCGGTATGCCATCCATATGCCCGTACCGTACGGTTTCGAGCAAAGCTCGAAACGCCAATACGATATGAAATTATGAACCTTGTTTTAAAGTACAAGTCAGATTTTAAAAGTTAAAAAACAGAATATAGGTTCAGAGCATTCTAATATGTCAAAGTTAAGTTCCTTACCTTACATATTCATGTCCCCACGAACCAATATCACCTTCAGACCCTAGCAATCGGTACTTCAGACTCTCCTACAGAGGACAAATCGGAAATTGTCATACTTAAGCAATACATTACCACAGCTACAAAATGCTAGTGCATCATCAATGTCACCAGAGGACCACAGAATTTTGTGCTGTCAAATTATATAAAACAAAGAGACATCGCCAAAACAAGAAGAAGGCAAAATTTTAAGATGGCAAAAATAAATGAAAACACATCCAACACTCTGGCTGTAAATAGGGCTCTTATGCCTCTTGATCTATCCACCAATCTGTCTAGCATCATTCTCTTGTTGAATAACAAGACTTCACAAAGAACATAAATGATATGTAACTCACAAACATGTATGATAACAAAAATGAAACCACTATAGGACTTGCAACAGCAATTATTTGTAGCAAGTTTCCGAGACAAAAACCAGTCAAGGAATCTATGTAGATATCTTGTAATGTCAACTTCTGGGAGAAGAAAATACATAATTATAAGATGAATTTTACATACCCTCTCTCCTTCAGCAGACATTGTCAATGCCAACACGGAAAGTATGTCCGCCAAGTATTTCTGTGGTTCAAAGAGAATATGGCAAATGCTGTCATGTTTTGAAAAAAATATGAAATAGAAAAACAGACACATAAAAGAGAAAAAAGAAGGGGAAGTGACGCTATCCTTGGTTAAACTAAGAACCATCAAGGGACTTTTTATTTGCTTCAACTAATCATCGATCTCTTAATATATCCCTGTATAAGTAATCCTAATCAACTCATTCAAGGCATTGTTAGATCTCCTTCAAACAAGTTCTGACCATCTTACCTTAATTTCTCTTATTTCATCCTCTAAAGGACTACACAAAATAAGAATTGAGAACAATTCTTATTCTATATTTTCTAACAATCTTGTCATCAATCTCAAAAAAACATTTAAGTTAAGAGCATTTACGTCTTGGATAATTCCATAGCTTCCCAACATTCAAGTCCAAAAGGCAAGACCAGCCTTATAGTTATCTCGTAAGATTTTTCTTTTAATCTAAGACAACACAGCAATCATATATAGAGCTTAACCCAGCTTTCCACACCAACCACCCTGCTTTTACTTTATATTTCTTCATCAATCTCTCCCACCATTTGAATAATCCAAGATTTTCTAAATTTTTTACTTATAATCCAAGTATCTAAAACTTTAACTTACAAAACTTGTTGATTGTCAATCTTAATTACACCCTTAATCCATATATTTTTGGTCTTGGTATATTTAGTTTAAAACCTCTAGTGTCTAATATTTGTATACATAGAGCAAGCTTATGCATAATTTCCAAAGACAAAAATTTATGAGGACTTTGTTCACAACTCACGTGGCAAAAGAAAATCATAATGATAACTACTGGGCACACATCTGATGCGTATGCTCAACATCTAAAAGCATATCCATCCTCTAGTCATAGTCCAAGTCAACAGAAGATCTAGACTACTCCAAAACATATTAGAAAAGATAAATCCAATCTCCTAACAGTAATAGGATTAAATTAAGCTATATAAATAGCAATCTTTACCTTCAAATCAGACTCTGGCATTGTTTCAAAAAATGCTTTTAGACTCCCATAATGCGGCCGGAGAAATTTTAGAGGCTTAGGAACAGATGTCATGGAGCTTGTTGCCGTTCGAATCTCCTGCCTATAGAAAAAAGCAAAGCAAACTGTAAACACCGAGAATTGAATTGCCATGCAAATCAACTTCGCGAACATCGTAAAGATCCGCTAGAAACCCTAATTCTGAGAAGACATTCGTGGACAGAGAATGGAAGTGCAAGACGAGGAAGGCAAAGAACCTCATGCTCTCCAAGGCGAGCTTTTGGACTCCCTGGTCGGCATCCTGAACCCGCTCCACGTAGAGTTCGAGCTGCTGCTTTAGTGCCAAATCCTCGTCCGACTGGTAGCGGAACACGAGATCAAGCGGTCGGAACAGTAATAAATCGACGGAAAGAAAGGGCACAGATGGGAAAAATGAGATGGGGAGTCACCAGATCTTCTTCTTTCTTCTCGTCCTTCTTCTTGGTAACTTTGGAGGCGGGCTTGGAACCGTCCGGGCCGGTGGAGGAAGCGCCGGGCTTTTGATCGGCAGACATGACAGTGGAGAATTAGGGGCGATCGAAACCCTAAGCAAAGATGAGAAGCCGCTTGGGGAAGAAGAAAAGGGTTATGCTCGGCCGACCGCGAATCGAGAATATAAAGGGGTAGCGGGCTCCAATAACTGTGGCGATTGTACCACTCCGGCCCAATTTGGGCCCAATTAGCTGACCCGGAAATGAGAGTATAAGGGGCTAACGGGTTTCAACTGCTCCGTCGGTGTACCATTCCAACCCAATAAAGGCCGACACTTTTTTTTTTTTTAAGAAAAAGAATCAATTTATTGGATGCTAACGGAGGACAAAAAAAATAATGTTTATGGCACCGTCGGTTGATGGCAGATCGAGATGGGGGAGAGTTTTAGATTCATTTACAAGGGTGATGTATTATTTATTAATTTAAATTTAAATATTTTATTATAGTAGCTCGGTCTCAATAAGCTAATCTAATGGGTCAATTATCTTATCGGGCTATAACAATTTACATACTTAATATTAAAAGCCAAATGCAATATATGGTAACATAATCACTTGTAGAAATTAAAATTTTATATGAGAAGTCCATGAATGTCGTTTTTTCAAGTGATTACAAAAATAAAAATTAAAAAAATCAAATATTATATTAAAACTTAAAAAAATTTAAAAATTAAACTTAATGACCAACCCTTAACTCGAACATTATCTTTCAACGTGACCTCCCATTCTCCCCCTAAAATTCATCCCTCGAATTCTTCATAATAATAGATCCACCATCCATTTTCCTCCTAAAAATTCTTCGTAACAATAAAGTTAACTACGATTGCTAACATCCACTTATCCAATTAGTTTATGCTAAACCCTATATATATATATATATATATATATATATATATATATATATATATGAATTAGTTTATATTGAGTTCTGAGTCAACTTACCCCACCTCAATCATAACATTTTTAATAAATTTATTTAAAAACATTATAAATCTTATATATAGATTGGATCAATTCATACTTATGAACCGATCCATAGGACGCTGGACCCCACAAAAAAAAAAAACCAAATGGAGGGTTTTTCCTTAAATCATATACATGCAATCTGACACGACAACTAGGTTACCCAAGAAGTGGACATACATATACCTGTTCTCCATACATTATGCTCGTAATCTAGGTTACCCAAGATGAAAAAGACAGCACCTGCAAATGTTATGCCGATCATTAACTTGTAATTGCAAACGTTTTCAGAAAATATATATTCATATGCAAGTAATCTTTCATCGAACAAAGTTAGAATCTCATGCAAACATAAATTTTGAGGCGTACCACATACGATAACAAATTGCAAAGGAACGAAACGGTTCAGCCTCTAAGTCATGGGTATCAATCAAGAATACATTGCAAATGAAAATACAGGATCATAACCACGAAAAGATGGCTTACTTAGATCACCATGCAGACCTAAGAAGACCAAACATGATAAATTTACTAGATATCTACTCGACAACTGCTAGCAGATCACTGGCTTTGCAAAAACAGTGCTTTGCGTCCGTCCCCAAGGCCACCTGCACAAACATTTAAGGAGGAATTACAAGAAGTTTATTATCTGTATGATAAATTGAAAAAAAAAAAAAAAGGTACCAGCCCAAGTATATAAATACCAAAAATTAAAGGAGCTATTTAACAAAGAAAACACGCTTTTGTCCACTGATCTAAAGAAATCTTCAATCACCGGAAATGTATCATGCAAACTATCAAATGATATGTGTGTCCAGTGATTACTATTTTTTCAGTTAAGGTCAGATGAAAAAAAGTTCTCCATAGATGGAGATTGATAGCGGATAAGATTTCCTCAAACTGTATGAGGAAATTCCGATAGTTTGTTGAGGGAAATCATCTCTCCTATCCTGAATAAATACAACTCATATTGCACTAATTAAAATAAGCTTTCACGATTATATTTTTATTCTATCATAGTATCAGACCATCTTGTCTAGAGCAAGCTCGCTCCTCACCGACTCTTCCCCTCCGCCCCCTGCTTCCTCTGCTTCCACGAGCGGAAGCTTTCTCTCCGCTGTTCCGGCCAACGGACACCCCCTCTACCGCTACCTCTTGGCCGCGACCTCTCCATCAACACTGCCACGCTAATCCCTTTTAAGTTATCAAAAGGCGGCAACTATGCATCTTGGCGAGCTCAGTTTTCTAACCTCTTATTTGGATATGACTTACTAGGCTACGTCGACGGCTCTCTCAGTTGTCCACCAACAATGATGAACGTCCCCGACAAACCCAGTCTAGTACTAAATCCAGCTCATAAACTATGATTACGTCAAGACCGTCTCATCCTCTAAGCTATTCAAGCATTCGTTGCTGGATCCGTCGCGCCATTAATATCTTCGTGTGCAACTGCTACAGAAGCATGGTGCAAGTTGCAAACAATCTTGGCAAATCGTTCGTATACTCGTAAGCTCAGCCTTCTCTCCAGTCTAATGAAAACAAAACAAAAGGGAAGTACCATTGCTGATTATCTACAAAATATCAAAGTTATCATCGATGACTTGGCTTTGATAAGTCATTCCCTCTGTGACGAAGAAGTGATAATCCATACCCTCAATGGCCTAGGAGATGAGTACAAGGAATTGGCGGCCGCAATTCGAGCACGCGACTCACCAATGTCATTCGAAGAACTTTATGACAAGTTGACTGACTACGAGACGTACTTGAAGGGCGAGAACAAGTTGGCCGGACCAACCATCACAGCTCAAGTTAGTCAAAAGTCCAAGAGGCAAAGCAACCAGTACAAGAAGAATATCAACAAAAGTTTGGCCAAGATGACTCTTGACCCTATGGGTCCCCAACAAATCCCCTTTCCTCTGCCTCATCAATATCTCTATCAATGTGGCAACTCTACTAACCATCAACCTTGGCGTCCTGACCGCACAGCCCAACAAAGAGTTGTCTGCCAACTATGTGATAAAGTCGGACACTCCGTAAAAGTTTGTCGGTCTCGATCCAAACTCTCAACTTCATCACGGTGGCCTCAAACGAATCTCATGACTACATCGGCTACAAATCAATCTAATTGGATTGTGGATTCTGGCGTCTCACATCACATCACTTTTGATCTTCAGAACTTGTCTATCCATAACAACTATAGCGGCATTGAAGATGTCATCATCGGTGACGGTAACGCAATTCCTATCACTCATACTGGTTCCGCAATGCTTAATTCACATACCGTAAATTTTACACTCGATGATGTTTTGTGTGCTCCCCACATTAAACGAAATCTCATTTCCGTTTCTCAATTCTGTAAACAAAATAATACCTCAAATGAATTCTTTCCTAACTATTTTCTTGTCAAGGATTTGAACACGGGGGCATCCTTGGTCCGAGGCCAGAGTAAGGACATCTATGAATGGCCGTCAACTCCACAAATAACCCAGCCCATTGCTTATTCCTCAGTTGTAGCTCCAATTGATGTGTGACATCGTCGTCTTAGTCATCCCTCATCCTTTATTCAGCAAAAATTACTTTCTCATTATTCTCTTCCTACTCTTAAAAATAGTAGCATTATAACCCATTGTAATGCTTGTCTCAATAATAAAAGTCATAGACTCCCCTTTGGAATATCTTCTATATTCTGCTCTAAACCGTTTAAAATTATTTATACTGATGTTTGGGGCCCTGCCCCAACCCTTTCTTTTGACAAGTTTAGATTTTATTTCATTTTTGTCGACTATTTCACCAAGTACACATGGCTATATCCTCTCCACTATAAATCTGACGTTTCAACAATCTTTACCAACTTTCGAAAGTTGGTCGAGAATTTCTTTCAGTCTTCAATCAAAACGGTTTACTCTGATGGCGGAGGCAAATTTCAAGCCCTCACATCTTGTCTCTCAGCTTGTGGTATACAACACCTCAAGTCACCCCCACATACTCCCCAATTAGTTGGTTCTGCTGAAGGCAAACATCGGTATATAGTTGAAACTGGTCTCTCACTTCTACACCAAGCATCCATGCCCCCAACTTGTTGGTCAGCAGCTTTTTAAACTGCAGTCTATCTAACTAATCGTATGCTCACTCCAATCCTACAATACCAATCACTATTTGGAAAACTTTTCCACAAGCCTTCAAATCTTCAGAAACTCAAAGTCTTTGGTTGTTTATGCTATCCATGGCTACGACCTTATACCTCACACAAACTGACACTCCGATCCAAGCCTTACACCTTTATAGGATATTCTCTGGAACATAATGCTTTCCGATGTTACGAACCCCAAACTCAAAGAGTCTTTATATCACGTCACGTTACTTTTGTAGAGTCTACTTTTCCTTTTCACAAATATCCTACCATGCAAGCTATTCCGACAAACATACATCACTGGAGTATCCCTCCGATCCCATCACGCGAACCTCCTATGACACCATCCAATCCCTTTCCTCAGGATCCGCACTCTCTTGTTCTCCCGGTTCAATAGCTCCTCACTCCCTCTATTGCTTCTCCTCTCCCTTCTTCACAAGCTTCCCCTACTACTGATGTAATGCCCTCGGAAACACAACAATATTCTTTACCCTCTTCTGAACACAATGACACTGAAGTACCTAAGCCTGCTCCAACTCATGTCAATGCCTCTCCACTACCTATACCAACAACACAAGCTACAGCTCCTAAACATCCAATGACAACACGCTCTAAGAGTAGTATATTCAAACCACGTCAAGTCCTTGACCTACATGCTACCACAAAATCCTCTTCTAAGATCAATGAACCTACTACAATTACTCAAGCCCAAAAATCTCCACACTGGCGTAAAGCCATGTGTGAAGAATATGATGCCCTCCTCCATAACTCCACATGGATCCTTGTACCCTCTCATCCTACACAAAACATCATCAGGTGTAAATGAGTCTTTCGAATTAAGCGAAACCCAGACGAAACCGTTGCTAGATATAAAGCACGTCTCATAGTCAAAGGGTTCCATCAATGACCTAGAGTTGACTTCACAGAGACTTACAGTTCTATTGTTAAACCCACAACAATTCGACTTATTCTAAGTTTGGCCGTCTCAAAAGGCTGGCAGCTACGACAACTAGATGTCAACAATGCCTTTTTACAGGAGACTCTAACTGAAGATGTCTATATGTAGCAACCCTCTGGCTTCATTTATCATCAGTATCCGAGACATGTTTGCAAACTACAAAAAACTATTTATGAACTTCGTCAAGCTCTAAGAGCCTGGTATACTGAACTTGACTCATTTCTGACATCAACTGGTTTCATCAACTCCAAGTCTGATACCTCGTTATTCTTACGACAACAAAATAGACACACAATATATCTTCTTGTATATGTAGATGATATTATTGTTACAGGCAATGATCCCTTGGAGATGCAGACATTCCTAAAACAATTGGCTGATCGATTCTCCCTCAAAGATCTTGGACCCTTAAGTTACTTTTTGAGAGTTGAAGCAACATTTACATCTTCAGGTCTTCTCCTATCACAAAGAAAGTATATTCAAGGCCTATTATCCAAAACAAACATACATGATGCAAAGGAAATTACAACTTCTCTCTCTACTAGTGAATCACTCAAATTATGTGATGGAAGCCCTGCTTCGGACGCTACTCAATACCGACAAGTACTTGGCTCCTTACAGTACTTGGCTCTCACCCGTCCAGATATCTCATTTGCAGTCAATAAACTGTCTCAATTCATGCATCAACCATCTACTATGCATTGGTGTGCCGTTAAACGAATTTTGCGGTATCTTAAAGGAACCCTTCATCATGGCCTCTTTCTCCACAAACACACCCCACTTAATCTTAATGCCTTTGCTAATGCTGATTGGGCGAGAAACTTTGATGATAGAACTTCTACGTCAGGGTATATTGTTTTCCTTGGAGCTAATCCTATCAGTTGGAGTTCTAAGAAGCAAAAGACAATCGCACGGTCTACGACTGAAGCTGAATACCGTGCCATTGCTACAACTACTACTGAACTCAATTGGATCATAAATCTCCTTAAGGAACTCAACGTCAACTCTACCCTTCCTCCTATAATATATTATGATAATATTGGAGCTACCTACTTATGTGTCAATCCAGTATTCCACTCACGCTTGAAGCACATCGCCATCGACTTCCACTTCGTGCGAGATCAAGTTGTCAGACATCAACTACGTGTCTCTCACATACATACGGCTGATCAACTAGCAAACTCACTCACGAAGCCTCTTGCCCGCAAACTATTTTCATTACATCGATCCAAGATTAGTATCCTTGATAAGAGCACCATCTTGCGGGGGCATGATAGCGGATAAGATTTCCTCAAACTGTATGAGGAAATCCCGCTAGTTTGTTGAGGGAAATCCTCCCTTCTATCCTGTATAAATACAACTCATATTGTACTAATCAAAATAAACTTTCATGATTATATTTTTATTCTATCAGAGGTGTTCTTTCAGACATTGAATAATTAAATCAGACATCTATTTCATAGTCCAAAGAAGTGATACTTCAAAAGAAATTACTCAGCATTAGTTTTTCATTCTAGTAAATGATGTCAATGGATGCCAAAATTCAACAAACAGTACCTAGAATAACACCCTCCCCTCTAAAGAGATTGCTTAATTTGGATTTGAGAGGACAAGAAGACACAAAATCAAAGTTCTTGATTGATTTACTTATATGCCTGTTAATGCATGATTTATATATAACAATATCTCCATGTTTGCTATGCATGTATATGCAGAAGAATGATGTACATATCATGCAACTAGTGAATGACTAAATCTGAGTTATAGGACCACATACCTCATATGCATTAATGTCTGAGAAAAGAACCTGCAAAAGAAAAAGGGAGAAGCATCAGCCATGTCAATGTCTCTATAACTGAACCAATCAAAATGGGGAGAGCCAGTTTGCCAAGACATTCAACCAGTTGATCAGTCCAATACAATAGCATGACACTATGAACCTTTTCTATTTTTTAAAAAATATATAAAAATAAAAATACAGTTAAATAATGAGGTAAAATGGAAAAAAAATGTTATTTATAGTTCTGTCAGTTCTACCAAATTTGACAAAGTTTGACTGGTTTGCTCCTAGGCCTTTTGTGATAAAATGGATTGGACTTTAGAGCAGTTGCTAGTCCGACTTCAACAAAGCAGTCGAGTCTGGTTTTGAAAACCTTGGCCACAGTCAACATGCTTAAAAAAACAAATGAATATGATAACACTGTAATGATCTAAATGCAAAGTATCATAGGTTATGTTATCTTATTCATGTACGCTATTCTCCCTTCTTGCTGGACATTTGTGAAGTTACATGGCGATTATTCCTGTATCCTTTTGCCTCTGAATTACAAGTTAGATTAATGGCCATATAATAACTGACAACGAAAGCATGTTGCCATGCTAAATGATCCTCACCCACAAGAACATTAGATACAGGATACCCCCACTTTTAGCAAGAAGAAGGTGCTATGACCAAAGGAATACAAGCATTATCCAAATTTTTGATTGAAATGACCATAAAAGAATGAAAAAAAATAATCTACCTTCTTTCCAGCTTCCACCTCAGTGACATCAGAACCAACAGACAGAATCTGTCAGAACATATTGCAATAATCAAAAGGCTGATAGCTCAAAGAAATAATAGAACTATATCAATCTTTTGTTCCATACCTCACCCATCAGATACCGTTCAAACTTAACAGCTGACTTTGGAAGTAGTACTCCACCAGCAGATTTCTGCACCAAAGCACCTTTCCAATTAGAATATGCAACATAGTGGATAAGGTGCTCGATTAAATCCAGATCCATGCAGCCAAACCCAAATACTTGGGACTTAGGGCTTTGTTGTTGTTGTTGTAGTCGATAAGGTGTTGATTAGATCAAGATCTGATTACTAGCTTTATGATTTACAGCAAGTTTATAAAAGCCAGGTTATCTTTCCTCAGCTTTCTTTCTATCAAAACTATTAACAACATTATCACAGTAACTGTTAATAATGTCAGATATCTATGTACATTGGCTTTTGGTTAACTTTTCTCTCTCTTCAGCTTGGACTGCATGGAAATAGTGATTTCTCCTTTCTCACTCTCCAACTGGTTGTTATAAGGACCATAGTGGCAACAATTGGCTGGTGCAAGCTGGGAGACGTAGCAGCTAACTGCACTATTTTGGATACACTCAACCCAATTCAGTTGGGAAGAGACTAAAAGTTATACTGATCTTAGAACAGCAGTGTTATAAATTCAAACCAGGGTTTTGGAAATTAAATTTCGGTGCTATCCAAGCCTAATCATCACATTCCTAGCTTATTTTGATAACCATCCCAAGGCATAACGAGAGGGAACAATCAAAATAGAAAGTACCAAGTAAATGATGCTAATGTTCTGATGGTTAGCAGAGACATGTAGCTCTAACTATGAATAGCAATAATAGAAGTTGATCAGCATCACCAACAAAGAAAGTATATTTATACATTTCTGAATTTTCATCAACGACCACATGCTACAAATAGGTTTAAGATTGTTTGTGGAATCAAATGTTACAGTGAAGACCAAATTAAGAATGCCGTTTGCACTCCATGTTCTTGTAACTTTAGCACGAAATGATCATGCAAGAAATCCACAGCAAGAACAATAGCTGTCACGCTTAAATGACTTTTTCTCCATAGATCTCAGTGTGTCAAATTTATGACCAACGCCATCTACATTTCTCAGCTACCTATCAAACCTAAAGTGGCACAGCGATCAAATGGCCTGGTAAAAAAAAAAATGCAGCAACTGTAAACTACAAATTTCTATCAATCTGCACTAGGGAACTAATTGGTAGTTGGAAAGGACACTAGAAACGCCCTTGAAGAATAATCAATGACCATTACATCTGTATTTCTTTGGGAAAGTCTTAAACGAAAGCAACAACGACAATTGTGAACATCGGAATTGGAGGAGAAAGAGGGAAACCTCGGGGAGCTCCTCGAGACGAACGAGTACCCGATCGGCTTGCGGAGCCACCTGAACTCGAGAACAAAGAATGAAGACATGAGAACGCAAAAATGTCAACAAAGCAATTAGAAACAGCATGAAGGGATCGCAACGGACCTTGGACGGCTCACATTTGAGGGCGTGAACCCTGAGCGCGGCGCTCCTACGCGAGGCCGGGAGGCTCCAGCGGAGGGAAGGGCCACCTTCGCCACGAGATGGAGGAGGAGTACGAGGATGAGAAGGGTGGAGGAGAGGCTTGGCGGCGGCGAGAACAGAGGAAGCCATGGCCGAGGATAAGAGTGGGGTTTAGGATGCCCCATTCTCGCCGGTATAAAACCGATAGACACGTGAGAGTCACGTGAGACGAGATCCGTTACGATGACCGTTGCGATAACGGCATCGAATTGGCGTCCGAGCGGACCGGTTTGATTCGACCATTACCGCTCGATCGCGCGCCGGTTTAAATTTGTGGGATGAAAGCCTCGGTCAGCCCAACTCACACAAGACGCAGGCCAAATATCGCAGCATCCGCATCACTTTGGACCGGTGACGATGTTTCCGTGTCACGTCGAGTGTCCTCGTCACTGCCATCTCACGCCCACGCGCATCTTGATACGGGCAGTCGTCACCAAAACCGGTGGCCTACCCCAACAGTGATGTCACGATAGATTTGGCACGGTACACTGTGCGGTGGCGCTCGGTCTCAAATCCCCCGCGATTGTGGTCTGCGATTAGCTCAGCTGGCCGTGGCTCGCATGTGGACAAAGATGTAATGCTCGTATCAGCAGTCGATCGAAACAGAGGCAGGTGACTGCGTGCGTTGGGTGGGAAGTTTACGGAGAGGGGAATCATGCGACATCAACGAGTGCATTAAAACGCTGCGGTTACAGGTGGTATCATAACGGATTCAATTGATGTGATCCGATTCCTCCCCTCGGATCCAAAGCCCATTAACCCCTCCGGTACATTATCCCATCGCAAAACAAGACAAAACAGTACAAAGCTACAACCAAGAGGGGTACGCCCCACTAACTGCTGGGGACCACCGCTGCGATCGCATGAAGTTTCTTTGTAATTGCGGGCTTCTGAGCCGTCCGATTTCGCGGAGGCCAACGGCGGCGGCGGCGGCTTCGTAGTTCCTGAGGAACGATGTGGGCATTTTGGTCACGGGGAATTGTCCGAAAGAAGCTTCCGTGGCGGCTCAACGGAGCGGAGAAGGGCGTACTGTGATGGTTATGCCCCTATCAGCCACCGGTAGAAGCCGTAATAACCGCCCTCCTCCGCCTCCCGCCGCGCGCTCCCCTCCAAGTCGTACGAGTACCGCGCTGCCCCGCCGCCGCCGCCGTCGTGGCTCCACCGGCCGGAGAAGCGGAACGATGAGAAGGAGGACGACGCCGATGAGGCGAGCCGGTCCACGTACTCCCGTAGCCATCCCCTCCCTCCGCCACCCGCCACCTCCGCCACCGACGGCGCAGGCCCAGCTACGATTACGGCGGCTGGTTCGGCCACCGCGTCTCGTTTCTCCTCCTTCTCCGTCGTCCTCCGGATCCGCGCCACCACCGCCTCCACCTCCTCGTCGATCACGTACTCGAACGACGACCCCAAGGAGTACGTCCTCAGGTGAGGCGGAGTGTTCACGACCGGTTCCGCCTCCGGCGGCGTACTTCTTCGGCTGACGCTGCCGATCTCCACCCGAAAGCTGCCGGACCGGGAGGGGCCCCCGTGAGAGGCGACCGTCGGCGGGGGAGGTAGCGGTGCCGCTCGGAGGGCGATGGAGGCACGGCAGAGAGGGCAAGAAGGAGTCGAGCGGAGCCAGGGGTCCACGCATCGGGAGTGAAAAGCATGGCGGCAGGCGGGGAGGAGGCGGAGCTCGTCGTGCGGGCGGAAGGGGTAGAGGCAGACGGCGCAGTCCAACGACGACTTGGGGACGGCAGCGAGGGAAGAGGCGAGGGAGAACAACGGGAGGGCGTCAATGAGCGCCTTCTTGTCCTGGTCGGAGAGGCCGGAGTTGGAGGCGGCTGCGGTCGCAGCAGCTGAGGATGAGGAGAACGAGGAGTCGGGGCGGCGGAGCTGCAGGAGCGGCGGCGCCGGTGGCGCGGCGGAGACGGCGGAGGACCTGCGGCGGGAGGAGAGAAAGCGGAGGAGGAGGTGGATAGAGGCGGACGCGACGAAGACGAAGGCGATGATGGCGGAGATGATGAGGAGGCTGGGACTGAGGGACACTGAGGAGGAGGAGGTGGTGGTGGCGGTGGTAGAGCCGCGAGGGAGCTCCGCCGTCGGAGGCAAGTGTTTGAGGGGCCTCAGTGAAGGCGAAGGCGGAGGCGTCGGCCTCAGAGGTGGTGGCGGAGATGCCATTTTGGTGAAGGTTGTGTGGAGACGTGGCTTTGCGGGCGTGTTATAACATGGTGTGGAGTCTGGATGACACGCTCGGCTGTTTTGCGTTCGCTTTGCCTCACTTTCCCTTCAATTCACCATACAGGATTAATTAAAATTTCCATTATCCACATAAAAAAAGATTAAAAAAAGATAACGTATATAATAATATCATGCATAGAACCAACGTAAAAAGAAAGAATAGGTTGCTTCCTTTTCGGGCCACCAATATTAGTAGCTCCGTCGGTTTCCATTGGAAGCTTCACACAGGCTCTTCATGTACATGTGGGATGCTCGGATGGAGTGTGCGTCAAGTTAGGGAGCTACACGCCAAGCTGCTAAGCTTCAGCTTTGGTTATGAAGGATGCAATTCCAAGTCAATAGGAGTCTCCACTCATCGTTTCTTTTTTCCCTGCAGGTTGACATTTCATGTGTGTCCTCAGAAACATACTTAATGGCTATATGCCTCTTCGGGGAGGAAACTGTGTCGTCCTTCTTCTCGCACCTGTTTGCAGAGAGGCACATGAAAGCATTCGCATTATGCCTTCTCCCCCAAACTTGGGAAGACCCAGCTGCCTGCGTTGTGTACTTGTAAGTGCATATGCTTCTCTCATGTCAGCTCTGTGATCCCAACTCGATTGTTGGGAGTGACCGAGTAAATCACATTCCTCCCGCTGCAGAAGATGCGCATGACCGTCACGTGAGTGACGCTCACCACCTGTTTGTGTTTATGCTTTAGGCCACGGGCGGTGGGAATCTCGCGGAGAGGGAAAGAGAGACGAGGAGCACCGCATGAGCGATGCCTGGTGTCTCCGTACGGTGTCTTGTCGGTGAGCAAAAGAAGGGGCAGTACTGCAATCTGCATCAACAACACATTGGAGTCTTTCTCGAAAGTGGGGAGGGAGGAATGCTGGGGCTGATCGCCGCAGATAAATTAGCCCATCGGTTCTTGCGTCCAGACACTCCCTGTGTGCTTTCTGGGACCGAGAACCATTTTTTAACGATGGGTCATGATTTCTCCTGTGTATGTGGTCGTGAAGGTGCCCGTATAATTAATGCAGGGATGAGGCTTCACTTTCATACCTGTTCAGGTTCTTGTGAGAGGGCATGCATGCGAGGAGTACTGGGTCGGTATGACATGAAGTGAGAGTTGGTGCAGGATTTGATGATGCTGAGTTTTGGTAGGTAGATGAGAACAATTGGTGTCATGATACTTGGCAACATTTGAGATAATGCATCCTAAACAAAGGATTCCTCAGAAGATTTCTCAAAGGAAATGATGCAGCTGAAGCAAGTTTTCTCATGTTGGTTTTCTGAGAGGAAAACAAAAGGGAAAAATTAGAACACCTGCACTCCTCTTAAAGAAGATGATGATGACTTTGAGAAACTGTTGAAAGAGATGTGGAACCATGAGATTGGGAGCAAATAGCGTTATATAGGGAGGTGATGATCTCCTTCCTCAGCACTGGGCCATCCATTGTCTAAGTTGCACTGCTAGCTTGCCTTGTTTGTGATGGGAAGAAGCCAAGGTTTTAGCAGTGTGGAAATTTCCAAGATAGCAAATAGTATCTGTTCAGCTTTGCAGGGCTTAATGTTTGCTAGGGTTTTTCTTTTTGGCTGCTCAATTACTGCAAGTTTCAGATGCCTTGCAGCTTCTACACAGCTTTGTTGCATGTCTCCTCCTCCCAAAAAAAATTATGTCCTCTCTCACATTTCTCTTTTTGCTTGTATACAATTCATAGATATCTACATGACTATATGGGATGGATTATGTGATCACAAACAAGGAAGAGTGTTTTCACATCCATAGCTAAAAAGTTCATACATCCAACCAGCTTAACTTACTACTTGCAAAAATTAGTACATGAAGCTGTGTATAACATTTTGTATAAATTCACTGCATTTAATTATGTTGATGAAGCTAGAAAATGCTTAGAAGGATCAGTTAATGAATAGTTTGATGATGGAAGAGGTTTGGAAACTTGGCTTGGCCTTATAGAATTTGGCACTATGATGGAGATTGCCTTGATAAGACCTTATTTTTCTTTCTTTTTTTGTGTGATTTATTTTTAGTGGATTATGACCTTAGAATTCTCTACAAAGGTCAATATTCAAGTCAATGAAACAATGCCAATCTAAAGACATGTGCCTTTGAATTCTCAATGGGCTTTAAATTTCATGATTGATGAATGAAAACAACAACCTAATTTATTGTTTTATTCTCATTAAATGTCTGTGTGCATCTCTATACTAAGGAGAATAAACAAAGCGAATAAAAATAGGTTGATGTTATTGTTGGAAATTTGTAAGTCAACATTAGTCTAAGATCAGATAACTAAGAATCTTAGACTATTAAGTTGCAAGTCAAACTCATTGTATGTCTCTCTTAATATTATACAATTCACCCCTATATTCATCTCATATAAGTGAATTTTTCACCAAATATATTTCTAAAAATTAAAGTTAACCAATTTGATATCTAAAACTAAATCATTAAGAATATGTCGAGGTCGATGGTTCCAAAATAGCAGTCACTCAGGCCGAAACATCTTAACAAATTGTTGTTTGATTCAAATTAGAACTTTCACAATTAACCTTCCAATTGCTTTAGTTATATTTTCAACATTAATCCCACATCAGGTGTTAACTATGGTTTTAAATAGTATATACATCAGCATTCACTAACATATTAGTTACACTTATGAGTAATAACAATGTGATCTACGTTAGGAATTTTATTATCCATCTTAATGAATCCCATGCATCATTGCACTAATTATTTTTATCCAGAATATATCAATTAGCTTAGTTAGTATATATCTTAATAATTTATTATAAAAATTCAAATATTGTCTTCATCATTTAACCTTTGTATATATATAAATATTATATATATATATATATCTTTATTCAACAACATTATCACCATCATAATTTGACTCTGACATGGACCAACTAATAGGACAAGCTTTACCTTTACATAATATTCACACATAACATAGTTAATGAATCTTATATTCATGAACCTGGAAGCCAAAAGATATATATATATATATATGATGAAAAATGAAAAAGTAATACCCGGTGCATCAGCCCACTATGATACTTGCAAAGATGGAATCAATGCCTGGCAGCAGTGTTGGGACCAGCTTGTGATCAGATCATAAAACCAGTCTGGGGTGTCAGAAGTTGACATGATACGTATGATATGAAAGAAAGGAGAATGTACAGGAGAAATAGAAAGTGATTGTGCTACACCATCACAGATTCAAACATCACAAGGTGCTCCAGAGGTAATCGATTGATTTAGATGACAAGAACAACTCCTTGACATGATTCCTTCGTTCAAAGAAAAATCATATGCCTTCATCGACTCCATTTCAGGTTGGTTCTTCTCTAGGCAGCCATGTCCAAGACCACATCATGGCGTTTACACTGTGCGTAGACAAAGCTCGTCATCTGTGAGCTGTAACCATGTCATCGGAAATGGACCGGCGAACCTGCACCCAGGTTTGGGACCTTCGTGTGATGGAGACTCCACGGATCATTGTCCTGCCCACAGAAAACGCACTTGGATGCCACACAGCTTGTGACCGTCCTCCTCCTCCTCGGTCCTGAGCAATAGTACAGTACTGCGCGCACAGGAGAGCCATCTCAGGAACAGTAGTGATGTGTGCAGGAAATTGATTGTCGCCAAGGATCACTTGCTGTCGAAGCAAACTCCATGTGCTCTCCCCCACTGGAGCCATTAAACGCCTCGCATTTGATTCTTCTGGACCAAGCGACCCACTGTCCGCAGCGCCATGGCCAACCATGTCTCCCTTCCTTTTTTCACAGTATTAGGTTAACAAGTGCAGTGAGTGTCTCGCAGAAGGAAGACGGAAAAGGCGAGAGAGAGAGAGAGAGAGAGAGAGAGAGAGAGAGAGAGATGGTATGCGTGTCTGCGGTCGAGGGGACACGCGTGCGAACCTGCTCTTGCACGCGTGAGTCAGCTGTTGAGGAAGTCGGTGTCCGCCATGGCTACAGTGCCCCTCGTGCGGCTTCGATTTGGCTTCTCATCACAAGTTTCCTTTTCTCTTAATTTTCTCATTTATAATGTTTTTCTAGTATTATTAAACATACTTATAATATAATATCACGATTAAAATATTCTAAAAATACTTTTCTCGAGAATTCTCTTTATATTAACTTAAGAGGATAAAAAAAAGAGTAAAAAAAAAAAACATATGATGTCGATGGACGCGTCCTAAGTCGAGGCCAGGTGGGCCCAACCATGCCGCAACAGGGAGGGGCTTCGATCGGTCTTGCTTACGTGCGTCGTGGCCTCGAACGAGTGGGGCCGGGGTGGGGCCCAAGCCTTCCATTCTCTTAATGGTTAGCTAATCGATCGACCAAATAATTAACTACGCGAACAGCTCATCGGGTTTCGTGCGGGCGCCCGTGTCACATGCCAATGTGGGGTGGTCCCCAGCCACACCTGTACATCCGCAATCAATCTCGTGGGCCCCGTCTGAGAATTCCACAATATATGTATATATTATGTTGGCAAAAAAAGAAGAAAAGAAAAAAAAAAGGGGCTTTGAGATGAACAAAGACGCATCATGATGAAAGGGAACAAATCATTGATTGGTGCCTCCCGATCTGTCGTCGCTCCACTCATGCATCTATTTATCTTGCTGCCCGCAATTATTGCTGCATTGCAGGTCCGAATCTTAAAGAAAGCGTTGGCGTTTGAAGCATTAGGTTTTCTTCTATTTATAACGTTAAAAGCAAAAATAAAAGCCAATATATCGAAAAACTAACTAAATGAGCTTAATTATTCGAAGATTGACTCTCTCTCAATCACAACTATTATTGGCATTTGTATTGCCTCCTCCTCCTCCTCCTCCTCCTCCTCCTCTCCTCTCTCTCTCTCTCTCTCTCTCTATAATAACCTCTGACGCCACCCCCGACCTCTCCACGCCACTCCCTACTTCCACCATCCATCGAGAATACAAAGCGAGGAACGCACCCAATTACGACCACAAGCACGGAAAGAAGAAACGAAAGAGAGGCCTCCTCCTCCTCCTCCTCCTCCTCCTCAGTCCTCACCCGCATGGAGCCCTTTTCCTTCTTGACTTCTTCTTCTGATCTGGAGGCCGGATGGGGGCCTCCCTACGCCCACCCGGGCCACCCGACGCCGCCCTCCCCCCGCAGTTCCGCCGGAGGAGTGTCGAGGCCTCGGACGCCCAAGTACATGTTATTTTGTGTCGACGTCGACGGCCCACCGCACCACTTCTTGGACTCGTGCTTCCTCTGCCGCAAGCCCCTCGCTGGCAACCGCGACATCTTCATGTACAGGTAATTAGCTTCTTCTTCTTCTTTGTATCCACTGATGGGTACTGATGTCGCGGGGGTCGCATGCAGAGGTGACACGCCGTTCTGCAGCGAGGAATGCCGGCTGGTGCAGATCGAGATGGACGAGGGCGCGGAGCAGAGCAGAAAGCACTCTCTCAAAGCTTCCTCCACCACGGACTCGAACACGACCGGCGCCGCCACCAGCCCCTCAAAGTCTCACGAAGCCCACGCAAGGACCGGCGCCGTCGTGGCTGCAGGTTGAGGACCAACCAGATACACCACACGACACGCTGCATAGTAAGGAAGAAAAGCAACAGCGAGCGCTGTGCGTAGGCAAAACCAGTGAATCGTAGCGGAACCATATGGGCAGGTGGCTCAGAAATCCGCAGAAGAACGTGATTCTTCTTTCTTTTTTGGAGAGAGAGAGAGAGAGAGAGGAGAGAGAGAGTCTGAGAGGAACTCTTTTCCCTTTCTTTTTCCCTTTTCTTTTTCTTCTGGAATAAAAGAAATCAGCCCGCGTTATGCAATGGCTTGCGTTAATCGCCAACACCTCCAGTTCGTCGAGGCAACTCGTTCTTTAGGGTGCAGGAAAAGCTCCATGCGACTATGTAAGCGGAGATCGGTGGCTCTTCCGCTGATGTCCTCTTTCTCCCATCGTCCTCGCGCAAGGAGGATGCAGAATCCCATGCGGTGAGGACCGAGGACTGCACCCGTGGTTCAGTGGAGTGGGGACAGAGCGTGGGTCTTCATATTATGTAGTCACCCACCATGTCTCTCTCTCTCTCTCTCTCTCTCTCTCTCTCTCTCTCTCTCTCTCTCTCTCTCTCTCTCTCTCTCCTAGTCGTAAAGGGCTGGACTATAGTGAACAATAATTGAGAGCATATTAATTATATGGCCAAATGCTGTGCATGAAGCTCAGAGTTGACGACATCATTGTCAAAATCTACATGTATGTAATCTAATGTGGGCTCGACTGTGTTACACAGAGCCGGGCTTTACTTGCGCTGCCAAGTGTGGCCCAATCTAGAAGAAGTTTATATATACATATATATATATAGAGAGAGAGAGACACACACAGAGACACACCATTAATTTTCTATTATAAAAGCCATCTACTTCCTTCTCTTGCATGTTAGGGTTGAGACTGTAGGGAAGAACAAGGCCTTGTTCTTCAGCTTTATACTAAAATGGAAGTCAGGATGGTATGACTATCTGTAAACAGACATGACAGCAATCGAAGAAGAAATGATACAACGCGCGATTCACATGCTCTTCATGCTCATGGCCAAGAAATCCAAGTTGAGATCCTACAAAGATGATAGGTTTTGTGAAGGAACGGGTGTTTGTCCTGTTCCTGGTGGACTCGTGTGTCGTCGTGAACTGCTGCATGGCGCATGTCACGCATCGGCCAATCTTTTCCGTGATACTTCTAACTGTAACTTTAGTCCTCTCCTTTCCTTGCGGTGCAAGAAAACCCTGATCACTTGCTTTCACCGATAAGTGTCTCGACGCCCACCTTTCCTCTCTCTCGTGCAGCACCGTTGATTACCCTCGCTCTGGTCGCGACACCCCACCGTGGGGAATCGCCCGCTTCGAGCTCTTAGGTGAGAGATCGGATGCCTCTTCACTCTCCGATTGCCCCTCACTGACACGAAATTGCTTCTCGGATCGCCTGCGGAATCCGTGGGCAAGGTTGAAGCTTCAGGGCTTGATCCGGCGGAGGTCGATGGTTTCTTCTTCTTTGTTCGTTCGCGTCTTGATCTCTTCTTCTTCTTCTTCTTCTTATTCTTCTTTCAGACGTGACCCAGTCGTCGATTAGGCAGGCAAATCCGACCAGCTTCCATGATGTTTCTTCTTCTTCCTCGTTGCTGCTTCCCTCGTTGTTAACGAAGCGAAGGTGCCATCTTTTCTCGGTTTTTCTTGTATGGGTTCGGTGTGTTTCATTGATTCGGATTGAATGGTTTCAACAAAGACGGAGTTTTTGACGTCTGTCTCTGTAGCTTCAAGCGATCAGGTGATCGTCACGGTGGTCGATCCTACAATCGCGAGTTCCGAAGCAAGTGGTGCACCATGGATGATGAAAAATGCATGGCGCAGGCTAGTCCTGATGCGGACTGGTCGGGGCGTGAAACTGGACTGCAACGAGGTTTATTGCCCTCTCCCTCTCCCCAAGCACATTGGCAGGTCATTCACAAAGCCGAGAACAAGTATGAAGTCGGCAAAATTGCTGATGAGGAAGAGGCGAAACAAAGGCGAGTGAGAGCCATCCTCAACAAATTGACACCTCAAAATTTTAGAACACTCTTTGCCCAGATCAGAGGTGTTAACATCGACAACGCACTCACTCTTGCCGGTGCCGTCTCACAGATCTTTAACAAAGCTCTGATGGAACCAACCTTTTGTGAAGTGTATGCCAACCTCTGCTTTCATCTTGCTGCTGCACTACCTCATTTTAGCGAAGGGATTACGTTTAAGAGACTGCTCCTGAACAAATGCCAAGAGGAATTCGAAAGAAGGGAGAGGGAAGAAGCCGAAGGTCACGAAGTTGAGATGCAGCAGTCTGAGGGGGAAAAGGAGGAGAGGAGGCTTCTCGCTCGCATGCGTAGACTTGGTAATGTTCGGTTGATCGGGGAATTGTACAAAGCGAGGATGCTGACCGAGAGAATCATGCATGAGTGCATCAAGAAGCTGTTGGGGCAGCACCATGATCCCGACGAGGAAGATGCTGAAGCATTGTGTGAGCTGATGAGTACCATAGGGGAGACGATCGACCGCCCGAAAGCAAAGGAACATATGGATGCATATTTTGATACGATGACAGCCTTATCAACAAATCAGAAGCTGTCGTCGCGAGTTCGATTCAAGCTGAGAGATGCGATTGATCTTAGGAAGAACAAATGGCAGAATAGAAGGATCAAGCAGCCATCAGGTGTTCCTTGGGCGCGCCGTCGCATGGACGGTGGAAAATGCACGGCGTGGCGGCGACAAGCGCCTCGTGTCCCTCGAACGCGTTGGCAGGTCAAGCACAAAGCTGAGATGAAGCATGAAGTAGGCGGAATGGCCGATGACGATGAGGCAAAGCAAAGCCGACTAAGAGCCATCCTCGAGAAATTGACACCTCAAAATTTTGAGGAACTCTTTGTGCAGGTTGTGGAGATCAACATCGACGATGCGGCCACTCTTGCTGGCGTCGTCTCGCAGATCTTTGACAAAGCCTCGACGGAACCAGCCTTTTGTGAGATGTATGCTAATCTCTGTTCTCGTCTCGCTGGCGTACTGCCTGATTTCAGCGAGATGGATGAACTTATTACCTTCAAAAGGCTTCTTCTGAACAAATGTCAAGAGGAATTTGAAAGATGGGAGAGAGAACAGGATGAACCAAACACAGTCGAAGGTAATGTTCGGTTGATCGGGGAACTGTACAAAAAGAAGATGTTGACCGAGAGAATCATGCACGAGTGCATCAAGAAGTTTCTGGGGCAGCATCAGAATCCTGTGGAGGAAGACGTCCAAGCGTTGTGCAGATTGCTGGGTGTGATTGGGAAGATGATAGACCACCCCAAGGCCAAGGAGCATATGGATGCATGTTTTGACGTGATGGCAAAGCTATCGACCAATCAGAAGCTGTCTTCACGGGCTAGATTTATGCTGGGAGATGTAATCGATCTTAGAAAGAACAAATGGGAAGCAAGAAGGGAAGAGGAGGAGCCTAAGAAGATCGACGTTGAGTCAGCTCTTCCTGACATGGCACGGCAGGAATCCAAAGTTCAGGATTTTAGAATCTAAATATATCCTTTATATTTTGGTAGTCCGAATCATCCTTAACGAAGTTCCTGTAATGCATAGGATTGCTATCAGAAGAATTAAATAATATTTTGGCGTATATATTTCCAATAATTAAATTTACATCATCTAAGCAATTATTTCTAAGCAATTATTTCCTACTTATCGGAATTCAATAAAATGTTGTTAATCGAGTCGGAAAATAGATTGCTTATCTTCTTAAATCAAATTACAATAAGACGCACTGCAGTGAGGCAGACCGGGCGGCGGTCACCATGTGAGCCCTCACCTTGCGGTAACCGGACTCCGACGTCTACCTTTGTAGCCCCCAAAACCCGCCAATTTGAACCCAAAAAAACCGACCCCTCCGCCTCTGCCTCCGGCGAGCTCCTCACCGCTACTTCTTCCTTCTTCTCCTTCGATGGCGGCGCTCACCGCCTACGCCACTTTCATTTCCACCTCCACCACTAACAGCCGGCGCGCTTCCTGCTCCTCTGCTACCACCCCGATCGTCTCAGTCCTGTCAGTGGGAGGAAAGGGGAGGTGTTCCTCCACGGTTTAGGGTTTTGTTGCAGATGGGCCTCGCCTTGACCTTCGGAGGACAGATGCCCTCGATCAAGGTCCCATCTTTCCTCCTTACCTCCATTTGAATCGTATGCTCTGTTTCTAATAACATGATGTATGCCCTGCATCAGGTCGGAAGGATGGCCGGTCAATTTGCGAAGCCTCGATCCAGCACAGTCGAAACAAGTGACGGTGTGAAGCTTCCCATTTATCAGGGAGACATCGTTAATGGTGATACCTTCGATGAAAAGGTTCGAGAGCCAGATCCAAGACGGCTGCTGAAAGCCTACAGCCAGTCCGCACCAACCTTGAATCTTCTTCGAGCATTTGCGACCGGTGGCTATGCATCCATCCATTGACAGAGTCACCCAGTGGAACCTTGATTTCCTAGATCACCGCGAGCAAGGAGTCAGGTGATTTGTCATCTTCTCGTTTCTTCCATTTTCGGAGTCGTGATATATAGGCATTAAAGGTGTACCTTGTCCGATGACACGGATCGTGTATAGGGCGACGTCGATGATGTCATGATCCCCTCCTGCGCCATTACTCCGGATGGATGGCCGGCGTCACGTCCCTGCTCGTCCCGGATCTCGATGATGGGGTTCCGCGCCGCCGTCTCGGGATTTGGGAGTGGGTACCTGCTCGAGGCCGACGGACGGTGTGGCGCGTGAGGGCACCGCCCTCGACCCGAGATGGCTATGGCAAGGAGTAAGGTGGGGCGTTTTATCCGATGTACACACTTCGATGTGACGTGATGATGAGTGGAGGACCCATAGATATCCCTTACAGCCTCTCCCGAAAACAAGGCATGACCCAGGTCCTCGTGGAGGGGCTCGGCGAGCATCCCGCTGCTCCTTCAATCGTGCCGCTTACGCGGGGGGTGGTGATCGTCCTGAGACATCGCTGTTTCAGGATCGTGACGCCAGCGGGAATGGTGCATCGGGAGACTTAGTTAACGAGGCCGAACCCGAGTGGTGAACTCGCACAAGTGGGTCACGAGCCCGAGTTGTTTGAACTCAGATTGGCACTAGAAGGAGGGCCTGAGTCAAAACTCGCTGAGCCGACAAATTGTAACATCCTCGAGAGGCCAAATTTTCGTATAAGAGTTTAATAGTAAAGTTACTATCCATTTTAAATTCTGCAGATGAGCCCAAATGAAACTGAAAACCCATTTATAAGATGTGAGGATCTGTTTGTAAAATTCTAAAGACCTATTTGTAAAATCTAAGGACCTAATCGTAAAAATAAATAATACAAGGACTAAACTATAAAATACATAAAATAACAAATCCCACTGCCTAAGCCTCTCTGCCTTCGTTCCTAAGGAACCTAAGAAGGCAGTCTGCATTAGAGAAAGAAGAAGAGAGAAAGAAGAAGAAGAAAAGGAGGAGAAGAGAAGAAAAAATTGGGGATTAAGGTCTTTTGGCTCAAAACTTTTCATTGGGATCAAAATTGATCAAAAGCAAGCGTTCTAACCCCATCCTATAATAAGTTTGATCCTTGTTTTCATTTTAATCCTAAAAATTTTGGAAGATTGAAGCTTCATATATGATATTTCTGTAGTTTATGCAACAAACAGTGAATCTAGAATTTTTCTCAGATTCTAACCTTACTACATTATTCTACCTATAATTTTCTTTACTGAACTCTGATTTAAGAAAAATTAAATCCATACTAAATTAGACTTATATATCTTCCTTTTGAGACTAATATTGATGAATTTAGAATTCAAATGCCTATCCGAACCTTTATTTGAATTGACCCTATAGAATCTGTAAAATAGTGATTGTAAGTTCTGACCTTTAGGTATTCTATTTCTTGTAATTCAATGTGAACAAATCTAATTATTATAAACCTTTATTTATTAGAAACTAGATTCATAAAACTTTCTGTGCATATCTGGTTTGAAAGATTTGGAGTAGATATGCGAGCTGAAACATTTGTTTTAGTCGACCCTAGGAATTCTATAAAATAGATACTATTAATTCTGACCTTTGGTTGCTAAAATTATTATTACTTTCTGTTGAACATTCTGATTTATACAGAATTTAATTCATTAGAAATTAGACTTGGAAATATTTCTTTTAAAACTAATTTTGAGTAATTTGGAGTATAATTGGTTATCCAAATAATTCCTTCAATATACCTTTCAAATTATGCTAGCATCAAGATTTTGTCGATGTTATCTATTCTTGTTTCATTTTTTTGGGAGTTAATTTCAGCTTAAATCCTTTCTTTGATTAAGCTTTATATTATTATTTCAAATCTTTGTATACTACTACTTTTATCTCCTTTCAAATTTGAATATATTTGTGAGAGAATATGTTTGCATCGTATTGTTTCGTAAAGGCGTCTGTACATTTCATTGTTCCGCATATGCTTCCGATATATGCCAATTTTATTGTTCACACTGTCCTTTTGTACTCTGATGTCTGTGGGATTATTTGGACCTTTGCTAGAAATGGTAAAGTAATTATTTGGACCTTTGCCAAAAGTGGTAAAAGGGATTATTTAGACCTTTGCCAGAAATGGTAAAGGGTATATGCTTGAAGCCTACGATGCTCTACCGGCCCCCTCTAGCTTCATCCAGACGTAGATGTATAATGCTCCCAAATATGAGAGATTCTGTTTGAGATCCCACTGCACCCTCTGTATTTCTGATATGTTATCCAAAGCATTACTTATGTGTTTATATCTATGCTTTGGATGAGAATGAAATGAATGTATATCAGATATGGCATTTGAGCTTATATTACTTATTTGTTATTTTGATATGCTTTGAGATATACCATTTGATATATTTCAAAATATTTTATTTGCTCTTGATATGCTCCGAAACCATTCATATGCCATTGATATGTTTTGAAATGTTTCCTTTGCTTTTGGTACGCTCTGAAACCATTCATACATTATTGATATGTTTCGAAATGGTTCATTTGCTCTTGATATACTCCGAAACCATTTATACATCATTGATATATTCTGAAATATTTCCTTTGCCTTTGATATGCTCTGAAACCATTCATACATCATTGATATGCTCCGAAACCATTCATACATTATTGATATATTCTGAAATGGTTCATTTGCTCTTGATATGCTCCGAAACCATTCATACATCATTAATATGCTCCGAAACCATTCATACGTTATTGATATGTTCCGAAATGGTTCATTTGATGCTTTCTTGATATGCTTGGGAAAACATTTCAGCGCCTTCGATATATTCTAAAATATTTCATTTGCTTTTGATATGCTCTGAAACCATTCATATGTCATTGATATGCTCCGAAACCATTCATACATCATTGATATGCTCCGAAACCATTCATACGTTATTGATATATTCTGAAATGGTTCATTTGCTCTTGATATGCTCCGAAACCATTCATACATCATTGATATGCTCCGAAACCATTCATACATTATTGATATGTTTCGAAATGGTTCATTTGCTCTTGATATGCTTCGAAAACATTTCATGCATCTTTGATATATTCTAAAATATTTCATTTGCTTTTGATATGCTCTGAAACCATTCATATGTCATTGATATACTCCGAAACTATTCATACGTCATTGATATGCTCTGAAATGTCTTATGCACCATTGATATGCTCTATAATATCTGATGTGTCATTTGACATGCTCCGAAATACTATTTTCGTCATCTGATATGCTCTAATTACTTTTTACTTTATTTTTTATGAATTAAATAAGTTTTAATAAGAGGACATTTGCGATTCAGTATCTGATACGATGATATATACGTTTTCTTGTATCTGGCTTTGCATTTTGATATCAAGTTTATTGAAAACTATTTTCCTTTCCTATGGATATGTTAGTCACTTGCTGAGCTTTGTTATGCTCACCCTGTTATTATATAATATTTTCAGGTTAGCTTATCAGTCTCTGGGATGTTTAAATTAATGAGGAAGGAAAGCTAGAAGACAATGATCTTTAGTGGTTGATATGTTTTTGTTGTATAGGTGCATTTTGTGTTTAGTGAAATGTTATTGGTAAATCTGAACTTATATGTTTTGTAAAAGTTAAAGGACGTCTCATATTAGGATTTGAAATGTTAAGTTTAAATTGTATAATGATATAAACTTGTAGTAAATGTTGGTTTTAAGATTATATGGATTGCCAAACTTGTGGATTTATGATGTGGATATTGCTTAGTTGAGTTAGCTTTGGAATTTATAAATCAATATGTTGATGTGGTATATGAATTATAAACTGCACAGGTTTTATGAATTATGATTTTTTGATGTGATTTATGACTCAAATGATTGTTAGCGTCCTCAAATGACGATGTGGATCCTGAGATTATATTATGATGAATTTTTATGTTATGGATTTTAAGATAGGGCCACACCTCCAAGGAAGCGATAAATTTTTGAGGGGTCATGATCGAAATGGCCGATTAAAGAACTCGGGGCCATATATGGAGGGATGTGAATAAGATGATTCGGGCACGGATCGGTGCCCGAGCCGCGTGAACTCATGGCAAGATGGGTATCGTTGTTGATAGATTGTGAAGTCGGGCACACCCATGGATCGGTGAGAGAGCTAGTGAACTTGGGCTAAGGGGATATGTGTGCACTTGTGAACTAAGGCATAGATGTAGTCCGAAAGCCTGGTGAATCGGGAAAGATTCTAGGAGTTCGAGCATGTGAACGGCAGAATGAATCGTGTCCAAAAGATGAACTCATCAACATGGATCGGTGTCCGAGCCGTGAAGGAGCTATGAATGCCTCGATGGGAATAGCAAGTGGATCTTTGTGCTCGATTTCTAGCCGGTGTCGGGAGATAAGTGTCGTGTTCGAGCCTTCTTCGAGGCACAGAAGTGTCCGAAGAACTCGGGCACGATGGGCGTGTTCGAATAGTGAACTCGAGCACAAGTGGATTGGTGCTCGAGCCTGAACTCGGGCACGATGGCGTGTCCGAGCCTGTGAACTCAGGATGGTCTCTGGTGTCCGAAGCCGGTGAACTTTCTCTACAAGTGGCTGGTGCTCAAGTTGGTAAAGTGAGCACGATGGATTGGGGCAAAAGAGGTAAACTCGAAACAAGTGGAGGTGCCCGATGCTCGGGTTTATTGAGAGCACTTACTTGTGGTACATGCGGTACGGAGGGCTGGCATCACGTGCCTTAGCGGGAAGAAGGTTGCGTCGTCCTATTGGCAAGAAAGTGGCGGCGTGCACGCCTGGTGGTGATCGCGGTCGGAGGCATTGGGCGGGAATCTCGACTAGGTAGACACGTCAATTGAGGTGGCCCTCGCAGCCGCCATTACCATCCTGAGGAAGGCCAACGACCGCCTTAACTCCATCGTTCTTATAAGTCTTATGTCGCGCGGAGGTGGGTCATTGTGTTCTCCTTTGATTGCCTTTTGTTGCCTCGATTCGTCTCTCCTGGTGTCCAGCCCTAAGGTTAGGATGTCTTCTTCTTTCTCATCATTGAGTCGGTCAAATCCCGAGGCCAATGAGCCGACCTCGGGAAGTTCTAGGGTAGAGGTCTTGAGTTCATCATCTGGTGGGTCGCCCCAAATGGATTCAAGGGCACTTGTGACCCTTCAAGTCATGTGGGCCTGGCATGATGTAGATTCGGTCATGACCGAGGAACTGCTAGGGCTCGTTTGAGATCGATACAGTATCCCGAGGGAATACGGGCTGCACACCCCATCACCCAGGCAACACCCCTACAACCCATTCCCAGGTGGGTTCGAGCTTACCCTAGATGCCCTTGAGGCGAGACTGAGGTTCCCTCTACACCCGGTGATCATTGAGTATCTTCGATGGTGGGGGATCTCCTCGTCTCAAATGGCACCCAACTCATGGCGCTACTTGGTGGTTTTTTAGAGATGTCAAAGTACGGGGATCAAAACCCGGACCACTAACTTTGGCATGTTTCACCTTATCTAAGGGTCGGGCGAGTATTACCTGACCACCCGGGGCAGGTTCAAGATTAGCAGCGTTCCTTCCAATAACAAAGGGTGGAAGGCACGTCACTTCTTTGTGAGCCATCGTGAAGAGTGGGGGTTCTGCGTGGTGTGGACTTTCCGAGCCATCAACAACGGCCCCCCTTCCTCTCTGATGAAGAGATCGAGTGGGTGGGGCGCTTGAGGGATGTTCTGTCTTCCTCTCGGGCTATTAGAGGGATGACCGAAGGATGGTTGGTCGATGCGAGGCTCAGCCCGGCCCGTAGGGGTATGGTCGGATTCGTCGTTCAGGATTTTTCATCTTCATCCCGCATTCCTTTGTGTCTTGTTTGACTGGCTTGTAACTTTGCAGATATGATGAACTTCCATGCGATGAAGGGGATTTCCCATCTTTCAACATCAGCGTGGCCTCCTCGAGAGCAGGAAAGGACCGAGGGTGATTCCTCGGCTCAACAACGAACCCCAGGCCGTTGAGGTCCTAATGAGGCGGAGGTAGTCCGGCCCAAGAAGAAGGCCAAGGTGGTTACTTGAAAATCATCCGAGGGGTCGGCGCGCGGTCCCTCTCAGCTTCCATGGATCGGCGCCAAACTGAGAGGTTTCCAAGCACCAAGGGGGATGGAGCCGGCTTGGATAGAGCCCCATCTACATGGATGACATGCCCTAAATCAATGAAGGACCTATGTCGGGTTCGGTCTTCAAGAAAAGGTGAGCCCTTCCGGGCCTTGGAGGTGGCCGATTTGCCAGAGGGGGAACTAGGGGTACCTTTTGAGTCCCGATGGCCCTCCCTGAAGATCGACAGTCGCATATGGGCCGATGGTTCGACGACCTTGGAGTTCGCTCGTGGGACGCTTCACCCGTCTCTGGCGAAGCAGCTGTATTGCTCGCCATCCGTGGTGTTGATGGATCATGCCGCGAAGGTGTAGGTCTGGATAAGTATTGCCCCCTCTCGTTTTTGCCCACGGGATCATTTTGTGCCTTCTGACCCTCGAGTTTCTGTAGAGCCATCACTACATGATAGCGCTGATCGACCGGGTGTAGGATGCAGGTCGAGTGATCGAGCACCTTGGGGATGCCAATTCCAACCTGCGTTGGGAGGTTGAGGAGCTGAGGAGCGGCCCTGGCCCTGAGGCGGTTGCGGCGGCGAAACAGTGGGCGATTGCTGCTGAGGCCATGGTCGACCAGCTAAAGGTGGAGCTGAAGGGTAGCCGCAAGCGGGTTCACGGTTTAGACGACGAGCTACTTGCGCTCGCACGGAATGTGGAGGCCTCCCGATCGGCTGCCTGCGCCATAGAGGAGGTGCTACTAGAGGAGCGCCGAGGGGCCGGGGAACGGGCGAAGGAGGTGATTGCTGCATACAAGAAATCAGTGGCCGAGCTTAGTCTCAGAGGGTGGGTGGGCGCCCTATGAGTTCCTCTCGGGAGTGGCAGCCGCCTCCATGCTAAGTACTGAGGCGAGTTGGAGGTCGACCCTTAAGTGATCTCCCAAGGATCACATGGTGGGCATGAGGTTGCACCTTCGATGTAGGGATGGATCTTCCCCGGTAAGGGTGTTCTCGCCAAGTTGGAGTCTCGTTCGGGTCGCGACATCTTTTCTTTTGACAACAAGTGGGCGAGGAATTTTGTAAGGCTCGAACCTCATAAAAACTTTACTTATATGAACAAAGTTTTTTAGTACAAACACAATGTTTCTATCGAGAGGTTAGCGGGAAACTTTCTCAAGTTTGTCATTCCAAGTCCGATGGTAAAAGTCAAGGTCTTAACAAAATTTGAAATACAAGCGCCCTCGATCATGTCCCTAGAGAGGGAAACTTGGGATACATAACCCCAAAAGGGTGGGACAATTTTCTCCTAAAAAACGGGAGATCCTCTAAGTTTTTTTCGGAGGACCAAGTCCCCGACCCGAAATTTCCATGGTTGAACTCTTCGATTGTAGATTCAGGCCACTGCCTTCTTGTACACCAAAGCATGTAGGTGGGCCTCGGCTCTCCGTTCGTCGAGAAGGTCGAGTCCAGCCCGGAGCCCGAGTTCTAAAGTTCCCTCGCTGAAGTTTTCCACCCGCAAGGTTGGAAATACGATTTTGGGGGAGGATACCTCCTGTCCTGTCACATGAGGCGAATAGGAAGCTCTCCGAGGCCATTTTTGGAGTGGTTCGGGATGCCCACAGGATGCTTGGGAGCTCTTCCGCCCAAGCTCCGTGCCCTTCGCCCACTCGCTTCTTCAATCCTTCGAGGATCGCCCTATTCGTGACCTCAGCGAGGCCGTTGGTCTGGGGGTGGGCGACCGAACTAAACTTTAACTATATCCATACGATTGACAGTATGCCTTAAACTTTGCGTTGTTGAACTGGGTCCTGTTGTCAGTTATGATGGCCCTTGAGATCTCGAAGCACGTGATGATATTCTTCCACATGAAACTCTCGACTTACTTCGTGGTAATGGACGCTAGTGGTTCGGCCTCAACCCACTTGGTGAAATAGTCGACCCCAACTATGAGAAACCGTCGTTGGCCTGAAGCTGAGGGAAATAGGCCGAGGAGGTCCATCTCCCACTACACGAAGGGTCAGGCTACATCGATCGGGGCGAGGGGCACCGTCGGTCAAGGATGGTGTAGTGAAGCCTGCATCGCTGACAAAATGCGTGAGGACAAGACGTCTCGATGTAGTGTTGGCTAATAAAACCATTGTCTGAGTATCTTGAAGGCCAAAGCTTGGCCTCTGATGTGCTCCTCGCATATGCCCTCATGAACTTCGGTGAGGACTGTCTCGGCTTCAAGTGGGGATAGATAGTGGAGCAACGGTTGAGAGAAGGCTCTTCGATACAGTTTGCCCCTAATCTTGACATACCATGCTTGGGCCCGTTTGAGCCGACGGGCAACTGATGGGTCCTCGGGTAGCTCGCCCTTATCTTTGTAACGGCGACTTCCAGAGGGTCGGGGTTGCCTCCATCGAGGATCTGATGTCCGAGAGACCTGTAGGGTCCCGACGAGAGGACCTCGATTCTCTTTGGCGGTTCCTCGGGTGGTCGGCCGACGCTTGGGCTAGGCCAGGCCGCGATCACCGGATGTTCGAGTCGCAGATTCTTGTGGCCACCGAGGCGGTTGAAGCGGCCGAGAGTCACCGGCAGCGAGGTACCGGGCCATGGTCGGCTCCCTGGCCTCGTAGGTTCCATTGATGTGGCCTGCCACCAGTTGGGAGTTGGTAAAGGCTTCCAGGTTCCATACCTGCATCTCAAGGGCGAGGTGCAATCCTGATAGCAACGCTTCATATTCAGCTTCGTTGTTGGTGGCCTTGAATTCCAACCGAAGCGAATACCTGTGGGTTTCGCCGTTAGGGTTCCTGAGGATCACCCCCACTCCGGCTCGTTCCAACGTGGCGGACCCATTGACGTGTAGGCGGACTGTCCTCGGGGGTCAGAAATGAAGTCAGCCAATACCTGAGCTTTTTTAGCCGTTTGGGACGTGTATTAGATGTCGAACTCCCCGAGCTCGACTGACCATTTGAGCATTCATCCCAAAGACATCAAATTTGGAGAGGATTTGATGAAGTGGCTGGTCGGATACAACTTTTATCGTGTGGGCCTAGAAGTAGGGCCGTAGCTTTCGGGCCATTACAATCAACGCCAGTGCCAACTTTTCTATTAGCGGGTAGCGCTCTTTGGGTCTGGCGAGGATATGGCTGGTGTAGTAGACAACCTAATGCGTAGATTAATCCTCCCTTACCAGCACCGAGCTGACCACCTGTTCCGAAGCTGCCAAGTAGAGGCTCCGAATCTCGCCCGGGCGGGGTGAGGCGAGTCGGGTAGTCGTCCGAGGTAGGTCTTTATTTTGCCGAAGCCTTCCTCACTTTTCGTGGTCCATTTGAAGTTGTCCGCTTGGCGTAAGGCCCAGAAGAATGAGAGGCATTTGTCTCCTGAGCGTGACACGAATCTCCCGAGTACTGCTAGCTTTCCTGTGAGGCATTGCACCTCCTTTTCGAGCGCGGAGATTGCATCTCTATTATGGCTCGAACTTTCTCCGGGCTTGCGTCTATCCCTCTCTAGTGGATGACGAAGTCGAGAAACTTTCCCGACCTGACTCCAAAGGCACACTTCACCGGGTTGAGGCGCATATTGAATCGTCTGAGGCTCCGGAAGGTTTCTGCCAGGTCGGTCAGATGGGTTGCTGTCGACCTACTTTTGACGATCATATCATCAACATACACCTTCATGTTTCTCCTGAGTTGGGACTTGAACACTTCATTGACCATCCTCTGGTAGGTGACTCATGCATTCTTTAGCCCGAAGGGCATGACTTTATAGCAGTAAACCCCCTTGTCGGTGATGAAGGCAGTGTGCTCTCGGTCTTGCGAGGCCATGCCTATTTGGTTGTAGCCTGAGAATGCATCCATGAACGTACGGAGCTCATGGCCCGCGGTTACGTCGACTAGCTGGTCTATCTTTGGGAGTAGTTAACAATCCTTGGGGCATGTCCGATTGAGATCGATGTAGTCAACACACATTCTCCAGCTTCCATTATGTTTTTTGACAAGGACTACATTAGACAACCACTGGGGATATTTCACCTCGGTTATGAACCCGACATCAAGCAAGCAGTCCACCTTATGGCTAGTCGCCCGTTGTCGCTCTGGGGTGAATCTCTGAGGTTTTTGTTTGATCGAGTGAGCCTTGGGGTGGATATTCAGGTGATATTGGGCCACCTCGGGGTTGATCCCCGGCATGTCTTTCGGGGACCAGGTGAAGACATCAACGTTGTGCTTTAAAAACTCCACAAGTTGGACCTGGTCGACTTCTAGGAGTGTGGTCCCAACTCTGATAACTCGATTTGGTTGATCGTCCTTTAGGGGAACTTCGACGAGCTACTCCATCAGCTGTGGATGTGCGGGAGCTTTTGGGTCGTCCCGAGGGTCGAGGTTGGCCAGGTTGGGTCGTGCCCTCTTTGGCATGGATACGGTCATCAAATAACATTTTCTGGATTCTTTGGGATCACTCTGCACTATCCTAACTCCCGATGAGGTCGGGAATTTCATGGCCCGGTGATAGGTGGAGACGATCGCCCTTATCCTGTTGAGCGTCGGCCATCCGAGGATCACGTTGTACGCCGAGGGTAGGTCGACCACCATGAAGGCGACCATCACCGTCTTCGTCCTCGGCTTATTCCCTATGGTGACGGGAAGGGAAGTCGTCCCGAGGGGGGAGATCGACTATCCAGTGAACCCAGTAAATGCGGTCGCCAAAGGGGAGAGATCGTTGTCTGTGAGTTCGAGCTTCCTGAAGGTGTCTAGGTATAGGATGTCAGCAGAACTCCCAGTGTCGACCATTACCGTCTTCGCTCTGGTGTTGGCCACGCGGACCGAGACCACCATAGTGTCATCATGGTTCGAGAACTCCACCTCTTCCGTGTCGACTATAATTTCTTCCTCGGAACACGGTCTCAGTCGTTTCTCCACTGTGCTCCGTGCGTATGCTTTCCTCGTAGTGGAACTGCTGCCACCGGAGGTTGGTCCACCGATGATGACGTCAATTTATCTCTCGACCGGACCCTTTGGCCAAGGTGATGGCTCCCTTGATTTTTTGAGGAAGCGCCCGAGATGCCCTCGCCAGATTAGCTCCTCGATCTGGTTCTACAAGTCACGACAGTCCTCTGTGTCATGGCCATAATCCCGGTGGAACCTGCAATACTTAGATCAGTCTTTGTTGGTGGCTTTCACTAGGTTGGGCTCCCGCAGGAGCCCTTTCTCCCGGATTTGGAGGAAAATTTCAGTTCGAGAAGCATTCAGGGGGAGCCTTGGGCGTGGTAGCTCGGGTCAGTCGGGCTTCCTTCGGGGTGGTTCGGGGAGCGACCTCGGAGCCATTACTCGGGTGAGGTCCGTCCGGGGCATCTTGCTATCCTTGCGCTTCCCTGCTACCAGAGCTTCGGTGGTGACGTGTTGGTTCGTGCACTGGAGCATCTCGGGGACTGTCACCGACAATCTCTCAACTAGAGACCAAAAGAGTCTGGAAGGGCATAGTCCCATCAGGAAGGCCTGCATGACCGAGAGCAGGTGGGCCTCGGGCATTCATGGCCTTGGCGGCGCGACGCGATTGGTCGCGAGAGTGTCTTGCCGTCTCGTTGGGCTAGTGCGAGGAGTGTGTCCATGGAGGGTTTCGACCATACGCTGGCCATGAAGCCCTGCTCGAGCCCCCTCGCTAGCTGTTCGAACGAGAAGATAGAGACTGGCTGGAGCCGGCTGAACCACATCCGAGCCGACCCCCTGAGGGTGGTGGGAAACGCCCTGCACATCAAGGCGTCGGAGGTGCCATAGAGGGCCATCTAGGCTCGAAAGGCGGTAACATACTCCGTGGGGTCGAAACCGCCATCATACGCTTTAAGGGCCGAGAGTCTAAAGTTGAGGGGAACTAGCTTGTCCATTGGTATCTCGTGGGTGAAGGGGATGCCCGAGGCATCGCCCTCGACCTCTCCCTTAGTCCCGCGGATTCGGTTTCATGAAACTTCGCCCAACTGCCAATTCACCGAGTTAAGCTGGACCTTGAATGTGTCATCAGCCGAATCAGTGGACACGGTGTCATACTCAGGAAGCGACATGTCAGTCGGGTGGAGACCGAGGACGTTGTTCGGAGTCACTCCCAAAAACCCCGGATGCTCTCGGCTTCCTCTGCGCCGTTAGTGCCGCTAGAGTGGATCATCGAGGGGCTAGGACATACATTGATGGGCTAAATGGGGGCTCGAGGCACACGATCGCGGATAAGGGGACGATGATGATCATCCCCTTCCTGCGCTCAATTACTCCCTTGAATGAGGAACGCCGAGCGACACTTCCCCTCTAGCCCGGATCCTGAACACGTCCATGAGCATTTTGGGGGATTGAACGCCACCTCCCAACCGAAAGCAAGAGAATCGGTCCAGGTGGGGATGGGGGGCGGGCGCTATCCGAGCGCGCAAACTCCCTGTTAGTCATGGGACATTACAAAATTGGCCCTCCTAGCGCCAAAAATGTTGTGGAAGGAATGCGCCACCGATGACGTTGATCTTCTCTACACACGCCGGTTTTGGGGTGAGGAGGAGGACCCATAGAGGTGGGGAGCCCTTCCGCAAGAAGGCTTAAGGGTTGGGTTTTTCCGAGGCTTGGCCCCTCCGATGCTTGAAGTCACCGTGTTCGTTTTTCTCCCCCTTTCGGAGAGGTGGGGGTTATATAGGCATGTCCGGAGGCGTATGTTAATCCGGATGACAACAAAGTTATATAGGCGCGTGCAGCGACATCCGACGGCGTTGTTCCGGATCTCGGGATCACGCGCCGCCGCCCCGGATTCGGGATGAACTCCGCACCTACTGTTCTTCGTCCGAGATTTCGGGAGCGGTGCTCTGCTCGAGGTCGGGCTCTTGTGGAGTGGCGGCACCGCCACATCCGATACATGGAGATGGCAGGTGAGACGTGGCGTTGATGAAGCCATTGGGTTCATGGTCGCTGCTGGGCTGATAGCTGATCATCCGAGTTCTGGACATCTCATGAATGCCTTCACCTGCCATACGAGCAAGCCTTGACAAGGGAAGATTCAACGTCAGGCCAATACTACGATTGTTCAGCCCACATCGGCGAGAGAACTCGGCAGATGTTGAGTCACCCAGTGGAACCTTGATTTCCTAATCCTCGAGAATAAAGGTAATCTCGAACCATTTGCTATTAGCCAATCCTCCTTGTCAAGCATATGATCATAACCTTACGCCCTGATATGCTCTAGCAAATCTGATCCAAGGAAGCAGAGCTTGCTTATTCTCGTTGACGAAGTGAAGATGGCTGGCATTCTTTTAGGGCTCAAGTAAGCTATTGAGATAGGGTTTGCATTTCTTGCAGGTAAGCGATAAAATGGATCCACCGGAGCTTGTAAGCATGCTAATTTCGTCTATAAAATGACATTCTTTGTTCCTATATTCTTGAGCTCATGCTAATTTCGTCCCTCCTTGGCTGGGATCTCTTCCGCCTTGAGACTGTTTGTAGTAATGCCTATACCAGATATTAACCTGGAAATAGAAGCATGTGGTATTCACTCCTCTGATACAACTTCAAGATGGAACAGAAGATTGTCACAACCAGTGATTCATGCTTGTTCACTTCTCCTGGTTGTACAATAACTGGCATGCACTTTGACTTCTGTGTTATTGTGGCATGGTGTGGACTTTTGCTGCCACGACTTGAGCGCTCTTATCACAAGACAAAAGGAAGTCAAATGAGGGGTAGGCGCATCATCACCAAATGGAGCACCGGCTTCTGCTATACAAGTCTCATGTTTCAAGCAATCCTACTACCAGTAGTTTGCAAGCTACAGTCATCTCAATATCTCACCATAGACAACAACTAACCATTTCCCAGTTCTGAATTCCCTTATCGAAATTATAATTGTCTATATGTATACATAACATGTAAGATGCCAAGAAATTGGTAATCGTAGAAGGAGAGAGAGATTAAAGGGGGTAAAAGTAGGAATAAAAAGGGGGTATAGAATGCAAAACTGCGGCTGCTGTCACTGAGATCCCAATTCAAGATCTTCCTTCTTCTCCAGGATCGGCCCCAGTTCGCCACCATTGCCAGCGGCCGTGTCCTCGCCACTGGCCGCCGGATCGTCCTGCGTTCGGAACACGGCGTGGAGCAGCACGAGCGGCGCCCCGACTGCCATGGCGAGCAGGAACTGCGGCACGGCACTCGTCATCACGATCTCGGCGCCGACGACGGCCATCAGGAGCGCGGCGACCAGCCTACGGTCGACGATCCGGCGGAGGAGGGCGGAATTGGGGAAGGCCCTGAGGAGGGCGCCGTAGAAGAGGGCGAGCTTGAAGGCGGCCATGAGGAAGAGCATGGTGGCGCGGCGGCGGGGGAAGAGGGAGGCGAGGAGGAGGACCCAGAGGAGGAGGGCGTAGTGGAGGCGGAAGGAGCGGAGGTTGCGCACGGCGCGCACGGCGGCGGCCTCGGCGTCGACCGGCGCCGCGAAGGCTTGGGGCCGGGCGAAGCGGGCCAGGGCCCTGCGGGTGGAACGGGCGCTGTCGCGGGCGTGCTCCACGACGGCGGCGGAGCGCCGGAGTACGCCGCCGTAGGTCGCCATTGCCGTCCGGCTCGGGGATTGAGGTTCCCTTTCTCTTTATATTATGCGGAGAGGAAAACGGTTGGGCGGCCGAGATGGGGAAGGAAGAATAACGCCACGTACTTTAATTTTGTTGTCCTTTTTTTTTTCCTCGTTAAAACCTCCTAAAAAGTGGGAGTCCCAATTTATATATACATACAACTAAATATTTATATATATAATCAGCGATTTTTTTTAAAAAAAATATTTTAGATATTTTCTAAACAGTTAGTCATTTTTTTAAATAATATCGTAAATTCTAAAACTATCCAAATTACCCCTCTTTCACCCTTTTTTCTATATGTCTCTTGTTCGTAAATAATCATTTTTTTTCTTGTATCACCTTTATGATTATCTCTATGTCCACATCAAACATAGGGCATCACACAAATGGAGGGTGATCGAGAGGACTAGTTCAGGCGTAAAGGCATGAACAGCCATGGGATGAGAGATCGGATAGAGTGAAAGATTGGAGATGACATAGGATGACAATACGAAAAGGTGATAACGAGTCTAATAAAATAGTTGACAACAATAATGATAAAGGAAGCGATAACAAGTCCAATGGGGTGGTCAATGATAGCGACAACGGAGTAGGCAATGATGAAAAAGGGGTGGAGAAGAAAAAAATTTAGATTTTTATTGAATTGGAGGGTATGGTTGAAACAAAATCTGTCACGCGCCCACTCCCCTCTCGAATTTATCGCATTCAGAGGTGTGATCCTGTCTTAAAATATCCATAACATAAAAATTCATCACAATCTAATCCCAAGATCCACATTGATATTTGAGGACACTAACAATCATTTGACTCGTAAATCACATCCAAAATCTATAATTTATAAAACTTGTGCAGTTTATAATTCATATACTACAACACCATATTGATTTATAAATTTGAAAGCTAACTCAACTAAACAATATCCATATTGTAAATCCACAAGATTGGCAATCTATACAATATCAAAACCAACATTTACTACAAGTTCATATCATTATATAATTTAAATTTAACATTTCAAATCCTAACATAAGAGGTCCTTTAACTTTTACAAAACATTTAAGTTCATATTTACTATTAACATTTCACTAAACATAAAATGTACTTATACAACAAAAACATATCAACTACTAAAGATTAGCCTAAAATCTTCCAGCTTTCCCTTCCTCAGCCCAATTTAAACATCCCAGAGACTGATAAGCTAACATAAAAATATTATATAACAACGGGGTGAGCATAACAAAGCTCAGTAAGTGACTAACATATCCATGGGGAAGGAGAATAGTTTTTAATAAACTTAATATCAAAATACAAAGCCAGATATAAGAAAACGTATATATCATCGTATCAGATACTGAAACGCAAATGTCCTCTTATTCAAACTTATTTAATTCATAAAAAATGGAGTAAAGAGTAATTGGAGCATATCAGATGACGAAAATAGTATTTCAAAATATATCAAATGACACATAGGACATTACGGAGCATATCAATGGTGTATAGGACATTTCGAAGTATATCACTGATGTATGAATGGTTTCGGAGCATATCAATGACGTATGAATGGTTTCGTAGCATATCAAAGGCAAATGAAACATTTCAGAATATATTAAAAACGTATGAAATGTTTCGAAGCATATCAAGAGCAAATGAACCATTTCAGAATATATCAATAATGTATGAATGGTTTCAGAGCATATCAATGGCGTATGAATGGTTTCGGAGCATATCAAAGGCAAATAAAATATTTCAGAATATATCAAAGATGTATGAAATGTTTCGAAGTATATCAAGGGCAAATGAATCATTTCAGAATATATCAACAACATGTGATTGGTTTCGAAGAATACTAAAAGCAAAGAAAATATTTCAGAACATATTAAATGGCATATAAGATATCTCAGAGCATATCAGAATAATAAATAAGAAACAGGAGCTCAGATGTCATATCTGACGTATATTCATTTCATTCTCATCCAAAACGCACATATAAACACATAAGCAATGATTTGGATAACATATCAGAAACACAGAGGGCGCAATGGGATCTCAAACAGAATATCCCATGTCTGGGAGCATCATACATCTACGTTTGGATGAAGCCAGAGGGGGTCGACAGAGCATCGCGGGCTCTAAGCATATACCCTTTACCATTTCTAGCAAAGGTCCAAATAATCCCTTTACCATTTTTGGCAAAGGTCCAAATAATCCCACAGACACCATAGTACAAAAAGACAATGTGAATAATAAAACTGACATATATCAGAAGTACATGCGAAATAATGAAACGTACATGTACCTTTACAAAATAATACGATGTAAACATATTCTCTCACAAATGTATTCAAATTTGAAAGGGGATAAAAGTAGTAATATATAAAGATTTGAAACAATAATATAAAGCTCAATCAAAGAAGGATCTAAGCTGAAATTAATTCCCAAAAGGATGAAACAAGAATAGATAACATCGATAAAAGCTTGAGTCAAGTAGAATTTGAAAGACATATTGCATATATTATTTGGACAATCAATTATATTCTAAATTACTCAAAATTGATTTTAAAAGAAAGATCTCCAAGTCTAATTTCTAATGAATTAAATTCTGTACAAATAAGAGTATTTAGCAGAAAGTTATAACAATTTTAGCAACTAAAGGGCAGAATTAATGATATCTGTTTTACAGAATTCGTAAGGTTGACTAAAACAAATGTTTCAGCTGGCATCTCTACTCCAAATCTTTCAAACTAGATATGCACAAAAAGATTTATAAATCTGGTTTCTAACAAATGAATGTTTACAATAATTGGATTTGTTCACAGTGAATTATAAGTAATAGAATACCCAAGGGTTAGAACTTACAATTACTATTTTATAGATTCTATAGGGTTAATTCAAATAAAGGTTCGGATAGGAATTTGAATTCCAAATTTATCTATATTAGTCTCAAAAGGAAAATATATAAGTCTAATTTCGGATGGATTTAATTTTGCTTAAATCAGAGTTCAGTATAGAAAATTACAAGTAGAATAACACAGTAAGGTCAGAATCTGAGAAAAATTTTAGATTCACTGTTTGTTGCATAAACTATAGAAATATCATATATGAAGCTTCAATCTTCCAAAATTTTTAGGATTAAGATAAAAATAAGGATCAAACTTACTGTAGGATGGGGTTAGAATACTTGCCTTTGATCAATTTTGATCCCAATGAAAAGTTTTTGAGCCAAAAGACCTTAATCCCTAATTTTCTTCTCTTCTCCTCCTTTTCTTCTTCTTCTTCTTCTTCTTCTTCTTCTTCTTCTTCTTCTTCTTCTCTTCCTCTCTTCTCCAATACAAGCTGCCTTCTCAGGTTCCTTAGGAATGAAGGCAGAGAAGCTTAAGCGGTGGGATTTGTTATTTTATGTATTTTATAGTTTAGTCCTTGTATTATTTATTTTTACGATTATGTCCTCAGATTTTTACAAATAGGCTCTCAAAATTTTACAAACAGATCCTCACATCTTATAAATAGGTTTTCAGTTTCATTTGGACTCATCTATAGAATTTAAAATGTATAGTAACTTTGCTATTAAACTCTTATACGAAAATTTAGAAACAAGAAATACGATGGATGTTACAAAATCAAAATGAGAGTAATAAAAATTACATCAGGATGCACTCCATAAAGCTCTGTATGATGCTTAAATTAGTGTTAATTTATCCATTGATTGCCAGAGATATAAATAGTTGAAAACATATGTGAGGGGGCTTTCACATAGTGTTTTAGGATTATTGTCCTCGAGGATATGCTTGAGGATGGTTATTTGCCTATTCCACTCCCAAACATAATTATGTACTACCAAATCTAACCCAAAAAATATGAAATAATTATAAATATAATTATAATGTCAAAGATATGATATTATATTAATACGCGACATACACGTGTTGATTATATGATGCCAAGATGTTAGTCTTGTAACATTAGACTTAAGATATCAATATATCAATTGTACGATGCTAAAGTATTATATACATTATGATGAGGTATCGAACTCACCACGTCGAGATAACAACCATGTATATAACAAAACTATGATTATATATATATATATATATATATATATATATATATATATACACTAGTCATATGTGTCCTGTAAACCAATCACATGAGTGATGACACTTGTGACTTGATATGCATTCTTTCTTTTTACGTATTATTAAGCGTTTTATCACTTTATCCTGCGTGCTGCATATATTGTGATGTCCTTCGATCTGTGTAATGAGAATTGGATCATGATGAGATCATGATAATGAAACTGATTCATATTTAAACATAGACCCTAAATTATCTTGGTCATAGGTTACTCGAGAAGGACATCGAGATAACCGGATAGACTGGTGTGCTGTATAGCCATCCATATGATGGAGGTGATTGGTCTCATAGCTACTCGTGTGGGGACACTAAGGGTACAGTACAGGTGCTCATTGGGGAATGAGTTCACTGATTGATCTGCCTCACGTCAGACAGTGATTCTGTAGTCACAGTAGTGTATCTGGTGCTTAGACTTGAGACACCAATGATGTTCTGTATGAGTACTTCACTCTTTGATACCAGACTTATAGGTTTGAAAAGTTTCAGATCTAGTACAACCAATTATTGGGAGTGGTAGCCGACCTTACGAGGGTTATTGAATGTCAATAGAGGATCATCCGCTCTCGGTATCATGAGAGAAATATCTCATGTATTCTTTCTTGAATAAATCCTTGGCCAATGTTCTTCGGATTGAGAGAGAAAGAGTTCTTTAGGAGAATCCGACAAGAGCAAGGCTCGAGGAGAAACCGTATGGGCCTGACAACATCATGCCCGGTATAGGGTCTCTGGGATATTAGATGGATGATAGACTATGGATACATGGTACTGAGGACAGATAGGTCCAAAGGATTGGATTCTCATGTATCGTTTGGGGGCTACGGCGTAGTGGCCTAGTACTTCCGCAGTCGATGAGTTGGGTGAATTATTATAGAGATAATAATTCACTAACTCAGAAAAAGTTCTTACAAGTATGAATCACGATCAGTTCGATATTGGGCTTAGAGGGTCACACACATATGATAGGTGTTACGACGAGTAGAGGTTCGGATATAAGATATCTACTGGAGCCACTAACTTATTGGATATATCCATTAAGCCCCTGAATTATTGGATCCTAAGATAAGATCCAATAATTGCTAATAAGAGATTATTGGGTAGAGACTCACTAATCCAAGAGGCTTGGGTAATTGGATGAAGATCCAATACCCAATAGGGTAAGATCTATTAGAGTTTATAGAGGGCCTCTATAAATAGGAGGGAACCAAAGCTTTATAGGCAGAGAGTTCACTTAGTAGCCACCTCCTGTTATTTTCTCCCCAGAGAAGTGCATCGTCGCAGTCCCTGCCATGTAGATACCGCTAGAGAGGAGGACGCTTGACCTCCTTCATCCTTCCTACAGATTTGCAGGGATTCAGGGATATACGATCTCCCTAGGTACTTTCTTTTACACATGCAGTTTTTACGGATTTGTTTTGACGCACCGATCTTCGCACGATGACGAAAACTTTCTACAAGAAATCTGGGGTGTTTTGTTTTTGTTCTTCCGCTGCGCATGAGATGTCGCTCTCTTGTGGATTTCCCAACATATACTCTCACGTCTTAATATTTAGAATAATAATTAGAGCTAACATCTTATTAAAAATGTTAAACCTGATAAAAATTACATCAGGATGCACCCGATAAAGCACTCTACGATGCTTAAATTAGTGTTGACTTTAGAGTATCAATTGAATGTCAAAGACTTAAAGAGTTAGAAACATATGTGAGGGGGCTTTCACATAGGGTTTTAGGACCATTGTCCCCAATGATATATGCCTTAATGCTAAGGATGATCATGTGTCTTATCTAGTCCCAAACATAATTATGTACTACTAATTCCAATCTGAAAAATGTGAAGTGATTATAAATATAATAATAACGTTAAAGAGATGACATTATGTTGACACGTGACATAGATGTGTCGACCATATAAGATCGAAATGTCGATCACGTGATACCAAGATGTTAGACTCGTAACATCAAAATATCAAACTTGAGATGTCAATATATTGATCATACAAAGACTCGTAATATCCAGGTACAAGATGTTAGACTCGTAACATCAAGATATTAGACTTGAGATGTCAATATATCGATCATACGATGTTAGTCCACTTTCAAACCTCCTTGCTTTTCTAGATTCATCCTCGATCATATGTGTAGTAAATTTGGAGAGCTCAGTGAATTTTGATTCATATTTTGCAACCATCAAAAATCCCTTAATGAGATTCAAGAATTCCAATTCTTTCTGCTCTTTAATGCAATCTGAAAAATATTTATCGTTGAACTTTTCTGTAAATACCTTCCAAGTGATTAGCTTATATTTGATTTCAAAAATCATCTTCATTGTTTTCCACCAATGCTCAGCCTCTCCTCCTAGCATAAAGGTGGCAAGAGAAACCTTCTGATCATCAGGGCAATTTAAAATGTCAAATATTTTCTCTATCTGCATCATCTATTATTCTACTACCATTGGATTAGGCCCACCACTGAAACTGGGAGGACTAAGCTTCTTAAACTGTTCAATTCTCATCCTAGTTTGGGTTGAAGTCCCCGCTCCATCATTTCTTTCTTGTTGGCCTTGTTGCATCACTTGTGTCATAGCCTATACAGTTTTCATAATTCCACTCAATTGATTAGAAGTAGATATAACAGGAGAACCAGATGATCTCGTCATCCTTGCTTTCTAAAAATAATAAAAGAAAAATTTTGATCAATCTCTAAATAAAAATCACTAAACCTCAAAATTTATTATGCATCTAGTATATCAAAATTCTTAGTAATCCTCAAATCATGCTCTGATACCACCTTTGTCACGCCCCCCCCCCTCGAATTTATCACATTCAGGAGGTGTGACCCTGTCTTAAAATCCATAACATAAAAATTCATTACATTCTAATCTCAGGATTCACATTGACATTTGAGGACACTAATAATCATTTGAGTCGTAAATCACATCCAAAATCCATAATTCATAAAACCTGTGCAGTTTATAATTCATATACCACATCAGCATATTGATTTATAAATTCCAAAGCTAACTCAACTAAACAATATCCATATCGTAAATCCATAAGATTGGCAATCCATACAATCTCAAAGCCAACATTTACTATAAGCTCATATCATTATACAATTTAAACTTAACATTTCAAATCCTAACATAAGAGGTCCTTTAACTTTTACAAAACATATAAGTTCATATTTACCATCAACATTTCACTAAACATAAAATATACTTATACAACAAAAACATATCAACCACTAAAGATTAGCTCAAAATCTTCTAGCTTTCCCTTAGTCCAATTTAAACATCTTAGAGACTGATAAGCTAACCTGAAAATATTATATAACAAAAGGATGAGCATAACAAAGCTCAGCAAGTGACTAACATATCCATGCGGAAGGAGAATAGTTTTCAATAAACTTAATATCAAAATATAAAGCCAGATATAAGAAAAAGAATATATCATCGTATCAGATACTGAAACGCAAATATTCTCTTATTCAAACTTATTTAATTCATAACAAATGGAGTAAAGAGTAATTAGAGCATATTAGATGATGAAAATAGTATTCAGAGTATATCAAATGATACATAGGACATTACGGAGCATATCAATGGTGTATAGGACATTTCGGAGTATATCACTGATGTATGAATGGTTTCAGAGCATATCAATGATGTATGAATGGTTTCGGAGCATATCAAAGGCAAATGAAATATTCAGAATATATCAAAAACGTATAAAATGTTTCGAAGCATATCAAGAGCAAATGAACCATTTCGGAACATATCAATAACGTATGAATGGTTTCGGAGCATATCAATGACGTATGAATGGTTTTGGAGCATATCAAAGGTAAATAAAATATTTTAAAATATATCAAAAATGTATGAAATGTTTCGAAGCATATCAAGGGCAAATGAACCATTTCAGAATATATCAATAACGTGTGATTAGTTTCGGAGCATATTAAAAGCAAAGGAAATATTTCAAAATATATCAAATGACATATGAGATATCTCAGAGCATATCAAAGTAACAAATAAGAAACAAAAGCTCAAATGTTATATCTGATGTATATTCATTTCATTCTCATCCAAAGCGCACATATAAACACATAAGCAATGCTTTAGATAATATATCAGAAATACAGAGGGTGGAGTGGGATCCCAAACAGAATCTCTCATATCTGGGAGCATCATACATCCATGTCTAGATGAAGCCAGAGGGGGCCGGCAGAGCATCGCGGGCTCTAAGCATATACCCTTTACTATTTCTGGCAAAGATCTAAATAATCCCTTTACCATTTCTGACAAAGGTCCAAATAATCCCTTTACCATTTTTGACAAAGGTACAAATAATCTCACAACAAACACCAGAGTTCAAAAGGATAATGTGAATAATAAAACTGGCATATATCGAAGGCACATGCGGAACAATTAAACGTATATGCGCCTTTACGAAATAATACGATGCAAACATATTCTCTCACAAATGTATTCAAATTTGAAAGGGGATAAAAGTAGTAGTATACAAAGATTTGAAACAATAATATAAAGCTCAATCAAAGAAAGGATTTAAGCTAAAATTAATTCCTAAAAGGATGAAACAAGAATAGAAAACATCAATAAAAGCTTGAGTCAAGTAGAACTTGAAAGACATATTGCATGGATTATTTGGATAATCAATTATACTCAAAATTAGTTTTAAAAGAAAGATCTCCAAGTTTGATTTCTAATAAATTAAATTTTATACAAATCAGAGTATTCAACAGAAAGTTAAAACAATTTTAGCAACCAAAGGGCAGAATTAATAGTTTCTATTTTACAGAATTCATAGGGTCGACTATAACAAATGTTTTAGCTAGCATCTCTACTCTAAATCTTTCAAACCAGATATGCAAAGAAAGCTTTATGAATCTAGTTTCTAATAAATAAGTGTTTATAATAATTGGATTTGTTTACAGTGAGTTATAAGTAATAGAATACCCAAGGGTCAGAACTTATAATTACTATTTTACAGATTCTATGAGGTCAATTCAAATAAAAGTTCCGATAGGGATTTGAACTCCAAATTCATCGATACTAGTCTCAAAAAGAAAATATATAAGTTTAATTTCGGATGGATTTAATTTTGCTTAAATCAGAGTTTAGTACAGAAAATTACAGGTAGAATAATGCAGCAAGGTCAGAATCTGTGAAAAATTTTAAATTCACTGTTTGTTGCATAAAATATAGAAATATCATATATGAAGCTTTAATCTTCCAAAATTTTCAGGATTAAGATAAAAATAAGGATCAAAATTACTGTAGGATGGGGTTAGAACACTTGCCTTTGATTAATTTTGATCCCAATGAAAAGTTTTTGAGCCAAAAGGCCTTAATCCCCAATTTTCTTCTCTTCTCCTCCTTTTCTTCTTCGTCATCTTCTCTTCCTCTCCTCTCCAATGCAGGCTACCTTCTCAGGTTCTTTAGGAATGAAGGCAGAGAAGCTTAAGTGGTGGGATTTATTATTTTTGTGTATTTTGTAGTTTAGTCCTTGTATTATTTATTTTACGATTAGGTCCTTAGATTTTTACAAATAGACCCTCAGAATTTTATAAACAGATCCTCACATCTTATAAATAGGTTTTTAGTTTCATTTGGATTCATCTACAGAATTTAAAATGTATAATAACTTTGCTATTAAACTCTTATATGAAAATTTAAAAACGAGAAATACGAGGGATGTTACAAAATCAAAATGAGAGTAATAAAAATTACATCAGGATGCACTCCATAAAGCTCTGTATGATGCTTAAATTAGTGTTAATTTATCCATTGATTGCCATAGACATGAAGAGTTGAAAACATATGTGACGGGGCTTTCGTATAGGGTTTTAGGATTATTGTCCTCGAGGATATGCTTGAGGATAGTTATTTGCCTATTCCACTCCCAAACATAATTATGTACTACCAAATCTAATCCAAAAAATATGAAATAACCATAAATATAATTATAACATCAAAGATATGATATTATATTAACTCGTGACACACGCGTGTTGATTACGTAATGCCAAGATGTTAGCCTTGTAACATCAGATTGAAGATGTAAATATATCGATTGTACGATGCTAAAGTATTATATACATTAAGATGAGGTATCGAACTCACCGCGTTAAGATATCAACCATGTATATAACAAAACTATGATTATATATATATATATATACTAGTCATATGTGCCCCTGCAAGCCAATCACATGAGTGATGGCACTTGTGACTTGATATGCATTCTTTCTCTTTACGCATTATTAAGTGTTTTATCACTTTATCTTGCATGTTGCATATATTGTGATGTCCTTGGATCTGTACAATGGGAATTGGATCGTGATCTCGGAATTGGATCGTGATGCGATCACGATAATGAAACTGATTCACATTTAAACACAGACCCTAAATTATCCTGGTCATAGGTTACTCGAGAAGGACATCGAGATAATCAGATAGACTGGTGTGCTGTATACTCGTCCATATAATGGAGGTGGCTGGTTTCATAGCTACTCATGTGGGGACACTAAGGGTACAATATAGGTGCTCATTGGGAAACGAGTTCACTGATTAATCTGCCTCACGTTAGACAGTGATTCTGTAGTCCCAGTAGTGTATCTGGTGCTTGACTTGAGAAACCAAGGATGTCCTATATGAGTACTCCACTCTTTGATACCATACTTATAGGTTTGGAAAGTTTCAAATCTAGTACAGCTAGTTATTGGGAGTGGTAGCCAACCTTACGAGGGCTATTGAGTGTCAATAGAGGATCATCCGCTCTTGGTATCATAAGAGAAATATCCTATGTATTCTTGTTCGAACAAATCCTTGGCCAATGTTATTCGGATTGAGAGAAAAAGAGTTCTCTGGGAGAATCCGACAAGAGCAAGACTCGAGGAGAAACCGTATGGGCTTGACAGCACTATGCCTGGTATAGGATTTCTGGGATATTAGATGGACGATGGACTATAGATACATGGTAATTGAGGACAGATAGGTCCAAAAGATTGGATTCCCCTGTATCGTCTGGGGGCTGTGGTGTAGTAGCCCAGTACGTCTGTAGTCGATGAGTTGGGTGAATTATTATGGTTTACAAGGGGTTACGGCGTGTTTGAGATCTATTAGGGTTTACAGGGGGCCTCTATAAATAGGAGGGAACCAAAGCTCTATAGGCTGAGAGTTCTCTTGGTAGCCACCTCCTATTCTCTTCTCCCTAGAGAAGTGCATCGTCCAGTCCCTGTCGTGTGGATACCGCTAGAAAGGAGGGCGCTTGACCTCATTCATCCTTCCTACAGATCTACAAGGATTCAGGGATATACGATCTCCCTAGGTACTTTCTTTTACACATGCAGTTTTTATGGAGTTGTTTTGATGCATCGATCTTCGCACGATGACGAAAACTTTCTACGAAAAATCTGAGGTGTTTTGTTTTTGTTCTTCCGTTGCGCATGAGATGTCACTCCCCTATGGATTTCCCAACATACACTCTCACGTCTTAATATTTAGAATAATAATTAGAGCTAACATCTTATTAAAAATGTCAAACCCGATAAAAATTATATCAGGATGCACCCGATAAAGCACTCTATGATGCTTAAATTAGTGTTGACTTTAGAGTATCAATTGAATGTCAAAGAGTTGGAAACATATGTGAGGAGGCTTTCACATAGGGTTTTAGGACCATTGTCCCCAAGGATATATGCCTTAATGCTAAGGATGATCATGTGTCTTATCTAGTCCCAAACATAATTATGTACTACTGAATCCAATCCGAAATATATGAAGTGATCGTAAATATAATTATAACATTAAAGAGATGACATAATGTCGATCACGTGATACCATGATATTAGACTCGTAACATCAAGGTACAAGATGTTAGACTCGTAACATCAAAATATCAAACTTGAGATGTCAATATATCGATCATATGAAGACTCGTAACATCCGGGCATAAGATGTTAGACTCGTAACATCAAGATAACAGACTTGAGATGTCAATATATCGATAATACGATGCTAAAATATTATACACATTATGATGAGGTATCGAACTCACCACGCAAGAGGTATCATCCACTGATCACGTATTATTCCCATATGACTTGTGGAGTGCGTCAACAAACATTACAGGACTGCAATGCAGGCACAACGCTAGTGATGAGCACTCGTTTTCTTTATTGGCATTACATACGGCCTCTGCACCTCCACCCCTTCACTGTTCATTGTTCACACAAACACCCATCAACTCGGCCACCAATGCCTTGCTTACTTATCATGGTCTGCTTTCTGTTTCCATGGATGATACAGGAGCTCTGCTTCAGGAAATGATGCACCGGAAGTGACATCCATAAGCAAGTCGCCTTCGGAACCGTCTGCGATGGACGGCGGTGGGGCTAAAATGGAGCTCCTATGAGGGGGAGATGCAAAGATTCTTCTTGGACTGAAGCAAGCACCATCATGGTCCACCGAGTCCCCCGTGTCCCAAGGTTCCAGCTGAGCTGAGCATCTTGAAGGAGGATTCATGCCCTCCGATCTGCACACCCTTTTAGGGCTTCTCATGGTGCTCTTCAGGTCTGAAATTGACAGTACGTATATTACCATAAGAAAGAAAACTATTTCATTTCATTTTACATGATTCTTGCGATCAAAATTGCCCGGTCAAGCAGGTGGCATTCATATCTTTCGTCTGTTCAACAGAAACATCAAAGAATCAAACCTGGATAGTTCTGATTTTGTTTATCCTGATGCCTTTTCATGGATGCCAGATTGGAAAGACCAGGAAGCTTTTGTCGGTTTGATGCTTCATTTCCTCCTTTTATCTTCTTAGAAGATGCATCCTACAACAATTGAGGTACCATATCAGTCGGAACATGGCACATTCCTTTTACAAGTCATACTAAATTCTCCTTTTACCTTTATTTGTTGATAGCACTCTAACCACTGAAGATTGATGCAATTTAATAGTACAAGCCGCTTCAATGTCCTGCGCTCCTCAGCATTTGCTCCTGACAAGGAGAGATCAAAAACTCCTTCTTGAAGCAGTTGCTGGAAGTACGGTAATGACTTCAAGAACTGGGGACCGGCAAACATGCTTTTGAGGCTGCCAAATCAACAAGAATGTAGTATGACAACGCGAGAACAACTTAATAGAAGAATGAAGTTACAGAAATGCAACCGACGTTTCAGGAGGTTTAGCAGTGTCTATAGATGGAAGATATTTCATCAAATGTTGTTGTTCCTCATGCGTCAGATATTCCGTAAAATTCTCAAAGTTGATGACAACCTACCACGGTAAAATAGCCAAATCAGATCTCACTCGTGTGGGCTACATCGAAAACACTGATACAGATACTAAAAGCCAAAAGAACTATATTCTTACATTTAAATCTGCAGAACTCAAAGGAGAATCTCTATCTTGCAGGATATTTAAGTTTTCGTGTGAACTTGTATCCCTGAAAAGCACAGACACAAAGCATGGACCTTCCAATCAAGTCAATTTTGCAACTATTGAGAGATAAGCAAAGGGCATCTTTTTGAAACAATCACACAGTCTCTTCTTTTTGTGCATGCAAGAAAGTACCTTTTCGCAATCTCTTGGGACATTTGTGTTGTAGCAGAAGAATTCAGAAAACTTGTTCTTTTGCTCTCAGTATTTACCTGAAGGAACGCCGAACCAGAATAACCTTCATTGGTAATGTATGATTTATCTACTGGAAGTGAGCTAGCTTCAGATTCCTCCTCTACAGATTTTGAATGTGGATGATTTATGAGTACGCCTCCATACCCGATCTCAGATGAGCCAAGTGGTGCCCCACTATCGTAAAGCAGATCATCTTCTGAGATTATTGACAAATTAGAATATTGGTCTTCGTGTAATATGGAACATAAGTCCTTTGTGAGCTTTTCAACGGGAGAAGGCTTTGGCCGAGTTACAAATGTCCTCTTCTTCGATGGCACTAGTGAATCCCATACATGTGACTGCACTGAACCTGAAAAGCAAACTGAAAAGCTATTGCATGACCATACCTTAATTATGGTGACAAGTTAGAGACTAACATAGTATCAATAAGTAAACTAGCTCCACATATTAGATGCTGAAAGTAAAATAATACTCTTATTGTTGGTTGTCCAGTTCAAGTGTTCCAAAATTTCTATGTAAAACTAATACATTTCGGTGTCCACATATATCATCACAGCAATACACAGAATCGAAGGAGAAAATTTAGTAAGCAAAAGAAGCTAGTATCGGTCATTTAGCTTCTAATGAATGCATACTTAACGGACTATAGTCTGATCCAAAACTCAGTCCATTTTGTTTTGCTTCCCAAAATACTTTACTTCAAGAAGAAGGGCTGGCAACCCAGTTATCATAAGAAACTCAGTAAATTATACATCTTTGAATTCTCGAAAATAAAAAGCCTGTGGTTTTCCAGAGAGAAAGGGTGCCTAATGTTTAGAATAACAGAAAAGATAGTAACCTGTCACGTCACTTGCATCAGCGGAGCCAAATTGTACACAGCTGTCTGAGCCTGATATGGCTGACTCAGAACCGGATCCATTGCTTATAATACCCTTGCCAATCTTGTGAAAGTTCTGGTCACAGTACTGCATTTCACATTCACTTCCCAACATACCATCTCTTTGCTTTTCCATTTGCAACTTCTGTTCTTTGGGCTTGAAGGATAAGTTTTTTATTTTTGAGGATTTTAGCCCATCCAAGGCAAAACCTTCGCGAGCATGCTGTGGTACATAGTTCATCAATGAACCTTTGGTCCTCCACCTGGAGCCACATGCATTGCATAGAACTGGCTTATCGGGTGGTCCATTCCGCCAAAGAGGGGTACCTATTTGATATTAAGCTTCAGCGACCATATGATTGCTTAGGAACACAAATCCTAAAGCTTATTTATGTCAAAGAGAATAGAAAAGTGACATATAGACATAGATTTTCTTGATTAAAACAAGTTTTCTTGCCTTTGAAACAAGCAAAAGTGCATATATGAAAGACATAATTAATAAGCTTATAAATGAAGACATGGATGATGGAACTATGTTAGCAGATGAAACAAAAGCCAAGTGTTCGATCACTATGAAAAGACACGAGAAGTACAAAAGCAACAGAAGTAGGAACATAAGAACTATATAGCACGATGTACTTCCAAAGACCAAACTCTTCTGCATGCAGCAATGTAATATATGCCCAAGCAGTCCAATAAAAATCAACACACCATGATACAATTTCATAATGACCAACATGCAAACCCTTTTAGATGACTATTTTCTCAGTCTAATCTATAATTCCTATTTTAGGCCATCTCCTTCAAATTGTCATCAAAAGCCTAATTATTGCCTATATTTTGGAAAACGTTTGAACAAAAAAATAGAAAACAGAAATTTTGTCGATCGATGAATACTACTTTCTATAATCTAGATGAACAAACATGAGACGGTGTGATTATCAGACAACGAAGAAGCCTTACTAGCAAACAAACAAAATAAACAACCACATGGATGCCACCAATGGACACTTTACTTCCGATTCAAGATTCTAAAAATGTGCCCTGGGTGCTCAAAAAACCATTAGCAAAGACTAAAAAGACAATCGTGCAATGAATATCATTTATAAGCAAATGCTTATAAACCATACATGAAACTTATGGTAAGTAATCAATAAAATAAGAGCTTAGCTGTTAGCATCACAGAACAATTCTAACAACTGAGTAGCGGTTAGTTCGATTGTCTAAGTAAATGAGTCTACAACATGAATGTCGAGTGCGAATGTAAACCTAGAAGCCAACCAGCTCTCCCACAAGATGTACTCGAGAATTTTTGTCCTTATTATTGCATTTTCTTGATGTTGAGTAGTATTGAAAAAATGCAACTCTTATTCATCTAATAATGCACCTGAATTTGGAATATACATCGACAAAGAACCTACTAATGCAGCAGGTCCAATGGCATGATATGAAATGTGCCAACAATAGTCAGTGAGTGATGACTCAATTATGAAACCTATGCTCCCGGCAGAAAAAGAAACCTCACATCTAATTTAACATAATGTGCAAATCCTATTGTGGTAAGTTAAGATATTCCACAAATTTCACAAACTAGAAGCAAGTAATCTACTACCATTCTAAACAAGAGGAAGCTTTTTTTTTTTCGTTTGCCGAATACTAAAACAGGAAGAAGGAAATGCGAAGCGTCTTCAATTCTGCAATCCCAATCGGAGGTCACTGTAATTTTCTATAATGTTTTGTACAGCCACTGCTAAAAATTCTTCCTTCCGAGGATAGTTATTTGACAAAGATACTGAGATTCTTCTAAGAAGCAAATCTGGAGTGACAGAAACTGCAAAGGTAATAAAACGAAGCACAGACATCAATTAGGCTCAATTGATGATATCACATAGGATGAAGTTGAACCTTCTTCCACCTGACCGAGCCGAGCAAAGACCAAGAAGAACATCCAATAATTCTTCAGATGATCACATGGAGCGTTTGCATTCAATAGGTCTTGGTAATGAAATCATACATATAAATATACACACAAGAGACATAACAAAACACCACAGTGTCAACAAAAACTTGTTAATTTTAAGAAACTGAAGCACAAAAAAAAATCAGAGAAGCAAGACAAAGATCCAGAATTGCTCACGGACACGAGTGGTAACTCACTTGTAACTCCACAATGGCAGCAAGGTCCTTGTTTTCCCATGTGTTCCACTCCCTCCCTCTCCCCCCTTCTAATCCCAACAGAAATCAGCAACACAGGAAGAAGAAGAAGAAGAAGGAGAAAAGAATTGTATTTTCACGTGAGAAATTGTGCTAAGACTAGAAAGGCTTCAATAGATTCTCGCAGCCCTCCAAACCAAAAACCACCAGGACATGAGAAGACTCAGAACACAGTAACAGCAAGCAGAGGCCCCTTTTCAGAAAAAACCAACTTTTGGAACTCCAGAATTCTTCTTTCCGGTCCAAGAAGACAACAGAGGGAGGAAAGCAGGAAAGAAAGAGGAAAGAGGCTGGAGAAGGGAGAGGAAGGGTGGAGGGGGAAAAAGGGAAGGAAATTGCAGGGTGAGATGGGGGTGCAGGTTGGAGTCTGTACAATCCAATGGAAGGGAGGAGTCCACCAAGCAATCAAATTAAATGGCATGGGAAAAGGAGAGGAGGTGAATGGATGGGGGAAGGAGGCCTCCCCTCTCCTTTCTGCATTGTTTTTTGTTGTGTCTCCCATCACCACCGCCCCCTCCTCTGCCTTGGCTTTGGGGTTGGTTGGGATGCTGAGTGACTGACCAAATGTTACAACAGCTCATCCTTCTTTCCCCCTTTTTTCTTTTTATTTATTTATTAATTTATTTATATATGTATATATATCATAATTTAAAAATATCTATAAATATTGTAACATTCATTATCATTTATATTGTTAATCTAAATCTCTCATCAATCTGAATCATTAAGATAATATGCCTCGATATGCAAAGAATTTTAAAATGTTAAAAATTATTTTTTTTTAAAAAAATATTTTTTTATTAATGCTAAGGTGATAGATCTGTGCAATTAATTTTATCTTTTTTTTTTAAATCTAATCGACATCCACATGTTGAGTCTCGATAAGACAAAGAACTTTATCCTTATCAAACATTTTTGTATAAATTGAAGCTAATATATGAAATAAATATAATGCAGTGGTTTGCATTTATGTCAAGTTTGACCCTAATTTTGTAGATAGCTATGAACATAAAGTAATTGTTGAGAATAAAAGAAGTGGTGGAAAGAATCAGAATGTTAAGCCATCCCCACCAAAACCATTTGTTTGCTGTGCTCTGGTCAGGCCTTTGAGTAAATTGGATTCCCAAATTGGAGTATCTAAACTTGAGGCTATTAACCATCTTCTAATTCAAATGCCTTTAATTTGGCCAAACCTTTTCCCAACCCAAAAGTCATTTTAATTCAAGTGAATTTGGAATTTAAAATTGATCCAAGCTTTAAATTGAACAATGATTAGCTAAGCTGCATTTGTGGTAAGTTTATTATGTTTGGGAACAGAGAAAACCCAGCAAATGCAGGCTCTGAACATTCCAAGTGGAAACATAAAAGTCCAGCTTGAGATCAAAGTCATGACCTGAAAGTGCCAAGCATGCATGTTGGATTGTTGAATGCTTTGACAAAATGCAGCAGATGGTATAAATCTAGAAATGGTTGTCTATTGCTGCATATTAAACAGTGGCTCAGAGCTTTTGAATCTTTCAACATGAAGGATTTATGCATACAGTCTTCTATCTTTTATAAATAGAGAGATATTACTTATAAAACTCACCTCAATGTAGCATCAGAATTCTTCATTATGTTGAATTTACTATCTTAGAATTAATTATGAAATGGCATTGCATCATAAATACCCACAAATGTAACATCTGCAAGTCAATCATAAACCTAACAAACATGTTGACCAAGGTTCTTTTTGCTACAGAAGGGCGAAGGGAGAAGAAGCACCCCATTCAACTCTAATGCTTATATGCAGATTTATGCTTCTTAAAAGATCAAAACTAATGGCGCTAAATCTTTAGATTGATTCATCTATGATATATAAACTCTTTTCTTTAACCGTATTTCTAAAGAACAATGAATATATAGATCATCTCTTTTTTTTCGATTAGTATGCTATCACTTGTTATCGAGAAATATTAAAGAAACTTTAACAAAAATAAATAAAAAATAACCTCATTATGCCCTGACAAATAAAAATAAATTGCGATAAAAATGAAACATTCTTGAATCAAAGATATGCTCAACTTAATTAAGCTTAGAATATGCTATTTAAAATATGTTAGCTAATATTTGGAAAATTGGATATGTTGTGCCATTCAATTCTTTTTCAAACATTTAGTATAATCTTTAAGATATCTAGTTTATTATTAAAATCAAAACATACAATAAAAGAGAATTAAGAATACAAAATCTAATGTGACAAAGGAATACACAAGAAAAGTAAAAGTATAATAGTTCCGAGTTATTGACGGTAGGATATGCGATAACACAAATAAAATAGATATTATGAGCTTACTAATGGGCCTAAATCTGTAATGGGCTTACTCAGTCCATAAACCGAGTACCAGATATTATGATGCTACTAATGGGCCGAAATATGTGATGGGCTTAAGTAGGCCCATAAAGCAAGTACGAGTGAGAGAGAGTTCATCGGGCTTCTCTCTCTCTCTCTCTCTCTCTCTCTCTCTCTCTCGGGGTATAATTTGCTTTGCGTTTTGTCTTGGTGTATGCTTGGTTAGGGTTTTGTTTGCGGCGTCGGTGAGAAAGGAGGGACGCCGATCTGTCTCAGAGATGGAGCAGACCTTTGTCATGATCAAGCCCGATGGCGTCCAACGAGGCCTGGTAAACCTCCCTTTCTCTCCACCTTTGCCTTTTAGCACTAATCATTGAGACGTCGTTGTAAAGTAGATCGGTACGACGCTCATAGATTTTGCTTCGATTCGTTCGTCAGGTTGGGGAAATCATTGGGCGATTCGAGAAGAAGGGTTTCTACCTGAAAGGTGCGGTCTTTGGCTGTCTCGTGTTGCTCTCTTTTGGTGATTCGGAGAAGCAAGATCGAATTTTGTTTTGGTGCCATAAATCAGGGATGAAGATGGTGAGCGTGGGGCGCTCCTTCGCCGAGAAGCACTACGCCGACCTCTCCGCGAAGCCCTTCTTTGCCGGGCTCGTGGAGTACATCATTTCCGGCCCCGTGGTTGCGATGGTGTGGGAGGGAAAGAGTGTGGTTGTCGCCGGCCGCAAGATCATCGGCGCAACCAACCCTGCGGACTCCGCCCCCGGCACCATCCGTGGGGACCTTGCGATCGAGATCGGCAGGTGATTTCTTTGTCTCTGATTCAGCAAGGCTCATTTTTGTTTGCGTTCTGATATCATATACATGACATGGATCTCAATTTATCGTATTAATCAAGGATCAACTGCATTGTATTCCTTTTTCTCTTCAATTGACTAAGACCTTAATCAACCGCAAGGATTGCATTGCAGTAAATATGACTACGTGCGATTTGCTTCTGCTGGCAAGAATTGTTCTTTTGAGTAGGGTGTTTGACTAGATTGCAGATAGTAAGTTTTTTGCTTTACATACTCACATGATTCTACATCTCATACGAGTCCAATCACTTTTTTGTACCCTCTTCCCTTGGAACTTGTAATTAAATCCCATGATTCTGCATGTCTCTCTAAATAGGGAGTTCGATGCATGTTTCGACCATCGAAAACCCACGGTACAGTCTCTTTGTATCTTTAACTTGATCCAAGTGGAAGTAGAAGTGTAAGCATAAAAAAACATATTTAATCATGCTTCTGTAATTGCGAAAAACTTTAATCCTAGGATCAAAATCAAAACATGGATAGATCTGTGTTTTTACGATGTGTACCTTTTGATGCCATTCGCACGAAAGAGGAAAGATCTCAATCTGAATGCCTTCCTTTGATCCAACGCCTCCGTCAATCTGCAAGGAGAACTAGGCTCCTTCTCCTCTCTTCCTATCCTTTCACAGGATCACTGTAATTGATGACTCAGGGGGATTGAGAGGGAGACTGTAATCTCTCAATCTATGTCTGTGAAATATTTTTTTTTACGCAACTCTCAGATGCATCTGTGTTGCTAATCTTTATGCAACTCTTAGATGCTTCTGTGTTGCTTCTGACACTTTAAGTCCCTTGAGGTCCTGTCTATTTATAGGCGAGAGCAGAGGGTCTAGGATAAGTTATTAGGGGAGTTTTTTCCATCAAGAGCATCTCCTAAGGTATCCTACCAAAATATGAACTTCTTTTCTATTGGCCGATACTGATATCAGAATCCAATTAGTTATATCATATATCTTATCCGATTATAACGGGTTACAAAATCTAACATTCTCTCACTTGGCCTATTAATTGATAAGATATAAAAGACATTCAAAATCAAAAATAAATAAAACAAAAATTTGTTTAAAAAATAATTTACCTAATTGGATCCTGAAATTTTGAAACAAAAATTTTATACATGGCCATGAATTTTTAAAAACAAGCCAATAAGTCCAATAAATACAATAATACTATATTAAGTCCAACCATCAATGCGAGTCATAGCAGTTGTATATCGACAATGTCATACTCCCTTCTATGTACTACAACACCGTTAGTCTTTTCTAATATAGTTCATAATGACCCCTGTAATTTGTCTTGTCAAGACAATCATGTTATTACATTCAACCATAATATGCATAAACATAAATGTAAATAGGATAACAGAAACAAATAATTTTAATTATGCAAAGAAAAATGTCAATTATAGCATCCACTTAAACATGCATTACCATATCTTTTATGGCTTGCTCACAAGTCCAATTCTAAGAACATGTTCTTTAAATGTTTTACATTGTAAGGCTTTAGTAAATGGATCAGCAATCATCATAGTGGTGCTCAGATTTCAATTGACACTTGTTGTTTCTGGATTCTTTCTCTAACCACCAAGTACTTTATCTCAATGTGCTTGGAACCACTAGAGTATTTGCCTTTCTTAGAGAAGAAAACTGCTGCGGTATTATCACAAAATATCTTCAACGGCTTGGCAATTGAGTCGACCACACCAAGTCCTGAGATGAAATTCCACAGCCATAAAGCTTGATTTGTGGCCTCAAAGCATGCCACAAATTTAGCTTCCATTGTAGATGATGTAATAAGCGATTGCTTTGCACTTTTCCAAGAAATTGCCCCACTAGCTAACATGAATATAGATCCTGAAGTGGACTTCCTACTGTCGAGGCAATTTGCAAAATCAGCATCTGAATATCCTGTTACTTCAAGTTGATCTGATCTCTTATATGTGAGCATATAATCTTTTGTCCCCTGCAGATATCTCATTACCTTCTTTGCAGCTTTCCAATGTTCCATTCCTGGTTACTCGATATCTACCCAACATTGCAATCGCAAAAAGCGATATCCGTATATGCATGTGTTTGAGCATATAATAGACTTCCAATTACGCATTCATAAGGAATATCTTTCATTTGATTTCTTTCTAAGTCATTTTTCGGACACTGGTTTTGGCTAAACTTTTCACCTCTAGTAATAGGTATATCATTGGCTGAGCAAAGCTGCATATTAAATCTCTCCAAGATACGATTAATATATCCTTTCTGAGACAGTCCCAATAATCCTTGAGATCTATCCCTGAATATCTTAATGCCAATAACATAAGTTGTCTCATTCATATCAACCATCTTAAAGTTCTTATTGAGAAATATCTTGGTTTCGTGCAATAAACCAAGATCACTACTGGCAAGTAAAATATCATCCACATATAAGATCAATATAATAAACTTGCTCCCACTTATCTTCAGATATATGCACTGATCAACAACGTTCTTCTTAAATCCGAAGGATGTAATAGTATCATGAAACTTTATATACCATTGTCTGGAAGCTTGTTTAAGGCCATAAATGGATTTCTTAAGTTTACAAGCCCAACTTTCTTTTCCCTTTTCTATGAATCCTTCAGGTTATTTCATATAGATTTCCTCATCCAGATCCCCATTCAGAAATGCAGTTTTCACATCCATCTGATGTAACTCAAGATCATAATGAGCTACTAGAGGCATAATGATTCTTAATGAGTCATTTCTAGAAATCGGAGAGAAAGTCTCGTTATAGTCGATGCCTTCTTTCTGAGAAAAACCTTTGGCCACAAGTCTAGCTTTATATCGTTCGATATTGCCTGTTGAGTCACGTTTTATCTTAAAGACCCATTTACAACCGACTCTTTTATAATTATCAGGCAATTCAACGAGTTCCCAAACACTATTCTGGTCCATTGATTTTCTCTTCTTTCATTGCATCATATCATTTTTTAGAATCATTACCTTCTATGACCTGTGAAAATGATAAGGGGTCTCCTTTTATTCCTATATCATAATCTGATTCTTGTAGATATACCACATAATCATTAGAAATGACATGTTTCCTTTTCCTTTGAGACTTTCCAAAATATTATTCTTCACTAATCTTTTAATTCTTTCCTTGGAGATATGCCCCAATCGTCTATGCATAGAGTTGATTGCAGGGTTAATAATGTATTTGTAAACTCATGATTCAAATTAATTTTGTACAAACCATCACACAGAATTCCAGAACCAATTTTTATTGAATCATAAAATATACTGAGTTTACCATTACCAAAAGAAAGGTATATATACGACCTTTGTATGTTTTGAATCAAACATTACAGAAGTTCCTTCTAACACTTGGTGGATTGATTCTGGTGCTTCAACTCATGTTACCAATAATATACGCAGGATTTCTTTGACGCGAAGCAAAGGAACATGAAAGATTCATCATCATGGGAAATCGTCTCAAAGCAAAAGTGGTATCAGTGGGAACTTATCGCTTACGCTTAGAGACGAGTCATTTGATGGATCTTATTGACACATGTTATGTCCCTACTATTTCTAGAAATTTGGTTTCTTTATCTAGAATTGATGAGTTAGGATATTGTCTTTCTTTTGTTAATGGTAAACTCAAGTATATTTTATGATTCAATAAAAGTTGGTTCGGAATTGCGTGTGATGGTTTATGCATTGAATTAATTTGAATCATGAGTTTGCAAATACATTATTGACCCTCGCAATCAATTGGATTCAAACGTAGTTTCAATAATGAAAGATCTTCACTACTGCACGTGGATAGGCGATTGGGGCATATCTCGAGGAAAGAATGAAAGATCGTGAAGCCCAAATCTTCCAAAATATTATTCTTCACTAATCTTTCAATTCTTTCTGGAGATATGCCCCAATCGCCTATGTCACGAGTAGAAGATCTTTCATTATGAAACTACGCTTCAATCCAACGATTGATTGCATAGGTCAATAATGTATTTGCAAACTCAGATTCAAATTAATTGCATGCATAAACCATCACACGTAATTCCGTAACCAACTTTTATGAATCATAAAATATCGAGTTTACCATTACCAAAAGAAAGACAATATCCTAACTCATCAATTCTAGATAAAGAAATCAAATTTCTAGAAATAGTAGGGACATAACATGTGTCAATAAGATCCATCAATGACCCGCTCTCAGCGTAGCGATAAGTTCCCACCGATACCACTTTTTTTTTAGACGATTTTCCATGATGATGAATCTTTCATGTTCCTTTCGTTTCGGATTCAAAGAAATCCTTGCATATTATGGTAAATAGTTGAAAGCACGTAATCAATCCACCAAGTGTTAGAAGGAACTTCAGTAATGTTTGATTCAAAACATACAAAGGTCGATTTATACCTTTTTTCGAACCAAGTTTTGCGTTTAATGCAATCCTTCTTCATATGTCCTTTCTTGCCACAAAAGAAGCACTTTACTGTAAAAGCTTTCCTTTGATTAGTCTGTGTAGCATTTCCAGACCCAGCAAATTTCTTTGATGGATGACGCTTCCTTTTCTTGTTACCAACTCCTTGAGTAATAGTCATGATATTGAATGAACTTTCCTGTCTTAATCTCAATTCTTCCTGAACACACATACTAGTTAACTCATTCAAATCCCACATATCCTTATTTGTGTTATAGTGGATCTTGAATGGGCCAAACTGAGAAGGAAGGGAATTAAGAATAAACTGCACGAGAAAAGACTCATCAACATTCATACCTAATATTTTCAGTTTTGCAGCTTTATCAGCCATATTGAGGATATGATCCTGAATTCCTCGAGTGCCATCGTACTGAGCTGTAGTCAGTTCTTTCATTAATGTGCTGGCCAATGATTTATCAGCAGATTTAAATCTATCTTCAATAATCTTTAAATATTCCTGTGCGTTATTTGCAATCGGTAATGAAGTCTTTATGTTATTTGCAATCGTCATTCTTATGAACATTAAACTGAGCCTATTAGATCTTTGCCAAGCTTTCATTTCATTAACTTGTTTCACAGTACTTATATTAGTCAAGTCTGCAGGCTTTTCAACAAGCAATGCCAAATCAAGATCTAATACGCCCAATGTGAATTGCACATACTCTAACCATTCTAAATAATTTGATCCAGAGAGTACAGGGACACTAGAAGCATAAGAATGCATGGACGGAAGTACCACTGTAAAATATAAAATAACATTAATGCTTTGAGTTCCAAAATATGATGAACTATTGATATCTTCTACATTTCACCTTTGGGTGAAATATTGACAAATCTAGTGTTCACTTAAAAACATCTATGGAGGACTGACACCATCCTTGTGGAATAGTATTATTACCTTTGGGCATACAACCCTAAACTGCAAGAATATCCAAAACAGTGTCATCTTGCCCCATCACATAATTATTTGAAGTAGATACTCTTTTGCGATTATCTAAATCTCCTAATTGTGTCATTTTTTAATATTATTTCATTGATGTCATTTAGGACTAATTCTTTAATGTTATTTTATAAGTTATTGGTCTAGGTCACTTTGGTGGTTACAAGACCAATACAATAATATAAAATACAGTTTAAATATCCTATAAATGATAAAACTTTTTATTGTAATTCACATTTCAAAAGTCTACCATCTCAGGCCACTTTGGCAGCTTCTGGTCAGATAAAACTTAAGGAGATAACTTACAAATAATATTCATCAAATTAATCTAATTCATTTCATGCTAAACAGTTCAATAATAAAACAATAACCATAATAATTATTGAACATTAATTAGCAAAAGAAAAACTTATATGATAATCATGATGACGTATAAATCATGCCTTTATGTGAAAGATAAATATTATTTTATAATTTCAATTATATACATGTGAATAACCAAGAACAATAATTGGATTTTAATTTATCACATGTAATCAATAAGTCATATGAGAAAAACTATAAAATGAACAATAATTTATATTTTTTTTAATGGTAAAATTGTAATTTTTTTGCTTAATGGCAAAACTATAATTTTATTTTTAAGAAACACTAATGGCAAAATTGTAATTTTTATGTAATGACAAAACTGTAATTTTGTCGAACAATTTCCATCGCCTCTGCGTAATTCTACGGCAAAGCGGCCGCTGTGGTCTTGTGTGGCTGGTGTCTGTGTCTTGTGTCAGTGTGCGTTATTGCCAGTGCGGCTGCGCTTTCACGCTGCGGCTTTGTGCTCATGGTATCGCCGTGCGACCGCATCCCGACGGGTTGCCGCCCCGTGCGGCCAATCTGCACTGGTTGCTACGGTGGTGGTCGCGGCGACTTACTGGCCGTCTGCTTAGCCGAGGTTTAGCGGCAGATCTTTGCTGCACAACGATCGTCGCTGTTTCCTTAACATCGTCGGCAAGCAGGCGATACGATAATAAACCAAAATTGATAGGAATACCGATTTGACAGAATTCGGATCAAACATCGTAAATCAGAACAATAGCAGATCTAAAGTTTTGATTTCAAGAACCTGGCTCTGATACCAATTGTAAGCATAAAAAACATATTTAATCATGCTTCTGTAATTGCGGAAAACTTTAATCCTAGGATCGAAATCAAAACATGGATAGATCTGTGTTTTTACAATGTGTACCTTTTGATGTCATCCGTGCGAAAGAGGAAAGATCTCGATTTGAATACCTTTCTTTGATCCAACGCCTCCGTTAATCTGCAAGGAGAACTAGGCTTCTTCTCCTCTCTTCCTATCCTTTCACAGGACCACTGTAATTGATGGCTCAGGGGGATTGAGAGGGAGACTGTAATCTCTCAATCTATGTCTGTGAAATATTTTCTTTTACGCAACTCTCAGATGCATCTGTGTTGCTAAACTTTACGCAACTCTTAGATGCTTCTGTGTTGCTTCTGACACTTTAAGTCCCCTGAGGTCCTGTCTATTTATAGGCGAGAGCAAAGGGTCTAGGATAAGTTATTAGGGGAGTTCCTTCCATCAAGGACATCCCCTAAGGTATCCTACCAAAATATGGACTTCTTTTCTATTGGCCGATACTGATATCAGAATCCAATTAGTTATATCATATATCTTATCCGATTATAACGGGCCACAAAATCTAACAAGAAGAAGAGCAAAAGAAGTGTTAAAATGGTGACTCCCGGATGCCTTTGGAGGCCAGCATTACAGGTAGGTACACAAGGAAAAAGGGCTGTCAAAGGGTTTGAATTGAAAGGCAATTTAGTTTGTCGGAAAATACATGAATGAACGGCATCTACTAACGACCTAACAAATCGAATGTTTTACTGCTTATATATATATACATATAACTTCGTGTTATTCGTCTACCAGTTAAGAACGACCGATATTATCAAGTTAAAACTTGATGCCACCTGTCTGTTTCTTCACGAGTGAGGCAATTTAGTTTGCTGGAAAATACATGAATGAACGGCATCTACTAACGACCTAACAAATCCAATGTTCTACTGCTTGTGTGTACATATGACTGTGTTATTCATCTGCCAGTTAAGATCGACCGATATTATCAAGGTAAAACTTGAAGCCACCTGTCTGTTTCTTCATGAGTTATGCAGAGAGCCAGCTGACTAAATTCTTGCTCTCGCAATCGTTAGTGCTTTTGGATTATAAAAGTGGTAGTAGCAAGTCATGTTTCAGGAATAAAATTGTGGCACTCTATGACATCTGATATCCGTAACCTCTGATATATGACATCTGCATCATATGTGCAGGAATGTCATTCATGGAAGTGATTCGATCGAGAGTGCAAGGAAGGAGATTGCTCTGTGGTTCCCTGAAGGCATCGCGGAGTGGCAGAACAGCCTCCACTCTTGGATTTACGAGTAGAGACGAGACATGTTGTTTCCGTCTCAACTTATCAAAGCTGGGCAGTACTATCTGTTTCCAAGCTGATGAAACTTGAAGTTTTGCCTGTTTAAATTCCTTTAGCAACAGTTTCAATTTGAGAAGTTAACGTCATTGTTATATTGGTTTGCAGCTGCCTTGGCATGGCATTTTTGCGATCGTTGGTTGCTCTTTATGGTCACATTTGTGGTGGTCTACTATTTACGTGTGTTTTAAGTAACATCATCTGTTACCAGAAAAACAAAAAAATATGATTCTAATTTCCAGAACGACCTGTTTATTTAATTAGGTGATAAATATATTCAAAGAACGCCTAGTGAATGTAGGAATTAAGTGGGAAAGAATCACCTTCCAGCTTTTGTGGGAAAAATGGAAAGTAAAATTTCCTCAACTCTTTTTCTTGTGTTTTCGGGAGAAGATGATTCAGAGAGAATGCTGATGCAGCAACCGAATGTTAACTGAGATGGTGCTACCGATTAAGAAGCTGGTAAGACGGCAGATCCTCGACTCGACTGACGTTTTCTCGCAGCAGCTCCTGCTCCAGCTGACGACGTGTTGACTTCATGACCGTCTAAAGATGGACCAGCGAGAGTTTAGGGCAAATAAGAAAACCATATAATTCGGTAATTCTGTGGTGGAGAGCAGGTGACGTACGTTGAAGTCCATGTAGGAGGCATGCATGGCGAGCCATTGCTGATCCATCAACTTGAAAGCTATGCAGTACAAGATGTCGAAGGCCCGGTCATTCTCTGAAACACAAACATCAGCATTTAGTTCAAGCATCAAAATTGCACAATTCCAATATGTTGCGTAAATATATCGAATATCAATATTCAAAAGGCGACCATCTTCGTATGCATCCGTCGGTAGGCGCTTAATTACACGTCCTTACTGGTTTACAACACTGTTTGCAATGATACCGAGTAACAATCAGATCTAGGTAACTAATTCTTCACAAAAATATAGATAAGATTGGTCCACATCATAGTTTGCAATGCCATTCGGTCTTTGCTAGTCTGGCTCGGACGGGTATGCGGACAGCCGCCGTTTCATGCAATTCAGATCAATTAAAAAAAAAATAATAATCCTTGGACTATAGATAGGATGGTGCCAAAAAAAATTGCAAACCCTCTTCTCCATGGTGCTCAATGCATGAGCACCATGCCCGCTGTGTTCCGACGACATCGCCTACCTTCCCACTGCCCACTGTGTATATCTCTTTTAAGGTATACTTTCTCCGCTTCTTCTTTCGCTACCTGCTCTTCCTACATCGTGATATATTCTAGCATATCATGTGTCGATATGCAGGAATAGACCAGGCCTGTTCCAATGGCGCATGGACTGGCATGGGTTCAGTAACTGAAATTGCATTCCTCGCTGCATCTATACCCACTGATTGAGCTTATGTTAATTTTTCCTTACTACCATTGTCTAAAAGGTATTTCTCAACAACCAACTTAAAAAATCAAAATGTAATATATAGCATCAGTGACTAAATGCAGTTATCAGCAACAAAACTCATAAAATATCAAACTGCAATTTCGCATTTAAACATACCTGAAAGTAGATTCAAAAAAATAGCTCCCACAATCGACCTTGGTTTAGCTGCAACTATTATAAACAAATTTTAGTGACGCTTGTAGAACTCTATTGTGCTGAAGATTTAAGTGACACTGGTGGATATCCAACATGTTGAAGACAGTTAAGATGCCCATAGTTGATAAATGACATAATGCATTTATATCATTCAAATTTAAGCAGTTAGCCACACAAAATCAATGAAACGAGCTTGGATAAAGTACCCACCAACTTGAAGATCCAGCATTTGGATGAGCATAAATGTTACATTTACACCAGCTACCGCAAAAGGGTATTCACATAGGGCTCGATTGCCCTCCTGTTTTTGGAGAAGATCCTGGAAGGACTTCTGCATGGAAAAATTAATAGGACTTCAGATGAAAGTCATCAAGGAAACAACAACAGCTCAGTTATTAAGAAGATCATCCAAAAGATACAAACTACTGAGCCAGTTCATTACTTGGCCCAAATTATGCAAACTATATTCCAACAGGTAAATGCATGTATACTAGTCTTAGTGTAATACTGTGCTTTGAGACTAGGATGTAAGCTATAAATTACCCATCTATAACAAGATCCTGTAAAGATTGTACTCATCAAAGGAATTTTAATTGTAATGCATCAAACATATTATCAGAATGAGTTTACATTATAGTGTTCCACAGTACTAGTTGCTGTCGAGGGACTTGTAGTAGTACCAAAATTTAAGAACGAGCAAAAAAGATTCTCACATTAGCCTTGGCTTTACTTAAGATAGGTGAATATAAAGAGTCAAAAACAGTTAAGACACATAATGGTGCACATATGGATTGATTCACTCAAGTTGAAATGTCATCTTCCTTACGACAACACTCAAGCACCCAATTATGCTCTAAATTCTTCAAGTCAGCTTTAGTCTTTCAGGTTCGACTATCTCCTAAATTTTATCTCAGTTGAATATCAACCCAAGTGACTAAGGCACAAGAGAAGACTCTTCTGCAAATCAACTTATAATTTTTTTTATTGATAAATGATAAAATTTCACCCTGTTTTAAGCTAAAAGTTTTCCAAATGATGGCGCTCCCATAAGGCCAACCAGGATCCGAATAAGAGGTCAGCATACACAGGATTGAAGATATACTATTCCAGTTGGCATGAGAAAAAAAAGATAATGAATATCAGTCTTTTATTCTAAAATTCAATGTTTGCAGCAAAAAATTACAAAAAAAGAAATAATTTGTTTTATGGTAAGTTTGGCAGCACATCAAGGCAATTTGTCATCTTGTTATAATCGACAAACAGGTGACAGAACAAAACAAAGATGTTCAATTCATTATGTTAAGAGCCACATATAAATTGAAATCATTCTGCACTTGAATCTACTAGTTAAAATAGCTAATAAGAACAGAAAACCACTTACAGGGTACCTCCTGGCAAAGAATAATAGGTTTTCTAAAGATATGAAACCACCACCCCTGCAACACAAGAACAAAGATAGTTTCTGGATCCTATCATCGAATGGAAATGAAAAAACCTTACCAATGATTCCTACAGACTGAGCATTTTTAATACCTAAAATCTGTAGAAGGATCTTTTCCTTGCCATCCCATTTCCTTCCATTGTTCAGATATTAAGCCATGGAGTTTGACTCCAGGGTAAGCAGCATACCAGAGGGCTCTTAAGGTTTCCTAGCAATATTTCAGTCACTGAGATGACAAACACAGGAAATGCCATTTGAAACACAAAGTGCTTGTAGGTTGCATCAATAAAATGGATGTAGATATCAGATCATGGTTGCAGATGCTTGGTAAGCACAAGACACTACATGATTAATACTAGCACCTTGACTCCCTTCTCAGATTAGATATTAATATAAGGAAAAAGTAACCAACATAATCATATAGTTGCACAAAAAAAAATGTTGACATAAATACACAACTGCAGAACTTTACAAGTTCAAAATTACTAGATAGTTGAGAGAATTTCAACAGCTCATAATTATTATAAGCAAGAATTTAGTATGGTAACTAGAAATAATTAGATGGTTGAGAGGGACTTCAACAGCTCATAATTATTATATGCAAGAATCAATTTAGTATGTTAACTAGAAAATACAAAGATACACTATTAGAAACTAAAAAACAATAAGATCAAAAAGACTATTCTAAGGCAAGTACCTGATGCTCTTTTTTTGAACTTTCATAGGCAACATCGACTCGGCATTGTAACTTATGCAAGCATTCCTCCTGCATACATGTATAATGAATGTAATTTTCATCAGCTTTTCATTTTGAAGAGCAAAAAAAAATCTATGGTACTCCATGTATAATATTAATGAAGCATCTAACAAAGTAGCTAGCAGGGTTGAAATTAAATATTAATGAAGTAAGGCCTGGCCACCTACAAGGAACAAAACTTCAATCTGTGAAATGAGAGGGTTGACCGCAGGAGAAAATTAAATGATGAGGTTTTATATAATTTAACAAAGTAGTTAACATAAAATCTAGAGGTATCTATAGGCCTATACATACTGCTAAAACCAATCAAGAGTCAGCCAGTAATTCCATGTTACCTTTGTCACAGATTACAATCATTTGATAGGTCAACTGTGTTATGTGATAACACAAGGATATGCCACAAAACTAAGAGAAACTTATCTTAATTGTACATAATAAGCATCTCAATTGTCAGAAACAGGTAGCAGGAAAGCAGTCAAGCAGCCAATCCCAAATAGTTGCAAAGAGAGGCATATTGTTAATGTCCATGCTCATGTTGCAAGAACTATTGGAGATATCCTACTTCTAAATTCTACCACCAAGAAACATAGCCATTTGTGACATTCAATTACTTGTTATTACATCAAACCTAAACACCCATACAACACCAGTTTTGATAAGCTGTAGAACCAGTATGGTACTAAGATAACAAACATTTTGTCAATCTATACTACCTAGTATCAATATAAAATTAATAAAATATTAGTAGATGGAGCACTGATAAATTGTATGGTCTGTTACCAATGCTTGGCCACACTGGTAAATGCCAGTCAATATGTACCTCTTTTACCAATATTTAAGATCATGTGTCCAACACACTAATAAGCATATAATCAATATTAATAAGAGGTTACCTGACAAGGTGTAAGGTCAAATGATAAACGAGCATCACTGTCAATTCCTTGGGCACAAACACAAGAAAAACCTTTTCCAATCCATGCTGTTGATCCTGCCACAACCTCTGTAGACAACAAAAGATAATGAATATAAAGATGATAGTTCAAATACAAAAAATAAAAAAGATACATCTTCATAGGCATACTTAACAATATAATAATGACTTTTCTTACTATGCATAACACCTCAGTGATAACTTTCTATTCAAGTCAAGAAAAAAGAAAGAACTTAGAGTTTCCTTACAACTTTGTAATAAAAGGATAACCAATAGTAACTTAATAATTTTAAATCAAGACATTTGCATGACTTTATACTTCAACTTGAATGAACCTTGATAGACTGAGAAAATATACAGTTAAGGCATAACCAATTCAACCATTGGTCATAGGAAGCATGTGAATCCGAGTACTATCAGCTAAGGCTTCAATCATGAATGAGACCCTTGTTTTGTCACAACCATGTTTCACAATAATATATATATATATATATAAGAGATTCTGTAACGTTCAAACTGTACATATTGGACCGGCTTACCTCTATGTAAAAATACTCGATACATTAAAAAAATCAGCCATCTAAATCACATAATTCATTCCAAAAAAAAATATTTATTAACTTATTCTGTAACACCAAACTGATACATAGTTAAGATTGCTATTTAAAACTTTGGACAAGCAAAAACTTAAGATTTTAAATTTTCAAAAATCAAAGTGTGTGTGTGACAGAGAGAGAACGGAAGGGAGAGGCAAGCGAGAACAATATCATCATGGAAAGTGAAGAAGAGAACATTCACACAATTTAAGTTTATGAGAACTTTGTTAAAATTGATGGTAAAATCATTTGATCGACAAAATTCCTAGCACTTAGTCAAAGTCATACAGTATCTGCATGTTGCGCCAGTAACTGATCAGCAGCTATGGTGCATCCTATGCCAGTAGAGAACATAATCATCAATTGTACAATTCCATCACCTCAAACACACTAAATCTTCATTTATTGAACAATATGATCATCCAATTACTTTGGTAGGTATTTCTTTCATCTTTCCATAAAAAGCACTCATGAAAATTTAATCTCTCAGCCTCTGCATGCTCTTCTGCAGATACGTGTCATGGAACTTAACCCACCATGCAAAAAACAATCAAACAGAATAAATTCATAGATTGAAGAAGCTGTACATGAAATCTAAACCAAACGACATGGGAGAAAAGGTACCCAGAGCTTGCTTATAAGATTACATCAATGACATACTTCACAACTATATCTAAGAAAGCAATTTGCAGAGGATGATCAAAGATAGAAAGACATGCAGAGTAAAATGAACAACCTAAACTTGTAGATCAAAGACTAAGAATGTCTCAGGCATTCAAAAGTCCAAGCATTATCAACTGTCCTACCAAAACTAATTGCAGATTGCCGCCACCACTAATAGCAGAATACGCCAAGCATCAACTTCGATGTTCACAAGAAAACAATAAACGTCGAGAAAAAACACCATTTCGTTAGCATAGAAAGAAAGGGAAAAGGAGCAATGTTCCTCATACCATGTGTTGAGTGGTAGCCGCCCCCTCGATCCGGCCCCTTGGTTATTCTCCTCACCGTGACAAAAGACCCACCATTGTCACCCATCTCCCCTCTGGACCACCTCCCCTGACCCCGCCAATACTGCCTCAGCCCAAACCCCCACGGCACCTTCAACCAACAACCAACTCAACGACTCGCCTTCGTTTCATGCCATCGATCGTTCACCATTTCCCTTCCCCCCCCAAATCCCTTCCAAGAACCAAACTAGGGCCTCTCTACTACAAAACGAATAAAGAAAAGCTTGAGAACAACCGAAAGGAATCGCAAACCGCTCGGAACGCAGCTGCCGCTTGGAAGAAACCAAAACAAATAGATGCGGATATTTCTTCGCGGCTAGGGAGCCGAATCCGGCGGGGTGAATCACGGCGGCAGGAAGAAATCAAAAAGGGGTAAAGAAGCGTAGAGATCGACAGATCGCCGGAGAGGAGAGACGAGAAGGGAGGGCGTCGGGAGATATGCTCTCGCTTGCTCGGTCTCGTTTCTTCAGGCTTCGCACCCCTTTTCACCTTTACTTTGTCTCGTTCCGTTTGGCGTTATCCCCTCATTCCCGATATAGCTTTGTGGTGGTTTCTATTTATTTTTGTTTTTAAGAGCTGGACATGTGCGTTGCACGTGATATTTGTCCATTCGTTGCACGGTGATGGGCCCGCGACAGTCGTGACGTGGGGCCATAAACCTCGGTACGGGCTGTATAATATATGCTTTAGTTATATTTATAAGATAATAAAATATTACGTGTATAAAATTGGGTGATTTTTCTAAAAAAATACTCACAGGATATTTTCTAATTGACACCTCCTTTCTTTTCTTTAATAATATTTTTAATCAAGAAAAAACAAACTGTCTTTCAAAAAATATCTTACAATATTTGGTCTTAACCACCATAATAAAAATACTACAAAATTTATTTAAAATAAATATAAATGAATTATATAATAAAATATTTGATATATTATAAAATTTATAATAATTTTAAAATAATATCATCTAAATAAAAATTAAAAATCAACTTATTATTGTGTTTTGACTACTACAATAAATACACTATAAAACCTACTCAAAAACACTATAAATGATTCAAATGGATTCCTAATCTCGTATAAACTGCTACAAATCTTACCGATCTAAAAATATATCATAATCAACTATGAGCAATGAGAACCAAAGAGATACAATATGATGTCATTTATAATATTTTTAGTATCCGAATAAAAATATCACAAATACTATTAACAAATATTATACATAAATCGAATGAAAACATGAGATGAAAAAATTAGAGATATTTAATTTTTTATAAAAATTAAAAATATCATCTTGACCCTTTCTTTATTGGTCAAAATTGATCATAATCAAAATCTAATGGGAATTAATTTAGACATGCTAACGATAATACTGGGACCCGCACAAAGGGGTCGAGCATGGGACAGCACGCACCTCCATTTTATGTAGAACTTTATTTAACTGTAATCCAGCTTTTAGCCACGTGCACATCAAACGACCATCCATCTAATTGAGCAGGCATAAGCACATCATTATTATTTTCATATCACTTTGTAGATGATCCTTTCTTACGTGCACCTCTAATCATGTCTAATACAGAGATGGTGTGCAATCATTTATCATGATTTAATCCACCACATTCTATGTCTAAAAAATAAATATATGCTCAAATCATAGCTGTAGACTCATCTAATTTTATAAACAATAACGTTGTTGACACTATCGATGACATTCCACTAACATTAGTAGTCTGATGCGATCTCAAATCACTGGCACAGTCTTAAGACAAAAAATATGAGACAAAGTTCTCCAATTCCCACTTACCGACCGGATCTCGATGACTTGGATCGAGCCAGAAGACCACATGCACCGCAGCAGATTCCAAAATGCTTGGTTTCTGTTGCGCCATTGATGATAGATCAAACAATCAATTTACCATACAAGTTCATGAACATTCACATGCTTAGAACCAGTAAGTCCATCGCCCAAGGCATTTGATTATTAGGATCAGGAAATTTTATGTTGGGAGTCCACAGTGATATAATTGTATTATGTGGTTTAGTGGTTAAAGAGAAAGACCATTGGCCAACCCACCTCGAGATCCATAGCAGGCTGTTGGGAAAGGAGGGCATAGGAACTCAAACCTGCATGGGAGTGGAGAGCATGAGGTTGGGATCCCACCGAATAGTTCAAGGAATGAAAACACCATGCTGCAGCACTGAACTCCGCAAGAGAGAGAAGCCAAGTCCAACAGAGAGTAATCCAACTAATACTTGCTGGTTTAGAAAAAGCTCACAGTAGATTGATGTTGGGTTCAATGAACGATCTCAGACCAAGGAAATGCCTGCTAACAAGAGATGAAAACTTTAGTTCAGACAATAGATGGTAAGGGAAAACAAAGGACAATGAGTTCGATGAAGAGAGATGTTACCTTATTGGATCCCACGCCACGGACAGAAACCAACACAGAAAGGGTCTGCAAAACTAGGCGAATGTTCAGAAAAAAATCAATGTTATATCTTGTCATTTCTAATCCTAATATTTCCCAAGAGTTCCGCGAATCAATATGAAGAGTTTAATTCATTAGCTATGTGATTCAATCTTAATGCACAACCTTTCTCTTTCTGACAATATGCTCACATCAAAAGAGAACCATCAGTTGAGTTGTGTGGATTACTAATGAATATGCAAGCTATAGGTCAGAAGTTAAATATTATTACAAACAAGGGCATAGTCTCATAGCACAGACCATAACATGCAGTACTCGTTATCTTCAACAAGCCTATCGACCGAAACGACCAGGCATGCAGATTTTGATGGTTGATTATAATTACCCATGTCATCCGTAGCAGCGAATAGGATCACTACAACCTTTAGCTGCAGACTGCTTGAAACCAAAGCGTCCACCTTTCTCAAGATACTGCTGATGATACTCTTCCGCCCTGTAGAATTTCTTTGCAGGAAGGATTTCCGTCACAATCTTCCTGTTAAGGACCTTCTGGCGCCTCTCCAGGGATTCTCTGGCTGCTTTTTCCTGTTCTGGTGTGTAGAAATATATCCCAGAGCGATATTGGGTCCCAACATCATTTCCCTGCATACAATTGTAAATATAATATTTTAACAACTAGAATGCCAATTATACTTAATATACTGCTCACAGAAGATTTAATGCATTTCTTTAAGGTTGTATAGTACCATGCACCTACTAATGAAAGTATTTCTGCGATACATTATAAGTTATCGAATTTGTAATTCTGCAAATGAAGCCTGATGCAGAATTTGTTCACTGGTCCATATTATCACCAATTCTCAAATTACCTACATCTACAAGGAACCGTTGAAGAAACTACAATAGCAGTACACATCAAATAAGACTCTTTCTGGAATATAAGATACATCACTGTAGTATTTATGTCTGGTCAGGTTTCAAGGGTACACCAAAACTGATTCCTAAAAGAGGAAATACAGCACAGAACATATGAAATTTTATATACGCTTGTTCCTTCATGTAACAGCATTCGTAATCCCACCTTAGAAGCACATACGTGAATGAGACAAAGACTGAGCCCATGAGCTTGCTGTTAGCTGCATATATCATGATGCATAACCTCAATAAAAATGTTAACAAATTGAGAGGTCCTACGGACTTTGTTTCTTTCCTGACAGATCACATTGTTAAACTCCTTCAGTGCACAATTTATTAGATTCAAGGGACAAGTCCTCAGTAACTTATTGCAAAGAGCGATGGAAAAGCAGGGGATGTATCATTCTCGTGCTCTAATGACCTAGTAAAGATTAATGATCCAAAAAATAGCCAAACAAAAGCCAGAGTAGTCCTGGCTAATGACAAAGACCAAAAAGTGAAATTTGGTCAAATTCAACCTATAAAAATAAAGTGTTCACTCTTTTTTTTGTTTTAGGCGAGGGTAGATACCTGTTCAATTTTTGAAAATAATGTCTTGACTATTTCTATTTCTTGGTCAAAATTGATCAAAATCTAACGGGATTTAATTTAGAGTTGCTAACCATTATTCTACGACCCGTACAAAGGGGTTGAGCATGTGGCATGGTGCACTCCATTTTATGTAGAACTAAAGGTTAATCTAGCTTTTAGCCACATGTACATATCAAACTACCAACTATCTAACAGAGCAGGCCTAAGGACATCAGTATTATTTTCAGATCAAGATATAGATGATGAGATAATTAATTTATTAACTCAATAAATTAAATTAGTTATTAATAATAGTGAATAAGTCAAACCTGCCTCCTTCATCCTGAACCTGACTGCTCCGATCTGGAAGCAACCCCAAGCCAATCCTTCTCTCTTATCTCTTTGGAATTTATGGTTTTCAGATAACTCTTGATGCCTCACACTGCCTTAGGGACATAGATTGAAGTTTAAAATTCAAAGGCTCTCATTGATGTAACCATGGCCAATCCCAAACTAACCACTCTACAGATGATAAGAATATCATGGCAACATTTTTCAGCTTGCTTCCACCTTCAAATGCGCTCATTAATGTAACCATGGCTAATCCCAAACTAACCATTCTACAGATGATAAGAAAATCATGGCAGCATTTTTCAGCTTGCTTCCACCTTCTAAATCATCAAATACAAGGATAACACTTTTTCCGTGTTAAACGCTCCTCACAAATGATATGCACCAAGCGTGAAAAATAGCCAGCATCCATTCTCGACAAACATAAAAACCACAACCTGTACTAGCACTTCCACAAGATAAAAAAAAAACATGTCAACTTTCTATATTAATAAGCACATTCTAAAGTTCTACAGCTACACCACAGATAGAAAGAACACTCATCCATTTGAAGAAGCACAATTTGATTAGAAATCCAGAATCTCATACTTGCTCCTTGATTTCTTCGATGACCTACCAAGCAATTCAATAGGAGAGGTACCCAAATGTTGACCAAAACCCAATTTTCCGACTCACCAAGCATATTTTCACAAATTCAAACTATCACTGTAATACACGAGTGTAACACTGACAATGTCGGTCGCAACCCCGGATGAAAAAGATGGAGGGCTGCATTAGGTCAAATACAACCAGCGTGATCTTCTCCGTTATTGTGCTATGACACACAAGTGTATGTGGTTATATCAAATCAATACAGCTTACACCTCCAACATGAGATGCTATTTAGCAAAGCTACCTCAAATTAGGCATTCGTGTTAAGACTTATCTGAGACCAAAAGGTGCTTGCTACGCAAAATTGAGACCAATGTCAACTAAGATGCTATCTACTACTAGCATGGACAGTGAACTCAATCCAACAACAAAAACAAGGATAGTACCAAGTGCCAATGTATAACAAGAAAAGTTCTGCGGAACCTCAAAAGAATTAACCTGGCGATTGAGAGTGGTGGGATCATGCCGCTCCCAGAAGGCGTCGAGCAAGTCCTCGTACTTGCACTCCCGGGGGTCGTACTGCAGACGGACCACCTCGGAGTGATTGGTCGTCCCGGTGCATATGTCCTCGTAGGTGGGCTCGTGGAGGTTCCCCTGGCTGTACCCGACCTCGGTCTTGGTCACCCCGGGCACGCGTTGGAAGCCGAGCTCAACACCCCAGAAGCAGCCGGCGCCGAACTGCGCAAACTCCTGCCCCGCCGCCGGCACGTCGTCGTCGGGGCCCTGCGCGATCGCCGACGACGCCTCCGTCGCGGACCCTCGACCGCCGAAGCCAAGCCCTAGCTTCCCGAGCCAGCTCATCCGGCGGAAGCGCGAGGGCGGAGAGGACGACGACGGAAAGGACAACGGCTTGAAATTACGAGAGGATGCAAGGGGCTTTATGGGGAATTTGGAGAAGTGGTGGGAGGCGAGACCTAGGAGGGGGGAGGCGGCGGCGGCGGTGTTTAAGATGACGAGCATGGTGGTGAGATGGTGGTCAGGAGGCCAAGTTGCGTGGTATGGAATGAGAACATAGCTAGGGAGGGACGTCTGGGGGCGGTGTGCGTCCCGAAGCGGTGAGGAGACCGCGTGCTTGCGCCTGGTTTTCCTATGGACGCGTGGCGGTTTCTGGGTGGGAGATTGAGGGTGATTTGGGTCGGTTTGTGTTGCTGTGAAGACGGACACACGTCTTCGTGCCGAGCCAAATGGTGGCACCATGCGTGAGATTTGGCAGTGCAAGGCGCAGATCAGCAAACACATTGCTCGTCGAATGAATATTTGACATGTAGGACTCCTCAGCAAGTGTGTATATATATAACTTTTTCCATCATAGTTTTTAGTTTTTTCATTTATTTTTTTTCTCAAATACGCTATATACCTCTTGTTGCCTTTATCCCATTGCCCTCGACGGGATGCGTCATAGCTTCCGTGTTATCATGAATGGTCATCATGCATCCGGAATAACTTCATTCAACGACGTTTTTGCTTATTTATATATATCTTTGATAATATCTTTTGTTATAGTTTTGATGTGTTTTGCTTGTAAAAAATATAAAAAAATAATAGTTTGTAGCGCTACAGTATAATTGCTCATTGCATCGGGCAAAATTATTCCAAAATGGTTTCATTTTCGCGTGTCGCGTCCTGTTTTCAGCAAACTGTAGTAACTCCCAAAACATCATCCATCTCAACCTATTGGAACCACTTAGGTGATACCATGGGGGATGAGTCTTCAGGATAGTATCGGACGTTGAACATCTTTACAAGTTTGCACGTCAACTTGACAAAAACTTACCTTCGCACCCGACAGTCGGGGAGTAGTTGTTTGTGGACTTGCAGTTGCTCGTTCACCATTCTAAAATTCTTGTTTTCCTCCTCCTCCTCTCTCTCTCTCTATTCTTTCCTGTACTCCAAGTGCTCGCTGAATTGCTCGTAAAGCTTCCCTCTTCGCGAGACGTCGGGACTTGTCCGTTGCTCGTTTCAAAACTAATCAACTTTCCGTTTTACAAGTCCTACGAGACCTATACGAGGTTGTAACTTGACTAACCCTTAGCGGATGCATATGTCGCAAGGGCACCTCAAGACGTAGACAATCTCAATTAAGTCTGATCGAAGTGGGTGCAAGAGTGATTCGCGACTTAGGCAACTCCAACTAGGTCCGCGACTTTACCGCAAGGGTGTCTCATCACTTAGACAATTCCAATTAAGTGCGTGATAGTATGACCTCCTTTACCTCGTTGTGAGGTTTCATTATTGCTTGACGATATTAAGATAAGGATGAGAAAAAAAGACGTAAAGGTAAAAAGGATAAGAAAGAAAGGGATAGTGTACCTATTAGTAGCATAAGAGGGAATAAAATAAAATATCTAAAAGAGAAGTGAAAGGATAAGGAGATTCAAGAGTGAGGATGTGAACATCACATATGGTAGCAAGGGGATGAAGACTTAGGTTGAGTCTTGCATGAAGGGCGTCGTGATAGGATGAAGGTGACCGCACCAAAGTAATAACAAGATATTTAGGATATTAGAGAAAAAAGATATGAACTAGAAAACTAGAAGCCCGTTCATGAAAAATTCAAAAAGAGCAACTTTTTCAAAAAAAAAAAACATCCTTTTAATAACTTAGAATATATTTTTATATAAAATAAAAATAATTATAGTTTAGACAGTATTTGAGTTGATTTCTCCGTAATCCCCCACCCCACTTTTTTTTTATTTTAAACAACAAGAGTTACTTCCTAAATTGGCTACATTGGCTATATGTATATGTATTCATCTCCAAGTTGTTTAGATCTCTAAAGTTCACATTTGCATTGTCCCCATAGAGATTGCAAATCAGAGTTTACTTCTCAAGAACATCAAATATAGAATAATTAACATGTTAGAGAAGTGTCAATTTCCCATGGATAAACCTTTAGGGTAGAGCTAAAACATAGCAGACTTAATGTGGGTTGATGTCCATTTCTTTCCTTTCAGTTCATGTAGAGTGAGAGCTAATCCACTTGCTGCACTCAGACATGCAATATAATTAAACAGCATTTCTTCCACACACTGCACTGCTGAAAAATATCACAATGGTAATTTTGATACTGAAATGTAAAGGGAGCATCGTGTCTGGAAATCAAATCACATGAAACACATTATAGCTCTCAAGTCATCAATGTGGCAAATACTTCTTCAGCAAATTGCAGTATTTGGTGCATAAGAGAAGAGTTGCAACAATCAAAACAATCTTGAATGAAGACCTTACACCGTCCAAAGTTTACAAGTTGAACAACAAAAGAATACACCCAAGAGACCACTGAACTGAACAGGAAAATGCTGAGACATTGTCGACAGCACTACCTGAGACTAAGAAACTTCCAACCCAAACAATTTTGTGGAGCAGATAGTGGGAAAGTAGCATGCTTATGAATGCAGAAAATGTAGGCACTAATGGTAGCCAAAGATTGATGTCATCAACTTGGATGGTTGTGAATGTGATTTAGGCAGTCGGTGGTGTAGATAAAGTAAGGTTTAAGATGAACCCAACCATGATACCTACGAGACCAGCAAATGCAGCAAATGTCAGCGAAAACCCAGCATCACTTTTCCGGTTTCTGCGCCTCTTCAGCATGTCCTGCAATCACAAGTATATCAGTTTCCAAACAAGGAATATAACTTTTATAGAACTACAATAAAAAAACAAATACTAGCAGCTTCATCCATAGAAAAATGCTTAATCGCTGAAGAATTTAAAACATCTTAAAATGCTTTAATGCCACATGTTTGAGAAAAAAGGCTTCCCGAATGTTATCGTAATCAGATTGAAACCGTAATCATGACGCACCAAGCTTTCTCCATTATCCATATGCACATATCATATGATACTAGCAAGTAAATTTACAGTCGAGATCATAGATTATTGCACAATAATATGGAGCAAATACTGTTGTTTGCAAATGTTACAAGAGCCTCAAAAGTAACCATTCACTAAATAGTCAAACCATTTAGCGAGATATACATGGACAGTGAACACTCATGCAGCAGACTATCTAAAAGGGAAAGCAACAATATATTACTTGAGGTTCCAAAAGAATTAGAAAAGAAGCAACATGGGGTCAAATACAAACCAATTCCCTTTGAAACTGATGATTTTGTTGAAGAATGGTATCCCTTTCCTCCTTCAAATGTTGTAACATCTGGATCTAAAAAACAAATAATTGAGATGAAAAAAAAAGAAAGAATACGACAAAAATCCTCATTGCAGCAAAGATAGAGATGATAGACAAAAATCCTCCTTGGTGCTAGGAGAGTTGATCAACTCTGTGTTTCTTGTGCTGAAGAATATAAAACCAAATGTGCCATGCAATTTTTAACACAGTGAAAGCCACTCAGATAGAACATGCAGACACAATTTTCTATGGGTCTTCCTATACCAATATGTTCATCTCCTATCGATCATTTCAATGATAACCTTGGTTCAAAACTTTCTAGATAAGGTGACTATGTAAGATTAACTCATTTACATCAATGCAGGTAAAAGTCTTTCCACAGCGAACTGAGTTAAGCAAAAAGAAAAAGGTGGAACCCGTTGATGGATTTCATAAATGACAAGGAGTCTTTCCACAGAGAACTGAGTTAAGGCAAAAAGAAAAAGGTGGAACCCGTTGATGGATTTCATAAATGACAAGGAGGAGAAACAACTTGGAAATTGTAGCTGACCTCCTCATTGCTTGAGTTCTTGTGCATCTACATCACAAAGAAAATGAAATATGCATTACAACCAGTGAAACAGCACTGATAAACACAATTGAGATTCACAAATGACAAACAGTTTGGTAGAAAAACTGTTTGGCACATGATGAAGAAGTATGAAATCTTACATCTCTTTTCCCTGTAGCTGATGAGGCAAGACCGGACTCTTCTTCAGAGTTTGCACGGCCAGATTGCGACGGAGAAGTGTAAACAACTCTGAGTTTGAGTTCTTCTATCACCTTATCACCGTCTTTATTGAACTGCATGAAACAAAGCCACAAAACATATTCAAGAATGAACCATGAATCATTCCCAACCTGCAATTTGCAAGATGATATAATCAACAGCTCACCGTGTCAGAAGGGATTTCATCTATATCATTACTAGGAGGCACCTTGGCACTCTGAATGAGGAATTTATCCTTGCATTGCATGTCAGGAGGGTACTCCTTTTGGGCTTGGAGGGTGACTGAAAACGAAACATACACACGCCATGTTTCCCACATGAGATATCATCAAAAGCTGCTGACCAACCATCAATCAACAATGACACACCACGAACCAAAACTACCCAACGTAGATACCTGTAATAGTACATGAGTCCCAAGGTTGTACCACGCTGGCGTTCGGCCGAACAAAGTACTTCTTAGGAGACGTTGTTTTCACCTACCCGGACGATAGCAAAGTTCCAACTTTTATCAAAACTCAGGTGAGATATGAAGCAGAACAGAACAAACACCCACACACACGAACAAATCCAAATCGTCGAGAAATCAAGGAGAAACACGCATTTTTCCGAATACCTTGAATGCGACATGGTGTTCGGTGTTGTTGACGACCTTGATGTTGCAATAAGAAGGCTTCTCCAACTCAACTGTTCCTCGAGACGGGATCTCCCCATCAGTACCCAACACAAGATTCGATCTTTAAAGAAAAACAAGAAAGCGAACAAGGGGAAACATCAGAGGGCCAAACGTACACTCGAAAGTGAGCTCTTCCGGGTAGACGGAGATCATCTGGCCGCCTCCACCCATGGCCGTGTTGGGAGCACAGACGAACGATGGAATCCTCGAGGAAGACCAAAGCCCGAGAAGGAAACAAAGGCGGAGCCTTTTTTCTTATTGCCGCAAGAGCAGAGGAAGAGGAAGGAGGAGCTTTGAGCGATACCTGTGGTTGGGCTGGGGCGCAGAGACAGAGAAATGGGGAAGAATGGAATGGCTCGGAGTTCATTTCAGGCCGACAACGACGGGGCGACATCGATTTAATTATATATATATATATATATATATATATATATTCCAACACCTAATTTTCATTATTTTTTAATAATCTTATTAAATTATCTTGTTACTAAATATATACATTATTATTATTACTTTATTCAAATAATACTATAATAAATTTGGCTCAGTATTAGATCCAAAATCATAATTCTCTTGAACGCTGATCTCATCCATAAAAACCTGAGAAGGGCAATCATTCCGTGACAGCTTAGAATCTGAGAAAGGCAATGTGCTTTGCTTGCAAAGCCTACCTTTACCCCTTTCAACATGACCACAGCAAAGCTTATCCATAATATAAATAGAGATGGTTCGCAATCAATCATGGCAGGCCCTCACTCGATGATGTATAGATTATCGATGATATAATAAAACGGGAAGGTTCTCTCATGAGACATTCCACGGGTGATAGGTATAATATATATTTGAGCGTCATATATTTTATTTAATATAACATAAAATAAAAAGTATATTAGTTAATAAATGTTAGATATAATTATTAAGTCAGCCCTGAGAAAGCACGCATCTTTGGCACGGTACCGAGCCCCGGAAGCCGTCAGGGGTGATTCACTCGAGTCGGCGCCTCCCTCTCATCGCTTTCGAACATCCCAACCCGTAGTTCGCTTCACCCCCGTAATCGAAGTCGGTGATGGCTCCTTTTGTCGCCGGCCCGACCCACCCCGCTACCGCGCTGGCTCCCGGCGGGGCCTAATAATCCAAACAATGTCGGAATCGGTGAGGGTAGAGCGGCTCGGCGACACCGATTCCGGTGATCGAATCATAAATGCCTCTGTTCTTGGATCTTGTTTCGCGATCTTTCACTAATAGTTTCTGGGAACCGGGGCAGGGATCGTGGAGCTGAAGCTGGGCGGGCCGGAGGCGAAGAACGCGATCGGGAAGGAGATGCTGCGACAACTGCAGTTCGGTTGCCAGGGTTTTCTGCGCCGGGACGGATCTCAAGGTAGGCTTGGATTTTGCTTCATTGTTCTTGAGGATTGCCATCATCATTTAGTTGGTGGAGGAATTAAGCAATACACAATGGGCAAGCAATTGATGAGTTAGTTTCAATCCATCAATATCTTATGGTTAGCACCGAGTCAAGTTAGCCCTAAAACGACACAGTCTAGAAGAGGCTTAAGTTAGTCTCAGTCCGTCAATGTCTCCGAGTCAATTTAGCCCTAAAATGACACAGTGTAGGAGGAGTTTGCTCTTCTGGAGGTCATAAAAGAGGCTTAAGTCCTCGTCCATTAGTGTCTTATGGCTAGCACCGAGTCAATTTAGCCCTAAAATGACAGTGTAGGAGGAGTTTGCTAAGCTGGAGGTCATAAAAGAGGCTTAAGTCCTCGTCCATTAGTGTCTTATGGCTAGCACCGAGTCAATTTAGCCCTAAAATGACACAGTGTAGGAGGAGTTTGCTAAGCTGGAGGTCATAAAAGAGGTTTAAGTCCTCGTCCATTAGTGTCTTATGGCTAGCACCGAGTCAGTTTAGCCCTAAAATGACACAGTGTAGGAGGAGTTTGCTAAGCTGGAGGTCATAAAAGAGGCTTAAATGCCAGAATGTGACCATCTCAAGTAAGGAGCAATTACAACAACAACAAAGCCATAAAGTCCCAACTACTTCAGAGCGGCTAGTAAAGATATAAGCTGTTATCTATAAATAAGGATATCATTTATAAGGGACTCACAAGAGTTTGAGTTGCCACAACCATGTTGCCAATTTGTGGTTTTTTGTTCTCAGGATGTCATCTTTTGGCTGGTCAACTCAATTGGGTGGACCAAAATTTGGAAGAATCAGATCTTTTGAAATTGGTCGAGTCACAAGAAGTATGACCATCCCCCTCATTATACAACTTACAGCCTTGTTTCTACCTCAGAATTGTGACTGTTTTTTGCAATCACTTAAAACATGTTTTTTGCAAAATTGTGATTGTTTCCAGTGCTAACTTGTTCTTATTCTCATTATCACTTAATCAACTACAGATAAATGAACATGACAAGAAGGATTCTAATCCATGTTCTAGTATTTGAGCTACCACAGTAACAAAAAGTTGATGGTATTGGTACCAACCAATTAAGGAAAGCAGTTCATCCATAAAATCAAAGAAAGCCAAAGGTCAGATTGATTAGACACAGGAAAACATGTAGTGCTTCTATTTTGCACAAAAATGTATGAATATCAACAAGTTTGAAACTCATAAAAGGATGTAGAAATGTTGTACATTACTATCCAATTGTGTTCGATCAACTTTCATAATATCTCTCTTTTTTTTGTTCTTTTGTTCTTCAAATTATCATCTTATTGAATTATTCTATTGCGTGCTTTATCAAGTGTGTCTCTTCTGTGTACATCAGTAAAATTAAACCTCTTTTGGCCGGAGCGCAGGCTGATGAGTGCTACTGAAGTCCAGCAGTTTGTTAACTCTTTACGATCAACATTCTCATCCTTGCTGGTTCATGTTCATCTATCTACTTTGTGTCTCTTGAATTCTGTAGCTTAAGATTTCCTCAACTTTGTTACATTACAATGTTTGACATGATGCGAACAACAATTAGTTGAAAGTATACCTTCGATAAACAGGCATTTCTTTATTTCCTTTTTCCTTTTAATTTCTCACTGTAGCTGGTCAGTGTTTCATTCTGCAGTTATCTTGTTACCTTTACCCGCATGCTATTTTAATTGCCTTTTTCTGAGCCACCATCTTCCTTGTCAGTGAAATTATAATTTTTGTACTTGTCATCTAAAACTCAGCTTGCTCATTGCAGTAGGGACATGCATGTGAGCTAATAAACTTTAATATTCCTTCTCATCTTTCTGCATTCTCTGTTAATTGCTGTTTGCCCTTGTCTTTAGTGTCTGTTTTACTGCTACAGAAACTTGATATAAATCATCAACCATGTACACAGGCACTCTCTGTTCCAACAATTGCGGTCATTAAAGGAGCAGCACTTGGTGGTGGCCTAGAATTGGCTCTTTCATGTGATCTTCGTGTGTGTGGTATGCCTATGGTGTAAATCTATTTAAAACCAATGCTGTAGGTTTCTGTATAAATTTAATGATTTGATATCTCACTTCAAAAATTGCTTTCATCTGCATCTTGTAGGAGAAGATTCAACATTTAGGTTGCTAGAGACTGGACTTGCCATAATTCCTAGGTATGTGTTCAAGCTGGTCATTGTATAAGAGAGTAAGACTTACAACCTGTACCATTGTATATGCCTTAAATTTTATGATAAGTTTTTGAAAGCTTGATTGTGTAATGGTAGTAGTAATATTGCATTGAATTCGGAATATATATACACAAATCTTTTGATGCTTGTAGAATTTTATTTATAATATCAGTAAAGTGTTAGGAGGAAGAAGAGAATTCTAAATCTAATATATATATATATATATATATATATATATATATATATATATCTGAGATCAATAAATAAATAATATACCAGAAAGTCGACGTAAGATTAACGTGGTTTGGTAAATTCCATCTACATTGACGGAGAAAACCAAATTCTTTATTATATGAGATCAATCACAAAACCCTTGAGTTATCTTAACTCAGGCATAAATTTTCTTGTACATCCTCTCACATAGGCTCCGTCATCTCTAGAAACTCTAAAGAGTATCCTCTCTAGACACCTTTGAGAGAAACCCAAGAGCACCAAAAAAATTCATTACATCTTGCTTTCCCTCCATCAAAATCCAGAGATACATGAGATATTCACAGAAGAATCAAACCCTAATTACCAAAGGTTTTCTTCTTTGCTCATAAGAACTCCTTTTTGTACTTGGATGCTTTATCCCACTAGGATATTAACTTCAGGAATCTCAAAATACTTGTCAATCCTAACATAAATATATCTTCACTTAATACCCGAAATGATCATTAATATGTAACATGAAGATGGAATTATCAAATTGGATCTACATGCAAAGTTTGTTGCCTTGAGATAGCTATATTTGGTTATGTTTTTGTAAAATTTTGTTTTTGTTTTAGGTAAATTCTCCGACTCAAACATATAATCATAATAAAGATGCCGCCTGCATGAAAGACAAACTGAACTTGATTTATCAATTTCTTTTTTGCAATCCATAATATTGGGATTTTTTTCCATCACCAAGCTCCAGGACAATTGTTAGTTGATGTTTATCATTTTAGGCAGATACTGACGGTGTAATTTAATGTCGTTAAAAACTGTCTTCAAAACCATCCCCAAATCTTAAATTTGAAGGGTAGAAGCATCATTTCTGCTTTATGATGCTTATAGATTGCACAAATAACAGTAAACTGACTTGTGCTCAAGAGTTAAAGGTCCGAAACTGACTAGAACCTGTCTCATACCCCATAAATGATACCCAAACTCAGTTTAAGCAGATTGTATAGATCTGGATGCCCAAAACACATTTGATCGGCTGTCATCCCTAGAGCTGACTATTCCAATTGAGATCATGATGGTTGACTTTGGAGTCAGATCAAAGTGCATAGGGTATTGGACTTCTCATAGTCAATGACTATGCAGTTGGATATATAATGCTTCAGTGACTGAAAATGTTCGGTAAATATTTAAAGACTCTTATGATCATGGACTAATGGTATACCAATGATATATACCTTTTACAGGCCTCAGTATACGGTAAGGATAATTACAAAGGGAGGAGGGGCGAATATTGACATGATGTAACTTTCAGTTTTTCTTGGTCTTGATTCATAAACAGTTCAGGTATTGTGCTTTCTTAGTACGTTTCACTTGGTCATGTTTTATTTTCCGATACATATTGAACTGTGATTTCTCCTTGGAATTGCTTTGTTTATAGAACTTTTTAACAAGAATGTGTTGGAAAACTTGAAAGGCACATCATGCTTTCCGCTGAATTTTCGACACAAACAGAGCTGGTGGAACCCGACGTCTTCCAAGAATAGTGGGAAGATCAGCAGCAAAGGAGCTAATATTCACGGTTCAAAGGATTAACAGCAAAGAAGATCTATCCATGGGTGCAAAAATTTTGAGCATCTGACATCTTTAAGTTTGACATCACGTTTACTAACTGTATTAGGTTCGTTTGTGGCAAGACTCGTCAATCACTGTGTTCCTTCTGGAGAGGCATACCACAAGGCTCTTTGTGTTGCCTGAGACATTAATCAGAAGACACGTAGTAGATTCGTATGAACAGCCAAGAGGATTAAACTAATGCTTCAACGAAGTATTTGGACAAGAAGAATTTTTACACAATTACCTTCCCCATTCGGTACTCTTTTATCTTTGGATGGTTTCTAACCAAAACCTATCTTTGAAAGGGTCCTTTGGCTACAACGATGGCTTAGCAAGCTATCAACAAAGGCATGGAAGGAGCTACGTCCTTGGCGGTGGGTGGGGAAGAAGAATGTTATGGGCGACTACTGAACATAGCAGATCGTCCCGTAGGACTGGCTTCATTCGCAGAGAAGTGAAAACCAGGTACCTTGGCAAATAAAATCATACAATCCAATTCTTATTCAGTCGCTTGTTGTAACTTAAATAAGCATAAGATACAAAAGTGTACAGGTGGACACATCAGGGATCAGCAACTGTGGTACGAACCATATAATTTCTATTCTTTTGATAAGTATCATTTGGACTTATAAGATAAAATTAGAGTTTGTTGTACCATTATATGTACTGCTTTGTTGTATCGTTGCATACTACTTGATATGGGTGACATGTACTAGTTCGATGCGATATAATTTTTATTCTTTTTATAAGTATCATTTTGACATATTAGATAAAATCAAAGTTTAGTGTACCATTGCGTATTGTGTAATATGGGCGGTATGTACCAGTCCGATAGAATATAATTTTTATTCTTTTTATAAGTATCATTTGGACATATCAGATAAAATCAAAGTTTGGTGTATCAATGTGTACTGCTTGATGTTAGTGGTATGTACCAGTCCGATGGGGGATCGATACACAAACTATCCTATATCATGCGTTATTATTAGATGACCTTGTATCACTTGATATGGGGTCAGATTTAGATAGCTATCGACCAAAGGCTAAAATTGTTCCATTTCAAATTGTTAGATTGATTGTTTGAATAATTGGAAGAGGTTTTTAAACTCTTTCCTCTCCTCTCTTTTAACTCATTTTACTTTCTCAAACTCTTTCTTACTCACATCTCTTTCTCATTCTCACATTTTTATTCTTCTAAACTCAAATAAAACAACGATTTGTAGATTGAATCAAATTTAGGAGGCTCACTTAGGAGAATTAAGAGGAAGAATACCTTAATCAAGAGGTATGTATTCTCTTTTTAGATTTTTATTAATTTATGAGATGATTAAATCTATTCTATGTGGTTAATGACTTAATGTCTAATATATTATTTGATATATTTTTAATAGTAGAATACTATTAATTAAAAGAGTAATTGAGATCTTTAATGTTATTATTAATGTATTTAATGCTTTTTTTTTTCAAAATCAGACACAATGGATTTGTATTTTATGTATGTTAGAATGATTTATACATTTGTGATGGTATAATAAGTCTAATTATGCTTTTGTTAAGATTTTTAATATTATGATTAGTGATTTAAATAATAATTTAATTAAAATTTGATCAATATTGGGTCAATTCAATGTTTTTAATATCTATTAAAGTATTTGACATTTATAACAGAAAACTAATAAGAATTAATTAACAATGTTAATGTTATGATTAGTGTATTTAATTATGATGATATCAAATTTTAACTCATATTCAATCAATTAAATGTTTTTAATATCTATTAGAGTGTTTGATATGTTTATAATGATGAAAGAGAAATTATTAGGGGATAATTAAGTATGTTAATAATGTGATTATTGTATTTAATAATGATTTCATCATAATTTGATCTATATTGGATGAAATATATGTATTTAATAGGTATTTGACATAGTTATAGCAGTAAAGTAAAATAGAGCTAATTAGGGTCTAGTTAAGTTTTTTATTATTGTAATTAGTGTATTTAATAAAAAAATTAATGATACCGAGTTAATTTTAGGTATTTAATGTTGAATAAGTTGATTGACATATTTATAGTGTTAAAATTAAAATTCATTACATATAATTGCACCTGTTGAATTTCGGATTTTGATAATGAAACTAATTGATTGTGTTTTATGGTCTAACTGTGTTTTGAGTTACGCAGGTCTACTATCGATCAGGATTAGACAGTTGACGCTAGAGGAATTGACGTTGCGTCGAATGATCACGTCAGGATATTGGATGTCGAGCCAGAAGTTTGGTCGACAATCGATAGAAGGCTTCGGACGTCGAGCATCGGGCCAAGAAGAGCGGGTTGCGCCAAGGATATTGGGGTTGCGGAGGTCAATCGCCGATTAGGCAATGGATCGCAAGAGGGGACGATGCGCCGAAGAATCGGACGAAGCACCGACCAATGACGTGTCGGGCAATTGAATGTCAATTCGCGTTGTAATAACTGTCTACATCGAAATAGAGTTTTTGTTTGTATGTGTGCAAGATTAACTATGATAACGATGAAGACGTAAAGCGAAACAAAGTGCCAGAAGACAAGTGTGATGGATTGTTGGGAGTTCGAGAGCTCGATGGAAGTCCGAAGATTCGTTGGAAGTACTGTCGGAACCGGTCGAGAACGAGTAGGGAGCTTGCCGAAGGGTTTTCGGAAGTTCACTGGAAGGTTCGTTGGAAATTTGCAGAGCTTGCCAAGAAAGATCGGAGCTTGCCAATGAAGTTCGTTGGAACTCGCCAAGATCATCGTGAAGTCCGGGAGCTTGCCGGGAGTCCGCAGAATGGTTTCCGAGGGTTCGTCGAAAGATCGCCAGAAGTTCGCCGGAAGCTTGTAGGAAGAAGTCTTGACTTGTTGGACTTTGTAATAACTTAGGAAATATCTTTAATTTTATAGTTAGTATGTTAATTTAGGTTAGGATTAGGTGTTAATCCTATAACCCAAGTAGGGGTCAATTGGGCCTTGTTTTGGACTGGTTTGGGTCGAATTTTAGGTCCAAACCAGTGTGTTGAAAAGAGTTGGGCGATGGCACCGCCCAGTACCGCTAGAATGCCGAAAACCAAGGTGATTCAAATTTGGGCTCCAAATTTGAGATCCAAATTTGGGATCAAAATTTGAATCCTATTGAGGCCTATAAATACCTCTCTCATTCATGGATGAAAGGGTGCCTAGAACTGAAAAAAGAAGGGGGAAACTCTCTTGAAAGTGTGTCAAAATCTTCCCTCTAAGTCTTGAGTGTGTTTTAGTCCAAGAGAGGGGTAAGAGGCTTTGTAAGGGTTATCTCCTAAGCTCATCAAAAGGAGAGGTGCTGTAAGGGAGTTCATCTTCGCCCGTTGGAAGGAGGATAGCTAGTCGAAAAGCCAATGGCCTGAAGTTAAGAGGAATCGGGAGTGGACGTAGGTTGTATGATCGAACCACTATAAATCGAGCCAAGAAGAGCATGAATCCATGTGAATCTCTTGAATCGAATCTTTTGAAAAATAACACATACTTAATGTGATTTAACTTAATGATCATTATGATGAAATTTGCCTTTCCATCTTGAATGTTGACATTTTATTTTAAGACAAAGGCATGCTTATAAGAAGCAAATCATATGAATAGAAATTTACAAAAATGAAATGCAATCCTCTATCTTATCGATTCTTCAATAAATCTATGCTTGTCATGTATGAATTTATTGAATGTGATTTTTGAGAATGATTTCAGATTTAAAAATTGCTTGATTCGTATTTACGACATAAGATACATTTTAAATATGAATCATGTTTCAATCATGTTCCATCTCACTTAATTCATTTTGTTCTCTTATATTTCTTTTTTATTTACTAAAGAGGAGAACCTATCAAATGAATCATGAATGAATCACTTATCGATATATCTTTTTGAAATATCTTTTATAATGTGATGTTGATAACTTGAGATATCTTTTGGAATTCATGACACGAGATTTAGTCTTTATGTCTTAAACGTTTATGCTTATTTCTATTCGACATAAAAAAAAAGACAAAGGCATGTTCATACGAAATCAATGCAAATCACTAAAAGAGAAATCAATGCAAATCTCAAAAGTAATTTTGATGAAGAGCTTGAAGTTGATGAATTGAATTTAAATTTTTACTCATGACTCTTCTCTTGATCTCTTGGAATCATGACTTTTTGAGATGTTTGTAATGCTTGAATTAAGCTCTAAAAGATTTTATTTTTCTATAAATATATTTTATTGAAATCATGATCTTGCAAATTATAACTTGAATTTTTTATGAATTCGTGATCTTGACATCTTGATTCTTATGAAATGTGATCTTGATAAAAAATCTTATGTATGAATCAAGGTGCTCTTTGTGCTATTCATTCTCAAATAAATCATGTTTTTCTTGAGCCTTGATATCATATCCTAGAAATGACATAATTTTTTTTATCTTATGTGATAATTAAAAATTAATATTAAAAAATTTACTTTATGATGAATCCAAGAATCATGACTTGATCTATGAGAATGATATGTTTTTATGTATCATGATTCTTAGTTGAATGCCCCTTATCATGAATTGAAAATTGATGCTAAAGAAAATTTGTAGATAATAATCTTGATTTCTTGGACTTATAAACTTGAGATCTTTCTTACATGAGTCAAGATTTACTCTTCCTTGCCATGTTAGCTTAAATATCAAATTCATATTCATGACTTAAATTTTAATGATTGAAAATTGATGAAATTTATTTTATGATAAATCATTGAATTATTATATTGATACTTCCTAAATGGAATATTTATGAACCATGAATGAAATTTTTGATACCCATTAATCTCTTGATAAATATTTATCTTTGTTGATTTCAAAATTTATGTAAAGGGAAAAAAATTATACTCCTCTTCTTTTTGACAAAAACAAAGGGCGAGAAAGTTTTTGCTAGCTAGAACATGCAGAGAAAGGCAAAGGTTCTTGAGAAGAAACAAAAATTACATGCATATTACAAAGGAAGCAAAGAAAGTGCAACTTGTACATCTCAAGAAAAGAATGAAGAATTGCTATCTCAAAAAGGGGCAAAAATGTAAACTTAAAAAATTTACAATCCTATACTTGCTATGCTTAAATATTGTATGATGTGATTGATAGCTAGTGTGTTATAAAACTTGCATATCTTTTAAACTAGCTATGATGATTACTTCTCCTTTTTGTTGATGACATAGGGAGAGAAGTAGATTGATGACTTCATGCATTGTAATGAATATTTTATATATTTACATGATAGTTTGATGTATTCTCTTAACTTGTGATACATGTTGCTTGGATTTGGGATAATCCAAGGTTTCTATCAATGACATATTGATAGGGGGAGTTTGTGTTAAACTCCGGAGAGTTATGATTAACTCCGTTAGTCATCAATTAGTTGTCATCATCAAAAAGAGAGAAATTATTGAATCTCGGATTTTGATGATGAAACTAATTGATTATGTTTTATGGTCTAACTGTATTTTGAGTTATGCAGGTCTACTATCGATCAGGATTAGATAGTTGACGCTGGAGGAATTAACGTTGCGCTGGGTGATCACGTAAGGATATTGAATGTCGAGCCGGAGGTTCGGTCGATAATTGGCAGAAGACTTCGGACGTCGGGCATCGAGCCAAGAAGAGCGGGTTGCGCCAGGGATATCGGGGTTACGGAGGTCAACCGTCGATTGGGCAACAGATCGCAAGAGAGAACGATGCGTCGAAGAATCGGACGAAACGTCGACCAATGATGTGCCAGGCAATTGAATGTCAATTCACGTTGTAATAACTGTCTAGATCGAAGTTTTTGTTTGTATGTGTACAGAATTAACTACGATAATGATGAAGACGTAAAGCGAAACAAAGTGCTGGCAGACAAGTGTGATGGATCGTTGGGAGTTCGAGAGTTCGACAAAAGTCCGAAGATTCGTTGGGAGTGCTGTCGGAACCGGCCGAGAACGAGTAGGAGCTTGCCGAAGGGTTTTCGGAAGTTCGCCGGAAGGTTCGTCGGAAGTTCGCGGAGCTTGCCAAGAAAGATCGGAGCTTGCCAATGAAGCTCGTTGGAACTCGCCAAGATCATCGTGAGAGTTTGTCGGGAGTTCGCAGAATGGTTTCCAAGGGTTCGTCGGAAGACCACCGAAAGTTCGCCGGAAGCTCGTCGGAAGAAGTCTTGACTTGTCGGACTTTGTAATAGCTTAGAAAATATCTTTATTTTCGTAGTTAGCATATTAATTTGGGTTAGGATTAGGTGTTAATCATATAACCCAAGTAGGGGCCAATTGGGCCTTGTTTTGGACCGATTTGGGTCGAGTTTTAGGCCCAAACCAGTGTGTTGCAAAGAGCTTGGCGGTGGCACCGCCTAGTACCGCCAGAATGCCGAAAACCAAGGTGATTCAAATTTGGGCTCCAAATTTGGGATCTAAATTTGAATCTTCTTGAGGCCTATAAACACCCCTCTCATTCATGGATGAAAGGGTGCCTAGAACTGAAAAAAAAAGGGGGAAACTCTCTTGAAAGTGTGTCAAAATCTTCCCTCTAAGTCTTGAGTGTGTTCTAGTCCAAGAGAGGGGTAAGAGGCTTTGTAAGGGTTATCTCCTAAGCCCGTCAAAAGGAGATGTGCTATAAGAGGGTTCATCCTCGCTTGTTGGAAGGAGGATAGCTAGTCGAAAAACCGATGGCCACAAGTGAAGAGGAATCGGGAGTGGACGTAGGTCGCATGACCGAATCACTATAAATCGATTTGCATTTACTTTCTCACAACTTACTTTACTGCAAACCATCTTCATTTGTTACCTTACTTACTCAACTTCCTCTTCATCTTCTTACGTTGTTTTAAAGTTAAAACGCAATTGAAACGGTTTCAAACGAAACGTTGTTTTCATCGTACGAAGTTTTCGAAACTTGTTTTAAATCGTCGAAAGTTTATCGTTCTTTAACGCTGCACTAATTCATCCCCCCCCCTTCTTAGTGGTGCTCGATCCCTAACAGCACCTTGTTATTTTAAATTATAACTAATCGTTGCTTGTTTATTTGATTCAATTTTGGTAATTTTAGTAAAAACATAATACCAAAAAAAAAGGCTGATGATGACACTTGGAATCATACTTGAAAGATAAACAAGAATTGCCATAATTGGTAATATATTTATTGTGACTACGTCAGTAAGGATGGAGGAATCACTCGAGTGACGATATATTTGACTGGTGAGGATCCTGATGTTGCAAAATATAATAAGGTTTCGACGGAGGTTTGGAAACCTTTGCAAGACGAGTTGCAACATGTAAGAGAAGATATAACAAAAAAAAAGACAAGAGTTGAGGAAGAATACTGTAGGGCTATACATGAGCCAATTTATAACAAACATGAGGGTTGGGACGATGAAATCAATTCGGATCTCAGAGCTGGTATTTGTGCATCACTGGAGCATTAGTATATGTACGAGGTGGTGGGCTTGCATCACAAGAAATCCAAAGGTTGACCAGCATAAGGCAACCAATTGCTCCTTCTTAGTTAAGCCGAATTGGTAGCATGAGATAGAGTGAAATCCGTGATTTTATGAGAAGACTTGGCAGGAGGTCAACACCAGATATTATTAATATTGATTCATAAGTTGATTCTCTAGAAACAACAAAGTAAACACGGATTGACGATGCATATACAACGAAAAGAGACGAGATATTAAGAAGATAATTATAAAATGATTCAACTTCCATAGGATTTCAGTAAACACAACCCAAGGTCCATATTATCATAGCATAATCTTTATTCAAAAGTTTGGCATGAGGATCCAACCTCCAACATTGAAGGAGATCAATAATGTATATTTAGATGAGGTGATAACATAACTGAAAGATTGGATCAAATCCTTCAAGAGGCAAGAGGGTAAATATAGGGTGACACTAATATGTGATAGTTGAACAAAACCAACAAGAATAAGTATTATCAATTTTTTTATTTATTATAACAGATTGATGGTTTTCATAAGTTAGTTAATGCTTTTGATAAGATTCAAGATACAAGCTATATTGAAAACCTAATGGATACCATAGTAGAGGAAATCAAACCATAATACATTTTTCAAATAATCATCGATAATAGAACCAATTTCAAGAAGGTTGGTTTACAATTGATGCAAAAAAAAAAAAATTATTTTAGACTCCATGTGCATAGCTCATTGCATAGATCTGATGCTGAAAGATATTGGTAAGCTATCATCAATCAACAACTGTGTAGATCGAGCACAGTTGATTATAAAGTTTATATATAATCATCATCAAGTTTATAAAGACAGTTGAAGATTTTGACCAGATATGATAAAGTATACACGACATAAACACATAGTGAAGCTCATCGTATTCACACCCGTCGTATTGTGAAGAATCTTATAACCAACAACAATACAGTGATAGTTGATTATACTTCTTCGAGCAATAGTATGATGATCACTCTTATGATATGGAGCGGCAAATCAGTGATGAAAGTAGAAGTTTCAATATTATTCTCCATGCTCCACACTAATACATGTCACAATCGTACTTGTCTCAAGAGCTACCTCAAACATGTGTGATCCAGAACAATCAAACTATGACTATCACCACATTGATATACTAATGACATATAATGTATTCATATACTATATCGTAGAATCAATTTCAGGATTGGATCCGATAAAAATATTATATTAATATATATAAATATATAAGATGGAGGATCTAGATCCATCACCCATGGAGTCCCATCATATTTTTTGATGATAGAACCAACTATATCTATCGATTGATTATTTGATTCTTTTAAAGATAATTCAATATTAACGAAAGGATGATCCCAAATGTACCACAAAGTTACTTATCGAAGTCCGAAAAAGATACATGTCACTATTTTTTTTTAATTTAAATTAATTTTACTAAAAAATATATTAAATTTATTTTTATTTTTATCTTTAAAACTTTAATCTAATTTTTTATTTTGAAATATTTTTTGAGTTGTATTCGATAATCTTTGATGTATCATGCTATATCGACATGTCTTAGTGCATATTGTACCGATATATGATTGATACATAAAACGAAATGGTAACAGGAACCCGGGATAAAACTCGTCACAGGTGATAATAATGACCACATAAGACGTGAAAATGGGATTCTGAGACAGGTTTGGCCTGGTCAATATTTAAGCTGCGACACGACAAGCGCCGTTGATTCAGGCAAGCGCATGGCCGTCTTGTCGTCCGGGTCGGAGCTTGCACAGACGTGCGACAGACGAGGAGATGGGCAGAGCCAGTGTTGCGACTTTCCAAAGGCGTTAATTTGGACTGCCAGTGTTGCTACTTTCGACGGGTTCAATGCATGCAACATGGACTGCGGCGGATGACACTGACACCGCCGCTGACGTAAGACGAATCGAGATGAATTTTTTTATTAGAACAAATCATCCTAAGTAGATAGTCTCATTTATCAACTTATTAAATATACAATATTCCCAAATTAATTAAATTTATTTAAATAATAAATAAACTAGATTAATTCCGCATCAGCCATTCTGCCTCTATCAAAGGTTTCCCCAGAAACCTGGACACGAGAAAGCCAGACATCCTACATTTACATGCAACTCACCCTCTATCTTCGTTGGATGCTAAGCATGGATAAATATGCAGGAATAAGCGGATTGTAAGTGACATTTCAATCATCTCTTTTATCATTTGATGTTGATGCTACCTAAATTATTTTTATTTTTCGTGGCGCACACTTGTTCGAGAAAAGCTTCCCAGAACTCCTGTTGGGTTTGGACCACCATTGTCCTGCCGACCAGATCTTGTCAGAGACAGGAATACCATTTGCAGGAAGCGCCAGCAGAATCCAGGAAGGCGGTTTCAGGAACGAGATACCGATACCGGGGCGGCCGCCAATGGCCGCCTGTGATCTCTCTTCCCTCCCCGCCACTCCCTTACTGGGCAGTGCTCCGAAAACTTTTCCCTTTAACAAACTCCGCAGCGAGGCAACGAGGGGAACACATGGGAGACTCTTTTCCAAGGCAGCCCTCCCCTGACCTCAGGACACCAGACTGGAACACATGGGAGTCTCTTTCCCGAGGCAGCCCTCCCCTGACCTCAGGACACACACACTGACCCCGCAGGGTTCAGCGTAAAGCCGGCAACTCCAAACCCGGATCCAGTTAAAAAACGATGAATGATGCATGGCTTTCTGGGCGCGGGCGCGGCGTACCCTTCTCGGAGGAAAGGTAGGCGCGCACAGGGGGGGGCTCGGGGGTCAGGGGGGGGGGACGCCCATCTCGAACGAAAGCACCCCACCTGACCCCTTCATTGCCCCCCCAAGGTGCACATGCCAGGAACCAGGAGGCGAAAGAGAAAGAACAGCTTAAGAGGAGGGGATCTGAAAACGAAAGAGAGTCGAGCATCACATACCAGAGGCGGTGAGTTGCGCAGGCTATAAGTACCCCCACCATGCCACCTGATTCCCAAAAGAAAGGGGCTTCGCTTTGCTATGGCCACTGCGCAAGAGATGGTCGGCTTGGCTCGCATCACAAGGCCAGTGTTGCAGGTGGCCGCGGAGCCGGTGTCTCTTCCCGTGATAGACCTCGGCCAACTCCGGAAGCACTCGCGCACCCGGTCGCTGGCGATCCAGGAAATCGGCAGAGCGTGCGAGAGACACGGCTGCTTCCAGGTTCGCCACCTGCACTCAACAACATCAAAACATAAAAGCATGAACCGACTCCTATGCCTTCCGATGCCAATGTCCACTTGATGCCCATTAACCGTACCTTAGTTCCTGGTATTTTACGTGAATCTGGCAACGGTGCCCGTCGACGTCCGACGAGGGTCACGGCAAATTAGATTGTGACAGCTGTCCAGCGCAATCCATAATGACTAACTAATATGCCACGTCTACACTGTTCCTGCAGGTTATAAACCATGGACTTCATGAATCAGTCACTTGGGGTGCCCTGGAAGCGGCGTCAGATTTCTTCAACTTGTCATCCGAGGAGAAAGCAGAATTCGAGTCAAAGGATTCAAGGAAGCCAGTGAGGTACGAGGCAGTCTACAAGAACGACTGCGACGAGGCACGAGAACTCCTCAAACAGTACGCGCACCCACTCGATGAATGGATCCGTTTCTGGCCAATGACACCACAGCGCTACAGGTAAGAGAATCCATCCTAATAAGAGACTGGTGGTGGCTACGGTGTAAAAGACTAATGGTTTTTTTTGTTTTGTTTGGCTGCATGGCCAGGGAAAGAATGGGACGGTATGGGAGGGCTGTCAGAAAAATAGCGCTGCTATTGATGGATTCCATACTGGAGAGTCTGGGTTTGGGACCGGCGTACCTGAAACAAAAGCTCGAGGAAGGCATGCAGGTGATGGTGATGAATGGCTACTCCGAACGCTCCCGATCAGCTCCCATGCTCGGACTTGCTCCGCATTCGGACTATGGATGCATCACCATCCTTCTGCAGAGCTGCAAAGGCCTCCACATCTTTGACAAGGAAAGCGAGTCCTGGAGGGAGGTCCCCGAAGCACCTGACACCCTACACGTCCACATAGGAGACCATTTAGAAGTCATGAGCAATGGTAAATACAAGAGACTCGTCCACAGGGCAGTTCTCAACACCCAGAAGAGGATATCCATAGCAAGCATTCATGGCCTCGCCATGAACGAGAAGGTCACGACTGCAGCAGAGCTTGTGGATGAGCAGCACCCCAAAGGATACATAGACAGCAGCTTTCTTGACTTTCTCGACTTCATAACCTCCACGAACAAGACTGGCGGGAGGAACTTCATAGACAGTGTTAAGTTAACCGGTAATTGAGACCATGGCAGAAATTTTCCACATTTCAAGCTCGTTAGGCAACCGAGTATCCATCGATACAAGTCTACCTTTCCTGGAGGAATGCTTATTCTGAACTAGAATGTAATAACTAAATGAAGTTTCAGATATTTCACCAACACAACATCCATATGCAGCAAGTAGTAGCAGAAATGGAATATGACAGAAGCAGATAAGTCAATATATACTTCTAAAGAACCTATAATTCTCATCAATATATACTACAGATAGGGAAACAGATGAGTCACAGAAGCCTCATTAGCAATTGATAAGGTTAACATCCAGAGCCTATGGAAAAAGTAAGTGCATCAAGTTTTGACGAACAAACTTGTTATTCCAGTCAACTATACAAGGGTACAAGTAAAATGTCTTACAGAACCTTGGATTTGATACCTGTGGTTATTTTTATACCAGGAAAAACAGGAAATTAGAATCCGATGTCGCCTAATGCTACCAGATGAACCTGGGGCCAGAACATGTGGGCAAATGTCAGAAATAAACCAACAAAATAAGACACCAGAATGAATAAGAAAATTGCTGCAGAAAGGGTTTGCAATAAAAACAAGGGCATCACAACGCGCATGGTTCTGCCACAACAGGGTTCCGTGAGGGTCAAATGACAGCCTTCAATGTACGGAAAGAAGCACATGACCTTTTTCCTGAACGCAAATGAATGCAAGTGAAAACTGGGAACTGCTCTAAACAACACTAAATTTGCTCTACAGTGTTCTTTATGGTACAAAACAGCCCAACGAAATGAAAATAATGATTACATTGAAGAAGAGCATCTAAGTCATGAAAAACTCAAGCTAGGGCTGGCACTCAACCTAGCAAATTCATGCTTGGTAATGCCTAGAATGATGATAACTTACAAGTTAAGAGGTTAATTTGAGGTGTCACTCCATATCCCTAATTTGTATTCATGATTTGGCCCTCAGCTGTTCAAGACTCTGCAGATAAGACTTCAACAAGGCATATTCATGACGCATCCGCTCCAATCGAGATTCCACCATAAGCATTTCTTCCTTGAGGTAGTTAAAGCGCTTCTCTAGCCACTCTACGTTCTCCATATTATAGTTTCCATGAGTTACCAGATGCACCTCAGGAACTCTAGCTAGAAGAAGAATGATGCTCAACTGCAAGCAACCAAAGAGCCAAAGATGCAGAATCAATCGACTTGCAAACTATAAAACATATTCGGTTGCTTATACTACCAAAACTCATTGTAGAACAGCACATTCCAAGTAAATATATAAGTTACATGCAGTTCAGAAAAAAAATCATCAAATAAGGATAACTTAGTGGCAACTCAGACAAATAATAGTTGTTGTCAAAAGAAATTTTCAAAATAATTGTAGTTTTTTTATATAAACTGAAGCTCATAATACCTTCTGCACAGACATCAAAATCATGATATCATTCAGTTCATGCTTCCATTGTCAAGAATTGATTCATTTATTATAAAGAAAGGCTTAAATGTGATTGCAGCAAACATAACTTTTTGCTATTGTTGTTTGTCAGATTGCCATGAAATGTTTTCTCACTATCACTGAGAACTCTACCAAATTATTTAAAAGCAATCAGTCTAATTATTCAAATAAAACACAACTGTGATACAATGTCTCACAAATTACAGCAATGTCCTGTTATAAAAAGAGTTTACTGTTCTTATCATAGTATGGCATCCAACTATTCCGATTTGCCTAGGAATGCATAATTTGTACTTGAGGAAATGCTTATTCGCTATCATTTCCTCTTAAATAATGTCCTCTAAGTTGGCTTGATAATGCTGAGACATAGGATTAAACTCTTCATAACTTCTAGTGCATTAAACCACAACAAAAGATATCATTCATGTTCCATGAGAATGTTTACCTCTATGCAGTGTAAGGACCATGAAAAGAAGCAAAGAACTTGCCTGCATTAGGATAAAGATAATAAATGCCACAGCTAAAATCGTAGCTAGCAGACTTTGTGCCTTCATATGTGAACAGAAGGTTGCCCATGGTTCTCTAAATATACTCATCAGAGGTGAAAACCGTTGAGACTTTTCTTTCATGTGATTGTCAATCCCTGAATTACAGTTTGTTATCTCATGGATGTTCCTTGAAAGATATGTAGAATTTAATGTTGAATTTTGTGTTGACCCTTCAAGCTTTGGGGGACTTCCTAATTCACTGCTGTTCTCATGAACCATTGATGCATCCTGCTCTGCTAGTCCTGCTATTATCATAAAAGATACCCGTAATTACAAGAAGGAATATATCAACCAACTGTAGCTAATATATTGCCTACGAATAGTTTAAAAAATATATCTATCTTGAAAGATATAGAACACAAACCTTTCGATTGTCCAATATTCTTTGCCTTTAAAGTTTCATGAGCCTAGAACATGTAATGATGTAAATATTAAAAATCAGTATCTTCCTTCCAAAATTTAGCGTGGAAAACATGAGAAAGGTAAGTTTCATCATTTGACACATACGATGCTCATCCAAGTAGCGTAAACTTCTTTACACTCCTCCCTAGTTGATTGTTCAATTTTTCCTGTAAAGTCATACTTAAAAGGTTACATAGGTCTCAACAGTTAAATGCTTGATAGTAGGAAAAATAAATAGGAGCAAATGATCAGGGTATAGATATTTTAGCATCAATTGTGACCGACAGTAATTAGTTTAGACATCAAGGCCTGATGTCTACAAAAAATTAATGCAGAAATTTATCTCTTCATGTATGCCCCAATGAGAATATAGTGGAACACAAGCAGCTGTTGTTTATATTAGGATGAGTTTTTGCATTTGCAAAATGATAAATTCCCTAAAAGGTACTAAATTGCTTCATATTTTTGACAAGAACCACCCATAAAGCTGCACATCAAATGAAGAGAACTAAACGCTTCAACATTATGCACATGTGGCCAAGCTTGAAATCCAAAGGCCGCACTCCATCAAAAGTTTCAACAAGGACTTTATGTATGAACCCTAAATGGAGAACTTAAGGAAAATGATTCTATGATGAAAAATAGGGGTGGCAAGTGATCTTTAGCATCAGTAAGTTTGATGATAGGGTAAATTAACATGATATAGGATCTAAGATTGCAGTGGCGCTGGTAATGATGCTCATAGTACAACCTCCAGTTTATCTACCACATCAACTTTACATTTTATCATGAATAAATCAACACTTAACATACCCTTGAGCATGCTCCAATAAAACACATCTTGTTAACAGAAATCAGTAAAAAAATCTGCAATTGTACCCTTAAACATGGTCTTCTTTGAAAATGCCACATTCGAATATACTTTCACAGTGCAGTTATTTTCTCCCTTGCTAGCTTGTTCCACATCCCAGATCCCCTGTACAAGACACACAAGAAATGAATACCATTTAGAACAGCTTTCAAATGAAAGACTTAAACATGACAATGTGAATATAAATAAGACCAAAAGTCCAACATGAAATAAAGTTCAACACAAAAGGAAATATTATATCAAAAGGCAGAAAAGCTGGCTTTTTCCCTGGAAGATTGGCCACCATTATGTACCATCTTTTGAAAAGACACGAAGACGAAAAAGTTAAAAGAATGTCACAGCAGACTTCTTACTCCCTCTCTCGTTGGCCTACATCTGAAAATTAATGTCTCTCTGATAATATTAAGGCAGACAATGGAATATATCTTGTCTCTCACCCTAGAACTCTACCAAAGATTTTTTCTGATTAGCAAAAAACCAACAGAACATTGTATATCATGTTTGTTAAACATAATCCAGCCATATTAAACAAGATTTATTTGAATTTGAATTGGCCTGCAGACTCCTACAGAAGTGCAACAACACTTCTCGATAATCCAACAACAACGATTGATAACAAAGCTCTTTTCCTTTGAAGGCCAAGAATTTGAATTGGCTTGCAGACTCCTACAAAAGTGCAACAATTCCATATGTCCTTGAAACCCTTTAAAATATGTCCTGAACCCCTGAAAGTTGACCCCCAATCACCTAGCAATTAAAACGAACTATTGGGTAACTAAATGATGACTTCACCCATAACTTACATTATCATTAACATTGACAGGGAGTTATGATATATCAATGACATATCAGAATTACTAAGCTACCAATATGGATGCCACGTCAATATGGATGACACATTATCGCTAAAGGAACACCACACATATCATGATGTAGCAGCTGATTCTATAGATCTCCACTTTTGTGTAAAATGCTATTGTCGCTCTTGTATTTGACCATATATAGTTCCAAATACAGATCAGACCTGACACCTATCAGCCAATATTTACTCATCACACCAATATTTACTTTTGTGATTTCGGGAGGGTGAGTCATGATATTATGGTAAGATTTGCTCTTTTTTAATCCAAATGAGCGAGGTTCGAGTGGCAAAAATAGTCTCTCTACTTGGGTGGCAAAGTTGCTTAGATTAATCTTTGTTGGATCTCGCATTAGTGGGAGACTTATGCATGAGGCTATCATTTTTTTTTTTTCGCGAACAATACATGTCAATATACCTCCCAATACAAAACATAATAACAATCTGATTGATTATCAATGCTGGTGATAGAGTGCTGTTTGAGACCTTGGGTAAGAATTGGTATGGTAGTGTGATGTGATAACAGGAGTTACCAACAGGTTTTCCAAATCTCAGAGGAGAATATCAAATATTTGTAATTTTGGATTATACTAGATATATATCTAGCTTGTGGGGTTACATTTGAAAATGCCTGTTTTGCAAATATATGCCTCAAGAATCAACAAATTGTATATTTCAACCTTCGAAGCAATAATTTATGTACTTAATACCCTTCAGAAACTGAATTTAATTGCACAAAGATTAACAGATTTTGACAATTTGTTCACCATCATAACAAGAATGACACAAACATTGATGTCAATAAATATTCAAATAATCTTTCTAAGGAGATGAGAAAGAGGGACAACAAGACAACTAGGCAAATTGCGTACCACCTTAAGTCTAATGCACATAGTAAATGATTGCATCAACAAAACGAGGGATAAAAAGTCCTATACTTCAGGTTATATAAGAGCAATAGTGCAAATAAATCTGATTTCCAAAAATGTAAGAAAACCAATAATTGAGCAGCCATGCATTCTCAGTTTGAGTGTTGATATCTATCATAAAAAAGCACCATATATTCTAAGGTTGATGTTACTCCAATTTTATGGTGCTTCAGTGGCCAATAATTGTGGACCAAGAAACAATTCAGACAAAAAGCTAACAGTCATAGATTTCCTCAAGTTTTATACTAAAATTTAAAATGACTAATTTTATATGCCTCAGGTTATAATTTAACAATTACTTTCTTTATCTTAGAAAGGTTTTTAAGCCCCACTTTGCATGAACACAAACTCATGAGGAATTTTTGTTTTGTTTTTTCATTATGTTGCTTTGAGCTTGTAGCAGTTTTATCCTTAGAATTAAAACTCTTAAGTACGTAAAATTTGTCTAACTCTGCAAAATAATACACCTAGGATACAAACTAATGCAAAATTTGTTATTTTGCCCATTTTGTTTGAATTTATTGCTTTTGTAATAATTCATAGCTTTTTTTTAAATCAAATTTGATGTATTAAGCTTCTAAAACTTATCCAGAAGTATCAGATCCAATAGTTGGGTCCACCGGGAAGGGAAGAAACACATTAAGATCACCAGGTAATAACAGCAACCACAGATTAGGCCCATGCCTGACCGCTTATAGTCCTCAAATACAGCAGCTGAACTTATCCTCAGAATTGCTTAGTTCTAAAAGCATGATCCAAATTATATCTAAAAAGAAGCGCAAATAAATGATTGACATCCCCTGATTGTTAAAAATGCTAAACAATTTTCAAAACAATGATAAGTATAAGAATGATAAGCTTTAGATTAGATTTTGCACCTCAACTTGGAAGTAATCTCCATATGGCACATTATCAATTTGTTGCGATGTCTCGATTACCAAATGGCTGTGGTCAAACAAAAAGATCACTTGTTTAAGAATCATTGACCAAACAAAGCAATATTTTATTAACAAAAAATTCTCAAAGAAAGCCTAGTCATGAATATAGATTTAGCAATTCAACAACATGCATTGTTATCGTAATCAGTACAGCTACAATGCTACATTACTGATCAAATTGCATTACTGGAACCAGACTTCAGTTTTAGTGGAAAAACCAACTAGTATAATGATATAATAAGAGAAGTTACATTTTTTCCTTAATGATAATTTCCACATTTCCCAGTCGCCTAATCACTCAGCTATAGCAGAAATAAATCTAAGAATGCCAAGCTTAGAACTTCAACGTGCATCTAAAATTCAGTGGTCTGGACTGAGTCAAAAAATTGGTGTGTGACATATTAGACACAACTTTAGCAACTGCCAGAAATCTACAGTTTCAGATTGGTTTCATCAAAATCTTGTCTTCTGTGTATTGATGACTTCTGAGTAATGAACTACATACACGTGTGTATGTTATGAACTCTGACCACTGAACCACCATATGATAAGTGTATAATTTACGTCCAAAATCCAGAGGGCAAAAAAGAGTTCTGGCGTTTGTAAATAAGGCAGGACTGGGACGCATCAGCAAAATAACATGTGTTTAGCAATGAGTTCTGGCATAGGATGAGGGTTGTTTAATATAATATAGTACCATATAGCATGACATTTTGCTGCCCATGACCATCATACTAGCACGAACAGTTCTTCAATCTTAACATTCAATTCTACTAAACCAGAAGCTCTATGTATACTGACCTTTTAACCAAGTTAAACAGATTAGTAGCTATTCAAGTAAAAATATTAAACAAATAAAATTTTGTTCTCCAAATCCTATCATCCTTTCCAGTCAAGTGATATGTACTAACTTAAATGAGAATTAAGAGGCAAAAACAATCATTTAAATAGGAGAAGACAAGGTTCACCGTATCGTGTCATACCACATGGTATAGGCGATACATATCGGTTTGATGGGGGACTGATCCAGGTGGTACATACTGATTTGTTGATATACCCCACCATACTACTGTGTCAGTATGTTAGTATAGATCAGTACATACCATACCAATAGGTGGTCGGTACACCGGTATGGACCGGTAAAGTGAACCATGGGATAAGGTATTGTCTAGTTAAGTCAAATGGGCAACAACAGAAGTACTACAGTAGTAGCAAATCCTGGTTTCCATCATAAGAGGGCAAGAGGAAACGACTAACAAATATCAGTATTTATGCAACACTGACCACTTCTTAAATGACCAAGTCCTAGTGACACATCTAATCCCAAAATAAAGCTGTTCTTTCTGATCTTCTCAAAGGCCAAGGTGTTGGTGGAATATAGAATATATCCTCTGTAATATCCAAGACACAGAACCTTAATATACTAAATTCAACAACTGCAAAACTTAATACTTAATTTATGGTCACAAATGAGCAATGTTCAACTAAAGTACAAATATTTCATTTTTATCCAGAAAAGAAAGAAATATTAGATCTTTAAATGTCTACAAAATGACCTCAAAAGGTCAGCATACAAAATGGATTCCAAATCCAAAGGAAATCTCTCCTTCCAAAAAAAACTCCATTCTATCTAATCTACCTCTAGTTGCAGCCCAATTGGCAGTTCGGTTGCCTTCTCTAAAACAGTGAGAACAAGAGAAGAACATAAAATGACTGATCAGATCAAAGATATCAGCCAAGGTAAGACCTTTTTGGCTGCTAAAGCATCACATTGCAGAGGTGAGCATCCTGGCACATACTTGAAGCCAGCAGGTTTGCATCATCCTTCATCTTCCCGAACAACAAAGCAAATCGAGCATAAATAGATGGGCACACAATTTATGAATTATTGATGATGATGCCACACAATACAGGCAGTTATTATTTTCCTAGGGAATCATATCAACCCTGTTCCAGTTGATACTTGATAACAAGCAGAAATCCTTTACAAGGGTGATTGCAGCAGTTATTAGAGTCCAACTGGTGAAGAAAGAACCAGACCAAGTTGGTTCAGACGAGATTTAAGGTAGATTTAGCAATTTTTTATTTGTTTTCAGTCAATTCATTTATAGTCCTAGAGCTCTTGCTGCCACAAGTTAGATAGCTCTTTTCACAACTAGTGACTAAGATGCTGAGCAGAAAAGTGAAGAGGATGCAGAAGTGGGAAGTGATTGACCAATCTACATTAAAAAAAAGGTTTTCACCTTTCCTTAAAAGAAATACATGAACTTGTATGATATATCATTTTCTTTTATATAAAATATGGGCCAAATTGAATAGGAGAAGGGAGTATTCCAAACCTATCATAATAAATTGAAAGTTACTGACATCAATACAGAGATTTAGCATAGGCGACTTGGATAGAACACAATTAACTGGATGAGAATCCTGGAACTACCAATGACTATCGTTATAACAAATTTATTTGGTGCCTATGAGCCCTGAACCAGTTAAACACATCTCAAAAATGAGGTTTTTGAAATTTCGGACCAAAAAGGTTGGAGAAAAGGTCCCACCCAATTTATAATCAGATGAATACATCCAATTAAAATTTCACCAAAAGACATGGTATATTATTTGTGGATGTGGCAACAGGTCAGGTGCCACAGATTTCATCCAAACCCAAACCTGACTAGGTATTTAGAAATCTGAACACAAGTCAAACCCAAATCAGTTACCTAGTTGCCCACCATTCCCATTCCAAATCCTATTAATGGGTTGCCCACCATTCCCATTCCCATTCCAAATCGTATGTGAAATAACCTGACTTGTTGTCACCCTATCTCACATCAGGAATAACAGTAGATGGGGCACCAAACGCTAATTATCCAGGTATTTGAATCCAATAAGAGTTTCATTTTCCTAAGTGAACCTGTGACAAACTCTGTTAAAGGATAACCTAACTTGGTTTAACAGGGTTTGGTAGACTACAACCAGAAAATTTTGACTCAATGCATCCTGGGTAGACCAGGATAACCAAAAACACTTGACTAATCAGCATCCCTAGTTGTCCCTATGCAACTAGAAAAACCCAAGTCAAAGGTTGCACTTGAGAACAAAGAGGAATTGCAAGAAAGCATGCACAATAATCTCAAAATTTCCTATCTCTTAGTATCTTAATAACTTAACCGGACTACCCATTCACAAGTCCCTCTGGATAATGAAAAACAAAACAATGAGGCTATAACAAAAACATTGGAATTTCCAAAAGAACAAAATAGTGGCATAAAAATTTTCCTTTTACTTATGTTCCTCTATGAGGGCAAGCCTAGCAAGGTTATTCCTTTGCGATTTAGAAGACGAAGGTTCGAGTCATGGAAACAGTCTCTATCTCTATATTTAGAGGTAAGACTGTGAACATTCACCTCTCCCAAACCTCGCCAATCCCTTGTAAACTGAGTACTCATGTGCATCTATGAGATGAACAAAACTTCCTAACCTAAGTAGATGTTGTCTTGCCATTATTTTGAAAAGGAAGTAAAAAAGATAAAATTTTTTACTTGTAACTAGCCTTACGTACATCGAACAAGTCTATTCCATAATTTAGGAATTTTGTAACAATAGTAGTGTGCTAATGGAAGAGGGTGAGCCATAGTGCCATGGTGTCAGGGCAACATCACTTATTTGAAATCTAGGAGACTAGAATTGACTCACAAAAATAGCCAATTTAGTTGTAAGGGTAATACGACATACTATCACAGATGACTATTGCGTGCCTGCAACACCTTCATCAATAAACTGTTCGTCGTTTATGTTTGCTTATAGCCTTGGACAGTTGTTTGGCACTATGTTTTGCCTAGATTTTGTGTGTTTTTCCTCAGTTTTTGCAAGCTTAGGTAGTTTGCAAGGTTTCACAGTGATTGCTCATCGAACAGAGCAAAACTGAGCCAAACCTGCACCATTTTCGTGTGTCACACCTTGATTTCTCAAGCTTATGGTGTGAAACATCACCCATCTCAACACCTTGGAACCCTCCAAGTGGCACAGGGCTAGATGGGGTTCTATGGTAGCATTGGACCCTATTTAGATTCACAAGCTTGTACGCAAAGTGTGTGTAGGCTTGCCTAACAACCCAACACTCGGTTGAGCTACCATTTGTGGACTTGCGGTTGTTTTTTTTTTTACTTCCAAACTCTTTGTTTTCTCCATGTATTCCAACTATTTGCTGAATTGCTTGAATGCTATGTTTGAGCAAGGCGTTGAGACTTGTCTATCACTCGTCTTTGAAACTAAAGTTACTAAACATCATTTACTTTTTGTCAGTGCTTTGGGACCTAATGCAATGTTACACTTAGGCTGACTATTTGCGTACGAATATTGATAAAATGTCTCACGACTTAAGCAATTCTAGCTAAGTAGATAATACGTTGACCCTCCATAGATGTCACATTAGGAAGAACCTTGTGTACAGGGTTGCCCTTTTTTTTAGGATCTGCCGATAGAAACTCTAATAGTCATTAAACATTGTTGATCTTCGACAAAGCCTTCTGCTCTTAAACTGTGGTCTATATTCAGGAAATGCTTGAATAATGATGATAACATCAATTATAATAATTCAAATATATAAACAAAAGAATATATATGTATCACCTGTTTCTGTACACGCGAAATTTCTGGACCTCCTGACAGTTCCCAAATTTAGCACCTTAAATACAACTAAAAGAATCAAGACAGGTTTTTTTTTTAAGCAGAACCAGTAAAAGTGCACAGTACAACTCCACAAGTATGAATCTAAAATAGTGCCAATGTAAACGAGGAAAATTTCACCATACCAAGATATACTTTGACAGGATGCAGAAATGAAACATTGCGGGTATACCCAAATTGTTTGTGCCTATGCCAAGAACTGCACTGAAAATCTGATGTATAATCAGACAAAATAATTTCAGGACCATCTACCACTTTCAAATATAAAACAAGTAACAAAATCAAAACATCTGCCTTAAACTGAGCTTTTTACCCTTGTCACCACATCTTGTATGGAAATCCTTCAAAATGTCAGCAGCACGATCAGAGACAAATAGGCTGAAGAAATCCTCCACAAGGAGCTAATATCCATAAAATTTGTATGTTATTAGGAAGTCTATGAAGCATGATGGAAATAGTGTGTCAATAGATACAATTTCTTCATTACCGGAAACTTTGACTCAGCAACAATTGCAAAATGTTCAGGTACTGCAATGTAAACCAAGCAAATTCCATCAGTCGATGCAAAAGAGAATTAAATGGAGAAGAAAGTAACTATTTTCTGATAATACAGGAACTCATAAACAGAAACTTCTTTTCTCCCAAAAAAGACAATTATTACATGAAAAAGTTCTTAAAAGCATTCATATATCATGAATAAATTGTGACATGACATAGTCTGACAGACACTAGTAACTACGAACCTTTAGGCGCATCAATGTCCTCAATGGTCCATGAAAAAGGATTTTGAGATAATGACTTGTTAACATTTTCTTCACATTCATTCTCCTGAATTTCCAAAAGCCTTACAGAATTGTCACTGTCAACTTTACCATTAGGGATAGATTTAAATTCTTCTGACAATTTGGCATCCTTGTTTCTGGTCCAAAGAAAAGTATTAAATCAATATATGGTGATAATAGAGAATCCCACAGGCTGCAGCTAATTTTCACAAGCATAACCTGTTTGAAGATGATGAATCATCTAGCAATGCTTTACCTCCCTTCACTTTGTCAAATATAATAATGGCATCGTCTTGACTGCTGGCCTCCAATTTTGTATCCTAAAGTGAAACAGGGTAATAATGTATAATTGATTCATAAGTTGAATAATTGAAACAAAGGAATTCTATAATGGAATGCATATGTAAAAGCTTCTAATAATAGAGTTAAAATAAATTAAATAATCAAATAATTGATTTCTGAAATTACAACTTGACCTCATTCTCAATAGGTGGAAATCATCCATCTTCTTAATTGCTTGATTAGCTTGATCCATAAGTACAACTGTATTAAATTCTTGAACCTAAAATTTAGTTGTAATTTCAAGTCCTACAAGATGGGGAATCATGGAATTCCTTGAATATATCAAATAAATCCAAGCCTTTGTATAATGTGAAAGTGCCTTGAACCAGATCTCTTGTATAACATGGCACAGCTATATCTTTTCCAACGCAGAGATAATGAAAAATAACATCAAAAGTGTTAGGTATGTGATTCTTTCTGTCAAAAAGAATGTAACAACTAAATTAGAAAATGACAAATTACAATAACTTTCACCTCTTTAAGACATGGCTTCCAAAAGAAGCAGAAGTTACTATTGTGTGAATAGTATCCTATTTTTAATAGTTTGTTATTCCATAAAACCTTGGTGAAGTAGAAGTTTTTTAAGTCGTGGGTGAACTGTTCCCTTTTTTTAAAAGCTCATTATTCCATAAAAGCTCGATAAAAAAGACCTCAACAAACTCTACAAATTCTTAATAGCTAAATAACTTGCATAACAATGACTGTGATAGGATTTATGAAGACTAACTAGACTCGGTAAGGAACACTGCTAGTGCCTAGAATAGCAACTTAAATAATCACAAAAATCTGAAAATCACTAGTAAATGCAAAAAAATAAATTACTAACTGTTGTCCTCTTCTCTTATTGACTTTTGTAGTGTTGACAATGATCCTCATATAAACCATTTACATTAATTTTATGCTCTCATAATTCAGATCAGAACCGACAGATGTTGCCAAGGGCTTCGTGTCACTTAAACAGGACCCATTCAATTAGCATGGATTGACCCTACAGTCCACAAAAAACAAACCCTGTTTGGTGATACTGGGTCTAGTTTGAGGTAATGTTCAGGGTTTAGGTCAAGGCTGAACCTCACTAACAAGTACTTATCATCCAATCTATACTATCACTTCAATCCATGAATATTTCCACAATCAAAATATCGACTAGAAACTAATTTTTAATCGATTTCCTAAAGCCATCCACTAGGACTCAGTAGTTGGAGAACTGTTAATGGGAAACCATGTCTGTCACCAAAAAAAAGGATTACCTAATGGGATAGCTGGTCTCTATCTTAGAGCCCACAAGCTATGGATTTTATGCTAGCCATTCAGTCTGATACAATACAATGAGCCAGGATTTCCAAGCATGCAACATATATAGTCTGCTCATTTACAGGTACATACACAGCATGTAATTGAACTAAAACCCTCAACAATTGCTTGCACTAGATGAGCATCATTTCAAAAAAAAAAATCATTATGCATCGGCCTTGTACTGGTATATTGCTGTACCAACCATATCAGCCAACAGTGACAAATTAAACAATATTTGATCGGTTTTCATTGATGTGTTAAAGCGTAAAGTACTGAATCGATCCAACAAGGATGCAGCATGGTTCGTGATACCAAGTTTTAAAAACTTTGGCATTAGTACACTGTTTAATTTTTTTAAAAAAAAAGAAAAACTGTCATGGTGGAGAGCATTCATATATGTTGCTTCAAAATATTGATCAAAACCTCAATAAACATCTAAACATAATCAACATATCAGGGAAAAATGAACTGCTCACCTGGGCTCTTAAGTCACCGCCATGTTGCACCCAGACATCAATAATAAGCCGGTATGCTTCATCCCGAGTCAAGAAAGATCCAAAAAAGTACTGCCAATTATGAATTAAATATACAAGGAATTTATAGCCAACAATGAAATGTCCACTGTTTATATTCTCTGAGTAACCAACAAATTAATAGCACAAATGACCTTAAAGGACAAACTACGTCAGAATATGTACAAATAGAAAGAATGGATATTGATTGACCCAAAGCTTTGTTACCCTTTTCACTCCAGCAAGAATCTCAATGGCATTATGAAAGATTGCAACTGTCTTTGCTTTACGAACACAAGTTACCTCATGGAAAGGAATTATTTTCTGTACAACAAAACCATATTAATACATCAAATTGTCTAGTCAACAATAACAACAAAAGCTTGCAACTGTTAGATCTATTATCAAGAGCAGAATGGAGGACTGTTAGCAACATGCTAACTTCTACCCTAGTCATGCCAGCCAAATGCTAATTTTTACCACAGTCAAAAGGATGAAAGAAATAATTTGTTTGTCTCTAGAAACAAACATCAGAAATAACCAAAAAGAGTACAGATAATGAGCCTATCTCAACCATTGAACCTAATTCCCACATCCATTCAATTTTTAGATTCAATTAACTAGGAAAATCAGAAAGCAGTTTGATTCTTGCCAATAGAATAGCAAACAAAATGTTGACATAGTTGGACATAAAAAGTAATTTTTTATAGGATATTTTTTAACGGGTCGGTATTGCTGTAAGCCAACATATAAAACCAATTAACTTTTTACAATGTAAACAATTTTCAGAAAATGTTGTTGCAACCAAGTCTACATGTTCTAGTAATACTAGGATATAGCCATAGATTGTACTGAATTCAAATCCAGCTCTAATCGGATTCACTCAAATACTATCCAATTCCTTGTCATCCCTAGAAACAATCCAGTGCATTTAAAATTCAAGGCTTGAACAATAACAAAGCTAGAACACTGTGGTTAAAAAAGTTCAATAAGCACATGGTACATAGATGAGAAGTCTACACCAGGAGAAACTGATTATCTGATTCAAATGGAAAACATTAAAAATCAAATGATAAGTGTCTGTAAGAATAAACAAGGAATCTCTACTGAAGGCTAAAAGGCATAGGCATTAACGATAACAAAAATGTCAATAAGACAGTAAAAGGCTTGCGCATAATTATCACTCTATGTAGTAACTGGTATTTAGCATTATCTGAGAAACAACAGCAGAAGCTCAAACATACATAAGAAATTCAAAACATGCTCATGGCTCTCGAAAAAAGAAAAAAAAAAAGAAAAAACTCAACTTAAATAAATTTTGGTCGAGTACCAAACAAGTGTGACGTTACAAAACTTCAAATGAATGTCAACAGGAATCTTTAGCATATGTGGTGGCATACCAGAACAAGATAGAAGTTCAAAGCATTTAAATAGTTGAACATATTTCATTTTTACCTTTGTCTCAAAGCCAAAAATGTTGGAATAAAAGCAGATGTGGTGGGTAAACAAATACATATGCCCCTGTGAGAAAAACGAAACAAAAAAAACACACACACATTACTATAAATATAAATCATTTGTCACCATCATGAGCAAAATGGTGACTTGTGCACTTGTCAATCTGAAGTAAATCAAGAATCAAAATACAGCAACAACAAGAAGCCATAATGTCCCAACTATTTGGGATTGGCAAATCAAGGCATCAAAATGAAAAGGATTAAATAATTCAGTAGCCAGGTTATCCAAGCATGATAAATAAATACACGAAAAACAATAGTACCTGAAGAAGAATATTTTCATGGAGAGCGCAATTAAAATCTTGAAGAAGAACCTATACATATAATGTTCACAATTAGAACCTTCACTAGACAAGAACCAGAAAGAGAATAAAACTGCATATTGTAAATGGATGACCTAGTTTGTCACATAGACAATAATGTAATGTAAAGCACCTACGATAAGTGCCATAGCAGAATCAAAATTTTACCCTATATAACAATGTATCAGAATGTCCTGCTAGGCAATTCATGGAAAAGAGAATACATGAAAGAAACTACAGTCCAAACCATGAGCATATACAATAACGAAGCATCTGAAACGAAAGTTATGCAATAACTAATCCATCAACACGAAATCAGGCTTACCTGACAATGTGTGTGGCATGCTTCTTGTATTTTAAATGTCAAAATGATATCATTGCAATTCTTATATTTATTCGGAAGCAAAACAAATAATTTATCACCGTGAGAAGGGTAAACTCTGGGTAAACATAAATGTCTTCATGTACAATTTATTGATTCCAAGTGAAATGTCCAAGCCGATGAGACAAAAAAGAAGTCTGATTCTGTGACACTATTGTTGTTCAGCTCCAGAGATGGTTGTAAGGAACATATCCTCTATTAAGTTCTCTTAATATAAATATATAAAACAAAATCGAAAGTTTGGAATTGAAAATAGGATAAATAAATTTGCGCACTGAACTCTGATATTGAATCTAGATTTGCCTGGAGATGATGAGCCCAGAAATATCTGTAGAGAATGTCCGCTCATCTTCCAGTCCATCAATGTTAACAATGAAAAGGAAACACGTAATCCTAGCAGAGTTTCCACACAAATCTGAATGTAAGAACTCAAAAGATTACCACAAAACCTACAAGCTAGACGAAAATATCCTGAACAGCACAATGGTAACAAAGTATCGGCCAGATTAAAACTCGAATCCGTCTTACATCATCGGGCGAAAGACGAAACAGAAACCTGTACTCCTCACTCCTCGTCGACAGGACCTGGGTCAATCAATACAATCAACACCAACAACCGGCAATTCTGAGCCCAATTCGAATTCGAAACCAAAAAAATGTCGTCAGTGAGACGAAGAACGGAGCGTCCTACCAGAGATTCGGCGTCCCTCCGGTCGGAGGGCTCGCTGGACTGCGCCGACGACGTCTCGGAAGCGGCGTCCCCGTCGGGCTTAGCGGCCCTCGGCGGCGGCGAGGGGCGGTGCGCCTCCGGATTCTCCGGCGGATCGGTGCCCATGGATCGGGATCCTAGGGTTCCGATCGAACAGGAGGGACAGGTGAGGAGTGGACCTTTGGCTGTTACTCAGGCTCTCTAAATTAATGCGTTGCCAGTGTCGTCTCCACTCCCCGTGTCCGTTATATAAAGAGACGTCGAAAAGCGGAGGGGGGTGACCCCCGCAGAGAGAAGATGAGTGCACGAAAGGAAGCGGTGCCCGTTTTGGAGGGGACCCGATAAGGGATTAAACAATACGAGCGCAGCGTTTTCCATCTCCCTCTTCACGCTTTCCGGTTTCAGATTCGGTGAAAATAGATCCGATTCGGATCCGATAGTAGAATACCGCTGCCCAAATGAACGATTTAATGTGCATTTGCAGGTGGCAACGAATTAGATATAGAATGGATATGGAATTTTAGATGATGGTTACTAATATCATGTGAATTGAGAATACCGGGAGAAACGTAATGCAATTGAATATATATATATATATATATATATATATATATATATATATATATATATATATATATGAATGATTTGAACTCGCAGTGTGTGATTGAACAAATTGAGTGCTATTGTCGGAAACCTTCTTTATTGATTTGAACTCCGGCTGTTGGTCATAACAGCTGTTCAATTCAACATTATAGTTGGTGCCGAGGGCTGGTAAGTTGACAATAACAGTTGAAATGTGTCATGGACCTCGCGAGACGATGAGAGCAAAAGTTCTGATCGAAAGTTATACCGGATCGAACCCGTTAATATGATCCAAACTACAACCGAATACAACAAGATAATAATTTACACCAGCAATTTTAATATTAATTTTATTGGGAGAAAGAAAGTTAAAAAAATTAAATGTCAATAAATAAATAACATATCATATATACACTCTCATATAAATTTAGAAAAATTTATATTTTTTTCACTATTTTTACAAAATCATGTAGCATCCTTTATAGACACCTCATAGAGAGAAAATATCCTTATATATCGTATCATATAAATATGAAAGAATATATATTTGAATTTTTTTTTCACAATGACTCTTTCTAGTATTAGGATTATTTGTTCACCGAATCCTAAAATACTTATAAATCTCAATAAATTTGATATTAAAATTAAAATAATAATAATAATAATTAGAATCGAATGCTCGAACCAAAAAAATCAAACTAGATTACTCATTGATTTGATTTAACTATTAGAATGGATGTATTGAAAAACTAAAATGAATCAATTGACCCAACTGATTCTTAATAAGCTTCCGATCAAGTTATTTGTAATATAATAAAAGTTTATTCAAATACCTTAAGCTTATATTTTTTTTTATTTATTTAATAGGGCATTTACATCAATCATGAAATTAGGATTTAGGATGGACTTAATAATAAATTAAAAAATGATGCGGGGTTAACCCGCTTTTTATCGGGCTCGGGTTCACAACACAGTCTCCTCATGGTTGTACGTTATGTTATTATATAGAAGATTCGAGGGATGGTGGGGCGGTGTTCTGCAGTCTCGGCGTGCAAGGAACGATGGCGTCGGCGTCAGAGAAGAAGAGATGGCTTCCCCTGGAAGCAAACCCCGATGTGATGAACCAGGCCTGTTTCTCCTCCTCCTCTCGCCGTTCCAAAATTTTGATGCCTGTAGCCGTTCTTCATCTCTCGGGGGTCCACAATCTGCTGATCATCTTGAACTCACAAAACGATGGAGATCCGATCTCCATCTTCTCCGCTTCTCAAAATAATCGGAGAAATAATTTGTTGTTTCCCGAAAGAACCAAAAACAGGAAGTGAAGGAACTAGGGTTTCTCGAGTTATCTTTTGGGTTCGATTCTGTTCATGCCGGATGTTCTGGTTATAGCGGAACACAATGAAAACGACGGTTCTGGGTTGCTTCCTTGGCAATCGTTTCCGCATAGTGCAAATCGGATGAACTGGGATCTAATATTTTGCTTTACGTCTCAGTTCATTTGGGGTCTCGGGGTCCCGGAGGGCGTAGCTGAGTTCAATGACGTGTATGGCTTGGGCGAGGAGCTCTTGGACATGGTCCCGAAGCCTGTGCTCGCCGTGCTGTTTCTTTTCCCTTACTCTAAGGAGGTGACGTTGTCCAGGCTTTTTTTTGTCTTTTATTTGTTTTAATTTAGTTTTGGTCGCTAATATCAGGTTTGATTTCCTGATTGGTCCAGGCTGAAGCTGAGAGGATATCCAATCAAGAGAAGGCATTAGGGAATGAAAAGAAGGTATGTAGTGCATAGTATAGGGGTGTAGTTTATCCGGTGTATACTATCAGAATCCATCTTTGTGAGGTGATGAGATGTGGTTAGTTGTAGTTTGATACATGTCTGCTGTGACATCTGTGTGCATTTATGTGCACGAGACTTAAGATTTGAACTTATGATAATTTACCTAATATTACTGTCTGACCATGAATTTCCAACTTCTCCGTGTGTTGACATCCAGTTGTTAGCTTGTTGTTTAGATGTCCCGTATATTTTTAATGGAGCTTTTGAATCAGTTGTCTTCTGTTGCTGTTGCTGCCTGGTCACATGGCAATTTGTGGTGACCTAGAAGAACATGTAGACATTGGCAATAATGAGCGATACAGAATTTTTTTAATCACATGTAGGTTTGCATTACTCGAGAAATGTTCTGGCTAAATCAATCATAAGTTTCTACTTGGTGTGATATGAATGCAGTAAGCTTCCTTTCTACTGTGTTGCAAGCTGGACCAGTTGCAAAGCATTTGTTGGGGAGGAAAATTTTTTGTTTTGGTGGTATGCAATTAGGATTTAGTGGAAGAAAGAGTATGACTTAGATAGTTAATATTTGCCTGAGGCACAAAAGAAAGCTATGATTTTAAACCCATAAACATATTATTGTGTTTGGGATTGGGTTATATGTTACTGTCTTGTCCATCCTTCTAATATAAAGCTGTGTATTTAATATGATTTATCATAAGCATAGTTCTTCCAACATGCTTATCTAATGGTTGGAGTGAGTGTCATTATTTTTTAAAAAATCTTATGAGAAATCTTGACCATAATAAATGCATTTGAATGGATAGATTTTTGGTCAAAGCCCGAAACAGTGCAGTTGATTTAGAATCTTATCAATGATGGCGAATCAAATGAAGCTTTATTTGGAATTTTAAAGTGTTTTGGTATAAGTTTGAAATGATTGTTTTTTGCTATATCTGAATAAGAAGATTTAACTGTTAAACTCATTGAATGGAAAAGGGAAAATTTTATGAAATTAAAAGTTACTCAACTTTGCTAAATTAGTAATATTCAAATAGGATATCATGCATCATATAAATGTGGATTGTATAGTACAATAGCTTATACATTGGAGTTGTTTAGGTTCTTTAGAAAGCATATGAAAAAATTTATTTTTTTAAAAAAAATTGCTTGGCATCATTTTTGAGTGACCAATGTTTCTCATTCATTATATATTAACAAGATCCCAATCAACTAGAACTGGTTAGTAGCAAAAGATCAAAGCTTTAGCTGTCTAGACCAGCGGAACACTGATGTGGTTGTTGTTTTCCAATTAATTACAACTCTTGTTCCTTGAAGGAAAAATGATTTCTTCATTAGGAAATTAAATTACATAACCATTATAAGTTCTTGTTGGTAGATATTGTCCAGCTAAGATGCAATATTTATTTTGCCATAGTAACAATTTAGCATAAATACAATGTCATCTTTCTCTATATGTTTATTTAAGTAATTCTCTAGGTTGAGGCTTCCTGGCACCGATATTCTACTGCTGTGTTGGTGTTCACTTTTTAGACTCATCTGATGCTGATATGATCTGTGGAACTGTCATCAGACCAATTGTAATTGTGATTGGCTGGAGCCATCTTAGTTTAGTTATTATTTTTTTATTATGGGTTAGGGTGTGCACTCTGTTAGAATCTGTTGGAAATCAGTTGGTGGCGATAATTATCAGTTGAAATCTGGTGGAGTCAATTAATATAAGTTGAAATCACCTAAGTCCGTCAATATCTATAGACTGTTCTTGATTGAAATCAGGACTGATTTCAACAAATTAGAACTTGATCGACATGGATGTTTAGAGATTTGCGAATTTTGGTAAAGATTGGTTTTATACATCTAACGTACCAATTATACAAGAAGAGGAAGGGAAAGCGAGCACATGGAGGAGATAAAGAAGGAAAAAGGAGTGGGAAAAGAATCGTAAAAGGAAGTAAGCCAGATTTTTGGCTGGCTTGTTGTGCAAGATTCTAGAGGAATGACATTGAATGTTCCATTGCTATTTTTGATGAAAGGATGTCCCTTTGCAAAGTTGTTCATCTAATTATGGAAATCATGTATATGTCATTGTATCCGTCAGAGAGATCTCAACCAGAGTTTCTTTTGCTTGCATGATAATCATATGATTTAGTTGGGGCAATCACTCTGGAATTTTATGTAATGTGTCCTCCTTTACTGAGACTAATGCATTTAGCTGTTGCTCAAGCATTGCAAACTTTTTGATCCTTTAGTTAAAACATCATATTTTTTTATCATAGTTTGAAACCTTGGGAAGACTTTTAATGCAACTGGATTATTAGCGATGGAACTCCCTATTAATAAGGAGAACACATGCTAAAAGGTTTTATGTCTTGCTCTTTTTTTATCGTGGGATCTTCTTTGAAGTTTTTATTTCTTCATTCTGTTTGCAGAAACCAAGTGAGAATGTGTACTTCTTGAAACAAACTGTGGGTAATGCTTGTGGAACAATTGGTGTTCTTCATGCTTTAGGAAATGCGAGTTCACATATCAAATTCAGTAAGTCCATGCTGCAATGCTTTTATATCTTTTTTTTAGCTTACTGAGACTTCTAGTACTCTAACTGAAGTCAATGATAAAGATCCTAGACAAGTTGCTATAGCTTAATTATTCTTTTCACGAATGAGAGTGAATAGACACTGCTAGATAGTTTGGTACATGCATATGCAGGAATATGCATGTAGAAGATAATTCGCAATGATTTTTTTACTGAACTAGGTCATGATTTAATATGTTGAGGTATTTTGGCAGTTTATATACTGAAGACTTCCAAAGGCTAAACATTCAGAATCAGTAGTCGTCTGACTATATGCTTTGCTTTTAATTTTTTATTTAGTATGTTCTGATACTGTGACATTGGTATGACCAAATTATTGTTGATAAGAACTCCACTCCTAAATAAATAAGCCGATATAGCTACTTTGACCAAAAGATGATTATGCTGTTTTTTTGGAGAAATACTATGTTTAGTATCACATGTTGCTTCTTGGACAATCATTGACTCCCTCCCTTGCTTATGTCTGGATTTTATGCATCTTTGAGTTTCATATTAAATAGTTTGATTATCATTCAATTGCAAGGCCAATAACAAATGCTTTAGATGTTTAACTATAAGAGCTGCCTATGTTCTTGTGAGTGTGGGACTTGGTGACCCAGTAAAGTTGCTCTTTTGTATTACATAAAAGAGCAAACAGCTTGAGCAGGATTCAAGGCATGGGAATAGCTTTTGGCTTGCATATTGACCCTCTCTAGACTTCACATCGTCAAGCACCTCATGCATCGAGTCATTCTCTTTTATGTTTTCTTTTCGTGTTAAAGTGTTTTTTTGTTTTTGTTGAATTGTTTTTCAAAATTCCTGCAACTAAAAAAATCATGTAACTTTCTTTTTGTATTTTCTTTATGCAGTTGAGGAATCATTTTTGGATAGGTTTTATAAATCAACAGCCAGCTTGGATCCATTTGAGGTCGATATCAAAATTTTATTATTTTCTAGTAAGTTCTCCAATTATGTGACCTTTTTATCTGTTGTGGCCCTTCTTCTTGTCAGCGTGCTGCCTTTCTGGAAAAAGACAGAGAAATGGAGGATGCACATTCTGTTGCAGCTACTGCTGGGGACACAGAGGTTATATTTTGCCTGTTAATCTTTGCTATATTTCACTTGCAATATTTTACTAAGACTTTTAAAGCTGTTGCTGGTTTAGCTATGTATTTTAATGTTATCATTTTAAAGGTTCTTTGATACTATAAAGACCTTTGCTTTAGCAGTATTTTTTGTGGAACAAACAACTTTAGATGTTAAGATGGTGGTTGGCAGTTTGTTATAGGTAGGCCTCTTAATCAAATTCAGGTAGAGATTCAATCCAACATTAAATGCATTCCAGTTATAGAGAGTCTAAAAACAGTTTTAAACATATAAAGCATTTGAAGACTAGAGATTATTTAGCAGAGCTAAATGTCCAGTAGACGTTGGTTTGTACTGATGCATGCCAAATCAGGGTATTTGTTATGGATAATCTGACCAGTTGCCAGTTGGAAGGGAAACACTTAAACTTAAAAAAGAGAGGAAAAAGGTAACAATGAATGTTGAGTTATCCTTCTTTTTTAGGTGCAAAATAGAAAGGGGATGAAGAGCTAGAGAAAGAAAGGGAAATAAGGGAAAAGATTGATTGCTCATTTCAATTTTAGGATTCCTTTTTGGCAAGATTTTTTTTTGCCTATTCAAACCATTATCATGTGAAGCCTTTTATCCAAACCATGTACTTCCTTTTTTCTCAGTAGTCAATTAGTTTATCAAGCCATTATTTTGCTTCAAGTTTCCAATATGTAGTCTTATGCAGTTGATGTTATTTCTAAGTTTGTCATGATGTCCTCCAAATCTTACTGTGTCTTAGTGCTCCGACATCTTTGGCAACTTTTGGTCTGTTTTCCTGGTTTCTTCGCTAGTGAGGACATAAAGGGACTTCATTCTTACATCGACCTAGTTCAGAGATTCTTCAACCTAAGGTAGTATTTTATGCTGTTGAAATGGGTAGCATGGATTGTATTTCTTTATTAGGTTATCGAGGTTCTATCATGAAAATGAATCAGTAGCAATGTAATACAGATGGGACAGGCTCAATGCATAAAACATGTACTTTGATCAATACTTTTCTTTGCTGTGTCCACAAACGAAATGTGAGTACTGAATTGGGTCTTCTTGATTTCTGATATAGCCTGCTGTATAATCCAACACCATTCAAGGCAAATTGGTAACATAGATTCTTGGTGGTCACTTTTGGTGATTAATAATTAGATTCTGCTATTTTTAATTTTATGGGTCAGTTATATCCTGTATATTTCTTGTATCTGTTTCTAAAGTATGTTTGCAATTGTTTTGCCAGGCTTCTTCAGAAGTGGATGAACACTATATTTGCTTTACATGTATAGATGGTAGGGATGATGAAATTCTCCTGTAATTCTTCTTTGTTGATTGGAAATTTATTGGATTAATGTCATAAATTGTCCCTAAACTATACCTTAAATGGTAGCCTTAGGATTTTATTTTGTTCAAGTTAGTCCCTGAATGTTAATGAGTTTGGCGTAGTTTGTTCCCAACCCGTTAAACCTACCTAGTTGGCCATGAACACTGGTTTGTATTTTTTTTCGATATTTGAATCAATTGGCTATCATTGTGCATCAGTCGTCATCACAAATTAGGGCTTGGAGTGGTCAGGGAAGAGGAAGATGCAAGGAGGGGGTGGAGGGGAGGAGGAAGGTGTTTCATCATCATCTCGATCTTTCTCTTAACTTTGTATTTTTGCTCTTCGTCTCCCACTTCCCAACTCCAACCTTATTTCGGGTTGACTGGCAAACATGGTCATGTTAGCAGCCAACTACCAAAAAATGATTTTTAATTCCTAATAAGGCCATCTGAGCCCACTTCAGGAGTTTAATGGTGCCAGGGCAGACAATGCTACTGTTTGAGGGCCAACTCGAACAAAATAAAGTTTAGGCTTTGATGCCATTTCAGATATAGTTTAGGGATATTTGTGCCACTGATCCTTGTTTAGATTAAGACACTGCTTTTATTTTATCAGGCTTATGCAGAAGTGTCTCGTGTTCATCTTTTTCCAGGAGAACTTTATGAGCTTGATGGAATGAAGTCCCAACCTATAAGTCATGGTCCTTCATCACCCGACAGCTTATTGCAGGTAATTTATATATTTTATCTTGCTTTTGGTTATAGTCTGCATTGTTTAATCCTTTGGTGGAAGATGCATAATTGTAATGAACTCAATCAAGCTGTATACCAAAGGATGCACATTCACCGGAAACAATTTAGGTAAAAAGAATGTCTGCGCATTATCTGAATTTCTTCAACCTATTTTTGCCGTAGGCATTAAGATGATATTCTATGTAAAACCATGTCATGCTCGAAATTAGGTTTTCTTGTGTCAAACCATTTTTTGTCCATCTTCTCTCCACTCTACTTTCTTTTTAAAATTCTAAGACGTGGTTAGGTTTACTTGTTAGTTGGGGCCTCAGTAATAATTAACATTGGAAACATATCTACTATTAAATAATGTGATCCACTATTAAGTAATGTCAGTGGTTCAATAATTTTGTCACCTCCAATCTCTCTGTGGTTACCTTTGCTGGGATGTAATAACACGTAGCCATGTCCCAACTAAATGGGATCAATCTTTTGTCATTGAAATAAAAGCAATCAAACCTTTAGTATTAAATCATTTGCTACCTTATAACTGTGTTCATGTACTAAACCAAACCTCTAGTTCTGTTGTCGCCTAAATTGTCTTCCAGAAAGTTAAGTTGACAGTTGGAGTTTTGGTAACAACTGCAGAGAGAAAATTGGTCACCTTGCAAGTGTACTTGTTACCATTTTTCATTTTTTTCATTCCTCAAAATTTGCTCAAGAAAGGCCACTGGCTTTTTGATGCTAGCATTCAGTTAATAGCTTGGTAAAATAACCACAAGATAACTTTTTTGATTCATTCTATATGAGCTTTTGGTTAACAAGGGCTTGGTGACATCAACGGTAATAAGATGGACACTGTTTCAAGTTAGGTATATGATCAACAGCTTGCGTTCCAGCAAAAATAATGTATTCTCTTTCTTATATGATAAGTTAATACAGTACAGTAATTAGCAAGTCTTGTACAAAAGAACTGAACCGCTGAATGCATTCAAACCAATTATCAGCATCATCAACAAATTTCTGATAGAAATCCTAGGTTCAGGTTTCGTCCTCAGAGGTTTTGTTGTCATGCATTCCTTTTATGCACTTGCTCATATTATTATTTGTTTTCATCACCAAAATGAAGGTACCTATTCTCTGTGTTCAACAGGACGCAGCTAAGGTTATAAAAGCTCTGATGGAGAAGAACCCCGACTCAATGAACTTCAATGTCATGGCTCTGTCGAAAAATTCAGGATGATCCATCTGAGATCGCACTAGTTTTGCTGTCTACCATCTAATCAAGCACAGTAGTAGTCGAATATTATATTCTGTAGTAGCGGCAATTTGATGTCACCCCTTACTGAGGTTTTGTATTCGCAGGATCCTGATATCGATGATGACTGGTCTCTGATCCTCTGGTATGGTTAATAAATCTTATTTCTCTTTATCAGGTAGCGGCACTCTCCAGTTCCAACAAACATTTGGTCCGATGTGACTATGTGATGCATATGCAGAACAGTCTTCTACACGAATTATCTTTGTAGATTTGTTAATCTCAGGGAATGATTGGAAATGCTGATGCGTGACATGCAGTATTGACTTCCAAGTATCAGGAGGTAGCTTTGATCTCAACATCATCATCCCGAGGAGAATCAACGAAGGTAGACGTGATGGCTCATTCCGCTTGACACCAGGTGCTTCATTGCGACTCCGAGCATTAAACCTTTGTTGAATAGCGAAACTACATCACTGAGGAATGGATCTAACCAGGATGCATAGAACCACATTAACCCGCCCCATCACTGCAGGAACTAACCACGAAGGAAGAACAGGAGGCCTTCTGCCCCGAGGTGAGGGAGTTGCCTCCCACCCCGAACTGCTGGTTCTGCGCCAACCCCGCGATCTCCACGCTCTTGCTCTCTCGAAGGACTTGGCGGCCCCGCAGGTGGGGCACCGCCAGTCGTCGGGAAGCTTCTCGAACTGGAACCCCGGTGGAATCGGGTACGACGGGTCGCCGGCGGCCTCGTCGTAACGGTACCCGCAGGATCGGCACTCGTAGATGCCGGTGTTGAGCACCGCGAATCGCTCCTCGAGACGGCGAGGGTCGAGCTTCTTCACCTCCTCGTCTGGTGGTGCTGGCTGAGGCGAGCTGCTGCTGTCCTTCGGTTGGGAGGACAGGGGCTTCTCCTCCTTGGAGACATCGATGGAGAACCTGGCAGGTTGGTTTCTTGAAGCTCTCATAGGGGAGGAAGAGGAAGAAAGGACTCTAAAGTGAGGCAGGGCAGAGGGGGCTTGGAGGAGTAAAGACGGTGGACGTGGTGGAAAGGGGTGGTCAGTCTTCTATTTTCTCTCTGGAATCAGATGTGAGGTTTCATCAAAGAATCGAGAGAGTTCCGAAGGGGGAGCGTGGAATCTGTTGCGAGCCATATGCTTGTCCACTCTGCTTCTGGCAGGGAAGGGAGAGAGGGCGAGGAAGGGCGGGGGGCGGATAAGGTGCGGTGGTCAAACACACTACAACACCACCTGTTGAATACCCTGCATGTGGGATGGAGGAACCGGATCGGCCACGCGTCACTCACTCGGAATGCACTGCACTCTTCGCTAACTAACCGTGCGAACAAGAAGCCCGTATGACTTAACCGGATCACAACTCGGGGTGCGCCCGATTTGATATCCCGGGCAACCCCATCTGACGATGATCTATTTACGACGCAAATATCAGACGGTGTTACACGTCGCATCATGTTGCACGAAAACTAAATCAAGAAACCTGGGTTCCTTTTGTACGCATTTCTATCGCACCAAACGGGGTTCGATTTCATTCCGTTTCCAATTCCGGATCCGATTCGTTTTCCAATCATAAATCCCACCTCACGTTGCAGTATCCTAACTGAGTTGCGATAACATATGACTCGTGTCGACCTCTCTCGATGCTCCGTATATCTCGCGATCCTGTTTGATTCGGAGTCGAAATCTAATATGATTCCTGTAGATACATTCGGTAAACGATCTTGTTTCCTAATCTAATGCCAATCAACATCAATATCAAATCTATCGAGTTCGCCGACTCCTACTCCTACGGTCTCTTCCTTCACTCCGTCTGTATAGTAATCTCTCTCTCCTTCTCCCCATAAGCTGCAGTAGAAACTCGACATGGCATGTAACCATCATATAGAGGTCGAGGACGACGCCGAGATGAAGGAGAAGAGAGATTGGTGCGGTCACTTGCCGCGCCTTCCCATGGGGAGCGAGGGCGAAGACGAGGTGGCGAGATGTATCCGCTTCGGCCAGCCATTGGACGACTCAGATCAGGTGATGTCATCGTCGAGCATGGCGTCGGCAGAGAGGGAGCAGCGACCAGATCGGGAGCTGGAGACGAAGGGGAGCCAGGCGGAGTGCCGGCTCGTAGTCCGGGTGCCGGGCGGGTCCGGGCCGATAAGCCTGAACAAGGAGGAGGTGAAGGCGTGCCGCGATCTCAGGATCGGGTTTCCCTGCGACCACCTGAGGGTGGAGCTCGCTGCAGCGTTCTCCGACATGCAGGCGGACGCCGCCGGCGCCTGCGACGACCGTTCCCCATTCGCCAACTGGAAGATCGCCAGCCCAGGTTTGATCAATTGACTGAAACTTGAAAGAAAGTATATATGGCCTCAATTAATGGGAAGTAAATATGTTGACTACCATCTCCACATCTATATTCTCTTCTATTATGTTGCTAATGGAAATAATGACAATGATGTGTAATGATGAACAGATGACGACCCAGAGAAAATGAAGGCCAGGATCAAAGTATGGGCTCAAGCTGTGGTTCTCATGTCTGCTATCGAGTCACCCCGCTGACCACTTGTTGTTTGCTCATCAACAAAAGCACACGATGATATATGTAGATCTTGACAGCCGCATGTACATTCGTTCAGTCAAATTTTGCAATGATTTCTTGATATTTCTCTTTACATAGTCTCTCTCCAATGAAAGGTTTCGAACTAAGTTGGAACTCAGAGGAAGTATTAAGATTTAGAGTATTATCTTCTGAGATTTTAAGATTTTTTTTTAAATTTTTTTAAATTAATTAACTAGATAGAATTTTATAAATATTTTTTTGATTTAAATTATTATTATATATCTATAAATAAATGACATATATATATATATCATGTTTATAAGGCTTAAGTCAAAAAATAGTTTAAGATGTTATGAATATTTTTATTTTTGAGAAGTTTAGTATAACTTTATTTTTTTCTTTCATATTAGGCTAATAATAATTTACTATTACTATCTGAGAAAAGATTTCATCTCTCTTTCTTCACATAACTGTGCCAGAAGAGGATCCGTGCTCTACATATAACTTGGTTCCGGCAATACGACATACATATAGAGATATATGGAAGCTGTAAACGAAGCAGCGTCATTGTCTTCCATCTGCAGCCCTCGGATTGCTGGCTATCCATCAGATCAACTTGTCCGGATTCACATCGCCATTGATAGAGCGCTCGGCCGGTGCATCAGTGCTCTTCGCGTCTTCCGCACAGGCCGCCGCTGAACCTTCCGCCCTGTACTTGTACCATTTGGCACACATGAGATAGACCCCAAAGTCGAGGCAGCTCAATACGGCGAGGAAACAGTAGAACAGGTCCAGGCGGTTCTCGTTCAGATCCAGCCCGTGGAGCCATCCCTGCCGGCTCCGCGTCAACCTCCCTGTGATGCCGTTGATGGCGTGCACGAAGATGGTGCTGAGGAAGTAGCCAAAGGAGAGGGAGAGAAACGAGAGGGAGGTGGAGAGGGAGCGCATTCCGGCCGACGCCTCGCTGTAGAAGAACTCCAGCAGCCCGACCAGCGTGAACATGTCGGCCACCCCGAATATGCCGTACTGGAAGGACAGCCAGAAGAGGCTGATAAGCTTGCCGTCGTGGACGGCCGCGTTGCGGCGCTTCAGCTCGACGGCGGCGGCGATGGCCATGGAGACTGCAGAGAGGACGAGGCCGACGCCGACGCGCTGGAGGTGGGTGATGCCGGAAGGGTGGCCGGTGATGCCGCGTGCGAAGGGGATGAAGACGAAGTTGTAGATGGGGATGAGTATGGACATGAAGACGACGGGGATGACGGGGATGGAGGCGGGCGGGACCTGGAAGGAGCCGAGGTGGAGGTCCATGATGTTGCCCTGTTGCACCGAGAAGGTCTGAAGCTGGGCGAGGCAGGTGTTCATGAGGATGGTGCTGGCCAGGACGGGGAGCATGCGGATGATGATCTTTAGCTCCTCTACTTGTGTTACCGTGCACACCTTCCATGGCTCTGCTCTGGTGTTTTCCGGCAGCACCGCTGCTTTGTCTAAGAACCTGGAGACGACGACCCATCTCTCTTCATTCCATAGCAGTACTGAAACCAAAACAGAGCAGGCATGTATCTACAGGACCTCACCTCAATTGGCTGGAATGTGGTAGCTTTTCTTCAACATGTTCATCCTCTTTCTCATTGATCTCATGCAGATCATCAGAATTCTGAGGCACTGTCAGCTTCCGATTCTTGAATGCAACAACTACGACCTGAAATATAAGGGAGTCAATCTTGCATTAATCTAGTGCTTCTCTGAGGAGGCACTACAGACCTGGATGAGCTTGAGGAGGGGGCTGTCTCCAGGAACGCGGACGCTGTAGAAGGGCTTCCCGGCAGCGAGGAAGGCGAAGCCAAGCACGGCGAGCAGCATGGATATCAAGAAAGCCAATGACCACTGTTTCTTCTCGGTGCTCACCCACACGATCACCGTCACCCCCAGAGTGGCTCCCAGAGTGACGCTGAGCAACAGAAGGTTGAAGTAGGTGGTGATTTGTTGCTTCTGCTTGGGGTTGTTCTTGTCGAACTGGTCTGCTCCGAGCGCAGGGTACGACCCCCGTGTCCCTCCGATGCCTATCGCCATGAGACACAACATCGCGTGGAACAGCAGCGCGTTTCCTCCCTCCAGGCGACATGTCGAGCAAGGATGCAAGCTGCTCTTGTGAGCTTGAACGACGAGAAGGATGTAACCCTTTGTACGCATGCGATTGGTTAGTACAAGCTGAAAGCACCGTCGGTAGCTCACAAGGGGTCGATCAAGTTACCGCGATCTCGAAGAACCCGAAGAGAAGAACCGTGTTGAGCCTGGTCATGTACGTGTCGGAGATGAAACCTCCGACGATGGTGAGCAGGAAGGTCGCCCCCATGAAGTTAGTGAGAGTGGTCGAGGAGCCAGCCAGATCGAAGTGCATTACGTACATGAAGTACAGCACCAAGCTCACCATGTTTGCTACGAAGCCAACGTTCTCCACCCCCGACATGGCTGTACAACTCCGATTCATATGAGCGATGCGTTATGGATCCACAGGAGGTGTTCTTTTTAGATTTAGGTTGCATGATTGCTTACCGAAGACGAACATGGCGGCTCTGAATCCACCTTTTCTTGTCTGCCCAGATGTGTGGGGATGGGCACCGGCCTCGTTGACCTCCATGCCCTGACCCTGCATGCATCCATGAAGAAATAGATGAGCTGTTAGCCGCAACGAGGAGAGAGAAGAAAGAGCTGATTAGGAGCAGCAGCTACATGAACTGCCATGGTGCACAGCTCGGAAGCTTGCGAAAGCCGGGAGGAGTGGAGGAGAAGCGGTGATGGAGCATGATAAAAAGGTGGAGAACGCCACATAGTGGACGCCGCCGCACGGCCGGCAGATGGCTTCGAAGTATCCGTCTCCGCAAGGGGCCGAGGGGAACGACGATTGTTGGGCCGAGCCGAATCACACCTGAAAAGGTTCACGGTCGATGTCGTCATCGCCCCTGAAACCGCCAGGGTGATTCCGCCTGCCCCCCAAGCGTGGTGGGCCATCCCACTGCGCTCAAACTCTTTTCACGGGTGGTTCGGTCCACCTAACATTCCTTTATCGATGAAAATATACATAAAGACGAAAAGAAAATATTATATATATATATATATATATTATGTATCTAAAAATATAGAGATATTACAGATATTTTTCAACCATTTAATTCCTTTATATATATATATATATATATACAAATTTTCATTTGTATTACTCCAATAAATTTACATTAATAATTACTAATTATGTTTCCTAATGAATTAATAAATATACTAAAATTTTACTAAGATAATTGAATTAAGAGGCCCTATGTTTTATAATTTTGAAGCAATTAAGTGAAAACTAACTTTTAGTGACTTTAGATGCTTGTAATTTAATATGTTTTAATTTATTCTAACTGCTTGCTTGTACAAAGTTGATGCAAATTTATTCTAACTTTCACTTGATTAACTGTTTTACAATACCTACACTATTTTACAGGTTGAAATAACACAATAAATTTGAGACTAACTTTTGGGTTATAGTTTTCTAGCCCAAATTTTTTTGTCCAAGTGTTTTGGACTCATTTGAAAGATCCAATATTATAAACCATTATATGGATATTTCTATGCAAATAAAAAAATTAGCAAAAGAAAAAACATATGATTCACAAGCTGAATAATTCATAAAAATATTATAAAAATTCTCAAAAATTAAAAACTAATGGCATATGTCCAAATGAGTCTAATGCAAATATTTCTTAAAAAGTTTTAGGTCATTTGGACTAGTCCTTTAATTTCATGCCTATTTTTACATTTTGACAAAAATAGTGCATCATATATTAGGAAATATTTTCTCTAGTCTAAATTTTTATTGTGTTTTAGACCAATTTTTAAATTCAAAAAACATTACATGAATCCATCATATTTTTTTATAAAAGTTAACCAAAAATAAAAAAATGGCACATTGTTCACAAACTAAACAATTCATAAAAATATCTCAAAATTTTTCAAAAGTAAAAAACTAGTGATGTATGTCTATCTGAGTCTGATACAAATCTTTTCAAACATTTCAAGGCATTTGGAGCAGTTCTTTAAGGTGATGCACTATTTTTTTTAATTTTGGATAAAAATAATATATCACATATTAAGAATTATTTTTTTAAAGCTCAAATTTATGTATTTTGGACCAATTTAAAAGCTCAAATATCAAAAAAAATCACATTGATTCATGATATTTATGTGAAAATAAGAAAAAAATTGATCAAAAATTAAAAATATTATATAATTCACAAGTTGAATAATTTTTAAATATTGAATAAAGTTTCTAAAATAATAAACTAGTTGCTAGTCATAGTCATATGTGCCCTACAAGTCAATCACGAGAGTAATGATATGTGTGACTTGACAAACACTCATATACTTTTTTTGCTTATTATTATTTGATATTTTATCACTTTATTTCGTGTGTTGCATATATTGTGATGTTCATGGATTTGTGCAATGGGAGTCGAATCGTGATGAGATCATGATAATGAGACCGATTTACCTTTAAACACGGATCCTAAATAATCTCGGTCATAGGTTACTCAAGAAAGACATCGAGATAACCGGACAGACTGATGTATTATATATCCGTCCATATGATGGAGGCAACTGGTCTTATAGCTGCTCGTGTGGGAATACTAAGGATATAATACAGGTACTCATTGGAGAATGAATTCATTGATTGATCCGCCCACAGAATGTTGGATGGTTGATGATACCTTATTATTATACAACGATCCCACAGTCCTAATAATGTATCTGGTCCTTAGACTTGAGACACCAAAGATGTCATGTATGAGTACTATACTCTTTGATAACGGACTTATAGGTTTGGAAGCTCCAAATCTAATACAACTTATCATTGGGAGTGATAACCAATCTTACGAGGGTTATTGGGTGTCAATAGATGGTCATCTGCTCTCAATAGCATGAGAGGAATACCCATGTATTCTTGCTCAAACAAATCCTTAGCCAAGGTTGTTCGGATTGAGAGAGAAAAAGTTCTCCGAGAGAATCCGATTAGAGTGAGACTCGAGGAGAGACTGTATGGGCCTGACAGCACCATACCCGGTAGAGGGTCTTTGGGATATTAAATGGATGAGGGACTATAAGCACATAGTAACTAAGGATAGATAGGTCCAAAGGATTGGATTCTCTTATATCGTTTAGGGACTGCGGCGTAGTGGCCTAGTACATCCGTAGTCGATGAATCGAGTGAATTATTATGGAGATAATAATTCACTAAGTCAGAAGGAGTTCTGACAAGTATGACTCATGGTTAGCTTGTTATTGGCTCTAAAGGATCACACACATATGGTAGGTGTCGCGACGAGTAGAGGTTCGGATATGAGATATCCGCAGGAGCCTTTATCTTATTGGATATCCATTAAGCCCATGAATTATTGGATTCTAGGATAAGTTTCAATAAGAGCTAATAAAAGATTATTGGATAGAGATCCAATACACAATAAGGCAAGATCCATTAGGGTTAAGTTAATATGGGACCTCTATAAATAGGAGGGAACTAAAAGCCCATAGGCTAGGTTTTTTCATAGTCATCTCCTATTCTCCTCCCCCTCTCCTCTTCAACCAATAGCCCCAGTTTAGGGCGTATGGACAGCAAGAAGGGTCAGTCCCTTCTTGGTCACAGAGTACGCACTGCGAGGAGATTTGAGGAGAGTCGTCGTAACCCCTACTGTATGAGTTATCGCTAGAGAGAAAGATATTTGAACTCCTTCATCCAGTCCTAAAGATATGTAGAAATTCAGAGATATACAATCTCCTTAGGTAATTTTCTTATGTGTAATTTTTTAGTTTCGTAGGTTTTTGCGCATCAACTTTTGCACGATGATAAAAACCTCCTTCTCTACAGAAAATTTATAATTTTTGTTTTTGTTCTTCCAATGCGCACATGATGTCGTCACAGATTTCCTTACACTAGTGACATATGTCCATTTAGGTTCAATTTAATCTTTTTTATTTTTTTATTATTTAGACTAGTCCTTTTGTGTTATTTTTGGATTTTGGACAAATACAATACATCACATATTATGAATTATTTTCTTTTGCCTAAATTTTTATCAGTTGTCTTGGACCAATTTAGAAGCTCAAATTATTACATGGATTTATGATGTTTTTATAAAAAAAGATAAAAAGTTAGCCAAAAATGAAAAATAACACAGTTAATAAGCTGAATATTTCATAGAAATATCGAATACATTCCTTAAAATGAAAAACCAGTGACAAATGTTCATCTGAGTCAATGCAAATATTTCTTAAAAATTTTAGGTCATTTAAACCAGTCATTCAATGCGATGCACTATTTTCGATTTTGAACAAAAAAACAGTACATTGCATATGAGAAAATATTTTCTCCTACGTAAATTTTTATCAAATATTTTGAACTAATTTAAAGCCAAATGTCAAAAAAATATTACATGAATCTATGATATTTCTATGAAAGTAGAAAAAAAAAGTCAAACATAGAAAATGACATGAGTTAATAAACTGAATATTTCATAAAAAAATATCGATTAAATTCCCTAAAATAAAAAACTAATTATATATATCAGTCCAATGTAAATATTTTTTGAAAAAATTGAAGTCATTTAGACTAACATATCGTATATTAGAAAATATTTTCTATGATTTAAATTTATACCAAGTGTTTTAAACTAATTTAGAAGCTCAAATGTTATTTACAAAAAAACATTACATGAATTCATAATATTTCTGAGGAAATGGGAAAAAGTTTAACAAAAATAAAAAATGACATAAAGCTCATATGCTGAATAATTTTAAAAAAGTCAAAAAATCCTCAAAATGAAAAATCAATGACATATGTCAATCTAAGTCCAATATATATATCTTTTCTCAAAAAACACCAAGTAGAAGGTCAAATGTCAAAAATTACCACATGAGTACAATATGTTTATACAATAAAATACACATTATATAGGACATAAGTAGAGAAATACTCATTACTATCTCAAAACACTAAAATATATTCATGGTTTTGTGTAATTCCATATCATAGAAATTCTCTTTATATGGTCAAAACTTTAATCATCTGTATAATTTTAAAATATTAAAAAATTTTGGAGAAACATATTCTCTACAAAATTGAACCTGTACACTAACATTATATATTGCACAAGATTTACAAGACTATATGTATAATGTCAACTAGATACATACAAAACTAAGAACTAAATTGTTCACAAAAATATTAAATGAATATAGAATGATTAATTTAAAAATCTAAATTAAATGAATATAGAATGATGAAGAAATCTAAATAGTAAATGCTCGATATACTTCACAATGAATATAGAACAATAATTCTTATACAAAGTCATTAAATGATTAATTTTTTAAAAATCAAAGTTAGAGTTTTCTCTATAATTGACCTCTCTCTCTCTCTCTCTCTCTCTCTCTCTCTCTCTTCTCTCTCTCTCTCTTTATATATATATATATATATATATATATATATATATATATATATATATATATATATATATATATATATATATATATATATAAACACACACACACACACACACACTCTCTCTCTCTCTCTCTTATTTTCACTTGTCAATTAGGAATTTGGATACATATTTGTCCAATGATGTGAATAAAGTCAAATATTCTGAAATCTATAAAAATAGTATTTAGTCCCAAAAAAAATCCAATTGAATATATGAATACTCTTTTCTAATATTAAAAATACTCTTTTCTAATATATGAATATTCCATTTTTAAAGGAAAACAAAAAAAAATTGCCATAAAGGAAATAAAACCTGAAGTTTAAACTCATCATGTGACAACTAAGGTGATATTTAAATTTATAAAATATTTAATTATTGTTAAATAACAAATTTCTAAGCGATCATTAAATCACATAAAAAAAAAACCAAGTCATATAATCTTCAGAATACAATACAAAACGATTACTGAAACGCCCGAAAGAAAGAAAGCACTTAACAATCTCCTGAGACTCGATCCTGCCTCCGGTGGGGGCGATGAGGAGGGAACGAGGGACCGCGATGGCCTCGCCGGCTTCATCTCCAGATTGGTCGTCGGTCGGCTGCTCGACAACGAGGACGGATTCGCTCGGGTTTATTAGGTGATGGATCCTTCCCGCGCCGTCAGATTAGGCCGTTCTTTTGAGTTTGAGGGACTCGGGATTCTAGTGACTGTTGTGGAAACGTTGCAATGCGATACAGGGTTTGTTTTCTTGAGCATGTCGATCAGCGAAACCTGGCCATGGGTATCAAGTTTGATGTGAATGGTGTCCTAGGTTTTAGTATGGTACAAGGTAATCTCCATCGAAGTGGTGAGAATCGCCTTGTTCTTGTTTGCATCTTATTTTGCGAACCATCCGTTCCAAATCAGGCTTCTTTATTTCTATTTAGGATACATAATCTATAGTTGAAGGCACATCCTTCTTAAGACAACATCTAAATTCAGGTTTCTACTTAAATTACTTAGCAGAAGTAGGAAAACTTGGCGTTTGTCCTTTCTGCAACAAAGCGGAAGATTGGATGCCTTTCAATTGTCATTCGTGATATAGTATAATATGTATGAGATTTGTGCTCTTTAGGCCTGCTCTTGAATGTAGTAATGCAGTCTTTAGAGATCCATTTTGTGCGGTTGGGCAAGATATGGTTGGTGTGGAGCTCATCGAAGTAATGCAATATATTGGAATCCGTTTTGTGCATTAGGTCGAGATGTGGTTGGCTATAGTACAAACAGGCTTTCGTCAGCTTGGAATTCCATGGTATGGCTTACCGGTATTGGCAGTTATGACTGCGGAAGACAATTTTTTCCTTACTGCAAGTGTAGCTTTAATCTAACACTATCAATTGCCTCAAAAATGTAATTGTCATACTGAAAGGTCTCCCATGAGTGCAAGAAGAAAAAAGTTATGCTTTCATCGTTGTCTCCAAGTCCCCCTCTTGTTGCTTGCCACTAACTTATATTAAAAGCGATGTTTTCATCTTTCCTTTTCCTGGATTTACCTTGTGTATGCTTCTCTCCATGTGATTTCCATATCCGTATCTAAGTTCTGTACACTAGATCAGAAGAATTCACGTCCTGTTTGCATGTCTAATGTGAGTATTGAACTGGTGAAAGACACCAGTATTATGTGGCTTATCATGTTCCAACTCTGGTAGGGTCGTACTAGAGATTGCATGGTAGGTCTCAAGTTGAGCAATGAACCAGTGTTAGTTTTTGCCCTGATATCATATTGTCACAAATCACATGGGCCTTGTTTTTGGAAAGAAATGATATTCAGCTGCACTTTTGAGGTTGTTGATGATCAGGATACCAAATTACAATGTAAATTTATCTGATATAGGACTGTTGGTGGTATCAAGAGCTATTTTATATTTAGTTATTGCATATCGATTGTGGTTGTTGTGTTTTGTATATACACACTTGCCTTTTCTATTTGATTTTTGCAAGAACCAAGTGGCATTCTACTGGTGGTTTTGTTAAGTACAAACTGACAGAGTGCTAGACTGGCACAGAGTTGATGTCTAAATATAACTTTTAGTAAACACTTTATAGCCAATGCACATTTGGAATGTTGGCAACAAAGGCATAAAACAGCATGAATTTTATTACAACCGTGTACACAATGGTGTCACAAGGCAAAGATGTAAACAGGGTGTTTGATATAATGTTCATGTATGCCATATTTTTTTATTTTGTTCATGTTTTGCACAGCATATAGAGGGCTTACAGCAAGCTTGACAACCTTATTTTAGTTGGCTTTTGTGATTGTTTCGGTTTTGTAAATGTAGGTTGTATGCAGTTGTTGTGCAGAGGCAAAACAATAAAAAAATAGACTATCCAGACAGTCATTTTGGGGTTTTTCTAGGTCTGCTGAGTGATGCAGAGTATCAGCCAGCACATCACCCAGGAGCTATATAGGTGGCACATGGCTGGATGAGCCTTTGGGATAGTGTCTAGAGGTGGTTCGCTACCTTATTCCGCAGTAGTGTTATGTGAGCATTTGTGGGGACTTTTGGTCGTGGTGGATCACGTTGGATCCTTTGTCACGTGATCGTTCAAAACTTGTGAAGTCTATGTTTGTAATTTGCATTGTCTATCAAGTGTTTGTTGAAATTATTACTTTTGGGATCTCGAATTAAACACTTATTTTAACTTGTCTTTTCTTTTGCAAGTCTTTAAGGGACTATAAAAGACTTTGAGAAAGTTGATCCTTTGCGGATGAATTCACAAGGGTGTCACATGACTTATGCAAACCCAGCTAAGTTCGTGACAATACTGGCATCTAACCATAGCTGTGAAACTGAAAATAGTATGTTGTTTGCAGCAGCCGGTTTTATTTTTTCCTTTTAACTTGTTGCTCCTCAAAGAAATTGATTTGCTTGAATTGTCATGTTCTCCAAATTCAGACTTTCTTCTTTTATTAAGTTGAGATATAGATTAGATCTTTGAAGAAACCTCCTGGTTTGTACAGTAGTGTTTTTTGGTGATTGGTGTTGAAAAAATCTTTTGTCAAAGAAAAAAAGAAAATGCTATGTTGTCCTTAGACTTTTGTTTTAAATAAGGACATAAAGCTTCTTTGTGTTTATCCTTCTCCATCAGAAAAAAAGAAAAAGATTGTATATGGCCATTGCTGACTACCGGAAGTTACTTTTGCCTCTAATTAATCATGATTTTTTTTTGGTTTATTTTCTAGCTAGAGCAGGGAAGAGGGCATGAACCTGATTTTGAAGGAGAAATGGTCGTAAGAATGGCCAGTAATAAAACAGATCATTGTGTTTGGAGTCTTTGTTGCTATCCACTACAACCGGCAGGACTGCAGTTCCCTGTTAAACATGTAGTAGTGTATTTTTTTTATGTAAGGAACATACATGCCTTCTTCAACTACGCTGGCTGTTTGATGTTGCAAAGTTGATGCAGCATAGTTGCTACCCCCCAGTCATACAAGATGCATCTCCTTGAAACTAGTTGTATGGTTATATAAGTTTAGCATTGGCTTGTGACCAAGTTCTGTAAGAGGAACTATAGAGTGCTGTTTATAGTGCTTTTGTGGTCTTGTTATCATGATAAATTATTTTGAGCAATGTGCTTGTACCTTGAGGGCAATAATTATATTTGGCAAGAATTATATGTTTATTTTTCATCTCCTTTCACTGCAGTTGATGATTTGAATTACATGGGCTGAGGCTCAGATGGTTTCACATATATTTCTACTGTGTATGTGTTGACAGATCTTGCCTTTTTCAGTTTAATAGGCTTCGGAAAATGTTAAGAGCAGAAATGAATAATGTGGCTCCAATGTACAGGTTTTACTTATCCTTTTCATTTCAGCCTTTCAGAAAAAAACAAACAGCAGAAATAGAGGCCTGTAACTAAGAAAGATCATAATCATGCGAATGGAAGTAGTATAATATCTGAAGGAGCATTCGATGCAAATTTGCTAGTGAGATTACTTACAGGGTTGGCTTTTGCTTCTAGGTAACAGAACTCTGATGCTGCTGTTTCAGACCAATAGGTGAATTGTGTATGTCATGCTTTGTGGATGAGAATGAACAGTTGTTTTGCATCAGAAATGGTAAAATTCTAAATGGTCCCAGATCCTGATTGCAAGGTGGAGCATATTGATATTGCATTGAAGTCGATTTCTTTCTTGGGACTTGATTCAGTATGCCATTTTGTTTCTCCATGATGTTGCAACTGTTTTGTGGAATCAGCTTTAATGCAGATTGGAGCCACTGGACATTATTTCTTCTGCTTGTAAAGCCTTTAAGGTATCACCAATCTATACAGAAAGCCCAACTCTTGTTTTCTTTTCGCATGGTCCCCTGTTTCCTTGAGTTTCAACCTCATTGTAATAACACACTTACTTTCCTTTGTTGCAAGGGGTAAAGGAGAAAGGATGGAACCTCTTCAAGGAAACCAACACTAGTTTTCTTTCTTCATGACCCCCATTTTTCATGCTTGCCTCTCAGTTTTCCCCTGTAGCTATGGGAGTGAGAAATATTAGGCCTGGAAACTTGAGCAGGTACTTCCTTTATACTCTTTCTTCTAACATGAGACTAATTGCAGGATGGGAGGACCACTCCACAGTCCTGACATAGCATCCATGAGAGGTGTGATTTATTGAATGGCTGCATCAGCCTTGGATGACTTTCAATTCCCCAAGTGGGGTTAGTTCCCTCCACAATTCAATAGGAGGAACAAGCACCTACTCTGAATCCACCACAATATTTAATTGTCCAACCACAGCATTGTTGAGTTTTTAAATCCTTTCAGGTTGCAGTTGGGTTCCCCACCTAGGTCCCTCCATTTCTTTTGGCACTTGGATGACTGCAATGTTATTCTCACATTTTATAGTAATTTCTTTCTAGCTCTGTCCTTGTTTTTCTTTCTCTTTAAATGGGAAAACATCTAAACTGTGAGACAACTTTTCTGGTAACATGATATTTGCATGTTTTTTTAATAAATTCATCATCTTGAATTACTTACCCTTGAAAAAGAAATTATCATTTGTTTTTGGGATCATAAAGTAGAAACAATTCTGCATTGATAAACTTTTTGAAGGAAAACTAATAGTCCAAAAAAAAGGTCTAGAAATTTAGCAAAAAGAACCCAAGGTCTAGAAATTCTGCTGTTCATTTAATACAAGTTGTAAAGGCTTGCCATATTGATCTTTCGAGGAGTATAATTCTTGGATGCTAGGAAGTCCTCTAATCTATTGATTTGTGCTAACCACACCTTCAAATCACTTATAGCTGATAATGTTAAAAATTCCAGCCTTTTTAACAGTCAGATGTTCTGATGCAACTTCTTATATCAGACAATTGTGAAGCTTTAGAGAGACCTTAAACAACAGGCTTTTGACTTAATGCTCCTCTTTGCCTGTTCCTTGGCAGAGAAAGTTGCAAGGAGCTTATTTAACTGGCTTCATGTTCAGAGTATTGTTCTGCCTTTAAATTTTGGATTTAGATTCTTCTGAAAGAATTGTGAGTGGAGGAAGAAAGTTAATTGCCCTAAATTTGTGTTTTGCTGCAGAAATTTAATTCATATGATTAGGATTGTTGGTTGTGTTCAGGAGGCTGTTGCTTGTAATCTTCATGATGTTAGCTTGAGTTTTGCTACATCTGCTAGTTGAAATCAATGCGATAATATCATTGTTGTCTTTCTACAGGCAACACATGCTAACTATATGTTTATTTTGTTGTCGTCATAATATATATTGTCTGATACTCAATGAATTAAAAAAGAAGAAGCTTTTTCGACTCTTTTATTCATTTCAGAAGAAGTTCGCAAAACTATAATTTGCCTGGATCTGCCATGCAGTCTCACTTGCGTGAAGGTCAGGCAGAACTCAGAGTCCTTCCTGATCTAAAAGTTTAGCTGCGTGGAGAGAAATAATATTGCCATCCAAATGGAATGGCAAGGCAAAAGGGTGAGCCTTCCATTTCGATTGCCAAGGACGAAGACCGCGAGGTTGAACAGTGCTCCTGGCAGCTTACGCTAGCAAACGCCAAGATGTTACAGTGATGTATGAGCTTGCAGCTGTGCTCGGACTTGGACATGGGTCAAAATTTATTGGGGAAGAAGGATATTTTGTACCTTTCATCAATATTTACTTTTGTTCTACTGGAACGATGAATGATATTTTAATGGTACGATTGCAGAAACTTGTGATATTATAGCATAGGCGTTGAAGACGACCAAGTAATTTAATTCAGGGAGATGTGGCTGCTGCAGGACTCTGCTATGTGCATGTGTTGTAGATTCCCATCGCCTGCACGACTGCATCGGCCTGCTGCACTGCCTCATGTGTTCCAAAGCTAAAGAGGCCAAGAAAGATCTGCGCAAGGGTCGAGACAAACTGAAGCACCACTGTGGAGTCAACTCCAGATGGCCAGGGACAAGCAGAGTTTTGTCCAAGGTAACTTATAAAATAGTGACATTGCAGATTAAAAAAAAAAAAGTCTTTTATGAGTTTTTATGATGGAGATATTCAACCTTTTGAAGCCATCACCTTCTACCCCACAGCTATGTGGACCCTGAGGGGGAAGAAAATTTCCTATTCAAATGCTCAAGGTGGTGAAGGTTGTGAGGATTCCAACTGGGGCTTTATAGGCTCTTCTTTTGAATTGTGCCTTGGGGTTTTGCCTTTAGTTACACTGTGATGTGGTCTTTGGATTTGTGTGGTAATCAAATAGAAGAAAATTACTCTTTATACCTTGGGTCACACTAGAGACTTATTTCTCCTATTATTTAAACTTGAAGTGGATGGACCTGATACCAGATAGCAGTGCTGATACATCTCTTTGTTGACTTTTTTAATTGACTTTCTATATAATCAACAAAATATCTATTTTGTCTCCTAATTATACTTGGCGGTCCAACCAACTCTTTATTTGTCTCAGAAAAACAATATTGACAGGAACTGATTTGCCCTTCTAATTATAACTGTACTCCAAATGATTCTCTTTACTATTTTGGAATAGAGGCATGAAAATATTTTTATGGGTCACCAATCTCTGAGGCTACACAAACCTGACTCTTATCTGATAGTCTTGAAAATAATTAAAAGGATCAATGGTCAAAGTTGGATATCTAAATTGATGTTATACACATCTCTCTCTCTCTCTCTGTGCAGAATTATGTTTCTCAGTCTTTAAATGTCTATGATATCTGAGAGTGCCTTTCAGTTTTATCCCTTCAAGCTTTGTTTCAGTCTTATTAGCAGCAGAGTAGGACATGACTAATTAAAGGAAAGGAAGAAAGAAAAGGACACAAAGATTATTATATTCCTGCAACTGAGAGGCTTTTTGGTACCTGGAAAGAAAATCTACATGCAAAATTTTCTTTTGCTAATAGTCACATAGTTTATTGTTTTTAGTGAAGAAAAGTAATACTTGCAGGAAACCCCATATGGTCCTTTGACTCTGGACTTTGATTTGCTATGTCAACTGCCAACCACCTTTTTTCCCTTTTTTTTCTAGGTTCAATTATTGTGAAGACTATAGGGTGATAGAGAAGCATGGCAAAGACTAAAATGGCATGATGCCTGGAACAGCTTGTAATTGCTGGTTTGGTTGGAGGGTAATGAGTTGAGCCACCAAAAGAACAACATCAGATGCTTAGATTTGGGCCTGGAGATGCTGACTTCCAATTCCTTTTTCTTAGTACTAATTGTATTCTTTATGGTTTGTCCACACCCCTCTTGGAAATTTGCTTCTTGGTGGGAGGAAATTTAGATGGTCTTTTAAGATTTGTAGTCAACATGAGAGATTGGTGTTTGGTTCTTCTCCTGTGGAGTTGATCTTTGTGGGTCCATCCTGAATGCTTTCATGCCCCCAAGAACCCCAAGTCATGGGTCTACAATTAGGATGCTTTGGAATGCACAAAGCCCTTCCTTCTTCAGGTATGCATGTCCATCTTTTCTCAGGTGATGTGATCATGTTTTCAGTCCCATTCATGCAGCATGTCTTGTGAACATCACTTGCCCCCAACCATCTGCTCAGCAGCTTCTGAGAATTTACTCACTTTGTGGGGTTGCCATCCTGCTTTTTTTTTTTGTGTGCAGGAAATAACAATAGGAACTGCAAGTTCATGCATGCTGAGCAATCTCTGGTTAGATATATTCCTATTTTTGTCTCAATAGAGTAAGCCTGATTTATCACATCTAAATATGAGACTCCTGAAGGATGCTGACACCTTGTTTGGGTGATTTATATGACAATTGTGACTTAATTGTGGATCTTGACACAGTCCATCTTGATGCATTTTCTTCAGCATGAAGGCAATAACCAAATCATCATTCTACATTTTGGATCCAGGGAAATGCTTTGGAAGATGGAAGTGAGAGAAGGGACAGGAGGCCATCTGCTGAATTCCATTTCATGGTCATCATCATGATGGTGACATGATGATGTGATGATGGAGGGCACTGGGGCAGCAAGTTCCAGTTTTCGCTGCATTTGACTCCAAACACCACTAAATCCAATCATTCAATAGCATCAAATGGGACAAATGGGAGGACCCAAATGCCCTCTCTGATCCTGCCAATTGAACTCCATTCTTTGGTCTCCTTTCACCACCTCCCATCCCATTTGAACTCAAGACGCCCCCATTTCTCTTCCTCACCGATTAATCGACCATTCGTGCCCTTATTCTCCCTCGTTTTCCCTCGCCAAATCTTCTGCAGCTCCTCCCTTCGCATCCACCTCTTCTTCTGTTCACGTGATGCATCTCCTTAGCTACTAGCGACCTGTTTGCTCTGCTCACTACCCCTCATCTCGATCTTGAGATCTGTTGCTGTGGGCGCATCCTTTGCCACAGTCTTCCTCGTTTCCTGATGTGTGCGCTTGTGGATGGTATCCCCTGGGGGCTGATCTTGCTTCCTCGGTATGGGAGCATTTGGATCGCCTTTATCGCCTGACGATGCAAGCTCGCCAGGGAGAGGTGGTAGGGCTGAGGGTGCTTTGGGTTCCTGCGGCTGCGGAGTTCCGCGCTGTGCTCGTTGTTTCTGTACCTGCTCGTGGTGTGGGGTCATGGGAGTCCTCCGTTCCGGCGATCATGCCACCTCCGGCGTCCTGATGTTCTTGTAGTGCTGCGCTGCGATGGGGAACGGCACTTCTCGAGCAGTCGGCTGCTTCGTGCCCTGTTCGCCAAGGGCGGGTCGATTTGGAGTTCCTTGAGCCCTTGGATGAAGGGCTGGGCCACTCCTTCTGCTATGTTAGGCCGGTGATCATGATTCTCCTGCCATCACCCCGTCCACCTCCGACACCCTCGATTCGAGCACCCTCGATTCGGACAGGCGCAGCGCTTCTTTCAGGCAGGAGTTAGCAGAGGATTTCACAGGTTGCAGAGGCCAAGTAAGAGTTCTTCTGAGAACCTTTAGGGCGATATCAGGGGCCTGCAAGTGCGAATGCCTCCACTGCTCGAACCTGCAACCCCTAATGTTCTTGTCTCCGGCGATGCCCAAGAACCGGCAGCCTCGTTCCAGAGCACAGCCTCATTCGCCGCCGTAGCATCAGGGCCCTTGAATGGGTTCTTGTGCCCCTGGAGAGAGGATTTGCCTCAGGGCCTCTGGAAAGAGGGGCAGGTCTTATGTATGGGGCCATTAGATAAGGGCGTCTTCATGTCAGGCCCCTTGATCCAACTGATAGAAGCAACTTCTCAGCTCCACTTGGTTATGGCCGGAGAAAGGCAAGGTTTGGATGGCTTATGAGAAGCATGAGTCGACCCATGAGAAGTGCTCTTTCGAGGACATTTTTTACAAGGCATCAACATGGTTCTGGTTGGATGCAGGTTCCTCTTGCATCCTATGACCCAGCTAGTTTCACATTCTAAGGAGGCAAGGCATCAGCCAGAACCTCCAGCTTAACAGTTTGGACGCTGGGACATCTGAACCTGAGTACTGCAGTACTTGCAATGGGCGCATGGCAAGGCTGGGGAGGACAGGGTTCATATCTGAAGAGCAGGGGTGGTTGTTTGTTGGGATTTATGATGGTTTCAATGGCCCTGATGCACCTGATTTTTTTGATGAGTAACCTTTACAAAGCTATTAAAGAATTAGAGGACTTTTTATGAAGACAAATCAGGGCATATTGCAGCTACATCTGATCTACCGAAAGTGATTCTTAAGACTTGTTCCAGTATTGTTAAAGAAGATTGTGTCAGTTCCCAGTTGCAGTCTGGTGAATCACAAGATAATGGATCACTTAATCTTTTGGCAACCAAGGTGAGGGAGGAGTTGCACTCATCCCATCTGACATGGGCAGTAACAAATGAGTCTTTGACAATGGCTCGGGTAATGAATTCAGCAGGGCTATTAAAGCTCTAGAGGAAATACTTGACAAAGACATCAACAAGAAGCAGAGTGGAATTGCTCATGACTGCAATGTAGGCATAGGTTATGCGGATACCAAAGGCCACATTGGTGCACCCCAAACATCTTGCATACCAGAAACCAAATTAGCAAGCAGATATTAAACTGTATGAGCTTTCTGCAAATGGAACAATGGAAGACCGCGTCAGCAAGTCCTGCTTTCTTTGGTAATGCAGTAGATCCTGCAATCTGCAGTTTAGTGCCACTGAAAACAGAGTTTTTCCAGCACCGAGAAAAAGTTCTTTCTCAACTAATAAAAGAAAATTGCGTCAGTTGGGAATGATTCCTGAAATTGTGTATTTTCTTGCTTGGATCAAAGTTGAGAAAATGTAGTGAGCTACTATTGGCCAGATCATCCAACCTTGATGAACAGCATCTGGACCTGCATCTAGAAGCCACGGAGGAGGCTTTGGTCAGAGAAGAATGAGACAGCTAATGGGTTCTATGTTTGAAGGATCAGGATGTATATGTCAACCTTTCTATAGTGTTGGCACAAGATAAATTAGATGATGCTAAACAACTCTTTGCAAAGAAGATGTCAGGTGGGGAATCTCAATTAATTAAAGGACAAGTCTGCAACATATTGCTTTGTTTGTTCAGCTATCTTCTGACCAATACAACAGAGGAGGTATGAACCAATAATGAAAATTTTTCATTTTTATTCTTCTTGAAATTTTTGTGATCTATCATACATAAACTTACTGTAGATGTTTCATTGCTTGCATCATTAGGGATCAAAGTTGTTGTTATATTATGCAAGCTTCTCAAGCTGCAGACATTCTGGAGTCATTGTGATTTGTCCTATCATTATTGTTGAAATAGGCAATTAATAAATCCAACTTATCTAAAAGCAAGCTAATTATTTTCAATCAATTGGATTCATTTTTGCAATGAACAGTTTAGGGGCTTTGTATGCTTGGAACCAATTACAAGCATATTTAAGTCACACATGGGGCTATTTAGTTTTTATTGTTAAATAAGAGGGTTTTGGTATATAGTAAATACAACAATTCATATTTGAGTATTTTAAAAAATGAATTTTTGCTAGGATGATATCTTTCTTCATTAAAATGCTTTTGTTTGGAACTAATGTTTTGAAATAAGAATTTAGTTGGCATTTGCATTCTAGATGGAAACAACCAATTGTGAAAATTGTCAAGTATGTACAAGCTTCAAAGTCCTGACTTGCTGACTTTTTATTGTACATTGATTTAAACAGCAGTTCAAGCATCTTGCAAAGATGTAAAAGGGTGTTTGATATAATGTTCAATGTATGCCATACAGGTTTAACTTTGTTCATCTTTTTGCAAGAGATATGCTGGAGATAAAAAAGCTTCTCCAACCTTTCCTTTTACATTTAGTTGTTTTGTGACTTGTGATTGCTTTATGTCAGGATGCATAATTTGTGAACATGATTTTTGATGCTTGTTATGTTCACAGCTTGACAACCTTATTTTAGTTGGCTTTTTTTGTAAATGATTGCATTTATCATTAGGTCCAGAATCACCCAGAGCTATAACATGTGGATGAGCCTTTGGGATAGTGTCTAGAGGTGGTTCGCTACCTTATTCCGCAGAGTGTTATGTGAGCATTTGTGGGGACTTTTGGTCGTGGTGGATCACGTTGGATCCTTTGTCACGTGATCGTTCAAAACTTGTGAAGTCTATGTTTGTAATTTGCATTGTCTATCAAGTGTTTGTTGAAATTATTACTTTTGGGATCTCGAATTAAACACTTATTTTAACTTGTCTTTTCTTTTGCAAGTCTTTAAGGGACTATAAAAGACTTTGAGAAAGTTGATCCTTTCTTGGATGAACACAAGGGTGTCACATGACTTATGCTAAGTTCGTGACAATATGGCATCTAACCATAGCTGTGAAACTGAAAATAGTATGTTGTTTGCAGCAGCCGGTTTTATTTTTTCCTTTTAACTTGTTGCTCCTCAAAGAAATTGATTTGCTTGAATTGTCATGTTCTCCAAATTCAGACTTTCTTCTTTTATTAAGTTGAGATATAGATTAGATCTTTGAAGAAACCTCCTGGTTTGTACAGTAGTGTTTTTTGGTGATTGGTGTTGAAAAAATCTTTTGTCAAAGAAAAAAAGAAAATGCTATGTTGTCCTTAGACTTTTGTTTTAAATAAGGACATAAAGCTTCTTTGTGTTTATCCTTCTCCATCAGAAAAAAAGAAAAAGATTGTATATGGCCATTGCTGACTACCGGAAGTTACTTTTGCCTCTAATTAATCATGATTTTTTTTTGGTTTATTTTCTAGCTAGAGCAGGGAAGAGGGCATGAACCTGATTTTGAAGGAGAAATGGTCGTAAGAATGGCCAGTAATAAAACAGATCATTGTGTTTGGAGTCTTTGTTGCTATCCACTACAACCGGCAGGACTGCAGTTCCCTGTTAAACATGTAGTAGTGTATTTTTTTTATGTAAGGAACATACATGCCTTCTTCAACTACGCTGGCTGTTTGATGTTGCAAAGTTGATGCAGCATAGTTGCTACCCCCCAGTCATACAAGATGCATCTCCTTGAAACTAGTTGTATGGTTATATAAGTTTAGCATTGGCTTGTGACCAAGTTCTGTAAGAGGAACTATAGAGTGCTGTTTATAGTGCTTTTGTGGTCTTGTTATCATGATAAATTATTTTGAGCAATGTGCTTGTACCTTGAGGGCAATAATTATATTTGGCAAGAATTATATGTTTATTTTTCATCTCCTTTCACTGCAGTTGATGATTTGAATTACATGGGCTGAGGCTCAGATGGTTTCACATATATTTCTACTGTGTATGTGTTGACAGATCTTGCCTTTTTCAGTTTAATAGGCTTCGGAAAATGTTAAGAGCAGAAATGAATAATGTGGCTCCAATGTACAGGTTTTACTTATCCTTTTCATTTCAGCCTTTCAGAAAAAAACAAACAGCAGAAATAGAGGCCTGTAACTAAGAAAGATCATAATCATGCGAATGGAAGTAGTATAATATCTGAAGGAGCATTCGATGCAAATTTGCTAGTGAGATTACTTACAGGGTTGGCTTTTGCTTCTAGGTAACAGAACTCTGATGCTGCTGTTTCAGACCAATAGGTGAATTGTGTATGTCATGCTTTGTGGATGAGAATGAACAGTTGTTTTGCATCAGAAATGGTAAAATTCTAAATGGTCCCAGATCCTGATTGCAAGGTGGAGCATATTGATATTGCATTGAAGTCGATTTCTTTCTTGGGACTTGATTCAGTATGCCATTTTGTTTCTCCATGATGTTGCAACTGTTTTGTGGAATCAGCTTTAATGCAGATTGGAGCCACTGGACATTATTTCTTCTGCTTGTAAAGCCTTTAAGGTATCACCAATCTATACAGAAAGCCCAACTCTTGTTTTCTTTTCGCATGGTCCCCTGTTTCCTTGAGTTTCAACCTCATTGTAATAACACACTTACTTTCCTTTGTTGCAAGGGGTAAAGGAGAAAGGATGGAACCTCTTCAAGGAAACCAACACTAGTTTTCTTTCTTCATGACCCCCATTTTTCATGCTTGCCTCTCAGTTTTCCCCTGTAGCTATGGGAGTGAGAAATATTAGGCCTGGAAACTTGAGCAGGTACTTCCTTTATACTCTTTCTTCTAACATGAGACTAATTGCAGGATGGGAGGACCACTCCACAGTCCTGACATAGCATCCATGAGAGGTGTGATTTATTGAATGGCTGCATCAGCCTTGGATGACTTTCAATTCCCAAGTGGGGTTAGTTCCCTCCACAATTCAATAGGAGGAACAAGCACCTACTCTGAATCCACCACAATATTTAATTGTCCAACCACAGCATTGTTGAGTTTTTAAATCCTTTCAGGTTGCAGTTGGGTTCCCCACCTAGGTCCCTCCATTTCTTTTGGCACTTGGATGACTGCAATGTTATTCTCACATTTTATAGTAATTTCTTTCTAGCTCTGTCCTTGTTTTTCTTTCTCTTTAAATGGGAAAACATCTAAACTGTGAGACAACTTTTCTGGTAACATGATATTTGCATGTTTTTTAATAAATTCATCATCTTGAATTACTTACCCTTGAAAAAGAAATTATCATTTGTTTTGGGATCATAAAGTAGAAACAATTCTGCATTGATAAACTTTTTAAGGAAAACTAATAGTCCAAAAAAGGTCTAGAAATTTAGCAAAAATAACCCAAGGTCTAGAAATTCTGCTGTTCATTTAATACAAGTTGTAAAGGCTTGCCATATTGATCTTTCGAGGAGTATAATTCTTGGATGCTAGGAAGTCCTCTAATCTATTGATTTGTGCTAACCACACCTTCAAATCACTTATAGCTGATAATGTTAAAAATTCCAGCCTTTTTAACAGTCAGATGTTCTGATGCAACTTCTTATATCAGACAATTGTGAAGCTTTAGAGAGACCTTAAACAACAGGCTTTTGACTTAATGCTCCTCTTTGCCTGTTCCTTGGCAGAGAAAGTTGCAAGGAGCTTATTTAACTGGCTTCATGTTCAGAGTATTGTTCTGCCTTTAAATTTTGGATTTAGATTCTTCTGAAAGAATTGTGAGTGGAGGAAGAAAGTTAATTGCCCTAAATTTGTGTTTTGCTGCAGAAATTTAATTCATATGATTAGGATTGTTGGTTGTGTTCAGGAGGCTGTTGCTTGTAATCTTCATGATGTTAGCTTGAGTTTTGCTACATCTGCTAGTTGAAATCAATGCGATAATATCATTGTTGTCTTTCTACAGGCAACACATGCTAACTATATGTTTATTTTTGTTGTCGTCATAATATATATTGTCTGATACTCAATGAATTAAAAAAAGAAGAAGCTTTTTTCGACTCTTTTTTATTCATTTCAGAAGAAGTTCGCAAAACTATAATTTGCCTGGATCTGCCATGCAGTCTCACTTGCGTGAAGGTCAGGGCAGAACTCAGAGTCCTTCCTGATCTAAAAGTTTAGCTGCGTGGAGAGAAATAATATTGCCATCCAAATGGAAGTGGCAAGGCAAAAGGGTGGAGCCTTCCATTTCGATTGCCAAGGACGAAGACCGCGAGGTTGAACAGTGCTCCTGGCAGCTTACGCTAGCAAACGCCAAGATGTTACAGTGATGTATGAGCTTGCAGCTGTGCTCGGACTTGGACATGGGTCCAAAATTTATTGGGGAAGAAGGATATTTTGTACCTTTCATCAATATTTACTTTTGTTCTACTGGAACGATGAATGATATTTTAATGGTACGATTGCAGAAACTTGTGATATTATAGCATAGGCGTTGAAGACGACCAAGTAATTTAATTCAGGGAGATGTGGCTGCTGCAGGACTCTGCTATGTGCATGTGTTGTAGATTCCCATCGCCTGCACGACTGCATCGGCCTGCTGCACTGCCTCATGTGTTCCAAAGCTAAAGAGGCCAAGAAAGATCTGCGCAAGGGTCGAGACAAACTGAAGCACCACTGTGGAGTCAACTCCAGATGGCCAGGGACAAGCAGAGTTTTGTCCAAGGTAACTTATAAAATAGTGACATTGCAGATTAAAAAAAAAAAAGTCTTTTATGAGTTTTTATGATGGAGATATTCAACCTTTTGAAGCCATCACCTTCTACCCCACAGCTATGTGGACCCTGAGGGGGAAGAAAATTTCCTATTCAAATGCTCAAGGTGGTGAAGGTTGTGAGGATTCCAACTGGGGCTTTATAGGCTCTTCTTTTGAATTGTGCCTTGGGGTTTTGCCTTTAGTTACACTGTGATGTGGTCTTTGGATTTGTGTGGTAATCAAATAGAAGAAAATTACTCTTTACACCTTGGGTCACACTAGAGACTTATTTCTCCTATTATTTAAACTTGAAGTGGATGGACCTGATACCAGATAGCAGTGCTGATACATCTCTTTGTTGACTTTTTTAATTGACTTTCTATATAAGATCAACAAAATATCTATTTTGTCTCCCTAATTATACTTGGCGGTCCAACCAACTCTTTATTTGTCTCAGAAAAAACAATATTGACAGGAACTGATTTGCCCTTCTAATTATAACTGTACTCCAAATGATTCTCTTTACTATTTTGGAATAGAGGCATGAAAATATTTTTATGGGTCACCAATCTCTGAGGCTACACAAACCTGACTCTTATCTGATAGTCTTGAAAATAATTAAAAGGATCAATGGTCAAAGTTGGATATCTAAATTGATGTTATACACATCTCTCTCTCTCTCTCTCTCTCTCTCTCTCTCTCTCTCTCTCTCTCTCTCTCTCTCTGTGCAGAATTATGTTTCTCAGTCTTTAAATGTCTATGATATCTGAGAGTGCCTTTCAGTTTTATCCCTTCAAGCTTTGTTTCAGTCTTATTAGCAGCAGAGTAGGACATGACTAATTAAAGGAAAGGAAGAAAGAAAAGGACACAAAGATTATTATATTCCTGCAACTGAGAGGCTTTTTGGTACCTGGAAAGAAAATCTACATGCAAAATTTTCTTTTGCTAATAGTCACATAGTTTATTGTTTTTAGTGAAGAAAAGTAATACTTGCAGGAAACCCCATATGGTCCTTTGACTCTGGACTTTGATTTGCTATGTCAACTGCCAACCACCTTTTTTCCCTTTTTTTTCTAGGTTCAATTATTGTGAAGACTATAGGGTGATAGAGAAGCATGGCAAAGACTAAAATGGCATGATGCCTGGAACAGCTTGTAATTGCTGGTTTGGTTGGAGGGTAATGAGTTGAGCCACCAAAAGAACAACATCAGATGCTTAGATTTGGGCCTGGAGATGCTGACTTCCAATTCCTTTTTCTTAGTACTAATTGTATTCTTTATGGTTTGTCCACACCCTCTTGGAAATTTGCTTCTTGGTGGGAGGAAATTTAGATGGTCTTTTAAGATTTGTAGTCAACATGAGAGATTGGTGTTTGGTTCTTCTCCTGTGGAGTTGGTCTTTGTGGGTCCATCCTGAATGCTTTCATGCCCCCAAGAACCCCAAGTCATGGGTCTACAATTACGATGCTTTGGAATGCACAAAGCCCTTCCTTCTTCAGGTATGCATGTCCATCTTTTCTCAGGTGATGTGATCATGTTTTCAGTCCCATTCATGCAGCATGTCTTGTGAACATCACTTGCCCCCAACCATCTGCTCAGCAGCTTCTGAGAATTTACTCACTTTGTGGGGTTGCCATCCTGCTTTTTTTTTTTTTTTTGTGTGCAGGAAATAACAATAGGAACTGCAATTTCATGCATGCTGAGCAATCTCTGGTTAGATATATTCCTATTTTTGTCTCAATAGAGTAAGCCTGATTTATCACATCTAAATATGAGACTCCTGAAGGATGCTGACACCTTGTTTGGGTGATTTATATGACAATTGTGACTTAATTGTGGATCTTGACACAGTCCATCTTGATGCATTTTCTTCAGCATGAAGGCAATAACCAAATCATCATTCTACATTTTGGATCCAGGGAAATGCTTTGGAAGATGGAAGTGAGAGAAGGGACAGGAGGCCATCTGCTGAATTCCATTTCATGGTCATCATCATGATGGTGACATGATGATGTGATGATGGAGGGCACTGGGGCAGCAAGTTCCAGTTTTCGCTGCATTTGACTCCAAACACCACTAAATCCAATCATTCAATAGCATCAAATGGGACAAATGGGAGGACCCAAATGCCCTCTCTGATCCTGCCAATTGAACTCCATTCTTTGGTCTCCTTTCACCACCCTCCCATCCCATTTGAACTCATCTCTCTCTCTCTCTCTCTCGGACGCCCCCATTTCTCTTCCTCACCGATTAATCGACCATTCGTGCCCTTATTCTCCCTCGTTTTCCCCTCGCCAAATCTTCTGCAGCTCCTCCCCTTCGCATCCACCTCTTCTTCTGTTCACGTGATGCATCTCCTTAGCTACTAGCGACCTGTTTGCTCTGCTCACTCCCCTCATCTCGATCTTGTTGTCGTCCGGGCGCTCAGATCTGTTGCTGTGGGCGCATCCTTTTGCCACAGTCTTCCTCGTTTCCTGATGTGTGTGCGCTTGTGGATGGTATCCCCTGGGGGCTGATCTGTGCTTCCTCGGTATGGGAGCATTTGGATCGCCTTGAAGCCATCGCCGCCGAGGTGTTCGCCTGACGATGCAAGCTCGCCAGGGGAGAGGTGGTAGGGCTGAGGGGTGCTTTGGGTTCCTGCGGCTGCGGAGTTCCGCGCTGTGCTCGTTGTTTCTGTACCTGCTCGTGGTGTGGGGTCATGGGAGTCCTCCGTTCCGGCGATCATCTGGGGCTGCCACCTCCGGCGTCCTGATGTTCTTGTAGTGCTGCGCTGCGATGGGGAACGGCACTTCTCGAGCAGTCGGCTGCTTCGTGCCCTCGGGGTTCGCCAAGGGCGGGGTCGATTTGGAGTTCCTTGAGCCCTTGGATGAAGGGCTGGGCCACTCCTTCTGCTATGTTAGGCCGGTGATCATCGATTCTCCTGCCATCACCCCGTCCACCTCCGAGAGGTACACCCTCGATTCGAGCACCCTCGATTCGGACAGGCGCAGCGCTTCTTTCAGGCAGGAGTTAGCAGAGGATTTCACAGGTCTGCAGAGGCCAAGTAAGAGTTCTTCTGAGACCACCTTTAGGGCGATATCAGGGGCCTCCGTAAGTGCGAATGCCTCCACTGCTCGAACCTGCAACCCTAATGTTCTTGTCTCCGGCGATGCCCAAGAACCGGCAGCCTCGTTCCAGAGCACAGCCTCATTCGCCGCCGTACCTCTGCAGCCGGTGCCTCGTGGTTCAGGGCCCTTGAATGGGTTCTTGTCAGGGCCCCTGGAGAGAGGATTTGCCTCAGGGCCTCTGGAAAGAGGGGCAGGTCTTATGTCGGGGCCATTAGATAAGGGCGTCTTCATGTCAGGCCCCCTTGATCCAACTGATAGAAGCAACTTCTCAGCTCCACTTGGTTATGGCCGGAGAAAGGCAAGGTTTGGATGGCTTATGAGAAGCATGAGTCGACCCATGAGAAGTGCTCTTTCGAGGACTTTTACAAGGCATCAACATGGTTCTGGTTGGATGCAGCGGTTCCTCTTGCATCCTATGACCCAGCTAGTTTCACATTCTAAGGAGGCAAGGCATCAGCCAGAACCTCCAGCGAACAGTTTGGACGCTGGGACATCTGAACCTGAGTACTGCAGTAGCCGTAACTTGCAATGGGCGCATGGCAAGGCTGGGGAGGACAGGGTTCATGTTGTTCTCTCTGAAGAGCAGGGGTGGTTGTTTGTTGGGATTTATGATGGTTTCAATGGCCCTGATGCACCTGATTTTTTGATGAGTAACCTTTACAAAGCTATAGATAAAGAATTAGAGGGACTTTTGTGGGACTATGAAGACAAATCAGGGCATATTGCAGCTACATCTGATCTTACCGAAAGTGATTCTACTAAGACTTGTTCCAGTATTGTTAAAGAAGATTGTGTCAGTTCCCAGTTGCAGTCTGGTGAATCACAAGATAATGGATCACGAAATCAATCTTTTGGCAACCAAGGTGAGGGAGGAGTTGCACTCATCCCATCTGACATGGGCAGTAACAAATCGGAGTCTACCATTGACAATGGCTCGGGTAATGAATTCAGCAGGGCTATTAAAGCTCTAGAGGAAATACTTGACAAAGACATCAACAAGAAGCAGAGTGGAATTGCTCATGACTGCAATGTAGGCATAGGTTATGAAAATACGGATACCAAAGGCCACATTGGTGCACCCCAAACATCTTGCATACCAGAAACCAAATTAGCAAGCAGATATAGAAAAAGCAAATGCCTGTATGAGCTTCTGCAAATGGAACTGCTGGAAGACCGCGACAGCAAGTCCTGCTTGTCTGGTAATGCCAGTAGATCCTGCAATCTGCAGTTTAGTGCCACTGAAGATTTATGTAGCAGAGAAACCTCATCAACAGTGCAACCTGTTTTGTGCTCTTCCAGCACCGAGAGAAAAAGTTCAGGTCTCGGGGAAGTTCCTGGTGGACTAATAAAAGAAAATGATGCGTCAGTTGGGAATGATTCCAAAGGCTCGAAGCAGAAATATGTGGCATCATTTTCTTCTTTAGGACAAAAGAAGATGATCCGAATATCATTGCTTGGATCAAAGTTGAGAAAAATGTACAGGAAACATAAATCATCTCACAAGAATCTTTTCCCTTGGAGCTACTATTGGCACAGAGATCCATCCAACCTTGATGAGAGAACAGTTAACTCATCAGTGGTTATCAGAAGATGCAAATCGGGTCCAGTGGACCATGATGCAGTGCTTAAGGCTATGACACGAGCACTAGAAGCCACGGAGGAGGCTTATGTGGACATGGTAGAGAAGGCACTTGACAAGAACCCAGAGCTTGCGCTAATGGGTTCATGTGTTCTTGTGATGTTGATGAAGGATCAGGATGTATATGTCATGAACCTTGGTGATAGTCGTGCTATTCTGGCACAAGATAAATTAGATGATAGCTATAGGAACCCAACTCTTGCAAAAGAAGATGTGAGACATTGGAACAGGTCAAGGGATTCTCTTGTTCATGTGGAACTAGACAGGATATCCGAGGAATCTCCAATGCATAATCCTAAAGGACAAGTCTGCAACATTAATCAGACTAGGGAACTTCATCTTTGTAGCCTAAAAGTGAGGGCTGTTCAGCTATCTTCTGACCACAGTACAAGCATTGAGGAGGTATGAACCAATAATGAAAATTTTTCATTTTTATTCTTCTTGGGGAATCTGAGTGATATTTTTGTGATCTATCATACATAAACTTACTGATATTTGATTGTATTAGATGTTTGCAAAGCCAGTTAGTATATGAAATTGCTTAGATTCTCTAATATATCATGTAGGAATTGATCAAAGTTGTTGGTTATAATGCAAAATGCAAGCTTCCTCAAGCTGCAGTACATTCTGGAGTCATTGTCGGGATTGTGTTTCATTCTCTTATTTGTCCTATCATTATTGTATGAAAGTAGGCTATGTCAATTAATAAAATCCAACTTATCTAAAAGCAAGCTAATTCAATTTTCAATCAATAAATGGATTCATGTTTTTGGGGATGAAATACAAATTGTGATTTCTCTAATTTCATGAAACTTTTGCATCACATGAACAGTTTAGGCTGCAGAAATTTGTATGCTTGGAACCAATTACAAGCATATTTATATAGATAATTAACTTGTCACATTCCTTTTATGGGATGCATATTTAGTTGGATTTATATACTTAGTTAAATGCCAGGGGTTTTGGTATATGGTAAATACACCCTGCTTTACAAGTACTACATATTTGTTACGGTTGTACTGTTAAAATAAGTTCGAATTTTCCCAATTTTGACTGTCTAGGATGTAATATCATATCTTTACTAAATATGGTAAAATATCTTTCTTCACATTGATTTTTCTTTTCTCATTTTAAATCCTAAAGAACACAAAGCCTTTTTGGGTTGCCTGGCTTGTACTGAGGGCATTCAAATTTTCTTGTTGATAATTTTTAAGGTTCCTGATCAGAACATTCACACAATCAAATGGAAAATATTGTCATGCTCATATAAGAATTTAGTTGGCATTATCACATTCTGCACGTTGCCGATTTGTGGAAACAACCAACTCCTTTTACTGCACATGACCAAAAGAAAATCCTCAGGTGATCGTATGTACACAAGCTTCACACCGCTTTAACACTCTCCTTTGTTGCTTCCTCACTGTATGCAAACGTTATCCCTACAAGCAGACAGGTTATTTCCATGACTCAAGTCCTGATTAGCCAGGTCGATGTTCACGACACTGAAAAAATATAGGACTTCTCTTATGGTCATTTGGATATAATAATATTTGATTTCCACAATAGTGCCTATGGGTGATATAATCACTTACCTTTTTTACTAGTTAACTTACCCTATCAATTAAAATTTGCAGGAAGTCTTGAGAATTAAAGCAGAACATCCTGATGATGCTCAAGCTGTCTTCAATGACAGAGTAAAAGGGCAGCTAAAAGTTACAAGGGCATTTGGAGCAGCGTTTCTGAAGAAGGTCAGCTCAGAAATCTGCTTATTCCTTTTTATCTAAATTTGTTTCTGTGTGACAATTAAGTGCCCACATAAAAATGCAATAAATGTATTTTTGAGGTTCGAATCTATCCATGTGACATTTAATTGAAATCAAGGGCCCTTTGTATTGGGCCTGAGAGTGTGGTTCATTGTCAGAATCATTAAAATCAGAAACTTGATCTCATGTGAAAGCATACCTTGATATGTTGGAAGTCTAAACTGGCTTGCCTTGATGTTTCCAAGGAAATTGGATAATTTCTTGCTTTTTTGCAAATCTGATGTGCATGCCTGGTAAAGAAATATGGAATTTTAAATTATATGTATCTGTTATTTAAGTCTTTTTGTGCAAATGGCTTGATAATAAGTTATATACATTTGTTAAAGTTAACCTTGGAATTTCCATCTCCATCAATATTTCTTGCTAGTGCAAAACTTGTGGTCATCAACTTTTAGGTGGATTCCTTCTCATATATTTAGATGAGTGGAACCTTAGACTATATTTGTACGATTTTTTTCGCTTGGCAAATGACTTTGATGATTGTTAAGTTAGGTTATGAATATTGGAACTGCCTATGGAATTTCCATCTCCGGAGGAGGGTATGTTTTTCTCCAACAGCAAGTGCACCAGTATACATATGTACTTGTATATGTGCATGCATTCATCTTGAAGGGACTGGAATAGCAAAGGAGAGTGAAGAGATATTCAATTTCATTTTCATTCTCTTATATTTCTATCATTTTGTTACTCTGTGGTAATACATATATCTTTTGAACCAACATATTCGTGTGAAATCTTTTGTTAACCTTGTTAGATATTCTTTGTTTGTGTTTAAATATCGATGTCTTGATTTAAAATAGCAGTTCGACTCCAAAACTTTTACAAGAGTCAGTCTCAGTGTAATAGGTTGTATACTCCATGGAGAGAACACAGATTATTGGTGCATCTCTTAGATATTATAATTGATTAAATTTGTTGGAAAAAAGGTTATTTTTCTGAGACTGGTTGTACTCTTTCTTACAGCCAAACTGTAATCAAGCTCTGCTTGAGATGTTTAGAGTTGATTATATCGGGAACTCACCATATATTAGTTGTTCCCCTTCCGTTCTTCATCATCGTCTCTGCTCAAGTGATCGTTTCTTAGTCCTCTCTTCCGATGGGCTTTACCAGTACTTCAGCAATGAAGAAGTTGTTTCACATGTTACATGCTTCATGGAAAATGCACCAGAAGGGGACCCTGCACAGTACCTCATTGCTGAGCTGCTAATTCGTGCAGCTAAAAAGAATGGTCAGTAAATTTCTATTTCTTATGATTTTAATTATATAAGTCTGTGTCATCTTTCAGTTGTTCTCTGTGTGAGTTTGTTAGATATGTCAATATTTCATCATACTTGGCAGTCATTAAGCAATAGTGCCACTAGTTCCTGCAGTGCATCTGAGACTGGAGACATTGCAAGTTATCATGACCAAGCTCCAGCGCAAGCACAGTATTAGCGGTATTTAACATGTTTGAATCCAATCAGACTTGATGACAGGTCAACTTTTGTAGTTGACATGATTGATCTCCAGACTACTTGGTAATTATCATCTTTGATCCTCTTCCAAAACGTCACCTGTTCCATCTCCTGCACAGAAGTTTAACATCACTTTTCTAAACCTCCACAAAATCTTTGATGCATATGGCTCCAACATCCCAGTACATCTCTCAGGCTTTGTGATTCTTATTGGAAGTGTTTGTATCAGTAATAAATTATCTAGTTTGGTAGAATTCTCTACCCATTGTCAAGTGACATCCTTGGTGCTACAATCAACTTTTCCCCTTTCATGCGATAGATGTCGTCGATGCTTCTTTGTTTACAGCTTGATGATTCACATGTTAGTTCCTGTTTCATGTCGCAGGGATGGACTTCCATGAATTGCTGGATATTCCTCAAGGTGACCGGCGCAAATATCATGATGATGTTTCCGTTATGGTGATTTCCCTGGAAGGAAGGATTTGGAGGTCATCCAGTTGATCGATGTTTGGAGCAGCAAGCTTTGCCCTGTATCCTCATCTGTAACATATTCCCATCATGAAAGGCATTCTTGTTCTTTACATGTTCTCGTCTCCTTTTGATGTACTCGTTCCATCCCGAGGAGTTGTGTGATGGCCATCTCTCTCATCCTCTTGATGAACCTCCTCGGCAAAATTCAAAGCCTATCAGAGGGTATGCATAGCCCAAGAATCACTGAACTCAGACCAAATCAGTAGACTTGCATGACCCCATGCAACAGCTTGGAAACTTGCATTGGATAAAGAAAAACTTCTCCTTAATTTATATTTGATGGTAACCTTGATGTCTTCGTCTTTCTGCTGCAGTTGAATGTCGAGGGCAAGAACAAGAAGGAGAACATTAGAAAGAAGAGGTATTTCCATGAACGCAGAGCCATGTTTCTATTACCCAATGTCTATACACACAAGGCAGAGCAATGAACAAGACAGAAGGTAAATGAGCCCATCGATGTGTTTGTTCTTTACCCTTCATGCCTGCTTCTTTTACCATTTCCTATATCCAACAAAGACCAGACCACCCCTTCCATCACCATCAAACCTTTTGTATGAAACTGCAGTCTCATCTAGTCTCCGTTATATTATAAGCTCTGATCTCTTTTGAATCTTATATTTTCATATATAAATCTCTCGTGTTTGTTCTATATTAAAACTCTTGTTTCCGCAGATCATATATATCATTGTGCAAACTAAACTATTTTCTTGCAGGCTGTGGATTCTGAGCCAACTATAAAATAACCCAGTTAATTGCACTTATCCTTTAAGCCAATGTTAATATTGAGAAGAAACTGAAGCTGCGGATGGAAGGAAAAAACAAGAACTCCACAATATTAGTTCAGTGTGGCCACAAATTGTGACTGCCACTGCCACTGCCACTTATGCTTCTTTTAATTCTTTCATCTACTTTTCGAAGGATTTCTTAGTTTGTAAGACCACTCTCATGCCCACAGTATCACATCTTCCTCCCTGCATCTCTTTGAACTCTACCATCGAATCCTAATTCAAACACCATTACTCCTTGCTCCTCTCTCCTCTTCGCCATCTTCTTTCTTATCGGCCTCGTAAAGAACCCTTCTTTTTGGCTTCAATCCTTCAGTTCTCCGCATTCTTATCCCCACTGCTGGTGACCCGAGTCGAGGGATGCAAGAAGCACAGTGAGCTTACCGCAGCCGTGTGAACTTTCTAGATCATTTTGCAAGGAGCCTCTTGCAAGCGACACGTGTCGCGTCCATACACGAATCTAGAAGCATTTACCCTCCTCGATGGGAATGAATGTAAACAGAGTCAGAACTCGACCACATCGAGAATGATACTGTCCGGATTTATCTTGCGTCTTTTACTCCACAAAGACTCATTTGGCTCATCATTACAATAAGTAGCAATACCTTTCTGTTCCTTTCGATTAATATAACAATCATTGGACCGATGAGTATGAATGGCAGCATACCATGCAGGCCTCGGGGAAAAGTAATCCATGCAGGTGTGAGTAGCATGCATGAGTTGGGTTGACTTCCGCTCCGCCTCGCACATGCACATGCACCTGCACACTACGTGAACCCTAACTTGGTTGCGCCATTACGTGACGAAATAGTCAACTCCTCTCCCTCTCTCTCCTCCCCCCACATGGGTTGGTTCACAAGGCGCTCCGGCATGTGCTGCAGACACGAAGTCTCACCTCTCACGCCATGCACGGCTCAGAAGTCATCCCCCTTTCTCTGTCCAACCACCACCGTCATACTATTCTCGCATATGGAGATGTGTATATATAGAACATGTGGTTGCATGATGTACGGGAGCCATGTGCTTGCAAACCCCTCAGAAACCAACGATGAAAAGAATAATAGACGGAGCAGAACACTTGGTCGACTCGATTAAGTTACTTGTGGTTAGGTTTCTCTATGCTTCGTAAGGTAGAATGTACGGTTACGTACACCGTTTCCGTCTCCGGGTGGAGGCGGCGCAAAAGGTGGCCAAGTGTAGCCGGCGCCAGGCTGTAGATTTTTGTACGAAGCTTGTTAGCATGTAGCCTTGATTAAGAAAGACTATAAGCGCAGGTCTTGTACAAGAAATCGGAGCAAAGAATTTGCGTGAAGTCAACGTAGACTAAACGCCGAACACGGCGTCAGGGTCGAAGAAGAGCTCAGATTCGGCAGTATATATAGCAATGAGGGGGGTGAGATGGTATGCATTATTAATCTTCACAGCACCGAGGAGTTTCTTCTTTGAAGAAGTAGAGATGGAGAAGGCTGCAGCCAAAGTGGAGGTTGCACTGCTGCTGTTCCTCGTGTGGTTTGCCTGTGGGTTCAGAGCTCTGGGAGCTGATTGGATTCCGGCCTCGGCAACCTTCTACGGAGGGAGCGATGCTTCCGGCACTATGGGTGGGTGACTCACGCGCTACATTTGATGCTTGGGAGTTTGGTCTGCGCTCTAAGGTGGGTGTTCCATGGATGCAGGCGGAGCGTGTGGGTATCAGAACTTGTACAGCGACGGGTACGGCATCCAGAACACGGCACTGAGCACGGCGCTGTTCAACAGCGGCGCCGCCTGCGGCGCGTGCTTCCAGATCGTGTGCGACTCGAGGAAGTCGCCGTGGTGCAAGAAGGGGACGCAAATCACCGTCACCGCCACCAACTACTGCCCCCCCAACTACGACCTTCCCAGCGACAACGGCGGGTGGTGCAACCCGCCGCGGCAGCACTTCGACATGTCTCAGCCCGCCTGGGAGACCATCGCCGTCTACCGGGGCGGCATCGTTCCCGTCTACTACCGCAGGTGATTCCGCGTCCGTGAACCGACCCTCGAGGGTCGGAGCTCTCAGGAACTCGGTCTCACGGGGTTAATTGTGCGGTGTGGACTTGGCAGGGTCAAGTGTCAGAGGAGCGGAGGCATCAGGTTCACCATCAACGGGAAGAACTACTTCGAGCTGGTGCTGATCGCCAACGTGGGAGGGAGCGGCGTGGTCTCCGGCGCCTGGATCAAGGGGTCCGACACGCAGTGGATGGCCATGAGCAGGAACTGGGGCATGAACTGGCAGAGCAACGCATACCTCACCGGGCAGCGCCTCTCCTTCCGGGTGCAGACCAGCGACGGCAAGGTCAAGACCGCCTACGATGTCGCGCCGACGACTTGGAAGTTCGGCGACACCTACGCGTCCTCCATCCAGTTTTAGAAGATCGCGCTGTTCGACCTCTTCTCTACTTCCATTGTTTAAGGTTGTCATCTTCTCTGTGAAGGAACGAGTGGTTCGACTTTGTCCACCAACCTTCAATTGGATTCTATGTTTTGTCTTTGCTTTGTCCAAAAGTATAATCTACTGTATTCATCTGCTCTCTCTCTCTCTCTCTCTCTAGTATAATTTACTGTTTTGGCTCCATGAGAACGGTGCTTCACCTCTCAATGGCCTCCTCTATTGCAACTTAGATGCTAATTTTGAGTGCAATTAATTAACTATATATATTCTTTTTTCAAAGAGCAATTAGCAGAGATAAGATTCGAAAATACAATCTTAATGATAAACTGTTAAAAATTTTATTAACTAAATTAACCGATACCTTCAAAAAAAATTATCTTATGATAAATTGTCAAATTGTTCACCAAGAACTACATTGAGTTTGAAGCATTTGCTAATCACATATAACCAGAGCATGCCATGACTTCCTATTTCATTTGGATGTGGCCTTCTTTGTGTATATAATAACTTGAGCAAGAGCTTTATATGGAATTATTCTTAGGAGGGTGGTTTTATTAGCCATCTCTTAAGAGGGCTTCATTTTGATATTTCCAAACAAGTCATAGAATATTAGCAATTATGGCTCTCACGATTTTTGCATCGGTAGAGACATCATGGCATCTGTTCTTATCCAATTTATGTTCATATAAATTATAGATCATTGAACACGAAGAAGAGAACTATTGATAGTGGTACTTAGGAACAATATAAAGGCTAAAAAAATTTCATAATTTTCACCAAAATGTTAACCTTATCATTGAAATAGGTTGTTGAATGTCTTTGTTACTAAAACGTGATAGATCTGATTGATTGACATTGTCACTCCGACATTAACTATCGAAGTCTCAATTGACTGAAAATATTGACCACATTCTTTATTAGAGAGAAGAATAAAAATATGATGAGAAAATATTAGTGATGTCCGACACAATCAAGCTCGATTCGGGTTCACATATGCATAAGAAATATGATATGATCAAAAGATGAGTCATCTTTGACTCAAGGAGGTTTCAAAAGCTTATTTCACGGACGATCCACACGAAGACTAAGATCATGTGTATCACATCCTATATTTATATAAAAAAATAATAATTATTTTATAATTCATAATTTACAAAAGAAAAACTCTTTTCTTATCTCTAAATTCAAGTCATTGTATTTATAATATTAAATATTTTTAATTAAAATTTTATGTTTTCCTAGTAGGGTCATAAGTATCGGGGAAAAAAAAGTCTCCCTCATCCAAGCCTTATATTTATTATAAAATAGTATGTTATTTTGAAAAAATAAATATAAGATAACCACACATGCTAGTAGGAATCTATGAAAAATCATAAAAATAATATTTAATACTTATGAAACATATATAAATATTAATAATTTAATATGAAATAATTCATTATCAAACTCATGCATAAAAAAATAATGATAATTATTATACTATAAATAAAATTATGTATCAGTCATATGTAATACATCTCGATGATATTCATAATAATTAAATAATAAAGATATACATTATACTCAATAGTGTAGTCTCTCAACAGTGGATAAAGAGGTATATTTTATAGATGAGGTCCTCCCAATAGTAGATGAAAAGAATCAATATCACACTCACAATAACGGATGAAGTGATATCCCTAACCGATTTAAGTGAGGATGTATTTTTTCTAATAGTAGATGGAGGAACCATTTAACTATTATATCTGACGGTTCATTAATCATTAAAGAAATTACTCTACTTACTCTCGGTAGAGATACATAATTAACTATGATCATTCATTTATATTCATCTATTCATTTATGTATATATCCAAGAAGTAATATGATAAAATTTTATGAGGATCATGCTTGATGCATAACCTGTTGAACTATGACCCTTGGCTATGCAATGTGGCCCACTTAGTATAGTCACATATATTATATGATAATAATTAGATCAATAGCATCAATTAAATATAAAAAAACTAATAATCATTTTCAAATGATACATTTAAATAAAAAAATTTAAATTCATCAAATCATAAATATACGAGACATCAATATCTTAATGGTTATCAATCAACTAAGACCTTGATTGGAATAGCCCAATCGATTTAAACCAAACTCAATTTAATTTGAACCCAATAGAACAAATCTTAAATCCTTATAAAATTGATCTAGAATCATCTAGTTGGGCCTAATTTAAATTTGATTGATTTCAATTAGGTTCAATAGACTTAAATCGATCATGTTGGTTTGGAACCACCATGAACCTACTTGAACTAATTAAACTAGTTTAATACAGTCAATTAACAAGATCAAACTAATAAAGAGAGCAAAAATTGAATTATATCACGTAGTGTTACCCTAAAACGAGTCAACCTATCTGAGCTTTAGATAGGTCACGTGCACTGCACATATCTATCCCAAGTAGTAAATTGGGTTGAGGTACATTGTCATAGATAGAGAAGCAATGATGTATAAATCTAATTATATAATTGAATGGACCTAGCTTCGTGGGCTAGGTTGATCCTCACTCATGAGTTGAGCTAAGCTTTACCACTAACTTGGTTATGCTTAGCTTACGAGTTGGATTGTGCCTAATCACATGAGTTGTATTATATTTGGCTACATGAGCTATGTCATGCATAACTACATAAGATAGGCTAAGTTGTATCAAACCACATAGGCTAGATTATACCTGTATGTGTTTAATCGTACCTAGCCATATAGGCTTAGTTGTATTTAACCACATGGGGCTGGGTTATACATGATCACGTATGCAAGATTGTACTTAGCAACATGAGCTAAGTCATACTTAGTTATAAAAGCTTGGTTATGCATAACTACATGAATTGGACCATATGTAACCATACGAACTAAGCTGGCTAATCAACGTAACTCATGCCAAACTCTAATTTAACCCTTATTATTAAATTATATTTTATTTATTTTAAAAATATTATAAAATAATATTTAATCTCAAAATCTATTTATTTTCATGAATTAACTAATTTAGATTCATGATTCTAAATTTAAAACTAATTAGGTCATAAAAATTCACATATAATTCCTTGAAACATAAATATACATAGTTAAATGAATTAAAATTATTATTAAATTAACTAATTATTCTAACATTATAATTCAATTATCATTATTTATTAATAATGAAAATTTAAATTTAAAATATTATTATGCATCATATAAATTATAATAATTCTAATATTAAAAAATTCAAAATATGAATAAAAACTAGTAAGAAAAGAATAAAGTATCTTAATAAAATACCTTTTTCTCGAAAGGTAAGTAATAATTTAATTTTTATTTTAATTTCACACACAAACATAGAATTATAATATTTATTTCTCATGGTTCACACATAAAAATAGAATTTGAATTATTACTTTTTAAAAATCATATTGCTCATTAAGAAATAAATTATTTAATAATTTAATAAATTAATAAAATAATGATACTTTAACTTATTAGGAAATAAGCTCTGAACGTGGTTAAGAAAATCAATCTTAATAATTTCCTTGATCACACTACATAGATATAAAAATTATTATTTTAAATAAAAATACATTATTTATGATAATTGGATTTATGTTAAGAGAAAAAAATCATTAGTGCTTAGGTCAGTACGGAATAAATTTTTTTACTATATACAGTCAGTCACCTCGATTCTCTGACGAGTGATTTTTATAGTTGGATTAATTGGAAATAATATTTTTAGGTATTAACGGAATATTCCCATAAGCTTGGAGATGAAATCTTCCCTTTGTTATTGCATGGCGTTGTGGCGATAGTTCTGACGTCGACTTCTCTTCTTCTTTGTTTGGGCTCGCGTTGGGCCAACAGGCAGCGCGGCAGACGGTAGGAGATAAAGAAAGAGAGACAGCCACGCCAGCGGCGGGGGCGTGACCGGCGCCGATGAAGGCGACGTCGAACGGGTCGTGGCAGGACGGCAACTCGCTGGACTGCGCGTTGCCGCTGGCCATCGTCCATGTCTGCCTGGGGATCGCCATCACGAGGTCGCTCGCCTTCGTCCTCGTCCTCGCCTAAAGCTTGGGCTCTCCTTGTCCTCGTCACTTGTACCCGCTTGTTCCTTGTGAAGGTCCCTCCGAGGGAGGCCTTCACGCTGGGCTTCCTCGTGAAACACCAAGTGGCTCGTCGAGCTCGTCGTCCTCGACATCGGCAAGGACCGCAAGGTTCGCAAGACTTTCCCGACGCGCTCTCTCCTACTTATTGCCGCACTACACTTGTTTTCTGGGAGCGACATGCGACTGCTTTAATCGACAGGTGCTCAACGGGGAGCCGCTCGCCATCCTGGTTCTGATGGCCCTCTTCACCACCGTCGTTACTACGCTCATCCTGGTTCTGAACGGCCGCCCGGAGTTGTGGCCGGTGGGGTGCTATCTGGCATCGTCCAGGTTTTCGACCACATCGTCGGCATTGGTGATCAAGCAGCACTTGGCGGACACACCCCGCCATTAGACTCACGCTGCTTTTTGTTTCATCTGCAGGGTTCGCAGGGCTCGGCTAACTGCGTGCCTTCTCCAATGGCATGTAGATAAGCGTGAGCAGCGTATGACGTCGTAGAGACAACAAGTATCGCCCTTGCACGCAATCGCGAGCTGCAGCGACACCTTCTGGAAACTCTGAAGCCGTGGCTCTGCTGCCGTTGACAGCGGTATTTTGACTTTGACTACCAAAGGACGCGGGCGCTGATAGGGGACTGGCTGAAACACCCTTGGAAAGTTTCATAGGTGACCCGACGCCTGGGTTTCGCCGTTTGTTTGGAGAAGGTGACGTCACCCATGAAAATTGGGGGCGCCGCTTGTAAATATGTCTGTCGCGGGTGTCCCTTTTCCGCGTGCTTTCGACCGAGCAATCGAACAGCAGCAGCGGCAGCGGCAGGTGGTCGCCTTGTTGGAGCTTCCTTCGAGTTGAATCCTTGCCCTCAACTCTGCATCGCTTTGCCCCAATAAAGCAAAAGGAAAGAAAGGGCACCACCAAGCGCAAGCCCCTTCTTTTCCTTGCCCCTCCCTCTCCGCCGTCTCCTCCCCTTTCCCTGCGGATCCTCGATCGCTCTTCTGCTCGAGGTCTTGGCGCCCTTCCCTTCGTGAAGAACTTGTACGAGGTAAGATATCTGGGCTTTTCGCTCTCTCTCTTTCCTTTTGTTGTTCCGTGACCTAGATATTGTCTCTGGATTAAAGTTTGGGAACGGATCAAAGCAGCAAAGAGTGATGCCCCGGTCTCGATTCCGCCTATGTGTGTAGTCCTCCTCCTTTTATGATGTGGATTCTTTGGTGGTCCAATCGCACGCTGTTCTTGGTAGGAGATTAAGTAAATGGGTCACAGAAAGTTAAGAGCCAAGAGGATGTTACTTTCTTTGGTAACAGCAAGTCTTATCATCTACGAAGTTAGACGATGATGCATATCAATGCTTCGTAATAGCAATCCGGCACAGGACTAACTTGGTGTTGGTATGATTTAGGTTTCGTACCCATGTGGGGGTATAATCCATTGGACTAAGTGTTGTTTCTATTGACGGCATTAAATGAAACCCAGAGTTCAGAAATCTAAGCATGTAGTTCATAAATTTTTTAGCTTGTTCATGGATCGAAATTGATTTAGAGGGTTGCAAGTTCCTGCTGTTTGGTCAGCAGTGTATACAACAGATTGCCTTGAGTATCCAACACTGGTTTCACGTCTCATGCTCATGTGTATTTGACCTTCTCAGTTGGTGTAGTTTAGTGCAGAAAAGATTATGCTGGAACAAAGTTAAACCGTTTATCTTCTTGTAGTTTACTAGTAAATGACATCTAGATATTGTGAGTAAGCTAGAAAAGATTGTTAATGACAGTGATTATTTGTGAAAATGTTGGAATACGGATGTATATGAGATCTGGAATTGAAAAGGTACTAGTTGTTCTTTTCCATTTGGTGGATGACTTGGAGGAAGAGTTCTTGGGAATTTTGGCTTGTCATTTACTTGGGAGAGAGAAAGGTTGGAACACAAGACAAAATAAAGAAGAGGATGACATGGAATGCTGGTCGGTCTTCTGTGAGGGAAACCATAGTGATCCAGAGACTCAAGAAGATGAGGGAAGCAGAGAGTCCACCAGTTCTATTTCACGAAATTACTAAAACCAACCTGATAAATTGACCAAAATAGCTAATCTGTCCATGCGGAGGTGACTTTTAAATATGTATATGGATGGAAACACACCTGTAGCAGAATGAATTGGTAAATGCTTGTTGAATCTGATTAAAATCTGGCTAATGTAAAGTCTTTATAAAAGCCTTTTTAAGGCGAAAACGATTGTACATTAACATAGTGTAACATACTTAGACTTTCAAATCTTTTATCCATTTGCCTGAAACTACTTATGTGGAATGGTGGAATTCCTTTTTGGCATATGACCATATCTTCTTTATCTTAACCTACTCAAATTATCATGCTATAGCTGGGGTCTTACAGATTCAATCATGTATGATTTGAGTTCTGCCTAGTCATTGTTAAAACATAGGTCACAATTCATTTAGTTTTTTGTTTGCAAAATGAGTGAACTGGGCCTACTATCTGCCACTAGCATAATCTTTGAGAGTACACCTTAATTATATGCCTTTGCCTTCCTTTTGTTGCAGTGGTTTTGTTACCTGCTACTCTTTTTTTGTAAACTATTGGTTGTGATCTGCTATCCCCTATGAATTCTTGAACAGGGTGAAGAAAGGTTGTGGCAGTAATGGTGTTCTACTTTATTGTCTTCTTCATACAGTAAAGTAGAAGGTGTTCCACTTTATTGTTTCCTTAGTCTTTTAAATTACTTTGAATATTTTGGATCATGCACATTTTTTCTAGACTTGACTTTTGGCATATTGAATTAACAAATTGAAGATAAATCTTTCTTCTTAAGTTTTAACATGCTTGGCTTTGACTCTTGAATAAGGATTTTTTTAAGGTGGAAGCACTATATCATTTGCCACTGCAGTGTTCGACTCCTTTCCTGTATTCTTTTATGCTCACTAGTTGAGTTCTAATTGTGTTGCATGACCATTCAAATGCATTTCTGTGTGTTGTTTATGGTAGCTTTCTTGAAAATAATACTTGCCATATTTCCTTTGCTAGCACAAGGATCAAATCTATGTTGAAGTCTCAGAAATGCATAAACAGTTGTAGAAGATGTAACCAATCAACTTGCTATTGTTGTTGTGCAAACTGTATCCAAGTCATTCTTTGCATCATGTTGTTTATGTGCACATGTCAGGGTAATTTAACTTTCTTCTGATGCTTCTGCTTTGTCTAAGAGATTCTGTGGAACTCCACGGAAGATGTCAAGTTCAACTGAGATGTCAGGGAAGAACGTCGAGACTTCTGAGCTACAAACAATGGAAGATGAGCATGCAAGACTGGTTTTGCCAAGTGAATCGAGAATAGCCAATTTTGACTCTCAACAGGTAGTTGAAAAAGCTACTTCGAGATCATACATCTGGTGGATGAAAATTCTCTTTTTCTGCTTTCTGTTGGTGGTACTTAGTTTCGTCTTTGTCAAATGGGGAATACCGTTTGCTTTTGAGAAGGTAATGTCAATTATCTTCAGCTATATTATTTGTTCTGCTATATGTTCTAGTCTTCTGAATGCAAGTGTAGGTTGCTAATTTTGTTGTTCTTGCAATTGCTGTGACCAGATCTTTTTTCTGTGGTTATCTCATGCTATTTTAGTAGAAAATCTTATGCAAGCCACAATTAGATATACAAACATGAGGACTGTCATGCATGTCAGGCATGTGTCAGCATAAGCTGAAACATATTTTGCCAAAAACACATTGTTGGCATCATTTCAAGTGCCAACATATGGCTAGGACAAATTACTGACCAACATACATGATGATTCACATAGCGTGGAATCATATCATGCCCAATAGGTATCAACACACCCCTGTCCCACAATATGGCAATCGTTGTACATGTTTATCATGAGTTGTTGGCCACGTCTTGAAAAGTTTATTCCTAAACTTGCTCGGTAACTCTTTATTTGTTGATGTATTTGATGTTCCATTTTTGGACTAGAGAGTTCTCTGGTCACACAATTCATTTTGTAATTCGTTGCTTGGTGGCATGCTAAGCTGTGCCATATGCCCCCTTTTTGCAGTCGAGTATGTTTGTAGCTTGATCTCATCTGGACAACCCAAGCCTAACATAACATTAGCTTTGCCTGCAAACAAGTATACCCATAAATTGCTATTTTGATGAGTATAGTTATCTGTATACCACCTTGTTATAGTTCACATCTGATGTGAGATTACCGAGGGTGCTAATCTCTTTCACACAAATCCATATCATTCTTTTCAGAGACAAACATTGGTAGCTCCACCTCATCAGTGTTTGTACCCTGGACATATTAGTTGTCACATTAGCTCTGATACTGTAATTATCTCAACTTGTGTACCAAACTATAAGGTTCTGCTTCTTAAAAGAATTCAAAAGTCACTTGTTTAAGGGATGGATATCAACTCAAATATGATCTTATGTCATTGCCCACTCGAAACGATCGACTATTTCGAGATACATGCATGCTCTGCATGGTATTATATGTTTAGAAACTGGAAAAAAGTGATGACTCCATTCATGTTGACAATTCATTGATCAATGCAGGTTCTCCTCCCAATTATGGAGTGGGAAGCAACTGCTTTTGGGCGGCCTGTTCTTGCTTTGGTACTCATTGGATCCTTAGCTTTGTTCCCAATTGTGTTAATTCCTTCTGGGCCATCCATGTGGCTGGCAGGAATGATATTTGGATATGGTCTTGGATTTCTTATTATTATGGTAGGAACTACCATAGGCATGGTGTTGCCTTATTTTATTGGCTTACTGTTTCGTGAACGGATACATGTAAGACCTCTGAACTGAATGTCCACTTTTATCCATGAAGACCAACCCTCAGTGAATCTTCAATTTTTTTCTGACCTTTTTTTTTTATTAATTGCGACAGGAATGGTTGAATAAATGGCCTCAGCAGACTGCTATACTTAGGCTGGCTGGGGAGGGAAGCTGGTTTCATCAATTTCGAGTCGTTGCGCTCTTTAGAATTTCACCATTTCCATACACAATCTTCAACTATGCAGTAGTAGTGACAAGTATAAAATTTGGTCCTTATCTCAGTGGTTCTATCGCTGGAATGATACCTGAAGCTTTCATCTATATTTATAGGTTAGTAAATCTGCCCGCCTGGTAATATGGTTATGATGTCGAACAAACAACCATAGGAGTCATGACAAATCATCATGATGCCCCATGTTTGTCCTCCTGTTTGTTCTTCTTGCCGATAGATCAAGTATTAGCTTAACCTCTGATTCAAAACCAGAATGAGTTTTCGTTATACTTTAAAAGGGTTGAGGATGTGAAACATCTAATGATCAGTACCTTATGCCTAATTTCACATAGTCCTAATATACCATCATCTTGACATTGTCTTGATGTTTTCCGTTTCCACAGAATCATTTGTTTCGCCTCATAAGGTTTATGACTATTTGGTGAATCACTGCTAAATACTAAACCTTCTTTTCCTGCTTTTCTTTTGGTGCAGCGGACGGTTAATACGCACACTGGCAAATATGAAATACGGGAATTATACCATGACACCGGTGGAGATAGTTTACAACATCATATCCTTTCTCATCGCCATTGCAATCACAATTGCCTTCACAGTATATGCAAGGCGAGCTTTGGGTGATCTCCGAAAGGCAGAAAGCAACATCAGCGGGGGTGACAACCTGAATGGTAGTTCGATTGAACTTGAAAAGCTCCCACAAGAAAGACTAAGCGTACGTTCTTCATCATCAATCAGTAATGTATGATATAACAAAGCTACATGCCCTTGAAGGTACAGATATAAGAGGAGGAATTGACGGTCTGACCCGCAATCTTTGTCAGCGGAGTCAGGAGAAAGTTATACATGGTAACTTTTGCTCGACGATTTTTTTCCCCCTTCTTTCCAGCTTTTGTATAGATGATGCACTGCAATTTTTTCGCTCAAAACGAAAATTGCATTACTCTTGAATTGCTGTACGTACGTGTTGCTTATTGAGTTGGAGGCCAAAAGAACATTCAAACCACCGAGGGTTCGATTGAGCTGATTGCAGTGTGAAATTTCCGTCCATGTGTTAAGCTGTTCTTTTGTTTTTTTTTTTTGGTGATAATTTGTTCTTTCGCAGACGATAGCGCAGGTATACGATGAACCGCATCATGACATGGTTGAGAAGGTTTGTTCTGCATGTCGCTCGGGTAATTTCGATCTCTCGACTCTATGAACGATCTGTTCATTGCTTATTAGGTTGCAACAGCATCTTAGTGGTCATGGTGTTTGATTCTTATTGCTCAACATGATCTATCATGTCTAAAGCAGGCAGGACCGGCCTTGTACGTTACCGCAATCAGTGAGATTAGAAAGCCGAGCAACCTGCGTTTGTCTCTACCAACTAAAAGCACAGATGTGGTGGATGATGGCCTCATGGCGCACTCAGGTCACGGAAGCAGCACCTACTCGTGATTCCTTTTTTTGTGATGGTTAGACGCATTGGCCATTTACGGTGGAAACTTCTAATACTGCCGACAGGGAAATAGCATGAGGCGTGGCTTTATGTTGAAGAAGACTTAAGTTTGTCCGTGGCATTACGATGACATCACATGAAAGAGGCATCAGGAGGCGGTGGTGGTGGTTGAAACAGCCTTTTGTTTCGGACGAGTCCACCAGCTTAAGCTCGCTGTATTCCAACTCTATAATTCCACGAGCGTGATTAAGACGCAAGCTGACGCAGAGGAACGATGAGAGAATAATAATAATAATAATAAATCATAATTATTTTTCGTAAATGATAATTTGTATATCATATGGGAAAAGAACTCAATTTATTAATCTCATATTTACGAAAAAATTAATTAAAAATAAGAAAAATATATTTTATTTTATCTCTATTTTTAAATAGCTTGATAATCTTTCTTTTTTTTTCGTTGTGTTCTTTTCTATTTATAATTAATCTAAAAAATAAAAATATTTTCTGATATTAATTCAGTAAAAAGCAAATCAAATTGTTTCTGCACCACATTAATTAATCTGATACCAAGTGTTAGAACCGGGGTTGATCTCTTTAGGGGATCGGCCTCGGAACTCTATAAGGATTCTTTCCTTTTACGTTTCTACTTGTTAGTTCAAACAACTTTTTACCGTGACCCAGGGGTGTGCGGTGGAGGCTCCGAGGCTCCGGGGTTGTCTCGGTAAGGTTCGGGCTCGTCGAGGTCTCTGCTCCGGTGGTCCCGATCGGTCACGCCAATGTCACGGGGAACGGTACCTGCACAAAGGCGGGTCGGAGGGTGCTCCGCCCGACCCCTCCGACGCTCAAAGTCAACCTCTTTCTCGAAGACTCGCCTCCCCGCTACAAAGACACCTAGCCAGTAAACCAATTGAAGAGTTCAGAGAAGACCACCGCCCATCACCTTACTCCTTGGTAGCTTAAATATGAGGCGGATGGCGCGTTTCAGTTGGGCGTCGAGGGTGGTATACGGACCAGCCAGGTGGTGGTGTCGTGGTCAACTCCCGCATAGACATGGGGCGAGGCAAAGAAGAAGTGACGTCGGGCGGTCAATCGCGGGAGTAATTGAGCGCAGGAGGGGCGATGACATCATCCAAATGTAATACACAGGATCCGGTGTCGCGTCACATTTAATATCCATAACACTACCCCCCTCAAAAAGCCACTCCTGCTGTAATGACCTCGAGGGCAGGAGGTGGTGTTTTGGGGAAAACCCGGTTACGCATAGGTGGCTGGCTGAGACCACGGTGGGAGGTTCTGCTTGTCGTGACATAATTGACTGAACCACCGTTCGGGATAAGGGGTCGAGCCGCCGCTCAAGACCATGATAACCGAACCGCCGTTCGTTATTAGGCCGTTTCGAAAACCGTTCGCACAAGCGCAGTTACGGGAATCGAGGGGGCGCTGGCGTGCCGGACGAGTCACCTACCTGGATGATTGACACGTCACATCCTCATTAATATCGCGTCATCGTTTGGACTTCCCGATGCGATGTGGTTGGGTGGTACGCACGGCGACATGCTGTTGCCCGCTTCGGGAGATGAAAGGGCGACGCCTTTCTCTCTTTAAATAGCGCGCATTGCGACACTTTACGACTTTTTATCAGTGGAGTGTTTTCTGTCTCGAATCTTGCTGTTTCCTTCCTTTGGGCTTTCTTCCTTGGCCTCGGCGTCCTTTGCCACCCCTCAGTCGACCCTATTTGCTGTAGGTCAGTGCAGAATGACTCCTTCCACTTCTTCCTCCTCTAATTCTTCCTATTCCTCCCCCTCCATCACTACTCGTGTTATTGCCTCTCCACCTTCTCCACCTTCCAACCGTTCCTCAGATGGGGAAGCGGCGCGTGCGTTGGAGGCCATAATGTGGCCGCACGATCAAGATTCCACCCTAGATGACTCTTCCGTAGGGATCCTCCGGAAGCGCTACAGCATCCCGGAGGACTACATCCTTGCGGCCCCCGAAGCGGGGCAACGGGCGTTCGACCCGGTCCCCAAGGGCTTCGCCCTGACTCTCGATGCCCTAGAGGCCGGTCTGCGTCTTCCCCTACACCCTATCATCGTGTCCTGTATATCTCTATGACGAATCTCACCGTCACAAATAACACCCAACTCTTGGCGGTATTTGGTGGCCTTCCTGGGGGAATGCCATTACGCCTCTATCACTCCGACCCGCAACCTTTTCCTTTCGTGTTTTCGCCTTTTCAAGGGGTCGGGGGGATATTTCCTCGCTGCCCGGGCAGGGTTCCGCGTTAGCGGCGCCCCTACTAATAACAAGGGATGGAAGAGACGCTTCTTCTATGTCCGATGCGAAAAAGACTGGGGCTTCGGGGTTCGATGGTCCTCAAGGACCATTGACAACACGGCCCCGAAGCTTAACGCTGAAGAGCGTACACACCTGGAGAGGCTGAGGGCAATCCTTCCCTCCTCTCAAGCCATCCGTAATATGTCGGAGTAGTGGCTTGTGGAAGCGGGGCTTAGCCCGCGCTCTTGGGGTAGGTTGTCATTGTTCAACGCTTTTGGGGTTATGACCATTTTTTCGTTCTGACTGGTCTTTTATTTCTCACAGAAATGGTGAACCTGCGATCATTCCATGGCGTGGGGGCTTCGGCGAGCCCGTCCCCGACAGCGGCGCCAACGGTGGCCAAACAGGTGGAGAAAAGCCATCCTGAGGTGGCCGAGAGAGAGCGGCCGAAGAAAAAACCGAAGGCCACGGGTAGTTCGGATCCTGAGGTGCCGGCAACTCACTCCGAAGGATCGACCGAGGAACCGACCGACCGACCGGGAGCGCCCGACCCGACAGGGGGGGCTGGGCCAAGTCAGGGGGCGACCGGGAAGAGCCTTCGCCCGCCGACGGTGAGGGAATTATGCCGGCTCTCCCCGGGCAAAGGGGAGCCCTTCTTCGCCCGTGTAATGGGTGAGGTCCCTGTGGGCGACAGCGACCCTCCGTCACCGCCCATTGGGGCGGCTTTGTCCCGAGGGGATAAAGTGTGGACTGGGGGGGAACCCTCGGCTTCCTACCTTCGGGGGGCGCTTCAACCTGACGTTGCTCGGGACGTGTACACGCTCCCCTCGGAGGTACTCATTGCTAAGTCAGCCAAATCGGCGATGTGGGTAGGTATCCTCTCGGCCATACCTTTTTGTTTTCTCTTTCCGTCGTTGTCTCACTGTGTTCTTTTTTGCAGAATCTCCACTATACCACCGCCTTGATCGACCGAGCACGTGACGCCGGTCGGATCATAGGCGGGCTCTGCGAGCGTAACTCCGAATTACGCCGACAGTTGGAGGAAGTCCGTATGGGCTCTGGCCCCGAGGCGGTCGTTGCTGCTGAGAAACGGGCGACCGATATGGACGCTGAGGTAGCTCGCTTGACCGCCGAGCTCGAGGCCGCGTCCGCAACTTAGGCCAGCCTGCAGAAACTGCTGCGGACTGAGAGGCTGGAGAACCGTCTCCGCAAGAACGAGGCCTCCGATCTGGCCGCGAAGCTGGCTTTCAAGGAGGCCGAGGCGGCAGCTTCTCAGAAGGCACTTGCGGCGGAAGAACGCCGCCGGCCAGAGAGGGATCGGGAGGCGATCGAGCGCTACAAGAAGTCGGAGGGCTTCCTCCTCGGGCTGAACCGGACGGGTAGGGTATCCTATGAATATGGATACAAGGTCGCCTTGGCTCGATTCCGGGCGTGCCCTCCGGGTTCCATGGTCGAGGAAGATCCCTTCACCTCCCGTCCCGAGGATCTGGGGGCAAGTATGCCCGAGGAGGTTCCTTTTGATGATAGCCTACCGGGGGCCGATTCTTAAGGGACGCTTTTGTTCTTCTTAGGAGGGTTTTTACTTTTCTGGGTTATGTATTGCCTTTTCCCTTTCTAGGGATTCATTTTGTACTTTGACACTTTGGTAATACAATTCCCATTTTCGTAAGTTACCTTTAATACTTTGAATCCAATGCTAGCACTTCTGCTTGGTCTTTGCACTCATTATAAAAACTTTAAACAAAATACTTTTTGAGGTCCTCGGCACTTGTTGTCCCGACATTGTTGCGAGTCGGAACGTGCCCGGTCGGACGACCTTAGTGACGCGGTAGGGGCCTTCCCACTTAGGTGCAAGTTTGCCTCTCGCGCGAGCGGGGTCACTTACCTCCGCCTTGCGCAGTACCAGATTTCCCATCCCGAGGGGCCGAGGGCGAACCCTTCTGTTGTAGTTTCTGGCGACACTTCGGTTGTAGGCTAAGATTTTTAGGTGTGCGTCGGCCCTGCGTTCTTCGAGCAGGTCCAGACCGGCCCGAAGTCCTTGGGTTGACGTCGGCTCCTCATAGGTTTCTACCCGGGGAGTCGGAATGGCCAACTCGGCTGGCAGAACTGCTTCCGTGCCGAATGCCAGACTGTATGGTGACTCGCCCGAAGCCGTTTTCGGGGTGGTTCGCAAAGACCATAGGATACTCAGTAGCTCGTCGACCCAGCTTGATCGGGCTCTCAGAGTTCTTTTCTTAAGCCCATCAAGAATAGATCGGTTGGTCACCTTAGCGAGCCCGTTGGTCTGAGGGTGGGCCACTGAGATAAACCTCAACTGAATCCGATAATTCGCACAAAATTCCCTGAACCGAGCGCTGGAAAACTGAGTTCCATTATCGGTGACGATGACGTTGGGAAGGCCGAATCGGGTCACAATATTTCTTCATATGAACTGCTCGATCCGACCGACCGTAACGGTCGCCAGCAGCTCGGCTTCCACCCACTTGGTAATCAACTCCCACGATAATATATCTTCGCTGGCCGGACGCCGGGGGGAATGGTCCCAGGAGGTCCATTCCCCATTGTGCGAAGGGCCAGGCGCAATCCATGGATGTGAGCGGGACCGCGGGGTGCTGCGGGGCCCGGGCATGGCGCTGGCATGCATCGCACCGCCGCGCGTAGGCCTTGACATCTCGGTGCAACGTGGGCCAGTAATAGCCTTGACGCAGTATCTTGAAGGCCAAAGCCCGACCACCCATATACTCCCCGTAGGTCCCGCCGTGGACCTCAGCGAGGACTACTTCCGCCTCGTCGGGAACCAAGCATCTTAACAGGGGGCGAGAGAATGACCTTCTGTAGAGCTGATCGCCGATCTCGCAGTACCACGCCTGGGTTCGGCGGAGGCGCTGTGCCTTGATGTCATCCGCAGGAAGGATGCCCTCGCGCTTGTATCTTCGCATCTCCTGTATCCATGTGAGCGGAGGTACCGGGACCCCGGGCTCTCCTATCCTCGTAGTAACCACCGACCGGTGTGTGAGCTCCTCAACTTCGGGATGCTCCCCGAATTCGGCCCCCGAGGCTAACTTTGTGAGCTGGTCTGCCCGCTCGTTCTGGGACCTGGGTATTCTAGATAGAGTGAAGTGAGAGAAGTTAGTAGTCTGGGCTTTTACCTCCATTAGGTATTTCGACATAGTCGGGTCTCGGGCCCGATATTCCCCGCCAACTTGTTCGACAACCAGTTGGGAGTCAGTGAGGACGTGGACTGCTCCCAGTTGCATCTCGGTCGCGAGGCGAAGACCGGCTAAGAGGGCTTCGTATTCCACCTCGTTGTTTGTGGCCTCGAAGTCGAAGCGGAGAGAACGCTCAACGGAGTGTCCCCCGGAGTCTTCCAAGATAAGTCCGGCTCCGGCACCCCTTGAACCAGATGACCCGTCAACGCGCAGGACCCAGTCTTGGTGAACTTGCTCTGCACCTTCCGTCTCCGGTTGGGTTAACTCAGAGATGAAATCGGCCAGGGCCTGTGCTTTGATGGCCGTCCTTGGTTTGTAGTGGAGATCAAATTCGGATAGCTCCACTGACCATTTGAGGAGGCGCCCTGCCACGTCAAATTTAGAAAGAACTTGACGCAGTGGTTGGTCAGTCATTACCTCGATTGTATGGGCCTGGAAATAGGGGCGTAGCTTCCGAGCTGCCAAGATGAGCGCTAATGCCAACCTTTCAATGGGGGGGGTAGCGCTGTTCTGGCCCTCGCAGGACATGGCTAATGTAATAAATCGGGCGCTGTTCTTCGACGGCCTCTTTTACCAGCACAGAGCTCGCTGCGTGTTGAGACGCTGCTAGGTAGAGGCGAAGTTTATCCGACGCAGACACCGAGGTAAGGCGCGGGAGAGTGGACAAGTGCTACTTTAGGTGCGCGAAGGCTTCCTTGCATTCCGCCGTCCACCGAAAGTTCTTCGGATCTTTCAAGACTTGGAAGAAGGGAAGACACTTGTCTCCCGATCGGTACAAAAATCGAGCTAGATTCGTAATCCTCCCATTGAGACATTGGAGCTCCTTCACCGTTCTGGGAGCTCTCATGTTGATAATTGCTTGGATCTTTTCCGGATTAGCATCGATTCCCCTCTCGTGTATGATAAATCCAAGGAACTTTCCTGACGTTACACCGAAAATGCATTTAGCCGGATTAAGGCGCATTCCGTATCCCCTTAGTGTAGCGAAGGTCTCCTTCAGATCGTCAAGGTGGGAGGCTCCCGTTCGACTCTTCACGATCATGTCGTCGACGTAGACTTCTATGTTTCGCCCTATCTGCTGGGCGAATATCCTATTCACAGTCATTTGGTAAGTGGCCCTAGCATTCTTTAATCCGAACGGCATGACCTTGTAAAAATAAGCTCCCTGGGGAGTGTGGAAGGCTGTGTGTTGCTGATCCTCGGGTGCCATCCGAATCTGATTGTAACCGGCAAAGGCATCCATGAAGGAGAAGCGGGCATGCCCCACGGTTGAATCGACCAGCTGGTCGATCCTAGGCAAGGGGAAGCAATCCTTCGGGCAAGCACGATTAAGATCGGTGTAGTCGACACACATCCTCCAGCTTCCATTAGGCTTCTTTACGAGAACTACATTGGATAGCCATTGGGGGTATCTGACTTCCTCAATGAAGCCAGACGCCAATAGTTTATCCACCTCCATTTGCACAGCTTGTTGCCGCTCTAGGGCCTGAGCCCGGGGTTTTTGTCTTACCGGGCGAGCGGTCGGGGAAATGCACAAATGGTGTTGAGAGACTTCCGGGTCGATCCCCGGGAGGTCGGCCGTTGTCCAAGCAAAGACATCGGCATTTTCCTGGAGGAGGCTGATGAGTTGAGCCTGCTCCTGCCCGCCGAGGTCCGACCCGATCCCGACCGTTTGGTCGGGACGATTGTCCCGCAGAGAAATATTGATTGTAGGCTTCGTCGGCTCGGGACGTTGAGTCGGCGGTTGAGATCCGCGCGGGTCTTCGAGGGGCTGTTCCAGCCTCTTTCTCTTACCTAGGGAGATCACCGTCATGTAGCACCGTCTGGATTCGTGAGGATCTCCCCGGACTTCCCCGACTCCTGCATTGGTCGAGAATTTCAGGGTTCTGTGATATGTAGAGATAACCGCTCTTATCTTGTTGAGGGTGGGCCGGCCCAGGATGGCGTTGTGCGCGGTGGGGAGATCGACCACCAAAAAGGTCACCAACACTGTTTTGGTCTTCGGAGAGTCACCGAGAGTTAAAGGCAGGGTGACCACGCCACGCGGCGAGATCGAGTCGCCGATGAACCCGGTGAGCACCGAGTGTAGGGGCTTCAGGGCCTCTTTCGGTAGTCCCAACTTCGAGAAAGCGTCGAAATAAAGGATGTCAGCCAAGCTGCCAGTGTCGACCATGATCCTTCTGACTTGCGCGTTGGCTATTCGGGCCGATACCACCAGCGCGTCATCGTGTTCCGGACGCCCCAAGTCCTCCGAGGGGAAAGTGATCTCTGGCTCGGAGGGAGGGTGGTGTTCCCCAGTTGTGACGGCGCAGGCGTAAGCTTTCCGCCCCGAGGTGCTATCCCCTCCTGAGGCGGGTCCCCCAATGATTACATCAATGTGCTGCTCGACCGGGCCTTCGGGGTGCAAGGAGGGTTCCCGCGGGCGTTGGAGGTATTGGTCTAGGTGTCCCCTCCGGATCAGCTCCTCGATTTGTCGTTTTAGCTCATAACATTGCTCCGTGTCATGCCCATTCTGCCGATGGAAGCGGTAGTATCGGGTACGATCGGTCAGCTCTCGCCGGCTCTTCATCGGGTGGGGAGGCTTGAGCATCCCCCTCTCCTTTATCTGGAGAAATATTTGCGTCCAAGGCGGGGAGGCGGGAGCCCGGACGCGGAGTGGTCGGAGCGCCCCGCCTGGCACCCGGGCTGCGGAGACTACCGCCTTGACGTCGTTCCCACTCGGCTTGGTGCCGGGCACCCCCTTTGTCGTTCTTCCTTTCTTCCTGACATACAGGCCTCGGCCGCCACATATTGGTTTGCCCGCTGAAACATCTCCGCGAGGGAAGCGGGGGGTCGCTCCACCAAAGACCAACAAAACCTCGAGGGTCGCAGCCCTATCATGAACGCCTGCATCAAGAGCGAGGGATGGGCGTCAGATAACCCTCGTACCTCCATGGTAAACCGACGTACGAAGTGGGAGAGAGGCTCGTCCTCCTTTTGCTTCAATCCCAGGAGGAGCGCGATAGAAGGTTTCGGACGTGCGAACGCCAGGAAGTGTAGCTCGAAATCCTTGGTGAGTTGTTCGAAAGACGTTATCGTCCCGCTTTTTAAAGCGTTGTACCAGGCACGGGCGGGCCCTTTCAGCATGGTGGGGAACGCTCGGCACATCAAGGCGTCCAAGGTTTCGTATAGGGCCATCTGAGCTCGAAAGGCGGCAACATGATCTGCTGGATCGCTGGCTCCATCGTAGAGGTCGATGGAGGGGAGGCGGAAATTTAGGGGCACTGGGTACTCCCGTATGTCACTGGTAAACGGGGACTCCCAATGAGGCTCCTCCCTCTGCTCCTCTTTTGACTTCCGGACGTCCCTTTGTACCTCATCCAGGCGCTGGGAAATAGAGCGGAGCTGGGCTCGGAATAAATCCGTCGAATCCGAGGATACCACCTCGGGCTCGGGCGGGATACCCAGGTTTTTGAGAACCCAGGTTCCGTCCAGGACAGGGTGGGACGCAGGTGAAGACGGTGCCGTGGGGGGCGCGTCCTGAGCCCGTGGGGAGGGTCCGGGTCTCTGATGGTTCGGCCCTCCCGTTCCCTGAGGAAGATGAGGGACGACGGCCTGGACGGCGCTTACTAGTGCTCGGACCTGCTGGGATAGGTCTTGAAAGGCCTCCGCGGTGACAGGGGGAGGAAGCGGAGAAACCCCGTCTGGTGGGTGAAGTCCAGGGTCGTTGAACAAACTCCGGTAGCATTCTGAAGTCGAAGCGAGATCATCCCTCCAGGCTCTGGAGGGAAATGGGGCTTCCGCTGAAGTTCCTCCCGGATGCGGCCTCTCGTCCATGTGTCGTTCGGGGCTAAGCAAGTGATCTTTCGACGGGCCCTCCTTCTAGCGCCAATATGTTAGTTCAAACAACTTTTACCGTGACCCAGGGGGTGTGCGGTGGAGGCTCCGAGGCCCGGTCGTCTCGAAGGTTCGGGCTCGTCGAGGTCTCCTGCTCCAGCTGGGTCCCGATCGGTCGCGCACGCCGATGTCACGAGGAACGGTACCTGCACAAAGGCGTGTCGGAGGGTGCTCTGCCCGACCCCTCCGACGCTAAAGTCAACCTCTTTCTCGAAGACTCCGCCCTCCCCCGCTACCAGCACCTAGCCGGTAAACCAATTGAAGAGTTCAGAGAAGACCACCTGCCCATCACCTTACTCCTTGGTAGCTTAAATATGTCGGGCGGATGGCGCGTTTCTGGTTGCGTCTAAGGGTGGTATACAGACCTGGCTTCGCAGGCTGGTGCCGTGGTCAACTCCCGCATGGACATGGGGCGAGACAAAGAAGAAGTGACGTCGGGCGATCAATCGCGGGAGTAATTAAGCGTAGGAGGGGCGATGACATCATCCAGATGTAATACATAGGATCCGATGTCGCGTCACATTTAATACCCGTAACACTACTCAAATACCGTTAAAAATATTGATTTATTCATGAAGAAAAAAGATTAAATATATGATTATTTATAGGATTTATAAATTTCAACTCCAAATAGAACTTTTACTTCTGATCAACTCATTCACCGATCTCTTCAACTGTATTATTTGATCTCGTAATAACCTTCACCTAATCCCCATTACGATCGGCAAGGTCGACTGTACCAAACACGTAAAAGAGAGCTGGGCGTGTCCACCGATCTGAATGGTTGTTGAACCATATTTTCCAACCTCGATTCAGAGACAGCGACGGTCAAACATGTAAAGGATTTACCACAGTCCAGTTTGCATGTCGATGGAGTTCGTTTGCATCGCAAGAACAATGCGCCCAAAGGCCCGCAACAACAAAGCTGAGCAAGGAAGGAGATGGAAGCTTTCTCTCTGGTTTTACCAGTGTTTGCTTCCGTTGCCCGAGTCGGCGACACTTTTGCGCCGACGATGCTGTAACTCTCGGAAGCAACGAGGAAGAAGAGGTGATCCGAGACGCTCCTCGCTTACGGATCGGTGTACCATTATTTGTCTGGAACGAACTGCTCGTTCTGGGAAGCAATCAAGCGAGGCCAGCATGGCTTGGCCTGTCATGTCCTGCAGTGGTTGATTTCAAGGTGGGCGTGGCCTCCTCCTCCGACAGCTCATTGTTGCAGTGGATTATTCGCTGGGAGTTCTTGCTCCTCTGATGCCGTTACGCTCTTCTTTCTTTTTCTTTTTCTTCATTAGAATTTTCGTATTATATGCAAATATATTAGTTCCAAACACTCAATGACTATTATCTTCTGGATGTAACCATATTCGAAAAATGAACCATTAAATTTGAAAATCTTTTATAATATTTATACTAGGCGATTACTATTTGCAACACTTTTTTTCTTATTTCTGCGCGAGTTATGAATAATAAAGCATTATTTTATTATTTTTTAAAAAAGATTATATATTTTTTTGTTGTGTCTCCCAACCCAACGAGTAAATAACCATACAAAATACATACCGCTCGTCGACGGATGTCTCCTTAATTCTCTTCCTTAATTACATGTCTCCATGTGCGTAAACTAAAATACAAACATCGTCCAAGCGCAGGCGACACCGTTGCGGGCCCGCCGAGACAGCTTGTCTTCGACACGCGTCCGCATTCCATTCCCTCCGTTCTCCATTCCTATTGGCGGTATCGGTTTGGGTAACGCTCATAGGCGGAGGATAATGAAACCAAAGCGGAAGAATGGTGTCTGCTTAGCTTTGGTGCGTCGTCTTCGCTGGGCAAAACTAACACGGCGGCGACCGATTCCCACTCGGTGCGTAGGAAGTCCTTCTCCAACAGCGACGTCATATCCTGTCTACGCCCGCCCGACCCGATCATGCGCCGATCGGTGTTCTCTTGATGCCTTGTCCTCTCCTCCGCCGCGGCCGCAGTCCCTTCGATTCCGTGCGGGGGAATAGCAGCTGCAGCAGGGGGAGCACCAGCCATGGCTTCGATCCGCCGCGCCCCCTTTGCCGCCGTCCGTGATCGCCCCTCGAAGGGCCAGTCGTTGCTCGGCCGGCCCGCGCAATCCTCCCCCTCTCTGCTCCACGGCCTCCGCAGCCTCCTCGGCGGCTTGCCCCCCCGTAGGGGCCCCTGGCGCCGGTCCTTCCTCCGCGCCATCCTCTTCGCCTTCCTCGTCGGCTTCTTCTGGGGCCTCTTCTCCTTCCCCGACCTCGACGACGCCGGCGACCTCGCGCCGCCCCATGGCTTCTTCTTCGACCCCGTCGGCTCCGCGAACGCCACCGCCGCTGAGGAGCCGGTGGATCCTTTCAGCAAGCTGTTGATCATCGTGACCCCCACGTACAACAGGGCCTCCCAGGGGTACCACTTGAACCGCCTCGCCCACACGCTGAAACTCGTTCCCCCGCCTCTCCTCTGGATTGTCGTCGAGACGAAGACCGCCACCGTCGAGACCGCCGACATCCTCATGAGGTCCGGCGTCATGTACAGGCACCTCGTCTGCCGCAAGAACACTAGCGTCAGCCTCCACAGAGACGTCCGCCAGCGCCACACCGCCCTCAAGCACATCAGGCACCATCGCCTCGACGGCATCGTGTACTTTGCTGACGACGACAACGTGTACTCCCTCGACCTCTTCGAGCGATTGAGACGGATCAGGTACTCGATCCTAACAAAGCTGTTTCATTGTTCTTCCTGCGTCATCTGCCACAATAGTAATTCTAGTTCTCTCCAGATGCCGCCTTGAATGTTATGACATGATGAATTAGTTGCAGTGCTCAATAATTGCCCCAAACTTTTACTAACCCCAGTAAGCTAGTCGAATTTGCACTTGCTTATCGAGGATGAAGCCGTGTAATCAAATTGGGCTAAAATGATCTTTTTTCTTGCACGGCAAGGAGGAGGAAATGTTAGCAGATGTAACATGTTGCTGAATTCATAATTGCCTTATTATTTTCTGAGGTGGACAAATTAATGCCTACCGTAAGAATCATATGTTTCTCGCGATTGCAATGCTAAAAGTACATGCATTTTTAACAGAAAACAACAATTGACTATTATGGCCAAGTGCTGAACCCTTCAAATACTTTACATTTCGGCACAATTGCTTTGCTTATCCAAAAATAACAGTACAGGTGGATCCTAAACTTAATGGTTGTGGTTATCGCCATCGTTGCTTTGCAGTAAACCTGTTCTTTATGTCTGTTAATTTCTTGGGGTTGAATCACTTGCTCTGTAGATCATAGCTTATAGGTGCATCAGAAAATTCTTTCAACAAGTGGGGAAGTTTGTTATATCATCGTATGTTTCCTGTCAATGGAGGAGAGCTTGATTTGTTTGCTCTGAAGTTACTGCTCGTCAATCCGCTACTAAATTAGCCTTCTTTTGTAATGACATGAATCACGTCTACCTTAACAAAGGTTAACATTTGCGCCTGTAGGAGATTTGGCACTTGGCCTGTGGCAATGCTTTCTCAAAGCAAAAATAAGGCAATTCTCGAAGGCCCAGTATGCAGTGGAGGTCGAGTGATCGGATGGCACACGAATGAAAAGAGCAACTATCTCCGGAGATTTCATGTTGATATGTCAGGTTTTGCATTCAACAGCACCGTACTATGGAATCCTAAGAGGTGGATGTACCCAAAAGATGCCATTGAGCTTCTGGACACCGTGTCAGAAGGTTTTGAGGTACATCTTTTCTTTCATTTTTCACATGTGGTTTTTAACTTGCTAAATAAGTACTTTTTATTTTCTCGTGGTTTCTGTTGAGTTGAAATTTTTTAAGCTATTTTTATATGGATATCCAGCTTTTGCAACCTTTCAGCCTGTTTAGGCCATCTATCTTATTTAACTTCTTGGTAGGTAAAATTCCGTTCTTTTCTACGGTACTGTGATATATATTGCAAAAGTGTAAGTGCTCTTACATTTTAGTGGTTATAATTCATAACTATGCAACCCTGTTTTGATCCATTAAAGATTTCACATAATTGTCGTGGTAAAACCAAAGTCAAAGAAGCTAATCCTCGTTCTTATTGGAGATTATTTTCAACATAGTCTCCTACTTTGGTTAGATTAGTTGTTATTTCTCCTCCACTACTGCATGCTATTTGCCATTTACCAAATCCATTTTTTCGGTGACATAGAGCTTTAAAATCATTATGTCTGCAGGACACAGGATTTATCGAACACATTGTTGAAGATGAACACCAAATGGAAGGCTTACCTAATGATTGCTCGAGGATTATGAATTGGCGTATGCATTTGGAAGCTAAGAATCATGTTTATCCTAGGGGATGGCAAACCTCAAAGAATCTTGATGCTATCATTCCTTTAAAATAGGAATTATATTTTTTTCAAAGGTACCTTAGCCTTGACTCTTAACTTTTTGCTTATTCAACTCATTAAATTTTTTTTTATGGCTATTGTGTTGTTTCTGAAGGTATTGTGCCCTTAAATTACTGTTCATCCGATATATGTCTTTTTAAAAATGTCTACGAGACCTGTGCCACAACGGTTATATTTTCATTTACTTAGTTGGATATCAATTATTTTAAATTATCAAACAAGATATACATATAACAATGTTTTGACATTTATTTTTATTTGTTTGCTCATTTATAATGATCTCAAAAGTAAAATGAAACAATTCAAACAGTTTCAAGTACGTATTGGTGTCTTAATTTCTCAGAGTGTTCCAAAGTTCTAAAAAAAAAGAAAAAAGCAACAGTATCGACAATTAGGTTCTTTTCAAGGTTTGTAGGAATGATGATCGGGCTCAGGTCGATCGATGTACCATAGCAAACATGTTGTATGATGAGAGAAAAGAAGTGAACAATATGCTCATTGCATTTTCTATGGCTTGCTTTAACTTTCCGTGTTTACAAGGCATCATCTTACATGTGCAGTTAGGTGATCCAGGGAGGAGACCACTGCAGGACCGAGCTTTGAAGTTGAAGGGAGCCATTCTGCTCCACAGCAGGGCATCTGCTCATGGATGGCCCGGTGCTGCCATTAACATTGCATTTAATTTGTATTCGTTATTCTTTGAGAGAACCATCCTGGGTTTTCTACAGGTCCCCCAATGTGTACTAGGCGTCAATAACATTTGCTGTAGAGGCACATCATAGAAGAGTGATTGTATTTACAAGAAGCCATCTTAGCATTGATTCTGTGGTTAGTATTCTGACTTGGAGTATACGTTTTTGCAGGCGTTCAAATTTGAATGATGAATGATGAATGATGAATATAATAGTTAGGCGTTTGATCGGAAAACAAATGTGGAATGTATCAACGTTGAATGATGAACAATAACGCCTTCAGTATGCCTACACAAAGGTACAATAGTATAAAATAAATTTAAGGTTTTGTTAAAAGATATTAAAATTAGAAAATAGTCTGAAAAACATTCAAAATGTACAACACAAGTCCTTATGTTTTTTAAAAATAATATTTAAGCATATATAAATATTTGTACACATAGTATGAAAAATTGCTATGTTGAAATGTATTTTTAAAAATATAAATACCTAAATTTCATGTTGAAATGTATTTAAATTGTTTTCTAATGTATATATATATATATATATATATATATATATATATATATAGTCACGTGCGTTGCACGGGGTGCTGGGTCGCGTATTATGAACGCACGACGCCGTCGCCTCCGACGTTCCTCTCCCGAAGCGATTTCAACTCGTCCAAACCCTACTATTTTTTCTTGATCTTGATCGAGAGGGATAGAGGCGAAGAAGGGGAAGGGGGGAGGAGATGGAGGGCTGGGATCCGAGCACGAAGTCGGCTTTGACGCAGATCCCGCTGCTGTCGACGCGGGCGGGGCCGCGAGACGGGGCGGCGTGGACGCAGCGGCTGAAGGAGGAGTACCGCGCCCTGATCGCCTACACCACCATGAACAAGTCCCACGACAACGACTGGTTCCGCATCTCCGCCGCCAACCCCGAGGGCACCCGCTGGTCCGGCACCTGCTGGTACGTCCACAACCTCCGCCGCTACGAGTTCGCTCTCCAGTTCGACATCCCCGTCACATACCCGGCCACCGCACCCGAGATAGAGCTCCCCCAGCTCGATGGCAAGACCCACAAGATGTACAGGGGAGGGAAGATCTGCCTCACCGTTCACTTCAAGCCCCTTTGGGCCAAGAACTGGTAAAGAACTTGATCTACCCTCCCTTCTTCTCCCTCTTGATCGCGATTCTTCGTTACCTCCTATTTCTTTTGGCTTCGTTAATGATCTATTTGTTGATTCACAGTCCTAGGTTTGGAATTGCGCATGCCCTTTGCCTGGGCCTCGCGCCGTGGCTCGCCGCCGAGGTGCCCATTCTTGTGGACTCCGGCGTGCTGAAGCACAAAGATGACGAGTCCACCTCAGCCGAATCTTGATGGTTTGCTTCTTGATCATTATAACCATAAAAACATTAATAAATTGAAACTTTAGAACAGATTATGATATCTATCTACGGATTGTGACATATCTGACTAGTTACCAGCAAATTGGTTTAGAATGTCTTATGCTGATCATAATCCTTTTGTGATTTCTTGGTGGTGGAGTGTTTAATAAATTTAATGCTTTGTGATAAATTATTTTTATTTTCGGTGAATGCCTTTGAAACAAGTTATATTTTGATTATATTTTTTTTCCAAAAAGTAAAACTATATTAATTAAAAAAATTTGCAATAGGAAATGACAAATATATTATCTAGAAAATAAGATATGCACACCTACACTATATGTTGAACATATTGCTCAGAAAATATCAAACATGTTTATGTGATCAGTTGGAATCAAAGTGTCGTATTTGCATTCTTATTTTTTAAGGTCTAGTATAATTGTTTTTCCATAGGCATAGTATAATCTTCAAGTACCTTGATCAAACCATTTTGATCAAGAAACTTGATAACATCTATTACACTACTATAAAATGTATTAACTTTAAATATAAAGAAACACACGACAAAAAATGGTATTTTATTAGGAAAGAAAATATGAAAAAGATCAAAAAAGAAAATATGAATAATGATATGGTTCATCAGTCACAAGAGAGTTATCATTGAGATGCTTTGAATCTGATAGCCATGATTGCTAATAGATCATCATTATTACGGAAACCTAATAATGATATGAATGGCACGTAGACAAAAACAAAGCTAAATGGTCTGTTCTATAAGACCATTGTGATTCCACAAGTTTGAAGGGTTGGTTGAGATAGGTCAAATTTTGGCTAGGTGGATGAGATCCTATTCTGGATGACTTAAATTAAACATAATTGAGCCTTGATCTCATACTGAACACACCGAAGGGATAGCTTTTAATCAAACACTCTAATGGTGATAGTTTAATCTCTGTGGCAAGTATATGCCAAAGGACAATGTCAGGATTGTGAACTAAATGTTATGCTGGAAGATCTTTACGAGTTGATTTATAAGCTGCTGGTCGATAGTGATGCAGCTATAACAAATCAATATGTACAAAGATATTTTTAATCTAATGAGAATGTTTGATACAACCAATTTTTCTCATGTATATGCGATCAACTGGATGGTCGGCTTTGCTATGACTTTTAAGTCCATTTTTTGTGGCATAGATTGATACTTAATTCTCTTTCTGATTGTCTATTCTGATGTAAGGGGAGGATTTTGTTATAGATATTTGAATTACCATAGTTTTGATTTTTAGAATTCAAACTATATTATTTTTCTCAAAAATTAGAACTATATTGATACAAAGACCTATAACAAAATCCTCCCGTGATATCAGAGAAGACAATCTCTCTACATCTATAATTTCAAAAATATTGTTGTTCACTTTGTTTGCCTCTCAATGTACGTGAGATAAGTTGATTATATAAACTATTCTTATCAGGTCAAAAATGTCTTTATACACATTTATTTGTTATCACGGTAGAATTTCATGTGATTAACTTCTCTTGCAACAAAAGCTGCATCACTCTTCGCATGCAGCTTAGAAATCATTTCCGCAATAGCATCTTGGAAACCTTCCCCCATATCAATTGCTTCTCTGGCATATATTTGCTACCATTGATTAAACAATCACCATTAGCTCTCTGGCACATATTTGCCACCAAAGATTAAACAATCACCATTAGAGTTTCTGATTAAATGCCTTAGTCCTCAACCATTAGAGTTTCTGAATAAATGCCTTACTCCTTGACCATCAGAGTTTCTGATTAAATGGCTTACTCCTTGATCATTAGAGTTTCTGATTAAATGTCTTACTCCTTGACCATCAGAGTTTCTGATTAAATGGCTTACTCCTTGAACATCATAGTTTCTGATTAAATGCCTTACTCCTTGATCATTAGAGTTTCTGATTGAATGCCTTACAACTTGACTGTTTTCAATGTGAGAGTAAGCCCCACTATGTTTAGTGTAAGCCATCCAGAATAGAGTCATACTCACTGAATCAATATTTGCCCTATCTCTCACCTAGCCCTTCAGACTTGTCACTTGCGGGGTTTATTGTATCTTAAGTCATAAGCAATGGCCTTATAGGACACACCATGTAGCTCTATTTTAGTCTGAGTGACCCTCATATCATTCCTAGTTTTCCATATCAGTGTGAGATCAAGCCCCTCCATCCATAATATGGTCTTACCCACTTACTTACTGTCTCTTAGAATAAGGTGCTGAAAGCCTACTACTGACAGGACTGCTGCTACACCACCCTCATTTAACAAGAATAGACCCCGGGCTAGCAAGACCTTAAGTAGAAAACCCCACCACTTGAGTCTGCAGCTACTGCACTTGATTCTTTCACTCTCCGGGACGGGAGCGGATCCTTACTTGTTAGATGGAGTCTCCACCTCTCCCTCAGCTAAGTAAGATTCCTATACTAATAAGGATCGCACTACTGCAAAAAAGAAGTGAGCTATTGACCGAACCGGCTATGACTACGACTTTCGAAGACCTTAACTCGAAACTAGGAACCGCTCACAGCTCCATCGGAATGAAACTAGCGCTTATGAGAATGAGACACTGTCGACTACGACTCGAACATTCCCCACAACAATAAGAGAATGGAACGGGGGCTAACAGGACTTCAACAAGAAACTTGGGATTGAGCTAGTTCGGGCAAGGCTTCTAATGTCACTCAAAAGAGTCGAACAAACCAACCAACTAATAGGCCATATGCTCCTGTTAGAGTATGACTTTCGGTATGTATTCTTTTCGCTTATATGAACTATGTTGATTCATTATTCTTTTCACTTAGACTTATCATATGATATTTCGATTCTTTTTATTGGTAGTTCGATTAGAGAAACTAGGTTCAAAAGCAGCTCTACTTTTTCTCTTAATTGTTGCAATGGAACGATACTACTTTGTGCATTTAATTAGAGCAAACCACTGATGTTTTTTTCTTTGAACGATGGAGCTCTTGCGCGGGTGTGATGTAGTCCGAAGAGTCCGTTTGTGATGTAGCCCGTTGTTTCGCCCGAATACTTTGTTTAGTGCCTGGAGGGAGGTCTCTAAGAATGAGTGGATGTTACTCTAAGACTGATTGAATTCCCGCTCTAAGAATGAGTGGATGTTACTGACTGATTGAATTCCCGTTCAAAGAATTTGTACCTGGTCGCTCCAGATGTGGTTGTGTCTCCCGTCTGTGTGGTGGGTGTGTTGGCTCTGTATGTAGTTAGATTCCTCTGATCGATTCGATCCGGTGCCCATGTAAGGGCTTCGGGCTATAGGGGAGGTCGTTCAAGCTTATAGACTTCAAGAAATCCCTGTGTGTTCCTGTTCTTTCTCTAGTGGTATCTCTCCTGTCCGTTCCTGCTCGCTAGTTTATATCTCTTGTTATGATAGTGATATCGTCCATTCCAATACTAAAGTTTCATTGGGGTTGATCTGATTCGCCCTACCATTATGTGAATTCTTCTAGTAGTACCGCTCAGCCTTACAGTAAAGATGGCTTCCGTATCTAATGCAATTATTGGTTCTTCATTCGTATGACCGCGCGCCCCCTTCATTCTGTATTTCCTGATTGATTCTTTTGTTTAAGTGCTTTCAGCACCTTGGTTTCATTGGTTGTTCGAGATCTACTTCACAGGCGGGGCAGATAAATATGCCTTGACGAGCTCCCTTCCTCAGCTAGCACAGGGGGGCAGACCAAGAGAGATGAGATGGCAACTCGACCTGGACACTATTTCCTCTGTATGGTAGCAAATAGCCTTTTCTCTATGATATACCAATAAGAGTAGAGTAGACAGGAGTCATCGGGCAAGGAATAAGAATCCCACTTATTATTCTCATCAGAAATACGTAGCGGGCCCGCGCATTAGTTGGTTGGGATACCGGGCTAAGTGGTCAAAGAATGGCTTATCGGAGTGAGAAAGGCAGAACAACTGCCCAGGAGAAAAGAATGGCTAAGCAGCGGAGGGACACAGAGCGAAACAATAAAAGTGGGAAATCAACTAGTTACTAGCGAGAACCCAACAACTGCGCCGATAAGAAACTCAACCAACAATTCAGTTTTTGTCTTGTTAGCCCTTCTTGCATTCCGGGTTCCCGCTCTATTCTTATAGTCGAGTGGTTTTCGGTCTTGTTGGCCCTAGGTTTATCCTCGTACTTAATTAGTTCGATTTTCGCCTTCCACTCTGCCAGTCCTGTTGGTGTTAGTCTTCGAGTTAGGGGAGAAGAGTTCAAGTAGTAGCTTGGTGGCTAAAACACAGTAGTGCAGGGCTCGATGCCAGTAGCTAATTCCCAGCAATGAGCTAGTTTCTTATATCATCAGTGGTTCCACGCATCCTTTGTTGCAGTGGTTTGATTCGTCTATTGTAATGTAAGCTAGAGTACAAGAGGCAGTGTTTCAAAAGCCTTGTTTACACACTAGTGGATTTCTTGATTCTGATAAGATTCAGTATGAAAAACACTCATTAAAGCACGAGAAGCACCAGTTAATATTTCCTAACTGGATTCTCATAAGTCCTTATTTTCTTTCCTAGTTTAGTGTCGATTCCCTGTTCCGAGCATCCACCTTGTTATCCCGAGTTCGATGCTGACTATTATGAGTTATCGTATTAGAAGATACCTTGCGCAATTCTTATTATCCATTAGTGAAAGCTGAGTTCGCTGTTAAGGTCCTTATAAGTCTGTCTCATTTCTATTGTTAGGCGGGGCACTTTTTCATTCCTTTTCTCAGTAGAGTAGCTAAAGTCTAGCTCTTGTCATCCGTATTTGAATTCCCGGTTTAGAACTATAGTATCGTGGGGGCACTAGTGAATTCCCGGTTTCGCGTTCATTTAGTAGTAGTTGTTGTCTAATAGTAATAGAAAATCTCATATGAAAACACACGTATCAATGCTGGCCCTCCACTCAGAACTCTAAAACGAACTACTTGCATAGAGGACAAAGCCTGCCCACCATACCTTCCATTCTTTAGTTCACTGGTTTCGTTCTGTAACAATGCCTTGTGAATCTATAACTCAAAAGAGAGAATTGCACGGGGCAGTCAAGGCCTTACTCTCGACTCTCACTCTAACAAACGCCCTACGCAGACTATCTTACTATAGAGGAGCTCTAAAACACGTGTGAAACTGAATTCCTCTTTGATTGTACTATGGTACTATGCACGTGTTAAGCCCCGCCGCCAAAGTGTATTATTATATAATCAATAATCATAGGTTGTTGCTGTTTTTCACAATGGTCATGGTCCAATCGCTTGGAGTTAATGACCAGAGGACTCGACCCGCCAAGCTTAAGCTTTGTAGTTGTGTAGGCGGAAAAAAGAGAGTTCCAATAAAATAGCATACAGAAATCTAGTTCTCGTGGGTGGCGTTCCCTTCTTACTATTAATTCAAATAAAAGGAAGCTGCCTCTCTTTCTGTTGAATGAAAAGGAGGATGCCTGGCCCGCTAAGATAAAAGAGCACTTCAAGCTATTCAAATGGATCCAGTCCAGAGTAGTTGTGTGTTACTGGGTCGATACTTCCAGTTTATTCCCCCGACACTAAAAGCTTGGAAACCATGGCAACACCTTTTAGCCTGATCGTACAGGTTCCAGGAAGCGAGGAGTTCAATCCTTTCGATATCTTCCTCTCTCCATTCTTTGAGTTCACGTTAACAATTTCATACTATGTCTTGCAGGGCTCGTAGGGCATTTCTACGTAGCAAGAAGCTCCTGTTCACAATCAATCTAATAGGGAACTTCAGCAAGAAGCTCTGTTCAATTAATCTTATAGAGAATTGAAGCAAGAAGAACTCTCGATAATAGCGCCTTTCTTTTAGGCAAAGAAGTCACACTGGAATGATACCTTCCGGGTTAAAGCGATAGAAGTATTTGAAGCCTCTTTCTTTGATTGTCTTACACACCGCACCATAAGGAATAGAGTTCAGCATCCGGAAACCTGCTCCTCGGTCGGTACTTTATATGCTTGAGAAATACGACTTTTCTATTCGCTTGCCCGCGCGCCTCTACTCATGCGGGACCTCCTCCGATAATGGAAGTATTGCACATGCAGTTCGAAAGGCGGATTCAATTGAAAGTGGAGTTATCGAAAGGAAGCAGACAACCCTAGACAAGTGGGTAAGGAAACACATGAAGCCAATCATAGTTTGTTTGTAACTACTAGTTTTAGCAGTCGGAAGCTTTTCCATCCTACTAATCCTCACTATGTTTTCTATCTGCCCTTTCTTTAGTTACGTCGTTTACTAAAGCTTACTCTCATCTAATATCATATCCAAGCCAAAACCCATAAAGTAAGGAGCCCTTCACGCTAACACCAGCCTAACGAACAGACGGTCAAGAATAGGGAAAGCCCACTAAACTAAACAGAAGCCTACCTATAAGATAGACTGTGCCGGTGGGGTCGGATAGAAGTGAGCAACCCTAGGAGTGGTAACGGAAGCGCATGATGGATAGTAAGTGCTCCAGGCGTCAAGCGTTAAAGCCAACTCATATATCAGCTTAGTTCTATAGGCGCAATTCAGGTTAACGTATCGGCCCACAGAGTAGTAGTTCATAGGCTAAGTTCAGGTAGTAGGAAGAGCTCACGTATGCCAGTGCTACGATACTTGACAAAAGCAGTGCCCACTTTACGCCTACTATACTTGACCCTACCATACGAGACTTTACGCCGAGTTCAAATCTTAACTTAAGCAAACAAGGAACCTAACCTCACGCTAGCAAACTACAGCATAGCATAGCGACACCCATGAGAAAAGAATGGAATCTACCACCCTAACCCTTATACTTCATTCATTCATAAGGGTCAACTTCCAATCCCCCGTCTTTGAAATAAGATACGGATCCTGCAAACAAACCCCTTTCTTTCGTATTCAGTGCTTCCTGCTTCATCACCTTATCTAGCTGTGGATCTTGCTCCTGGACCTGACATGGCAATACTCGAACTCCATTCTTATTGGCCTCACTACTATAGTGACGAGTCTCGTAGTTGCTGTGCTTGATTCAATCCTATCTATGGCTTTTGTTGCTTGATTCAATATTAAGTTTATGCTGCTTCTTTGGTTACCTACTGTTGTTGAAGCTAAGTCCTCTATTTGAGGGTCCGGACAGGAAAGCTTATCTCTAGGCGCCATCCCGAGTTGCTTGTTTATACGGTTGCTTGTCGGGTGGTTGACTTCACTTGATAAACGGTAGGGTGGCTTTTCGTACTATTGCAACTGACATCTTCTAATAAGAACAGAAACTATTGATGGCCGAACACAGGACAGAGTCAAGAGAGGCTTCGTACAAACACCGCTATGCTTGCTACTTGGGCATGAGAACTTCGATTCAACTCTAAAAGAAAGATACTTGACTGACTTTTGAATCTCTAACACCCGGCTGCCTGGCAAACCTTCATTCTTACATCATAGTACAGAGCACATACAAATAGTACGGAGCACATACATGGTACCAATACCTCTCATGCCTTGCTCATTCTTCTGGAGCAGGATCAAAATACAGATCAGTTGACTTTCCTCGCACAGGCTATTCTTCTCTCAGGTACCTCTCATCTACCTCCGGCTATTCTCCACTGTAAACAGGAACTGGCACCACGTAAAGGGACAGAAACCCACCCCTATTCCTATTATAGTTGTTTAAGCCGGGGTATAAATTGATTTCTGACTTGCTATGTGTCAGAACCCTTATTTGGGATCAGTGTCCGGATCAAGAGAATCACCAGTTCCCGTTCGAAAGGCAAAGAGGGGAAGGCAATTCATACAATCTGGGTTTACAGCCCTTTGCCCTGGTATCCTCTAGCTTGAGTTGAAGTTTCTGATTGTGTTGTCGACTCGAACTTGAATAGCTGCTACCGAGCGCTACTTCCTTTATACACTTTCTTTAGCGAACCTTTACATATGGGCTATCCGACCTCTCGGAAACGGAACTTGTTGTGAATAATTCCATTTAAGATTACCCGCAACACCTCTTTCTTCTCTCATCCTGTGTTCGCCTAACCGGGGTAGTCTGGGGTTCCTCACAATAAGTATAGAGTTTTGTTCCTAAGCGAGGCTTAGCTCCCCCAAACAGTGGAATCTGAATCGAAAGCTGGGGAAGTCAAGTGGAATGTAGAGTTTTAGAAGTGCTTGTGCGCTGGTCAGGGCAGGTTATCATGCAAGCTTAGAAGCGGGTAATCAACAATCAAATGAATAACTTAAAAGTAGAGGTCGGCAAGAGAAGAGAAGCAGTTAGGTCAGATTCCTAAGATAGATAGGGAAGCAGTGTGTTTCTTGACTCTCATATACACCGGGCTCCATAAGAGATATGGGCGGGTAATCCGGGTAAGATAAAAGATTCTTCAATTCCATTAGATAAGATATATTAAAGATATGATTGGATTCTGATTATTGTTATTGGTTAATAGAAAGGAAGTCCAATCAAAGTAGGATTCTTTAGAAGAGGCCCTTGATGGGAGGAAATCTTCTAATATCTTATCCTAGACCCTTTGCTCTCGCCTATAAATAGACAGGACCTTAGGGGACTTAGTGTGTCGTGTGTGAGAAGCAACACAGAAGCATCTAAGAGTTGCGTAAAGATTAGCAACACAGATGCATCTAGGAGTTGCATAAAAGAAAATATTTCACAGACATAGATTGAGAGATTGCAGTCTCCCTCTCAATCTCCCTGAGCCATCAATTACAGTGGTCCTGTGAAAGGATAGGAAGAGAGGAGAAGGAGTGTAGTTCTCCTTGCAGATTGGCGCAGGCGTTGGATCGAAGGAAGGTATTCAGATCTTTCCTCCTTTCTTTACAGATGGCATCAAAGGTACACATCATAAAAATAGATCTATTGTTCTTTGATTTCGATCCTAGCATTAAAGTTTTTCCGCATTACAGAAGTATGATTAAAGTTATTTTATGCTTACAGTCCTCTCTGCCTGGTTAATGAGTCAGTTTCTTTCGATCTGGTAACTGTACCTAGCAATTCTCTTACCTAGTAGTTCGGACCTGTTTCTTCCCTTGAATCAATAGTAATAGGTGGATCCGCTCTAACTGCTTACTTTATCAAAAAGGTTATAGGTCTCAGCGGTCTTCTACTCTGCATTTCGTTATTATGTCTTATAAAACGACTACTACAGAAGCGGTCTTCTACCCTAAGTTAATCAGTTGGCGACGAGGATGGTTCAGCTCTAAAGTATAGTGACGGTGTTGCAGTAAGCAAAGAATGAGCAAGTAGGTTAAACGGTGCAGGTTATATTCAAAACTTCTATCCAAAGAATCGAAAGAAGAAATTCATTACGCTCGAAGGATTCCATTACAGTTTGACTCGGCACGCTAGGAGCTTTGCGCTAAGATCTTTGACTGCAAGATTCAGTGCTAAGACGGGTTGTTTCTCATTTTCCATTCTGGCCTCCCGATACCGATCTTTACTCATCATTAATATAAGAATCAAGAATAGGGTCAGCTTACCACGCATCTAATCCTCTTGGAATTTCATACCTATCTTATCAAGACAAAGTATAGAACCGAGTAAATACACTGGACTTTAGCCAAGAACTATCCTTGTTGAGCCAAGACACAAGAGAACTCTCCTTGATGAACTATGGTGGGTTACCTATTTCTATCATGCCTAGCAGCAGGTAACAACAATTCTTCCGTTTCTGACTCTTTGATGCCCTTGGCTGCTACTTAATATCTTTATTCTGCCCTGAACCCTTAAGCGAAACTCGAAGCAAACTCAGTTAGCCCAACTAGACTCGAAAGTCATAATGGAATCGAAAAAGCACAAGGGCAAGGCAATATAGACTCATTGAATAATGTAGAGAATGCCTAAAAGTTTGATAAGTAAGTAGTATAGTCCGGAGTAGGAATCAGAGGTTAGGCAGCTTTACCCGTAAGTAGTAGATAAGAAGCATTCCCCTGTGGCTGTACCCGTAAGAGGAAGCGGGTGCAAAAGAAATCTTATTTGATTTAAGCAAGCGGTAAGGCGGAGGAAAGACATCCGTAGGAATAAAAGCTCCCTACTCTCTATAAGCAGTAAACAAAGAATTCTGGTATTAAGCAAGAGAGAGCACGTGTTGAAGCGCTAAGTCAATCTGTTTCATCCTAGTCGACTTGAACTCACAGTAATTAGTGATGAAGAGCCAATAGTAAGCTGTTTATAGCCAGCAGTAATAAGTTAGTGAAGTTGTGCTAAGGGTTACTCTCAGGGTGCTTGGTGTTATTTTGAGACCTTATTATTCTGATTAGCCTATATTATCTGTCCTTATTGTATGGGGTAGGGGTTAGGCTGCATCAATCAAGCTTAATTCAATAATGGCTACAAGTGTCGGTTGATTGGGAGTTTCTGAGTTGTGGGTTATTACAAAATTCTATCATGTGTGACTTCTTTCTTCAATTCCAGTTTGACTGACCCATCAGTGCCTTATGGTCTCACTGCAACAAAAGCGCTAAAGTGAGTTCGCAAATCATATGTGTTAGCCCTCCTATTGCTCGGCTCTTCACTGAACTTACCCTTACCTTTGCTTACCTTTGCTTTGCTTTCCATTCCTTTTAGCACCTTTTCTTTCCCAGTAAGTTAACTCTTTCTTCTCTCGTAGACAACACAAGCACCAACATCTACTCCGCTACAGAGTAAACAAGCTTTAGTCAAAGGATCCAAATGTGTAGTGTTATTGTTTGTTGCGCGGTGCTCACGTAAGTCTAGTGCATAATCAGAATAATAAATACGGGGCGCTTGCTTATACGCTTAAGTGAGTCAAGAGTCTTGAAGCAAAGCTTTCGACAGGTCTTACCCACTTGACCAAAATTTGATTTGTCTCACCCCCAACCCAGGGTTTATCGTGGGGATATCAAATAATTGGTATATATTGTGGTTTACTGTTATATGAGAGTTTAACACTTGGATCCAATCCTCTTTGACTATACCCTGTGGTATAAGTTTTCTTGAAGCAGTCAAAAAAGTCAGCGATAGTGTTGCCCCTTCTGCGCTTGGTTAACATGTTTATCTATCTAAATTTCAGCAGCAAGTTTCTCAAATGCTAATTACTTTGGCTTTCTTAGGCATCTCTCTGAATTCTTCTTCATATTGAAGGTGTAATGATAACTCTTTTGTGATTGATTGACCATATCATTATTCTTATTCTTCTCTTCAGTCTTTCTCTCTGATCGTCTTTACTAATGACAACACCAACATCTTTTATTATGTGTTTGTTTATATTTAGAACTAGTACACTTTATGACATAATAAATATTATCAAGTTTTTTTGGTCGAAATGATCTGCTGATGAGTGTGATCAAAGTACAACACACAATTCCAACTGATCACATAAATATATTTGACATTTTCTAGGTAATCATATTCGATATTCCTGTGCATGAGTAGTTGTATTTACTTTGAACATGTGGTGGTATAGGTGAGCATATTATTGGTGTCTGGGTTTTTGTCCAGTGCTTAGGTGTTAATCCAATGCTCGAGTATACCCCATGAAAACAATGTTAAAGACTCGAGAGTGCTTTGGTAAGATGGAGGGCTTTAGAGACCATGAGTACCTTCTTAGAATTGAAATATAACATGTAGGGACGTATCTATGGATATGCACCATTTCATATAAATATAGTAAGAAGTTTGTCGGTGGATATGGTAATGCAATTAGGCTTTTTAACTTTGAAGGTCTCATGGTTGATCAATTGGATAATCATGTGGATTCATTAAAGTGTATTGGCACCCCCAACAGGTAATCTAAGCTGCCTCAACGCTGTTTCTGATCTTTACACCAAGTCAGGTTGAATTGCTCGGTTAAATATATTAAAATTTCCGACTTCTATTATTTTTCATCTGACACTCATGGTTTATTACGTGTGCAATTTAAGATTGAGGGCTTTTGGGTAGAAAGTGATACGTTTTTGGTTAACAAATTTAAAAGAGAGTGAGTGATTTCGATATTAATATAACCTGTAGCTGTCAAATCAAGCGTAGTTTGTCTGGTCGAAGCAGGATTCTCTGGATCATCTTTGAATACCAAATTGGGCATTTGAATACATGGAGAAGACCTTTGAGCATCACCATGTATCGACCAACATCTTACACGCTGTTCTACCCGCTAACTTGATCATCTGTCGTCGATGGACTTTGAGACTGGTGCATCATTCTACTAGCCAATTTGATCATCACCAGAGTGTATCATTGTTACCTGCCCATTCATCTCTTCACTTCACGTTGGCTCCCCCAATTTAGATGAAAGCATCAATTCACGTGCCGAGGAAGGTTTCGTCTCCCGCATATTCTCACGCATAAGCAGCAGTTGTGGTGAGCGTACAATCACGCTCTCCATGCCCCGCTGTTAGTGACATGTGATCCACGTTTTTTTCTTGTTTTTGAACATGAGGATGGCACGATACGGTGACACGGCCAAGCCTTGGTCCGGGGTCGGCGCCGGAGAAGTGCCATGGTCCCTGCCTCGGCCCGAACAGGCGAACACGAAAACGAGGAGATGCGCGTGTCGGCAATGAGCATGATGGATGGGTCCCACTGTTTTCCTTATATTCGAGGCTGCGAATGCCGTCTGTGCCCTGCGTCGGGTTGTGCAGGGACAAAAACACTTATCCGACCGCGTGGTCGATACGGCGGCTCCTCGCCCCTTCACTGACTCACGTGGTAGATTCAGCCCTTGTTCTTCAGACCGAACCGTTGTGATTAATTTTGGTTCGGTTCGGGAGGATTTGTGGCTCGAGGAAATGCACCGAGGACATGGGCCCCTTCTTCCACGGCGGCTGGGGGTTGGTGGATGAACGGCGTCACTCGCCCGGTTTCTCTTCCCTGATATATATATAGCTTATCCGCCCGGAGCTCGCAGGTGGAGGGAGAGTAGAGAGAAGCAGGTCCATTGATGGCGTCTGCGGCTTCGTCTTCCTTGCCTTCTTCGAAACCCTTCCTCGGGGGATCAAGAACCGACGGCTTGTCCGGCCTCGCCTTCCGGCTGCCCTCCACCGTCGACCAGATCTCCATCCGGCGGCGGATTTCCCCTGCTCCTCGAAGGCTCGGTGAGCTTTTTTCTTCCTCCCACCCCTTACCTCTCTTCCTTTGGTTTCCTTGCGGTGATGACGATCATGACATCTTGCTGTCTCTGTGAAAGGGAAAAAGAGAGATCTTTGCTTCTTGAATGCCAGTCTTTGTGAATTTGATGGCCGATCGGTCGATCATGTGTCTTTGAGGCTAAAATTCTGTTAGAGGCGTTTTTGCTTTAATTTCTTCAGCTTGATGTTGGGAATCATGCTCATCAGAGGCACTGCATCTTGAGCTTATCACAAACGTTTCTTGCACTATTTAGAGTATAATTAAAGAAGATGGGGAAGCTTATGCGACGGAGGAGATTCCGTTCATTCCACCACCTAATAACTTTCTGTTGCTGACCATAGTTGCTGCCGTATTTATTATTGATGTATGCACCCGTTACCACCTTCTAAATGCTTTTATCATATATATATATATATATATATATATATATATATATATATATATTGTCCATTTAACAAAGTGCGTTAGACTTGATTGCACATGTTATTTATCGAGTATTGCTCCAATCTTGATGGCTTTTGGATATGAACTTCCAGTTGCTTATGTGGTTTTCGTACCAGGATTGTTGTTTGTCGTTCCTTTGAAATGGGCATTCAAAATCTCATTTGTTAACTTATTTAAAGATGGCTATATTTTATATTTAATTACTGATGTTCTAAACTCTAACTGGAAAGTCGATTTTCAAAAGGACAGAGGTGCGGGCAGGTGGAGATAAATTTGGAAAGCACTTTGAAGTCACAACCTATGGAGAATCTCATGGAGGTGGTGTTGGTTGTATTATTAGTGGATGCCCCCCTCGAATTCCTCTTTCTGAAGGGGATTTGCAATTTGAACTTGACAGAAGGTTTTGAGCTTTACTGGCACTGACTCTGTCTGCGCCGTGTATTTTGTTTTCGCTTCATTTGACGGGGTGTGATTTAGCTTATCATTTATGTTTGACCTCCAGGAGACCAGGTCAGAGCAGGATAACTACACCAAGGAAGGAAACTGATACATGTCGAATTCTCTCAGGACTATATGAAGGTAGGCCACATGGTTTTCTCTTGTTTTTTTTTTTTTTAATCTTTCCTTTTGCTGTTCTGCTATCATATAACGTAACCCTATGAATTAGCATGCTCTAGTTTGCTGATGTAGGAATTTTTTTTTTTATTGCAGGAACGACAACCGGAACTTCAATTTGTGTTTTTGTACCAAATACAGATCAAAGAGGACATGTGAGTTCTTGCTGTGACAGTAAGACTATTGTATTCAGACACAAAACATTTCAGTCAACACCTGAAAGTTTCATCTAGTACTGTTGCTTCATGGTTTTAATAAAAAGCCATCAAATAAAAGTCAAATCTAACTTAGCATGATTCCCCTCCTGATGTCACAAGCTATGTTTATATATTTATCTTTTTTTGGTTTATAATAATCTCATGTTTAATTTTTGCAGGACTATAGTGAAATGTCAATTGCATATAGACCTTCTCATGCAGACGCAACATATGACTTTAAGTATGGTCTGAGAGCGATACAGGTAACAGATGTTCCTTCTTGTTGCTATCGTATCTTTAAATAGTCTTAAGAGTCCAGTCTGTAGTATATGTTTTATACACATGAAATGTCTATTTTCGTTGATATTTATCATGATAATCTTCAAATATCCACAATTGATGTTTACTGAAATGGAACTGTAGGGAGGTGGCAGATCATCAGCAAGAGAAACCATCGGCAGAGTTGCTGCTGGAGCTCTTGCAAAGAAGATTCTTAAAATGTATGCTGGAACTGAGGTGGGTTTATGTGTTGTCTTATGTTCACATGTTTTTACGTAAATTCTGAAGTTGAACTTAGGCTGTAGGTAACCTATGATACACTTATGATGTCTTGATCTAACACTTGCTTCAATAACTTATTCTTGAATTGGAGATTTTAGTTATCTGGATTCCTCTGCCCTTTACCCCATGTATTGGTTAATGCTGCTTGAAAGTTGATCATCCTCTGTTTATTGTGCTCTGGAATACTGGCCGGGATAGAGTAGGCATGGTTTTTGGACAGTATGTTTTGTAGTGTGTGTTCTGAATATCCATAATACAGTTAGAAGTAACCAGTTTTTGTTTTTGTTGGTGTAAACTATTAAAATATTTTATGACATTAAGTTTGCAGATAAAAGTGTATAAGGTGCACTTCAGGCTTCTGCAATTTGTTGGGTTCTGTGAACGGCAAGCAATTGCAATTACCTTATCATGAATGATTCTAAGTCTGATGTGCAGATCTGAAGTTTTCTGTCACTGACATTGTGCATCCCATCATTGTGTCCCATATCTAATCTGTTCAAGCATAATATGGTCATCTAACATGGTTATGTGAACATGCTAATCAACTGGTTTCAATGCTTCCACCTGCAGTGGTTGTCGGCTAGAAAATATGTAATGCTTCGGTGGTTGCAGAATGGTTATAGTTCTATTTGATTTTGACATCACTTTTGTTCCTTTCCCACAGATCCTAGCATATGTTTCTCAAGTTCATAAAGTTGTGCTTCCTGAAGGGGTTGTTGATAATGAGACTGTGACCCTTGATGAGGTATATATAATATTGTTCAATTCTTCAAAATATTATTCCTCTTTTTTTCCTTTTAGTATTATGGATAAATGACTGCATTTCTGCTGAAAAATCACCAGATTGAGAGTAATATAGTCAGATGTCCAGATCCAGAATATGCTCAGAAGATGATTGAGGCCATTGATGCTGTGCGAGTTAAAGGAGAATCTGTTGGTGGCATCGTGACTTGTATTGCAAGAAATGTTCCACGTGTAATTATTTCACCTATGATTTGAAGTATTCTGTCCTTTGTGACTTGGATTAATTGGAAAACTTAATTGCTGGATGTGTTTTCTTATATTTTCTGAGCTTATTCTCAAACTCATCCACTGAAATTTATCAGGGACTTGGGTGTCCTGTCTTTGATAAACTGGAAGCTGATTTGGCAAAAGCTATGTTGTCTCTGCCTGCAACAAAGGGATTTGAGTTTGGCAGTGGATTTGCAGGTAAGTAATCATGGAGTGTGGACCAGCATTATCTTGTCTGATGCTCTACTAATACCAATGATATCTTCATCAGCATTTCCATTGTAAGAGCTTCTGATCTTTTGATTGTTTTCTCTCTGTTATTGGATCAAAACTACCTTTTAGGTACTTTTTTGACTGGAAGTGAGCATAATGATGAGTTCTACATGGATGAACTTGGCAATATGCGAACGAGAACAAATCGATCGGGCGGTATACAGGTCTGTCTGTCTTAATTATCTACATTTTTATGGAGTTCTTGCAAATACTCTGGCTTTCTTAAATATAATGACTCCTCTTTACAGGGAGGGATATCCAATGGTGAAACCATATATATGAGAATAGCTTTTAAACCAACATCTACAATTGGGGTAAGCTGGCTTTAAATCAACATATGTTTGTTAGCATAAATTACATTCCTTGCACCGCTCTGATCTCTGTTGAATAAACGATTTTAAGCCCTTATGTGATGTTAAAATGGAAACAAAATCTGACCATTTTTTCTGAATAAATGGTTTCATTTCAATTACCATGTCATATCCTTGGTGGAAAGTAAATTTTGTACTCCATCATGGGAGTAACACGATGCAACAGTGAAACCCCTTAGTGTACTCTCATCGTGGAATTACTTTTATATACACTTGTTTCCTGGTTGTATTATGCATCTTACTATGACTTGTCCATTTCATCAGAAAAAGCAGAAGACAGTAACCAGAGACCGACACGAAACTGAGCTTATAGCAAGAGGCCGCCACGATCCTTGTGTAGTCCCTCGAGGTCTGATTTCATTTCCAATCCATCCCTTCATCTGGTTTGCTCCAATTTAACATTCACATCGAGGCCTTATTTGATGTTCTTCAGCTGTTCCGATGGTAGAAGCCATGGTGGCTCTGGTGCTGTTGGATCAACTGATGGCGCACACAGCACAATGTGGATTATTTCCTTCTGATCCAGCCCTCCAGCAACAAATCGTTCCGGCACCCGATGGATCGTTGCTCACCCAAGAGACTGCTTAGTGTGACGATGTGGATCGTAGCTTCGCTAGGCATGATTGAGGTTCCATTTTGCTGAATCCAAATAGTTGGTAATGGATGTTTGTTGTTGTTGTCGTCGTCGTCAGTCTAATAACTCCAACCATGGTTTGAGACTTAAAAGAACACTTGCTTCTACCATCAAATAAAACGTACTGTGGCAGCAATAAACACTCGAGATGATTGTGATCCTCATGTTCATAATCAATGATATCAGGCGGTAATATTCGTTTGTTTGTCTGGTTGGGTTCTGTGACTTGTTGAGCTATCCCTTTCTGCAAATTTGACACACTCACTAAACCAGCCATTTCTATGACAGTTGGATTGTCCTGAGATCCTTGCCAAGAGCCGCGGAAGATAGCACCAGAGATGATGGATGCCCCCCATATCAATGTTGGAAGAAAAGAAGGACGAGCAACGAGGAGACCAAAAGGGGGAGATAGCTGACCCAACATTGAAGGGACAAAGCCGTGTCATGATTTATGCCTTGTAGGGACCGTCACAGTGGGTGGGTTGGGTTGACCTTTCGGTGTTGCAAACCCCACTCCTGGCCGCAAGCACTCCAATGAAGGCCACATCCATGATTACCGGGTGCATCTTTTTCCTATATTGGCCACTCTTTTCTTTCTATTTTTCCAAGAAAACATAGATAACAAAGCCGAAAAAATACTGTAAAGCGAGACTAATCCATGTTGATGAACAGAGGCGGGTCGAATAACGGTCGCTTACGGTCACCGGGAGTCGCTTTCGTGACGCAGTTTCCAGGCGCCAAGTGCTGTCGGCTTCGGAGATTCCAATGTGCGGCTTCTCCGCGGTGAGAACTTTCCCTCCTTCCGATTACTTATTTGTCTACCATATCATCCCCCCCAAATCAGCGTAACATACAAAGTATAACAGAGGAAACCTTCGGCTTCCATCCATACAAATTTTCCATAAAACTCATGATAAATATACATAAATATAAAATTAGGTTTTACGGAGCAGTTGAAACTTGTTGAAGTCAAAGTGGCGTTGACGTGAACATAATTTGTTTTCTCGTACCAAAATGCTATTATTATTTTTCTCTTGTTTATTGCATTCGAGCAACAAAGAAAAGTCGACGTACATAAACGCTCGATCGACTCCTCCGTTCCCAATCACATATTACGACATAAACAACAACAACAACAGTACCAATATATCCCCACCGAGCTGTATGCAGCTTGAATTCGCACTTCACACTTCACCCCTCCCTATCATTATTTATGTGCAGTAAATTTTATCATTTGATTAATTAGTTAATTATTTGCCTAACAGTTTATATATATATATTTATTTATTTAGAGAGAGAGAGAGAGAAAGAGAGAGGTTTTGGTAAAAATGGTAAGCGGTTTAGTCGCTCCTCTTCGTGTCTGCTGAGTTGATCTCCATGTTCTGTTCCACTTTGACGAGGAGAGAGAGGGTGAGGGCAAAACCCTATTAGGGGGCGTCGCGTCGGAGCCGTAGAGTCCGGCGGGATCCCCTGGAAAACGAAGGAGGAGCTGCCTTTACTCATCGGTGGCGGCGCCGCGCGGATCCGGATCTCGTCCGGCGGCGTCGGCCCAGTTTGGCTGGGAGGGACAGAGGTGCTGCTGGAGACGGGGTGGGAGGCTGGATCTTGGCTCCTGGCCGCCATCGGAGGGTGATATCTTCCCGTGGGGCTCCGTGGGCGTGCGGGAGAGTCGGCGAGGATGTATAAGAACCAGCTGCAGGAGCTGGCGCAGCGGAGCTGCTTCAACCTGCCGTCGTACACGTGCATACGCGAGGGGCCGGACCACGCGCCGAGGTTCAAGGCGGCCGTGAACTTCAACGGCGAGGTGTTCGAGAGCCCGAGCTTCTGCACCACGCTGCGGCAGGCGGAGCACTCGGCGGCGGAGGTGGCGCTCACCGCCCTATCCCACCGCGGTCCCTCCCACTCCCTCGCCGCCCGGATCCTGGTCAGTAGCCCGTGGCTTACCCCCTCCTCCCCTCTTTCTCTCGTTAATCCATACACCAAACCATAAAAAATCGATTTTTTTTCCTTGCCCTCACTTCACAAAGTTAGGTGAAAATTTTCCCTTGTTTTGCACTTCCGTTCTATTTTGCTGCTTCAAAAAGTTTTTTTTTAAAGCAATCATTGTTATATTGAGTAGGAGTTTCAATTAATCGATAAAGTAACTCCTGGGGAAAAAAAATTTTGTGAAGAAGAAGAAGATTCTTTCTTCTTGATTTGTTTCCGTTAGACCGAACAAAAATCGGTTCTTTAGGAACAAATGAAGAAAAAAAAAAAGAAATTGATCTTTTTTTCTAGGTAATGAGTTGACTCGCTTTCGTCTTCTTCTTCTTCTTCTTCTTCGTTCCTTCGTTTAGTTCGGGTTTTAGTTAAGGCAAGCTTCGTCGGCACGGCGACGGAGTCATCGTCCTTTGAATAATCCCCTTTTGTTCTCACTTACCAAAGACCACTTGTTTTACTTCTACGAACCTTATCTACCTGTCCGGATCCTTGCGCGTGGTTCTCCGTTAGGGTTTGGCGTTGTTAAACTAGTCCGAACATAACGATCAAAGACTTTTTGTAAACCCCAGGTACAGGAGCGTTTTTGTCACGAAACATCGACCGTGCTGCTCCACCAGTTCTCGGCTTTCGTGACATGTTATTATATTCGTCTCAATCTTTGTCTTATAGGTTTACCGACTTGTATGTGGTATATAATAATCAGCTGTTCTGGCTCCAGTTTAATCTTTTATTCCAACCGATGTCTAGTTTTGATGTACTAATAACTTTGTTAATTATGCTGTATGACTGCTGACTCTGCTTTTGATTGTGTGTACGAGTGTATCGTCGTTTCATGTGCATAGAAATAAGAGACGATTAAAGGGGCTAACCTTTTGAGATAATGGTGGGAACATGAGACTTGTGGTTTTGAATTTTGGTTGCCAGACCTAAACACACCAAGGGGCATGCAAGTGGATTGCAGCTACCCAGTGGGAAGAAGGTCGACAATTGTCTTTTGGTCAACGGCGCTGTAGGTAGAATTATTGTGGATCTGGTGATTACTGTCCTAATTGTTTCTGTAGCAGCTTTGAACCTTTAAAATGATTAGAAGTTTTTGTTATCCTTTGTAGTTTTTCAAGTGAAGAACAATAAATATGATTAAAGATGATTATTTTTCTCATTATGTCTTGTTAACATTCAAGGTGATTAAAGGCAGAAGCACATTGGACATGATAGAATAAGCATTGCAATAACTTAATTTGTGCTTAGCAAAATTCTGGGTCTCAACTTGCTAACCTACAGCATGGATTGTAGAAGCCTTCATCTAATTGGTGAAGCCTTTTCCACTAAGATTCTAAGTTCAGAAGGTTCCATGGATGGGATTAAGTTCATGATTAAGCTATAATATATCATGAGTCTTAGCTAACGTTGTAACTTATATTTAAGAAACACATTGTATTCTCTGTCCTACCTTTTATCCCCTTTGTTATACTCTTGATAGCACCAAGTAATGCAGGTCAGTTTGGTACATCTTGTCTGATCACATCAGTGTTTTGTTGGAGTTATATAAAATATTGTCAAGAATAGTCTCCAGAATATCTCAAGATATGGACATTCCTCTTTGCTGATGTGCCATGATATACTGTTTAAGCTTACTGGGTTCACAAATTAGGTATGCGAATAGATAACCTTCCTCTGACAGTTTGTATTGTCTGGTGGACTTTCTTCTGTTGCTATAAGCCTTCTGTTACATGTTATAACATATAGATAAAACAAGCCTAAAGGATTATGTTCTCTGCTGTCTTTCTGACATCATAAACTTCTTAGTGTCTGCTCTAGGTAACTGCATACCTGAGTTTCCTAGGTTTTGGCCAGATCAATCAAATGCCTTTCATCTGCAGAATTATAAATATTAGTATCGCAAATTGCTTTAGCTGTAATTGTATCACGTATACCTTTGTTTTGCTGCTGTTATTGTGCTTGTATCATGTATACCTTTTTTTTCTTGTATCAGTATGATTTAGGCTCTAATATATGCTTATGCAGTCCGTTGACTGTGGTCATCATTAAATAAGATAGCACACCAACTCAAAGTGTACGAAGTTGAGCTCTCTCTTGAGTAGGCTTGTGTGACAGTCAATATAACTCTGTAGCATAGAAAATATGTGGCCTTCCAATCTGTTACTAGTGCCAAAGATACAGCAAAAATGAAAGCTTTTCAGATGAGCATATCCTTTCTAAATTCTGTTGAATAATCTTCATGAATTTTTGGTATTGATTATGATGTCTTAACAGGATGAGACAGGGGTTTATAAGAACCTCCTGCAGGAAATTTCCCAGAGAGTTGGGGCACCTTTGCCATCATATACCTCAGTGCGTTCAGGTCTGGGACACCTGCCTGTCTTTACATGCACAGTGGAACTGGCTGGAATCACGTTTACGGGCGAACCTGCTAAGAACAAGAAGCAGGCAGAAAAAAATGCTGCTTTGGCAGCATGGTCATCATTGAAACGATGTGAGTCATTGACATGTTATTGCTGGCATGCTTACAATGATATAAATTTGCTTGTTATGTGAATCCTCAATTGCATGCCTAATAGGGAGATTAGATGCTCTTTTAGAGAACTGGAACCAGTAAGAAGCCAAAGATATGGAAGACATGATAAACATAAGTGTAACTGAGAACTGCTTAAATGACTAATTATATGTGATTATTTGCAAATAAAAACACTTATTTATCTAAAGAGGTTAGTTTGGAATTTCATATGAGTTATATCGTTAGCCATTGAAGAAATTTGTTCTAGTAATATTTAAAAAAATAAAAGAAGAAAAGAATAAAAAGAAAAATGAACTTTCTTGATGCTCCTAGTTGATGCCTATATTTTGACCTTTTCTACAAGCAAGGTGTTTAATTTCGAGTATCAAAACATGTGTCGGTCCATGGCTAGACCAATATGGATCTGTTCCGTTTTGTAGAGGCATATCGTAGAGAATACATATCAAATAAAATAATAATAATAACATATTGATCAAATGTCATAATGGATTAATTGTGCATATGATATATGAGTCAGATAACAACGAATAAGAGTATTTAATCATATGAGTAATTAGGGATCATGCGTAGATCATAAGAATCCATGCAATATGCTTTCATGCAATATTATCTATAAATATAGTCAGTCATACATGTGCACTTCACAAAGATTCGACATTCAAGTCGAATATCTGATGAACACTTCTCTCAATGGCGGATGGAGAATGACCATATAATAAGTCTTATAATTGCCACATGTACTAATGCAACACAATATGTACAAAATTCAATTATCCATATATATTATCATTAATATTCGAGCATAGTTTGACACCTGATGGTGTGCTCTCTCAATAACAGATAGTGAGGTTTTACTCCAACGGGATGAGTTCATCTTCCATGATAGAGAACTCATACTGTACTCCCAGTAGTAGATGGAGTGATGTCCCTCATCTGTCAAAGTAGGGATACATTCTTTCCAACATCAAATGGATGAATCGTCTAGCTGCCACGTCTGATAGCCTGCTAATCCCCAAAGGGAATCGCCCTCCAATATATTGGCCCTCTTGTAATTGACAAGGATTATCCAGGTCCTTCTATCATATCAGAACCACATATCATCTTATAACATGTCATCATATCATCATTATCATTGTATGATTATATCATCGTACCATTAGCTCAATCAATCAGGTTACACAATCACAAGACAAATCATACTAGGAGGATGATATAGGGGATTCGATCTAGTGGGTGCTACTCGTTGCATGATGGGCCCAAAGCTCCTATCATGTTGGGCACAACTACATGGAGATCGCACATCTAACCTAAGTAGATTATTCATCTGTCTATCAATCATGCATCAAATCTGCATGTGCATATGCAAGATTCCATAAATGCATCAATAGGGATGTAGGAACATCGATCACTTACCATGCATCAAACATGTACATGCATTTATGAGATAACATAGATTTATCAGTAGGAATTAAGTCAATAGTGCAAGTATCACTTAAGCATAATATGCTTCAAAATGACCAAGAGGAAAAGCGACAGTGTGACTCCATGTTCGATTGTAAATCTTGTGCATGCAATTGGGATGGCCCTGCAGTTGGTCAACATGAGAAACACCATATACTAAGGGGAACTAACAAGTGCATTGATGATAGCAATATGATAGTCCAATTGACAATGATGTGTATGATCATGTGTACTAAACCATAGGTGTACAGCAGCATCCTTGTAATATAATGGCTAAAAGATAGTTCCTGGAAAGCCTACCTTTACTTTCAAGAAATCCTAGAATGCAGAATTACATTAGTCTTAATGTCAAAATGTAAGTGCCCAACTGCTACACAAGGAGCATGCCTACTAGGCTGCACTCTTTTAGGATTGTAGTGGGCAAAGGCCAGCCAAGGTTGCGGTAATTTGCAGCTTGGTGAATGACTAGAATGCACATACTTGACTGTACAAAGAGTGGAAGATATCACTTCCAAAGGTCATGGTGGAGGCAAGACTTAGTGGCTGCTCAGATACTGTGTTCATAGCCTTGTGCAAGAATAAGAGATACTATTTGAAGGAAGCAGGAAGAGCACCGACCAAGGAAGACATGATTTCCTGTGGGGTGTATGGTGCACAAGTGTTGCCTGTGCATGTCCAAGATCATATGTTGTGGATGAGTTGGGACACATGTTCGCTCCACCAAGGGGGGCATTATTATCCTGGTTTCACCGCCAGGTCAAGGTCCTATGTCGGCAGCCAGGGGACAGGGCTACCAGCATAACATGCCTGCTGATCTACCTTTCGCAGGGCTGCTGTATGGCTGCCGATCTACCCTTTATAGGGCTGTTGTATGGCTGTGTGCAGTCACAACAGCATTCCTTTTGCAGACCAATGGTGATGAGAGGAAACTTGAGGAACTCAACAGAAAGAAAGATTCAGATTGCCACTAGGTTTCTTGGATCAGTACTTGTCATGCAAAATAGATGGAGACTAAAGAAAACACTATCTTTTCTTCGTTATACAGGCCTATATCTGGAGAGGATCAACGAGATAGAGCGGGGATGGTGGCAAACAATGCAAGGTGAATCACACATGTGAGAGAGGCATCGAGAGGGGTTAGGGTTTTGATTAGGGTAAATCCTAAAGAAAATAAAAAGGAATTAAACTTACTGTCCATCCAGGCTCATTGCTAGGCTTAGACCAAGTGGTAAGTCTTGCTTCACAAGTGGATCCAGCTGCAGCTGGATTTCAGGACTTCTGGAATTGATTCTGTCAAATTTGTCAATATTGCTGATCTCCTTCGGTTATCATCGTTTGCTGCTGGTAAATGTTAAAATTTTCTAATACCATCTTCATGAATATACAGTGGCGAAGGAAGCAGCAAGCTCGTCAACTGAACAGAACAATGATGAGCAGGAACAGATCACCATTGCTCGAGCTCTCCTCAACTACCGCCTCAAGGAAAAAATAGCTATGGCGAACAACCCCCATGCAACTCCTTTCCCAAAGAAGTTCCCAGTTCAGCTAGATAAGAAACCAGCTTCACTTCAGTCTCCTCTATCTGTATCAAAGATCCTACCTCTTATCAGACAAAACTCTATTCCGAGAGGTCGTGCAACCTCTCGTGGAATAAATGATGGAGCTCATGCATCATACCACCAGCAGGCAGAGAACCACACTGAGCGGCCCCAGAACTTCCCTGTTGCTGCAGCAGCACCATATTTTCCGGTTAGGCCCTTCAGTCGGCCTTGCCATGGCATGGCACCCCCTGTGACAATAAGGACAGCTGTGCCAGTCTTTTCAGCCCCCCCACTTCCACCACCACCATCACAGGTATGCCAACAACGTCTGCCTGTTATTGGTCACACACAGATCCGCATGGCATCCCCAGTCCGCATCAGACAGTCCGTGCCAGTCTTTTCTGCTCCACCACTAGTCCCACCTGTAACTTCAGTGATCCCAGTTCAGGTGAAGGAACCCTTGCCGGTTGTCTCACCCCCTTCATTGGACAAGGATCCTGTGCCAGTTTTCGCATCAGCATTACCTGTTCAGGTAAAAGAATCAGTGCCAGTTGCTACAGCATCTCCCTCAGTGAATGAACAGTCACCTGTTACTGCACCAGCTGTTCCAGTTCTAGTAAAGGAACCATTGTCCTCAATTCAGGCACATGAGCCTTCAGTCTTGCTCCTGGCCTGCCCAGCAGCGAAGCCTTCAAGTCAGATAGAGGACTTTGTGGATAGTCGTGATGCAAAGGATCTGGAAGAATCTGAATCAACAGCGATGGAGAGCTTGAAACGATTGGAGATCTGTTGAATTCGGAGATCCCCTTCGCCCATTGTTTGCTCATCATGCTTCTAAGTTAATTTTGCTTTGCTGTATTGCTATTAGGATTTTAGAGAGGCCACGCTACTAGAATCTTAGCTCCATAGACGCCACTCTCAAACTTGAGGCCAATTCACTTGATATGAAGGTGTGCGTTCAGTCGATCTTACTCTGTAGTTTATCTAAATGTTCATAATTGTCCTTCAGCAACTGAATCTCATCTACATTTTCAGTATCCTATCAATGAGAAGTTTAACTCTTCTGTTCTTGTCAACTACTGGTAAGCAATTGCAGTCCGAATGCGGTGCTCCCCATCTGAGATAAGTTGTGAGACCTGTTTCTTGCTTGTTTACAGGGATGATTTGGCATACTGCAGTGGAGTTGGTACAGTGAGTGGTAGCTCATAAGGTGATATTTCCATCTTCTCAGACCTTAGAATCATTTTGTCTTCCATGGTTGGTAAATATTGCAGATGTATTATGTGCTTTTCAGCAGTGTTTGCATCAGTTGGATGTTGTTTTAGCCACATTTCTTTGACAAAATAGAATCACCATGCAAGAAATGGTGCCATGTGAGTGATTCTGCAAGGATCAGAGGAATTGAAAGGCTGAGTTTTCCCAACTAAAAGTTGAAAGAGCTTCCTTTTCTGAGTCTCTACCACTGTATCTTAATAAAAAGGGGAGGTAAATGTATGTGGAAACTGATCAATGCTGCATTTACTTCAGAACAAGTCCATACTATTCCTGACAAGGAAAACAAATGTCTTACTTGGCATGAGCTGCAGTCATGAACCTGCAATTGAGTGGTTTTGCTGTAATGGAAAATGCAGTTCATTACTGATAGATAGGTGGTATATTGTTAGTTAATCTTCATCTAACATGATCTTTATGTGGTGTCTAGGATAAAAAAAAATGAGAGGATGAAGATCAGTCTTTACTCGTTTGTCAACTAGGCAAGAGCCAAAGGTAGATGGTTATGGGTTGCTTTTCCTTGTCGTTCACGTGGACAAGAAACAAATGGAAGACTATTAGAGACGGTTAGAGGTTGTCTCATCATAGAATATTTCATGAAATATTTTATCCCTTTACGATTAAGTATAAAAGCTTATCTTCAACGTAACAAGAATGAAAGTTTTTTTTTTCCGACTACTCATGTCCATAATCATATATCTTGGGTTACTAATTTGGATGTTGAAGGGATCGGGTCGAAAATCTCTTTTGACCTCAATCTCGTCCATGTGACATTTCGAGAGCTCAACGTTTTAACCTCGGAAGCACATCAGACAATCCTCCACATATGGGTCTGGATCACGTTAGGTTGACGAAGACGCTAACGACTTTATCCCTCAATATTTTTATACTAGAAAGAGAGTCTTATATTGTAGGAACGAGTGTCCATTGACCCTCTCAATGAATTCTCTAGCGAAGCGGCTTTACCCTCGACCCACAATACTGTCACCCAATGGGGTTGTAGCCACCCTTTTCATACATGGGTGCATCCACCTTGCTGCATATGTCAATGCGATACTAGCGTTTATTTAATGACTCGAGTCTCTCACCCCTCAGGGATGAGCTCGATCCACTTGCTCGTTCCCACCGAAGTGTTCTTAAATCTCACTCAACAAGTGCAGATGTTAATAGACATGACACAGGCTATTGCTCTACTTTTGCCCCAATTAACCCAACATATGATGTTGCTAGCTCGACTATCATCACCAACTCCACCCCGATTGGCATAAGCACCTATCGAGGTTTCTCGACCTGACATAGTGCCAATATTCTATGAGCGCCTGAGACCCATCGAACTGTCGGTCAAGGGGGGGGCACTTCGGTCCCCAATTATTTTTTATATACTATATCACCACTCTATCCTACCTGAATTCGAGGCTCAATTTGTGAAATTGGTGTGGGATTCCCTATGGATCCAATTATGATAAATGGATTGATGTTTGAAGGAGATATGATGAGAAAGCGCTAGCCAATCACACCTTGAGTCGGTTGTTATTCACTTAGAAAATTCAAGAGGAACTGATTCTAGTAAACTTCTACCTCTCGTCCTTGGAGGCATTAGATAGCAGTGCCGACCCAATGAAGCATATTACAACTTTTCGTGTCCAAATGTTATTATATGACACTTCAGATGTCTTGATGTGTCATACATTTTCGTCTATGTTAAGAGGCTAAGTGCAAAAATGATATGTCCACCTAAAGTTGCTTTTCATTAGTTCTTTTCCATAGCTCACGAATAAATTTAAACTTTACTTCATTAGGAAAGTACATCCATAGCCATCAATAGTAATGCTTCTCGGACTAAGGCAAAGAGAGAAAAAATACTCGTAGACTTCATCACTCGGTTCATGAGCAAGATCTAAAGTATGCTAGATGCCTATCCATCACTCATAATACAGACCTATATCATGGGGCTAAAATCCTCTCACCTCTTTTGGTCATTAATAGAGAGACCATTAGCAACTATACTAGAGGTACTTCAAAGAACCAATCAATACATCGTCATCAAGATAATAGTCTCAAACAAGAGTGATAAGTAATGCAAGAGGTCGAAATAAAAGTGACCACAATAAGCCCTGACCTCGAGGTCACCATGGTAAAAAAGAAATAAATGAATTGAGTTAGCTTGTCCAAGGTCCAAGCTGACCCCCCTAAATATAACCAGAACTAAAGTTTTTCTATAGATAAAATAGAAAGGGCTTTTAAAAAACCCTCACATGATGAAGACTCCATTAGCAAAAAAAGGACACGTATAAATACTATTAGTTTCATCGAGATTATGGTTATGACATGGAGGATTATCGTGACTTAAAAGTACTGAGAATTCACCTTAGAGGGAGAGCTTCTCGGGTCGTAAGGCTTACGTTTGATGTCACATCACAGATTTATAAAAGGTAATAATTCATCATTTTATTATTCAAATAAAAAAATACACTCCCTTTTTTTTATCATTGAATTCAATTTCTTATATTTATAATAATAAATATTCTATTAACTAGAAAAAGGATCACATCTTCTTAATGAGGTCATAAATCTTTTTCACCCAAGCTTCAGATCTATTGTAAAGTTATAGATTACTCTGAAAATAAATATAAGATAAAAATATATCAGCAATCACACATACTAGTAGGAACCTCAAAAAAATTATAAAAATAATCATCAATATTCCTAAAATAAATATTAATAATTTAATAAGAAATAACAACATATTTATTCATCATAAAATTTATATATCGAAAAAATGATGATAATTTATTACGTAATAAGTAAAATCATGCATTAGCCACATGCAACATATACACGATAACTATGTAACAAAGACATATATCACACCCGATGATGCGCTCTCCCAACAATGGATGGAGAAGCATACTCCACGGGATGGATTCCTCCCAACAGCAGATGGAGATAATCTATATCGTACTCCCAACAACGAATGGAGTGGTATCCCTTACCCGCCCAAGTGGGGACACGTTCCTCCCAACAGTGAATGGAGGAATCGTCTAATAATCATGTCTGATGATCCACTAATTCTTGAAGGGAATCGTCATACCTGCCCTCGGCAAGGATACATAAACATCCATGATCATTAATTTACATTCATTCATTTATTCACACATGCATTCAAAAAATAGTATATTATAAGAGACCATGCTTTATGTATGATCTACTAGACTATGTCCATTGGTGACTCCGCACTATGATGGGCCCGTAGCTCCTTTCACAGGTTGCACTGCCAATGTAGACCATTGGCCTAGTTATAACTACTACATAGTAACAATCATGTCAATATCTTAAACTTAAGAAAAGTAAAAAACTAATAATCATTTTCAAATGACATCTTCAAATAAAACCTTTAAATTCATCAAATCATAAAGGCTTAAAACATCAATCTCTCAATAGTCCTCAATCAACCAAAACCCTAATTGGAATAGCTCAATTAACTTAAACCAAATTCAATCCAATTATGACATAACAGAACCAACCTCAAATCCTTATAGAACCAATCTAAAATCACTATAGACTAGTCTAAGTTAGATTTGATTGATATCGATTAGGTCAAGTAGGTTTGAATTAGTCAAATTAGTCTGAAATCACCCTAAACTGATCTTAACCGATCAAACATGCCTGATTTAGTTAAAAGAGCTCAAACCAATAAATGAAGAGGAAATCAAATTATATAATATAGTGCTAGCTTAAACTAAACCAACCCACTTGAGTCTTGGATGGGTCACATGCGCTGCACATGCTGTCCTAAGAAATATGTTAAGTTGAGGTATAATGAGCTAGACAAAAGAGCGACGATGTGTCGAACGTCAATCGTATCGCTGGGCAAGCTTAACTTCATGGACTAAGCTAAGCCTCACTCATAAGTTGGGCTGAGCCTTACCACTAAACTGGGTTATGCTTGGCTCGCGGGTTGGGTCATGCCTAAACACATGATTTAGGGTCGTGTTTGACCATATGGACTGTCGTACCTAGTTGTATGTGTTGGTCTATGCTTGGCCACATGATTGGGTTGTACATGGCCACATGAACTAGGTCGTATATGGCCACATGGACTGGATCATACCTGGCCACATGGCTGGGTCATGCTTGGCCATATGGGTTAGGTTATACCTTACCACATGGGCTGACTCCTACATGGTAATATAGGCTAGGTCATACCCAGTCACATGGGTTGACTGTACCTAGCCATATGGGTCGACTATACCTAATCATATGAGTTGGGTCGTACATAACCATATGGGCTAAGTCGATCTAGTCTAACAAATCGACATAACTCAAGTCAGACCCCAATTAGGCTCCTCTTATCAAATTAGATTTCAAAAATCCAAATTATCACATAATAACTCAAATCCATAAATTAAAGAATTTAAATTCATAATCTTAAATTTAAAACTAATTAAAGCATACAAATTCATACATAATTTTTAAAATACGGACATATCTAATTAAATAAATTAGAATCATTAATATAAAGATAAAATTTTAATAGTTAAATTAATATTAAAACTCACTTAAACTTAAGAGACTAATATCAATCAAATAATCATTCTAATATCATAAATCAATTATCATTATTTATAAATAATAAAATTTCGAAATTAAAACATTATTATGCATCATAAAATTGTAACAATCTCAATATCAAGATTTCAAAACATAAATCAAAGCTAATTAAAAAAAAAGAAAGGATCCTACCTCTCTTTGACTATCCTTTCCTCGAGATTATCTCCTCGAAAAACCCTCTTATCAATCCTCTCATTGTTAGACTCGATGAGGAATGAGGAAAGATGAGCCCCCTTATATAGAACAAGATGAAATCTCCCCGAAGGGTAAGTAACTATTTAATTTTTATTTTAAATTTATTTTTATTTTGCTTTCACACATAAAGATAGAAACATAATATTCATTAATTATGGTTTATACATAAAAATGGAATGCATACTATTTACTTCCTAAAAATCATGTTACTTATTAGAAAATAAATTAATTAATAATCTAATTTATTAGTAAGATTCTTAACTTATTCATATGATTAAGAAAATCAATTTTAATTATTTGCTTGACTGTAATACACAATGGAAGTTAATAATAAAGTAATACATTATTTATAGTAACTAATTTATGTTAAGGGAGAAAATTATCAGTGATTACATTTGAGCTACTATTGAAAAACGCCCGATAATGGAGGACAACCTGGAGATAATCTTCAAGGAGGAAGAGACAAAGTATCTTAACCCAAATCATGATGATGCCTTAATAGTTTCTATGTAGATGATCAATGTTTGAGTGAAAAAGGTCATGATTGATATAGGTAGCTCTATTGATATCCTCTACTTTGATGTTTTCCAAAAACTCAAGCTATCAACTAACAACCTTACTCTTATAACTACTTCGTTGATGAGATTTACTAACAACTCTATCTCACCTCTCGGGACCATAAACCTGTATGTCACATTCAAAGACAAGACTTGCTCCAAAATGATATCGACTAAATTTATAGTGGTGGATATCCCCTCAACATACAATGTGGTCATAGGCTCACCTATACTGAACAAACTGAGGGTAGTAGTGTCGACCTATCATATGATGATGAAGTTTTCAATAAACACTAATGTTGGAGAGCTAAGAAGCAGCATAAGAGAGTCATGCTAGTGTTATACGACAACAGTCTCCCTATCGAAGAAGGCCTAACCCAAGAAATCACCTATGGAACCTCAAGACTTCGCCAAGTCTATCCCACATCTTGAGCCAGTGGAGCCGTTGATTGAAGCACCCCTAGACAAGACGTAGTGCTTCAAAAAGCTAAAGTTAATGACTCAATTAGAACTTAGAGATAAACTAATATTAAACTGTGAAGGGTCATATTGAGTAATCAAGGTCATCTGAGACAAAATCTATCACCTTGGGACAATAGAAGGAGTGGTGCCTCTAAGAACATAATATATTATAAACTTAAAATAGATTCTACCCTTGAGACATCCTTCAAGGTTAGGTCAGGGTGACTATTTCTCGAGTGTCAACATTTATCTATCATTTCTTTTATGTTATTTGTAAAAAAAAATTCAAGATATAGGTGTTGCAAGTTGAGAAAAAAAAGTTTCATTACTTGAAAAGACTACACCAACTCAATCAAGCCTCTACATCTTGCTAGTTATAGGTGCCCTACAAGTCAATCATGTGAGTGATGACACCTGTAACATACTGTGTCAATCTCTTTACTTATAATTATTGATATTTTCTCATATTATCTGGATATATATATTGTGATGTCCTTGGATCTGTGCAATAAGAATCGGATCGTGATGAGATCATGATAATGAAACCGATTCACCTTTAAATACAGACCTTAAATAATCTCAGTCATATGTTACTCGATAGGGACATCGAGATAACCGAACAGACTAGTGTGTTTTATACCTATCCATATAATGGAGGTGGCTAGTCTCATAGCTACTCGTGTGGGGACACTAAAGGTACAATACAGGTGCTCATTGGAGAATGAGTTCGTTGATTGATCCGCTTACGGAATACTGGATGGTTATTGATACCTCACGTTAGATAGCGATTCCGTAGTCCCAATAGTGTATTTAGTTCTTAGACTTGAGATACTAAGGATATCCTGTATGAGTACTCCACTCTTTGATACCAAACTTATAGGTTTGATAGTTTCAGATCTAGTACAATCGGTTATTGGGAGTGACAGTCAACCTTACGAGGGCTATTGAGTATCAATAGAGGATCATATATTCTCAGTATCATAAGAGGAATATCCTTTGTGTTCTTGCTCAGGTAAATCTCTGGCCACGGTCATTCGGATTGAGAGAAAAAAATTTTCGGGAGAATCCAATTAGAGCGAGACTCGATTGAAAACCGTATGGGCTTGACAACACCATATCCGATATATAGTCTCTGGGATATTAGATGGATAAGGAATTATATGTACATGGTAATTGAGAGCAGATAGATCCAAAGGATTGGATTCCCTTGTATCATCTGGGGACTACGGTGTAGTGGTCTAGTACATCCGCAGTCGATGAGTCGAGTGAATTATTATGGAGATAATAATTTACTAAGCCAGTAAGAGTTCTGACAGGTATGACTCACGGCTAGCTCGATATTAGGCCTAGAGGGTCACACACATATGATAGGTATTGTGACGAGTAGAGGTTAGAATATGAGATATCCGTCGAAACCCCTATCTTATTGGATATCTAATAAGCCCATGTATTATTGGATCCCATAGATGAGATCCAATAAGAGCTAGATTATTAGGTAAAGATCCATTAATCTAAGAGGCTTGGCCAATTGGATAGAAATCTAATACCCAATAAGGTTGGATCCATTAGGGTTGACAAGGGGTCTCTATAAATAGGAGGGAACCAAAGGCCCATAGGTTAGGGTTTTTCTTGGTGGCCACCTTATGTTCTCTTCTCTCCAGAGAGGAGCACCGTCGTAATCCATTTTGTGTGGATACCATCGCAATCCACCTCCTTCATCCTTCTCTATAGATCTGCAGGAACTCAAGGATATACGATCTCCCTAGATGCTATCATTCTTTTCATACACGCAGTTTTCGGATTCATGGATTTATATTTTTTACACACAAATCTTTACACGACGATGGAACCTTTCATGGAAATCCAGGATATTTTGTTTTCTGCTCTTCCGCTGTGCATGAGATGTCACTCTTGGATTTCCCAACAGTGGTATCAGAGCTAGGTTGTTCACGTGAAAATCGGATTTTAACTGCGTGTGTTGTGTTTTGATGTCAAAATTGTTGACACAAAAGTGGAAAAGGGCAGCAACTATCGCTGCCCTTGCAGATGGCAGCCTTGGCTGCCATCTGCATGCATGTGGCAACCGACGCCCGGCGGCCTACGGGCGACGTAGCGCCCGCAGGCAGAAGCACTTGCTAGCAAGTGCTCGCCCGTAGGCGGTTGGCCACATTGTCACGGACAAAATTGTAAACGGCTTATTCGGTGTAATGCTTGTGCTTGTCCGTGTCCCTTTTGGTTGGTTGTCACTTGTAAAGCTTGTAAAGGGCTTGCCAAAGGTAAAATGCCCTATTTGAGTGAGTTTGGCAGCCATTGTCGGCTTGTACAGAAAGTTTGTGTCATATGGACACTTGTACTAGAATTCGGTCTGTAGTGGACCAAATCTATACCTTTGTTGTCTGTTTCGAGCTTGTGATATCCATTGTTGGAATGTGCATTGGCTATAAAGTGTTTACTAAAAGAGTGGCTTGTGGATCCGTGTGAAGCGCTTTCTCGTCCGTCTTCTCTTTTGCAGGTCCTAAGGGATTGTAGGAGATTTGGGGAGGTGACTTTGCGGTGATACGCATGGTGCCGCACGGCCAGGCAAAACCAGCTAAGTCCGTGTAGATTGGTATCGAGCGGGACAAGCCCACTTACAAACACTTAGCATGCAAATGTGGGGGACCTAGTGAGGCACCACGAGTACAACAAGCTAAGAAGAATTATGGAGCGCACAAAGGTCGGGATGGCTGAGTTTGAGCAGTGGCTCGACAGTGGCACCCAAACTTGGCGGTGCTCAAAGCAAGCGGAGTGCTTGGCAAAGGATGAGACCGTGCAAGGCGGAGTGGGTTGTTCAATGATCGAAAGAGTTGTGCAAAGCTCACAGAGGTGAGGGAGTTGCAAACTCAAGGAATTGATACTCATGCAAGGGCTTGCATGCGGCGACGATGGATCGTAGCCATATCCAAGGCGCAGAAGGTCGGCGCTATGGAGCATGAAACTTTCTCTTCGACATGTGCAGGATACTTTCGTAAGATCTTTGAAGTGTGTGCGAGTTCAAACATGTTGCTAGACCCAGAGGGAGTGCAAAGTGTGGTTGTATTGGTGAAGTGTCACAATCTAGCAAGTGCATTTGCAATGGCGAATTGGGCACGATTTGTTCAAGCAGAGGCGAAGTAGTCAAGGGGGTAGTGTTCTCCAAAACTTCTAAGGGAAGGATGCGAAGAGAGAAATTGCTCCAACAGGCGGCGATATCCATGAGGATAAGTCCCGATTCTCAGAGGCGAGTTATGCGCAATGAACCGCACTAGTTGAGGAGTACCTCAAGACGAAGCTCGATGGATCGAGTGAGCGGTAAGGAGTCATTGCATAATCTCGCCAGTGGCAATGCGTTGGTGGACGCATAGCGAGATTAAGTAGGGGAGCAACCCAGGGCAACACAAAGTGAAGACACACTTAGAGCCGATAGTGAGATCGGACTCAACAAAGGGCTGACCCGTGGAATGGTGGGCGCGAGGGCCACCATCAACGCAATGCAAATCGAGAAGCAAGGCAACTTGGGGGTAACTTGGTGAAGTACCCAAGCTGCATGAAGGGAGTTGGTTTAGAAGATGGAATATGGAGCAGAGGCTTGGAGCTTTCCCTAGACAGAGGTCAAGGACATGGACTCTTGCAGAGGCAGGAATCGGATCATGTCGTTCATGGGTTTCATATTCGAGATGGAGCCGACTCATCTGCATGGTACCAAAGACAAAGGAGCTTTGAGGCACATGCACCTTATCTCGATGAAGCATTTGGTGGAGATTCTAAGCGACGCTTGATTTCTTTGAGAGCAAAGTTGGTGTCAAAAGGCCTTGACACGGGGCAAGAGGACGCAGAGGCGATTACTCTTGAAGAATATGCCGCAGTGTTGCCATTCGAGTTGCCATGAGGAAAACGGTGCTTGCAGCGGAGATTGTCTTTGGTAAAGGCGAGTCCCGGGATCCGCACAATGGTGCACCTATTTTGTAAGTCGGGGACTTGGAGGAGCTGCTAGGCAATGGATTATCCTAGAGCTAGCCTTCATCCGAGTGTGACCCGAGAGTGGGTGGACGAAGGTCGATTGCCAAAGAGCGAACGAGAATCGAAGTGGCGAAGGCCCTGCGATGTGTTGGCGGAGTCACACATGGAGATATCGTGATTCGAGTTCATACCACAAGGATCGAATCAGAGAGATGTCACCAGGCGCGACATGATGCAAAGCAGATCGTGGTGGAATGGTTCGTGGCAAGAGAGACACACAGTGAGTCCCATGGGGGGACTAGATCGCATGCAGGTATGATCGGAGCGTGACTAGGAGCTCACGTCGGTGAACAACACGACGACAAGAAGAGCTATGGATTCAAGCGGTGAATGCCATGGTACCAGCAGCGGGTCTTAGTCGCGTGCACCGAATGTTGCATTGAATGGAAGCCTTGGTCATCGGCTTATGGGGGCTATGCACTATCAAGGAAGAAGTTGGATGCAAGTACAGAGAGTCCCATGGTGGGGACCTCGATCATGCAGAGGTATGATCGGGCCGCGAAGAGTGGAACTACTTGAGCTCACATTCCTAGCAAGGAGCCCGGCAAGTCGAGGACAAGGCCGAGTAAGCGAACATTGCAGCCAATGAAGCTAAGGAGAGAAGTGGTGCTAACCCTCGCAACATGATGGTGGAAGCCACACATGGGAGTTGCGATCAGATATTTCCATCGACCAAGTGGAAGCGCTCGAGTACACAGAGGTGTTGAAGCAGGGGTCGGAAAAGGGCGTGGAAGCAATGACGAGTCCAAGAGGGACTCGGCTACCCAAGATCAATCATCGAGTAGATTGAAGGTGAACTCAGAGGAGTGTCACAATGTCAGTAGGCAGATCTACCGATCACGAAGAAGGGATGCAGATGCAAGACGGATAGTAGTGCCATGGGCGTCGCGATGCCATGGTACCGCCGAGGCGAGACTTCCGGGAGTCATCAATCCCTTGCTCTCTTAGAGGAGAGCACTTGGTCGTGACATGGGCCGTGGAGGAGGAGAATGCTTTGGCAAACTCCATGTACCAAGACAAGGTGAAGGGCGATGGCGAGAACCGTAAGACCAATGTCATGAGCAGACTTTCCATCAAGATAGCCATGAGTGAAGGACTTCCTGGTCGATGCAAGAGTGCATGACCAAGGATCGAAGCAGACGATGCTGCGTGTCTTTGTACCTTTGCTACTCAAAGGAGTCGGCATGAAATGATGGAGAAGGTGGTACAATCCCAAAGCGACCAAATCTATCGGAGACTTACTCCAAGTTGGAGTGATAACTTCTTGCATTCCGAAGTTCAATGGCAATGAGAAGGTGAATCACGATGAGTGACTCGGTGCAAGGATTGCAAACACTTCAAGTGCTTGAAGTGTGAGCTAAGAGCAAAGAAGTCTAGTAACCACTTGACGCACTTGGCCTGCAAGTACAACCTCGAGGAGGGGGCGAAGTCAAGTAACCTTTGCCTTCTCAATTCCTAAGAGAATGGGTGAAATCAGTACCCAGCTCTCTTAGTTATCCAAACAGAGGAGCTCGCACAGATTTGAAGACCCTTGAAGACAACTAAGTGGAAGAAGATTCGTTGGGAAAATTTTGCGGAGGAAGGACCTGAAAATTTCAAAGGTTGCGAGGCGATGCTCGTTAAAGCTCCAACAAGCATCTATCCAGTTCAAGAGACAAGAAGAATTTGAAGACTGGCGCATATCAATGATGGTCTTTTACCTTCATCAGATGAATCCGCAAGAGCCAGCAAGGATCAGCACAACTCTGCCAACCCCACACCAAAGTCAGAGTCATTGGCGAGTTGAAGCAGCATGGCGGATTAAAGTTCGACGACTCAACAACAACAACCGGAGAACAAATGGGAGCCAAGAGGCGCATCGTAGCAGGAGCAGAAGATCGAAGATCCAATAAAGAAAAGAAGTTGCAGCGTCAGCAAAGGCTTCGACGAGGACGTCGAAAGAATAAGTGGGGGAGAATGTCACGGACAAAATTGTAAACGGCTTGTTCGGTGTAATGCTTGTGCTTGTCCGTGTCCCTTTTGGTTGGTTGTCACTTGTAAAGCTTGTAAAGGGCTTGCCAAAGGCAAAATGCCCTATTTGAGTGAGTTTGGCAGCCATTATCGGCTTGTACAGAAAGTTTGTGTCATGTGGACACTTGTACTAGAATTCGGTCTGTAGTGGACCAAATCTATACCTTTGTTGTGCAATGCTCGAGCTTGTGATATCCATTGTTGGAATGTGCATTGGCTATAAAGTGTTTACTAAAAGAGTGGCTTGTGGATCCGTGTGAAGCGCTTTCTGTCCGTCTTCTCTTTGCGAGTCCTAAGGGATTGTAGGAGATTTCGGGGAGGCTGACCTTTGCGGTGATACGCATTGGTGCCGCACGGCTTAGGCAAAACCAGCTAAGTCCGTGACAACATGGGCGGCGCCCCTTGGGGTAGCAACGCTTTGTCGCGGCACTGCCGCCACAAGACTTGGGCGTTCTTGCCGCCGTAAGTAACGAGCAACGCCCTAGGTACATGGTCGTCGCCACCCTGCTGGTGACGGCCGTAACTACAACACAGCGTGTAACATAGGTGGGAACTAAGTTTTCAGACAAAAGATAGTTTTATGCCCGGGAATTTCAAAATTTCCAATTTTATCCCTTTTATCCGAATAACCAAAATACCCTTTAAAATTTAAAAATTTTATATATATCCTTATTTCAAAAAAATATTAATTAATTAAAATATTTAATTAACTATTATTATTTATCTAGTAGTCCTATATAATAATATATACATGTAATGTATGATGTGGACAGATGATCATGGACCATGTGATGTGATTATTATTATTATTGGGGCATGCGAGTCTCGATTTTTCTCATTTATTGTTGGGCCTGCGTACTTGTAATTATATTATAATTACACGAGGAGACATAGTAGGAGCGTAGAAGCGATAGCGGGACCCACGAAGTCGAGACGGACGATCTGACGCATGGAGATGCATTGAGAAGCTGACGAAATTGACAAAGCGAGATGGACGATCACAGGGCATAGAGATGCGCCGATGCACACATAGATCTTGATGTGAGTGATTGGGCCTACTAACTCGGGTTTGATCATATTAGGATGTGGTCTATGATTATCTGGTGTGATTGCTTATATGATGTGTGATTAATTATACACCTACTAGATATATATATATATATATATATATATATATTTATATGCGATGTAGATATATATTAAATATATATATATGTGTGATATGTCATATTAGGAGACTGAATTAAAAAATCCCCTCTCGATAATATTAAGTCGATAAATGTGAGGCAATTAGATTGACCCATGTGGCCTTCCATCGTTATAGGTAGGAACCAATTCCCGATGTAGGTTGAGTTGGTCGAGTCCTTCGAGACTCACCTATATCATGATTCACTATCTTATCTACGACGTAGAGATGTCACCGGTGATCTGAGGACATAGTATGCTTGGCTGAGTCCCTCGAGGGTATATCATCGAATCAGACTCATCTTGTAATGACGATGATGACTTAACCGAACATTATGGTTGGTCGAGCCCCTCGAGACCATGGTGGTTCAAAGGTCGAATAAGACGAGAATCACAAGGAGTTATGATCGGCAAGAGTTGTCTACCTTTTGAGCTTAGTGTGACTGGTCGAGTCCTTCAAGGTTATACTAAGATGTTGATTGAATCTCGATCCCCATTAGAAGTCTGCTGGAGACTTTCATTTCACGTGTTGACGGTGTCGCATGACTCGCTAGAAAAATAGTTGAAGCACGTCAAGTAGAAGTCCTTGTCTTGATTGTTTATATTTTTGTAAAATCTACATGTTATTTATTTCTACTACATCTTTATTTTGTTATCATTAGACCCTCTATGTGGCATACTTAATGCCAACTGCCTCACTGGTCAAAACTATACGGATTGGCTCCATAACCTAAGAATAGTTCTCATAATAGAGAAAATCGCATATGTCCTTAAAATAGTAATGCCTATGCCCAAGGAAGGGGCAAGTGATGATGAGATCGCTCGCTACGTGAAGTACGCAAATGACTCCACTCTTGCTCAGTATTACATATTGGGCTCCATGACTCCCGAGTTATAAAGACAACATAAAAAGATGGATGACAGATCCGTACTTCCACATCTCCATAAATTGTTTGAGGAATAGAGAAGAACTCAACAATATGAGATATCGAAGAGTCTCTTCCATGCCAGGATGACTGAGAGGATTCCAGTTCAAAACCATATCCTTAAGATGATTGAGTGGATAAAGAAACTCACAGGTCTAGGAATGGTCCTAGAGGATAACCTATATGTGAATCTTGTTCTTCAGTCCCTTTTAGATTCTTTTTCACTATACTGGTAAGACTAGAAAGAAAAGAAAGACAGATAAGTCCCTTAAGAAGGGTAAGGCTAAGGGCAGACCGGGTAAAGCAAAGGTTGCTAAGAAGATTCGGAAAAAAAACAAAAGCCAGTGCTTCCACTAGGGTAAAGACGGGCACTGGAAGAAGAACTGCAAAGAGTACATTGCAGAAAAGGTAAAATAGAAGCTTTGAGAAGTCTCATATATGCATTCATGATTAGTCTCTATCTGTCAGACTCATATGATAGCACATAGGTATTGGATACCGATAGTATTTATCATATCTAGCAAGACCTATGACATTGATGAGAGGCAAGATGGACCTCAAGATAGGCAATGAAGCAAGAGTTGCTACTATTGCTATTAGCAAGGTCACTCTACATTTGCCTGTTGGAGCTACTATTGCATTAGATGCATATTATTTTATTGTCTCTATCATCAAAAATACTATTTCCATTTTATGTTTGACATTGAATGATTATAAAGTAGTTTTTTAAATAATAGTTGTTCAACTATTGAGAATGATAAGATCATCACGAGAGGAATATTGCATAATGGTTTGATTATGCTAGATACTACTCCACATATCATAAACGTTAGTGAGTCCAGAAGGAAACGAGATGAGGTGAACAGTGCATACATATGGCATTATAGGCTAGGTCATATCCATGAGGGAAGGATTCAAAAGTTGCTGACTGATGGTTCCTGGATTCATTTGACTATAAGTCATATGCGACTTGTGAACCTTACTTTCGTGAAAAGCTGGCCAACTCTTCATTTAGCAGAATTGGAGAGAGAGCCACTAAGTTGTTGGTACTAATACATAGTGATGTATGTGGTCTCATGTTAACTTAGGCCATTAGTGGTTATTCCTACTTCATTATTTTCACTAATGATTTCTCTAGGTACAGACATGTATACTTGATGAAGTACAAGTTCGAAGGCTTCAAAAAATTCAAGAAGTATAAAAATGAAGTAGAGGTTCAGACTAGAAAGAGTATCAAGACTCTTCGATCAGATCGAGGAGGTGAGTACTTGAGTATAAAGTTTACCTAGTTCCTCAAGGACCATGGGATTCTATCCCAATGAACACCTCCTTATATACTTTAGCTCAATGGTGTATCTGAAAAGAGGAATCACACCCTGTTAGACATAGTGTAGTTCGATGAGTTTCGTCGACCTACCCGTCTCATTGTGGGGATATGCCCTAGAGTCCGTAGCTTACCTTCTAAATAGAGTTCCAACTAAGCTGGTAGTGTCTACATCATATGAAATATAGAAAGGGAAGAAGCTCGATCTTAATGTTGTTAAGATTTGAGACTGCCCTACCCATGTTGAGAGACACAATCTCGATAAATTAGAACTCAGGATGGAACAGCGCAAGTTCGTGGGATACTTAAAGGAAACTTGTGAGCATTATTTCTATCACCCCAAATACCAAAAGGTCATTATAGCTAAGAGAGTAGTATTCCTTGATAAAGAATACATTTTTGCTGGAGACAATGGGAGCGTGATAAAATTGAGTGAGGTTGGAGACCCTAGCTCAAGCACCATTCCATAGCTATAATCTGTTCAGGTACCTAGCACACAAGTTTCAAATTTACATAGGTGTGATAGAGTATTCCATCCTCCTAAGAGTATGTAGGACATATTCGAGGAGATTATGTTGAGGATATTGATCTTCAGACCTACGAGGAGGCTATTATGAGTATAGGTTCCGGGAAGTGGCAAGAAGCTATGAATTCAAAGATGGATTTTATGTACTCTAACAAGGTTTGAAACCTAGTTGATGCACTCGAGGGTATCGTACCCATTGGCTGATCTTCAAGAAGAAGATTGGAGTAAATAGAAAAGTAGAGACTTATAAAGTAAGGCTAGTGGCTAAGGAGTATCGTCAAAGCCAATGTGTTGACTATGACGAAACCTTCTCACCCATACCCATGCTAAAATCTATTTGAATTCTATTGGCTATTACAACATACTATGATTATGAGATCTGGTAGATCGATGTGAAAATCACATTCCTGAATGGCAACCTCGAGGAGGATATGTATATGATACAGCCTGAGGGATTCGTATCCAGGGATAGTCCAGATAAGGTATGTAGGTTGCTTAGATCCATTTTATGGATTGAAACAAGCTTCATGAAGTTGGAACATAAGATTTGATAAGACGATCAAATCTTATGACTTCGTTAAGAACGAAGTTAAGCCTTATGTGTATAGGAAGGTAAGTGAGAGCGCTATCACCTTCTTGGTGTTATATGTGGATGACATCCTAATCATTGGGAATGATGTATGAATGCTCTCCACGGTAAAGGCTTGGCTATTTAAACATTTCTCCATGAAGGATTTAGGAAAAGCATCCTATATATTGGAAATTTGAATATATAGAGATAGATCCAAGAGGATGCTTGACTTATCCCAGTCTAGGTACATAGGCACCATTATCAAAATGTTTGGTATAGAAAATTCTAAGAAAGGTCTTATACCGATGAGATGTAGGCTATCACTTTCTAGGAGTATGTCCCTAAGACTCCTAAAGAAAAAATAGACATGGATAGGATACCTTATGCCTCAGTGATAGGGTCTATCATGTATACTATTCTATGTACCAGGCCTGATATAGCATATGCTCTGAGTGTCACGAGCAGGTATCAAGCGGATCCAGGCTTAAGAGCACTGGAAAGCAGTAAAGTATATCCTTAGGTACTTGAGAAGAACTAAGAATCTTTATTGGTTTATAGAGAAAGTAGCCTCAGGATTAAGGGCTATACGGACTCGAGCTTCTAGTCTGATGATGACAAGTCTAATTCAAGATATGTATTCACTCTGAATGGAGGAGCAGTATGCTGGAAGTGTTTAAAGCAAGACACTATTGCTGACTCGACCATAGAGAGGCAATGTACATTGTTGCGGTAGAGGCAGCAAAGGAGGGAGTTTAGATGACGCAATTCATCACAGATCTGGGAGTCGTGCCGAGCAGTGATGAGCTAATTCCCTTATATTGTGATAACTACAGAGCGATTGCTTAAATAAGGGAACCCAGGTCTCATTAGAAGTATTCTGAGGAGGTTCTAGCTTCTTAGAGAGATCGTGACCCGAAGAGATGTAGCAGTGGAAAGAGTTTCATCCGAAGATAACATTGCAGATCCACTGACAAAACCATTGACTCAAATTGTCCTTTAGTGTCGCAAATGTCTGATGGGGATCAGACACATAGGTGATTGGCTTTAGGTCAAGTGGGAGATTGTTAATTATAGGTGCCCTATAAGCCAATCACGTGAGTGATGAAACCTATAACATGCTGCGTCAATCTCTTTGCTTATGATTATTAGTATTTTCTCATATTATCTGGATGTATATTGTGATGTCGTTGGATCTGTGCAATGGGAATCGGATGGTGATGAGATCATAATAATGAGACCAATTCACCTTTAAACACAAACCCTAAATAATCTCGATCATAGGTTACTCGAGAGGGACATCGAGATAACCGGACAAACTAGTGTGTTGTATACCCATTGATATGATGGAGGTGGCTGGTCTCATAGCTACTCGTGTGGGGACACTAAGGGTATAGTACAAGTGCTCATTGAAGAATGAGTTTACTAATTGATTCGCTTACGGAATGCTAGATAGTTATTGATACCTCACGTCAAACAGTAATTCCGTAGTCCCAATAGTGTATTTGGTCCTTAGACTTGAGACACCAAGGATATCCTGTATGAGTATTCTACTCTTTAATACTGAACTTATAGGTTTGGAAGTTCCAGATCTAGTACAGTCGATTATTGAGAGTGACAGCCAACATTACAAGGGCTATTAAGTGTCAATAGAGGATCATCTACTCTCGGTATCTTGAGAGAAATATCTTATGTATTCTTGCTCGGGAAAATCCCTGGCTAGGGTCATTCGAATTGAAAGAGAATGAGTTTTCTAGAAGAATCTGATTAGAGCGAGACTCAATTGGAAACCGTATGGGCATGACAGCACCATGCTCGATATACGATCCTCAGGATATTAGATAGATGAAGGACTATAGGTACATGGTAACTGAGGGCAGATATGTCCAAAGGATTGGATTCCCTTGTATCGTCTGGGGACTATGGCGTAGTGGCCTAGTACGTCCGTAGTCGATGAGTCGAGTGAATTATTATAGAGATAGTAATTTACTGGGTCAGAAGGAGTTCTGATAGGTATAACTCACGGCCAGCTTGATATTAGACCTAAAGGGTTACACACATATGGTAGGTGTTGCGACGAGTAGAGGTTCAGATATAAGATATCCACTGGAGCCCCTATCTTATTGGATATCCAATAAGCTCCTGTATTATTTGATCTCATAGATGAGATTCAATAAGAGCTAGATTATTGGGTATAGATCAATTAATCTAAGAGGCTTGGACAATTGGATAGAGATCCAATACCCAATAGGGCTGGATCCATAGGGTTGACAGGGGGCCTCTATAAATAGGAGGGAACCAAAGGCCCATAGGTTGGGATTTTTCTTGGTGGCCACTTTCTGTTCTCTTCTCTCCATATAGGAGCACCGTCGCAATCCCTGTTGTGTGGGTACCGCTAGAGAGGAGGACGCTTGACCTCCTTCATCCTTCCCTATGGATCTGCAAGAACTCAGGGATATACAATCTCCCTAGATACTATCGTTCTTTTTATACACGTAATTTTTGGATTCATGGATTTATGTTTTTGATGCCCGATCTTCGCACGACGACGAAACCTTTCGTAGAAATCTAGGATTTTATTTTTTCTGTTCTTTCGCTGTGCATGAGATGTCGCCCCTGAATTTCTCAACATATCTAATATGAGACATTGACCTATTAAGATAGAGATTAGTTAGGTCGATAAGTCTAACGATGCAAAAAAAGGAAAAAACATAGGGACTAAGTTAGGTAGGTAAACTCGATGACTCAATAAAAACCAATATCTCATAAGACAAAATAAGGATCACCTCCGCTCAAAAAAGACCAATATCTTATAAGACTAATATCTTATAAGATAAGAGGGTGGCAGTGGGGTTGGGTGTGGGGACGGTTGGGAAACCCAACCCCCACTTCATTGAGGTATAGAGATTGAAAAACTCGACCCTTACCTTCGCTCTAGGTGGGGAGGTTGGAAAACTTAACACCCCCCCTTATGTTAAAGCATAGAGGGTAGAAAGTTTGACCCTCGCTTTACAAAAGATGGGAAGATCAGAAAACTCGATCCTGCTCGACTAACATGAGTCCCTCGATAGAGAAACCAATGTATTTTAAATGTCAAAATCATCCTCAAGGTTCTTTTGGAGTGTATCTGAAAATGAAAAAAAATCATGTGGGCTCACCTGGACAATTCCTTGTGTATGAACCCTCGTGCTTATGCTGATAACAATAAACGATGACTTATCAATTGACGCTAAAAGGAAGATCAATGAGATATCGACTCCTCTGCTAAGGATATTGATAAGCATATTTAGTCGTATGCTGGATAATGAGTGAATTATAAATACCAACCCTTATACTCCCAAAAATCCTAAAACTAAGAGAGCTCACGAAGTTTTGACTCCATTAGTCCCACGTTGGTTGAGAAATAAAAAGACTAAAGTCTTATAAATATCTAACTTCATTTTCTACCCCTCACTCAAAATTATATAAACTTATTCAAAACAAACAATTCCTCGTGAGCACCAGCCCAACAAAAAAAAGACCTTCTAATATCCTCCATTCATTTGCCAAGTTGGTCAAGATATGCAAATTTATGCAGTCCGTTTATGTTTGTCAACGATTCGGTCTCACCCTGTTTCAGAGTCGAGAGAGAGAGAGAGAGAGATAGAGAGAGAGGTGGTGGCACAATGCTATTCAAAGTCTTCTATCATTTGCCTGAGAGAGGGGACAGAGTTAAAAGGTAAAAATGGACATTTCTTCGTAGAGTCGTTGAAAATGTTCAATTCATCACTCGCATCGACATTTAACATCAATGGAGATTCTCGATTTCGTGGATGTGATTTGTTCCGGGAATCGCTCGATGTATAATCCATCCCACAAGCTCTCTCTGCCGATGTTTGCTGGATGATCCGAGGCTCGAGTCTCTCGATCCTCCTTCATGCATTGAACAATCAACGATAGGGTGCATACATTAGCATGGATTAGAGCACCACTGTCTGCCAAGAACATGGTTTCATGCAAACCTATGCTTCTTGATCTTGGATGGATCTTGCGATTCAACGGTCAACAACAGGGTGCATGCATTGTTAACATGGAACCAAAGCGTCGAATGGTATTGTTTCATCACGACATACAAGACAAAAGACATCAGACGAATGAACATGTTGCTTTCCATCACCACCACAGATTAATCAATGTCGAATGTGGTCCAAGCAATTATTTGTTTGCTCTTGATCATACACTCTGGCTCTGTACAATGCACACATTTGTCCTAAACAATCATGGAGGATTGATTGCATGAGGTACACTACAGTTGTTGGGCATATCATGTCACCTTGACCACCTAAAGATTGACAACCGAGTTTCCAATCCAGATATAGGAACACTGGAAACTTCATGGTTCATCTTCAGCAGCATCCATCCATTAGGAGCCTTTAGATGCATAAGATATCGACATATAAGCATACAAATGATACAAGAGCAACAATTGGAGAGTCAGCAACAGTGTTAATGACCCCAGACAACAGAAACAGGTGAGACAGTAGAAATGGCTGAGCCAAATTGCTTCCCGCAATAAAAACCTGTTTTTGGAGCATATCTTTCGAAAAATAAACCCATTTTCCAGGGATTCGAAAGCTCAATGAAAGAGTTCCTTGTATGGAGCTTCCGCTTGTTGATTGCTCAATAGTCTTTTGTGTGCTGAATTCTTTGCTCTGTCACAAGTAGGATAGCTCAGGAGAAACCCTGGAAATGGTAGTAGAGTCTGGTTGGACAAGGCATCAATGCCAGCAAAACAGCTAGGTTATCTATCTGCATACCTTCCTGACGGCAGATACTTGGTGATTGATTACTTGAGCATCAATTTGACTTGGCTGAATGAAAGATTTCTCTTGCAATTACTAACTCTCTCTTCAATTGATACAGGCAGGAAAAATGACTGAATTTGTAACACCACTAAATCGGGAACTGCAATATAACCTGGGCTCAGTGTTCTCAACATTTATAGATCAATCCAGCAACGCTGACATGAACATGAAGACAACTATAACGAGTCAATGAAGCAAGCAGACTGGACAATCTGCATTCCTTTCAGCAATATTGTGGTTTTAAGTTTATATTACACAGCATCCAACAAGCATTCAAACTCAACTCCAATAATATGCACGGACCAGCTAAAACTATGACAACTGACCATTGACTTTCTCACGCAGAGAACCAACTCCATGGCAGTTAGTGTTTTTCCATGTGCATGAAAGACCAAAGTTTGTGCTTTTTCTAGCACAAATAAATGTGGCAGGAATTTCCAGCAAGAATAGACCGCAACACTGATTCTTTTGCTAAATAAAGTTGCTAATAACTTGTCCTCAGTTGCGAAACTCATACTGGAAATTGAGATGAAACAGAAAACTGGCTTTCGAAACATAAAATTGGCATCCAAGATGAAGTGCCTGTGATGTTGGCAATTTAAGAAGAGACTTGCCTGCTCAACTATACAATTGGCAAGTGACTTTCCCTAGCTTGCTAAGTTGTCGCTTCCTGTATCAGTTAATATTGTCAGTCTCCTGGCTGATTTCATGAAGTCACTGCAACAAACGAAAAAACAAAATGTATGTGTCAATTCACATAGCAAACAACAGGCTGTGGAGGTAAGGTGAAAAAATTATTATTTTGTAAACAGTTTCACGAAAACACAAGGACTGCTTCCCCACTAGTTTCAGACATATCAACTTCATAAAATATGTACAAAAGAGAACAAAATTTTGGGGAGACAGTTATGCAAACCATATGGAACTCTAAGATGTAAATTTGATGTAAAAAAGCTGGAGTAACTAAAGAAGAAAATGCAATGAAACATTTGAAAGCTTCCAAATCCTCTTTGAAGAAAGTAAAAACGAAAAGAAAACCACCAAAAAGAATCTTCAGGCAAGAGTCTACAGCATCTTGCAATGACAAAGGATGGAATTGTCTTTCTACAAATTATAAAGATTGCAATCAAATAGATCACCTGAAAGGTTCATCTCCAGTGTGTTTAACTGCACCGGCTGCATTTTTATAAAGCACATGACCCACCATCTCTGATTTTTCAGTTCCAAACATGTCAGCAAGCCTCCCATATAGTTCCTCATATGAGCCTAAGACAGAGAGGTCAAGGGTGCGACCCACATCCTCTGATTCCATAAACACCTTACATTGCCCAGTCTGATGACCAAACTCCGAAGCTAGATGATCCTTCTGACTTGGGAATGCTTCAAGAGATCCCTTCAGATTTATTGCAGATCCAGAACCATCAGACATACTCACTGTCTTTTCAAGATTCTCATCCGATAAGCTGTTTCCGGTAGCACAATGGGATGTCGTATTCTCAGATTTGTTCAAAGACACTTGTTCTTCAGTGAGTATTGTCTGCCCAAAGAGCACCAATTGTGGTGGCTTCCTATCACATGATTTCTTCAGGCTCTGAGAAGGATGACTGATAGTTAGCAAACATGATACCTTGTCGCGAATACTGAGATTGCCAGCAGTAACACCCGTAGAAATCCTCGAGGGCAGAGTAGCATGATCTAGCCGGTGAAACCCAGTGTGGAACAGACCCGTCTGCAGTTTGTTAAGTTGGACATCTGATAAAGATAGACCAAATTGTGCATGCCTGGTTCCCTGTATGCTTTCAGGAGCGTTGTCAGAAAAACAGCAGAAGGGGCTGTCCATGGTGATGATGGGGTTTCCTACGACCACTGGCGTTGGACATTGACCTTCAAAGGAAAAATCAGGGTGTTGGAGAATCCGTGGCTTTTTCCTGGGTGGTGAGAGATGTGCAAGATGAATGGCTGGCAAATTTGAAACCAGTTCAACCAGCCATGGGCTCACACGCTTCACATTCTGTAACAGGTCTGGTTCATCCCACGTCACCTGTAACATCATTTCAAGGGTAAGCATTCTCAAATTGAAAGACAAATATATTCACAGGTAGAAAGGGAATACAATGAAATCAAAGTCGTTAGATTACCAAGCAAGAGAACCGCATGCAGTATGTGTATTCAAAAAAGCATTGTTTTCTTTCTTTTTTGACAGAAGTCCAGCACAATTTGAGGATTTTAGGAAGCCCTAGCTGATGAGCTTAAATTCTTTTCATGTCATGACTAGGGCTCAGGTTTATCCTTTGCATTTTCACAAAGATATAACCATAATGGAACTTTATTTTCCTGTCACACGAAGAGATGTGTAGATAATTCAGTATAGATTGAACCGATTTATTCACGAGATACTGTAATTTTCTCTGCCAGGAAGAATTCCTTTTTACAAAGCACTTATCTCCAATTGAACACTCAAGCATGTCAATGTGAAACAATCATGGGCATCATCTTAGTTATTTTAAAAATTGCATTTTTCTGGTAGCAATATATTCCAATGCAGCTAGCCAAACTAGTACAACTTTCAGAATTATGAATTATGGATTGCCAAAGAAAAGAACATCACACACTTATTCTAACAACCAAAAGATAATTTTTTTGTATTATTAAGAAAGCATAACAATTTTGTATCACAGTTAACTGTATGAATGAAATATTAAAACAACAACTTAAGATCCATGTTCATGAGATCAAATATAGTTTTATGGTGATTGTATATAAAAAAATTAATATATAATAAAAATGGTGGAGAATATTAAAATGTTCAAGGGCATCAAGTGATCACCATATATAAGGGGAAAAAGAGTTTATACTTGTTTATGCGAACACCAAGATGTTAAAGTCAACTGCATCATAAAAGTTCATCTCAGAATATCCCTCAAGCATTTTCTTTTTCACTACATCTTCATCAGAAAAAAACATTTCTTCGCTACATTAAAATTTTTAACCCAATTAAAGTGAAATGAAATGTGAATCTGAAAAAAGAAAAGAACTAAAGCACATTTCTCATACTTTAAGTTGGTTTCTGATAACCAACAACGATGTTTAAGAAAAATGATATCTATCAGAAAGAGCTAAAGCACATTTTGATCATCAAAGTGTACAAAAAAGGGAAAAAGGATAAACAACTTGCTTATGCCGCATAAAGAGGATACCTCGAGAAGCCTCCATGGTGAATTAGACCATCTTATGGGATCTGCAACCTGAACTGAAGATATAGTCCCCATGAACCAACTAATCCTTGATGAATCCTCAGTTTCGAAAGCCATTTTAAATCTCATCCCAGGATACCACTGGATCCTCATCGCTGCTTTCACTGCTGCAGCCTTTACACAAAACTCTGGCGTACTGGCTCTCGGGTAGTACACAACCTCAAAAGGCTTCCCATTCGCTGCAAGTTTTGCTGCCTCAATGACAGAATCTATTCTCATTTGGCTCCTTCCTCTCATACCCCTGCTGGAATCAAAATCATCACCATTACCTCTCGGCAATTTGCCATCTTCTTCCCTCAGGAAGACAGATAAGCCACCATATCCAGAAGCACCATTACTACCTGGGGGATTCCATCCTGGCCAGCAATCTGGGCCATCACCACCCCCACCTTTTTTGGCACGTCGGATACCAACACAGAGTTCCCCGTTCTCCACTCTGAGGAACACAATGGAATCCCCTGCCACAAGTTTCTTCTGGTTCACAAAGGCACTCCATCCGGTGGTGAGAAGGTGCCGACGAGGTGTCCCCCTGTATATGTGCCTAAACTTCCACACCTCGCCATGTACATCCTTTGCGATCACGATCTGTACCGGAGGATCTGCCGAGTAGTCCAACCTAGGGAAGATGGTCTCAGCGCAGTAGCGAGGGACGGAGAATCCACCACCATTGTTGGCATCCGATTGGGTCAATGTCTTGGCAAAAGAAGCAGGCTTTCCGCACACATCAATTCCATTCATACCGAGGACCAGCCCATCATCTTCCGCATACTCGAGCTCGCTGCCCCTGATAGGGGCCATCTGGATCTTCGCAAAGACTTCGTCTGTCTCCCGGTCAGCCATGAACTTGACTGCCGTGACTCGGCAGAGTATGAACGGCGGTATCCACCGGGAATTCCCAAAGTCCACAAACCCTTGGGCGTGCTCCGCGTGACCCTGGGGGAAGTAGTAGACCCTGGAGTTCACGGCCGGCATCTGAACCATCCCGCCGGCGCAAGCATGCCAGAGCTGGGAGTCCAGGCACTTATCGTTGTCCTTCATTGATGGTTCTCGCGTGGATTCGTCGGATAAGAGCAACTCTAACTGGCCTTCGAAGAATTCTGCGAACAGAGACAAATTTGTGGTGGTAAAATTGGTAAAGAGACCATCTTCATCACCTAAAAATGAAGCTACAAAGAACAGCATACGTTACCATGACACTCCTCACCTTCCGCACGAGCCAATTCTTCATATCCTTCATAACATAAGATACGTTCCTGCGACAAGGAATCAAAACGGAGAAGAATACGCCATGAATCGAAAATATCCAGACCACTTCGCATAATAATTCGGAAACGAAGCAGAAAACCTCAAATTCGCTGACCTTCGCTACGAACAGAACTGAGGCAACTGGTGAAGGAAGAGCAGAAATGACCGGCACCAAATGGAGAACCCGTGAAATTTCTTGTCCTTATCCCCAAACTTTTCGTCTCAAAGACGATCAAAAGCAGGCGCAAAATCCCAAAAGTCCAACCTTTCTGCACTCCACCGAAATCTCTCAGAGAATCCCACCAGAAGAAAAAGGAAAATACAACACCACTTGCGAGCTCAATTACCTTCAACTCAAGCCCTACAAAACCCACCTCATGATGACCTCAACTCCATCGTTTCGAACCAAAACAATGCCAACCCTCAGAAAAAGCACGAAATTTCACCCCCAAAAACTTAGAACAAGAAAGATTACAAGAATTTATTCGACACAGATTCCACCCCAAGATGCAGTCTTTCCGCCCCTTATCCTCGATCCACAGTGACTCCCTCCTCGCCCGTACTCGCAGGCGACCAGAGGAAAGAGAGGTTGCTCAAACTGTGGATATTTCCCCTGCAAGGTCGGATCTCTTATATCACCATCATACAGAGCCGATCTCTCTTTCGCGTAAAAAGGAAAGGAGAGAGAGAGAGAGAGAGAGAGAGAGAGAGAGAGAGAGCAAATTAAAAATTAAATACTAGTGAAACGAAAAAATAATTTCGAGAAATATTTATTCGTTTAATTTTTCCCCTTTTTTGAGGTTTTAATTAGGGTGATGTCACTGTTGGGCTACTGTAGTAGTGGTGGGTGAGAGAGAGAGAGAAGGGGGAGGATCAGGTGTTTGTGCAACTTGACGCGATAACTTAAAAGAGAGGCTATTTTGTCGACGCGTGTCGAAGACGCCACCCCTGATCTTTCGGTCCGACGACGGTACTCCCGACGCGACCCTCGTCACCAATTCCTCGCCGATCCGGACGACGCGCGGACCCCGCAGTTCTTTTCCTGGATAGCTCTCGTTGTCACGTTCTATTTACAGCACTGCCATTGTTGATATATATATATATATGCAATAGTATAAGTGTGTCTGCTCCTAATTAATGAAGTCTTTGATGGCTGGAGTTAAACTGCCATGGCAAATATGGAGACTGCTATGTGATGCCAACTGCGTGCTCAGCTTGATTCATGGCTTTATGTTCAAAGATTCTCGGCTACGTGGCATGATCAAGACGGCAAAACCACATATAGCACTGCATTTGACGTGAAGGGAGTCTTGTTTTCAAATGTGTATGTACCATGAACTGTGTCATGGGGGCAGCTAAAGACAGCTTGCCGTGCAAAGACAAGCAGGTGAAGCCGTGCTTGGTTAGATAAAAGTGATATCTGATGTCTTATTCCTCCATCCATCCATCTATTTATACGACAGCTGCTCCTTGTCGTCTTTGACACGAAGTAAACACCTGCCAGAAGCCTTATTATATATATATATATATATATATATATATATATATATATATATATATATATATATATATATATATAATGTGTTTTAATTTTGGTGCTCAATGATTCTAATTTTCTTTACCTTTTCTGCTATTTGATTTATGAGTTCAAATCCATTTTAAATGGTGAGCGGTGGTAAAGAGTAAGAGAGTCATTACGAGGAAGGAGCGCGGGAACGGGGGGCGATCTGTGGCCGTGGGGGAAACGGCGATTCATCCGAGGCGACGGGGCGTGGTGGATCCCGCAGCGGGGGCCAGCGGCCGGGGAAGGCGACAACCGACCTCCGCATGCCGCGCGTCCGTCGATCCGTCAGCGTCCTCCTCCCGTGCGCCGGTCTCGCTAACGTGCGCCGTGGTTTAATAATAACAGTATTGTTGTTGTTATTATTATTTATTGCTTTTGTCTAATTTTGTTTGAAGTCTCTAAAGGTGCCACGCGTCGAGCGCCGGGTGGAAGAGAGCCGGGCCCCGCGTGTGTCGGACATTTTGTCGTATCCGAACCGGGACTCCGGGGAAACGACAAACAACGGGTCGGGAGGTGAGAGGTGGGCCCCGCTCCCCCTATCCCACGGTAAGCATGACGACGACGGCGATGATGTGAACAAGCCCGACGAAACCTTTCGTCTCTCCAAAGTAATGCATAGCTTACCCATGACGGTGGCGGAACTATGTTCACTGCACACGCAGCGGATGGAGCATGGAAGTCATGTGGGCGTTGTAGACCTCCATGTCCGCAGTCAATAGGAATTGGCAGCAGATGGACCGTGGAAGTCATGTGGGCGCCGTAAACCTCCCAACTCCGCAGTCAACGGGAATTGGAATGGCTCCACAGTTTTTGTGACCGTAATATCCAGGTGCAGAGAAAGATACAAGAACAATCTGCTTGCCATCAATGAGAACCAGTTTCACAGGAGCGCCTACTGTGGGAAAGAGCAAAAAAGAGTAAAAGCATACGCGAGACAAACGGGCCAATGTACTTAGCAAGCGGCAGCCACCACTTGACCTGGAACAAGATTCAAGCCGTTAATGTTGAAGGACAAATATCCAACTCTGCTTATCTTTCTTCTTCTTTTATTCGGGTAGAAGAAGACGGCTTCGAGATCGCACTTTGTTTTAGTATTCAGAGAATAGGAGCGTGGTCGTGATGTATCTGTGACGGTGGTTTCATTTGCTGGGAGAAAGAATTCTACACAGACAAATGATGATGTTTCAGCAGAAATATCAGGAACCAGTAATCTCATTCACACAGGATCAGCTTAATTCCGGTGGCACTTGGACGCACCGGTGGAACATTTCAAAGCCTAACTTGCCGGTATTGTCTTCCTGTTAGTCAATCAACAACAGCACTTGATTGCATCATTGTGGAGTCCAGCTTACGTTATCCTTGGCATTCCTTCTCCATGTTAATGAACAAGCAGATTAGGCTTCTTTTCTTGAGTTAGGTAGCAGCATGCAGCTCCATTAATTCTACCGTCGTACCATTGTTCTTTTATATTCCATCCGGTTGCAAGGTCAATATGAAGATTCCATGGAATGAAAACTACGACTAATTTAACACCGACCCGTCCAGATGTTACGAAGCGTTGTCTTGCAGGCATGGTCCCGTTTGGAGATTGGAAAGTGTGGACGACAACGATGATAGAGGAGGTGATGAATCATGGAACAAGAGTCACGAGCATTCAAGTATCCAAGGGAACGGAGGAGCAAGGGATGTTGGTGGTCTCCTGAGCCTGGACTCTAATTGGCTGAAGACAAAGGATACTTTTTCTTTGAGCGAAGAAGAGAGCAGATACCTGCACAGAGGTGATAAGTATGTTGATCACCCACCCACCCACCCGACCCAGTGGCCTGCCTGTCCTACAATGTCCATTATGAACTCAGACAACATGCGTTCGATAAAAAGAGCGGTCAGGTAGGGTTCTTGTACACATGCAGTGTTACTGTGCATGTTCATTGTAGATTGCCACATCGAAGCAGTAACCATGTCTTTGACAAAAGCAGCCCATCAACGACTTGATCAAGTTGTCAATCAACCTTTTTTTATTAAAGAAGGAAATGGAACAAACATGTGCGAAGAAGAACGCATGTGACCTGTCATTCACTCTAAAGCACCAAGTCAATGCTTTTTTTCTGGTTTAAGCTTGTTTCATCTTTTAGTAGTGTGGGAGTTTTTCTTAGCACTTACACTTAATATAGATTTGTTCAAGGAAGAGAGAGAGAGAGAGAGAGAGAGAGAGAGAGAGAGAGAGAGAGATGTGGTGATGGGGTCAAAGGAGGAGGAGGCAGCAAGCAAACATAGGGACATGCACACGTGACTGACGCGTCACGACCCGTGGCCTCCGGTCCGCCTCGGTGGCCGCACCGGGTGAGGCCAAGCTGCCCGGGCGTCGATGGCGATCGCTGTCTCCTCCGGCTGCGTCCGACGTGAAGGCGTCTTGTCTTACCACCTTATGCAGGGTCGAATACGTTTCTTCTTTACCTCTTCTCCCTTTCTTGGTACATCAATCCATCAACTAGATCAGCGAGCTCTACGGTGGAATGTTTGCGCGTGACAGAAGTAACACTAAACTGAGTTGGTCGGTATGGACTTCTTTTCTTCTTCATCATCGAACGCAGTTGGATTCGGTAGAAAGATCTCATAGAGAAGTGTATATGGATAAAATGGTATAGCCAGTGCTAAGAGTTGCGGAATCACAAGCACATGAATCAAAGCGTATCATCATGCCAAGTCAAATTGATGGCTTTTCTCCCAGGCAAACTGTAGATGAGTCATTCAGTGTTGGCATCAACTTATCCACAGCCACTGTAGGTGATGTTGGATATCAACCTTTAGCTAAAAAGCTTAGTGCGTGAACTCCTTTGGGTCCCATAACGAGTAAAAAAGAGAAGTACATGACCGCACCTCACCTCAAATAAAGCTACTGCATGTCTCAGACACCAGCTTGTAAAGCTATGTATCTTATCCAGAAGAGAAAAGCATTTCTCGACACATGCATATGCTTTCTGCAGGAAGATATCCCCAGTCAACTAGCAGCAGCATGGAACAAGTGGTGATCCTCACGAAATTATTAGGTGGCTTGTCAACTGTTTCACCACACGCTTTTGCAGAAAGAAAATGCTTGATCAGTCGTATCTTCTGATGATTGTCTTACAAGGAAACACCATTAAGATGTAGAGCAGAAGAGCTCTTCAGTGTGTCTTCTTCTCCACTCCACTTCAAGTGCTCCATCATTGTCGGCAAGCAAAATAATCACCCACAGATGTTGCAAAACTAATGTCTTCTGCAGTGTGTTCCTGAACTCGAAGATGAGTTTTGCTTCACTAGCATCATTAGACAGGCAGAAGATACATGTGTGTGATACATTGTTCTGTTGTTGCAGGGAAGAGATGTTGGAAGCTGATCGGTTCTAAACCTGTGGATTGATGATTGCAAGAACACTCTCTTCCATGTGCTCAGAACCCAATATAAGTGGCGAAGCCTGTGTTACTTGTTAGTATCAGAAACTCCAAAAACCAAGTTTCCTCTTGGTTACAGTGGGCAGGCCACAAGGACTTGAGGTTTCTCCATACAGCTCGACCACCATGGATGGTGAAACCCTAGGCAACAATTGCCTTCTTTTGTGGCACCAAACCAGACTATTAATTGTGTTATTTAAGATGTTCACTGGTCAGTGGAACAAGAACAAATAGATTAAGACATTGTTTCAAGGCCACCAGCTTGGATTTATGACTTTGTAGTCATTGGTTTGCCAAGTTTAACTCGACAGAGTCAATGACCTGGATGCATCTGTATGTTCCAACACCATGTGGCAAGGTGTTGGAATTCTGAAAGAATTAAGAGCATTAATCAAGACACTAGGTTAGCTTCTGCTGTAGTCAAACAGTAGAATAGGCTTACATATGGTCAGGGAGCACAACACAAGAAAATACCAACCACTGGGATATGTTAATTTTTTCTTTCATATAATAATGATATCATAAATACTTAATGGGACTCGATCTCTGTCAACTTCTACTTAATTCAGAGCAGTCCATTGTAACTTTTGAAGGACCACACTGAACCTATCAATGGTAAACATGAGTTGCTTGACATATGATTTGTAGTTCAGCTTACTTCCAGAACATTCTACAAATGTTACAAAGTGACTAAGAACAAGCTGATGTTTCTCATATTTTGAATACTGAAGGCAAAATTTTATGACAAATGCATAAAGAATATGTTTAAAAAGATCATTGAGTAGAGGAGATGACTGGTCTGGTAGGTGCTCAAACATTGAAGAACAAGTCACCCCCATCTTTGGGGATTGTGATGGTTAACATGATCTACTGGTGGGCCTGATCTCCATTTCTTCTTGCTAGGTCAAAGTCCAACCCCATCCTAATTGATTTGCTCAAATATTTCAGGTCAAGTGTGCTACTATCATACTCCCTCCTCTGTTGCATATGCCTGCTATTCTCCTATATTGTGATTCTACTTGTTATCTTACCCGTTCTACTCTTCGAAACATCCATCAGAGAGAGTTTCTTTTCTCCACCATGAGGTGATAGAATTTGATGAAATGTTGTACATAATATAATAATCCTCTTGTGTGCTGTGGGCATCATACTACATCATTCTTGTGTACTGCGTACATCAAGCCTCATCCTAAATGGATATAATTCAGACCAATCGATATCTAACTTTGACTTTCTATTGTGATGTAAGACTGAACAATACCAAAATCAAGGAGTTTCAATTGATAGTTTGATTCATAGTTTTTCTTGGGAATCAACTGAGAACTTTCACCTGAGCAGATGAAAGAATATCCACTGTCCAAATATTGTTTGTCCACCACAGAAGGCTCAATTGTGAGAGTTATCAAGTATATAGTTGGAAAGCTAAATAAGATAAAAGGAGGTAAAATGGATTTCAATCTCAACTAGTAAGCATATGTTTGGTAGCTTCCATTTTTTAATAATAAGAAGACTTTCCTCTAAGTAATCATATAATTATATTATAATTTAACTATACTTGTACATTCATACATATATACATACAAATAATAGTAACACTTGGTTTTGAACACTGCATCCATATTTTTAGCTTGATAATAACTCATAAACAAATTTTATTAGAACTAAATACTGACTTCTCCAAACACTTTAGAAAAATCTCTCTTCAGCTATAAAAGACTAAATGTCAATCAAAATAGAGCTCCATGCATACAAGCATATTTTTGGAGCAAAATTCAATAGGAAGGGTAATAATGTTGGGATTATTTCATTTCTATGAGAGTCCTATATAGTAAATATATTGACTTAAGCTAAATATAAAATTCTTCAAATATTTGGATATTATACAGATTCTCCTTCAAATATTTAAGTTTTTTTTTATATGTGTCATTTTATTAGCATCCTAAACATAAATTCAGATTAACCATTACTGATATGATCATTAATGAGAAATACTAATTATTGGATATCATTGTCATCAATTATTTGGCTTTTAAAATTTTAAATTATAATTTAAAGAGACAATTATGAAATTTAATAATTAATGAAGATATGTATGCAATATTTTTTGAAGGTTATTCATATTGGGTTTGATATATTTGTAAGATTTCACTTATACTCTTAAGATTATTTAGAGGGATAAATATAAAAAATACTAATTATATAAAAATTTGCTCAAAATGTAACGGCCGATCCTTGACGGGTAAATCAACCGGACGAGTTTAATCAGACGGCCACCGTTAAGCCTTTTGTTGAATCGCCCGATGTCTTCGGGTTCCAAATAGCGTTACGAAACCGTTTCGGTATCGGCTTTTATTAACGCGGCCGAACCCGACTTGGCTCGAACGCGGAGCTCCTGCTGCTTTCTCTAGGGTTTTGTGGGGAAGGGCCGGCGATCGAAGGAGGAACTCGAGGTGCGCTTCGAATCCAAAAACATATGCTTTCCTGCTGTGTTTTCCCTCTAAATATTGTATCTTTATGGCCCATTAATCTTTTGCAATGCGCTATTGGCGCTTTTCCTTGGGAAAGATGATCGTTTTTAGAGGGTTTTACATGCATTCAATGTGGTGTTGCATCTGTTTGCTGTGGAGGGCTTAGCGTCGGTTGTTATTGGTCGATTATTTTGTTCGTTCTTCTGAGCAATCTTAGATGGTTGTTTATTCCGTGAGATCTGGTTGAGAGTCGTCCGAGGACTGGGTTTTATCTGTTAAAGGTCAAAGGATCGAATTAGCAGTTTCTAAGCTGCAAAAGGTCATCATTTTTCCTTTCCATAAGGATGCAAAATTCGAGCCAAGAATTTGTGGAGATTGAAACAAAATAACAATAATAATAATGGCCGTATTGATTGTATGCACACTAAAAATTTGTGTTTTATTGATGTGCTTGAGAACATGTATCCTTATTCCTGAAACTGATCTTAGTCCGGATAATCTTATTTCATTAGGAATCTTTGGTTTTGATTAGGATATTAAATGAGATATTGAGCAATATATTCCTCAATATCACAAAAATATTTATGTTGCTGACATCATCTGAAGGCCTGCACACATCCCTTTGCCATTTGTTGCCTTATAGTCCTATATTTATAGAAACTATTAGTCTCACACACATTTTTTCTTGTCATCTATGCAAGTGACTTTGCAAACGATTTGGATTATAATTTTAACATAATATCACTTTGTGATGATGTTAGAATGTTATTTGTAGAAATATCTGTTTACGTTAAATTACTTTTGCGTACTACTGCTGGATTACCATATTCATTGGCCATCTATGCTTTTGTCTCTCAGTATAATAATGCAAAGTATTAGTTAATTTTTTTTCTGTTAGTTCTTATTCTTCCTGTTTCATTTTGCAGTGGCTAATGGAGGACGACACTAATGTAAGTTGTCTAGTACCCTGTTTCTGGTATTTTATTTATCAAAATAGGATGCTTCTGATCTTTTCTTTTTAATATCAACATTTTGATTGATAACTTTGGCATGGAAGGATCATGAAATATCATCAAATTATCTCATTTAAGGCTTGTTCAAATTTAGATATGGTTAAGACATGCAATTGCAATCGGATGGTTCCTGCTCATTTTGTTTGAAATCATCTAAAAATTAAGATGGCCATTGCTAATCATCAGGCTATCCTAAAATAATAGTACTAACTAAGATAATTTTAAGGGACAAAATATTGTTTCCTTTTTCTAATGACAAATTCCAAGATTCAGAATATTTTAATATTTCCTAAGCATGATCTGGGTCAATTTGCATATGTACTTGGAGATTATTTATCTTTTGAATATTTATAATTTACTTTCATCGAATTACATATGGATTATAATGCAGAGTGTTTATTAACTTTGTTTTATGTATTTTTAAAATTTTGGATGTCTGGCTTCAAATTCACTAGGTTGAATATGTTAACGAGCTCATATGTTTCTCATGTTCTTGCATTTTCTAGTACTAGTGTGTGCTAATCCATATGCTTGGTTCAGAGTGAATTTATTGGTAATTTCTGCTCTTGGTGGAAACATTGGTAATTTATTGGTAATTTCTGTTCTTGTATTTTCTAGTACTAGTGTGTACTCATCCATATGCTTGGTTCAGAGTGAATTTATTTGTGATTTGTGCTCTTGATGGAAACATTCAGAAAGTTGCATATTGAGATTAAATATAGAGGTACCACAAGTTTTCTGTTTTTTCAATGTAATTAGACTGGGATCTTGTTGTTGATGCTTTCGACATCTCTGCTCACTTGAATGAGAAGGTTTCAACAGTGCTAGGTCTGGCAGTATGTTTCGTGGCTCATTTGCTGGATTTTTCTTTTGTATAACCTTGTACAAAATGAGCATGATGCAGGGAATTCAGAAGGCAAAGAATAGCTTTTATTCAAATATATAGCACGAAGCTTGTTGATCCATTGATATAAGTTATTTGGTGTTTTGAGCATCATCTTCCGTCATCTGTTTGATTAAACAAATCAGCTTAGGATATAATAAAAAAGTTAATATGGTTAAAAAACATGAAAGAGCTAATAGTGATATTGACTTTCTAAGTCTCTTATTAACCATCATTTCTGCTTGTATTTGATCATTAAGTTCAATTAGCCTCATCCACTGGATGCTGAAATTGATAGCCTTTGTTGCATGATCTTCCAATAGTAGTTTCTACATATTAAAACAATAGTTTCAAGAACTTATTAAATCTGGTGTTCATCAATCAAAGATGAAGTCTTGAACTTTGTTTGTTATTACTGCAAAGCCACTGTATCATGTTGGTGATGATGCTATTTATAGTGAATTTACTGCATTTACTGATAACGGCAAGTTTAACATGTGCAACTTGTGTTCAGGCCAAGAAAGAAGAAGAGGAATTCAATACAGGGCCTCTCTCTGTTCTGATGATGAGTGTCAAAAACAATACACAGGTATGAGGCGTCTGACATGCACTATAATGTTGATAATAAGGGAATAAATTATATCGATAGATATAATTGATTTGCACACATCTTGGTTCCTTTATTTCGTGGATTAGACATTTAAATGGATGCATAACTATTTTACGTTTCTACATGATCACAGTATTAAACAGAGAGAAGATAGTTTTTCCTTGATATTTTTACAGCATAATTTGGCTGGGTAAAGTCTGATTTGCAGAAAATGTTGGTAAATGTCAGGTCATGTCATTTAGCTCCATTTTATTTGATGGAAGAAATAACTGTCTGTTTGGAAGCCTTGCTTTGATTGTTCATAAAAGACAATTGAAATGTTGATTGTAAATATTTTTCTTGATGTTTTGTTTTATGAAAGTTATTGGTAACAAAACGTCTTTTGGTTGGCATAGAACTATTCTGAAGAACAACTTTGTCTTTTCATGATTTATCTTGTGGCTGAGCAATTCAAAGGTGTTGCTGAAACTTTTCTGTAACAGGTGCTTATCAATTGCAGGAACAACAAGAAGCTACTTGGCCGTGTGAGAGCATTTGATCGCCACTGTAACATGGTCCTCGAAAATGTTAGGGAGATGTGGACTGAGGTAAGTTCACTACATTCTTTCACCAGCCATCTCTTTCCATAGTTTCTAATGAAACTTTGTTGTTGTTCCAGATACCCAAGACAGGCAAGGGAAAGAAGAAAGCGCTTCCGGTCAACAAGGATCGCTTCATCAGTAAGATGTTCCTGCGAGGGGACTCGGTCATCATTGTGCTCAGAAATCCCAAGTAGGATCAGATGTTGGATGTGGGAATCGCTTGCCATATAGTCTATGCATCGGATGACCATATATGTTGTGCCAAACTTCATTGTTGTCGGACAAACATGATCGATCAGCATGTTTTGAGGCTGGTTCGCAGTGATGTACTCTTGAATACAATGGATAGAATCGACGAGTCAGGTGTATGATTTGCATGAAATGACGTCTGAACCATTGGAATGTTCCATGGCAAGATGATCTATTATGGTTTAGATTGTTATTATTGATGGACAGATAGATCTGAATGACATGGTTGCTGGTGGTTGTAATGCTTCCTATGGTCACATGGACAGTCATGGTCAGGTTGTCATGTGCTATATTTTAGAACTTCACATGGTGGGAACATGCCATCATCAGTTTTATTTTGTAGTGAACAATGACGATGGATTTAATATGCTTTGCTTCCCATGAGAGAAGGAAACCATGTGGCACTTGTCTCATAGTCAATGAATTGATGAGCATATGCATACATATCTAGAGAGAGACGAAATGGTCTAGCTGTCGGCCCTCATATTAAATGTGATCCATCTATCCTTTTGAAATCGAAGTCTGAAGGTGCATGATCAATCTCCATGCATGATCAATCTCAAAGTCAATCTCGAATTAAAGGCTACAGCCGTACCATTTAAGGGATAACAGGCCAACAGTGCTGAGATTATTAATGTCGCAGTCTACGTGGCTCGACCGGGCATCATGTAGGAAGATGCAGGTCACCTGCATCCATCCTGAGAAGAACTCGGGGCAAAAGAGTGAGCTCTAATGGCATAATCTTCAGATCCGCAATCTGTGGATGCATTTATATAGATCCACATATGAACAATGTTCTAAGTCAACAAGTTAGATTTGGGTCTCTGTTAGCCCAAATTGGCTGGCACAAACTTTTAATGTCTCGCTTGAACATTCGAGCTGACTTTTGACGAGTGAGGGAAGCGTAGAGCTGACATTTGAAGCCATTTTCAAAGTCGTCTTTGCACTCACACTTGATTTCTCAAAGCACGTCATAATACAATTTGCAGACGAAGAAGTCTCTGCTCTATATAAGCATCATATCCACTCTTTGGATACCAGAAGAGCAGGGACGAGTAGAAGAAGAAGAAGAAGAAGAGAGAGAGAGAGATGAATTGGCTTAGCAGGAAAGTTTTCCTGTACAAGGTGACGTTCGGATTGTATGTGCTCGAGTGGTGGGAGCAGTGCCTCTTCAGTATCCTTTGTCATCATCTCTCAAGGTTATAGTAGCAGTTCTTCCAGATTTGGGTGCTGATACAAATAGCTGTTTGTGGATTACAGTTCTCTCTGTCTAATATATGTTTAAGGGATGCATATGGACAAGCTCAATTATTAGTCTAATGAGCAAATCCGAAGAGAGAAGACATGCAGAGATGATCACGTAGTGGCATACACAATATGCATAAGAAAAAAAGATGGATCATATCATGCTTGTTTATTTGGAGATCATTACATGAGCTAAGGATTTGTGCTTAGCTTTTCACCAGCCTGTGGATCGAGTCAACAATCTGCACTTGTTTGAGTTCATCTCTCTTTGTAATTTTGTAGTTTTTTCCTTGTCATACTAAAAAAACAAAAGTGTTTGACATTTGGCCATAACTAAATTCATTTTAGCTCTTTTTCTTCTTCTGCTTGACTTATTTTCAAATTAAGAAGAAAATAATAAATTTCTCCAAGTTTAATTCTTAATTTATTTTTTTTATTTTGAGTTTCTCTGTGCCTGTTTCTTGCTTTACATATGACTTTCTTGACTCCAATTAGACTTATTTCTCCTGTTTCTGATTTGGATCATTTTTCGGCTTACTATGAACAGGTAAATTTTCTTCTCTTCTATTTATTCTTCGGCAAGTTTCATGCATGCTTAAATTTTTTTCCTAAAAGTATTACATTATGATCTTGAGATAATTGCCAAGCCATTATTAGGAATATGCATTTATGTATTTGAGGGGGTTTTCATTATTTCACGACTAAAATGTGCTAATACTTATCATTAGATAAGTATGTAACCATCAAGAATCTAAAAATATGCTCTAAATTTCTTTGTTTTCTTGTTCGTATTCGAAAAATGAATACCCTTTAACTAAGTTTATAGAGCAAAGCATATACTGGTGCTTATAGTCTTTTTTTGTTTTCTCTCAAGCTAAGACTGTTCCAATTTTAGATTCTGACTTTATATCTCATGTAATTGTTCTTCCTCAAATTTTTTTTCAAAAGAGTTTTTATAATATTACAATATCCCATAAAATCACATATATGTCTCTTATGAGATGTTGGATTGATTAGTGTATTATTACACAATTAAAAAATCTCATATTTGAGGCGATGTGTGAACGTCGTATACGTCATTTAACGCAATGGAGATCTCATCATATTTTTGTAAAGGAAAGTTCATATGATCCGATTCATTCTATGGTAAAATAGCTAAATTTAAGTTTGATATATTTTTTTTTCTCTTCTTATTTTTGAGAGAGATAATAATTTTTGTGACTTCATTTGCCACTGAGCACTTGTTCAACCTCTGCATCATATTCTATACGCTTGTTCATACCTGGAGTTTGTCAGTGCTCTACCAACTGGCAGAAAGATTCCTTGAAGCAAAGCAGGACAAGATTTGTCATTGGGCATTTCACCTGCAAACAATTGTTCCTCATCATTAGTTTACTAAATGAGCAGCCACTTCAGCACTTGGCATATGCTCTGGATTTTGGCATGATCTTTGTTTAAAGCCAGAAACATGTCTGTTCCAAGCTCATCAAAGTTTCAGTGCCCTTGATGGATGTCCTCATCTCACTTTATCCTGTGTCTGCCTTCTCCAGTTGTTTGAGCTCAACATTCTTTGTTGGTGGAAGATCTGCAATCACAGGGATGTTGATCTCTTAAAGATGGTGGTGTTGGAGCAAAAGCAAAAGGCGGTGGTGCTTGCAAACCATGTAATGATGTGTCCACAAGACTTTGGATTGCAGCTTTTATGTAAATCTATTCCAAAATAAGGATTTAGATTGTGCCTCAGGCTATATTTTTATTAAAGAAATCTACAGATTTGGAGATTGTCGATTTGGATCAGAATTGTCAGAACAAATTTGTTTTTGTTGGTTTGGCAAGTTCTATAGACCCACATCTCTAATTTCTATTATGTTATCCCTTACTGATGCTATAAAAAGTGGTCCAGACTTTCTAGCTGAATGTACCACAAGCACCATAAGAAAAGTCGATTTGAATTTAATTTCATTAAGTTTATATTAAATATTTTGAGTTTTTTTTGTTTAGTAGTTTTAGGTGCTTTATGGCCTATGAATATTTTTCCTAAGGTATTTGTAATTGTTCCTTTTATAGTAAGAGATTTACTCCTCTTTCGTTCGTGAACGTAGGTCAATTGATCGAACCACGTAAATTCGGTGTCCATGTTTCTTTTATCTTTCTGCTTTATTATCTTTGTTGGGTTACCAAAATTACCCTTTGGTAAATTTCTTAGGGCCAGCTCTAACAAACTGGTATCAGAGCCTGAGTTTGGGATCTTTTGGCAACAATGACAATAACAAAGATCGTTGTCGAGAAATTCGACAAAAATGTCAACTTCGACATGTGACAACTCAAGATGGAGGCCATTCTAGTTCAAGATGGAGTTGATTTGGCACTACAAGGAGCTGAGAAAATTCTAGATAGTATGTCAGAGGAAGATTTTACAAGTATGGATAAGAAGGCCCGATCTAGCATTATTCTAAATCTCTCTGACGAGATTTTACGGAAGGTAGCTACGGAGACTATGGCTAAGAGCATTTGGGACAAACTTAAAGCCTTGTATATGAAGAGGACGGTGGAGAACCGTCTTTACTTAAAGCAAAGTTTATATATGCTTCGGATGACTGAAGGTACATCTATACTCTCACATCTTGATAAATTTGATTCCTTAGTTATGGATTCGAAGAATATAGATACAAAAATTGATGATGAGGATAAGACCTTGTTACTTTTGTGTTCTCTCCCCCAATCCTTTAAGTATTTCCGTGATATTATGATTTATGGAAAAGAAACAATTTCATATCAGGAAATTAAATCTGTATTAAAATCTAAGGAGCAGATTGATAGGGATATCACTGGGGAGAATAGAGAAAATCAGTGAGGGTCTAATTGTAGAGTAAAAGCGATAAAAGAGAATTTGATAATAGTAGATCTAAATCTAGATCTAAATCCAGACATAGAAATTTGGAGTGCAGATATTATCATAAAATGGGCCACATTAAGGTTGATTGCTTTAAATTGAAAAATAAATTAAAGCAAAAGGGAAAACCTGTTAAGAAAACTACTGAGTCCGCTGAAGCTAGTGTTGCAGCTGATGAGAATTTTGGAAATATTTTCTTTACTACTGATGACAAGACAAGGTCTAAAAATGAATGGATTTTAGATTCGGGTTGTTCTTATCACATGTGTCCCAATAGAGATTTGTTTTCCACATATGAATCTTATAATGGTGGAATTATTTTGATGGGTAATAATGTCGCGTGTGATGTTATTGGTAGAGGCACAATCCGAATTAAAATATATGATGATATTATGAGGACGCTCACTAATGTTAGACATGTTCTTGATTTGAAAAAGAATCTCATCTCTCTAGGCACCCTAGAGGCTCTTGTGTGTAAATACACAGCTGAAGGTGGAGTTATGAAAGTTTCTAGAAATGCCCTTGTTGTTATGAAAGCTTGTAGGTCTGGTAGCTTATATATTTTGCAGGGAACTACTGTCACAAGCTCAGTTGTAGTCTCGTCATCATCGTTATCTAATTCTGACATCACCAAATTATGGCATATGCGTTTGGGTCATATAAGCGAAAAAAGTTTGAGTATATTGAGCAAAAGATGTCTTCTTTAAGGATAGAGTACTGGGCCACTAGATTTTTGTGAACATTGCATTTTTGGAAAGCAGAAAAGAGTTAGCTTCAATTCTCTAGTAGTTCATAAAACAAAAGGTACTCTTGACTATATTTATTCAAACCTTTGGGGTCCAACTCGTGTTCAGTCTAAGGGTGGTGCCAGGTATATGTTGACTTTCATTGACGATTATTCCAAGAAAGTTTGGGTTTATTTTTCAAGCATAAAAATGATGTTTTTCTAACCTTTAAACAATGGAAGGCTTTGATTGAGAAGCAAACAGTAAAGCAGATTAAGCGACTTGAATGATAATGGCATGCAATTTTGTGAAAGTGACTTTGATGAATTCTGTAAAAATGAAGGAATTGTTCGGCATCGCACTGTTAGGATGACGTCTCAGCAAAATGGTGTGGCCGAACGTATGAACATAACACTCTTAAAAAGGACAAGGTGTATGATCTCAAATACAGGGTTGACAAAGGACTTTTGGGCAGAGACGATTAATATGGCCTGTTACATTGTCAACCGTGCTCCTTCTGCAGCACTTAATTTTAAAACTCTAAAGGAAGTTTGGTCAGGTACTCCTACTGATTATTCTGATTTTAAAATATTTGGATGTCCAGCATACATGCATATAAATGAAAGAAAATTAGAGCCTCGAGCTAAAAAGTGCATTTTCCTTAGGTATACTTTTGGGGTGAAAGGATACAGATTATGGTGTCCTGATCCCAAATCCCCAAAATTTATAATCAGTAGAGATATTACTTTTGATGAATTATCTATGTTATCTTCCAAAGAAGAATCTACTAGTTGTACAAATGATAGTACGCAGAAGCAGGTGGAGCTTGAGATTGGTAGTTTTGATTCTCTTCAGTTGAATTCTTCTACTCAAAGAATGTCAGTAGATGGTCCTGAGTTTACTAACAAAGATGTTCCAAAGGAAGAGCAATATTCCATAGCCAAGGATAGACCACGGAGAAATATTCGACCATCACAAAGATATGTAAATTTGGTTGCATATACTTTGTTTGTTGCAGAAGAAACATGTGGAGTTATTGAGCCTACTACCTACTCAGATGCAATTTCTTATGATGATTCCCTTAAGTGGTTGATTACGATGCTTACGAAGCCTCTTCCAGTTTACAAGTTCAAGTAGTACTTGGACTTGGTTAGTATTCATTATTGGTGATTGCCCGTTGGAGCTTTTGTGAATAAGGTGGAGTAAATTCTGCTAAATTATCAATATTGGGACATGCCAATGTGGAGATTTGTTGGTTTGGCAAGTCTCATAGTCCCACATCTCTAATTTCTATTCTGTTATCCCCTACTGGTGCTATAAAAAAGGGTCCAGGCTTTTTAGCTGGATGCACCACAGGCACCACAAGAAAAGTCGATTTGGATTTAATTTCAGTAAGTCTATATTAAATATTTTAGGTTTTTCTTGTTTAGTAGTTTTAGGTGTTTTATGGCCTAGGAATATTTTTCCTAAGACATGTGTAATTGTCCCTTTTATAGTAAGAGATTTGCTCCTCCTTCGTTCGTGGACGTATGTCAATTGATCGAACTACGTAAATTCGATATTCTTGTTTCTTTTATCTTTCTATTTTATTATTTTTGTTGGGTTGCCAAAATTACCGTTTGGTAAATTTTTTGGGGCCAGGTCTAACAGTTTTCTCTCTGGTTTGGGGATGGGCAAAAAAAGAAAGCTTGCAATCTGCATGCAAACATTTCTTAGAACTTCTCTAATTATTATTTTTGTGCTGTTCGATGATCCATGCTCTGGAAAACCCTCCTCCCTTTCCCTTCCACAGCAACTTTGTTTGACCTTGCATTTGATTCCTATGGATGAACATTGCAGAAAGACTCGAAGGTCGATCGTAAGCGTCGAGACTTGAAGTTGTCATCATGCAAGGAGAGCCTCGACCGATCCCACACACACATTCCTAGCATTCTGATGGCAATTTAAATGAGGTTGGAGCTGCTGACATCAATGTTTCAGCTACCGTGCCTTGTTCATGGATGTAATGAATACAAGTTTCAATTGAATGAAAACTACAGCATCATCAGTAGGAGCAGCAGCAACGACAAACTCTTCGTAGCCTCTGCTTGCATATCCAAGCTGTGTGTTCATAGATTTGTCACCAAACTACAGGAGAGGAAAGAGACTGTTCCATTGTTCACGGCCAGATCGAGCACATCTCCACCATTGGTTGGTGAGACGAGTGAACCAATTTCTGCCACACCGTCATCTCCCGTTCTCTTCTCAAGGCAACTCATCCTCGCTACAGTGAAGGCAGAACTCATTAATGGCGGCTGACAAGTGCAGTTGCCGCTGGTATAGACTTTTTTTTCTGTGGGTGGGTGGGTGGGTGAGAGCGAGAGAGAGATGGTTGGTGAAGAGCATTCCACACCAAACTCCAGGATGGTTGGATTGACAGGAAGTTCGGATCATGCCTCGTGAATGAACTGTAGGTTGTGACCAGCTGACCGAAGCTGATGCTGCTTCCTTCCCTCTTCTTCTTCTTCTTCTTGTTTGAGCAAATGCCATCTGCGGAACAAATCAAGCATCCAACAATTTGTTGTTTCCCACATTCTGCACCTGCAAGCCATGGTCGCCTTTCGTCATGTTGAGCATCTAATGGCTGGATTCAGATCATCTGCCCTTACAAGCCCAGTCGAAAACCAAAATAGATGACAGACATCTTTAATTCAGCCAGTCTTGCGGAAGGTTTGAGTCAGAGAAGTTGAGCTTGGAAGTTTAGTCTGGTGGGAGAAACTTCGATGTACCGAGTCAATGATTGCTCGGCTGCTTGCCATCTAAACATGAACAAGTCATTCCCTGCACGAGAATGCGACCGATCAATGTACGTTCCCTTGTTCTTCCTTCTTTGTGGTGCCCCCCCCCCTCCATTGCCAACGCAATTAGGCAGCTATTTCATACCTAATCCATTAGAGGACAGAGGTTGGTGAGGATGCCGACCCGTGTGGTGGTTGAACAATGCCTGAAATTTCTTCTCCAATAGTTTTCTCCGATCGACAAGGCCTTGGTTGGACTCGTCATCCTCACGATTTCCATGTTCTTCGCCGCTCAGAGCTGCCAATGTTCTTGTTTGATCAGATCACGTTACACCATAAATGATACGTACATCCTCTCTCTAGAAACTCCACATGCCATTTTCATTCCAGCTGTGATCACCATGGACTGGGTCATGTTGCTGCATCTATAATTGGTGATATATGATTGACGACGTCAATTGTTCATGGTTACTCGAGATGGATCTCGAGTTTCACATGGTCTACATGATCACAAGACAACAACTTGAAATCTTGCCATCGAGTGGAAGAACGTAGATTATGAACTCGGAGTTAATTATAAAAGGGAAGGTATCAAGAAAGTGCTTCCTTGTTTGACCGCTTGAATCATCACTTGATGCCAACTTCAACTTATTTTACTGCGTTTAATCAGATAAAAAGATTTTTGCACATAGTTTGAAGTGGTGTAAATTAACCAGGATTTGTTTCATGGCTTAGGAAAAAGTCTCAGATCAAGAAGAACATGAAATAAATATTTCTTTATAAGCTCTTGCTTAAAGTATGCACATTTGGACATGATCATAGTTGTTATTATTAGCATAAACAAATGCACTCTGCCGTCCTGCTGATCTACTCCCCTATTTAATTCTCTGTCTGACTTCCCCTCACGTGAACATGGCAACCAGAAGGAACTTTATTAATATGGATCTCCAAAATATATATTTTTCCTTTATATATATATATATAATTTTAACTCTCATCCTGGAAGAGACTGATGCATGAGACAGGGTTAGGGTTAGAATTAGCTGAGTGAGTTTTATTAGAGTTGCGTTGTAGAAATGAGAGGAGAAATATTGAGGGAAGAAATGGTGAGGAAGATGATGGCATGCTAGCATCGGTTGCCACCAACTCCTCGGCTTCATCTTTGACAGGAGAGCGTCACGTGATATCTCACCGTCGGTGTCGGTTGATCCAATGGACCAAATGTTATGCCAACCAACCCACCTTCCTTGTTGTACCCACCCAACTCCGCACGACACCACAAGCTTCTCTATTTAAGCTCCGCCTTGACCTCCTGCCTTCCTCAGGAGAAGGATCACCGTCTCCCTCTTCGAGCTCTCCAGCTTTGCCTCTCCTCCTCCTCCTGCTCCTCCTCCTCCTCCGTTCTGGTCTTCCGACGCCCCTTGTTGTTCGATCGATGGAGGTCGAGAACGGAGTCCACGGCAATGGCTTCGCCGACGGGCTTTGCGTCAAGGCCGACCCCCTCAACTGGGGCGCCGCGGCCGAGGCGCTGACGGGCAGCCACCTCGACGAGGTCAAGAGGATGGTGGAGGAGTTCCGGCGGCCGCTGGTGCGGCTCGAGGGCGCGACGCTCAAGATCTCTCAGGTGGCGGCGGTCGCCATGGCGCCGCACTCGGCGGTGAGGGTGGAGCTGTCGGAGTCGGCCAGGGAGGGAGTGCGCGCCAGCAGCCAGTGGGTGACCGACAGCATGACCCAGGGGACCGACAGCTATGGCGTCACCACCGGCTTCGGTGCAACCTCTCACCGGAGGACCAAGGAAGGAGGCGCCCTGCAGAAGGAGCTCATTAGGTGATCCATCATCACCTCTCTCCCTTTCCCCTTCCTGAAATGTCACCGTCATACAGCTGAACCTAGTGGGGCTCTTCAATGTCAAATCCATGTTAGGCTTGCAATCGATCACACCAGTCAAACACCTTGACGAGATCAATTTAGCTCTGCGGAACTCTTGACCCATGTAGATGATGTTTTGTGTTAGATCCTTTGCTTACGCCATGGATCTGCCACACCAAGTAAAGTTGACCCACCATTTTGTCATAGGATCTATTGCAATCTGCAATAGCAGGATGGATCCTGGCATGGCTGGAAAGAGAAATAGCTGTGCGTTAGTTGGCATGATGCTTTCTTGCCGGTGTAGGTTTGGCCTTTTTATTTTTGGGGATGAGACCAGATCCAAATGTCGAAGACAGCAAAGTCACATCGACTTGCAGTTCACCGACACTTCTCAAGGAAGAAGTCTTGCACAGCCCACCAACCCCACTCATGAATCCTGTAGCCAACTCTGGCTGGATCCATGTTCTTGTGTTCTCTGACATGTCTTTGCTCCGGCAATGGCTGCTAATCATTGATTGTCTCGTCGCGCTGCCACTGCTGACCATCGTGACCTGTGAGATCTCTAACCCTGAGATTCCAATTGCTGCAGATTCCTTAATGCCGGAATTTTCGGCTCCGGGGCGGAGTCCACCCACACGCTGCCGACACCGGCGGCCAGGGCGGCCATGCTCGTACGCGTCAACACCCTACTCCAAGGCTACTCTGGCATCCGGTTCGAGATCCTCGAGGCCATGGCCAGCCTCCTCAACTCCGGCATCACCCCCTGCCTCCCTCTCCGCGGCACCATCACCGCCTCGGGCGACCTGGTCCCCTTGTCCTACATCGCTGGCGTGCTCACCGGCCGCCCTAATGCCAAGGCCTTCGCCCCTGGCGGCGAGGCGGTCGACGCTGCGGAGGCCTTTCGCCGGTCCGGCATCCCCCATGGGTTCTTCGAGCTGCAGCCCAAGGAGGGGCTCGCGCTCGTCAACGGCACCGCCGTCGGCTCTGGCCTCGCCTCGGTCGTGCTGTACGAAGCCAACGTCCTCGCTGTCCTCGCCGAGGTGCTGTCGGCGGTCTTTTGCGAGGTGATGCAGGGGAAGCCGGAATTTACCGACCACCTCACCCACAAGCTGAAGCATCACCCGGGCCAGATCGAGGCCGCCGCCATCATGGAGCACATCCTCGACGGCAGCTCCTACATGAAGATGGCCAAGAAGCTCCACGAGCAAGACCCGCTGCAGAAGCCGAAGCAGGACCGGTACGCCCTCCGCACCTCCCCGCAGTGGCTCGGCCCCCAGATCGAGGTCATCCGCTCCGCCACCAAGTCCATCGAGCGGGAGATCAACTCGGTCAACGACAACCCCCTCATCGACGTCTCCAGGAACAAGGCCCTGCACGGCGGCAACTTCCAGGGCACGCCCATCGGCGTGTCCATGGACAACGCCCGCCTGGCCCTCGCGGCCATCGGGAAGCTCATGTTCGCGCAGTTCTCCGAGCTCGTCAACGACTTCTACAACAACGGGCTGCCGTCGAACCTCTCCGGCGGGCGCAACCCGAGCTTGGACTACGGCTTCAAGGGCGCCGAGATTGCCATGGCGGCCTACTGCTCCGAGCTCCAGTTCCTCGCCAACCCGGTGACCAACCACGTCCAGAGCGCCGAGCAGCACAACCAAGATGTCAACTCCTTGGGACTTATCTCCTCGAGGAAGACGGCGGAGGCGGTCGACATCCTGAAGCTGATGTCCACCACCTACCTGGTGGCCCTGTGCCAAGCCATCGATCTGAGGCACCTGGAGGAGAATCTGAAGCATGGCGTGAAGAACACGGTGGGCCAAGTCGCCAAGAGGGTCCTCACCACGGCCGCCAACGGCGAGCTCCACCCCTCGCGGTTCTGCGAGAAGGACCTGATGACCGTCATCGACCGGGAGCACGTCTTCAGCTACATCGACGACCCCTGCAGCTCCACCTACGCTCTGATGCCCAAGCTGCGGATGGTCCTCGTGGAGCATGCCTTGAACAACGGCGAGAAGGAGAAGGACGCCAACACGTCCATCTTCCAAAAGATCGCAGCCTTGGAGGAGGAGCTGAAGGCCGTGCTGCCGAAGGAAGCAGAGGCGGCGAGAGCCGCGGTCGAGGGCGGCAATGCGGCCATCGGCAACAGGATCGAGGAGTGCAGGTCGTACCCGTTGTACCGCTTCGTTAGGAAGGAGCTGGGGGCCGCATACCTCACCGGCGAGAAGGTGCGATCGCCGGGAGAGGAGTTCGACAAGGTGTTCACGGCTATCAACAAAGGACTGCTGATCGATCCTCTGCTGGAGTGCTTGAAGGAGTGGAACGGAGCTCCACTTCCCATCCGTTGAAGGAGAACTCGCTGTTGCAGTCGAAAGCACGTGAGCGTGGCGAAAGCAAGAAGGGGATGCGAGGTCTGCGACAAGTTGTGATGCTGCTGCCACAATATGCTATTTCTTCTTATTCTTTTTCCTACTTTCATATACTTGTTGATTGTAACATAGTTTTTGAGCACGCACAGCAGCGGTGCGGTGCAGGCAACGATGTAGCATGTGAAAACATGGATTCACCTCGTTGAATCTATTCATGGCTTGTTTGAAGTTGTTTGACTGACCGGAGTCTTATCTTGTTAAGCGGAGCGATATACGGTGGAGAGCTGCTCGGACGGTACAACACATGAGGGGGCTCTTTCGGAAGGTGGGAAGGTGTTGTCACGGAACGGAGACAGCAACATCGCAACCGCAAATGATGGTGTTCGGGCGAGGGGTTTGAGCGGGCAACATGGACATGGGCCGAGTTGGGCATAGCAGCACCTTTTGTCTTTCCTTCACTAATTCAAAGATATCTATCATGACTTCTTCTAGAATCGTGCTGGGAGACGTCTCGTTTTCTCTGGGGGGAAGATAATTTTGTCATCGCCTACGTATGCATACCTAAAAGTCTTCCCGAAATTTTAGTTGATTTATCAGCGATTTTTCTAGAAAACATCTATATTTTTTTATATTTCTTAAAGGATATCATATCTTTTTTTAAAAAAATAATATTTCTAATTTTAAAATATCCATCAAAATTTTTTTCGTCAAATAAAAACACCAAGAGTAATATTATTTTTTAATAAAAAAAAATAAAATTAAAAATATTATCTCTATTAATTAAAAACAAATTGACTTCTTTTTCAACTGTTGTTCCGGATCTTACGAGTTGCAGATTCCTCCTCTCCGCAGCTCTCCATCTTTGGGCACCTACCTGTTCCTGGAACTTTATCCAGGGATCCATCCATATCCAGCCCCACCACGACGCAGCCTGAGAACCGAGGACGCACAGCATGTACGGTTGTCTCACGGCAGCAACAACAAACTGTCGGCAGACCGCACCCACCCATCCCGCACGGTGCGTAAGAGTATGCGAGTTGCAAAATCCAAAGGCCCACGATGGTGCCAGCATGTAATAATACCTCCAAGCCAGCGTCCATACGTATCAGCCGACTGTGACGAGCAAATACTCGTGCTAAACTCCCCCTTTCCGTAAGGAGCAAAGTCGTCCTAGTCTTTTTTATGTTCCAATCTATTCATTCCGTCTCCATTTTTCTGAAACACAACTCCCGCACGGCCCAATGCCATCTTTCCAATTAAACGAATGAAGAGGACCTTCCAAAACTTTAGTGCACGATACAACAAGCATGACTCCTAGCATAGACAGCATGTGCTTCTAGACCTTGGCTGATGACGATCTTCGTAGCCTTTCAGAAAGGCTCTCACGGCCAGATGCTCCGAGGCAAATGTCACAAAAGCAGCTAATACAAAACCACCGCCGATCATCAGACCCAACCTGTCAACACGTCAAAAAAAATCACATCGGGCAGCTATAGATGTTCAAACGATATAGTTAGATCTGCAGCAACTCATTCATGCTTTCCACCACTGGTTCAATCCAACAAGAGATCCAGATCACGTTACCTCGTAAAAAGAGCGGTAATCCCCAACAGGCACGGCAGTGAAGGGGCAACAATAGCCAGAACTGCCATCCCCATCCAAAAAAACCATGCCACTACGTCACAGCCAGAGGCACTGCGTTGAGAACCTGAAAAGTTGGAGAACATCTAGTTAGATTGTGCAACAAGGAAAGCACCAATGGAAACCACTTATATTTAACTTGACACACCTTTTCCTGAGTCGTACTCAGGAGAATCAAGGCGATTATAGTTAGTCTGATTCGCGGTCCAATTTCCCCATTGATGGATAAAATTTAGATAGCATCTAAATATTAAGAAAAAAGTCATAAAACTCCACTCATACATCAGTAGTAAGCCTGTCCATGGCATCACTTGACGGGGAACCATAACAAATGAAAGACCAAGGGACACCGCAGCAGCCATAAAGCAGACAAAAACAGACATTGCACCCAAGTAAGCAGGTAGCTTGGAATGTGAACCACTTGAAAACTGTTGAGAAATAATAAACACAAATACAATATATTATAAATATACAAAAGCAAAGTTGCATCAATGGCACCACAAAATGTCCACATGAAACACAATGTGAGAACTATATAAGAACTTGAATACAGCAAACTATCCATGCTAAATTGAAAAAAAAAATAAATGAGCCCTTTCCTATCAGCATCAACAAAAAATGTCTATGCTAAAGTCACAAAGGTATTTAAGGGGCTTTTCCATAAGGGCCACCTAGGATTCCAGTTGGCAGGTAGATAGACCTATCTTCTTGGTCACATATTTAAGTTATAGTTGAGGAGATCAAAAATCAAACTGCCAAATATGGAGAACTTAGCAGTTTGATTTAAAACGAATGGCAGGAAACTGACTGTACCAGTTACGGTTAAGTAAACTTAACCAAGGCATTTAGAATTTAGCATTCTACCTACTGTGCAACCATGAAATGCCAAGATTTTCCAATGAAAGCACTTCAATACCAATGTGTGACAATTTTACTTTTGTTCATTACCACTTAAACACCCTAAATATTGTGAATAATGATTCCAACAATTTTTCTATTCACAAATAGGTAAAAAAATTGTTCAGCAAAAAAGACATTGTAAAATCATTGTCGATCAAACTTGCATGCTTTCTAGAGTTTGATAATGCAGTAATTTCATAATTCATATAGGCAATATCAACCAACTTCTTAATAAGCTTGCATTTAGAAGAGCAACCTGTTGACTGGGATTGACAAAAGAAGATGAGGCAACTCCAACACCAGAATATGCAGGAAGGCTTCCTGATCTGAATCGTTGGTGGATATGCCTTGCATAATCACAAATGGAATTTCGAGAAAATATATTGGTGAAATCCTTGATTATCTGCATCAGCGTCAGAAACACAAGTCAATCTTTTCCAGCGAGCATCATCTTTGAGTAGCAACTGAGAATAGTCTCACTAACCTGAAGAAAGGAGCCATAATAACATAAAAACAGCAAGCAAACAGGAAAAGCACATAACGTTTTGACCAACAGCTGGTCATGAGGATTTCTTCCTCCACCAGTCCCAGGAAGAGATTCACCAAGCTGTTTCCGAACATTCTGCAGGGTTTGGCAAACAATTTTAACAAAAGTTTTCCTATAATTTCTTACATAAGTATCTTGAGCTAAATTTTCTAAGAAGATAGAATCAATCACATATTAAGGCAGTAACAGTAAATCCTGACATTTATTGTTCGTGAGTGAAATTTGGAGAAAAAATTATGAAAAGAGAGTTCATGTAACATAAGCTAAAGCTCTCAAGTCAATCACCTGCCACACATCCACTGGTTTTAGAAGCCAAGCTGTCCACCAGTCCCATGGTTTAAGGGGACCAAGAGTGTAATGAATAACTCTAAGTTCTTCTTCCTTAACCATCCACTGCACAGGAAGCATAAACGCATCTTTCAGCAACTAATACTAAAAACAGCGCACTTGGAAGAGCCAAAATGGTGTAAACATGACACTTAGTAATGCAAGTTCATTTACATTATAATGCCATGATAGATTGGAAGATGCATTTTTCTCTTGATGAAATTCAATCTTTCCTATGAACCATGGTCATATTTGATCATTCCCCTGACGATTGTCGACAAGTATAGGATGTTTGTTCTTTTCAATTAAATAGACAAACTGAGTTTCTTTATTTGGAAAATTATTAAAAAATAAAATATTTATCAGTTTTATGGGTATAGCAATGGAGCAGAACCGAAACCACTAATTGGATGGAGTCTAAGCAAAAAAATAAATCATGTTTTAAATATACAGATCTCTTTTTCTAATACCTATAAATAAAAACTTTCACTGACTTACCAATTAGCATCAGCACACTTCATTTAAATAGATTTCATATTTAAATATAAAATAATTATAATTCTATCTTGGTAAGAAAGAAATAGAATTCCCATTTTCCAAATTATGTGTGTCCTATAAAGATAATGATAGATGCATCAGACATACCTTTGACAATTAGATCTTCAAATTATGCAGAACTCTTCTGATGCTTGAAATGAGAAAGGAAATTCTAATTATTAAACAATGTAGATCTAAGCATATTCTTGACTCATTCAATAAATGGTAGTGTTATTATTTCTACCTATTTTTAGCACGATCATCAATCCATTTCATAGAAGTTTACTGGGATTTATGAAGAAAAAAACAACTTATAATCATCGAGAAAATAAACCTACATTTTTTAAGTTTGTTCAAAATGAAAGGTAACATTCACTATACAATACTGGTATATTACATCAGATCATCTTCAGGTTGAGTGGCAGTGACACCAAGGTCTCAGTCACAAGAAGCCAGACGCAATAACCGGGCATGATAGAGATGAACAGACATCATTGCAAATGAATATAATATGGGACAGTAGACACAAGGCAGATATCTAAGTTGATAATGCATTTCACATGAGGCTTCCTTTATGTATCGTGTTGCATCTGATGCCATTTCCGAATTAGAAGGAAGATGAAGAAAGAGCTGGTGCATTAAGTAGGCTTGGAAGAAGTGGGCAAAATAGGATGGAAAAAGATGATTGGGCATCAAAGTATTCAGGCACCTGGCTTAAAACAAGTATTAAAGATAAAAGGCATTATAGTTCATCTGTGCTTGCAGCTTCATCAAAGGAACAATAGAAACAGGCAGAGATTCAGCAACAGTAAACTGTTTTTCATCCCTTCCTATAAGACTGGTGGTGGCTCCAACTGTACTTCAAGATTGTTTCAATCATTGCAGCAACTTCATGAATAACTCAAGTGTATCACATTGCAGAAGAGAAAGCTCTAAGGAGGCCTTCAGTGCCCTTGAGAGGATAGATTAATAAGGCCAAAGACATCAACCAAAACACTGAATAGAAAGTTAGAAACATAATGACAATTGTCAGAGGGCCGAGAAGAAGAAAGACATTGTTTCCTTCATACAAAGTATTTCTAGTTCAGACACATGCACACATACATACACACACCAAAGAAAAAATGTAGTCTGCTATGTTATCAAGGAAGTGGAATCAGGATAACCATGAAAACTGGGCAAGGACGCCAAATTGTCAGTATGAGCACAGTCAAATTTCCCATCTTCCAAAGTTGTCTTTAAAATCATCCCGGCAATGACAAGCATAAGGAAGAGGAATGGCCTCATAAAATTATAGGGCGTTTATTAAATAGGAAAGATAAAGCAGCGTTTTAAATGAAAAACCTACAGAAAAAGACTCTTTTTTAATCCCCTATGAGTGAACTTCTAAGAAGACAACCATATAATTCTCGAGATCATTTAGTTGATACAAAATGAAGCGCTACTAATGCAAATGTGAAGTGATCTAAATGTATCATTCAGCTCCAATTGCTACTTGCGAGTTACCTTATTGGCCAGCATGTAAAGACCAACATCTGCATTATATAGAGTAGAGAGCCGTTGCATTTCAGGTACAGGTCTAGAATTCATGGCATCTGAAGACAAATTGGGCTCGAAAACATGGGCATTGGGAAAATCAGAATAATATGAATTCAGAAAACCTTGATCTCCTGCAAAAATTAGAAGAAGTGAAGAGATAAAGCAAAGAGAATAACAATGAAAACAGGTTATTAGAAGTGTGATTGCTACTTCATATGTCAAAACTAGATCATGGTGCTAAATACCATCCCACATAGTACCAACTACCAAGCAAGAACTATGATGAAACACCAACTCCAAGAACACTAAATGTAGTTGCAGCACAATCTTTTGTTCTGTAAAATATGGCATCAATACAAAGATTCTTTTTTTTAACACAAGCAAGTTGGGCTTCCGAAGATTGTTATTCTGATGTCACATCATTTTAAAATGTTTTCAAAATTTAAAATATGCCGGAATTAAATAGAATAAATTCAACAGGCATGAAGAAGGAAAATCAATTCAATATGCATCCATGATCAGGCTAAGGATCTAAGGCAGTAAAGGGATTAGGAAAAGGGATTAACCTCCAGTGTAAGAATATAAAGAGTTCACTTGGCTCATCATATCTCTAAAAGTGGATTCAGAAGGCTCTACAACCATCACCCCAGAGTTCAATCTTTCAGAATGTTTCAAGTTTGCACAGAACTTACCACACTTGAATAGATCCTCAATATTCTTTACGACAATTGTATCAGCATCAAGATAAACAACTGGAGTATGACAATAAAAGCAGAATAAGTCACACAAAAGAACAAATAAGAAGTTGAGTTCTTCTACCATGAGGATATAGGAGGAATGTCAAAAAGAAAATACCTTTTCTATAATCTGTCATGTTGAATATCTTTAATTTTGTGTACACTCCCCAAAACCTCTTTGGCCGCACATGATTTGGATTGGCCAACAAACTTATATGCTGGACAATCCAACCATCAGCCTACATTTTATCTAAGAAGTATTAAGTTAATATTATATATTAGAAACAACAAAATATGTAGAGATCCCAATTTTAGTAACTATTGAACAATTCCAATATTTCCAAAGAGAAAGAAACGATCATTAATGTTTTACCTGTCTGATATACAAACTTAACAAACCAATGTCTTAAGAAGCTTTTATGCACAGTCAAGGAACATACAGAGTATGTCCGATATACAAACTTAACAAACCAATGTCTTAAGAAGCTTTTATGCAGAGTCAAGCGACATACAGAGTAGAGAATATCCACTACTTGGATAAAAATTGACAGCCTGTCTGTATTGCAAAATTAACAGGAATTTAGTATCTTTACAGTTCTGTGAACTAGACTATGATATTAGGTGCTTTATACTGTAATGATATGAAAACACCACTAAATACTTTATTTCTTAATTTTCCAACTTTGGTGACATTAATTCTGACAACTACAGCATTTTTGTGTTCAAGATCATAAAATATAAGAAAACTTGATACTTCCAGTTGTTAACTTTGTTTTATACAAGTTAAATATGGCATTGATAAGTATTGTCTATGAACATCAAAGTAGTCATCTTAAAATAAAGTTCAGAATGCCTATTTACAATCCAACAAAATTTGATACATGATAGCAGAAACCATCCAAAACCAATAGAACTAGATGTGTGGTGTTGTTAGGAAAGAAAGAAAAAGAAATATTTTTATTCGTGAACAACCAGGAATCGCTTAAATAGAAGATAAGATAAGAGAGAATCATTTAAGATGGTATGGACATGTGCTTTGAAGACCTATGGATGCAATAGTTATAAGAGATGAAATAATAAATATTAGTTATACAAGGAAAGATAGAGGAAGACCTAAAAAGATTTTAATAGAAACTATAAATAAAAATTTAAATACTCTAAACTTAACTACATATATGACTTTTTACATATCTCAATGGCAGCAAACAATCCATGTAGCCGACCCCAAATAGTTGGGACTTATGACTTTATTGTGTTCTATCAAATCAATCATTTCCATGTACATATACCCACATAGTATGCAACATGTACATACATAAACATATTGATTTGTTGCAAAAACTTGAGATTTGATTGGTATTTTATAGAACACAAAAACAGAGGTTCAGGCATCGGTGATAGTGTAAAGGTTGATGGGTTTAATTTGGGAGACAGAGAATAAAGCTTCCTGGGTCAGAAGCTCAAGCAAGGTCCAGACATACATCTGGTTGCCCAGTGCCTCCAACGCCCTAGTGTCACGGTTGACCAATCTTGTTTTTGTAATGCTTAATGTTAGGTGAGAACTGTCAACACCTTTTGACACAGGTTATGCATATAAACAAACAAAAAAGGGCTTATGTAAACAGCGAAATGCCCATTGCACAGTGAGATTTGGCAGCCATTGTAGGCTTGTCCATAAAGTATCGTTGATGGAATACTATGTGATAGAAATCAGCTCATTGTAGTGGACCAAATCTATACCTTTGTTTCTGTTTCTTTCAAACTTTGATATCCATTGTTGGAATGGCAAATAGGCTAAAAGTGTTTACTGAAAAAGAGTGGCTTCTGGATCTTTAGTACAATTCTCAATTATCTCGACTCTTCTCTTTTGTAGACAAAACATGGATCACAAGAAGGAGATTTCGGGTAAGTGACTTTGCGGTGTAAATACATATACATGGTTCTTGTTTCCTTGCATACCATACACAGCAAGTCCAGAAACCATTTGGTATTGACAAACCAGATAGAAACACTAGCATGCAGCAGCGTGGGGATTTTGTCCCAATCACCGGGCACCACAGGACAAGCTTTGAAAAGGTTGCGGAACCGGTCTAGGTGGGATGTTAATTAAGCGTTGGCTCAAAAGAATGTTCACCTCAGTCATGACTGAGACTGGCATCTCTTCTCGAGGCAAGCGGGGTGCTGGCCAGTGACCTGACACAACATCTAGTTGCTTATTATTGTGGTTGCTCAATGATAAAGAGTCCTTTGCAAAGCTCAAGAGGTGAGAAAGTGCAAAATCATGGTCGATACTATGAACACCCAAAACCATAACACAGCTATTTAATTGTACCACCTGGTAACTAAATGTTCCTAACTATGAGGTCAAAACCATGACATTGGAGCATTGAAACTTCTCAAGCTTAATGCCAGGATACTGACAAAAATATATCAAGTAAATTGGCACTAGTTATGTTGCTAAGACGACCAATGTCACTAATCAGTATTAAAAGAGTGTGTCATTGGCATCTAATCAAAAGTGCATTTTCATCTAAAGGCGTATAACACAATTTAGTTTTACAAAACGAACGGAGTAGTCACCAAAGGGAACGGTGGTTCAAAAAAAGGAAGGATGCGAAAGAGATGTTGCTCACAACTAGATGTCAACAAAGAGGATAAGTCCGCTCTCCGAATGTGAATAACATTAAAGGTGCATGAACTTCTTGAGCATACCTCGAGAGCCATCCGAGCTCGATGGGTCCGAGGTGTATCAGCGGTCGACTTCCGAGGACGAATCGCATGATCCGTACAGGAGTGGTGACGTATGCGTTGGTGGACGAAGCGAGATCAAGTGGGGAGCCAGGGCAACACAGAAGTGAAGGCACACTAGATCCAACAAATGGACATCGGACTCAGGGAACCAAATAAAACAACCAACACTTAGGCGTGGAATGGTGGAAAGGCCACCATTAACACAATGCAAATCGAGAAGCAAAGCAACTTGGGAAGATGACTTGGTGAGTACCCAAAACGTGAAGGAGTTGGCTTCAAGATCAAAAGCCAGGGGAAAGAGGAAAGTGCTTTCAACAAGAAACAGAGTCAAAAAGGACATGGACTCTTGACCACGAAGGTAGGAATCGGATCACGACTAGTTCTATGGGAACAAATCCAATATTGAGGGCGTTTGATGGAGACAGACAAATCTAGAGGGGGACGAGGGTGGAGACAAAGGGCTTTGAGGACATGTACCTTATCTCGATGATGCATTTGGTGGAGATTCTAAAGCGGCGCAGCTTGATTTCGAAGGCAAGAGTTGGTGTCAGAAACGATCGATCGAATCGGGCAAGAGGAAGCAAACGAGCTACTCTCCCCCCAAGAATATGCCCGCACTGTTATTATTAATTTAGCCGTTCGGTAAATAAAATAAAAATTGTGAGTATTGTAAGCATGGGCCTCTTTCCGAGTCTCTAGCCCAAGACCATATGCACGTCATCCTGATCACGGTTCGTGGGACTTCGAACACTGCTAGGCGATGGGCCCAACACTAGCATACGCTGGGTGTGACCCAAGAGTGGGTCTCTCCTCGGTCAGATTGACACGTGCAGCGGAAAACGGTAGAATCGAAGATGGCAGGCCCTGCGATGTGAGTCAGCATTAGTGTGGAGATATCGCATTGAGTCAACAAAGGGGTCTGTCAGGATGCCGACGTATACGCAAGCGGAGATGTCACTGTCGCCACGATGTGATGCTGACTTCAGCTGGTGAGAAAAGCACGGAGCCTAAGTCGGCATGATTCACATGAATCCTGTTCAACCATGGTGAATTGGAAATATGATCGGAGCGCAATACAGCTCATAGTTGGTACGCAAACAGGCCGCAGCGGTCAAAGAGCTATCGGATTCCGGTCATTGAATGCACACGGTACTGAAGGCGGGTCAAATCAAGAAGCAACGATGTGCGTTGAATGTTGCATTGAACGGAAGCCTTGGACAATCGCGTTGGTGGAGGCGCGTGTCATACGTGCATCGAACAAGACGAGTGCAAGTACCGGGAGTCCCATTTCTACCTGGATCATCTGAAGGTATGAGCTGAGCTCGAAGTTTGGAACTACTTCAACGCTCACTTTCTTCCCACTCGGATGTCCGGCAAGTGAGAGGACAAGGTCTCAGGGAAGAAGGAGACAGGAGGCAATGAAGCTAAGGAGAGCAAATGGTGATCCTACAACATGAGTGACGGTGGATAACATGGGAGTTTGTCAGTAGCTCTGTATTTCCATCGATCTTTCGAACCTTTCGCCGCGAGAACCATGAAGGTGCAGAAGCGGCTACAGAATAGGGCGTGGAAGACAAAACAATCCAATGGGACTCATTACTCCAATCATGTAATCGAATCGGTTGATTGAAGGTGAACTCATGAAGAGTGCAATGTGCACAAGAAGAGGACAATCTCTAAACCTCAATAAAAAGAAGTTCTGCAGAAGCGTTTTGAGACATCGGATAGTAGTGCCTCCTGTTGATCGTAGAAGAAGACCTGCATGCCGTGAGGGAGGTGGCCAGGTGAAGTCATGCGATAGATCCTCTTTTGTTCCTCTTGGTCGGTGTCAGAGCAACTCTGGTCGTGTGATATGGTAGTGGAGAGGAGAATGCTTTGCATCAATGACTCGGAGAGTAGTCACCAAGACAAATGCAGTCATTGCTGAAAGCGAAGGTGACTGCGCGAGAACACTCTGCAGTCCACACCGCACCTTTGAATCATGATGCAGACTTTCCATCAAGATAGCTTCCACGAGTGATTAAAGGACTTGGTCGATCTAAAGTGACTTGATTAATGGATGGTTCATTTCACCAAGCAATATTGCTGCGGTGCTATACCTTTACTACATTCGGAGAAGTATGACAAGGGCTTCATTAAATGAGATAGAGGGGCGGTAGGTAATCCCAGAGCTGACCAAACCTAGTGAGACTTACTCAAGTTGGAGTGATAACTTGCATTCGTTAAGTTAGCCAAGGCTCATGAAGGTGAATCACGACTCATGGGATGAAGGAAAGGGAGGAGACAGGAAAACACTTGAAGTGCTTGGAGAAGTGTGGTCTCAGGAGGCGGCGAATGGAGTGCAGAAGAGGACAGGACTCTGGTCGAGTACACCTCGAGAGAGGCGGGCGAAGGGAAGTAACCTTTGCTTCTCAAGAAAGCAAGAGAATGGCATGAACTCCGTTCTCAGATCATCTTAGTTATCTGTGGTTCTGAGAGCTCCTGTTTCATGTGAAGACCCTTGAGAAGAAGACAACTAAGCGGAGGAAGATTCGATGGGCAAATTTTGCGGAGGAAGGACTTGAAAACCAAGAGTTGAAGAGGCGATAAGCTGCGTTAAAGCTCCAACAAGCATCTATCCGATTCGAGTCCAAAGGAGAATTTGCTGCAAGTTCATTTGGATTACATCAATGATGGTCTTTTCTTCGACAGATGAATGCGATCGCCGAAGCTTGCCGGGTGATCGGACAACGAGATCAAGAACGTTGGCACACCTACACAGCAAAGTGGATCGTTGGAGAGTTGCAAGCGAAGAAGAGGAGGATTAAAGTTCGTGACGACTCAAGAACAAGGAACCTGAGCGAGTAAACCAAAGCGGACGCAGAGGGGTAATCGAGATGCGAGTGATCGAAGATCGAAGATCCAGGAAGAAAGAAGTGGCTTTCCTCCTCGGCACCAAGAAAAACTCCTCGGCCGTGTCGGGGACGTCAGCAGCAAGGATGGAAGGGAGGGGGAGAATGTCGGACAAAAGAAAGCGGCTTGTTCGATGTAAGCTTATGCTTGTCGAAGTGTCTCCTTTTGGAGGTTCCACGGAATGTAAAGCTTGTAACGCTTGCGTCGCTGCGAAATGCCCTTATTTGAGTGAGTGGGTGGGCCAGTTGAGGCTTCAGTCCATAAAGTAGCGTTGAGGAATACTTTGTAATAGAAAGGTCTTCATGGAATCTGAACCTTTGATCTTGAAGCAATCCGGAGCTTGTGATATGATTGTTGAATGTGCATCGGCTATAAAGTGTTTACTAAAAAGTGGCTTGTGGATCCGTGTGAAGCGCTTTCTCTGCAAAGTCTTCTCTTTTGAGATCCTGAAGGGATTGTAGGAGATCAAAGAACTGATGGTGACCTTATGCGGTGATGCATTGATATCAACCGAGCTTAAAAAAACTGAGCTAAGTCATCGTGACACTCATCTTAGTTGCTCTACAAATCTTTTCTGAGCTTACCGATGTTAGGTGAGAACTTCAACACCTATTGATGACACAGATATGCATGCACACAAACAAACAAAATAAAAACTTATGTAAACATGCACATATATGCACACGTGCAGTGGGTGTATCAACTACCACAATGTTCCCGTCCTGAATGAAGACTATATCGTCATGATAGAAAATCTCAGCTCATTGTCAAAGAAAACACATTCTACCTACTTTCTGTTTCTTTCAAACTTTGCCTACCTTAATGGCAAATAGGTAAAAAACTGAAACATTTTCAACCTTTCTCAAATCTTTAGTACAATTCCCCAATTATAGACTCATTACCTCATATTCTACAAAACATGGACTCACAAGAAAACATGTGCATAGTATGCGGCAAACAATAGTAAATACATATACATGGTTTCTTGTTTCCTTGCATACCATACACAGCAACCAGAAACCATTTGGTTGCAAACCAGATAGTTTCACTGAGCAGCAGCAGGATTTTTGAACTCCCAATCACCGAAGCCCCATTTCTTTTATTCAGCTTTTGACAAGTTTGAGAGGTTCAGTCATAAACCGGTCTACTTGGGTTGGTTTAATCATAACCGTTGACTCAAAAGAATGTTCACCTCAGTCATGATGGAGACTGGCATCTCTTCTCTGAGCTAGATACAACTCTTCCATGTGACCTACACAACATCTATTTCTTTCTTATTATTGTGTGTTTTTTCAATCATACCCTTCTTTTCCTTTGCTGCTCAATTAGTTTGGAAGAAATGTAACCACAAGGTAATCATGGTCCTAACTATGAACACCCAAAACCATAACACAGCTATTTAATTTTACCACCTGGTAACTAAATGTTCCTAACTATGAGAACCCAAAACCATGACAGCTATTTAATTTTACCATCTGCAAGCTTGCTGCCAAATTGACAAAAATATAGATCAAGTACAATTGGCACTAGGTTAGTTCGAATACCATTAAGACGACCAATGTCACTAATCAGTTTAAAAGACCAATGTCAATTGGCACTAATCAAACAGACAGCATTTTCATCTAAATCGTATAACACAATTTAGTTTTTACAAAACGAACAGGTAAATCACTTGCAACACCGAACGATTCAAAAAATTTATGGTATGGGAAACCACAATTTACCCCAACTAGTTTCAACAAAGAGAATAAACGTGATGACATTAAAGGTAAAAACCTTACATCAAGAAGCTTCTTGGCATACTCGGAGACGCCATCCGAGACTAGGACGACCATGTCCTTGGAGGATCCGGTATCACGGATCGACTTCCCGAGGACACGAACTCCCAGTAGAAACTCGTCTCCGTACAGGAGGGTGACGTATGCGTCCTCGGTCTTGGCCCTCCCGAAGCCCGCAACTCCAAGAACCACCAGAACCATCATCAAGAACCTCGCCACAGGCGACCTCATCCTAGGATCCAACAAATGGAACCCACATCAAGAACAACAGGGGAACCAAATAAAACAACCAACACTTAGGCAAAATGGAAAGCGTGGGAAAAGATGGAAAGAACCCAAACACAAGAACAAAGACCAGAAGAAAAGAGGAACCAAGATGACCACGAAACCCTAAAAACGAAGGGAACAAATAGCACTCGGATCAAGTACTCAAAAGCCTGGGGAAAGAGGGAAAGAATCCATATCAACAAGAAACAGAGACCAAAAGAACGAGAAATCGAGATGACCACGAAACCCTAGAACTGAAAGGCACACGACTAGTCTCTAGGAACAAATCCAAATAGATGAGGGCGTTTGAAGGAGACAGGCAAAAGTAGAGGGGAGGGGACGAGGAGTTACGGAGCACCAAAGGCGAGGAGATGGATGGGAGAGGGTTGGAGGGCTCCGGCGGCGGCGCCGGTCGAAGGGCAAGAGGGGGCGAGATCGAACGATCGATCGAATCGATGAGGAAGAATCGAAGCAAACGAGTTTGCGCTCTCCCCCCACCCTTTTCTCCCGCACTGTTTTATTATTAATTTAGACGTTCGGTAAATAAAATAAAAATTTTAGTATAAATGTAAACATGGGCCTCTTTCCGGCTCTCTAAAGCCCAAGACCATATGACGTCATCCTGATCACGGTTCGACTCCGATACACTGCAAGGCTAAGGCCCAACACATAGCATACGCTGGGCCCGACCCAAGATCTATGACATCTCTCCTCGGTCCAGAAATTGACACGTGCAGCGGAAAACGGTGGGTGCAAAGTTGGTCAACCAAAATTGAGTCAGCATTAGTGTGTGGATATGACGAGCATTGGGTCAACAAAGGGGTCTGTCATGCTTGCCGACGTGTACGCAAGCGTACATGCTGCACTTGTCACTGTCGAACCCCACCCGATGTGCTGCTGACTTCAGCTGTTTACTTGAGACTACTTTCTCAGCACGGAGCCTAATGGTGGCATGATTCATATTCCTCGTTCAACCATGATGAATTGGTAAGTCATGATCGGCGCCCTCCCAATACAGTCGTGTATATCTCGGTACGCAAATTGGAGGCCGCAGCGGTCAATTACCATCGGATCCGGTCATTGACTCCACACGAATAAAATAACACAAATCAAGAAGCAACGGATGTGCGTTGAGCAGCGTGCTGGGACGGAAGCGATGGGAGTCAATGCGTTGGTGGAGGCGCAAGTCATACGTGCATCGACAACGACGCAGTGCACCACTGCCTTGAGTACTACGGCTTCTACCTGTCTTGGGTTGAAGGAAAACAGAGCTGAGCTCGGTTTGAACGTTCAACGCCAGGAAACTTCCCACTCGCCATGTCTAGTTGCTTGAGCAGTGCTGGTCTCACCGGGAAGAAGGAGACAGGGAGGCTATCTCTTGTCAGCAAACGGTTTGGTTATCCGTTCGGTGGGGAAGATAAGTTGGGAGTTTGTCAGTAGCTCTTGGTTTTGCCCTGTTATCTTTCGAACCATCTCCGCCGCGACCAACCATGAATGCAGAACTGCGAGCTACAGAACAAGGAAGAAAATGACAAAACAATACGTATCCATTACTCCAATCATGTAATGGAAACTCGTGTTTGGAAAAATATTTCTCATGAAGACTTGCGGTGCACAAGAAGAGGACAACTCCCTCTAAACCTCAATAAAAAAATGTTTTCAGAAGCGTTTTGTGTCATCGGAATAGGCTTCTCCTGTTGATGGAGGAAGAAGACCTGCATGCATGCATGTGAGGTGGAGGTGGCCAGGTGAAGACATCCCATGCGATAGATTACTCTTTTGTTCCTCTTGGTCGGTGTCACCAACTCTGGATCGTGTGAGGTTTTGTTGAAGACAAAAGGAAGCAGTCATCAATGATCGGAGAGTAGTCATACACAAATGCAGTCATTGCTGAAAGGAAGGTGACTGCGCGAGAACACTCTGCAGTCCACACCGCACCTTTGAATCATGATGCACTGTCTGTTCTCTTTCCAGGTTAACCTTTGCTTCCACTTGATTAACACGTATGAGTGCATCAAGTAAATGTGACTTGATTAATGTATGTGTTCATTTCACCAAGCTCAATATTGCTGCCACTTAATCTGACTTGGTCTACATTGTGGAAAAGTATGACAAGGGCTTCATTAACTTGAGATAGATGGGGTCATGGTAGGTAACAGAGCTGCATGGTAGTGAGATCAGGTTGGACTTGTTATTGCACGTTATATATAGCCAAGGCCTCATGCAGCTCCGTGGGACTCATGGGATGAAGGAAAGGGAGGGAGACAGGAAGAAGGATGGGGAGAGCTCCTTGCTGTGAGAAGGTGGGTCTCAGGAGGGGGGCATGGAGTGCAGAAGAGGACAGGACTCTGGTCGAGTACATCGAGAGGCATGGCCATGGGAACTGGCGAGCCATGCCCAAGAAAGCAGGTAAGCAAGAGTCCATGATTACGTTCTCAGATCATCCGAGATGTATCTGTGGTTCTGAGATGTGTCCTGTTTCACTTCTCAGGGCTGTTGAGATGTGGGAAGAGTTGCCGACTGCGGTGGACGAACTACCTCAGGCCGGACATCAGGCGAGGCAACTTCACCACGGAGGAAGAGGACACGATCATAAGCCTGCACGAGAAGCTTGGCAACAAGTATGTCCGGATCGATCGCTGTCCTTGTTGCTGCATTCGTTCATTTGGATTACATCAACTCATGTTGATTCTTCTTCTCGACAGATGGTCTGCGATCGCCGCCAGCTTGCCGGGTCGAACGGACAACGAGATCAAGAACGTGTGGCACACCTACTTGAAGAAGCGCATGGATCCGAAGGAGGCGACGCAAGCGTCGAAGAAGAGGAGGAGGAAGAAGAAGCGTGATGCCAAGAACGAATCGGAACCTGAGCGAGTAAACCCACAAGCGGACGCAGACCCGGGTAATCCGAGATGCGATGTGATCGAGGTATCGGTGGAAGAATCATACAGTGGCTTCTCCTCCTCGGCCACCGCTGACTCCTCGGCCGTGTCGGGAGACGTCACCAGCAGCAACATGGAGGCCAGGGAGGAGGAGAGCTGCGATTCCAAAGAAGTGGCAGTGATCGATGAGAGCTTTTGGTTGGACGAAGCGTTCTCGATGGAGAGTTCCACGGAATCCATGACGCTTGCGTCGCTGGAAGTCCCTTCGTCTGCGGCTGGAGCTGCAGTGGGTGGGAGTCTGAGCTCCTTCAGCTCCACCACCAGCGACGACATGGACTTCTGGTTGAAGGTCTTCATGGAAGCTGAACACTTGGAGGATCTGCCACGAAGCAATCCGGCGGACGTGCAAGTGATCTGACATCGATTCTGCTTGCAGAAGTGTTTGCTTTCAACTGCGGCAAATTGGTTGATCCAATAACATCTGCAAAGACTTCAGACTTGATGTTGAACAAAAATTAAGAATCAAAGAACTGATGATGACAAGCTTATTGATGTATGATATCAACCGAGCACAAAAGAACTGAGGAAGCCATCATCTCATCTTTTACACTGCAAATCTTTCTCTGAGCTTCTCCGATGTTTGATGCATGAATCCAACATGATCACCGGGATGAGAAGATTGTTCATGGAGAAACAAAGACCTCTCTATATCTCGAATCCTATCGAAGTCAAAGATCGTTCCGCACTAAGAACTTCAAATCTCAGAAGGATTCATGCTTGCATTAAACTAAATATGCTAACATCTACCTCTACTTACGCACCATTGATGTGCACATTTCTCTTGTTTATTGCAATCGTGTTATGATCCACAGTAAGAAAATAAAAGATGAAGGTTTGATCTACAACTTAATGCAGAAATACAATAGATTTTGGATTTCTTAGCGAGAACCGAACTGCTTCATGAAATCAAATTATTTGAAGGATCAAAAATCCAGATATGAAAAAATAATTTGAAAACTAGGATTTAATTGTTCATTAAAATACTATAGAAGAAAATTACATCGAGAGAGCTTCTAAATTTTTCCCAATAGATTTAGGAGAGAGAGGTCCATTTGGGAGCCCAATCCAAGCAACAACGGGCCTCAATCTCCCGAGTGCCCCATATGTCATCATGCATATGGGGCCATCCAACTTATTTAGTAAGTATCTTAATTATTGTAGGCAAAAGTTTCAAATCAAATCTCACATTTTACATTTTCATATCTATTATTAAAAAAATTTAATAATTTTTTTTACCATTATCATATAAAATAATGAATATATATATATATAATTATTGAACATATATCACTTTTCGTGATTGATATTTGAAAAAAAATACTTATGAAAGATAATAAGAAGAAAACCTCATGGAGCACAATATCTTCAGATATCATATATCTATATATTTATAAATTCATGTATTTTCAATCATTCTTTTTTTCATTATGACCAATAGAGATATATTTTTTAAGTCATAGTCACTTTTCTTTGAGTCTACTATATAAACAAAATATAAAAAATTAAATATTTTAAAATATTTAACATTTTGTTTCTCTCAAAACATAGGCTCATATGAAGACTTTAGATTGATTGGATAAGATAAATTTGATTAATAACACAACTTGCATATGTTATACATTATATCCACAAGGATTTGAGTAAATTATTTGCATAAAGCCAACTTCACGAGATGTTGAATTTTTTATTTTGTTATTTTATTTTATTGCTTAAATATTTACAAATGTGATTTCCATTTTGACATCATATATTTTCAAAAAGAAAAACCGATTAGAATATAAATAAGATTAAGTAGATATAAGTGAGTTGCTATTATGGATGCATAACCCTTTTTTTCTTTTTAAACACCTTCAATTGTTAACTTGAACTCTTAAAATTAAAAAAAAAATTCTTCACAAAGTAGACACAAGAAAATATTATAAAATTATTAATGAAGAGAAGCACATAAAAGAATATAAATAAGATGATGTTTGAGTAGAGCTCACTGTGAATAAGCTCTAAGAAAAATTTAGACCTTGAAAGTGATCTATCAAAAGGTTACTTGCATTGACAACCTTCGTAAACTTCATTATTGTTAAAACTAGTAAGATTAAAAAGATCATTAATTAATTTTTTTTAACATCATAATCTTTAATTAAAAAAAATTAAATCGCTAAGTCTAGCATTTTAGATTCATGCATCGTCATTTGTATTCATCTTATCAACAAAAGAATTAGATACTGATAAAATATATAATCTTTGATCCTCTTATCGGTATGTATTATATTTGTGTTTAATTATTTTATGTTAGAAAAATTTCAAATTGGACAACCATTAAATGCCTTCTTAACACCAAAAAGAACATAATTCATAGTATTAATTGCATTTGTAATAGAAAAAAAATATTTTTTTTCATCTATGTAATATATATATATACATATATACATTTCAATAATATGATCATTATCTTTATTTAAGATTATAATAATTTTTTTTTCCACTTAGTGAATAGTATTGTTGATGTTGTTCATCAATGATAATTACATCATCATCTCATGTTGACGAAGATTGATAAATTTAATACCATCACTTAAGATGATGATCACATATTAATCTAACTGTTCGATTATATTCAAATTGATGATAGTCATAGTCTCTAGTATAATAGTTCAAGTCATAAAATATTTATCTTAATTTTTCATCAATAGTATTGAGTAATCATGATTAATTTGATTTAATTTAATATAAAATACAATAAATTTTGGATTTCTTATCTTTTGAGAATCAACTTATATAATTTTGAGTTTTGTCTGAAATCAAAAATTCTATATGATTGGTGTCTTTTGATTTGAGCTATGGGAGTATATTAAAGTGATATTATTAAAAGTCATGATAAGATAATCATAAGCCTCTTAATATTTTATCAATAAATTTAAAATATAAGCAACAACATAGCCTTTATCAATGAATATTTTATATTTGTTTTGATTGCTCTGTTCATATTAATCTCTTATTATGACTAATGATTTAAATGAGCTATTTTATATTTATTATTGATTATTAAAAACATATGACACAACTGATGGACATCCGATCTTTGACAAGAGCCAAACCTATTGATTTTTATCTATTGGCCTAATATTAATGAAGTCTGCCTTCTTTTCAAACGTTAAGTTTTAAGTTGAATCTCATCTCAAGCAGTATATTTAGTCAACACCAATAAACTCGTTTTTAACATCTCTTTTGGTACATTACCATACGATATAAATGATTTAAAAATATAACACATACACACTTTTGTCATGAAGAGAAGGCCTCACTTGTGGTATAACATGTTGTCCTTTTTATTCTACGAATGTGTATAGCATATGCAAAACCGATTGATTCATATCCACTTAACTTATTTTGGTGTTGATATTTATTGCCTTTTAAACTTCGATATCTATTACTGTTCTATCAATCGTTTGCACTCACCTGATGTTGTTGTTTTACATATTAGAATGAGCTAAATCGGAAAAAGCTTGAGATTTGTATGGCTTACGGAATTCAGTTCTGGCAATGTTACAGGTTGGTTGGCATTCCTTATCAAAAATTATTGGAATAATTATTTTATGTGCTATATTAGATGAGAATATGTAAGAATATATAAAAATATTCGTTAAATATGATTGATTGGGTATGACATTTTCGAGAATCGATTGAGTATCAAGCTCTGCTCGGGGATTGTTGGCATCATGAAAGAATGCGATGGGAAGACTTCGAGAGTCAACAACCACTGGTCGACGCCGGTCGTCTCTCCGTCGCTCCGTCGCGTCAACGGTGGTCGACGCTCTCTGGTTTTAAGACGGTTGGGGCCAAAGGCAGAAGGCAGCGAGCGAGGGAGTTCCCAAGATCTAGGCGAAGGATCAGAAGAGAATGGTGATGATCTATATTGCTGCCGTTCTACTGCTGCTACTAGTTTCGGATGATGCAGCGCAACCTCCGGCACTGGAACATTCCACTATTCACTGAAACCATGGTATCGTCAGCTTTTGCCTTCTTGGATCTTACGGCTTCGAGCTCATCCTCCACCTCTCTATCGTTGGCCTGTCATTACCGCTCAGTTTGAGGCACGTCTCCGCCAGCCTAGCAATCCTTTCAACTCCCTCTTGGCTCCCATCGTCGAGGACCAGAGGATCTATAACCTTAAATAGCGAATTTTCCTTGAGTGCAACTAGGAAATCCATGACTAGATATCTCACCACATTGTTCTCCTGGCGAGGAATGGCAAGCTGGCCCGTCAGCAACTCTGCCAGAATGACTCCGAAGCTATACACATCGCTTTTCTCGGTTAGTCTTCCTGTTTGGTGGTACTCAGGATCTAGGTACCCAAATGTTCCTTGTACAGCGGTAGCTACCGAAGTTTGCTCGAAGGAAACAGACCTGGAAGCGCCGAAGTCCGCTAGTCTTGCGGTGTTCCGCTTGTCAAGTAGCACGTTGGACGACTTGATATCTCTGTGGAAAATGGTTATGGAAGCTTCGGTGTGGAGATAGGACAGTTCTTTTGCTACTTCTGTGGCGATCCTTAAACGGTCTTGGAATGACAGAGGCGAGACCCCTTCGCCAGCGAGGAGATGATCGGAGAGCGTACCACCGGAGATGAACTCGAATACGAGCAAGGGGAGTTGGGTCTGTAGGCAGCACCCGAATAGCTTAACCACATTCCTGTGGTTGGTCTGAGAAAGAATGAAGACTTCAATGATGAACTGGGCAAGCTCAACTTGATTGCTTATATTGGGAATTTTAATGGCAACCACACGTTGGTCGGACAGGATTCCTTTATAGACGTGGCCATGGCCTCCACCGCCGATGATTCTGGTTTTGTCGAAACGATTGGTGGCCTTTTCCAACTCCTCTAGCTCATAGATCTTCATCCTTTCGAACAGGGGCTACATCCGAAGAAGAAGATTGTTCTTTTCTTAGCAACTCTAGATTCTGCTGATAGAATTTCTCCTTCCTTTTTTGTACGGTTCTCTGCTTGATCATTCTCTATAGAGCAACTGTAGCTACGAGCAGCAGAACACTGCCCCCTCCAACGCTCACACTGGCTGCGATGATAGTTTATGCAAGAAAAGGGGTTGTGCACAACGTCATCGTCGGGAGACCCCCGAGCGATTGTAATGTTTATATTGATATGACAAGTCCCATAGTCCCACATATGAAATTTATATTTTATTATCTGTTATTGGTACTATAAAAAGGGTCTAGACTTTGAAGACATATGCACCACAGGCATCACAAGAAAATTTGTTTTAGATTTAATTTTTATTAAGTCCATATTAAGCTAAATATTTTGGACTTTTCTTGTTTAATAGTTTCAGGTGTTTTATGGCTTAGGAATATTTTTCCTAAAACATTTGTAATTATCCCTTTTATAGTAAGAGTTTTGCTCCTCCTTCGTTTGTGAACGTAGGTCAATTGATCGAACCTGTAAATTCGGTGTCCTTGTCTCTTTTATCTTTTTATTCTTTTCTGCTTTATTATTTTTGTTGGGTTGCCAAAATTACCCTTTGGTAAATTTCCTGGGGCTAGCTCTAACAAACTGGTATCAGAGCCTGGTTTTGGGATATTTTGACAACGATGACAATAACAAAGATCGTTGTCGAGAAATTCGACAGAAATATCAACTTCGGCATATGGCAGCTCAAGATGAAAGCCATTCTGGTTCAAGACAGAGTTGATTTAGTACTACAGGGAGCTGAGAAAATTTCAGATGATATGTCAGAGGAAGATTTTGTAGGTATGGATAAGAAGGCCCGATCTAGCATTATTCTAAATCTCTCTGACGAGATTTTACGGGAGGTAGCTACGGAGACTACGGCTAAGAGCATGTGGGACAAGCTTAAAGCATTGTATATGAAGAGGACAGCGAAGAACCGTCTCTACTTGAAGCAGAGTTTATATAAGCTTCAGATGATTGAAGGTACATCTATACTCTAACATCTTATTGTTATGAAAGCTTGTAGGTCTGGTAGCTTGTATATTTTGCAGGAAACTCATCACAAGCTCGGGCTGCATCTCGTCATCATCATTGTCTCGATTCGACATCACCAAATTATGGCATATGCGTTTGGGTCATATGAAGCTTAAAAAGATTTGAGCATATTGAGCAAAAGAGGTCTTCTTCATGACAAAGATATCTTGGGCCATTACATTTTGTGAACACTTGTATTTTTGAAAGCGGAAAAGAGTAAGCTTCAATTCTTCGGACGATTCACAAAATGAAAGGTACTCTTGACTATATTCATTCAGACCTTTGGGGTCCAGCTCATGTTCAGTCTAAGGGTGGTGCCAGGTATATGTTGACTTTCATTGATGATTATTTCAAGAAATTTGGGTTTATTTTCTGAAGCATAAAAATGATGTTTTTCTAACCTTTAAACAATGGAAAGCTTTGATTGAGAAACAAACAGGTAAACAGATTAAGCGACTTCGAACAGATAATGGCATGAAATTTTGTGAAGGTGACTTTGATGAATTCTGCAAAAATGAAGGAATTGTTTGACATCGCACTGTTAGGATGACGTCTCAGCAAAATGGTGTGGCCGAACGTATGAATAGAACACTCTTAGGTAGAGCAAGGTGTATAATCTCAAATGCAAGTTTGACAAAGGACTTTTGGGCAGAGGCGATTAATATGGCCTGTTACATTTTCAACATTTTTGTGGCGCTCTTCTGCAAAGACTTAATTTTAAAACTCTGGAAGAAGTTTGGTCGTACTCAGAGCTTGATTTGATTACTCTAGGTGACGATTTTAAAATTTTTAGGTGTCCAACATACATGCATGTAAATGAAGGAAAATTAGAGCCTCGAGCTAAAAAAGTGTATTTTTCTTGGGTATGCTTCTGGGGTGAAAGGACACAGATTATGGTGTCCTGATCCCAAATTCCCAAAATTTATAATAAGTAGAGATGTTACTTTTGATGAATTGTCTATGTTATCTTCCAAAGAGGAATCTACTAGTTGTACAAATGATAGTGCGCAGAAGCAGGTGGAGCTTGAGATTGGTAATTCTAAATCTCTTTAGTCGAACTCTTCTACTCAGCGAATGCCAATAGATGGTCCTGAGTCTACTGACAAAGATGATCCAGATGAAGAGTAATATTCCATAGCCAAGGATAGACCACGGAGAAATATTCGACCACCACAAAGATATGCAAATTTGGTTGCATATGCTTTGTGTGTTGTAGAAGAAACAGGTAGAGTTATTGAGCCTACTACCTACTCAGATGTAATTTCTTATGATGATTCCGTTAAGTGATTGATTACGATGCTTACGAAGCCTCTTCCGGTTTACAAGTTCAAGCAATACTTGGACTTGGTTGGTATTCATTGTTGGTGATTGCCCGTTGGGGCTTTTGTGAAGAAGGTAGAGCAAGTTCTGCTAAATTGTCAATGTTGGGACATGCCAAGGTGGAGATTTGTTGGTTTGGCAAGTCCCATAGTCCCACATCTGAAATTTCTATTCTGCTATCTCCTATTGGTGCTATAAAATGGGGTCTAGGCTTTGAAGACAAATGCACCACAGGCACCACAAGAAAAACTGCTTTGGATTTAATTTTTATTAAGTCCATATTAAGTCAAATATTTTGGATTTTTTTTGTCTAGTAGTTTTAGGTGCTTTATGACTTAGGAATATTTTTCCTAAGGCATTTATAATTGTCCCTTTTATAGTAAGAGTTTTGCTCCTTCTTCGTTCGTTGACACAGGTTAATTGATTGAATCACGTAAATTCGGTATCCCTGTCTTTTTTATCTTTTTATTTTTTTTATTTTATTGTCTTTGTTGATGGGTTGTCAAAATTATACTTTGATAAATTTTCTGAGGTTAGCTCTAACGGTTTAGGGGTAAAAAAAAGGAGAACAATCATGTAGTAATATAGAGGAAGAATGCTCACTCGAGCTTGAGATTGAGCCTGAACTGTAACTATGACATGCTGATGAGAAAGGGTCCCCGCTCGTGCCTTCGGGGCATGTGCATAGTAATTCCCAGGTAAATTGGCGCACAATCCATGGCATGGATACTCTTCTGGGTAATCGCACTCGTTGATGTCTAAGAACAAAGCCGAGGTAAGCGGTCATGCGAGCAGAAAGAAGCAGATAGGCTGGCTACACGGTGAGAGAAGAAAGAGTGAGACCTTCGCATCCGCCTTCCACGTAGGGGTTGCCTTGATAACCGAGCGAGCATTTGCAGAGATATCCGAGGCCATTGGTGGCGTTGAGGCAGGAACTGTTGTTGCTGCGGCACGCGTAGGAGGTCAAATTTTGCGGTGCTTCCTCGCATCCCACGTCGTCGCCTATCGACCAGTCCAGCACCATCGGAACGCGGCCGTCATTTCTGTCAAAGAAGTCAGTTTCATTGAGATCGGTTGTTCGGAAGCAGTACCACTGCCGTCGACGAGGAAAGCAAAGCTACAGGGGTTGTCCCACGAGATGTCCTTGTGGCCGGTGGACGAAAAGGTTATGTTGAAGAATTGAAGCCCAGGGAGAATGGAGGTCTGGCAACAGCCGGCGCCGAAGCAGGAACCGTTGCTGAAAGTGGTGTTGTCGTTGCAGATAGACACGCAGCCGGTCGAATACGAGTTATTAGTGGCACCGACGAAGAGCGCGATGGTGTCGCATCCGATGGCCGTGAACTTGTTGCGGGTGTCGGAGAACGTGAAGGGCGAACCAGTAAGTTTTGGGTGTGGGGACGGAGTTGTCGCAGTCCCAAGATATGCGCTTGTACACTCTTGCTTGCCCATTGAGAACATCAATATCGATGACTTCTATGTTGCCAAGGTAGAGTTTGGATTCGGTTTCGTTGAAGGAGAGATCGAATCCGTCCCGGTAGCAGTCAGGTTCGATGCCGAACGGGTAGGGAACGTCGATGTTACTGCATCTCCTGGTGCAGTTTTGCCCAAATGCCATTGCCGCAGTTGCTGTGATCGGCAGCAGCAGTAACAGCGGCAGCTGGTGGATCATCATCATTGGTGGCGTTGAGGCAGCGACTGTTTTTGCTGCGGCATGCGTACGAGGTCGAATTTTGCGGTGCTTCCTCGCATCCCACATCGTCGCCTATCGACCAGTCCAGCACCATCGGAACGCGGCCGTCGTTTCTGTCAAAGAAGTCGGTTTCATTGAGATCGGTTGTTCGGAAGGAGTACCAACTGCCGTCGACGAGGAAAGCAAAGCTACAGGGGTTGTCCCACGAGATGTCCTTGTGGCCAGTGGAGGAAAAGGTTATGTTTATGGGCTTGAACGTAGATATGGTTGCATGACAATACGCGAGGATATCCGATTCTGTGGGAACAATGCAAAAGTAGCAAATTTTGGTTGAACCTAGTATTAAAATCGCACTATTTTAATATATTTATTTTCTAGTTGTGGTATTTAAATAGCTCTTTCAGTAAAATTACCAATGGATGATGCATGGTTTTGTGTGTCCAATTTCTTTTCTGATTTGATGATTTCTTGGATGAATTTTTGTAGCAAACTGATTTTGAATTTGTTTCAGCCTTGTCGTCTTGCTTGGTCTCTTCACCTTAAATTCATATGTGTTGGTATTTGATTCATAATTCAGGTGTCGAAGGATACCAAGGTACTCACTCTGGGAAGGTATATTGCTAAATGCGAAAACTCCTTGCAAGGGAAAACTCTTATTTTTGTGTGATAAGCGCAATGAATACTTTATGAGGAGTTAGGAAGTTAAGGAACATTGGGTCCCTTGTTTTGCAAAAGAGTTCAAGATTTGTAAGGTCACCGATAGTTGCAATCTTTTCAATGTCTTCTAAGATTAATCTGAATTGTGGTCATAACGGATGCTGAATTTATACATGACAGGCATACTATGCCGATGTTTAGATGGTTCAAACTTTAAAGGACGTATGCTGACTCATACAAGTATTTACTAGGTCAAAATTGGTGACACAGTACTACTCGAGATGTTTTAATACTCTCTCTAAGGAAGACAGAGTGGCCTCATAAGGATTTGAGCCTCTATCTTGTGTAGTTGAGGAGGGAAGGCTTAATCTTCCTTTTTCTATTTTCCTCTTTTTTTTCCCTTTTTTTCGTCCAAATGGCATGTGATTATGTTGAGATTTGATCAGGACCTTGCAATTAATTGACCATCTTTATCAGCTATGCAAACTGGTACCTTCTTGAAATAATGAATATATATATATATATATATATATAATGATTGAATATATATCACTTTGCGTGATTGATATTTAAAAAAAAACTATATATTCAGATATCATATATCTACATATTTATGAATTGGTACATTTTCAATCATTCTTTCTTTTATTATGATCAATAAAAATATATTTTTTAGTTGTAGTATTAAGTTTATTTCTCTTTTGAGTCTTGTAAACAAAATATAGCGAATCAAATACTATAAAATATTTAACATTTGATTTCTTACCAAACATAGGCTCATATGAATACTTCAAATTGATTGGAATAAGATGAAATTTGATTAATAACATAAGTTGCATGTGCCATACATTATACCCATAAGGATCTGAGTAAATTATTTGACTGAAGCCTATTATAATATATTTACAACCCCTTCTTTTTTTTAAACACCTTTAATTGTTAACTTGAACTTTTATAATTTAAAAAAAATATAAAATTTTCCTTCACAAATAGATGCAAGTGAATCTTATAAAATCACTAATAATGATAAGAACATAATAAGAATATAAATAAGATGGTGTTCGAGTAAGGCCCGTTGTGAATAAGCTGTAAGAAAAATTTAATATTTGAAAGTGATATGTCAAAAGGTTATTTTTAAGCTTTGTCGACAAACTTGGTAAACTTCATTATTATTAAAAATAATAATATTGAAAAGGTCATTAATTAGACTTTTTTAATCATAATCTTTAAAAAAAATTAAATGGCCACGTCTAGTATACCAGATTGATGCATCATCATTTGTATTCATCTTATCAACATAAGGATTAGATGTTGATAAAATATATAATGTAGTATGTATTATATATATTTTTAATTCTTTTATGTTAGAAAGAAATTTTACTTTATTAAGACAAAAAAAACTGCATTAAGAAAAAAATATTTTTCTTCCAAAATGATACATATCTTTCAATATAATATGATCATTATCTTTATTTGAGATTATAATAATATATTTCTTCTCCACTTAGTGAACAATGTTGTCTGATGTTATATGTCATGATAATTGATGTCTGATGAATTCGACATCATCATTTGAGATAATTATATCATCACATCATGTTGACGAATATTGATGAATTCGACATCATCATTTGAGATAATGATCACATCTTAAATCAATTATCCGATTATGTTCGAAGTTGATGATAGTCACGATCTCCGCTATAATAGTTCAAGTCATAAAACATTTTTCTTAATTTTCGTCAATAACATTGAAATAATTTTTATTTATAATATTTTCTCCTGTAATCTTAACATGATATATATATATATATATATATATATATATATATATATATATATATAACTTGTTATACTTGTAACACTTGAAGATCACAAACATTAAACAAATTGCTAAAGAAGAATTCATGCTTGCATTAAACTAAAGAAGATGTCATGCTTGCATTAAACTAAATGTGCTTAACATCTACCTCTGCCTACAAACCATTGATGTGCACATTTCTCGTGTATTGCAATCATGTTATAATCCACAGCCAGAAAATAAAAGACGAAGGTTTGATCTACAATTTAATAAGCCTGTTCTTTGGGTAATCCTGATTAATTTGACTTAAATTCAACGTAGAAATACAGTAGATTTTTTTTTATTTTTTAGTGAGAACCGAATTGCTTCGTGAAATCAAATTATTTGAAGGATCAAAAATCCAAATATGAAGAAAAAAAAACACACAATTGAAAACTAAGATTTAGCTGTTCATTAGAATACCATACATATTTTTTCCCTTTAGGATGACATAGAAGAAAAGTACACTGAGAGAGCCTATAAATTTTTAATAAATTTAGGAGAGGATCCAAGCAACAACGAGCCTTGGTCCACAATGACATGCTCTGTTCCCTTTTTCTCTTATTTTTATTCACTACCTGTCATTTCAATCACCATCATGTATATGGAGAAATCCAATTTGATTAGCACATATTTTAATTATTGTCGGCAAAATTTTCAAAGTCAAATCTCACGTCTTACATTTTTCCAATCTTGCTACATGACTAATTGACTTATAAATTCAGAACATATACTTTTGTTCTCCTGTATCGTTAGATAATATTCCCGTAGACTTCGATGAAGAAAAGGCCTCACTTTGTATTCTACGAATGTGTATAGTATATGAAAAATTAATGATTCATATCCACTTAGCTTATCATCGATATCTATTGCCTTTTATATTCTATCTATTTCCCTATTAATCGTTTGCACTCATTGTAGTATTTTACATTATTAGAATGAGCTAAGTCGGAAGAGCCTCTCACGATTTGAGTGGGTACGTGAATTTAGTTGGTAATGTTATTGGAAATCCAAAGTTACTAGAATAATAAGAATAAAAAATGATTCGATTATGGTTGGTATGATATTTTGAAAAATTGACTTTTAGCATCTATATCACATGGGAACCTAATAAGACAAAAAAAAAAAAATTATTGACAATGTCAAAGAACAAGATTGATTGTAGGTCAAAGAACAAGATTGATTGTAGGCCAACCAAGATTGATTGATTGTAGGCAACTTGTAAAGAAAAGATAGAGAAAATTTAGGAGGAAATGAAAGACCACGGGGCTAATTTTATATTAGCTCTGATAATTAATATCTCGATCATTATAATTTTAAAAATCATATTGAGATCCTTATATTTATGAAAATAAAATATTTAATTTTATTGCTCCAATAAAACTCTTTTTTTTATTTTTAATCGTATGAAATTATATTTAAACTCAGGGACACATATATATTATAGTTTTTAAAAATATAAAAATATAAAAATATTAATGATAAGTAATTACATGATAATTTGTAATTAACTCCGGAATGGCCTTGGAAGCATCCAGCATTTAATTCATTTTAATGGAATTTGAGCTTCTAGCAAATTCTAAAATGCTGTGAGAGAAGGTATTGACGGACAAAGGTTGGGGTTTGAATTTGCAGCCTCAACAACCACCGGTCGAGGCCGGTCGTCCCCTCTGTAGCTCTCTCTGGGTTTTAAAATGGTTGGCAGCGAGCGAGGGAGGGGAAGAGAATGATGATGATCCACAAGCTGCCGTTGTTACTGCTGCTGCCGATCACAGCAACTGCGGCCATGGCATTCGGGCAAAACTGCACCAGGAGACGCGGTGGCATCGACGTTCTCTACCCGTTCGGCATCGAACCCGGCTGCTACCGGGACGGATTCCATCTCTTCTGCAACGTAACCGAATCCAAACTCTACCTTGGCAGCATGGAAGTCATCGGTATCGATGTTGTCAGTGGGCAAGCAACAGTGTACAACCACACATCCTGGGACTGCGACGACTCCGTCCCCAACCACAGAGTTGCTGACGGGCCAGCTTGCCATTCCTCATGAAGCTCAAATTTTTTTTAAACCATATAATCATGAAGATTATATGGCAAGCCGGCCCGTCAGCAACTCTGCCAGAATGACTCCGAAGCTATACACATCGCTTTTCTCAGTTGGTCTTCCTGTTTGGTGGTACTCAGGATCTAGGTACCCAAATGTTCCTTGAACAGCGGTAGCTACCGAAGTTTGCTCGAAGGAAACAGACCTCGAAGCGCCGAAGTCCGCCAGTTTTGCGGTGTTCCTCTCGTCGAGTAGCACGTTGGACGACTTGATATCTCTGTGGAAGCTTCGGTGTGGAGATAGGACAGTGCTTGGCGATCCTTAAACGGTCGAGCAAGGGGACTTGGGTCTGTAGGCAGCACCCGAATAGCTTAACCACATTCCTGTGGTTGGTCTGAGAAAGAATACGGACTTCGTTGACGAATTGGGCGATCTCAGTTTCATTGGTAATATTGGGCCTTTTAATAGCCACCACACGTTGGTGGGACAGGATTCCTTTAAAGACGTGGCCATGGCCTCCGCCACCGATGATTCGGGGTTTGTCGAAATGATTGGTGGCCTTTTCCCACTCCGCTAGCTCATAGATCTTCATCCTTTCGATCAGAGCGCCATCCGAAGAAGAAGATTGTTCTTGTCTTAGCAACTCTAGATTCTGCTGATAGAATCTCTCCTTCCTTTGTTGGTCGGTTCTCTGCTTCACCATTCTCCATAGTGCAACAGTAGCTACGAGCAGCAGAACACTGCCCCCTCCAACGCTCACACTGGCTGCGATGATAGTTTCTGCAAGCATAGAAGGCAGAGATATCGATGACTTATATGTTGCCGAGGTAGAGTTTGGATTCGGTTTCGTTGCAGAAGAGATCGAATCCGTCCCGGTGGCAGTCAGGCTCGACGCCGAAGGGGTAGGGAACGTCGATGCCACCGCATCTCCTGGTGCAGTTTTGCCCGAATGCCATTGCCGCGGTTGCCGTGATCGGCAGCAGCAGTAACATCGGCAGCTTGTGGATCATCGTCATGTTAGATAACGTGGTCATATTTAATTAGATAAGATATATTAAAGATATGATTGGATTCTGATTATGGTTATTGGCTAATAGAAAGAAAGTCCAATCAAAATGAGATTCTTTAGAAGAGACCCTTGATGGGAGGAAATCTTCTAATATCTTATCCTAGACCCTCTGCTCTCGCCTATAAATAGACAGAACATCAGGGGACTTTGTCGTGTCGTGTGTGAGAAGTAACACAGAAGCATCTAAGAGTTGCGTAAAGATTAACAAACACGAATCGTCTAAGAGTTCGTAGAAAAGAAATATTTCATGAACAACGAGATTGAGAGATTACAGCTTTTCCTCTCAATCTCCACGAGCCATCAATTACAGTGGTCCCTGTGAAAGGATAGGAAGAGAGGAGGAGTCTAGTTCTCCTTGCAGTTAGCGGAGGCATTGGATCTAGAAAGGTATTGAGATCTTTTCTCCTTTCTTTGCGGATGGCATAAAGTACAAGATCGTAAACACAGATCTATTCATGTTTTGATTTCAATCCTAGCATTAAAGTTTTTAGCAATTATAGAAGCATGATTAAAGTTATTTTATGCTTTACAATTGGTATCGAGTGAGTTCTTGAAATCAAAATTTTAGATCTGTTGTTTTCTGATTTACGATGTTTGATCGAATTATGTCAAATCTGTATTCCTATCGATTTTGGTTTATTGTCGTGGTTTATCATCTGCTTGTCGGCGATATTAAAGGAAACAACGATGATCCGACCAACCTCGCTGCGTACGGGTAGGGCCGTCGGTGATCGCACCGTAGATTGGCCGCACGAGGGAGGTAACCCCGTGCGGGACGCGGTCGCACCGGCGGCAGCCGCGCGAGCACTGGCCGCGCGAGAACAGGCCGCACAGGCGGCAATCGCGCGAGCACAGGCCGCGCGAGCGCAGACCGCACCGGCCGCGCGGGCACCGTACACGCAGGCCGCCACGCGCACCCGCGGGCGGCCGTTGCGGGCGGCAGCTGCGCGCACCCGCGGACGGCTGTTGCGGGCGGTCGCTGCGGCGGCAGTCGCGCCACGCGCGGGCAGCGAGGGAAGCCGCAACCGCCGCCGGCCGTTTCGGCGGCAGCCGCGCACGCGCGCGGGCGGCCGTTTCGGCGGCAGCCTCGCGCAGGCGGCGACCTCGCGCGGTAGAGGCGCCGCGCGTGGGCAGGCCGCGCCTAGGCGGCGACCTCGCGCGGGCAAAATCGCCGCGCGCCGGCGCAAGCAGCGCCCGCCCATGCGCAGCCGACGCAGGCTGCGCACACATGGGCCGCCGGCGTGCGCAGGCGGCGGCGGCAGAGGGAAGAAGGGTTTTGGCCAAAAAATTACATTTTTACCCTTGGGTTAGGGTTTTGCCAAATTACAGTTTTGCCCTTATGTATTTTATTAATACTTTTAGTATTTTGACAGTTTTGCCCTTCATGAAAATGAAAAAAAATATTACAGTTTAACCTGTTAATATATTTACAGTTTTATCCTTATGAAATTGAGAATTTTTGATTTATATCCTCAATTATTAAAATTGATCGAAAATAATTAAATTTGATCATGTATTTTGAATTTGATTTTGATCAAATTTAGAAAGGATTAAAATTTTTGATCAATATTTGATTTTGATCGACTAGTTTAATTGGGCTAATAGTTAACCCAATTATGGGATTACCCAATTAAACTAGATTGATTGGCATAATAGTTCTTTTATAATTTTCTCATATGAATTATTGATTGTATTTTATAAATAAAATCCAATTATTGTTCTTGGATATTTATTTAGTTATTCATATGTATATATATTTAAAATTATGAAATGATAGTTAATTTTCACATAAAGGTTTTTCATGATTTGTGTTATCATGATTATAGTTGTCATATGAATTTTATTTATGCTCATTAATATTCAATAATCATTATGGTTGTTGTATTATTGAATTGTTTAGCATAAATTAAATTAAAGAAATTTAGTGAATGTTATTTGTAATTCATCTTCCTAAGTTTTATCTGACCAGTAGCTGCCAAAGTGGCCTGGGATGATAAGTTTATGATATATGAATTACAATAAAAGTTGTCATTTATAGGATATTTTAGATTGTATTTTATATTTTGGTATTGGTCTTGCAGCCACCAAAGTGACCTAGACCAATAATTTATAAAATACATTATGGAATTGATCCTAAATGATATTAAAGAAATTTGATAAGTATTTATAATTTATTTTCTTAAGTTTTATCTGATCAGTAGCTGCCAAAGTAGCCTGGGATGATAGACTTATGGGATATAAATTACATTAAAGTCTTGTCATTCATAGGATATTTTTGTATTTTATATTTTTGTATTGATCTTATGATACCAAAGTGACCTAGACCAATAATCTATAAAATACATTATGGGATGATCCTAAATGACATTAAAGAAAAATAATATTCTATGATGGCACACATAATTATGAGATTTAGATAATCCCAAAGGAGAATCTATTTTGAATAATTATGTGATGGGTTGGATGATCTTGTTTTGGATATTCTTGACGTTTAGTGTTTTTATACCCAAAGGTATTAACACTATTCTACAAGGATAGTATCGACCCTCCATAATGATTATATGTGAACAATAGATATATTAATATTGAAAGTAAAATATTGATGATATCAATAGTTCAACATAAAACTCAAAGCATTGATGTTATATTATTACAGTGGTACTTCCTTCATTGTATTTTTATAAATGTCCCTATATTTTATAGAATAAATGGCTTGAGCATATATAAGTTATATTGAATGAGTGAGACCTTGATCAGATTATTTGAAGGAACACGGACTTATTCTATCAAAGTTCATGGAATAAATAAGTAAGATTCTTGATCGTGAAAGATCTCAAAACTCAATTTGATGATACTTAGACTTCAATCTGATGAGTACATGAGAATATTTAAGGATCAATATAAATTTTTACGATAAGTCATGAGTTGACACATCAATGAAAGAACCGACTAAAATGAAAGTATTTGAGGAATTAAAGATTACCTCCTCAATATAATTGACAAAGTTGTAAGCTCAAGACTTAAAATATTTGAGTTCTACTCAAGAAGTGGGTAACAATAAAATAAGGGCTGAAAGCATAAGCCACCCGAGTTTATAATTATTATATAAACTCATAAAAGAATTTCTTCATAATAAAGCGTTACTTGTGTAACAATGAAAGTTATATGAAGAAGAATTATAAGATTTGATTTGAAATGAAAAGTTATGTGGTTCAAATCAAATATTATAGAAATTATTTTTCTAATATTTGGTGGATTAATTTGATGCTTCAATGTATGTTACCAATAATAGAAATTTATTTTAATATTTAAAAGAAAAAGGAATAAAATCAAAGGAGATTGAAATATTCATCATTATAGGAATCATCTTAAAGTGAAAGCGATAGCGCTTTTGTATTTATAAGCCTACGCCTAAAGATGATTTATTTGATGAATCTTGAGGATTTGTGTTATATTCTTATAATTTAGGAATTGGATTCTTTACCTAGAATTGTTAGAATATTGTTTCTCCTTTGATAGTTGTGAACTCAATATGATTCAATAAAAGTTAACATTTGGATTCTGTATAATGGTATATACAGAATTAATATGAATCTTGAGTTTATAACGATCCTTTACTTAAATATTAAAATAAAATATAAGTTTATAAACTCCTTGAGATTATGCTTACATCTACGAGTCGCTCTATATTTTTGTCTAATTAAAGAGAGGTATTTTATCATCGTATAGATAACCTATTGAGATATGATTTTATATATATCTAATTCATATAAAGTCTCAGGCCATTGACACTTTTAAAATATGCATAAAAGAGGTCGAGGGACAATTAGATAGAAAAGTTAAAATCATCATATCTGATAGGGGTGATGGATTTTATAATATTTATGATTTACCAGATGTGTTGTAGCAAAATATAATTGCTGAAAGGTATAATCGTACATTTATAAATATGATTAGGAGCATGATGTATTATTCTTTTATACCCAAATTCATGTGAGAAGAAGCTCTAAGGACAACTATGTATATCTTAAATGGGGTTTCTAGGGAACCTAACTTAAGATATTTACATATTTAAGATTGTCCTGTAGAGATAAAGATCTTCAACTCACATAAAAGAAAATTAAAGTTAATAACTATTTTTGAATATTTTGTTATTTATTCAGAAAAGTTTAAAAACTGGTATATGTCTTAGTGCTCTAATCATAGTACGAGGATGGTTAAACTGTAATATAAGGTTCTATAAAATAAGCGAATCGGTGGGAGTAAAAATCTCAAAATTTAATTTTGATATAGAGGAGATACATGTTGATACTCCTTTATTATTTGAGAGATTGTTGTTACTCAAATTATTAAATAATTTGATAAAGGTGAACAACAAAATAATATTACCAAACTCTCACATTATATTGATATCAGTCATAATGATCTTATAAAATAACCACATTTGATAGCATTGAAAATTTTTCAATGGGAAAGGAATCATGTCATTTATGATTACGTGGTATATCTATAAGAATTATATTTTGATATAGGAATGAGAATAGATCCCTTATTGTTTCATAGGTCATGAAAGGTAACGATTACGAAAAGTAATATGATATAATGTAAGAAGAGTTAAAATCAATAACGAGAATAGTGTAATCGATGAATTCGTTGAATTGTCCTATAATTGTAAAAGAGTCTATTATATAAATATGACTCAAAGGACAATGTCGAGCGATATAATAGTCGAGATTTTTAGTTTTATATGGTTATCGATTTTTACTCATAAAGAATGTATCAATTATAATGAGATATTTAATTTTTAAATGAGCTCGTTAAGAATCGCCATGACATTAGTGATTCATTATGATTTGAGTTATATCATAATGATATGAAAACAAATTTTTGATTAAGGATCTAGTTTTATATGGGTTACTCAATGACTCACGAGAGAAAATGAAAGAAATATATAATTTGTATGCAAATTCAGAATCTATTTATGATCTTAAACAAGCTTCTAGACAATGATATATAAAGTTTCTTAATATCATTGATTTCTTCAGATTTAAGAAAATACTATTAATTAGTATTTATATCCGAGGATCGAGTGGGAGCAAGTTTATTATATTGATCATATATATGGATAATATTTTGCATTGTTAATAGTGACTTGGTTTATTATACTAAACCAAGAAATTATCACTAAGATTTTAAGGCGGTTGATATGAATGAGACATCTATATTATTAGTATTGAGATATTCGAGGATATATCTCAATGATTATTAAGACTGCCTCGTAAAGGATATATTAATCGAGTCTTGAGATGATATACAACTTTGTTCAACAAATCATAAAAGTAAAATTTTAGTCAAAATTGAGTGCTTTAAAATGACTTGAAAAGAATCGGATAAAGGAAATATTCTTTATATATAGCTGATTGAAAGTCTATGCTCAAAGCTTCATGTCGTAGCAGATATCGCTTTTTGCGTTAAAATCTTTGGATAGATATTTGAGTTATCCAAGTGAAAAATATTAAAGAACCTGCAAAGAAAAGTTATAAGATATCTGGAAGGGACGAAGGATTATATGCTTACATGTATGTAAATTATATCGCTTGAAATGATGGTGTTTTTCAAATCGCCGATTTTATAAATTACCTCAATAATAGGAAGTCCACATTATGGTTAAGATCTATATCAATTAGAGAGGCATTTATTATAAAAGTTGATTTTGTGGTGTGCTTGAGGCCACTAATCAAACTTTATAAGCTGCAAATTTTATCTCGAGGACTTGATTGTCAAGTCGCTAAAGATATTTTGTGATATCGCAGTAGTTTTCTTTCTCTAAGAATGACAAAGTACTATTGCATTTCTATGCATTATGGTAGAAAGTACTTAATGGTTAGAAAACACGAGTCCGTAAAACATCTAATGTCAATTAATTACTTGAGTTCCAATTGCATGATTGTTGATCCATTTACCAGGACTTACAAAATTAAGTGTTTTGAAAGAACATGTTCTTATGATTGGGTTTATCTTTATTTAAGATTATAATAATATTTTTTTCCACTTAGTGAATAGTATTGTCTGATATTGTTCATCGTGATAATTACATCATCATCTCATGTTGACGAAGATTGACGAATTTGATACCTTCACTTAAGATGATGATCACATATTAAATCTAACTGTTCGATTATATTCAAAATTGATGATAGTCATAGTCTCTAGTATAATAGTTCAAGTCATAAAATATTTATCTTAATTTTTTCTTCAATAGTATTAGGTAATCATGATTAATTTGATTTAATTTAATATAGAAATATAATAGATTTTGGATTTCTTAGTGAGAACCAAATTTTGGATTTATTTGAAGGATCAAAAATTCAAATATGAAAAAAAAATAATTGAAAACTAGGATTTAGCTGTTCATTAAAATACCATACATATATATATATATATTTATTTATTTAGGAGAGAGCCTATAAATTTTTTTTCCAATAAATTTAGGAGAGGATCCAAGCAACAACAAGCCTTAAACCACAATCACCTTCACTTTTCCTCTTATTTTATTTCACTACCTGCTCTGTTCCCTTTGTCTCTTATTTTTCTTCACTACCTGTCGTTTCAATCAGCTTCTCCCGAGTGTCCTATACGCCCATCATGTATACGGGCACATCCAACTTGGTTAGTAAATGTCTTAATCTTTGTCGGTAAAATATATTCTAGTCAAATCTCACATTTTACATTTTCATATCTATTCGCACCCTAATATCTTAAGCGTGCCAGCACTGGACGTTAATTTTAAGTTGAATCTCATCTCAAGCAGTATATTTAGTCAACACCAATAAACTTTTTTAACAGTCTCTTTTTGGCCATTACCATACGATATATAAATGATTTAAAAATATAACACATACACACTTTTGCATGAAGAGAAGGCCTCACTTGTGGTATAACATGTTGTCCTTTTTATTCTACGAATGTGTATAGCATATGCAAAACCGATTATTCATATCCACTTAACTTATTGTTGATATTTATTGCCTTTTAAATTCTATCTATTTCTCTATCAATCGTTTGCACTCATGATGTTGTTTTACATATTAGAATGAGCTAAATCGGAAGAGCGCTTCGAGAGTTGAGTGGTTACGTGAATTCAGTTGGCAATGTTAAGGTTGGTTGGCATTCCAAAATTATTGGAATAATTATTTTATGTATATATTAGATGAGGAATATGTATGAATATATAAAAATATTCGGTTAAATATGATTGATTGGGTATGACATTTTCGAGAATCGATTTTTAGTATCTATCACGGGGATTGTTGGCATCATGAAAGAATGCGATGGGGAAGACTTGGGAGTCAACAACCACTGGTCGACGCCGGTCGTCCTCTCCGTCGCTCCGTCGCGTCAACGGTTGGTCGACGCTCTCTGGTTTTAAGACGGTTGGGGCCAAAGGCAGAAAGGCAGCGAGCGAGGGAGGAAGAGGCGAAGGAGGAGAAGAGAATGGTGATGATCCACAAGCTGCCGTTGTTACTGCTGCTGACGATCACGGCAACCGCGGCAATGGCATTCGGGCAAAACTGCACCAGGAGATGCGGTGGCATCGACGTTCCCTACCCGTTCGCCGTCGAGCCTGACTGCTACCGGGACGGATTCGATCTCTTCTGCGACGTAACCGAATCCAAACTCTACCTTGGCAACATAGAAGTCATCGGTATGGATGTTCCCAATGGGCAAGCGACAGTGTTCAACTACACATCTATGGACTGGGACGACACCGTCCCCACACCCAAAAAAATAATCCCAAGGACTGGTACGCCCTTCATGTTCCCCGACACCCGCAAGAAGTTCACGGCCATCGGATGCGAGGAAGCAAGGCAAAATTCGACCTCCTACGCATGCCGCAGCAAAAACAGTCGCTGCCTCAACGCTACCAATGGCATCGGATATCTCTGCAATTGCTCGCGTGGTTATCAAGGCAACCCCTACGTGGAAGGCGGATGCGAAGGTCTCCCTCTTTCTTCTCTCACCATGTAGCCACCCTATCTGCTTCTTTCTGTTTGCATGACTACTTACCTCTGCTTTGTTCTTAGACATCAACGAGTGCGATTACCCAAAGAATTATACATGCCATGGATTGTGCACCAATTCACCTGGGAACTACTCATGCGCATGCCCCAAAGGCACGAGGGGGGACCCTTTATTAGCACCATGTGATAGTTACAGTTCAAGCTCAAGTGAGTATTCTTCCTCTACATTCCTACATGATTCTTCTCCTTTTTAACCCCTGAACATTAAAATCGCGTGGGAATCATTCGACCATTCGCTCTCTCTCTCTCTCTCTCTCTCTCTCTCTCTCTCTCTCTCTCTCTCTCTCTCTCTCTCTCTCTCTCTCTCTCTCTCCCGACGATGACGTTGTGCACAACCCCTCCTGCTTGCAGAAACTATCATCGTAGCCAGTGTAAGCGTTGGAGGGGGCAGTATTCTTCTGCTTGTAGCTACTGTTGCATTGTGGAGAATTCTGAAAGAGAGAAGCGTGCGAAAAAGGAAGGAGAGATTCTATCAGCAGAATCTAGAGTTGCTAAGACAAGAACAATCTTCTTCTTCGGATGTCGCTCTGATCGAAAGGATGAAGATCTATGAGCTAGAGGAGTTGGAAAAGGCCACCAATCATTTCGACAAAACCCAAATCATCGGTGGCGGAGGCCATGGCCACGTCTTTAAAGGCATCCTGTCCGACCAACGTGTGGTTGCCATTAAAAGGCCCAATATAAGCAATCAAGCTGAGATCGCCCAATTCGTCAATGAAGTCCGCGTTCTTTCTCAGACCAACCACAGGAATGTGGTCAAGTTCTTCGGGTGCTGCCTGCAGACCCAAGTCCCCTACCTAGTCTTCGAGTTCATCTCCGGTGGTACGCTCTCCGATCATCTCCTCGGTGTCGAAGGGGTCTCGCCTCTGTCATTCGAAGACCGTTTAAGGATCGCCACAGAAGTAGCAAAAGCACTGTCCTATCTCCACACCGAAGCTTCCATAACCATTTTCCACAGAGATATCAAGTCGTCCAACATCCTACTCGACGAGAGGAACACCGCAAAACTGGCGGATTTCGGTGCTTCCAGGACTGTTTCCTTCGAGCAAACTTCGATAGCTACGGATGTTCAAGGAACATTTGGATACCTAGATCCTGAGTACCACCAAACAGGAAGACTAACTGAGAAAAGCGATGTGTATAGCTTCGGAGTCATTCTGGCGGAGTTGCTGACCGGCAAGCTTGCCATTCCTCGCCAGGAGAACAATGTGGTGAGATATCTAGTCATGGATTTCCTAGTTGCGCTCAAAGAAAATTCACTATTTAAAGTTTTAGACCCTTTGGTCCTCAAAGAGGGGAGCCGAGAAGCAGTTGAAAGGATTGCAAGGCTGGTGGAGAGGTGCCTCAAACTGAGCGGGAATGACAGGCCAACGATGAGAGAGGTGGAGGATGAGATCGAAGCCGTAAGATCCAAGAAGCCGAAAGCTGATGACACCATGGTTTCAGGGAAGACCAGTGCCCGAGGCGGCGCTGCATCATCTGAAACTATTCGAAGAATTAGAACCGGACAACATAGTTTTCGAGGTCAATTTCCAAACGATGATGGCACAGATTTTAGCAACACTGGAATCATGAGCGATCAGGGACGCACGACAACAACAACTGAAGCAATCGGGACGAGTTCAACGATGCAGTACAGCGAGGAGATGGAACTCGCGTTGTTAGGTGAAATGTCACCTTGAAGATGCAAGTCTATTTCGAGTGTGGTGTGCTGTTTCCTTGGTTTCTGTGGTCTTCTGTTCCGTGAAGACATTATTAGTGTTGCAATATAATTGTATTGTGGTCTTCTGTTCATGTATTGTAGTGTGTGCACTTAAATTCATATATACATAATAATATCAATTGCAATAATACCCGAGATTCTTAAAATTCTTCTTTTGTCCATATCTCAAAAATGAGTTACTTTTCAATTTCGAAATATTAAGAAATATTTATCATATACTAGAAAATTTTATTATAAATAAATATTTTTTAAAAAATATAAATTCTTCATATATTTAATATATTATTTTAAAATATACATAAATATCGAATCTTTCTTCATGATTATATAGTTTAAAAAAATGAGCTTCAAAATCATGATGTGTTAACACTAGGATATACAATGTTTAGGTTGCTTTTCAAAATAATATAAATTTAAGTGTATTTTCATAGTAGAAATATAAATATAGGTTATGCTGCATGGAAAAGACTATCATTAACTATTCATATATATATATATATATAGTTGATGTGTACATATCGAACTGAACAGAAATCATAATAGTTATCAAATCAAAGTAGTCGTATGGAAAAGACTATCATATTCTATTCATAAATATATGCATAGTTGATGTGTACGTATCCGAACAGAAATCATAATAGTTATCAAAACAAAGTGGTTGTATGGAAAGATTATCATTAACTATTCATAAATATATGCGTAGTTGATGTGTACATATCCGAACAGAAATCATAATAGTATTAATAGTTACGATCATATTATATCCTGTAAAAAAAAATTTAAAATTATATTTAATTCCCATGATTTTGACGACGTGAATAGATATTTTGAGGACAATAGAGGCGGAGGCTAAGTCGTTTGAGTCTTTCAAATGGCGTCATTGCTTATTCAAGCACAACGTTGATGTATACATCGATTGGACGTATTAAGAGTTTACTTAGTCAAAATTTTAGTTCCCATTCCCATCTATACATATAATACCATCTACCTTTAGCCTAGTTATGAAACTAATAACAATTTATATTATATTATTTTTTATTTTATCTAACAAATGGGGACTTTCAGTTGGACGTGAATAATGAATTTCTTCATGGTTATATTTTTATGGATGTATATATGACGTAATTTTAAAATTTTATTAATTATAATTTTTCTCAATGTGTCTATAAATTGTATAAGATTCTTTATGATCTCAAGTAAGCCCTCATGTTTAGTATCATGAACTTTGAATATATATAGTGTTAGTTAGATTATATAATTCTCAGTTTAATAATTCATTATTATTTTTTATTTGTATAAGGTCATGATCATGTTTCTACTAATTTATATGGGTGCTTTAATTATTATCATTAATAAACTAGTAATAATTAATTTATTTATTTTGGAAGCAAGTTTCTTATCAAAAATCTTGGGTCCTTCAGTTATTTTCTTAGTATTCAAGTCATCTATAGGATAAATTATCTATTTTTTCCTTAATAAAAATATATTTATGACCTTCTTAATTATATCAAAAATACTTGAAGCCAATACTATTACTATGCCAATCTTTATAGGTGTTCCTTTATTTTATCTGGTAGTACCAATCTAAATGATGCCATTGAATATTATCAATATATTGAAAATCTATAATATTTGATATTCATAAATTTATTATATATGTAGTGAATAAATTGTACAAGTTTATTTTCAACCATTGGACAACCATTAAATGCCTTCTTCAACACTTAAAGGCACTATCTATTATGTCTTATTTCTCCGAAATGATTCCTCTTTGTTGTATCATATATTTTCGGATGTTGATTGGACAAGTAATTAGGATAATAGGATATATTAGTACTTATATTGTATTATTTTTTTTTATCTTGATCCAATCTCTTAGAGTTGTAAGAAACAACAATTTATTATAAAATCTTTTATGGATATTGAATATCCAATTATTACTTCTATAACTACTGAACTTTATTTGATTTAATCATTGCTACATGAACTATTTATCATATTTTTTAATCCTCCATCTATCTATTGTACTAATATTAAGGCATCATAATTATATAATAATAATATATTTTTCTCTTGAATGAAGCGCATAATTATTTATTTTTACTTTATTCATGACAAAGTTTAAAATTATGAGCTAATGTCTCTCGTATCTTATCTTTTAATCAACTTATATAGATGCTCTTAACGAGTTTTTGTTTTGCTAACAATTTCTTCTATTTGGTCCATGATTGGTATCTTCGATTGGACCATCATCTTATGGGAGTATATTAAGAGTGATATTATTAAAAAAATCATGATAAGATAATCATAATCCTCTTAATATTTTATCATAATTTTAAATTATAATACTATATTATCGATAAATATTTTATATTTGTTATTGATTGAGAAAATCATATAATTTATTATGAAATGATTTAAATGAATATTTTGTATTTATTATTGATTATTAAAAATATATGACACAACTGATGGACATCCGATCTTGACAAGAGCCAAGCCCACCTAGATTTGTTATCTTGGCCAATTCATTAATGAAGTCTTTCTTCTTTCTCAAACCAGCCACAGGAACGCGGTTAAGTTCTTCGGATGCTTCGTACAGACCAAAGTCCCCTTGCTCGTATTCGGGTTCATCTCTGGCGGTACACTCTCCGACCGTCTCCTCGGTGGCCAAGGATTCTAGCCTTGTCGTTCGAAGATCGTGTAAGAATAGCCACAGTAGTAGCAACAGCACTGTCCTATCTGCACTCCGAAGCTTCCATAACCATTTTCCACAGAGAAACACCGCAAAGATAGCAGATTTTGGTGCTCGAGCTTCGTCTCTCTCGAGCAGACTTCGATAACTACTGCTGTTCAAGGAACTCTTGGATACCTGGATCCCGATCACAACCAAGCTGGAAGATTAACCTTGCGATGTGTATAGCTTCGGAGTCGTTCTGGCAGAGTTGCTGACAGGGGTGATTGCCATTCCTTATCAAAAGAACAGCATGGTGAGACATCCAGTCGCTGAAAGATAGTACACTTACCTATTGTATCATCACCGTATCAATCATCCCATGGTTCAATGGCGATAACCCTAATTCATGAGCATGATTGGAGGACCAATCAAGCTCTGCTCAACCTGTATACAAATGTATAGCGTGTACAGCTTCATTCGTCGAGCAATACAACAATCCATTCACATATTCTCTTAAACTTCCCAAGATCTATGCCATCATCATATGGAAACCGTCTTTCAGATCTATATTGTCCCGTTCTAATTCTTCTACTAGTTTCGGATGATGCAGCGCCTCCTCCGACACTGGAACGTCCACTATTCACTGAAACCATGGTATCGTCAGCTTTTGCCTTCTTGGATCTTACGGCTTCGAGCTCATCCTCCACCTCTCTCGTCGTTGGCCTGTCATTACCGCTCAGTTTGAGGCACGTCTCCGCCAGCCTTGCAATCCTTTCAACTGCCTCTTGGCTCCCCTCGTCGAGGACCAGAGGATCTATAACCTTAAATAGCGAATTTTCCTTGAGTGTAACTAGGAAATCCATGACTAAATATCTCACCACATTGTTCTCCTGGCGAGGAATGGCAAGCTGGCCCGTCAGCAACTCTGCCAGAATGACTCCGAAGCTATACGCATCGCTTTTCTCGGTTAGTCTTCCTGTTTGGTGGTACTCAGGATCTAGGTACCCAAATGTTCCTTGAACAGCGGTAGCTACCGAAGTTTGCTCGAAGGAAACAGACCTGGAAGCGCCGAAGTCCGTTAGTCTTGCGGTGTTCCGCTCGTCGAGTAGCACGTTGGACGACTTGATATCTCTGTGGAAAATGGTTATGGAAGCTTCGGTGTGGAGATAGGACAGTGCTTTTGCTACTTCTGTGGCGATCCTTAAACGGTCTTGGAATGACAGAGGCGAGACCCCTTCGCCAGCGATGAGATGATCGGAGAGCGTACCACCGGAGATGAACTCGAATAGGGACTTGGGTCTGTAGGCAGCAACCGAATAGCTTAACCACATTCCTGTGGTTGGTCTGAGAAAGAATGAAGACTTCATTGATGAACTGGGCAAGCTCAACTTGATTGCTTATATTGGGAATTTTAATGGCAACCACACGTTGGTCGGACAGGATTCCTTTATAGACGTGGCCATGGCCTCCACCGCCGATGATTCTGGTTTTGTCGAAACGATTGGTGGCCTTTTCCAACTCCTCTAGCTCATATATCTTCATCCTTTCGATCATAGCGGCATCCGAAGAAGAAGATTGTTCTTGTCTTAGCTACTCTAGATTCTGCTGATAGAATCTCTCCTTCCTTTTTTGTACGGTTCTCTGCTTCATCATTCTCCATAGTGCAACTGTAGCTACGAGCAGCAGAACACTGCCCCCTCCAACGCTCACACCGGCTGCGATGATAGTTTCTGCAAGCAAAAGGGGTTGGCAACGTCTCTTGACAAGTCCCATGGTTCCATATCTAAAATTTCTATTCTGTTATCTCCTATTGATACTATAAAAAAGGGTCGAAACTTTGAAGACATATACACCATAAACATCACAAGAAAAATTATTTTAGATTTAATTTTTATTATGTCTATATTAAGTTAAATATTTTGGACTTTTCTTGTTTAGTAGTTTCAGGTGCTTTGCCTAGGAATATTTTTCCTAAGGTATTTATAATTGTCCCTTTTATAGTAAGAGTTTTGCTACTCCTTCGTTCGTGGACGTAGGTCAATTGATCGAACCACATAAATTCGGTGTCCCTGTCTCTTTTATCTTTTTATTTTTTTCTACTTTATTATCTTTATTGGGTTATCAAAATTATCCTTTGGTAAATTTCCTGGGGCTAGCTCTAACAAACTGGTATCAGAGCCTGGTTTTGGGATCTTTTGACAACAATGACAATAACAAAGATCGTTGTCGAGAAATTCAACAGAAATATCAACTTCGGCATATGGCAACTCAAGATGGAAGTCATTTTGGTTCAAGACGAAGTTGATTTAGTACTACAGGGAGCTGAGAAAATTTCAGATGGTATGTCAGAGGAAGATTTTGTAGGTATGGATAAGAAGACTCGATCTAGCATTATTCTAAATCTCTCTACCGAGGTATTACGGGAGGTAGCTACGAAGACTACGGCTAAGAGCATGTGGGATAAGCTTAAAGCATTGTATATGAAGTGGACAGTGGAGAACCGTCTCTACTTGAAGCAGAGTTTATATATGCTTCGGATAATTGAAGGTACATCTATACTCTCACATGTTGATAAATTTGATTCTTTAGTTATGGATTTGGAGAATATAGATGCAAAAATTGATGATGAGGATAATGTCATGTTACATTTGTGTTCTCTCCCCCAATCCTTTAGGTATTTCCGTGATACTATGATTTATGAAAAAGAAACAATTTTGTATCAGGAAATTTAATCTGCATTAAAATCTAAGGAGCAGATAGATAGGGATATCACTCGAGAAAGTAGTGGGAATCAGGCTGAGGGTCTGGTTGTCAGGGGTAGAACTGATAAAAAAGAATTTGACAATAGTAGATCTAAATCTAGATCTAAATCCAGACATAAAAATTTAGAGTGCAGACATTGTCATAAAATGGGGCATATTAAGGCTGATTACTTTAAATTGAAAAATAAATTAAAGTAAAAAGGAAAAATTGTTGAGAAAACTACTGAGTCCGCTGAAGCTAGTGTTGCAGCTGATGAGAATTTTGGAAATATTTCTTTACTACTAATATGACAGGACAAGGTCTAAAAATGAATGGATTTTAGATTCGAGTTGTTCTTATCACATGTGTCCCAATAGGGATTTATTTTCCATATATGAATCTTGTAATGATGGAATTATTTTGATGCGTAATAATGCCACATGTGATGTTGTTGGTAAAGGCACAATCTGAATTAAAATACATGATGGTATTGTGAGGATGCTCACTAATGTTAGATATGTTCCTGATTTGAAAAAGAATCTCATCTCTTTAGGCACCCTAGAGGCTCTTAGGTGTAAATACGCAGCTGAAGGTGGAGTTATGAAAGTTTCTAGAAGTGCTCTTGTTGTTATGAAAGCTTGTAGGTCTGGTAGCTTGTATATTTTGCAGGGAACTACTATCACAGGCTCGTCATCATCATTGTCTGATTCTGACATCACCAAATTATGGCATATGCGTTTGGGTCATATGAGCGAAAAAGATTTGAGCATATTGAGCAAAAGAGGTCTTCTTTGCGGACAGCATACTGGGCCATTACATTTTTGTGAACACTGTATTTTTTGAAAGCGGAAAAGAGTAAGCTTCAATTCTTCGACAGTTCACAAAATGAAAGGTACTCTTGACTATATTCATTCAGACCTTTGGGGTCCAGCTCATGTTCAGTCTAAGGGTGGTGCCAGGTATATGTTGACTTTCATTGATGATTATTTCAAGAAATTTAGGTTTATTTTCTAAAGCATAAAAATGATGTTTTTCTAATCTTTAAACAATGGAAGGCTTTGATTGAGAAACAAACAGGTAAACAGATTAAGCGACTTCGAATAGATAATGACATGAAATTTTATGAAGGTGACTTTGATGAATTCTACAAAAATGAAGGAATTGTTCGACATCGCACTATTAGGATGACGCCTCAGCAAAATGGTGTGGCCGAACGTATGAACAGAACACTCTTAGAAAGAGCAAGGTGTATGATCTCAAATGCAGGGTTGACAAAGGACTTTTGGGCAGAAGCGATTAATATGGCCTGTTACGTTGTCAACCGCGCTCCTTTTGTAACACTTAATTTTAAAACTCTGGAAGAAGTTTGGTCATGTACTCCTGCTGATTACTCTAATTTTAAAATTTTTGGGTGTCCAACATACACGCATGTAAATGAAGGAAAATTAGAGCCTCGAGCTAAAAAGTATATTTTCCTTGGGTATGCTTCTGGAGTGAAAGGATACGGATTATGGTGTCCTGATCCTAAATCCCCAAAATTTATAATCAGTAGAGATGTTACTTTTGATGAATTGTCTATGTTATCTTCCAAAGAGGAATCTACTAGTTGTACAAATGATAGTGCGCAGAAGCAGGTAGAGCTTGAGATTGGTAATTCTGAATCTCTTCAGTCGAACTCTTCTACTCAGCGAATGCCAATAGATGGTCCTGAGTCTACTAACAAAGATGATCCAGAAAAAGAGCAATATTCCATAGCCAAGGATAGACCACGGAGAAATATTCGACCACCACAAAAATATGTAAATTTGGTTGCATATGCTTTGTCTGTTGCAGAAGAAACAGGTGGAGTTATTGAGCCTACTACCTACTCAGATGCAATTTCTTGTGATGATTCCATTAAGTGATTGATTACGATGCTTACGAAGCCTCTTCCAGTTTATAAGTTCAAGCAGTGCTTGGACTTGGTTGGTATTCATTGTTGGTGATTGCCCGTTGGGGCTTTTGTGAAGGTGGAGCAAGTTCTGCTAAATTGTCAATGTTGGGACATGCCAAGGTGGAGATTTGTTGGTTTGACAAGTCCCATAGTCCCACATCTGAAATTTCTATTCTGCTATCTCCTATTGGTGCTATAAAAAGGGGTCTAGGCTTTGAAGATAGATGCACTCAGGCATCATAAGAAAAATCGCTTTGGATTTAATTTTTATTAAGTCCATATTAAGTCAAATATTTTGGACTTTTCTTGTTTAGTAGTTTCAGATGCTTTATGGTTTAGGAATATTTTACCTAAGACATTTGTAATTGTCCCTTTTATAGTAAGAGTTTTGTTTTTCCTTCGTTCGTTGACGTATGTCAATTGATCGAACCACGTAAATTCAATGTTCCTGTCTCTTTTATCTTTTTATTCTTTTCTATTTTATTATCTTTGATGAATTGCTAAAATTATCTTTTGATAAATTTTCTGAGACTAGCACTAACAGTTTAGGGGGTAAAAAAGGAGAATAATCATGTAGGAATATAGAGGAAGAATGCTCACTCGAGCTTGAGATTGAGCCTGAACTGTAACTATGACATGCTGATGAGAAAGAGTCCCCGCTCGTGCCTTGGGGGCATGTGCATGAGTAATTCCCAGGTAAATTGGCGCACAATCCATGGAATGGATACTCTTCTGGGTAATCGCACTCGTTGTTGTCTAAGAACAAAGCGGAGGTAAGCGGTCATGCGAGCAGAAAGAAGCAGATAGGCTGGCTACACGGTGAGAGAAGAAAGAGGGAGACCTTCGCTTCCGCCGTCCACGTAGGGGTTGCCTTGATAACCGCGCGAGCAATTGCAGAGATATCCGAGGCCATTGGTGGCGTTGAGGCAGGAACTGTTGTTGCTGCGGCACGCGTAGGAGGTCAAATTTTGCGGTGCTTCCTCGCATCCCACGTCGTCGCCTATCGACCAGTCCAGCACCATCGGAACGCGGCCGTCATTTCTGTCAAAGAAGTCAGTTTCATTGAGATCGGTTGTTCGGAAGGAGTACCACTGCCGTCGACGAGGAAAGCAAAGCTACAGGGGTTGTCCCACGAGATGTCCTTGTGGCCGGTGGAGGAAAAGGTTATGTTGAAGAATTGAAGCCCAGGGAGGATGGAGGACTGGCAACAGCCGGCGCCGGAGCAGGAACCGTTGCTGAAAGTGGTGTTGTCGTTGCAGATAGACACGCAGCCGGTCGAATAGGACTGATCGGTGGCACCGACGAAGAGCGCGATGGTGTCGCATCCGATGGCCGTGAACTTGTTGCGGGTGTCGGAGAACGTGAAGGGCGAACCAGTGAGGTCCATTGGGATTGATACTTTGGGTGGCGCGACGGTGTCGTCGCAGTCCCAAGATATGCGCTTGTACACTCTCGCTTGCCCATTCGGAACATCCATACCGATGACTTGTATGTTGCCGGCGTAGAGTTTGGATTCGGTTACGTCGCAGGAGAGGTCGAATCCGTCCCGGTAGCAGCCAGGCTCGATGCCGAACGGGTAGGGAACGTCGATGCTACCGCATCTCCTGGTGCAGTTTTGACCGAATGCCATTGCCGCGGTTGCCGTGAGCAGCAGCAGTAACAGCAGCAGCTTGCGGCTCATCATCATTGTCTCCTCCTCTACCTCCGTCGCTGACTCTTCGGGCCTCCTGCGAACACCTTTAAATCGGGAGCGCTACACATCTTGGTCTGGATGGTGCATAGCAATGGGCTTGTGTGTTTGACTTGGTGCCTCACTGTTGCACTAGAAGAACTATTTAGGTGTGCAAATGCAAGGATCATTATGTTGACCAGCACGAGATATACAATACCAGGTTGGGAAGGTATATTGCTAAATACGAAAACTCCTTGCAAGGAAAAACTCTTATTTTTGTGTGATAAGCGCAATGAATACTTTACGAGGAGTTAGGAAGTTAAGGAACATTGGGTCCCTTGTTTTGCAAAAGAGGTCAAGATTTGTAAGGTCACCGATAGTTGCAATCTTTTCAATGTCTTCTAAGATTAATCTGAATTGTGGTCAAAATGGATGCTGAATTTATACATGACAGGCATACTATGCAGATGTTTAGATGGTTCAAACTTGGAAGGACATATGCTGACTCATACAAGTATTTGCTAGGTCAAAATTGGTGACACAGTACTACTCGAGATGTTTTAATACTATCTCTAGGGAAGACAGAGTAGCCTCATAAGGATTTGAGCCTCTATCTTGTGTAGTTGAGGAGGGAAGGCTTAATCTTCTTTTTTCTATTTTCCTCTTTTTTTTTTCCTTTTTTTCGTCCAAATGGCATGTGATTATGTTGAGATTTGATCAGGACCTTGCAATGAATTGACCATCTTTATCAGCTATGCAAACTGGCACCTTCTTGAAATAATGAATATATATATATATATAATATAATATAATATAATATAATATAATGATTGAACATATATCACTTTGCGTGATTGATATTTTAAAAAAAACTATATATTCAGATATCATATATCTACATATTTATGAATTGGTACACTTTCAATCATTCTTTCTTTTATTATGATCAATAAAAATATATTTTTTAGTTGTAGTATTAAGTTTATTTCTCTTTTGAGTCTTGTAAACAAAATATAGCGAATCAAATACTATAAAATATTTAACATTTGATTTCTTACCAAACATAGGCTCATATGAATACTTCAAATTGATTGGAATAAGATGAAATTTGATTAATAACATAAGTTGCATGTGCCATACATTATACCCATAAGGATCTTAGTAAATTATTTGACTGAAGCCAACGCTTACGAGATATAGAATTTTTCATTTTGTCATACTATTTTATTATAATATATTTACATAAGTGAATTCCTTTTCGATATCATCTCTTTTTTAAAAGAAAAATCTATCAAAATATAAATAATATGGAGTGGACATAAAGTGAGTTACTATTATCGATGCACAACCCCTTCTTTTTTTTTTAAACACCTTTGATTGTTAACTTGAACTTTTATAATTTAAAAAAATTAAAATTTTTCTTCACAAAGTAGATGCAAGTGAATCTCACAAAATCACTAATAAAGATAAGAACATAATAAGAATATAAATAAGATGATGTTCGAGTAGGGCCCGCTGTGAATAAGCTGTAAGAAAATTTTAATATTTGAAAGTGATATGTCAAAAGGTTATTTTTAAGCTTTGTCGACAATCTTGGTAAACTTCATTATTATTAAAAATAATAATATTGAAAAGGTCATTAATTAGACTTTTTTTAATCATAATCTTTAATTAAAAAAATTTAAATGGCCAACCAGATTGATGCATCATCATTTGTATTCATCTTATCAACATAATGATTAGATGTTGATAAAATATATAATCTAGTATGTATTATATATATTTTTAATTCTTTTATGTTAGAAAGAAATTTTACTTCATTAAGACAAAAAAAAACTGCATTAAAAAAAAATATTTTTCTTCGAATATGATACATATCTTTCAATATAATATGATCATTATCTTTATTTGAGATTATAAGAATATATTTCTTCTCCGCTAAGTGAACAATGTTGTCTGATGTTATATGTCATGATAATTATATCATCACATCATGTTGACGAATATTGATGAATTCGACATCATCATTTGAGATAATGATCACATCTTAAATCAATTATCCGATTATGTTCGAAGTTGGTGATAGTCACAGTCTCCACTATAATAGTTCAAGTCATAAAACATTTGTCTTAATTTTCATCAATAACATTGAAATAAATTTTTATTTATAATATTTTCTCTTGTAATCTTAACATGATATATATATATATATATATATATATATATATATATCTAACTAACTTGTTATACTTGTAACACTTGAAGATCACAAACAGTAAACAAATTACTAAAGAAGAATTCATGCTTGCATTAAACTAAAGAGGATGTCATGCTTGCATTAAACTAAATGTGCTTAACATCTACCTCTGCCTACAAACCATTGATGTGCACATTTCTCGTGTATTGCAATCATGTTACAATCCACAGCGAGAAAATAAAAGACGAAGGTTTGATCTACAATTTAATAAGCCTGTTCTTTGGGTAATCCTGATTAATTTGACTTAAATTCAACGTAGAAATACAGTAGTTTTTTTTATTTTTTAGTGAGAACCGAATTGCTTCATGAAATCAAATTATTTGAAGGATCAAAAATCCAAATATGAAGAAAAAAAAACACACAATTGAAAACTAAGATTTAGCTGTTCATTAGAATACCATACATATTTTTTCCCTTTAGGATTTCATAGAAGAAAAGTACACTGAGAGAGCTTATAAATTTTTAATAAATTTAGGAGAGGATCGAAGCAACAACGAGCCTTGGTCCACAATGGCATGCTCTGTTCCCTTTTTCTCTTATTTTTATTCACTACCTGTCATTTCAATCACCATCAAGTATATGGAGAAATCCAATTCGATTAGCACATATCTTAATTATTGTCGGCAAAATTTTCAAAGTCAAATCTCACGCCTTACATTTTTCCAATCTTGCTACATGACTAATTGACTTATAAATTCAGAACATATACTTTTGTTCTCCTGTATCGTTAGATAATATTCCCGTAGACTTCGACGAAGAAAAGGCCTCACTTTATATTCTACGAATGTGTATAGTATACGAAAAATCAATGATTCATATCCACTTAGCTTATCGATATCTATTGTCTTTTAAATTCTATCTATTTCTCTATTAATCGTTTGCACTCACTGTAGTATTTTACATTATTAGAATGAGCTAAGTCGGAAGAGCCTCTCGCGATTTGAGTGGGTAAGTGAATTTAGTTGGTAATGTTATTGGAAATCTAAAGTTATTAGAATAATACGAATAAAAAATGATTCGATTATGGTTGGTATGATATTTTGAAAAAATTGATTTTTAGCATCTATATCACATGGGAACTAATAAGACAAAAAAAAAATTTATTGACAATGTCAAAGAACAAGATTGATTGTAGAACAAGATTGATTGTAGGTCAAAGAACAAGATTGATTGTAGGCCAACCAAGATTGATTGATTGTAGACCAAGTTGATTGTAGGCAACTTGTAAAGAAAAGATAAGAGAAAATTTAGGAGGAAATGAAAGACCACGGGGCTAATTTTATATTAGCTCTGATAATTAATATCTCGATCATTATAATTTTAAAAATCATATTGAGATCCTTATATTTATGAAAATAAAATATTTAATTTTATTGCTCCAATAAAACTCTTTTTTTATTTTTAATCGTATGAAATTATATTTTAAACTCAGGGACACATATATATATATATAGTTTTTAAAAATATAAAAATATAAAATATTAATGATAAGTAATTACATGATAATTTGTAATTAACTCCGGAATGACCTTGGAAGCATCCAGCATTTAATTCATTTTAATGGAATTTGAGCTTCTAGCAAATTCTAAAATGCTGTGAGAGAAGGTATTGACGGACAAAGGTTGGGGTTTGAATTTGCAGCCTCAACAACCACCGGTCGACGCCGGTCGTCCCCTCTGTAGCTCTCTCTGGGTTTTAAAATGGTTGGCACGAAAGGCAGCGAGCGAGGGAGGGGAAGAGAATGATGATGATCCACAAGCTGCCGTTGTTACTGCTGCTGCCGATCACAGCAACTGCGGCCATGGCATTCGGGCAAAACTGCACCAGGAGACGCGGTGGCATCGACGTTCTCTACCCGTTCGGCATCGAACCCGGCTGCTACCGGGACGGATTCCATCTCTTCTGCAACGTAACCGAATCCAAACTCTACCTTGGCAGCATGGAAGTCATCGGTATCGATGTTGTCAGTGGGCAAGCAACAGTGTACAACCACATATCCTGGGACTGCGACGACTCCGTCCCCAACCACAGAGTTGCTGACGGGCCAGCTTGCCATTCCTCATGAAGCTCAAATTTTTTTAAACCATATAATCATGAAGATTATATGGCAAGCCGGCCCGTCAGCAACTCTGCCAGAATGACTCCGAAGCTATACACATCGCTTTTCTCAGTTAGTCTTCCTGTTTGGTGGTACTCAGGATCTAGGTACCCAAATGTTCCTTGAACAGCGGTAGCTACCGAAGTTTGCTCGAAGGAAACAGACCTCGAAGCGCCGAAGTCCGCCAGTTTTGCGGTGTTCCTCTCGTCGAGTAGCACGTTGGACGACTTGATATCTCTGTGGAAAATGGTTATGGAAGCTACGGTGTGGAGATAGGACAGCGCTTTTGCTACTTTTTCGTTGGTGGGACAATCCTTAAACGGTCTTCGAATCGGGGGCGAAAGAGGCTAGAGATCTTCCCTTCAGACACCGAGAAGAGATGATCGGAGATTCTGCTGATAGAACCTTCCTTTGTTGGAGATGAATTCTCCACTAGGCAAGGGGACTTGGGTCTACGAGCAGCAGAACACTGCCCCCTCCAAGAACTTAGTTTCTGCAAGCATAGAAGGCATATCGATGACCTGTGGTTGGTCTGAGAAAGAATGCGGACTTCGTGCAGTTTTGACGAAATTGGGCGATCTCAGTTTCATTGGTAATATTGGGCCATATTTTTAATAGCCACCACACGTTGGTGGGACAGGATTCCTTTAAAGACGTGGCCATGGCCTCCGCCACCGATGATTCGTCAAGGTTTTGTCGAAATGATTGGTGGCCTTTTCCAACTCCGCTAGCTCATAGATCTTCAAGCGAGCATTCGTCATCCTTTCGATCAGAGCGACATCCGAAGAAGAAGGTTGTTGTTTTCTTAGAAAAGTCTGTATTCTGCTGATAGAATCTCTTCCGCACCGGCCGCCTTTGTTGGTCGGTGTTCTCTGCTTCACCATTCTCGGCGGCAGCCGCGCACGCGCGCGGGCGGCCGTTTCGGCGGCAGCCTCGCGCAGGCGGCGACCTCGCGCGGTAGAGGCGCCGCGCGTGGGCAGGCCGCGCTAGGCGGCGAGAACAGCGCCCGCCCTGCCGACCCTCCAATGGGCCGCCGCTCGCACTGGCTGCGCCCTTATGATAGTTTCTATATCCTCAATTATTAAAATTGCAATTTGCATAGAAGGCAGAGATATCGATGACTAGTTTAATATGTTGCCAAGGTAGAGTGGCATTAGGATTTTTCGGATTGTATTATAAATAAAATCCAATTATTGTTCTTGGATATTTATTTAGTTATTCATAGTATATATATTTAAAAGAAAGATCGAATCCGTCCGGTATTTAGCAGTCAGGCTCGACGCCGAACGGGTAAGGGAACGTCGATGCCACCGCATCTCCTGGTGCAGTATTTATAATTTATTTTCTTGCCCGAATGCCATTGCCGCGGTTGCCGTGATCGACAGCATGGCACACATAATGAGATTTAGCATCGGCAGCTTGTGGATGGCGTTTAGTGTTTTTATACCCAAAGGTATTCATCTACAAGGATAATATCATCCTCTCTAGATATCTGAAAGTAAAATATTGATGATATCTCCTCAAAGCATTGATCGCTGCCTTTCTGCCATATATTTGGTGCCGTGCCAACCGTCTTAAAACCAGAAAGAGCGTCGACCAGCCGTTGACGCGACGGAGCTCAAGACTTAAAATATTTGAGGAGAGGACGACCGGCGTCGACGAGTGATTGTTGACTCAAGTGGATTTTTGATGCTTCAATGTATGTTACCAATAATAGAAATTTATTTTAATATTTAAAAGAAAAGGAATCGCATAGGAATCATCTTAAAGTGAAAGCGATAGTATTTGTATTTGCCACGGATACGTCATAATCTACTCTTTCATAGAATATGTTTCCTTTGATAGTTGTGAACTCGACAATCAATAAAAGTTAACCCGTGAGTTTAGATCCTTTACTTAAATATTAAAATAAAATAAGTTTATAAATCGATTCTCACAACGTCATATTTAACCAAATATATTTTTATATATTCATACGTATTCTCTCATTTAATATAAAAGACGAGGACATAAAAAATAATTAGTTTTAAATATTTATGAGGCGAAGCATTTCTTATTCATGATGTATTATTCCCAAATTCATGTGAGAAGAAGCTCTAAGGACAATATATTTTGGATTGCCTAACCAATTTACATATTTGAATTCAGAGTATCTTCAACTCACTAACAAATCTCGAAACGCCCTTCCGATTTAGCTCATTCTAACATGTAAAACAAGATTATGAGTGCAAACGATTGATAGAGAAATAGATAGGTGAATTTAATAAGGCAATAAATATCTTATAAAATAAACATTTGATAGCATTGAAAATGATGGGAAAGAATCATGTCATTATGATTATGTGGATATGAATCATCGATTTGCATATGCTATAACGATTCGAAAAGTAATTGGTAGAATAAAATCAAAGGACAACATGTTATAGTCCACAAGTGAGGCTTTTAGTTTTTATCTTCATGCATAAAGAATGTATCAATTAAAGATATTTAATTTTTGTATGAATGTTATATTATTTTAAATCATAATTATATATCGTATGGTAATGGCCAAAAGAAAATGAAAGCCTATTATCTGAAAAAGAAGTTTATCTTGGTGTTGACTAAATATATTGTTTGAGATGTTTCCGAGGTACGATGGGAGCAAGTTTATTATATTGATCATATATATGATAATATTTTGCAAATAGTGACTTGTTTATTATACTAAACCAAGAAATTATAAGATTTTAAGACGGTTGATATGAATGAGACATCTATATTATTAGTATTGAATATTTTGCCGACAAAGATTAAGACGTTTACTAACATAAAAGTAAAAAGTTGAGATAAAATGCCTTTATATACATGATGGCGTGTAGGACGCTGAGTTATCGGGAGAAGCTGATTGGAACGACAGGTAGTGATGGTGTTTTTCAAATGTCGATTTTAAAAATAAGAGACAATGGTTAAGAATATCAATTAGAGAGGCAGGTAGTGAAATAAAATAAGAGAAAAAAGTGAAGGCTAAAGATAGTGTATCCTAAGAAACAAAAAAAAAAAGTACTTAATGGTTGAAAACAAAAAACATCTAATGTCAATTAATTATGAGGTATTGATCCATTTACTTAATGAACAGCTAAACCCATAAAGGATATGGTAGTTTTGAGTGGACACTATAATTGACATTTTTTTATATTTGAAGTTTTTGATCCTTCAAATAATTTGATTTCACGAACAATTTGGTTCTCACTACATAGAAAGAAATCTAAAATATATTATAGTTCTACATTGAATTTAAATCAAAAATTAATCAATTATGATTACCAAATAAATTTTGTTTATTTATTTTATTTTGATCTTTTGAAAATTGGGAGAATGTTAGATAACATATTTAATTAGATAAGATATATTAAAGATATGATGACTCGAATACTATAGAAAGAAGTCCAATCAAAGTGGGATTCTTTGAGGCCCTTGATGGGAGGAAATCTTCTAATATCTTATCCTAGACTATAAATAGATAGGACCTCATAATCGTAAAGATAGTTAATTAAAAGAAATATTTCTGCAGAGAGATGTAGTCAGTGGTCTGTGAAAGGATATCGAGTGCAAATTGGCGAGGCGTTGATCTAGAAAGAATTCATCTTTTCTCCTTTCGATGATCTATTCATGTTTTGATTTGATCCTCATTAAAGTTTTTCCGCAATTATAGAAGCATACGTTATTACATCATTCTCTTCTCCTCCTTCCGCTTTTCGCCTTTGGTGCCGTGCCAACCGTCTTGGAGCGCGAAAAGATGTCGCAGTGATTGACTAAGTCTTCCCATCGCATTCTTTGTAGTTTAGCATGGGATACGTCAATCTTACTCTTTCATAATGCCGACAATCCCCGTGATAGATACTAAGAATCGATTCTCGACAACGTCATATTTAACCAAATATTTTTTATATATTCATACGTATTCCTCATCTAATATACACATAAAATAATTAGTTTTAGAGGCGAAGCATTTCTTATTCGTATTATTCCAATAATTTTGGATTGCCAACCAACTGAATTCACGTAGCCACTCAAATCTCGAAACGCCCTTCCGATTTAGCTCATTCTAACATGTAAAACAAGATTATGAGTGCAAACGATTGATAGAGAAATAGATAGAATTTAAAAGGCAATAAATATCAACAATAAGTTAAGTGGATATGAATCAAAGATTAATGAAGTTAATTTTCTTTCCAACATAAAATAATTAAACACAAATATAGGATCAAAGATTATATATTTTATCAACATCTAATTCTTTTGTTGATAAGATGAATACAAATGATGATGCATCAATCTGATATGGCCATTTTATTTTATTTTTTTTTAAATTAAAGATTATGATGTAAAAAAGTTTAATTAATGATCTTTTTAATCTTACTATTTTTAATAATAATGAAGTTTATGAAGGTTGTGAATACGACAAATCATTCAAGTAATCTTTTGATAGATCACTTTCAAGGTCAAAATTTTTCTTAGAGATTATTTGCAATGGGTCCTACTCAAACATCATCTTATTTATATTCCTGTTAGATGCTTCTTTTTATTAATGATTTTATAATATTTACTTGCATCTACTTTGTGAAGAAAAATTTAAATTTTTTTTTAAAAAAAATTTAAGAGTTTAAGTTAACAATTGAAGTTGTTTAAAAAGAAAAAAAGGTTACGCATCGATAATAGCAACTCACTTATATCTACTCTCATCTTATTTATATTCTGATAGATTTTTCTGTTTGAAAAAAGATGATAGCAAAAGGAATTCACTTACATTAGTATATTATAATAAAATAAAATAACAAAACGAAAAAAATGACATCTCATGAAGTTGGCTTCGTATAAAAAATTTACTCAAATCCTTATGGGTACAATGTGTGACATATACAACTTATGTTATTAATCGAATTCATCTTAATCCAATCAATATGAAATCTTCATATGAGCCTATGTTTCGTAGGTAGAGATAGATGTTAGCACATTTAGTTTAATGCAAGCATGAATCCTTCTGAGATTTTGAGGTCTTTGTTTCTCCAAGTGAGACGAGTTCAACGTCGCAGTATAGCATGGAGATGGAAGTCTGCTCGAGAGAGAGGGGGACCTCGAGGCACCAAAATCTGCTAGCTTTGCGGTGTTTCTCTGTGGAAAATGGTTATGGATACTGCTGTTGCTACTCCCGTGGCTATTCTTGCACACCGAGGAGATGGTCGGAGAGTATATCGCCGGAGATGAACTCGAATACGAGCAAGGAAACTTCGGTCTGTAGGAAGCATCCGACGATTTCATTAATGAATTGGCCAAGATAACAAATCAGGGTGGGCTTGGCTCTTGTCAAGATCGGATGTCCATTAGTTGTGTCATATAATTGTTTTAATCAATAATAAATATAAAATATTCATTTAAATCATTTCATAAAAAAAATTATATGATTTTTTTCAATCAATAATAAACACAAAATATTCATCGAAGTTATTTCATAATATAGGATATCACGTTGCAATCGTTGATAAAATTATGACAACATATTATTATATTTTTTTTATGATTTAGAATTATGATAATATATTATCAAAATATGGAGAGGATTATAATAATCTAATCATGATTTATTTTTTCAATAATATCATTCTTAATATACTCCCACAATACGGTGCTCCCAAGTTGAAGAAATTATTGATAAGACAAAAACTCGATAAGCATCTATAAATTGATTAAAAGATGAGATATGAGAGACATTAGCTCATAGTTTTAAACTATCACGAATAAAGTGAAAATCGATAATTATGTGCTTCATTCAAGAGTAAAATACATGATTATTATATAAATCTATTGCCCTAATATTATTACGATAGATAAATGTAGGATTAAAAAATATGACAAATAATTCACATAACAATGATTAAATCCAACAAAATTCAATAGTTGTAGATGCAATCGCTCGATATTCAATCTTCATAGAAGATCTCTAAGTTTCTTAGAACTCTAATAGATTAGATTAGACCAACTCTGATTAATTATTTGTCTAATCGATATTTGAAAATGTACAAAGCAACGAAGAAGAATCATTTTGGAGAAATAAGACATAATCAATAGTGCCATTTAAGCATCGAAGAAGGCATTTAATGGTTGTCCAATGGTTGAAAATAAATTTATGGATAAATTAAGATAATATATTTCCTACATACATAATATACGAACGACTGAATATCAAATATTATAGATTGCCAATATCTTAACAATATTCGCTGGCATCAATTAGATTAGTGCTATCAAATAAAATAAGAGAAACACCTTTAGAGATTGACATAGTAACAATATTAACTTCAAGAATTTTGTTGTAATCAAGAAGGTCATAAATATGCTTTTATTGAGAAAAAAATAGACAATTTATCATATGGATGACTTAAATACTAAGAAAATAACTAAATGACCTAAGATCTTCAATAGAAAACTTGCTTCTAAAATAAACTAATTAATTATTACTAGTTTATTAATGATAATAATTAAGTTATCCATATAAACTAGTAAAAACATGATTATGTCGTCATACAAATTAAAAAATAATGATTTATTAAATTAAAAATTATATAATCTAATTAAGACTATATATTTTCAAAGTTCCGAGGGGCCTATTTGAGATCATAAAGAATCTTATGCAACTTATAGACACATTGAGAAAAATTATAATTAAAACTATAAAATTATCTCATAAATACATCCACAAAAATATGACCATGAAAAAATTCATTATTAATGTCCAACTAAAAGTCCCTAATTTAGATAAAATAAAAAATAATATAATATAAATTATTATTAGTTTCATAACTAGGCTAAAGGTGTCATGATACTCAAGGCATATACGTTGATAAAATATCTTTGCAATAAGTCTTGTTTTATATTTACTAATGGAATTTCAAGATCAGATCAAGTCACATGTATCATTCCGTAATAAAATATTATATTCTTTAGATATTGCTACCTATCATTCAAGAATTTTTAAGACTTTATTGATAGTTGTAGGTTTACAAATGAATTTTTGTGATTGTTTTATGAAAATAAAAAAATATTTATTTGGTTTAAAGCCTTGATTTTTAGATGTAGTAATTATCATATGAATTAGTGTAGGGTCAATGACATCTCTAAGATGTATTGAACAAAAGAATTTAAAATAGAGAATACTGAAATCAAACATTGCTATGAATTCTCCTAATGTATAATACTTTCATAAGGCAACAGGATGGATAAGATAATATATTACTTTCATAAGGCAACAGGATGGATAAGATAATATGTCGTTCATCATATACCGTTGTGGGGGGGGGGAGAGAAGGAACTTGATGAATGTCGTTCATCATGTACCGTGAGGAGGGGGGATAAAGTGTTTGGATTGATGGGTGTGATTGTTGTTTAAATCTAAATAAGAATGATAATATAAGATTACTCATGAATTTGGGGATCTAATCAACGAAGTTATTTGAAGTTAATCTAAGTAAAAGAGGGTCAAGTGATTTAAAAGGAAAACAAATTCTACAAATCAAAATAGTGAAAAAAATAAAAAAATATTTTGATTGATTGATCAAAACATTTAAGATGTTTTGATTATAGAATATTCAAGAAACACATGATTTTGATTCGACTTATGAGTAAGGTTTTAATCATGGATAACACAGACATCTAAAAACATATAATTTAATATGATTAAAAATAAATTTAAATAGTTTTTCAAATGAAACGATATGGAAAACTAAAGTGAGCATACAATTAATAAAAATAAGTTAATATGATAAATGTATGAGCCTAAAATTGAAGAGGCAATGAAGCACAAGTAAGAAGTGTATGATCAATTTGGATGATGTGTTGATTATGATATTCTATGGTCCCATTATTTTCGGAAGTATATGAAGTAGTGAAAAAAAAAGAGATTCCATTTGTTTCAAAAAAAGTTGGGAAGCTTTTGAAATTTACTATCATTTTCAAAGTAAAATAAAATAATGGATTATTAAAAGAACTTTTCAATAATAAGTTTGAACTTAGGAAAATTAATAAATATTTTAGATTTTTATTTTATAAAAAATAACCACATATACTTTGTAAAATGTTCAATAAAAATAAGACAATAGTTAAATCCATCATGAGAATATATTGGTGAAACACCTCAAATATCAAAATATATAAGTTTAGGAGGTGAATTACTTAGGAGAGAAGATGTAAAGAAATGAAAGCTTACACTTGCATGAATTATATGAAAAGAAATATTAAGATGAAGATGATAAAATTAAATTGCAATAGCGAACAATATAGTTTATAACCTTAAAAGAATAATTCCTAAATGATTGTGTCATTCTTGAAAAGGAGAATTAATGATGACCAAAGTAAATATGGATTTAGATGTAGACGATGCAATAGTTGACTACTCATAAGCTTCATTTCTATTTAGCCCCTCTATAAGATTTACCCCGAGATCTATAACAATAAATAAAGAGGATAAGAATTTAATAAAAATATTATTAGAAAAATATAATTTAGAAACATATATTAGGTTCTTCTTCATATTAGAAACATAAAGAACATTAAAAAGCATAAAAAAATAAAGATAAAAAGTTTGTAGAACTAATATCAGTTATTTTGAAACCTTTAACATCACCTATCATGATATTATATGAACCATCGTAATCTAATGAAAAGGCATTATTCAAGTCAAATATGACATAATAAAAAGTCTTAAATTAATAAATATGTGGAAAATGGTTATGGAAGCTTCGGAGTGTAGATAGGATAATGTTGCTGCTACTCTAATGGCTATTCTTACATGATCTTCGAACAATAAAGGAAAGAATTCTTTGCCACCGAGGAGATGGTCGAAGAGTGTACCATCATTGATGAACTTGAATACGAGCATCCGAAGAACTTAACTGCATTCCTGTGATTGGTTTGAGAAAGTGCGAAGACTTCTTTAATGAATTGCCTAAGACAACAAATCGAGGTGGGCTTGCCTCTTGTCAAGATCGAATGTCCATCAATCGTGTCATATAATTTTTTTAATCAATAATAAATATAAAATATTCATTTAAATCATTTCATAAAAAAATTATATGTTTTTCTCTATCAAAAATAAATATAAAATATTCAATGAAGTTATTTCATAATGTAGGATTTCACGTTGAGATCATTGATAAAATTATGATAATATATTATTATAATTTTTATGATTTAGAATTATAATAATATATTTATTTATTTATTTTTCAAGAAATATCATTCTTAATATACTCTCGCAAGATAGCGCTCTCATCGAAGACACAAAGCTTGGATCAAGCAGAAGAAATTGTTGGCAAGACAAAAACTCAATAAGAGCATCTATAAGTTGATTAAAAATGAGATATAAGAGATATTAGCTCGTAGTTTTAAATTTTGTCATGAATAAAATAAAAATCGATAATTATATACTTCATTCAAGAGTTGAATACATAATTACCATACAGATCTGTTGCCCTAATATTATTATAATAGATAGATAGAGGATTAAAAAATATAATAAATAGTTCAATGCTTAAATCCAACAAAATAGACTTGACTTGGGCAACCCCTCATCTAATAGGTGGATGCCTACATCAATTGGGTCGATGGTATTATATGTATGGATGAGAATGGGAACTAAGATTTTGATTAAGTAAACTCTTAATTTTCATTATTTGTTTCTCTTCTGCTCCATGTTGTTCTTCATGTTTGCCTCAATTCTCAGGACAATGCATCAAAGTCTTACCTGGCATTTTCCGATCGACATATACATCAACATTATGCTTGAATAAGCAATCACGTCATTTGAAAGATACAAACGACTTAGCCTCCATCGCTATTGTCCTCAAACTATCTATTCGTGTTCACGAGGATCAAATATAATTCTAAATTTTATCACGAGATATAACATGATCATAACTATTAATACTAGTATGATTTCTGAACCGTTCGGATATGTACACATCAACTATGCATATATTTATGAATATTTACGATTACTTTGATTTGATATGCGACATAACCTATATTTATATTTCTACTATGAAAATACACTTAAATATATATTATTTTGATAAGCAACCTAAACATTCTATATGCTCGTGCTGACACATTATGATTTGAAATACATACGAAGCTCAATTTTTTTTAAACCATATAATCATGAAGAAAGATTTTATATTTACGTATATCTTAAAATAACATATTAAATATGTGAAGAATTTATATGTTTTAAATAAAATATTTATTTATGATAAATTTGGCTAGTATATGATAAACATTTCTTGATATTTCAAAATCGAAAAGTAACTCATTTTTGAGATATGGGCAAAAGACGAATTTAAGAATCTCCGGTGTTATTGTAATTGATATTATTCTGTATATACGAATTTAAGTGCATACCATTTCCCAATCTCGAAATCACACACTACACGACATGAACAGAAGACCACAATACAATTCTAGTGCAACATCACGGAACAGAAGACCACAGAACCCAAGGAAACAGCACATCACACTCGAAATAGACTTGCATCATCAACGTGGCATTTCACCTAACAACGCGAGTTCCATCTCCACGCTGTACTGCATCGTTGAACTCGGCCCGGTTGCTTCAGACGGCGTTGTCGTGCCTCCCAGATTGCTCATGATTCCAGTGTTGCTAAAATCTGTGCCATCATCGTTTGGAAATGGTCCTCCAAAACTATGTTGTCCAGTTCTAATTCTTCGAATAGTTTCAGATGATGCAGCGCCGCCTCGGGTAGTGGTCTTCCCTGAAACCATGGTGTCATCAGCTTTCGTCTTCTTGGATCTTACGGCTTCGAGCTCATCCTCCACCTCTCTCATCGTTGGCCTGTCATTACCGCTCAGTTTGAGGCACCTCTCCACCAGCCTTGCAATCCTTTCAACTGCTTCTTGGCTCCCCTCTTTGAGGACCAAAGGGTCTAGAACTTTAAATAGTGAATTTTCTTTGAGTGCAACGAGGAAATCCCTGGCTAGATGTATCACCGCATTGTTCTCCTGGCGAGGAATGGCAAGCTTGCCGGTCAGCAACTCCGCCAGAATGACTCCGAAGCTATACACATCGCTTTTCTCAGTTAGTCTTCCTGTTTGGTGGTACTCAGGATCTAGGTATCCAAATGTTCCTTGAACAGCCGTAGCTATCGAAGTTTGCTCGAAGGAAACGGCCCTGGAAGCACCGAAGTCCGCTAGTTTGGCGGTTTTCCTCTCGTCGAGTAGGATGTTGGACGACTTGATATCTCTGTGGAAAATGGTTATGGAAGCTTCGGTGTGGAGATAGGACAGTGCTTTTGCTACTTCTGTGGCGATCCTTAAACGGTCTTCGAATGACAGAGGCGAGACCCCTTCGACAGCGAGGAGATGATCGGAGAGCGTACCACCGGAGATGAACTCGAAGACTAGGTAGGGGACTTGGGTCTGCAGGCAGCACCCGAAGAACTTAACCACATTCCTGTGGTTGGTCTGAGAAAGAATGCGGACTTCATTGACGAATTGGGCGATCTCAGTTTCATTGGTAATGTTGGGCCTTTTAATAGCAACCACACGTTGGTCGGACAGGATTCCTTTAAAGACGTGGCCATGGCCTCCGCCACCGATGATTCGGGTTTTGTCGAAATGATTGGTGGCCTTTTCCAACTCCACTAGCTCATAGATCTTCATCCTTTCGATCAGAGCGCCATCCGAAGAAGAAGATTGTTCTTGTCTTAGCAACTCTAGATTCTGCTGATAGAATCTCTCCTTCCTTTTTTGTACGGTTCTCTGCTTCATCATTATCCATAGTGCAACAGTAGCTACGAGCAGCAGAACACTGCCCCCTCCAGCGCTCACAGTGGCTATGATGATAGTTTCTGCAAGCAGAAGGGGTTGTGCAAAATGTCATTGTCGGGAGAGAGAGAGAGAGCGCGCGAATCGTCGATTGATTCCCACGCGATTTTAATGTTTGGGGGTTAAAAAGGAGAAGAATCATGTTGGAATGTAAAGGAAGAATACTCACTTGAGCTTGAACTGGAACGTTCACATGGTGCTAATAAAGGTTCCCCCCTCGTGCCTTTGGGGCATGCGCATGAGTAATTCCCAGGTAAATTGGTGCACAATCCATGGCATGGATACTTTTCTGGGTAATCGCACTCGTTGATGTCTAAGAACAAAGCGGAGGTAAGCGGTCATGCGAGCAGAAAGAAGCAGATAGGGCTGGCTACATGGTGGGAGAAGAAAGAGGGAGACCTTCGCATCCGCCTTCCACGTAGGGGTTGCCTTGATAACCGCTCGAGCAATTGCAGAGATATCCGAGGCCATTGGTGGCGTTGAGGCAGGAACTGTTGTTGCTGCGGCACGCGTAGGAGATCGAATTTTTCGTTGCTTCCTCGCATCCCACGTCGCCTATCGACCAGTCCAGCACCATCGGTACTTTTCCAGCATTTCTGTAAAAGAAGTCAGTTCCATTGAGATCGGGTGTTCGGAAGGAGTACCAACCGCCGTCGACGAGGAAAGCAAAGCTACAGGGGTTGTTCCACGAGTTGCCCTTGTGGCCGGGGAAGGAGGAAAATGTTATGTTGAAGTATTGGAGCCTAGGGAGAATGGAGGTCTGGCAACAGCCGGCGCCGGAGCAGGAACCGTTGCTGAAAGCGGTGTTTTCGTTGCAGATAGACACGCAGCCGCTGGAATACGAGCTATCATTGGCGCCGACGAAGAGCGCGATGGTGCCGCATCCGATGGCCGTGAACTTGTTGCGGGCGTTGGAGATCGTGAAGGGCGAACCAGTAAGGACCATTGGGATTGATGCTTCCGGGTTGACGTAGGACTTGTTGCATGCCCAAGATATTAACTTGTACACTGTTGCTTGCCCATTGAGAACATCCACACCGATGACTTCTATGTTGCCAGTGTAGAGTTTGGATTCGGTTACGTTGCAGAGGAGATGGAATCCGTCCCGGTAGCAGCCGGGTTCGAGGCCGAACGGGTAGGGAACGTCGATGCCACCGCATCTCCTGGTGCAGTTTTGCCCGAATGCCATGGCCGCAGTTGCTGTGATCGGCAGCAGCAGTAACAACGGCAGCTGGTGGATCATCATCATTCTCTTCCCCTCCCTCGCTCGCTGCCTTTCGTGCCAACCATTTTAAAACCCAGAGAGAGCTACGGAGGGGACGACCGGCGTCGACCAGTGGTTGTTGAGGCTGAAAATTCAAACCCCAACCTTTGTCCGTCAATACCTTCTCTCACAGCATTTTAGAATTTGCTAGAAGCTCAAATTCCATTAAAATGAATTCAATGCAGGATGCTTCCGAGGTCATTCCGGAGTTAATTACACATTATCATTTAATATTTTTATTTTTTTTATATATTTTTAAAAACTATACATGTGTCGCTGAGTTTAAAATATAATTTCATACATTAAAAATCAAAAGAGATGAGTTTTATTGGAGCAATAAAATTAAATATTTTATTCTCATGAATATGAGGATCTTAATATGATTTTTAAAATCATAATGATCGAGCAAATAATTAAGATATTTGCTAACCAGATTGGATTTGTCCATATACATGATGGCGTATGGGACAGTCGAGAGTTGGTGATTGAAATGACAGGTAGCGAAGAAAAATAAGAGAAAAAAAGGGAACAGAGCAGGTCATCGTGGACTATGGCTCGTTGTTGCTCGGATCCTCTCCTAAATTTATTAGAAAAAATTTTATAGGATCACTCAATGTCATCCTAAACAGAAAAATATATATATATGTCTGGTATTCTAATGAACAGCTAAATCCTTGTTTTCAATTTTTGTTTCATGTTTGGATTTTGGATCCTTCGAATAATTTGATTTCACGAAGCAATTCAGTTCTCACTAAAAAAAAAAAAAATCCAAAATCTATTATATTTCTACATTAAATTTAATTCAAATTAATCATGTTTACCCAATTCTATGGATGAAAATTAAGACAAATGCTTTATGACTTAAACTATTACATCGGAGACTATGACTACTATTAACTTTAAAAATAATCGGATAGTTAATTTAAAATGTGATCATTGGTGATAATGAAATTATCATGATAAATAATATCAGACAATACTATTGACCACGTGGAGAAGAAAGATATTATTATAATCTCAAATAAAAGTAATGATCCTATTATATTGAAATGTATGTATCATATTTCAGGTGCAAAGAAAAATAATTTTTCTTATTGTAAATACAATTAATACTGTAAATTATGTTCTTTTTGGTCTTAATGAAGTTCAATTTTTTTTAACATAAAAGAATTGAACACAAATATAATACATACTAATAAGAGGGTCAAAGATTATATATTTCATCAACGTCTAATTCTTTTGTTGATAGGATGAATACAAATAATGATATATCAATCTGATATGTTAGACTTGGCCATTTAAATTTTTTTAAATTAAAGATTATGAGGCAAAAATGTTTAATTAATGATATTTTCAATCTTACTATTTTTAACAATAATAACGCTTATGAAGATTGTTAATACGACAAAGCATACGAGTAACCTTTTGATAGATCAATTTCAAAGTCTAAATTTTTCTTAGAGCTTATTCACAGTGAGCCCTACTGAAACACCATCTTATTTATATTCTTGTTATGTGCTTCTCTTCATTAATGATTTTATAATATTTTACTTGTGTCTACTTTGCGAAGAAAATTTTAATTTTTTTAAATTTTAAGAGTTCAAGTTAACAATTGAAGGTGTTTAAAAAGAAAAAGGGTTATGCATTCGTAATAACAACTCACTTATATCTACTCTCATCTTATTTATATTCTAATAGGTTTTTCTTTTTGAAAATATATGATATCAAAATGGAAATCACATTTGTAAATATTTTACGATAAAATAAAATAACAAAATAAAAAAGTCAACATCTCGTGAAGTTGGCTTTATGCAAATAATTTACTCAAATCCTTATGGGAATAATGTATAACATATGCAAGTTACTAATCAAATTTATCTTATCCAATCAATCTAAAGTCTTCATGTGAGCCTATGTTTTGAGAGAAACAAAATGTTAAATATTTTAACATATTTATTTTTTATATATTAGACTCAAAGAGAAGTGAGCTTAATATTATGATTAAAAAATATCTCTGGTGGTCATAAAGAAAGAAAGAAAGATTGAAAATATATGAATTTATAAATATATAGATATATGATATCATAAGATATTGTGCTCCATGAGGTTTTCTTCTTATTATCTTTCATAAGTAGTTTTTTTAAATATCAATTACGAAAAGTGATATATGTTCAATAATTATATATATATATATATTCATTATTTCATATGATAACAGTAAAAAAATTTATTGGTATTGGCTAATTATACCGCTAGAGATGAGATTCAACTTAAGATTGAAACTCATGATCGGCAATCATGAAATTTGGGTAATGTTGTGTACCTTTATGTCGTGACCGCTGAGTCAGCATGATTGGGTTCGGGTCTGAATGCATCGAGGTCTCCTTGATGGATCTTCAGGTCGATCGTAGGCGTTGGGCTGATCGAATTGGGTTCTCGACCCGCTTCAGGAAGTGGCTTCTCTTCCGAGCATAGTTCGCCTCACACCTTTTGGCTCTTGCACACAGGTCGGGTTGGGAGGATGCAACCCGACCTATCTGACAGCTCTATTAGCATTACGAGAGAGTAGGGAATGTTTTTATACGAGCGAGAGAGAGCCCCCAACAAAACAACGCGGTATGGGGCTTTTATATTAGAAATTGCTGCGACTCAATATAGTGTCGTACCTCTGATAGCGTCTGAGCCTGGTAGAACTATAGAACTAAGGCACGACCTGATTTTTTCGGGATGGTGATGTGCCTTGATTGATGCTCGGTCTAACGCGTATGACAACTATTGGATCCGGCTGAGGTGGTCGTCGCATCAACCCGAGGACGGTCGTGGCCCCATGGACGTCACCCACAGGTGGGTGATGCCAACTTGTGTCCCATTGGGTGAATGACTAATGGTAGAGCCACTTGTTCATCTCACAATACCAAGCTTGGGTGTGTTGTAGGCATCGGGCCACGTCCTTGTCGGCGGGCAAAGTCCCATTTCGCTTAAACTATAACATCTCTTATTTCTATATTGCTAACTTGTTGACCGAGGTCATGACTCCGATCATGACAGTGTGGAAAGGGAGATCCTTGACCTTGGGATTGATTTCAAGGCTGGGTCTTGAAGCTAATTTCGCTAGTGTATCTGCTCACTCGTTTTGATCCCTTGGGACCCTGCACAAAGTGAGGAAAGTTAGCGGCTAGCTTCTTTACCTCAGCCAGGTATTTGAACATATTCGGATCCTGGGCCTTGTATCTCCCATTGATGTGCTCGGCTACTAGTTGCGAGTTAGTGTAAACGTGAATGTCTTCCGCTTGCATCTCGGTGGCTAGCCTAAGTCTAGCCAGGAGTGCCTCATATTTCACCTCGTTATTCATAGCTTTAAAGCTAAAGTGGAGGGAATGTTCAAATGTCTGGCCGTCGGGACCTTCCAACACCAATCCTGCACTTGTGCTCCTTGAGTTGGCCGACCCGTCCACATGTAGGGTCCATCTCCCTTTGGGTTGCTCTGACTCTTCATCCTCGGATGGGGTTAGCTTCGAGATGAAGTCGACGACTTCTTGAGTTTCAATGACAGTCCTCGGAGCGTATTGTACGTCGAACTCACTGAGCTCCACCGACCACTTGAGTCGGTGTAGACGTGAATGTCTTCCGCTTGCATCTCGATGGCCAGCCTAAGTCTAGCCAAGAGTGCCTCGTATTCCACCTTGTTATTCATGCCTTTAAAGCTGAAGCAGAGGGAATGTTGAAATGTCTAGCCGTCGAGACATTCCAACACCAATCCTGCACCTGCGCTCCTTGAGTTGGCCGACCCGTCCACATGTAGGGTCCATCTACCTTTGGGTTGCTCTGACGCTTCGTCCTCAGATGGGGTTAGCTTCAAGATGAAATCGATGACTTATTGAGCTTTAATGATAGTTCTCAGAGCGTATTGTACGTCGAACTCACTGAGCTCCACCGACCACTTGAGGAGACGACCTGAGATGTCAAACTTAGATAAAACTTGTTGGAGCGATTGATCGGTGATTACCTTGATCGAGTGAGCTTGAAAGTAAGGGTGCATCTTTCAGGCCATCAATACAAGCACCAGGGCCAGTTTTTCGATCGGTTGGTATCGCTCCTCGGGCTCGTTCAGCACATGGCCGGTGTAGTAGACTGGTAGCTGCACCTCGGAAGCTTCGTAGATCAGGACAAAACTAACCATGTGTTGGGATGTAGCCAGGTAGAGGCTAAGTTGTTCCCCTGGGGAGACTGTAGCAAGGCGAGGGAGCTCGACCAAGTGTTGTTTTACTTGTGCAAGGGTCTCTTCACACTCCACTGTCCATTTAAAGCCCTTCGGGGTCTTCAAGGCATGGAAGAAGGGGAGACATCTGTCACTTGATCCAGATAGGAACCAAGACAGGGCAGCGAGTCTCCCATTTAGCCGCTGCACCTCCTTAATTGTCTGGGGCGGCTTCATGTCAATGATGGCTCAGACCTTTTCTGGCTTGGCATCCATCCCTCTCTCGTGTATAACAAATCCGAGGAATTTTCCCGAGCCGACATAGAAGGTGCACTTCGCGAGGTTGAGGTGCATGTTAAATCTCTGTAATGTGGTGAATGCCTTGGCCAAGTTAGACAGATGAACTACGATCGTCCAGCTTTTGACAATCATGTTGTCAACGTACACCTCCATGTTTCGCCCGATCTGTTGGGCAAACATTTTGTTCACAGTTCTCTGATATGTGGCTCCGGCATTCTTTAACTCGAACGACATGACCGATAGAAGTATACTCCCTGATCGGTGATGAAGGTTGTATGCTCTTGGTCCTCAGGTTGTAGCCGAAGAAGGCATCCACAAATGAGAGGCAAGCATGTCCCGAGGTCGCGTTGACCAATTGGTTGATCCTAGGGAGGGGATAGCAGTCTTTCGGGCATACCCGATTGAGATCGGTGTAATCCACACACATTCTCCAGCTTCCATTAGGTTTTTTATAAGAACTACATTTGACAACCTTCGTGGGTACTTGGCCTCGGCTATGAATCCCGCCACTAAGAGATGCTCCACTTCGCTACGGACCGCCTGTTGGTGGTCGGGGGCTAGCCTTCGAGGCTTCTACTTCACCGGGCGAGTTTCGGGCGAAATGCTCAAGTAGTGCTGCGCCACCCTGTGATCGACACCGGGCATATCCGTCGGTGACCAGGCAAAGACGTCGGTGTTGTCCACTAGAAAGCTAATAAGTTGCACCCGCTCTTGCTCCAGGAGTTCCGACCTAACCCTTACTATCCAATATGGCCGGTCTTCAAATAGTGGTACGTCTATTGTAGATTCCATCGGCTCGGGGTGTTGAGATGACCTCTTGACATCCCGTGAATCCTCCCGCTGAATCGCCTGCAAAACCTTCTTATCATCGTCTGTGCAGTAGCAGCGAGCCCCTCGCCTTTGGTAGCACTGGTTGTAGAGAGAAGAGGGCACAAACCCTCTCCGATGTTCCCCTGCACGCAGACCAGCAAACAACCCACAGGAACCTAATGTCATCGCTTCCTCTTCTCGCGATGACTTCCTATGGCGTCGCAGCCTCTAGCTTCTTCCCTACTGCGGTGCAACAGAAATAGAGCAATCTGCTGCAATCATTGCATGGAGAGATCGCCAGGTTCTTCTTCTTTCCCATCACGATCGGCACTCCTTCTTCGCTCGTGCCTGTGCGGTAAACGCCCTTCTCAAGTGGCTTCTCCACTACGTTGCCAATCTCAGCCCCGGCGCACTCCTCTACCGAAGATCCCTCTCGCCCCCTACTCCTCTGTCGGGCGAAAGCTTCTTCCCTCTACTGAGGTCCACTGCTGCGGTCCTCAGTAGATCTCTTGCATCGAACTTGGCTGAACGCTATGATTTGCACGGACCGTAGCCATCATCGCTTATTACCAACTGTTGTCTTATCGTCAGTAGAGTTCCATCGCTACACTATTCTATCACAAACTCTAAGTCCTCGGATCAATATACTCAGAATGTCTTCATCATCTACTTCTGATATTCCGGTTACTGTTTTCACAGGAAATCATAGTGCTTCTCCACATATAGGAATTATCTCCATCAATACTGCTACACTAATCCTTTTCAAGTTATCAAAAGGTGATAATTACGCATCTTGGTGAGCTCAGTTTTCTAATCTTCTTTTTGGATATGACTTACTAGGTTATGTCGATGGCTCTCTCAACTGTCCACCAACAATGATGAACATCTTCGGCGAACCTAGTCCAGTACCCAATCTAACTCATAAGCTATGGTTACATCAAGACCGTCTCATCCTCCAAGCTATTCAAGCTTCAATTGCTGGATCTGTCGCACCATTGATATCTTCATGTGCAACTGCTGTAGAAGCATGGTGCAAGTTGCAAACAACCTTGGCAAATCGTTCGTGTACTCGCAAGCTCAACCTTCTATCCAGTTTAATGAAAATAAAACAAGAGGGAAGTACTATTGTCGACTATCTACAAAATATTAAAGTTTTCATCGATGACTTGACTTTGATAGGTCGTTCTCTCTGTGACGAAGAAATGATAATCCATACCCTCAATGGCTTGGAAGATGAGTACAAGGAATTGGCAATCGTAATTCGAGCACGCGACTCACCGATGTCATTCGAAGAACTCTATGATAAATTGAATGACTATGAGACATATTTGAAAGGCAAGGACAAGTTAGTCGAACCAGCCATCACCGCTCAAGTTAATCAATGGTCCAAGAGGTAGAGCAACCAGTACTGGAAGAGTATCAATAAAGGTGGCAACTCCAATAATCATCAACCCTGGTGTCCTGACCTCACAACCCAATAACGAATTATTTGTCAACTGTGTGATAAAGTCGGACACTCCACAAAAGCCTATTGGTCTCGACCCAAACCCCTTGCTCCATCACGATGGCCTCAAGCGAATCTTATGACTACACCGGCTTCAAATCGACCTAACTGGATTGTGGACTCTGGCGCTTCTCATCACATTACTTCTGATTTTTAGAACTTGTCCGTTCACAATAACTATGGCGGTAATGAAGACATCATCATCGGTGATGGTAAAACTATTCCTATTACTCATACTGGTTCCACAATGCTTAATTTTCATACAACAAGTTTTACACTCGATGATGTTTTGTGTGCACCTCACATTAAGCGAAACCTTATTTCTGTTTCTCAATTCTGCAAATACAATAATACTTCTATTGAATTTTTTTCTTTATTTTTTTCTTGTTAAAGATTTGAACATGGGGGGCATCCTTGATCTAGGGCCCGAATAGAGACAACATTTACGAATGACCGTCAGCTCCATAAATAATCCAACCCACTACCCATTCTTCTATTACAACTTCAATTGATGTGTGGCATCGTCGTCTTGGTCATCCCTCATCCCTTATCTAGCAAAAATTAATTTCTCGTAACTTTATAACTCATTATGATGCTTGTCTTAGCAATAAAATTCATAGACAGCCATTTGATATATCTTTCATATCTTGCTCTCAACCATTTGAAAGTATTTATATGGATGTTTGGGGTCCTACTCCCACCATTTCTTTTGACAAATTTAAATTTTATGTCATTTTTGTAGATTATTTTAGTAAGTATACATGGTTGTTTCCTCTCCATCATAAATCTGATGTCTCCACAGTCTTTCCTAACTTTAAAAAGTTAGTTGAGAACTATTTTAAATCTACCATAAAAACAGTCTACTCTAATGGTGGAGGTGAATATCAAGCCTTGACATCATATCTCTCAGCTCATGGTATACAACACCTCAAGTCACCCCCACATACTCCTCAACTAGTTGGCTCTGCCGAATGCAAACATCGGCATATAGTTGAAACCGGTCTCACACTGCTACATCAGACTTCCATGCCTCCAACTTTTTAGATAACAGCCTTTCAAATTGTAGTTTATCTTATCAATCGCATGCTTACTCCAGTCTTACAATATCAGTCTCCATTTGAAATACTATTTCATAAATCTCTAAACCTTCAGAAACTCAAAGAATTTGGCTGTCTATGTTATCCATGGTTATGTCCCTATATCTCACATAAGTTAACTTCACGATCGAAGCCTTGTGTTTTCATCAAATACTCTCTAGAACATAACGCTTTCCGATGCTACAACTCTCAAACCCAACAAGTCTTTATATCACATCACGTTATTTTTGTAGAATCCACCTTTTCTTTCCATAACCATGAGTCTCCTACCATGCAAAGCACTCCGACAAACATTCATCAATGGAGTATACCTCCGACTCTATCAGACAAAACCCCTATGACACCGTCCAGTTCTTCCCCTCAGGATCATTCTTCCCCTCAGGATCTATACTCTACTACTCCTCTGGTTCAACAATTGTGTATTCCTTCCTTACTCCTCCTATCCCTCTTTCCCAAGTTCTGCCCATTAACGAGGCCACACATTCATAACCCCAATCATTTTCTCTACCTTCTTCTAGACCTAGTGACACTGAAGTACCTCAGCCTAACCTAGCTCGTGTCAATAACTCTCCACCACCTCTACCAACAATACAACCTCACAATCCCTTAGCCTCCGAACATTCAATGACAACACGCTCCAAGAGTGGTATTTTTAAACCACGTCAAATCCTTGACTTACATACTATCACAGAATCCTCACCTAGGACCATTGAGCCCACCACATTCACTCAAGCCCAAAAATCTCCACACTAGCGTAAAGCCATGTGTGAAGAATATGATGCCCTACTCTATAACTCAACATGGACTCTTGTGCCCTTTCATCACACACAAAACATCATCGGGTGTAAGTGGGTTTTTCAAATTAAGTGAAACCCCGATGGATCCATTATCCGATATAAAGCATGACTAGTCGCCAAAGGGTTTCATTAATGACCTAGTGTTGATTTCACTGAGACATTCAATCCCGTTGTTAAACCAATAACAATCCAACTTATCCTGAGTTTGGCTACCACTAAAAACCAATAACAATCCAACTTATCCTGAGTTTGGCTACCACTAAAAGCTGACAATTACACCAATTGGATGTTAATAATGCCTTTCTACAGTGTACTCTAACTAAAGATGTTTTTATGCAGCAACCTCTTGGTTTTCTCCATCCTCAGTATCCAAGACATATTTGCAAACTACAAAAAGCTATCTATAGTCTTCGTTAGGCTCCAAGAGCCTGATACAATGGACTTGGCTCATTTTTTACTTCAACTGGCTTTATCAATTCCAAGTCTGATACGTCGTTATTTCTATGATGATAAAATGGAGGCACCATATATCTTCTTGTGTATGTAGATGAGATTATTATCACGGGTGATACTCCTATAGAGATTCAGGCATTCATCAAGCAATTAGTAGATCAATTCTCCCTTAAAGATTTAGGTACCCTGAGCTACTTTTTGGGAGTAGAAGCAACATACACACCTTTAGGTCTTTTTCTATCATAAAGAAAGTATATTCAAGATTTATTATCCAAGACACATATGCAGGATGCAAAAGAGGTTTCAACTCCTCCTACTTCATCACTCAAACTATGCGATGGAAGTCCTGCTACAGAACCTACTCAATATCGACAAGCAGTTGGCTCCTTACAGTACTTAGCTCTCACCCGTCCTGATATTTCATTTGCGATCAAGAAGTTATCATAATTTATGCATCAGCCATCTGCTATGCATTGGTCCGCAGTCAAGCGAATCTTGCGATATCTTAAAGGGACGATCAATCATGGTCTCTTTCTCCACAAACACTCCTCACTTCATCTCCATGCTTTTGTCGATACTAATTGGGCAAGTAACTTTGATGACAAAACATCCACATCGGGATATATTATCTTTCTTGGAGCTAATCCAATCAGTTGGAGCTCCAAGAAGTAAAAGACAATTGCACGGTCAACAACTGAAGCTGAATACAATGCCATCGCCACAAGTGCTGTAGAACTCAATTGGGTGACAAATCTACTCAACGAACTCAACATCAACTCTACTCTCACTCCTACAATCTACTGCGATAATATCGGAATTACATATCTATGCGCCAATCTAGTGTTCCACTCTCGCATGAAACATATTACCATCGACTTCCACTTTGTGCGAGATTAAATTCTCCGGCATCAACTACGTATCTCTCATGTACACACGGCTGATCAACTAGTAGACTCATTTACGAAGTCTCTTGCTCGTAAACCATTTTTATTACATCGGTCCAAGATTGGCATCCTTGATAGGAGCACCATCTTGCGAGGGCATGATAGCGGATAAGATTTCCTCAAACTGTATGAGGAAATCTCATTGGGTTATTGAGGGAGTTGAGGGAAATCCTCCCTAATTTGTTAAGGGAATCCTCTCCTTCTATGTGTATAAATAACTCTGCATGTAACTATAATCAATCATTCATTTTATGCTTCAATCTTAACACCTATCGAACTAACACTAAGAACCTACTAGCCAAAATGCGAAGAAACCATTACAAACAGTCCCCTTGCTTGAAATGTCAGATCCAGAGAATGCACGTTACCCCATATGGATTTTCATCGCCACCATCATATGGGCTCCCGGCAGTGGACGAAGCCATACATACTATTTGAAATTTACTCGATGGCTTTCTAAAGAACCTACTAGCCATTAATTAACTAAATCACAACCCAAGTAGCAAAGAGAATCTAGAGTTCATGAATCATTTGTGATCAAATTTAATTTATACCAATGCATAGTAGATGATCGGTGCATGAATTGTGATAGTTTATTTACCGCAAATGAGATATCTGGATAGATGAGAGATAAGTACTTTACGGTATTGAGTTGGGTCTGTAGCAGGACTTCCATCATATAGTTTGAGTGACTCGCTAATAGACAGATGAGTTGTATCCGCTTTAGTATCATGTATGTTTGTCTTTGATAACAAATCTTGAATATACTTTTTTTGTGATAAGAAAAGTCCTGAAGATATGTATGTTACTTCTACTCTCAAAAAGTAGCTCAAGGTTCCTAGATCTTTGAGGGAAAAATGATCTGCCAAATGCTTGAGGAATACCTTAATTTCTAGATGATTGTTGCCCATGACAATAACATCATCCACATATACTAGAAGATATATTGTATTATCACTTTGGTGATAGAGAAATAGCGAGGTATCAGACTTGGAGTTGATGAAGCCAGTGAATGTAAAAAATGAGCCAAGTTCGATGTACTAGGCTCTTGGAGCTTGACGAAGTCCATAAATAGCTTTTTGTAGTTTACAAATATACTTTGGATACTGAGGGTGGATGAAGCCAGGAGGTTACTGCATGAAGACATCTTCAGTTAGAGTCCCCTGTAAAAAAGTATTGTTAACATCGAGTTATCATAAATGCCAGCATTTTGAGATGGCCAAACTTAGAATAAGTCTGATTGTTGTGGGTTTAACAACAGGACTAAATGTCTTTGTGAAGTCAACACTAGGACGTTGATGAAACCCTTTGGCCACTGGACGTGCTTTATATCTAGCGACGGATCCATTTGGGTTCTATTTAAATCGAAAGACTTATTTACACCTGATGATATTTTGTGTGGAATGAGAGGGTATAAGGGTCCATGTAGAATTATGGAGGAGGGCATCATATTCTTCACACATGGCTTTATGTCAGTGTGAAGATTTTTGGGCTTGAGTAATTGTGGTAGGTTCATTGGTCTCTGACGAGGATTTTTTTATAGCATGTAGATCAAGGACTTGTCGTGGTTTAAAGATATCACTTTTGGAGTATGTCGTTATTATATGTCCAGGGGCTATAGGTTGTGATGTAGGAATGGGTAGTAGAGAAGTACTGACATGGGTTGGAGGTACATCGGTGTAACTAGTGCCAGAAGAAGATAAAGAGAGTGGTTGTGTTTCAGAGGAGTAGGGGAATCTTATGAAGAAGGAAGAGGAGCAATGGAGGGGGTGAGGAGCTGTTGAATCGAGAGAAGAAGAAAGTGTAGATCCTAAGGAGAAGGACTGCATGGTGTAATGGGAGACTCGTTTGACGGGATCGACGGTGTACTCCAGTGATGCATATTTGTTAAAGTAGAGCGCAAAGCAGGAGACTCAGGATTTTGAAACGAAAAAATAGACTCCATAAAAATATCATGACATGATATAAAGATTTTTTGAGTGTGGGTTTCATAGCATCGAAAGGCATTATGTTCAAGAGAATATTCAATGAAAATGCAAGACTTAGATCTTGATGTTTTCTTATGCGAGACATAGGGACGTACCCATGAATAACATAAACAACCAAATACTTTGAGTTTTTGAAAGTTTGGAGATTTGTGAAATAGTTTTTCAAATAGTGACTAGTTTTGAAGGACTAGAGTGAGCATACAATTGATGAGGTAGACAGCAGTTTAAAATGCTACAAACCAAAAGGTAGTTGACATGGAGGTTTGATGGAGGAGTGTGAGACCAATTTCAACTATATGTTGATGTTTACATTCAGTAAAACCAACTAATTGAGGAGTATATAGAGGTGACTTAAGGTGTTGTATACCAGAAGCTGAGAGATAAGATGTGAGGGCTTGATATTCATCGTCACCATCAGAGTAAACTGTTTTGATTGTAGACTAAAAGAAGTTCTTGACCAACTTCTAAAGTTGAAAAATACTGTTGAAACTTTAGATTTATGATGGAGAGTGTATAACCATATATACTTAGTAAAGTAGTCTACAAAAATGACATAAAATCGAAACTTATCAAAGGAAGTGATTTGAGCAAGGCCCCAAACATCAGTGTAAATAATTTCAAACAATTTAGAGCAAGATATGGAGGATGTTCCAAAAAATAGGAAGAGAATAACAAGAAAATATTTTTTGCTAGATAGAGGATGAAGGATGACCAAGACGATGATGTCACACATCAATAGGAGCTGCGATGGAAGAGTAGACAATGGGCTAGGTAATTGTGAAACTGACGATCACTCATAAATATTGTCCTTACTTTGGGCTCGGACTAAGGATGCCCCCGTACTCAAGTCCTTAACAAGAAAGGAGTTATGAAAGAATTCAATGGATGTATTATTTTATTTGTAGAATTGAGAAACGGAAATGAGATTTCGTTTGATGTGAGGTGCACACAAAACATTATCGAGTGTAAAAGTTCTATTGTGTGAATTAAGTTTTGTAGAACCAGCATGAGTAATGAGAATTCCTTTACTGTCATCGATGATGATATCTTCATTTTCACCATAGTTGTTATGGATGGATAAGTTCTATAAATTAGATATAATGTGATGGGATGCGCCAAAGTCCACAATCCAATTGTATTGATTGATATTCGGAATAGTCATGAGATTTGCTTAGGGTCATTGTGATAGAGGAGGAAGTCTGGTTTAAGATCGATAGACTTTTGCAGAGTGTCCAACTTTATCGCATAGTTGGTAGACAACTCTTTGTTAACTTGGATGTTGAGGACGCTAGGGCTGAGGTTAATTAAAGTAGCTGTCTTGATAGTTGTGACTAAAATGTTCATGATGTAGAAGAGGGATAGTTTGTTCGGAGCTCATAAGTTCAGGAGGCATCTTAGTCAAACCTTTGTTGATAGTCTTGTTAGATTGGTTGCCCCTCCTTTTAGATTTTTGACTGACTTGAGCTGTGATGAATGATCTTGGCAGTTTGTCCTTTTGCTTGGGAAATATTTCAAAGTCAATCAATTTGTCGTAGAGTTTTTCAAATAACATCGGTGTGTCACATGCCCGTATTGTTACTGTCAATTCCTTGTACTCGTCCCTTAGGCCGTTGAGGGTATATACAATGACTTCTTCATCACTGATGGAATGATCTATCAAGGTGAGGTTATCAGTGATAACTTTTATATTTTGTAGATTATCGACAATAGTACTTCCATCTTGTTTTGTTTTCATGAGGCTGGATAGGAGCCTGAGCATATGAGTCCAGGAATGATTTGACAAGGTGGTTTACAACTTGTACTAGGCTTCGACAACAATATTACATGAAGATATGAGTGGGGTAAGGGATCCAACGACTAAGGCTTGAATTGCTTGTAGGATGAGACGATCTTGACGTGACCAAAGTTTGTGGTCAAGATTTAATACTAGACTGGGTGCTCTTGGGATATTGAGCATCACCGGTGGACAATGGAGAGAGCCGTCTACATATCGTCTATATAGCCTAGTAGATCATAGCCAAATAGAAGATTAAAAAATTGAGTACACCAAGATGCGTAGTTGCCATCTTTGGATAACTTAAAGGAGATGAGAGTAGCAGCATTGATAGAAATAAGACATGTTGAGAAAAGAGTATTATGGTTTCCTGCATGGATAGTAATTGGAACGTAAGATGTGGATGATGATGACATATTGAGGATATGTACTAATCGACAGAAAGCGATCTGTGAAGAAGATGATGTCGTCAATGAGGGTCACTGCTACTCTTTAGTAGTTTTTCGATAGTGACGAGCGGGAATTAAGAGTTAGTGCACTGCTCCTATGTAGTACCGTTCTAGGAAACGATTGCAAGAGAGGCAGCCGCTACCCTGTTTCTGTCGCACCGCACACTTGCTGCGGCGGGTGCTGTTGATGTCGGCAGCGAAGAGTGGTGCGTGGCCATCGGTTGAAGCAGCAGATGGTAGCGATGATTGTTGGCCGAGAGGGCAGCCACAACCCTTCTCGTACTGCAGCAACCGAGGTGATGATCGCATGACTGGAGGCTGCGATGGTAGTGGTCGTAGGGTGGAGAGCTCGCGATAGTGTGGGGGCAGCGACGTGGGGAAAGAAAGTGGCGGTTGTCACAGGAGGAAAGGGTAAAGGACAGCGGTGGCGATGGTGAGAGGGGGATCCGAGGGTATGTGGCTACCGGGAAGCAGAATGTGGTAGCGATGGTTGTCGCCAAGAGGAAGCGAGGGGGAGGATGGGGCGGGAAGCAACGGAGTTATTGCGAGAGAGGAAAAGCGGTGGCAATGGTGGAGAGGGGGCAATGATCGTTGGCCAGGGGAAGGGGGAAGGGGGAAGAACAGGGGAGTAGCGACGCGCGACTGGAAGCCGGTACTAGCAGCGTCATCTCTAACAATTGCTATCAATGTCGAGGACCGCAGCAGTGGACGCTGGCAGCCAGTGAAACTCCCTTGGCGTGGCTGCCGAGGAGGTGAGCAGCGTTTACTTGTGAGTTGGAGAAGGGGTCGATTGGGCCACAACAACAACAGCAACCGGAGGATGCGATTAGAACGGAAAAGATTCGGTGAGGAACTTGCTCTAGACAAAGTGCTCTGATACCATGAAAAAATAAAATAAAAAATATTTTTTGATATGGTGGTGATGCTCCCTATTTATAAAGATTTTCTTAATAGAGCTACAAGATTTTGAAGAAATCTTAACTGTTTACGAAGAAAAATCTTTTAACTTCTATCAACGATAACATCAACTGAAGCAATGGGGACGGATGGAACTCGCGTTGTTCGGTGAAATGCCACGGTGATGATGTAAGTCTGTTTCGAGTGCGGTGTGCTATTTCCTTGGTTTCTGTGGTCTTCTGTTCCGTGAAGACAATTATTAGTGTTGCAATATAATTGCATTGTGGTCTTCTGTTCCTGTCTTGTAGTGTGTGATTCCGAGATTGGGAGATGGTGTGCACTTTAAATTCATATATGCAGAATAATATCAATTACAATAACACCCGAGATTCTTAAATTCTTCCTTTGTCCGTATCTCAAAAATGAGTTACATTTCGATTTTGAAATATTAAAAATTATTTATCATATACTAGCAAATTTTATCATAAATAAATATTTTATTAAAAACATATTGATTCTTCACATATTTAATATGTTATTTTAAGATATACATAAATATAAAATCTTTCTTCATGATTATATGGTTTAAAAATAATTTGAGCTTCGTATGTATTTCAAATCATGACGTGTTAACGCAAATTTAAGTGTATTTTCATAGTAGAAATATAAATATAGGTTATGTCGCATATCAAATCAAAGTCGAAAAGACTATCATTAACTATTCATTGTATGGAAAAGACTCACTAATAACAATGATCATGTTATATCCCGTGACAAAATTCAGAAGTATATTTCATCATAATGATATAGATAACACGAATAAATACGAGGACAATAGAGACGTGATTGCTGATTCAAGCATAATGTTGATGTATATGTGTCGATCGGAAAATGCCACGTAAGACTTTGATGCATTGTCCTGAGAACTGAGGCAAACAAGAAGAACAACAGAGAGAAGAATACAAAAAAATAATGAAAATTAAGAGTTTACTTAATCAAAATCTTAGTTCTCATTCTCATCTATACAGATAATACCTTCGGTCTTAATCTAATCTCTTAGAGTTATAAGATCTTTTATAGAGATTTAATATCGAACGATTACTTCTATAACTACTAAATTTTGTTGGATTTAATCATTGCTTTGTGAACTATTTATTATTTTTTTTATCCTTCATCTATCTATTATAATAATATTAGGGCAATAGATTGATATAGTAAGCTAGTGTGACATCCTATATTAGGAAATAATTTCAATGAATATTTTATATTTATTATTGATTTAGAAAATCATATAATGTATTATGAAATGATTTAAATGAATATTTTATTTTTATTATTGATTAAAAAAATTATATGACACAACCGATGAACATCCGATCATGACAAGAGTCAAGCCCACTTTGACTTGTCATCTTGGGCAATTCAGTAATGAAGTCTTCGTGCTTTCTCCAACCAGCCATAGGAACATGGTTAAGTTCTTCGGATGCTTCCTACAGACCGAAGTCCCCTTGCTCGTATTCGAATTCATCTCCGGCGGTACACTCTCTGACCATCTCCTTGATGGCGAAGGATTCTTGCCTTCGTCGTTCGAAGAACTTGTAAGAATAGCCACAGGAGTAGCAACAGAATTATCCTATCTACACTCCGAGGCTTCCATAACCATTTTCCACAGAGAAACACCGCAAAACTAGAAGATTTTGGTGCCTCGAGGTTGCTCTCTCTCTCTCTCGAGCAGACTTCGATCTCCATGCTATACTGCGTCGTTGAACTCCTCCCACTTGCTTCGGATGATGTTGTGCTCCCAAGATCTATGCCATCATCGTTTGGGAACTGCCTTTTAGATCTATATTGTCCCGTTCTAATTCTTCGACTAGTTTCAGATGATGCAGCGCCTCCTCCGACACTGGAACGTCCACTATTCACTGAAACCATGGTATCGTCAGCTTTTGCCTGCTTGGAACTGATGGCTTCGAGCTCATCCTCCACCTCTCTCATTGTTGGCCTGTCAGTACCGCTCAGGTCAATGACCTTGGAAGCATCCAGCATTTAATCGCATGCTTCATTGCAACACTTGATTCATTTTAATCGAATTTGAGCAGCTAGGAAATTCTAAAAAGCTGCGAGAAAAGAAGGCATTGATTGAGATTGATGGACAAAGTTAAGGGTTTGAATTTTCCGCTCAGGTCAACAACCACTTGCCGACGCCGGTCGTCCTCTCTGTAGCTCCATCGGGTCGACGCTCTCTGGTTTCAAGACGGTTGGCACTAAAGGCAGAAAGGCAGCGAGCGAGGGAGGAAGAGGCGAAGGAGAAGAGACAGATGATGATCCGCAAGCTGCCGTTGTTACTGCTGCTGCTGATCATAGCAACTACCGCAAAGGCATTCGAGCTTTTGCCTTCTTGGATCTTATGGCGTCGAGCTCATCCTCCACCTCTCTCATCGTTGGCCTGTCATTACCGCTCAGTTTGAGACACGTCTCCGCCAGCCTTGCAATCCTTTTAACTGCCTCTTGGCTCCCCTCGTTGAGGACCAGAGGATCTATAACCTTAAATAGCGATTTTTGTTTGAGTGCAACTAGGAAATCCATGACTAGATATCTCACCACATTGTTCTCCTGGCGAGGAATGGCAAGCTGGCCTGTCAGCAACTCTGCCAGAATGACTCCGAAGCTATACACATCGCTTTTCTCAGTTAGTCTTCCTGTTTGGTGGTACTCAGGATCTAGGTATCCAAATGTTCCTTGAACAGCCGTAGCTACCGAAGTTTGCTCGACGGAAACAGACCTGGAAGCACCGAAGTCCGCCAGTTTTGCGGTCTTCCTCTCGTCGAGTAGGATGTTGGACGACTTAATATCTCTGTGGAAAATGGTTATGGAAGCTTCGGTGTGGAGATAGGACAGTGCTTTTGCTACTTCTGTGGCGATCCTTAAACGGTCTTCGAATGACAGAGGCGAGATCCCTTCGCCAGCGAGGAGATGATCGGAGAGCGTACCACCGGAGATGAACTCGAATACGAGCAAGGGGACTTGGGTCTGTAGGCAGCACCCGAATAACTTAACCACATTCCTGTGGTTGGTCTGAGAAAGAATGAAGACTTCATTGATGAACTGGGCAAGCTCAACTTGATTGCTTATATTGGGAATTTTAATGGCAACCACACGTTGGTCGGACAGGATTCCTTTATAGACGTGGCCATGGCCTCCACCGCCGATGATTCTGGTTTTGTCGAAATGATTGGTGGCCTTGTCCAATTCCTCTAGCTCATACATCTTCATCCTTTCGATCAGAGCTACATCCGACGAAGAAGATTGTTCTTTTCTTAGCAACTCTAGATTCTGCTGATAGAATTTCTCCTTCCTTTTTTGGATGGTTCTCTGCTTCACCACTCTCCATAGTGCAACAGTAGCTACGAGCAGCAGAACACTGCCCCCTCCAACGCTTACAGTGGCAGCGATGATAGTTTCTGCATGCAAACAAAACCAAAAAAAAAAAGTCTGATGGCATCGCAATTTACCTGCCTTATGATCCCCTGTAACTACTGAGAAGCATGAATAGCTCTCTCTCTCTCTCTCTCGCTATATATATATATATATATATATATATATATATATATATATATATATATATATATATATATATATATATATATATATATATATATAAAACTATTCACAGCGATCCTTTCACTCGAAGATCAAAAAAAGAAAAAGAATGCAAGAATCAGGGGAAGAGGGCTCACTTGATCTTTCGCTGGAAGGGAAACATTCTTCGTGAGGGTTCCCACGCATGCCTTTTGGGCAAGCGCACAAGTAACTCCCGGGTAAATTCGTGCATGATCCTTGACATGGATACGTGTTTCGGTCGGTGCACTCGTCGATGTCTATAAACGATTGAAACGTATACGCAAAGCAGGGGTGAGTAGCCATGCGAACGGAAAGAAGCACATTGGCTGCATGGTGAGAGAAGAAAGAGGGAGACCTTCGCATCCGTCTTCCACGTAGGGGTTGCCTTGATAACCGCTCGAGCAATTGCAGAGATATCCGATGCCATTGGTGGCGTTGAGGCAGAAACTGTTACTGCTGCGGCATGCGTAGGAGGTCGAATGTTGCCTTGCTTCCTCGCATCCCACGTCGTCGCCTATCGACCAGTCCAGCACCATCGGAACGCGGCCGTCATTTCTGTAATAGAAGTCAGTTTCATTGAGATCGGTTGTTCGGAAGGAGTACCAACTGCCGTCGACGAGGAAAGCAAAGCTACAGGGGTTGTCCCACGAGATGTCCTTGTGGCCGGTGGAGGAAAAGGTTATGTTGAAGAATTGAAGCCCAGGGAGAATGGAGGTCTGGCAACAGCCGGCGCCGAAGCAGGAACCGTTGCTGAAAGTGGTGTTGTCGTTGCAGATAGACACGCAGCCGGTCGAATAGGACTGATCGGTGGAACCGACGAAGAGCGCGATGGTGTCGCATCCGATGGCCGTGAACTTGTTGCGGGTGTCGGAGAACGTGAAGGGCGAACCAGTAAGGTCCATTGGGATTGATTCTTTGGATGGGGAGACGGAGTCGTCGCAGTCCCAAGATATGTGCTTGTACACTCTTGCTTGCCCATTCAGAACATCCAAACCGATGACTCCTATGGTGCCAAGGTAGAGTTTGGATTCGGTTACGTTGCAGGAGAGGTCGAATCCGTCCCGGTAGCAGCCAGGCTCGATGCCGAACGGGTAGGGAACGTCGATGCTACCGCATCTCCTGGTGCAGTTTTGCCCGAATGCCATTGCCGCAGTTGCCGTGAGCAGCAGCAGTAACAGCAGCAGCTTGCGGCTCATCATCATTCTCTCCTCCTCTACCTCCGTCGCTGACTTTTCGGGCCTCCTGCGAACACCTTTAAATCGGGAGGGCTACACATCTTCGTCGTTCCAACCGAGCAGAAGCAGGACAGAGACGTCGTCTTGGAAGCAACGCCACATGGATTATTAATAGCACTATTAAACAACTTCAAAAAACAAAATTGAAACATCGAGTGCCCATTGTAAACATCAGCGCATCTGCCTCGTTGAAGCCGAAACCAAGGGGGAACCTTTGACCTTGCAAAGGACGAGAATGATGCCTCCGCCACCTTTTCTTTTTACGAATCTGAACAGTTGGAATAATAAATAAATTAAGTATATATATATATGTAATAATAAATAGATATGATATAACAAATATCCTAGCAATTTATGAATCCAAGAGTGTAGTTAATAAATGTGCATAATATTATTCATGAAATAATAATAATATCTTAAGAAGTATTGAAGTCCCAACAATTTGAAATTTTATTTTAACACACATTTATACATTACCTCTGTTTTAACATTATATATTAGGAGTCACAGAACCCATAAAATTTTAGCACAATAATCATGCATGATTAATTATGACAAAGATTGTTTAAAATTTGTCAAACACATAACCCAACCAATATCTCATGCGTATCATATACAGATGTGATGCTTTGAAGATGTCAGGTATGCACTAATCTTATTCCCTTCATGATATGAAGATAAAATAAAAATAAAATAAAATAACAAAATACAAAAATAATTAGCCTAATTTTCGAGCTAAATTGATTCGATTTGGTTTGGTAGTGCTCGCGACCCAAGCAATTCGGATTCGGATTCGGATTCGGATTCGTCGCGATTACTAAACGACGGATTCTCCCCAGGATATGTTGTTCTGGTATCCGTCGTCTTCAAGCCGCCTTCCGAGTGCCAGAACCACTCCCAACCCTAAATTCCCAATTCTTCTACGAGACATGGCGGCGGCAGCAGCGGCCGTGACCCCGGCCGTCTTGGTCTGGCCCACACTTCACCCCACCGGCCACAGGAGCGCCGCATTGATTCCGTCGGCTCCGCTTCGTTCGTCCTTCGCTAGGTAATCCCGCGAAACCCTCCGCAAGAATTTTTGTCCCCCTCGTTATCCGAGGCTTCTATGTGCGATTGATTGATGTTATTGCGATGTCCCGATCGAAGTTTCAGTTATTGAATTTGGTGTGTTCTAGCAAATGATTCTTGAACTTCTTGGATTCTCTTTTAGCTACCTGGGTTGTGATTCTTTGGCGTTAATTGATGGCTGGCAGGTTCTTTAGAAAGCCATCGAATAAATTTCGGATAGTATGTATGGCTTCGTCCGCTGCCGGGAGCCCATATGATGGTGGCGATGAAAATCCATATGGGGTAACGTGCATTCTCTGGATCTGACATTTCAAGCAAGGGGACTGTTTGTAATGGTTTCTTGGCGTTTTGGCTAGTAGGTTCTTGGTGTTAGTTCGATAGAAGGGTTTGATATGGTGAAGGCGGCATATACAAGAAAGCGTAAGGATGCAGAGCGTGGGGGAGATGAAGCATACCTTGCCAAAGTAGGTTAAGGTTATGGACAACTATTTTAATTTTTATTGCAAAAACAAGAAACTTTTAGCCTGCTGACTTTTAGTCATTTGCTTACTATCCATTGGGCTGTTTATTTTTACTGGTAATTATAGGTTTCTCTTTCATGTTTCAGCTAGAGAAGGCATACGACAGAATCATGATGTCACAGCTGCAGAGTAGGAAGAAAGGGTTGACATTTGGGTCTTTTAAGGTCATACTCCTTGATAATGCCTCTTCGTTTTACTCCCTGCCACAATTTTAGAAGCAACTACAAATAATATGGTAGCATTTCTTTGACTGCAATGATTTTTCATAAGTGCATCATTACTTGATGTGTATCGTCAACATCCTTCTGTATCCTAGTCTAAAACCATTGCCATTATTCTGCTGACTTGAGTTTGCTTCATGTTCGATGATTTAGTTTTATCAATATGAGGAGGTTATGATAATGCCATATCCTGCTGATTTGATGATTTGTTTATGGGCTTGAACGTAGATATGGTTGCATGACAATATGGGAGGATATCCGATTCTGTGGGAACAATGCAAAAGTAGCAAATTTTGGTTGAACCTAGTATTGCAAGATTTTGGATGTCTCTGTGACATATTGGATTCAGCATGTAGAACATGTTGAGAATATCTTGCACATTGTTTGAGGAGAGTTCTCGTTGTGCATTAAATTACATCATGTATGTGTTGCAAATCGCACTATTTTAATATATTTATTTTCTAGTTGTGGTATTTAAATAGCTCTTTCAGTAAAATTACCAATGGATGAATGGTTTTGTGTGTCAAATTTCTTTTCTGATTTGATGATTTCTTGGATGAATTTTTGTAGCAAACTGATTTTGATTTTGTTTCAGCCTTATTGTCTTACTTGGTCTCTTTACCTTAAATTCATATGTATTGGTATTTGATTCATAATTCAGGTGTCGAAGGATATCAAGTATGCAGATAAGCAGCCTATAGTACCATGGGGACCAAGGTACTCGTCTGGATGGTGCATAATAATGGGCTTATGCTTTTGATTTAGTGCTACACTGTTGTACTAGAAGAACTATTTAGGTATGCAAATGCAAGGATCATTATGTTGACCAGCACGAGATATAAAGTACCATAGTTGGGAAGGTATATTGCTAAATAGGAAATCTCCTTGTAAGGGAAAACTCTTATTTTTGTGTGATAAGCATAATGAATACTTTATGAGGAGTTAGGAAGTTAAGGAACATTGGGTCCCTTGTTTTGCAAAAGAGGTTAAGATTTGTAAGGACACTGATAGTTGCAATCTTTTCACTGTCTTCTAAGATTAATCTGAATTATGGTCATAATGGATGCTGAATTTATACATGACAGGCATACTATACCGATGTTTAAATGGTTCAAACTTGGAAGGACATATGCTGACTCATATAAGTATTTGCTAGGTCAAAATTGGTGACACTGGGGTGATGTGGGGTGCACAGTACTACTTGAGATGTTTTAATACCATCTCCATGAAGACAGAGTAGCCTCTATCTTGTGTAGTTGAGGAGGGAAGGCTTATCTGGCAAATGTTCCTTTTCTCTTTACCTCTCTTTTTCCTTTTTTTCGTCCAAATGGCATGTGATAAAGTTGGCATATCAAATCAAAGTAGTTGTATGGAAAAGGCTATCATTAACTATTCATAAATATATGCATAGTTGATGTGTACATATCCGAACAGAAATCATAATAGTATTAATAGGTACGATCGTATTATATCATGCAAAAAAAGTTTAAAATTATATTTAATTTTCATGATTTTGATGGCACGAATAGATATTTTGAGGACAATAGGGGGGCGAAAGCTAAGTCGTTTGTGTCTTTCAAATGACATAATTGCTTATCCAAGCAAGCATAACGTTGATGTATACATCGGCTGGACAGAAAACATAAGAGAAAAAAATAATGAAAATTAAGAGTTTACTTAATCAAAAATCTTAGTTCCCATTCTCATCTATACATATAATACCATCGACCGAATTGATGTACGCATCCACCTATTAGATGAGGAGTTGGAATTTTCAGCCTAGTACTTATTAGATGAAAGCTCCGCTCAGGTCATCGATCGCTGGTCGATGCCGACCGTCCTCTTAGGAGCTTCGTCGGAGAAGTTGTCGACCGTAATAGATGTAAGATTAGAAAAAAATAATTTTGAAGTTGTTAATCCTTAATACATATTTTGAATCCATCAAGGTCATATTCTTAGAAGTGCTTTATATATATATATATATATATATATATATATATATATATATATATATCCTCAAATCATTTCCTACGTAATCTTTACAAAATCCTCTAATGAAGTGTGGTTTAAGCTTATAATAATGTATGTCAACTAATATCATAGTTGCCTCATACAACTTGGAGAAATCCTACTCAAGCTTTTTAAGGGCATACAATCTACTTTTGATTACATGCATGCGATCAAAACTTAAGCAGATATACTTGTTATGATTGATGCACCTCTTGATAATGAAGAGATTATTTTTCATATATTAAATGGCCTTGGTTCAGATTACAAGAAAATCTAAGCTATAATTCATGCTCCTAATAGTATTATATCTTTTTAAAAACTTCGTGATAAATTTTCTAACTATGAAGCTTATCTCGAGCGAGAGTTGCTACCTTTTGATGTTGCTTCAATCACCACTAAATTTACTAACAAAACTAATTCTAGTAACAAAAGCAAGATCCACAACTAGTGAGGTAATCATCCAAACAATCATTCTGGAGGTAACATGCAACAATGCTATAACAAAAAATATTAATAAATTTGGATAACAAATAAATAATAAAGTCACCTATCAAATATGTGACATATAAGACTATGATGTTAAGAAATATTATTGCTTGAAAGCTATCATTATGTGGATATTTCAATATTCATACCCACTTTATTTTATAAATCCCCCTGCATTACCTACTCAGTTTTTATTACCGACACTATGTGCTCACTTTGCTGTTCAATTTTTTCAACCTTTATCAAACTGGTTTATTAATTTTAAGATTTTTCATTATATCATATTTGACTTGAATAATCTCTCTTCATTCAAATTATTATGGTTCATATAATATCATGATAGATGACAATATATGTTTCAAAATAACTTATATTAGTTCTACAAACTTCTCTTCTTCATTAATTTTTCTTTTAATTTAAGATATTCTTTATGTTTCTGATATGGAAGAACCTAATATCTGTCTCTAAATTATATTCTTCTAACAATGTTTCTATTGAATTCTTATCCTCTTTATTTATTGCAAAAGATCTTGAGGCACATCTTGTGGTGAGGTTGAATGGAAATAAAGTTTATGAGTAACTAACTATTGCATCATCTACATCAAAATCCATATTTACTTTGACCATTATCAATGCTCCTTTTCAATAATGACACAATCATTTAGGCATTATTCTGGTTATAAACTCTATTGTTCGCTATTGTAATTTATTTTTATCATCATCATTTTCATATAATTCATATAGATGTAAGCTTTCATATTTTTACATATTCTCTCATAAGTAATTCACCACTTAAACTTATATATTTTGATATTTGGGGTCTTTCACCAATATATTATCATGATGGATTTAACTATTATTTTATTTTTATTGAACATTTTTATAAAATATATGTGGTTATTTTTTATAAAATAAAAATCTGAAATATTTATCATTTTTCGTAAGTTCAAACTTATTATTAAAAAATTCTTTCAATAATCTATTATTTCATTTTACTTTGATCATGATGGTAAATTTCAAAAACTTCGTAACTTTTTTGAAATAAATGGAATCTCTTATTTTCTTACAACTTCATATGCTCCCGAACATAATGGGACCATAGAATATTGTAATTAGCACATCGTCCAAATTGATCATACACTTCTTACTCATGCTTCATTACCTCTTCAATTTTAGTTGCATATATTTATCACATTAACTTATTTTATTAATTGTATGCTTATTCTAGTTTTCTCTATAGTTTCATTTGAAAATTTATTTGAATTTACTTTTAATTATAATAAATTATATGCTTTTATATGTCTATGTTATCCATTATTAAAACCTTACTCTCATGACAAACTAAAAGCTGAATCAAACCATGTGTTTTTTTAATATTGTACTAATCAAAATACCTTTAAATGTTTTGATCCACCAATCAAAAGAATTTTTTTTTTCACCATTTTGATTTTGTAGAATTTGTTTTTCCTTTTAAATCACTTGACTCTTTTTTACTTAAAACTAACTTTAAATAACTTTATTAATTACATCTCCTAAATTTATGAGCTATCCTAAATTTAAACATCAACTCCACCCATCAATTCAGATACTTTATCTACTCATAACCCACCAGGTTATTCCCTAATGGTATATGATGAATAACATATTATCTTGTCCATCCAGGTACCATATGAGAGTATCATGCATCATGAGAATTCATTGTAACGTTTGATTTCAATATCCTCTATTTTAATTTTTTCTTATCCAACACATTGTGGATATGTCATTGATCCTACAATTCATATGATAGTTACTAAATCTAAAATCAAGACTTCAAACTAAATAAATATTTTTTATTTCCATAAAACAATCACAAAAATTCATTTCTGAACCTTCAATTATCAATCAAGTTTTAAAAATTCTCGAATGACAAGTAGCAATATCTAAAAAATATAATACTTTATTACAAAATGATATATAGGACTTAGTCTCATCTTGAAATCATAATAGATCCATTAATAAATATAAAATAAGACATGTCATAAATATATTTCATCAACGTACATGCCCTTAGTATCATAACACATTTAGCCTAATTATGAAGCCAATAATAATTTATATTATTTTATGTTTTAATTTGTCTAACAATTGGGGACTTTCAATTGTATGTGAATAATGAATTTCTTTAGTCATATTTATGAGAATGTATTTATGAGGTAATTTGGAGGCTTTATTAATTATAATTTTTCTCAACATATCTATAAGTTGATAAGAATCTTTACGATCTTAAGTAGGCCCCTTGTGTTTGGTATCATGATTTTTGAACACATCTAGTCTTAATTAGATTGCATAATTCTTAATTTAATAATTTATTATTATTTTATTTACATGAGGGCATAATCATGTTTTTACTAGTTTATTTACATGAGGGCTTAATTATTACTACTAATAAAATAGTAATAATTAATTTATTTATTTTGGAAGCAAGTTTTCAATCAAACATCTTGGGTTCTTTAACTATTTTCTTGGTGTTTAAGTCATTCACATGACAAATGGTATATTTTTTTCTCAATAAAAATATATTTATGATTTTCTTGATCGCACCAAAATGTTTGAAGCCAATTCTATTATTATGTGAATCTCTATACATGTTCTTTTTATCTTATCTGACAGTACTAATCTAAGTGATGCATTCGAGTATTGTTAAGATGTTGACAAAATATAATATTTGATATTCACAAATTTATTATATATGTAGTGAATAAATTATCTTAATTTATGCACAAATTTATTTTCAACCATTAGACAACCATTAAATGCCTTCTTCAATACTTAAAGTACTATTTATTATGTCTTATTTCTCCGAAATGATTCATCTTTGTTGTATGGTATATTTTCGGATGTTGATTGGACAAGTAATTAGGATAATAGGATGTATATTAGTGCTTTTATTATATTTCTTGATCTTAATCCAATCTTTTAGAGTTCTCAGAAACAACACTTTATTATAAAATCTTCTGTGGAGATGGAATATCGAGTGATTACTTCTATAACTACAGAACTTTATTAGATTTAATCATTGCTATATGAACTATTTGTCATATTTTTTAATCCTCCATCTATCTATTATAATAATATTAGGGCATCGGATCTATATAATAATCATATATTTTTCACTTGAATGAAGCACATAATTATTCATTTTCACTTTATTCATGACAAAGTTTAAAATTATGATCTAATATTTTTCATATCTTATCTTTTAATCAACTTATAGATGCTCTTACTGAGTTTTTGTCTCACCAACAATTTCTTCCATTTGGTCTATGATTGGTATCTTCAATGAGAGCACCATCTTACAGGAGAATATTAACAATGATACTATTAAAAATAAATAAATCATGATAAGATTATCATAATCCTCTTAATATTCTGATAATATATTATCATAATTCTAAAATATAAAAATTATAATAATATATTATTATAATTTTATCGAGGATCACAATATGATATCCTATATTATGAAATAATTTTAATAAATATTTTATATTTATTATTGATTGAGAAAATCATATAATTTATTATGAAATGATTTAAGTGAATATTTTATATTTATTATTGATTAAAAATAATTATATGACAATTGATGGAATTGACTTCTATGACACAACTGATGGACATCCGATCTTGACAAGAGACAAGCCCAACTTGATTTGTTATCTTGGGCAATTCATTAATGAAGTCTGTATTCTTTCTCAAACTAGTCACAGTGATTGCGGTTAAGTTCTTCATATGCTTCCTACAGACCGAAGTCCCCTTGCTCGTATTCGAGTTCTCTGCGACGGTACACTCTCCGACCATCTCCTCGGTGGTGAAGGATTCTTGCCTTTGTCGTTTGAAGATCTTGTAAGAATAGCCACAGGAGTAGCAACAACATTATCCTATCTACACTCCGAAGCTTCCAAAACCATTTTCCACAGAGAAACACCACAAAGCTAGCAGATTTTGGTGCCTCGAGGTTCGTCTCTCTCTCTCTCGAGCGGACTTCGATAACTACTGCTGTTCAAGGAACAGCATGGTGAGACATCCAGTTGCTGAAAGATAATACAATTACCTATTGTATCTTCAACGTATCAATTATCCCATGGTTCAAGGGCAATCACCCTAATTCATGAGCATGATTAGAGGACCAATCAAGCTCTGTTCAACATGTAAACAAATGTACAGCTTCGTTCGTCGAGCAATACAATAATCCATTCACACATTCTCTTTAACTTTCATCTCCATGCTATACTGCGTCGTTGAACTCCACCCACTTGCTTCGAATGATGATCGAAGAGCGTACCATCGGAGATAAACTCGAATACGAGCAAGGGGACTTGGGTCTGTAGGCAGCACCCGCATTCCAGTTGGGGTTGGAGGAGCAAGAAAAATAATAAAAATCAGAATACTATGATACAATCAAGCGAAAATGCTTCTAATCAAGAAAACTAATATAGTATTAAAACTGTTGGGATCTAGAGCGATACTAAGGGGGGGGGAGGGGGGGTGAATTAGTGCAACGGTTAAGTACGATAATTTTCAACGATTTAAACAAGTTTGGAAAACTTTGTTCGATTAAAAGTAATATTTCATTTGAACCCAGAAAGAAATGATGCTTTAAACTTGAAGCCGATTGTAAGAATGAGAAATAGAGGAAGTAAAGTGAAGATAGTTTACAAAAATATAAATAACAAGAATATAAATGCAAACTCAAATTTTTATAGTGGTTCGATCATACGACCTACGTCTACTCTTGAATCCTCTTCTCTTAAGGCGATCGACTTTCCATTAGGTATCCTCCTTCCAACGGGTGAGGATTGACTCCCTTTTACAGCACTCTCCTTTTGACGGGTTTAGAAGATAACCCTTACAAAGCCTCTCACCCCTCTCTTGAACTAGATTACACTTAAAGCTTAGAGGAAAGATTTTGACACTATTACAACAGAGTTTTCTCTTTTTCTTTCTCAAGTTTTGTGTGTGTTTCAACCATGGATGAGAGGAGTATTTATAGGTCTTAAGGTGATTCAAATTTGGAGCCTAAATTTGAATTACCTCAGATTCTCGAGTGTTGGCGGTACCATCGCTTGACACTAGCCTAGGGCAATGCCACCGCTGTAGCTTTACTATTGGGCGGTACCACCATCTACAGCCTGGAAAAATATGTTTTTTCACTTTTCCAACTCATAGGCGGTTCTATCGCCAGTTTGGCGGTGCCATCGTATGGTGCAACTTTTGGGCCACTGAATGAGCCTCCCAATGAGCCCAAATCAGTCTCAATTTAGGCCCAATTATCCCCTAATTGAGTTGGTGTTATTTCACCCAAAATCAACTTAATTTTGACTTAATCCTACTTCGACCTAGATAATTATTATAACGCAAATCAAAATGTCCCCTAGCACATTATTGTCCTATTGGCTCTTCGTCCGTTTCTTCGGCGCATCGTCCTCTCTTGTAGCCAGTTGCCCAATCAGTAATTGATGCCTGCAACCCTGATCTTCTTAGCGCAACTCCACTCTTCTTGGCCCGATGCCCGATTTCTTTGTCCGAAGCCTTTTGTCGATCGTCGACCGGACCTCCAACTTGACGTTCAATCTCCTTACATGATTTCCTCTAGCACAACGTTGATTCATCCTACGTCAATTATCTATTCTTGATCGAGAGTAAACCTGTGTAACTCAAAACATAGTTAGATAACTAAAACATAATTAATTAGTTTCATCATCAAAATCCGAGATTCAACAATCTCCCCCTTTTTGATGATGATAATTAATTGATGACTGACGGAGTTTACCTAACTCATTGGAGTTTAACCAAACTTTCCCTATCAATATGCCATTTATAGAACACTTGGATTATCCCAAATCCAAGCAACATGTATTAAAATCATGTCAATAAAAGCATTATGCAAATATATAAACTATTCAATCAATATTACATTGTATGAAGTCATCAGTATATTTCTCTCCCTTTGTCATCAACAAAACGAAAAAGTTGTTTTAGTTATTTTAAAAGATATGCAAGTTAAGATATAAACTAGATTTACAACATTCAATCATAGCAAGTTTTTAAGGATTCCAAGCATAGCAATTTTTCATCACTTATTTCTTGTGCAAGTTTGCACTTTGCTTTTGTAGCATGCTAGCAACTTTTGAAATGTTGACAAGTTGGTAACTAATTTTTCCTTCCTTTGAAATATGCAAGCTAGCAAAAACTCTCTCCCCCTTAGTTTTTATAAAAAAGAAGTGAAGTACAAATAGTCTTTTACATCATGACAAATTAATAAATTTGCATCATGAATTTTCAACATATCAAGTCATGAATTCAATGGAGTCATAAATAAATTATGATATGAGGAAAATTGATGATTAGCAAGCAAACAATAATGATAAGCTAGCGTACTTTGCGATCCGCAAGCTAGCTCCCTTTCAATTCTTCTCTTTTGTAACTAAGTTTTTCCTTTGCAAGCTATCAACTTTTTGTTTGCAATGAGCTAGTAATTTTTGTAAAATTTATAATATTTTAAATATGCAAGCTCATGAGTTTAAAAACTAATGCAACTTTGCATTTTCTTTCTTCTCATTTTGAGAAGTGCAAGTTTTGCCTTTTTGCAAGTTCTAGCTAGCTATATCCATTTTCTCTTGTGATACACAAGCTAGCAAGCTAACTCCCCCTTTGTCATTATCAAAAAGAAAGAAGGACTCAATGGCTAAAAATTTTAATCATTATATAAGCTATATCATGTCATGATATCAAGACAAATCAAGAAGAACATGATTCTTTTGACAAATCTTTTTTTTAATAAAGCAAAAGAATTATACATCCAAGTATCATAATAAAAAAATATCAAGTCATGATTCATTTGGTAGTAAAAGGAACAACTTGATTTATGCATGATAGATCTAAATTCATCATGAATCATAAAAATAATTTCAAGTATCACTTATCGATATATCAAGACTTGGATTGTTTTCCTCTTTAGTAAATAGAAAAAATAATCATAGAGGAAAATATTTTAATTTACATAAAAAAATCTCAAGTCAATAATTCAAAGTCATGATTTCAAGAGATTAAGAGAGGAGTCAAGAATCATTAAAAGAAAATTCATTCAAGTTCAATTCGACAACTCTATAATCAAATCATCAAAATCATTTTCGTGATGCAAAACATAATATGCATGGATCCATCATTTGTCTTCTATCAAAAAATCGAAAAACTCTAGAGATAGAAAGATTTCAAGAAATATGCATTTCCATTTAATGATTCATTTCATATGAGCATGCCTTTGTCTTTTAATAGAAATATCAACATTCAACACCGAAAGAAAAACTTCATCATAAAATTCATCAAGACAAAAATATAATACATTATTTCAAAACATAAGATTCAATTTATCATAATATTTTTATTTTATAATCAAGCCTTTGCCTTTAATAAAAACAAGTATTAACATTCAAGAGTGAAAAGATAAATTTTGTCATAAAGATCATTAAGTCGAAACTCATTAAGCATGCGACATCTTAAAAAACATGATTCAAGAGTTTCACGTCATGTATAGATGTGTATCATGTTTAAAATCGAAACATAAGTTTTATCATTAAAACCATCAAGACCAAACATAAATAGAACATCATGATAGCACGTTTTTAATTTTTATGTGTTTTATTATATGTGGTTGATCTCATTTGAGCATGTTCAATTTTTTTGGTAAAGACCATACATCATGTTGAAAGCAAAACCATCAATATGTTTACTTCTATCTTTTAATCATACTTGGTATGCAAGCATTGTCTTGAAACATGCCATTAATTTTTATGTAAAAAAATCATACATCTTGTTTGAAAGCAAAAGAAATCTAATACCATCAAGATTCATAAATTTATCATGATCATATGCTTTTCTTTTTATGTATTTTATTTGTTAAGTATATTCTTTTTTTTTATATAAGAAAGCCATTATTGTATGACTCCGAAACAAGGTTACTTCAAAACTATCAAGACGAAAAACACATCATTCCAAAACATAGGATTTCAATTTATCATACACATGCATAATGTAAAATTGTTAAGCATTATGATTAAAGACCAAATCATATGTTTAATACTTTCATTTTATCATAATCAAGCATGATCCAAATATTTTCATTAAGATACTTCCAAGAATAACATACATAGATATGTATATGATGTTTAATCATTACTACAAATCATTTAACCATCATTCATAATGTTGCATACTTCATTCAAAATCATAACATGCATGAAACAATATAATTTTGATGATCAATTTTTAAATTTTTCAAAAATACTAAAAAGAGAGGCATGATAATTTTTTAAAATATTTTTTTATTTTCTACTATCTAAATTAAGCACTCATGAAAAGCATCATGTAATTTCAAAATAAGGTAAAAACATTTCGGGTAAGTTTCTTACCTTGTAGTCAAAGCACAATTTGCCATTTGCCTTTCGGAAGTTTTTGATTGGTCCTTGGGTGTCTTCCTTTTCTTTGGTCTCTTCCTCCATTCAAGCTTATTTTTAGTTTTATATTTTTGTTTAATGAACTTATTAAAATTCATTGTTATATGTTCAATGTCTTCATCACCGTTACTTGAGTTATCACTCAAGAGATATTCATTTATCCAAAATTTCAAATCCTTTCTGTTCTTTGGAAGGTAGTTCATGTGTTCATCAAGTTTGTTGTGTTCCAAGAGTGTCATTTCATAGGTCATTAATGACCCGATTAGTTCTTCTAATAGAAATTCATTTAAATCTTTAGTTTCTTATATTGTCGTTACTTTAGAATCCCACCTTTTTGAAAGGGATTTTAAGATCTTGTCAGTGAATTTAAAATTTGAAAAGCATTTACCAAGACTTTTTAATCTATTGATGACATCCGTGAAACAGGTGTACATGTCGGCGATGTACTCGCTTGGTGTCATTCGGAAGAGCTCAAAATCATGCAATAAGGGGTTTACTTTTGGACTCTACTAGTTTCCTCATGCGTGATTTTAAGTTTCGCTAAATATCAAAAGCCGTTACGCACGTAGAAATTTGATTGAACTCATTTTTGTCCAAAGCGCAAAATAAGACATTCATAGCTTTTGCATTTAAAGAAAAAGATTTCTTCTCTAAGTCTGACCATTCGTTCGTCGGTTTAAAGGGAAGTTGAAAACTCTTTTTAATAATATTCCATAAATCTAAATTCATAGAAATTAAGAAAACTCTCATTCGAGTTTTCCAATAAGTGTAGTACAAACCGTTAAACAACGGAGGATGAACAATCAAAAAACCCTCTTGAAAGTCGTGAAGAGCTATTTCTTGTGGGTGTGAATCCGAAAGAGAAATAACAAGGCTCTGATACTAATTGTTGGGATCTAGAGCAGCACTAAGAAGGGGGGGTGAATTAATGTAGCGGTTAAGTATGATAATTTTTGGTGATTTAAATAAGTTCGAAAAACTTCATTTGATTAAAAGCAACATTTCGTTTGAACCCAGAAAGGAATGAAACTTTAAACTTGAAGTTGATTGTAAGAAGGAGAAATAGAGGAAGTAAAGTAAAGATAGTTTATAGAAATGTAAATAACAAGTGTTGAATCTCGGATTTTAATAATGAAACTAATTGATTATGTTTTGTGGTCTAATTATGTTTTGAGTTACGCAGGTCTATTATCGATCAGGATTAGACAGTTGACGCGGGAGGAATTGACGTTGCGCTGGGTGATCACATCAGGATATTGGATGTCGAGCCAGAGATTCAGTCGACAATAGGCAAAAGGCTTCATATGTCAGGAATCAGGCCAAGAAGAGCGTGTTACGCCAAGGATATCAGGGTTATGGATGTCAACAACTGATTGGGTAACAAAATACAAGAGAGGACGATGTCTAAAAGAATCGGACAAAGTGCCGACCAATGACGTGCTAGGCAACTGAATGTCAATTCGTGTTGTAATAACTGTTTAGATCGAAGTAGAGTTTTTATTTTTATGTATGCAAGATTAACTACGATAACAATAAAAACGTAAAAGTGAAACAAAGCACCGGAAGACAACTGTGATGGATCGTTGGGAGTCCGAGAGTTCGACAAAAGTCCGAAGATTCATTGGGAGTGCTACTGGGACTGGCCGAGAACAAGTAGAGAGCTTGCCGAAGGGTTTTTGGAAGTTCACCGGAAGGTTCGTCGAAAGTTCACGGAGCTTGCCAAGAAAGATCGGAGTTTGCCAAAGAAGCTCGTTGGAACTCACCAAGATCATCGTGAAGTCCAAGAACTTGCCGGGAGTCCGCAGAATGGTTTCTAAGGGTTCGTCAGAAGACCGTCGAAAGTTCGCTGGAAGCTCATCGGAAGAAGTCTTGACTTGTCAAACTTTGTAATAGTTTAGGAAATATCTTTAATTTTGTAGTTAACATATTAATTTGGGTTAGGATTAGGTGTTAATCCTATAACCCAAGTAGGGGTTAATTGGGCTTTGTTTTGGACCGGTTTGGGCCGAGTTTAAGGCTCAAACCAGTGTGCTGAAAAGGCTCGGGTGGTGGCACCGCCCAGTGGCCGAGAGCTAGGCGGTGGCACTACCCAGTATACTGTCAGTGTTAGACACTGACAAGCGGTTACACTACCACTGACAAGCGGTGGCACCGCCAGCACCGGGAATACCGAAAGTGATTCAAATTTGGGCTCCAAATTTGAATCCTCTTGAGACCTATAAATACCCCTCTCATTCATGGTTGAAAGGGGGTCTAGAACTGAAAAAGAAAAAGGAAAAACTCTCTTGAAATAGTGTCAAAATCTTCCCTCTAAGCTTTGAGTGTGTTCTATTCCAAGAGAGGGGTAAGAGGCCTTGTAAGGGTTATCTCCTAAGCCCGTCAAAAGGAGAGATGCTGTAAGGGAGTTCATCCTTGCCCGTTGGAAGGAAGATAGCTAGTGGAAAGCCGGTGGCCTCAAGTGAAGAGGGATTGAGAGTGGACATAGGTTGTATGATCGAACCACTATAAATCAGTTTACGTTTATATTCTTACAATTTATATTCTTAGTCTCCTTCTTATGAATCAATTTACTTCTAAACCATCTTTTGTTGTGGATTTAATTGAAGCATAATTTTCATCGTATGAAGTTTTTGAAACTTGTTTAAAATCGTTGAAAGTTTATCATTCTTTACTGCTGCACTAATTCAACCCCCCCCTCTTAGTGCTACTCGATCCCTAACAATTGGTATCAGAGTCACGTTATTTCTCATTTGGATTTACACCTGTAAAAAATGGCTCTTCATGGCTTTCAAGAGAGCTTTTCGGTTGTTTGTCCTCCGATGTTTAATGGGTTGGATTACACCTATTGGAAAACTCGAATGAGAGTTTTCTTGCTTTCAATGGATTTGGATTTGTGGAATGTTGTTGAAAACCATTTTCAACTTCCCTCTAAACCGACGAACGAATGGTCGGACTTAGAGAAGAAATCATTTTCTTTAAATGCAAAGGCTATGAATGTTTTATTTTACACTTTGGACAAGAACGAGTTCAATCGGATTTCTATGTGTGAAACAGCTTTTAACATTTGACGAACTCTTGAAATCACGCACGAGGGAACTAGTAGAGTCAAAGACTCGAAAGTAAACCTCTTATTACATGATTTTGAGCTTTTCCAAATGAAACCAAGCGAGACTATCGGTGACATGTACACCCATTTCACAGATGTTGTCAATAGTCTAAACACTCTTGTTAAATGTTTTTCAAATTTTAAACTCACTAACAAGATTCTAAGATCCCTTTCAAAAAGATGGGATCCTAAAGTAACGACGATATAAGAAACTAAAGACTTAAATGATTATCTTATTGAAGAACTAATTGGCTTACTAATGACATATGAAATGAGCCTATTGGAATATGATGACTATATGAACCACCTTCTAAAGAACAAGAAGGATTTGAAACTCCGAACTATGAAATGCCACTTGGGTAATGACTCAAGTGATGAGGACAATGATAAACTTGAACTTTGAACACCAAAATTTAAAAAGTTCATTAAACAAGAAATAAAGAACACAAATGAAAAGAACACCAACTCTTTTTATGAACGTAAGAAACTGAAACGCTCCAAAGATGAGTACACAAAGATGAAGAAGAAGCGCAAAGAAGAATCAAATGACGAAACGGCAAAATGGGCTTTGACGGGCTTCGACTACAAGGTAAGCAACTTAACTCCCTTGAATTATTTTGAAATTGCATGACTTTTTCATGTGTGCTTATTTTAGTTGGTAGGAAATAAAAATTATTTTAAAAAATTATCATGCTTCTCTTTTTAGCATTTTTGAAAATTTTTAAAAATAATAATAATTTGATTATGAAAAGTTATATTGTTAAAGTTTCATGCATATTATGTTTTGAAATTTTAAATGATGCAACATGATGAATGATGATTATTTAATTTGTGTTGATGCATAAATTCTATGTATGCTTTTCGTATCGAATTTTGATGTATGGTTTTGACACAAAATTTAATTAACATGATTACGTTTAATAGGTTTAACCTATGATTATGTACTTCGGTTTTTATGCAATGAGGATTTGAAGTAATGTTGATTTAAAAACGTCTATCTTGGATTAATGGGTCTTAATCCTTTTTATGATGAAGTGAAGAGGGATTGAGAGTGGACGTAGGTTGTATGATCGAACCACTATAAATCGGTTTATGTTTATATTCTTGCAATTTATATTCTTAGTCTCCTTCTTATGAATCAATTTACTTCTAAACCATCTTTTGTTGTAGATTTAATTGAAGCATAATTTTCATCGTATGAAGTTTTTGAAACTTGTTTAAAATCGTTGAAAGTTTATCATTCTTTATTGCTGCACTAATTCCCCCCTCTTAGTGCCACTCGATCCCTAACAATTGGTATCAGAGTCATGTTATTTCTCATTTAGATTTACACCTGTAAAAAATGGCTCTTCATGGCTTTTAAGAGAGCTTTTCGTTTATTCGTCCTCCGTTTTTTAATAGGTTGGACTACACTTATTGGAAAACTCGAATGAGAGTTTTCTTGCTTTCAATTGATTTGGATTTGTGGAATGTTGTTGAAAACCATTTTCAACTTCCCTCTAAACCGACGAACGAATGGTCGGACTTAGAGAAGAAATCATTTTCTTTAAATGCAAAGGCTATGAATGTCTTATTTTACACTTTGGACAAGAACGAGTTCAATCGGATTTCTATGTATGAAACAGCTTTTAACATTTGACGAACTCTTGAAATCACGCACGAGGGAACTAGTAGAGTCAAAGACTCGAAAGTAAATCTCTTATTACATGATTTTGAAGTTTTCCAAATGAAACCAAGCGAGACTATCGGTGACATGTACACCCATTTCACAGATGTTGTCAATAGTCTAAACACTCTTGGTAAATGTTTTTCAAATTTTAAACTCAATAATAAGATTCTAAGATCACTTTCAAAAAGGTGGGATCCTAAAGTAACGACGATATAAGAAACTAAAGACTTAAATGATTATCTTATTGAAGAACTAATTAGCTCACTAATGACATATAAAATGAGCCTATTGGAATATGATGAACATATGAACCACCTTCTAAAGAACAAGAAGGATTTGAAACTCCGAACTATGAAATGTCACTTGGATAATGACTCAAGTGATGAGGACAATGATAAACTTGAACTTCGAACACCAAAATTTAAAAAATTCATTAAACAAGAAATAAAGAACACAAATGAAAAAAACACCAACTCTTGTTATGAACGCAAGAAACTGAAACGCTCCAAAGACGAGTACACAAAGATGAAGAAGAAGCGCAAAGAAGAATCAAATGACGAAACGGCAAAATGGGCTTTGATTGGGCCGACTACAAGGTAACAACTTAACTCCCTTGAATTATTTTGAAATTGCATGACTTTTTCATGTGTGCTTATTTTAGTTGGTAGGAAATAAAAATTATTTTCAAAAATTATCATGCTTCTCTTTTTAGCATTTTTAAAAAAATTTAAAAATAATAATAATTTGATTATGAAAAGTTATATTGTTAAAGTTTCATGCATATTATGTTTTGAAATTTTAAATGATGCAACATGATGAATGATGATTATTTAATTTGTGTTGATGCATAAATTCTATGTATGCTTTTCATATCGAATTTTGATGTATGGTTTTGACATAAAATTTAATTAACATGATTACGTTTAATAGGTTTAACCTATGATTATGTACTTCAATTTTTATACATTGAGGATTTGAAGTATTGTTGATTTAAAAACGTCTATCTTGGATTAAAGGGTCTTAATCCTTTTTATGATGAAGTGAAGAGGGATTGAGAGTGGACGTAGGTTGTATGATCGAACCACTATAAATCGATTTACGTTTATATTCTTACAATTTATATTCTTTGTCTCCTTCTTATAAATTAATTTACTTCTAAACCATCTTCTGTTGTGGATTTAATTGAAGCATAATTTTCATCGTATGAAGTTTTGAAACTTGTTTAAAATCGTTAAAAGTTTGTCATTCTTTACTATTGCACTAATTCACCCCCCCTCTTAGTGTCACTCGATCCCTAACAATTGGTATCGAGTCACATTATTTTTCATTTGGATTTACACTGTAAAAATGGCTCTTCATGGCTTTCAAGAGAGCTTTTAGGTTAGTCCTTCGTTGTTTAATGGGTTGGATTACACCTATTGGAAAACTCGAATGAGAGTTTTCTTGCTTTCAATGGATTTGGATTTGTGGAATGTTGTTGAAAACCATTTTCAACTTCCCTCTAAACCGACGAACGAATGGTCGGACTTAGAGAAGAAATCATTTTCTTTAAATGCAAAGGCTATGAATGTCTTATTTTTCACTTTGGACAAGAACGAGTTCAATCGGATTTCTATGTGTGAAACAGCTTTTAACATTTGACGAACTCTTGAAATCACGCACGAGGAAACTAGTAGGGTCAAAGACTCGAAAGTAAACCTCTTATTACATGATTTTGAGCTTTTCCAAATAAAACCAAGCGAGACTATCGGTGACATGTACACCCATTTCACAGATGTTGTCAATAGTCTAAACACTCTTGTTAAATGTTTTTCAAATTTTAAACTCACTAACAAGATTCTAAGATCCCTTTCAAAAAGGTGGGATCCTAAAGTAACGGCGATATAAGAAACTAAAGACTTAAATGATTATCTTATTGAAGAACTAATTGGCTCACTAATGACATATGAAATGAGCCTATTGGAATATGATGACCATATGAACCACCTTCTAAAGAACAAGAAGGATTTGAAACTCCGAACTATGAAATGCCACTTGGGTAATGACTCAAGTGATGAGGACAATGATAAACTTGATCTTCGAACACCAAAATTTAAAAAGTTCATTAAACAAGAAATAAAGAACACAAATGAAAAGAACACCAACTCTTGTTATGAACGTAAGAAACTAAAATGCTCCAAAGATGAGTACACAAAGATGAAGAAGAAGCGCAAAGAAGAATCAAATGACGAAACGGCAAAATGGGCTTTGACGGGCTTCGACTACAAGGTAAGCAACTTAACTCCCTTGAATTATTTTGAAATTGCATGACTTTTTCATGTGTGCTTATTTTAGTTGGTAGGAAATAAAAATTATTTTAAAAAATTATCATGCTTCTCTTTTTAGCATTTTTGAAAATTTTTAAAAATAATAATAATTTGATTATGAAAAGTTATATTGTTAAAGTTTCATGCATATTATGTTTTGAAATTTTAAATGATGCAACATGATGAATGATGATTATTTAATTTGTGTTGATGCATAAATTCTATGTATGCTTTTCGTATCGAATTTTGATGTATGGTTTTGACACAAAATTTAATTAACATGATTACGTTTAATAGGTTTAACCTATGATTATGTACTTCGGTTTTTATGCAATGAGGATTTGAAGTAATGTTGATTTAAAAACGTCTATCTTGGATTAATGGGTCTTAATCCTTTTTATGATGAAGTGAAGAGGGATTGAGAGTGGACGTAGGTTGTATGATCGAACCACTATAAATCGGTTTATGTTTATATTCTTGCAATTTATATTCTTAGTCTCCTTCTTATGAATCAATTTACTTCTAAACCATCTTTTGTTGTAGATTTAATTGAAGCATAATTTTCATCGTATGAAGTTTTGAAACTTGTTTAAAATCGTTGAAAGTTTATCATTCTTTATTCTGCACTAATTCACCCCCCTCTTAGTGCCACTCGATCCCTAACAATTGGTATCGAGTCATGTTATTTCTCATTTAGATTTACACCTGTAAAAATGGCTCTTCATGGCTTTTAAGAGAGCTTTTCGTTTATTAGTCCTCCGTTTTTTAATAGGTTGGACTACACTTATTGGAAAACTCGAATGAGAGTTTTCTTGCTTTCAATTGATTTGGATTTGTGGAATGTTGTTGAAAACCATTTTCAACTTCCCTCTAAACCGACGAACGAATGGTCGGACTTAGAGAAGAAATCATTTTCTTTAAATGCAAAGGCTATGAATGTCTTATTTTACACTTTGGACAAGAACGAGTTCAATCGGATTTCTATGTATGAAACAGCTTTTAACATTTGTGAACTCTTGAAATCACGCACGAGGAACTAGTAGAGTCAAAGACTGAAAGTAAATCTCTTATTACATGATTTTGAAGTTTTCCAAATGAAACCAAGCGAGACTATCGGTGACATGTACACCCATTTCACAGATGTTGTCAATAGTCTAAACACTCTTGGTAAATGTTTTTCAAATTTTAAACTCAATAATAAGATTCTAAGATCACTTTCAAAAAGGTGGGATCCTAAAGTAACGACGATATAAGAAACTAAAGACTTAAATGATTATCTTATTGAAGAACTAATTAGCTCACTAATGACATATAAAATGAGCCTATTGGAATATGATGAACATATGAACCACCTTCTAAAGAACAAGAAGGATTTGAAACTCCGAACTATGAAATGTCACTTGGATAATGACTCAAGTGATGAGGACAATGATAAACTTGAACTTCGAACACCAAAATTTAAAAAATTCATTAAACAAGAAATAAAGAACACAAATGAAAAAAACACCAACTCTTGTTATGAACGCAAGAAACTGAAACGCTCCAAAGACGAGTACACAAAGATGAAGAAGAAGCGCAAAGAAGAATCAAATGACGAAACGGCAAAATGGGCTTTGACGGGCTTCGACTACAAGGTAAGCAACTTAACTCCCTTGAATTATTTTGAAATTGCATGACTTTTTCATGTGTGCTTATTTTAGTTGGTAGGAAATAAAAATTATTTTCAAAAATTATCATGCTTCTCTTTTTAGCATTTTTAAAAAAATTTAAAAATAATAATAATTTGATTATGAAAAGTTATATTGTTAAAGTTTCATGCATATTATGTTTTGAAATTTTAAATGATGCAACATGATGAATGATGATTATTTAATTTGTGTTGATGCATAAATTCTATGTATGCTTTTCATATCGAATTTTGATGTATGGTTTTGACATAAAATTTAATTAACATGATTACGTTTAATAGGTTTAACCTATGATTATGTACTTCAATTTTTATACATTGAGGATTTGAAGTATTGTTGATTTAAAAACGTCTATCTTGGATTAAAGGGTCTTAATCCTTTTTATGATGAAGTGAAGAGGGATTGAGAGTGGACGTAGGTTGTATGATCGAACCACTATAAATCGATTTACGTTTATATTCTTACAATTTATATTCTTTGTCTCCTTCTTATAAATTAATTTACTTCTAAACCATCTTCTGTTGTGGATTTAATTGAAGCATAATTTTCATCGTATGAAGTTTTTGAAACTTGTTTAAAATCGTTAAAAGTTTGTCATTCTTTACTATTGCACTAATTCACCCCCCCCCCCTCTTAGTGTCACTCGATCCCTAACAATTGGTATCAGAGTCACATTATTTTTCATTTGGATTTACACCTGTAAAAAATGGCTCTTCATGGCTTTCAAGAGAGCTTTTCGGTTGTTCGTCCTTCGTTGTTTAATGGGTTGGATTACACCTATTGGAAAACTCGAATGAGAGTTTTCTTGCTTTCAATGGATTTGGATTTGTGGAATGTTGTTGAAAACCATTTTCAACTTCCCTCTAAACCGACGAACGAATGGTCGGACTTAGAGAAGAAATCATTTTCTTTAAATGCAAAGGCTATGAATGTCTTATTTTTCACTTTGGACAAGAACGAGTTCAATCGGATTTCTATGTGTGAAACAGCTTTTAACATTTGACGAACTCTTGAAATCACGCACGAGGAAACTAGTAGGGTCAAAGACTCGAAAGTAAACCTCTTATTACATGATTTTGAGCTTTTCCAAATAAAACCAAGCGAGACTATCGGTGACATGTACACCCATTTCACGAGATGTTGTCAATAGTCTAAACACTCTTGTTAAATGTTTTCAAATTTTAAACTCACTAACAAGATTCTAAGATCCCTTCAAAAAGGTGGGATCCTAAAGTGCTTGGCGATATAAGAAACTAAAGACTTAAATGATTATCTTATTGAAGAACTAATTGGCTCACTAATGACATATGAAATGAGCCTATTGGAATATGATGACCATATGAACCACCTTCTAAAGAACAAGAAGGATTTGAAACTCCGAACTATGAAATGCCACTTGGGTAATGACTCAAGTGATGAGGACAATGATAAACTTGATCTTCGAACACCAAAATTTAAAAAGTTCATTAAACAAGAAATAAAGAACACAAATGAAAAGAACACCAACTCTTGTTATGAACGTAAGAAACTAAAATGCTCCAAAGATGAGTACACAAAGATGAAGAAGAAGCACAAAGAAGAATCAAATGACGAAACGGTAAAATGGGCTTTGACGGGCTTCGACTACAGGTAAGCAACTTAACTCCCTTGAATTATTTTGAAATTGCATGACTTTTTCATGTGTGCTTATTTTAGTTGGTAGGAAATAAAAATTATTTTAAAAAATTATCATGCTTCTCTTTTTAGCATTTTTGAAAAATTTTAAAAATAATAATAATTTGATTATGAAAAGTTATATTGTTAAAGTTTCATGCATATTATGTTTTGAAATTTTAAATGATGCAACATGATGAATGATGATTATTTAATTTGTGTTGATGCATAAATTCTATGTATGCTTTTCGTATCGAATTTTGATGTATGGTTTTGACACAAAATTTAATTAACATGATTACGTTTAATAGGTTTAACCTATGATTATGTACTTCGGTTTTTATGTAATGAGGATTTGAAGTAATGTTGATTTAAAAATGTTTATCTTGGATTAATGGGTCTTAATCCTTTTTATGATGAAGTGAAGAGGGATTGAGAGTGGACGTAGGTTGTATGATCGAACCATTATAAATCGGTTTACGTTTATATTCTTGCAATTTATATTCTTAGTCTCCTTCTTATGAATCAATTTACTTCTAAACCATCTTCTGTTGTGGATTTAATTGAAGCATAATTTTCATCGTATGAAGTTTTTGAAACTTGTTTAAAATCATTGAAAGTTTATCATTCTTTACTGATGCACTAATTCACCCCCCCCCCCTCTTAGTGCCACTCGATCCCTAACAATTGGTATCAGAGTCATGTTATTTCTCATTTGGATTTACACCTGTAAAAAATGGCTCTTCATAGCTTTTAAGAGAGCTTTTTGTTTATTCGTCCTCCGTTGTTTAATGGGTTGGACTACACCAATTGAAAAACTCGAATGAGAGTTTTCTTGCTTTCAATGGATTTGGATTTGTGGAATGTTGTTGAAAACCATTTTCAACTTCCCTCTAAACCGACGAACGAATGGTCGGACATAGAGAAGAAATCATTTTCTTTAAATGCAAATGCTATGAATGTCTTATTTTACACTTTGGATAAGAACGAGTTCAATCGGATTTCTATGTGTGAAACAGCTTTTAACATTTGACGAACTCTTGAAATCACGCACGAGGGAACTAGTAGAGTCAAAGACTCGAAAGTAAACCTCTTATTACATGATTTTGAGCTTTTCCAAATGAAACCAAGCGAGACTATCGGTGACATGTACACCCATTTCACAGATGTTATCAATAGTCTAAACACTCTTGGTAAATGTTTTTTAAATTTTAAACTTACTAACAAGATTCTAAGATCCCTTTCAAAAAGGTGGGATTCTAAAGTAACGACGATATAAGAAACTAAAGACTTAAATGATTATCTTATTGAAGAACTAATTGGCTCACTAATGACATATGAAATGAGTCTATTGGAATATGATGAACATATGAACCACCTTCTAAAGAACAAGAAGGATTTGAAACTCCAAACTATGAAATGCCACTTGGGTAATGACTCAAGTGATGAGGACAATGATAAACTTGAACTTCGAACACCAAAATTTAAAAAGTTCATTAAACAAGAAATAAAGAACACAAATGAAAAGAACACCAACTCTTGTTATGAACGCAAGAAACTGAAACGCTCCAAAGATGAGTACACAAAGATGAAGAAGAAGCGCAAAGAAGAATCAAATGACGAAACGACAAAATGGGCTTTGACGGGCTTCGACAATAAGGTAAGCAACTTAACTCCCTTGAATTATTTTGAAATTGCATGACTTTTTCATGTGTGCTTATTTTAGTTGGTAGGAAATAAAAATTATTTTAAAAAATTATCATGCTTCTCTTTTTAGTATTTTTGAAAAATTTTAAAAATAATAATAATTTGATTATGAAAAGTTATATTGTTAAAGTTTCATGCATATTATGTTTTGAAATTTTAAATGATGCAACATGATGAATGATGATTATTTAATTTGTGTTGATGCATAAATTCTATGTATGCTTTTCGTATCGAATTTTGATGTATGGTTTTGATACAAAATTTAATTAACATGATTACGTTTAATAGGTTTAACCTATGATTATGTACTTCGATTTTTACGCAATGAGGATTTGAAGTAATGTTGATTTAAAAATGTCTATCTTGGATTAATGGGTCTTAATCCTTTTTATGATGAAGTGAAGAGGGATTGAGAGTGGACGTAGGTTGTATGATCGAACCACTATAAATCGGTTTACGTTTTTATTCTTGCAATTTATATTCTTAGTCTCCTTCTTATGAATCAATTTACTTCTAAACCATCTTCTGTTGTGGATTTAATTGAAGCATAATTTTCAGTTTTTGAAACTTGTTTAAAATCGTTGAAAGTTTATCATTCTTTACTGTTGCACTAATTCCCCCCCTCTTAGTGCCACTCGATCCCTAACAATTGGTATCATAATCACGTTATTTCTCATTTGGATTTACACTTGTAAAAAATGGCTCTTCATGGCTTTCAAGAGAGCTTTTCAGTTGTTCGTCCTCCGTTGTTTAATGGGTTGGACTACACCAATTGGAAAACTCGAATGAGAGTTTTCTTGCTTTTAATGGATTTGGATTTGTGGAATGTTGTTGAAAACCATTTTCAACTTCCCTCTAAACCGACGAACGAATGGTCGGACTTAGAGAAGAAATCATTTTCTTTAAATGCAAAGGCTATGAATGTCTTATTTTACACTTTGGACAAGAACGAGTTCAATCGGATTTCTATGTGTGAAACAGTTTTTAACATTTGACGAACTCTTGAAATCACGCACGAGGGAACTAGTAAAGTCAAAGACTCGAAAGTAAACTTCTTATTACATGATTTTGAGCTTTTTCAAATGAAACTAAGCGAGACTATCGGTGATATGTACACCCATTTCACAGATGTTGTCAATAGTCTAAACACTCTTGGTAAATGTTTTTCAAATTTTAAACTCACTAACAAGATTCTAAGATCCATTTCAAAAAGGTGGGATCCTAAAGTAACGACAATATAAGAAACTAAAGACTTAAATGATTATCTTATTGAAGAACTAATTGGCTCACTAATGACATATGAAATGAGCCTATTGGAATATAATGAACATATGAACCACCTTCTAAAGAATAAGAAGGATTTGGAACTCCGAACTATGAAATGCCACTTGGGTAATGACTCAAGTGATGAGGACAATGATAAACTTGAACTTCGAACACTAAAATTTAAAAAGTTCATTAAACAAGAAATAAAGAACACAAATGAAAAGAACACCAACTCTTGTTATGAACGCAAGAAACTGAAACGCTCCAAAGACGAGTACACAAAGATGAAGAAGATGCATAAAGAAGAATCAAATGATGAAACAGCCAAATGGACTTTGACGGGCTTCGACTACATGGTAAGCAACTTAACTCCCTTGAATTACTTTGAAATTGTATGACTTTTTCATGTGTGCTTATTTTAGTTAGTAGGAAATAAAAATTATTTTCAAAAATTATCATGCTTCTCTTTTTAGCATTTTTGAAAATTTTAAAAATAATAATAATTTGATTATGAAAAGTTATATTGTTAAAGTTTCATGCATATTATGTTTTGAAATTTTAAATGATGCAACATGATGAATGATGATTATTTAATTTGTGTTGATGCATAAATTTTATGTATGTTTTTCGTATCGAATTTTGATGTATGGGTTTGACACAAAATTTAATTAACATGATTACGTTTAATAGGTTTAACCTATGATTATGTACTTCGGTTTTTATGCAATGAGGATTTGAAGTAATGTTGATTTAAAAACGTCTATCTTGGATTAATGGGTCTTAATCCTTTTTTTGATGAAGTTTTTAGATGATGCATGTCTTCATAAAATCAATTGTAAAACTAAAAGACATAACCCTTAAATTTTTAAAATGAAAAAAATGTGGTTTTGATGTTGCCTTGTATTATACTTGGACTTGATGGTTTTCATGACGAAAATTATTTTTCAGATTTATAAAATGATGTATGATTTTAGCAAAAATTTGAGCATTAATCATCTTGTTATAACAAATGAAAGAATGAATTAAGATGATTATGATGATGCATTATGAAACCATGCTTAATAATTGTCATGCGCAATGATTTCATAATATCATGAGAATTTTAAGTTGTTATATCTTGATGACAAACTCATGTTTTGGTTTTAAAATTTAATACTCATCTTTTGAAACATGAGTACACTTATAACAAATAACTTAAAATGAAACACATTATCATGATAAATTAAATCTCATGTCTTGAAATAATGTGTTATATATATTTTTGTCTTGACGATTTTTATAATGAAGTTTGTCTTTCATTTTTTAATACTTATTTTGATTTGGCATAAAAATATAAATGATGAATCCATGTATATCATGTTCATATAAGTCTCTTGAATCGTGAGAATGATTTCAATAATTTGTTTATGAGTTTGGAGTTGATGATTTGAACTAGAATGAGTCTTATCTATATCATGATCTTGATAACTTGAGTTTTTCAAGATCTCTTGCTCCATACTCTTTTATGATTCTCTCATGTTATTGAAGAAAAATGTAAATGAATCATAAATTATTTTCTCTTGACTTTTCGATACTCAACTTGAGAAAATATGCTTTGATAATTGAAACATTGCATGCGTAATTTGATTTTTTACCTACGTTTCAATACACATGACTTGATGATTAAAATATTAATACAAACGTTTGATATATCACTTGTCATGGTTTGAATATCGATGTAAAAAAAATTTTGCTCTTCTTGATATCTTTTATGAATTTGAATAAGACTTGTTAAAGATTCTTGATTCATCTCTTAATCTCTTAGAATCATAACTTGACTTGTGTGAATCAAGATGCATGAAACAAATTGTTCTCTTTGCTATTTGCTATCCAATGAATCATGATTGATATTATTGCTATTTTACCTCCTATGATTCATATTGTAAAAATTTTATAAATCATGATACAATAAAATTGATTATGCAACAATCAAGTGCTCATGTGATTCTTTGCTAAAGAAAATATTTTAGTGAAATCATGATCTTACAAATTATAACTTAAAGTTCTTTATAAATCAAGATCATTTACTATGCTCCTTTCGTTTTATCAAAAGAAAAATCTTTAAATGAAATGTATTTTATCTTTTGATTTCTCAAAATTCAATACTTAAATTTTTATGAATTTGTAATCTTGATATCTTGATTCTTATGAAATGTGATCTTGATAAAAATTCGTATACATGAATTAAGATGCTCTTTGTGCTATCCATTCTCAAATGAATCATGTTCTTATTGAGCCTTGATATTATATCCTAGAAGTGACATGATTTCTTTACCTTGTGTGGTAAACTAAATATTTGATAAATGAAATTTGCTTTATGATGAAGAATCATTGAATCATGACTTAATCTATGAGAATGCTATATTTTTATGTATCATGATTCTATGTTGTATATCCTTTATCATGAATTGTAAATTGATGATAAAGAATCATGATTTTGATTTCTCGGAACTATATATTTAGAATTTATTTTAAAATCATGATCTTGATCTTGATAAAAAGAATAATTATGAATCATGAATGATATCTTTTGGTTTTGATCCTTGTTGAATTTACATATTGATATCCTTTATGACATGATCTCTTTGCATTGTTGTCTTGTATGCATCATGTAATGATTGATATATTGATTGATGTAAATTTATAATTGATCATTGGGGGAGTTAAATTGTTAGCTTATGTATCAAAAGAGAAAAATTTACTAGCTTGAATATTGAGAAGCAAAAAGTTGCTATCTCAAGAGAGGCAAAAATCTTACTTAACTTCACTTTTTTAACAAAATTGCTTATATTTTTTTTTTACAAATTATTGTTGAATCTCATGCAAGATTATTTGAAGTATTAATCCTCCCTTTCTTTTTGACAATTATAAAGGGGAGAAAAAATTACTAACTTAGTATATCACAATGATACAAACTTGCTATCTTGCTTGCCTACAAAAGAGGAAAAGAACTTGCTATCTTCAAATATAAAAAAATTACTACCTTGCAAATTCAAGAAAAGCAAAGTGCAAACTTGCACAAGAAGCAAGCAAAATGATCGTGCTTGAACCTAAAACTTGCTATGATGAATGTAAAAAAAATTACTATTAGCTTGCATGCTTAAAGTAATCAAAAGTGATATATATTGAATATCTTGATTGATAGGTAGTATGATTATAAAATTTGCATATCCTTGAAAACTAGCTAAATGTTACTTCCCCTTTTTGTTGATGACAAAGGGGGAGAAGTAGGTTGATGAGTTCATGCAATATAATGATGCTTGGATATTTTATATATTTACATGATGTTTCTCTTAACTTGCGATGAATGTTGCTTGGATTTGGGATGATTCAAGTGTTCTATCAATGACATATTGATAGGGGGAGTTTGGTCAAGCTCCGGGGAGTTATAGTTAACTCCGTTAGTCATCAATTAGCTGTCATCATTAAAAAGGGAGAGATTGTTGAATCTCGGATTTTGATGATGAAACTAATTGATTGTGTTTTATGGTCTAACTGCGTTTTGAGTTATGCAAGTCTACAATCGATTAGGATTAGACAGTTAACATTGGAGGAATTGACGTTGCGCTGGGTGATCATGTCAGGATATTGGATGTCGAGCCGGAGGTTCGATCGACAATCGGCAGAAGGCTTCGTACATTAGGCATTGGGCCAAGAAGAGCGTGTTGCACCAAGGATATCAGGGTTGCGGAGGTCAACCACTGATTGGGCAACAAAACGCAAGAGAGGACGATGTGCCGAAGAATCGGATGAAGCGCCGACCAATGACGTGCTGGGCAACTGAATATCAATTCGTGTTGTAATAACTGTCTAGATCAAAGTAGAGCTTTTGTTTGTGTGTGTGAATGATTAACTACGATAACGATGAAGACGTAAAAGTGAAACAAAGTACCAGAAGATAAGTGTGATGGATCGTTGGGAGTTCGAGAGTTCGACAAAATTCTAAAGATTCATTGGGAGTGCTGCCGGAACTAGCCGAGAATGAGTAGAGAGCTTACCGAAGGGTTTTCAGAAGTTCACCGGAAGGTTCGTCAGAAGTTCACGGAGCTTGCCAAGAAAGATCAGAGCTTGCCAAAGAAGCTCGTTGGAACTTGCTAAGATCATCGTGAAGTCCAGGAGCTTGCCGGGAGTTCGCAGAATGGTTTCCAAGGGTTCGTCGGAAGACCACCGAAAGTTCACTGGAAGCTCGCCGGAAGAAGTCTTGACTTGTCGGACTTTGTAATAACTTAGAAAATATTTTTAATTTTATAGTTAGTACGTTAATTTGGGTTAGGATTAGATGTTAATCCTATAACCCAAGCAGAGGCCAATTGGGCCTTGTTTTGGATTGATTTGGGTTGAGTTTAAGGCCCAAACCAGTGTGTTGAAAAGGCCCGGGTGGTGGCACCTGAGAGCATGGGCAGTGGCACCGCTGGCTGGGCGGTGGCATCGCCTAGTACACTGTCAGTGTCAGACACTGACAGGCGGTGGCACCGCCAGCACTAGGAATACCGAAAGTGATTCAAATTTGGGCTCCAAATTTGAATTCTCTTAAGGCCTATAATACCCCTCTCATTCATGGTTGAAAGGGGGTCTAGAACTAAAAAAGAAAAAGAGAAAAATCTCTTGAAATAGTATCAAACTCTTCTCTCTAAGCTTTGAGTGTGTTCTAGTCCAAGAGAGGGGTAAGAGGCCTTGTAAAGATTATCTCCTAAGCCTGTCAAAAGGAGAGGTACTGTAAGGGAGTTTATCCTTGCCCGTTGGAAGGAGGATAGTTAGTGGAAAGCCAGTGGCCTCAAGTGAAGAGGAATCAGGAGTGGACGTAGGTCGTATGACCGAACTATTATAAATCGGTTTATGTTTATATTCTTACAATTTACATTACTACAAACTATCTTCACTTTGATGCTCTACTTCTTTATCTTCTTCTTACGAATCAATTTACTTCTAAAGCATCTTCCGTTGTAGATTTAATCGAAGCATAATTTTCATTGTACGAAGTTTTTAAAACTTGTTTAAAATCACCGAAAGTTTATCGTTCTTTACCGCTGCACTAATTCACACCCCCCCCTCTTAGTGTCACTCGATCCTTACCGCTGCACTAAGTCGTGAAGAGCCATTTCTTACGGGTGTGAATCCGAAAAAGAAATAACGAGGCTCTGATACTAATTGTTAGGATCTAGAGTGGTACTAAGAGGGGGAGGGGGGGTGAATTAATGCAGCGGTTAAGTATGATAATTTTTGGTGATTTAAATAAGTTCAAAAAACTTTGTTTGATTAAAAGCAACGTTTCGTTTGAACCTAGAAAGGAATGATACTTTAAACTTGAAGCTAATTGTAAGAAGGAGAAATAGAGGAAGTAAAGTGAAGATAGTTTATAAAAATGTAAATAACAAGAATATAAATGCAAACCCAGATTTTTATAGTGGTTCAGTCATACGATCTATATTCACTCCCGAATCCTCTTCTCTTGAGGCGATCGACTTTCCACTAGGTATCCTCCTTCCAACGGGTAAGGATTGACTCTCTTTTACAGTACTCTCCTTTTAACGAGCTTAGGAGGTAACCCTTACAATGCCCCTCACCCCTCTCTTAGACTAGATCACACTTAAAGCTTAGAGGAAAGATTTTGACACTATTACAACAGAGTTTTTCCTTTTTCTTTCTCAGATTTTGTATGTATTTCAACCATGGATGAGAGAGGGGTATTTATAGGTCTCAAGGTGATTCAAATTTGGAGCCCAAATATGAATTACCTTAGATTCCTAGGTGTTGACGGTACCACCACCTAACACTAGCGGTACCACCGCCAGTTTGACCCTAACACTAGCGGTACTACCACCAGCCTAGGACAGTACTATCGCCAGCTCGGGATAGTACCACTATTGTATCTTTACTGCTGGGTGGTACCATCGTCCAGACTGAACGGTACCATCGCCTACAGCCTAGAAAAGTACATTTTTTTACTTTTCTAGCTCATAGGCATTTCTACCGCCAGTTTGGTGGTGCTACCACCTGGTGCAACTTTTGGGCCACTAAATGGGCCTCCCAATGTGCCTAAATCAATCCCAATTTAGGCCCAATTGATCTCTAATTGAGTTGGTATTATTTCACTCAAAACCAACTTAATTTTGACTCAATCCTACTTCGACCTAGACAATTATTACAACGTGAATCAATATGCCGCCCGACACGTCATTGGCCTATCCGCGCTTCGTTCGTTTCTTCGGTGCATCGTCCTCTCTTATAGCTAGTTGCCTAATCAGTAGTTGATTCCTGCAACCCTGATCTTCTTGGCGTAACTTCTCTCTTCTTAGCTCAATACCTGATTTCTTTGTCCGAAGCCTTTTGTCGATCGTCGACCGGACCTCCGGCTCGACGTCCAATCTCCTGACGTGATTTTCTCCGACGCAACACTGATTCATCCTATGTCAATTATCTATTCCTGATCGAGAGTAGACCTGCGTAACTCAAAACATAGTTAGATAACTAAAATATAATCAATTAGTTTTATCATCAAAATTCGAGATTCAACAAAAATAAGAGTAAAGACATAGAACACTTACAAGATTTTCCCAAATGCATACTTCTACCTTGCTTCATGAACTATGGTCCTATTTATAGGACCTAGTAATAACTACCTCACTCTATCAAGTCACCCATGATTGAGTTAGGTGTAGGAACTATCCTATAACTTCTAGATCATGGATCACTTCTTAGAACATGCTTATAACTACCTAGAACATGGCAACTACCTAGATAACTACTATGAATCAATTCTCAACACTCCCCCTTGATTCGTAGTTACATACACCGATTTAAGACACAAAATAAACATGCTCAGTACTAAAAGCGACTTGGTGAGTATATTCGCAACTTGTTCATCTGTGCCACAATACTTCATTACTATCGCTCCGCTTGCTATAAGATCCTGGATAAAATGATAGTGTATCTTTATATACTTCGTTCTTCCATGAAATATTGGATTCTTCGTTATTACAATTGTAGCTTTATTGTCACAAAATATTTCTCTTGCTTCCTTTTGTTCTTGATGAAGATCTTCAAGAAGTCTTCTAAGCCATATTGCTTGACAAGCTGCTGATGTTGCAACTACATATTCTGCTTCCAATGTCGATAATGCAATTGTTGCTTGCTTTTTTGAACTTCAAGATATAGCTCTTGATCTGAGGCTAAAAATATTACCCGAAGTACTTTTTCTCATTCAAATCTCTTACCCAATCACTATCAGTGAAACCAAATAATTTATATTTAAAATTATTAGAATACCAAATGTCATAATCTGTAGTTCTAGCAATATAACGCAGAATTCTTTTAACAGCTTCGAGATTATGTTTGTTGGGGCTATGCATAAACCTGGATACTACACTAACAGAAAAGGTAATATCTGGTCGAGTATGAGTTAGATAAATCAAACCTCTATCCAAACTTCTGTAGTATCTTGCTTTTGTTGAACATGTACCATCTTCAAGTTTCAGTTTCTCATTTACATTCATAAGCATTACTGTAACTTTACAATTAATCATTTTAGATTTTTTGAGTAGATCCATTGCATATATTCTTTGTGAAATGAAAATTCTATCTGATCCTTTCTTCACTTCCAACCCAAGAAAATAGTGCAGTAGACCTAGATCTTGTTGTTGTGAATATCCTTTTGCTACAAGTTGAGCTTTATTTTTTTGGATACTTCCATCTGCATTATATTTTATTTTGAACACTCATTTCAATTCAAGAGCTTTCTTTTCTTTTGATAGATCCATTAGCTCCCAAGTTTCATTCTTCTCAATTGACTTAATTTTCTCCTTCATTGCTTTTTATCATTCTTCTTTTTCAACTGCTTTCTCAAAAGTTGTAAGATCTGAAATAAATAAAGCAACTATTGAATTATAAATTTATGTTAGTGATCTGAATCTGCCTGGAGAGGTTTCATCTGAGGAATCAGAATTTAAACTGCTATTAGGTGAGGTTGACGATGAACTTGTTGGAGTAGGATCTATTACTTAATTCTGTGGAGTGTCTAGTTCTGCTGGAATTTGAGTTTGAGTTTCACTTTCTTTGGACTCCCAATTCCAACTTGCCCATTCATCAAACACAACATTTATGTTAATAATAACTTTGCCACTAACAGGATTATACAATCAATATACTTTGAATTATAAGGAATAAACAATTAAAATATATTTTTCAGATTTTTTATTAAGCTTGTGATGGTTTTATGAATTTACCAAAGTATAAGTAGCACAACCAAAAATTCTTAGATGGGTTACACTTGGTTTTATGCCATATTAAGCCTCAAAAAGAGTTCGATTCATAACTGCTTTTGTTGGCGAAATATTTAATAAATAAACTACTATTGCAACTGCTTCTACCCAAAATTGATTTGGAAGATGCTTTTCTTTAAGCAAACTTTTTGTCATTTCAACGACAGTTCGATTTTTACATTCAGCTACACCATTTTGTTTTGGTGTATATGGTGCTGTTAGTTCTCTGTGAATATCATTTTCTTCACAAAAAGAATTAAACTCATTAGATAGAAATTCACCACCTCTATCTATCTGAAGTGTATTTATGCATCTACCACTTTACCTTTCTACAAGTGCCTTGAATTTTTAAAAATTATCAAATGTTTCAAATTTCAGTTCTAGAAAATATACCCAACCCATGCGGCTATAATCATTAGTAAATAATAGAAAATATCGACTTCCACTAAATAATTTTATATTCATAGGTCCACATAAGTTAGCATGAATTAATTCAAGACAATTAGATGCTCTTCATGCTTTTTCAACAGAAAATGATTTGTTACTTTGTTTGTCATAAATGCATCCTTCACATACATCAAGTGTATTAATTTTGGACAATCCAAAAACTATTTCTTTTTATTTTAACAACCTTAAACCTTTAATATTAAGGTGTCCATATCTTAAATGTCATAAATTAAACTCATTCTTTTGAGTTGCAACAAGAGCATGCTTTTTAATATTTGAAACATCAAGTGAAAACATGTTTTGTGTCATGCAAACATTTACCAAATCAAACCAAATTTTTTATCTTTAATAGTGCATGAACCATCATCAAATATAACTAAGTATCCATTATCTATCAATTGTCCAACACTCAATAAGTTATGTGATAAACTAGGAACAAAGAAAATATTATCAAGGTATTTTACCTTCCCTTAACTTGTCTTCACCTCAATTGTTCTTTTTTCTTTCACTTAGATTTGCTTATTATCTCCAAGTCTAACATTCAATTTGTGAGTTTCATTAATATATCTAAATATTGATCTTATGCTTGACATATGATTAGAACATCCACTATCCAAAAACCAAATATCATTTGAGATATCATTTAACTTGTGAATGAGTCATAAAACTTACTACTTTCTTAATTTTCCTCCACATAGCTTATTTGTTTTTCTCTTTTCTAGCAATTTGCTTTCATGTGACCAAACTTTTTACAATAATGATATTGAATTTTACTCTTGTAGTTTTTTTATTCATAATGCCCATCAAAGTGTCCTCTTCCTCTTCTATTTTCTCTACTACAAAATCCTCCTCTGCCACGTCCTCTTCCTGTTGAATTTTTGTCTTTTTTTGAAGTAGAAGACTCTCCCTTAACCTGAAATACTTTTTCTTCACCTTTTTTAAGTGATCTCTTCAACCTTGCTTCGTGTGCTTACAAGGAACCCATTAGTTCATCAAATGAAAATGTAGATAAATATTTTGACTCCTCAATTACGGCAACAATATGATCAAATTTTGGAGTTAAGTTTCTCAAAATTTTTACAATAATTATATAATCATGAATATGTTTACCATAAGATTTCATTTGACTAATAATTTCAGTCACTCAAGAAAGAAAATCTTACACCGATTCATTACTTTTCATAAATAAAATTTCAAACTCATGATGAAGGGTTTGAAGCTTTATCGTAATCACCCTTGATGAGCCTTAAAATTCATTTTGAAGTATCAACCAAGCTTATTTTGAGGTTGTCGCTATTGTAATTCTTGAGAAGATTATCTCATGTACAGTTTATTGAATGAAGAACAATGCCTATGAGTCCTTTCTATTCTCCCTCAACCTGGTTTCTTCATCTGGATCTCTGTATATCCATTCTCTATTAAGTCTCAAAGATCTTAAGACTTGAATAGAGTCTTCATCTTGATACTCCAAAATTCATAGCATTTGCCTGAGAAGATGGGAATAAAGGGTTGAGACATGGAATTGCCATTAAAAGCTATAATGCCCAATTCAGATTGAAACAAAGCTCTGATACCATAAATATTAGGGTTGAAGGAGCAAAGAAAATAATAAAAAAATAGAATATTATGATGTAATCAAGCGAGAATGCTTCTAATCAAGAAAACCGATATACTTAAAATAAGAGGAAAGACATAGAATACTTACAAGATTTTTCCAAATGTACATCTCTACCTTGCTTCATGAATTATGGTCCTATTTATAGGACATAGTGGTAACTACCTCACTCCATTATGTCACCCATGATTGAGTTAGGTATAGAAATTATCCTATAACTTCTAAATCATGGGTCATTTCTTAGAACATGTTTATAACTATTTAGAATATGACAATTACCTAGATAATTACTGTAAATCAATTCTCAACTATTCCTATCATTGGTACGAGGAAGAATGAAGACTTCACGAATTAGGAGATCTAAGCTTGATTGGTTATATTGGGCCTTTTAATAGCAACCACACGTTGGTCCGACAGGATTCCTTTAAAGACGTCGCCATGGCCTCCGCCGCCGATGATTCGGGTTTTGTCGAAATGATTGGTGGCCTTTTCCAACTCCTCTAGCTCATAGATCTTCATCCTTTCGATCAGAGCGACATCCGAAGAAGAAGATTGTTCTTTTCTTAGAAAGTCTATATTGTGCTGATGGAATTTCTCCTTCCTTTTTTGGACGGTTCTCTGCTTCACCATTCTCCATAGTGCAACCGTAGCTACGAGCAGCAGAACACTGCCCCCTCCAGCGCTTACACTGGCTGTGATGATAGTTTCTGCAAGCAAAAGGGGTTGTGCACAACGTCATCGTCGGGAGAGAGTGAGAGAGAGCGAATCGTCGAATGATTCCCATGCGATTTTAATGTTTAGGGGTTAAAAAGGAGAAGAATCATGTAGGAATGTAGAGGAAGAAGACTCACTTGAGCTTGAGCTTGAACTGTAACTATGACATGCTGATAAGAAAGGGTCCCACCTCGTGCCTTGGGGGCATGCGCATGAGTAATTCCCAGGTAAATTGGTGCACAGTCCATGACATGTATAATTGTTTGGGTAATCGCACTCGTTGATGTCTAAGAACAAAGCTGAGGTAAGTGGTCATGCAAACAGAAAGAAGCAGATAGGGTGGCGGCTACATGGTGAGAGAAGAAAGAGGGAGACCTTCGCATCCGCCTTCCACGTAGGGGTTGCCTCGATAACCGCTGGAGCAATTGCAGAGATATCCGATGCCATTGGTGGCATTGAGGCAGAAACTATTATTACTGCGGCATGCGTAGGAGGTCGAATGTTGCCTTGCTTCCTCGCATCCCACGTCGCCTATCGACCAGTCCAGCACCATCGGAACGCGGCCGTGATGTCTGTCAAAGAAGTCAGTTCCATTGAGATCGGTTGTTTGGAAGGAGTACTGACTGCCGTCGACGAGGAAAGCAAAGCTACAGGGGCTGTGCCACGAGTTGTCCTTGTGGCCGGGGAAGGAGGAAAATGTTGTGTTGAAGTATTGGAGCCTAGGGAAAATGGAGGTCTGGCAACAGCCGTTGCCGGAGCAGGAACCGTTACTGAAAGTGGTGTTTTTGTTGCAGACAGACACGCAGCCGGTCGAATAGGACTGATCGGTGGCACCGACGAAGAGCGCGATGGTGTCGCATCCGATGGCCGTGAACTTGTTGCGGGTGTCGGAGAACGTGTAGGGCGAATCACTAAGGTTCATTGGGATTGTTTTTTTGGGTTTGGTGACGGTGTCGTCGCAGTCCCAAGATATGCGCTTGTACACGCTTGCTTGTCCATTGAGAACATCCACACCGATGACTTCTATGGTGCCAAGGTAGAGTTTGGATTCGGTTACGTCGCAGAAGAGATCGAATCCTTCCCGGTAGCAGCCGGGTTCGATGCCGAACGGGTAGGGAACGTCGATGCCACCGCATCTCCTGGTGCAGTTTTGCCCGAATGCCATTGCCGCGGTTGCCGTGATCGGCAGCAGCAGTAACAACGGCAGCTTGTGGATCATCATCATTATCTCCTCCTCTACCTCCGTCACTAACTTTTCGGGCCTCCTGCGGACTCCTTTAAATCGGGAGGACTACACATCTTCGTCGTTCCAACCGAGCAGGAGCAGGACAGAGACATCGTCTTGGAAGCAACGCCACATGGATTATTAATAGCACTATTAAACATGTTCAAAAAACAAAATTGAAACAAGCGCCGAAGAAGAAGCGCATGGATCCGAAGGAGGCGACGCAAGCGTCGAAGAAGAGGAGGAAGAAGAAGCGTGATGCCAAGAACGAATCGGAACCTGAGCGAGTAAACCCGCAAGCGGACGCAGACCCGGGTAATCCGAGATGCGATGTGATCGAGGTATCGGTGGAAGAATCATACAGTGGCTTCTCCTCCGCAGCCACCGCTGACTCCTCGGCCGTGTCGGGAGACGTCACCAGCAGCAACATGGAGGCCAGGGAGGAGGAGAGCTGCGATTCCAAAGAAGTGGCAGTGATCGATGAGAGCTTTTGGTTGGACGAAGCGTTCTCGATGGAGAGTTCCACGGAATCCATGACGCTTGCGTCGCTGGAAGTCCCTTCGTCGGCGGCTGGAGCTGCAGTGGGTGAGAGTCTGAGCTCTCTCAGCTTCACCACCAGCGACGACATGGACTTCTGGTTGAAGGTCTTCATGGAAGCTGAACACTTGGAGGATCTGCCACGAAGCAATCGGGCGGACGTGCAAGTGATCTGTTTGCTTTCAACTGCGGCAAAATTGGTTGATCCAATAACATCTGCAAAGACTTCAGACTTGATGTTGAACAAAAATTAAGAATCAAAGAACGGATGATGACAAGCTTATTGATGTTAAAACCATGTTTTATATGTGTGATATCAACCGAGCACAAAAGAACTGAGGAAGCCATCATCTCATCTTTTACACTGCAAATCTTTCTCTGAGCTTCTCCGATGTTTGATGTATGAATCCAACATGATCACCAGGATGAGAAGATGGTTCTTGGAGAAGCAAAGACCTATCTATATCTCAAATCCTATCGAAGTCAAATATCATTCCGCACTAAGAACTTAAAATCCCGTAAGGATTCATGCTTGCATTAAACTAAATGTGCTAACATCTATCTCTACCTACGAACCATTGATGTGCACATTTCTCTTGTTTATTGGAATCGTGTTATAATCCACGGTAACAAAGTAAAAGATGAAGGTTTGATCTGCAACTTAATGTAGAAATACAATAGATTTTGGATTTCTTAGCGAGAACCGAACTGCTTCATGAAATCAAATTATTTGAAGGATAAAAAATCCAAATATGAAAAAATAAATTGAAAACTAGGATTTAATTGTTCATTAAAATACTATATAAGAAAATTACATCGAGAGATCTTCTAAAATTTAGTAAGTATCTTAATTATTGTAGGCAAAATTTTCAATTCAAATCTCACATTTTACATTTTCATATCTATTCTTACCCAAATTTCATGATTGCTGATCATGGGTTTCAATCTTAAGTTGAATCTCATCTCAAGCAGTATAATTAGCCAATGCCAATAAAATTTTTTTTTACCAGTATCATATGAAATAATGAATATATATATATATATATTGAACATATATCACTTTTCGTGATTGATATTTGAAAAAAAAATACTTATGAAAGATAATAAGAAGAAAACCTCATAGACCACAATATCTTCAGATATCATATATCTATATATTTATAAATTCATGTATTTTCAATCATTCTTTTTTTCATTATGACCGCCAGAGATATATTTTTTAATCATAATATTAAGCTCACTTCTCTTTGAGTCTAGTACATAAACAAAATATAAAAAAATTAAATATTTTAAAATATTTAACATTTTGTTTCTCTCAAAACATAGGCTCATATGAAGACTTTAGATTGATCTGATAAGATAAATTTGATTAATAACATAGCTTGCATATGTTATACATTATACCCATAAGGATTTGAGTAAATTATTTACATATAGCCAACTTCACGAGATGTTGAATTTTTTATTTTGTTATTTTATTTTATTGTAAAATATTTACAAATGTGATTTCCATTTTGAGATCAGATATTTTCAAAAAGAAAAACCTATTAAAATATAAATAAGATGAGAGTAGATATAAGTGAGTTGCTGTTATGGATGCATAACCCTTTTTTTCTTTTTAAACACCTTCAATTGTTAACTTGAACTCTTAAAATTTTAAAATAAAATAAATTTTTTCTTCACAAAGTAGACACAAGTAAATATTATAAAATCATTAATGAAGAGAAGTACATAACAAGAATATAAATAAAATGGTGTTTGAGTAGGGCTCACCGTGAATAAGCTCTAAGAAAAATTTAGACCTTGAAAGTGATCTATCAAAAGGTTACTTGTATTGACAACCTTCGTAAACTTCATTATTGTTAAAATTAGTAAGATTAAAAAGATCATTAATTAAATCTTTTTTTGCATCATAATCTTTAATTTTAAAAAATTTAAATCGCCAAGTCTAGCATTTTGGATTCTTGCATCGTCATTTGTATTCATCTTATCAACAAAAGAATTAGATACTGATAAAAATATATAATCTTTGACCCTCTTATCGGTATGTATTATATTTGTATTTAATTATTTTATGTTAGAAAGAAATTTAACTTCATTAACACCAAAAAGAACATAATTTATAGTATTAATTGTATTTGTAATAGAAAAAATATTTTTCTTGAAATATGATATATACATTTCAATATAATATGATTGTTATCTTTATTTAAGATTATAATAACATCTTTTTTTCCACTTAGTGAATAGTATTGTCTGATGTTGTTTATCGTGATAATTACATCATCTCATGTTGACGAAGATTGATGAATTTGATATCATCACTTAAGATGATGATCACATATTGAATCTAACTGTTGGATTATATTCAAGGTTGATGATAGTCATAGTCTCTAGTATAATAGTTCAAGTCATAAAATATTTATCTTAATTTTCATCAATAGTATTGGGTAATCATGATTAATTTGATTTAAATTCAATATAGAAATACAATAGATTTTGGATTTCTTAGCGAGAACCGAATTGTTCGTGAAATCAAATTATTCGAAGGATCAAAAATTCAAATATGAAAAAAGAAATAATTGAAAACTAGGATTTAGCTGTTCATTAAAATACCATACATATATATATATTTATTTATTTATTTAGAAGAGAGCCTATAAATTTTTTTTTCCAATAAATTTAGGAGAGGATACAAGCAACAACAAGCCTTAAACCACAAGCACCTTCACTTTTCCTCTTATTTTTTTTCACTACCTTCTTTGTTCCCTTTGTCTCTTATTTTTCTTCACTACCTGTCGTTTCAATCAGCTTCTCCCGAGTGTCCTATACGCCATCATGTATACGGGCACATCCAACTTGGTTAGTAAATGTCTTAATCTTTGTCGGCAAAAAATATTCAAGTCAAATCTCACATTTTACATTTTCATATCTATTCGCACCCTAATATCTTAAGCGTGCCAGTACTGGACGTTAATTTTAAGTTGAATCTCATCTCAAGCAGTATATTTAGTCAACACCAATAAACTTTTTTAACAGGCTCTTTTGGCCATTACCATACGATATAAATGATTGAAAAATATAACACATACACACTTTTGCATGAAGAGTAAGGCCTCACTTGTGGGAAAACATGTTGTCCTTTTTATTCTACGAATGTGTATGATATATACAAAACCGATGATTCATATCCACTTAACTTATCGTTGATATTTATAGCCTTTTAAATTCTATCTATTTCTCTATCAATCAATCGTTTGCACTAATGATGTTGTTTTACACATTAGATTGAGCTAAATCGGAAGAGCGTTTCGAGAGTTGAGTGGCTACGTGAATTCAGTTGGTAATGTTAAGGTTGGTTGGCAATCCAAAATTATTGGAATAATTATTTTATGTATATATTAGATGAGGAATATGTATGAATATATAAAAATATTCGGTTAAATATGATTGATTGGGTATGACATTTTCGAGAATCGATTTTTAGTGTCTATCGCAGGGATTGTTGGCATTATGAAAGAGTAGGATTCGACGTCGTTGTAGCCCAATTGACATATCCCATGCTAAACTACAAAGAATGCGATGGGGAAGACTTGGGAGTCAACAACCACTGGTCGACGCCGGTCATCCTCTCCGTAGCTCCGTCGCGTCAACGGCTGGTCGACGCTTTCTGGTTTTAAGACGGTTGGCACGGCACCAAAGGCAGAAAGGCAGCGAGAAGGAGGAGAAGAGAATGATGATGGTCCACAAGCTGCCGTCGTTACTGCTGCTGCCGATCACGGCAACCGCGGCAATGGCATTCGGGCAAAACTGCACCAGGAGATGCGGTGGCATCGACGTTCCCTACCCGTTCGGCGTCGAGCCTGACTGCTACCGGGACGGATTCGATCTCTTCTGCAACGTAACCGAATCCAAACTCTACACGGGCAACATAGAAGTCGTTTGGTATGGATGTTCTTGTTAGATTTTGTTGTCGTTTATAAATGGATAAGATAAATGATATAACTAATTGAATTCTAATATCAGTATCGGTCATATTTTGATAGAATATCTTAGGAAATACCTTTGATGGAAGGAATTTCCCTAATAATTTTTTCTAGACCCTCTGTTCTTGCCTATAAATAGATAGAACCTCAGAAGACTTAAGGTGACAATGATAGAAGCAACACAGAAGCATCTAAGAGTTATGTAAAGATTAACAACATAAATGCATCTAAGAGTTGCAATTGGTATCAGAGCTTAAGTTCTTGAAATCAAAATTTTAGATCTGTTGTTTTTCTGATTTTTGATGTGTTTCGATGATCCATGTTCTGTCAATCTGTATTTCTATCCATTTTGGTTTATCGTCATGTTTTATCACCTGCCTGCCGGCGATATTAAGGAAACAACGACGGTTATAGTATCGTTATAGACCTCGTTGAGGGACACTGGCGACCGCACCGCAGTAGTCATAGGGCTACAAATCGATCGCATGAGGGCGACAACCCCGCGCGGACACAACCACATGCCTGGTCGCATGTAGGCACAGTTGCACTGGCGGCAGCCCTGCGCGGGCGCAGGCGACGCCCGCCCATGCGTAGGAGGCGGCGACGGTGGCCGCGAGCTAGCGACGCTTGCCCACGGGCAAGACTGGCGACCACACGCTGGCGCATGCAATGCTGCATCTGCGGTTGCCCACCAGCGCACGAGCACCGGCCTCCCCCCATGCGGCAGCCGCAGCGTGTGTGCGTAGACGACGACGGCACAGGCAAGGTGCTCTTTTGGCAAAATTATAGTTTTACCCTTAGATTAGGGTTTTATCAAATTACAATTTTGCCCTTTTGTATATTATTAATATCTCTTAGTATTTTGACAGTTCTGCCCTTTATAAATTTGGGAATTCAAGTTTATGTCATATTAATATATTTACAGTTTTACCCTTGTGAAATTGAGAATATTTTTTAAATTTATATTCTCAATTATAAAATTGATCAATAAAATTTAATTAAATTTGATCATGATTATATTTTGATTAATTATTAATTAAATTTAATTTTTGATCAAATTTAGAAAGGATTAAAGTTTGATCAATTTTGATTTTGATTGACTTATTTAATTGGGCTAATATTTAGTCAATTCTTAGCTTACACAAATTAAATAAAATTAATTAGTTTAATTTAATATTTTATATATTAAAAACTATAAATTATTGTTCCTTTTATTTTTTTTTTCATATGATTTATTGATTATATGTGGTAAATAAAAAAATTTAATTATTATTTTTGGATATTTCTTTGGTTAGTCACATGTATATATTTGAAATTGTGAAATCATAGTTATCTTTCACATAAAGACTTTTCATGATTTATGTGTTATCATGATTATAATTATCATATAAGTTTTTCCTTATACTGATCAATATATATGAATTATTGATTGCAAGTTGTAAATAAAATCCAATTATTGTTCTTGGATATTTGTTTGATTATTCATATGTATATATTTGAAATTGTGAAATGATAGTTAATTTTCACATAAAGGCTTTTCATGATTTATGTGTTATCATGATTATAGTTGTCATATAAATTTTCTTTATGCTCATTAATATTCAATAATAATTATGGTTGTTGTTCTATTATTGAATTACTTAGCATAAATTGAATTAAAAAAATTTAGTGAATATTATTTGTAATTCATCTTTCTAAGTTTTATCTGACCAGTAGCTGTCAAAGTGGCCTGAGATGATAAGCTTATGGGATATGAATTACAATAAAAATATTATCATTTATAGGATATTTTAGATTATATTTTATATTTTTGTATTAGTCTTGCAGCCACCAAAGTGACTTAGACCAATAATTTATAAAATACATTATGGAATTGATCCTAAATGATATTAAAAAAATTGATAAATATTATTTGTAATTTATTTTTTTAAGTTTTATCTAACCAGTATATGCCAAAGTAGCATAAGATGATAGGCTTATGGGATATGAATTATAATAAAGTCTTATCATTCATAGGACATTTTAGATTGTATTTTATATTTTTGTATTGGTCTTATAACTACCAAAGTGACCTAGACCAATAATCTATAAAATACATTATGGGATTAGTCCTGAATGATATTAAAGAAAAATAATATTCACAATGGCACACATAATTAGGAGATTTGGATAATCCCAAAGGAGAATATATTTTGAATAATTATGTAATGGGGTAGGATGATACTGTTTTGGATATCCTTGTAGTTTAGTATTCTATACCCAAAGGTATTAACACTATTCCACAAGGATGATATCAATCCTCCATAAATGATTATATGTGTGAATAGTAGATATGTCATTATTGATGATATCAATAGTTCAACATTTATTATAAAATTCAAAGCATTGATGTTATATTATTACAGTGGTACTTCCTTCATTGTATTTTTATAAATGTCCCTATATTTTCTGAAATATATATTTTTTGGAATAAATGGCTTTAGCATATACAAGTTATATTGAATGAGTGAGACCTTGATCAGATTATTTGAAGGGAACACAGACTTATTTAGTGAAACTTCTATGAAATAAATAATTAAGGTGATTAATCAAGAAAGATCTGAAAAACTCAATTTGATGATACTTAGACTTTAGTATAGTTTACAACTAGCGCATGAGAATATTTAAGGATCAATTTAAATTTTCTGATAAGTCATTAATTGACACCTCAATAAATGACTAAAAATGATAATATTTGAGGAATTTAAGATTACCTCCTTAATATAATTGACAAAGTTGTAAGCCCAAGACTTAGAATATTTTGAGTTCTACTCAAGGGGTGGGTAACAATAAAATAAGGATGAAGCATAAGCCACCTGAGTTTATAATTACTATATAAACTCATAAAGGAATTTCTTCATAATAATGTATTACTTGTGTAACAATGAAAGTTATATGAAGAAGAATTATAAGATTTGATTTGAAATGAAAAAATTATGTGGTTCAAATCAAATATTATAGAAATTATTTTTCTAATACTTGGTGGATTAATATGATGCTTCAATGTATGTTATTAATAATAGAGCTTTATTTTAATATTAAAAAAAAGAATAAAAACCAAAGGAGATTGAAATATTCATCATTACAAGGAATCTTAAAGTGAAAGCGATAGTAGTTTGTATTTATCGCCTACACCTAAGGATGATTCATTTGATGAATCTTGAGGATTCGTGTCATATTCTTATAATTATGAGAATTTGGATTCTTTACGTAGATTTGTTAGAATATTATTTCTCTTTTGATAATTATGAACTCAATATGATTCAATAAAAGTTAATCTTTAGATTCTATATAATGATTTATACAGAATTAATATGAATCTTGAGTTTACAACGATCCTATAATTAAATATTAAAATAAAATATAAGTTCATAAACTCCTTGAGATTATGCTGCGAGTCACTTTATATTTTTGTCTCATTAAAGAGAGGTATTTTATCACCATATATATAACATATTGAGATATGATTATATATATATCTAATTCATGTAATGTCTTAGGCCATTGATACTTTTAAAGTGTGCATAAATGAGATCGAGAGATAATTAGATAGAAAAGTTAAAATCATCATATCTGATATGGGTGATGGATTTTATGGTATTCATGATAGATCCAATTATCATTCTAGTTCTTTTACTAGATTCTTGAAAAATCAAGGTATATATATTCAGTATGATTTACCAAATGTGTTATAGCAGAATATAATTATTGAAAGGTATAATCGTACACTTATAAATGTGATTAGGAGCATGATGTATTTATACCCAAATCAATATGAGAAGAAGCTCTAAGGACAACTATGTATATCTTAAATGATGTTTCTAATAAGTAAATTACATGAATTCTTTTGAGTTATGGAATGATAGGAAACCGAACTTAAGATATTTACATATTTAGGATTGTCCTATAAAGATAAGGATCTTCAACTCACATAAAAGAAAATTAAATTTAATAGCTATTTCTAAATATTTTATTATTTATTTAAAAAAGTTTTAAAAAAGGATACATGTTTTATTGCTCTAATCATAATATCAGGATAATTAAATATGGTAATATAAGGTTTCTATAAAATAACAAATCAGTGGGAGTAAAAATCTCGAAATTTAATTTTAATATAGAGGATATACATATTGATACTCCTTTATTATTCGAGAGATTGTTGTTACTCAAATTATTAAATAATTTAATAAAGATGAATAACAAAATAACGTTACTAAACTCCCACATTATATTGATATCGCTGATAATGGTCTTGTAAAATAACCATAATTGACAGTCTTAGAAATTTTTTAATGGAAAAGGAATCTTATCATTTATGATTATGTGGTGTATCTATAATAATTATATTTTAATATAGGAATCAGAATAGATCCTTTATTGTTTTCACAAATCATGAAAGGTAACGATTCTGAAAAATAATATGATACAATATAAAAAGAGTTAAAATCAATAACCAGAATGGTGTCTGATAAATTCATCGAATTATCCAATAATTATAAAAGAGTCTGTTATATAAATATAATTTAAATGATAATGTCAAACGATATAATGGTCAGACTTTTAGTTTTTATATGGTTATAGATTTTACTCATAAAGAATGTATCGATTATAACGAGACATACAGTTAAATAAACTCGTTAAGAATCGTCATGATATTAGTGACTCATTATGAGTTTGAGTTACATCATAATGATATGAAAATAAATTTTTGACTAAGGATCTAGTTTTCTATAAGTTATTCTGAATGATTAGCAGAGAAAATGAAAAAAAATATAAATTTGGCATACAAATTTAGGAATCTATTTATGATCTTAAACAAGCTTCTAGACAATGATGCATATAAAGTTTGTTAATATCATTGATTTCTTTAGATTTAAGAAAAATACTGTTAATTGGTATTTATATATGAAGATCAATGGGAGCAAGTTTATTATATTGATCATATATGTTGATAATATTTTGTATTACCAATAGTGACTTGGTTTATTATACTAAACAAAGAAATTATCACTAAGAATTTAAGACGATTGATATGAATGAGACATCTTATATGATTAATATTGAGATACTCAGGGATATATCTCAATAATTATTAAGATTGTCTCAGAAATGATATATTAACCGAGTCTTGAGATGATTTAATATACAATTTTGTTCAACAAATCATAACAATAAAATTTTAACCAAAAATGAGTGCTTTAAAATGACTTGAAAAAAATCAGATAAAGAAAATATTCTTACAATATGCGTAGTTGAAAGTCTATGGTCAAGCCTATGTCAGAACAGATATCTTTTTTTGTAATTAGAATACTGGATAGATATTTGAGTTATCCAGAATTAAAAAATATTAAAGGACTACAAAGAAAAGTAATAAGATATCTGGAAGGGATGAAGAATTATATGCTCACATGTATGAAATTATATCAGCTTGAAATGATGGTGTTTTTCAAATACTGATTTTATAAATTACCTCAATAATAAGAAGTCCACCTTATAATTAATATCTATTATAGGGGTAATTTATTATATTATTATTAATAATAAAAATTAATTTTATGGTATGATTTGAGGCCACTAATCAAACTTTATAACTGTGAAATTTTATCTCAAGACTTGGTGTGATCAGACTCAATTGTCAAGTCGCTAAAAATATTTTATGATATCGCAGTAGTTTTCTTCTCTAAGAATGATAAGTACTATTACATTTCTATGCATTATGGTAGAAAGTACTTGATGGTTAGAGAAGACGAGTCCAGAAATATCTAATGTTAATTAATTACTTGAGTTTCACTGTATTGATTGCTATTCCATTTACTTAGGACTTACAGCCTAAAGTGTTTTGAAAGAACATGTTCTTATGATTGGGTTTGTGAGCAACCCATAAAGGATATGGTGATGCATATTTGAGTGGACACTGTAATTGACATTTTTACTTACGTACATAAAGTTATTTGTTTCTGCTATCCTATTCATAGTTATGTATGTACATATTATGGTTGAATGTAATAACAGAATTATCTTGACAAGATAAATTACAAGGATTATTATGAACTATATTAGGAAAGACTAACAATGTTATGGTACATAGAAGGGAGTATAATATTAATGATATACAACCGCTATGACTCGCATTGATGGTTAGACTTAATATAGTATTATTATGTTTATTGGACTTATTGGCTTATTTTAAAAAATTCATGGCCATGTATAAAATATTTTTTAAAAAATTTCAGGATCCAATTAGGTAAAATTAATTTCAAAAAAAATTTATTTTGTTTATTTTTGATTTTGAATATCATTTATATCTTATCAATTAATGGGCTAAGCGGAAGAATGTTAGATTTTGTGGCCCGATATAATTAGATAAAATATATGATATAACTAATTGGATTCTGATATCAGTATCGATCAATAGAAAAGAAGTCTATATTTTGATAGGATATATTAGGGAATGCCCTTGATGGAAGGAATTCTCCTAATAACATATCCAAGATCCTCTGCTCTCTCCTATAAATAGACATGACCTCAGGAGACTTAAAATGACAATGATAGAAGTAACACAGAAGCATCTAAGAGTTGCGTAAAGATTAGCAACACAGATGCATCTAAGAGTTACATTAAAGAAAATATTTCACAGACATCGATTGAGAGATTACAATCTCTCTCTCAATCTTCCTGAGCCATCAATTAAAGTAATCCTGTGAAAGGATAGTAAGAAATGAGAAAAGTCTAAATCTCCTTGCATTAGAGGCGTTGGATCTATGGATGACATCAAAAGATACACATCTTAAAAATAAATATATTATTATTTGATTTCGATCTTAACATTAAGATATTTTTACATTATAGAAGCATGATAAAGATTTGTATGCTTATGGTTCTCTCTCGGTTCTTCGTTGACAAGCAACAATGTACAAGTTAATATCTTGGTCATGCAACAAGTCCTACGTCAACCCGGAAGCATCAATCGCAATGGTCCTTACTGGTTCGCCCTTCACGATCTCCAACACCCGCAACAAGTTCACGGCCATCGGAGACGACGCCATCGAGCTTTTGCCTTCTTAGATCTTATGGCTTCGAGCTCATCCTCCACCTCTCTCATCGTTGGCCTGTCATTACCGCTCGGTTTGAGGCACGTCTCCGCCAGCCTTGCAATCCTTTTAACTGCCTCTTGGCTCCCCTCGTTGAGGACCAGAGGATCTATAACGTTAAATAGCGACTTTTGTTTGAGTGCAGCTAGGAAATCCATGACTAGAGATCTCACCACATTGTTCTCCTGGCGAGGAATGGCAAGCTGGCCTGTCAGCAACTCTGCCAGAATGACTCCGAAGCTATACACATCGCTTTTCTCAGTTAGTCTTCCTGTTTGGTAATACTCAGGATCTAGGTATCCAAATGTTCCTTGAACACCCGTAGCTACCGAAGTTTGCTCGACGGAAACAGACCTGGAGGCACCGAAGTCCGCCAGTTTTGCGGTCTTCCTCTCGTCGAGTAGGATGTTGGAGGACTTGATATCTCTGTGGAAAATGGTTATGGAAGCTTCGGTGTGGAGATAGGACAGTGCTTTTGCTACTTCTTTGGCAATCCTTAAACGGTCTTCGAATGACAGAGGCGAGATCCCTTCGCCAGCGAGGAGATGATCGGAGAGCGTACCACCGGAGATGAACTCAAATACGAGCAAGGGGACTTTGGTCTGTAGGCAGCACCCGAATAACTTAACCACATTCCTGTGGTTGGTCTGAGAAAGAATGAAGACTTCATTGATGAACTGGGCAAGCTCAACTTGATTGCTTATATTAGGAGTTTTAATGGCAACCACACGTTGGTCGGACAGGATTCCTTTATAGACGCGGCCATGGCCTCCACCGCCGATGATTCTGGTTTTGTCGAAATGATTGGTGGCCTTGTCCAATTCCTCTAGCTCATACATCTTCATCCTTTCGATCAGAGCTACATCCGACGAAGAAGATTGTTCTTTTCTTAGCAACTCTAGATTCTGCTGATAGAATTTCTCCTTCCTTTTATGGACGGTTCTCTTCTCCACTCTCCATCGTACAACTTCAGATACGCGCAGCAGAAGACTGATCAATCCAACGCTTATAGTGCCAGCGTTGATAGTTTCTACATGCAAACAAAAGCAAAAAAAAAGTCTGATGACATCGCAGTTTACCTGCCTTATGATCTCCTGTAACTACTGAGAAGAATGAATAGCTCTCTCTCTCTCTCTCTCTCTCTCTCTCTCTCTCTCTCTATATATATATATATATATATATATATATATATATATATATATATATATATATATATATATATATAAATAACACTATTCACACAGCGATCCTTTCACTCGAAGATCAAAAAAAGAAAAAGAATGTAAGAATCAGGGGAAGAGGGCTCACTTGATCTTTCGCTGGAAGGGAAACATTCTTCGTAAGGGTTCCCACCCATGCCTTTTGGGCATGCGCACAAGTAACTCCCAGGTAAATTCGTGCATGATCCGTGACATGGATACGTGTTTCGGTCGGTGCACTCGTCGATGTCTATGAACGATTGAAACGTATACGAAAAGCAGCGGTGAGTAGTCATGCGAACGGAAAGAAGCACATTGGCTGCATGGTGAGAGAAGAAAGAGGGAGACCTTCGCATCCGCCTTCCACGTAGGGGTTGCCTTGATAACCGCTCGAGCAATTGCAGAGATATCCGATGCCATTGGTGGCGTTGAGGCAGAAACTGTTGTTGCTGCGGCATGCGTAGGAGGTCAAATTTTGCGGTGCTTCCTCGCATCCCACGTCGTCGCCTATCGACCAGTCCAGCACCATCGGAACGCGGCCGTCATTTCTGTCAAAGAAGTCAGTTTCATTGAGATCGGTTGTTCGGAAGGAGTACCAACTGCCGTCGACGAGGAAAGCAAAGCTACAGGGGTTGTCCCACGATATGTCCTTGTGGCCGGTGGAGGAAAAGGTTATGTTGAAGAATTGAAGCCCAGGGAGAATGGAGGTCTGGCAACAGCCGGCGCCGAAGCAGGAACCGTTGCTGAAAGTGGTGTTGTCGTTGCAGATAGACACGCAGCCGGTCGAATAGGACTGATCTGTGGAACCGACGAAGAGCGCGATGGTGTCGCATCCGATGGCCGTGAACTTGTTGCGGGTGTCGGAGAACGTGAAGGGCGAACCAGTAAGGTCCATTGCGATTGATTCTTTGGAAAGGGCGACGGAGTCGTTGCAGTCCCAAGATATGCGCTTGTTCACTCTTGCTTGCCCATTCAGAACATCCATACCGATGATTTCTTTGTTGCCGGCGTAGAGTTTGGATTCGGTTACGTCGCAGGAGAGGTCGAATCCGTCCCGGTAGCAGCCAGGCTCGATGCCGAACGGGTAGGGAACGTCGATGCTACCGCATTTCCTGCTGCAGTTTTGCCCCATTGCCATTGCCGCAGTTGGCGTGAGCAGCAGCAGTAACAGCAGCAGCTTGCGGCTCATCATCATTCTCTCCTCCTCTACCTCCGTCGCTGACTTTTCGGGCATCCTGCGAACTCCTTTAAATCGGGAGGACGACGCATCTTCGTCGTTCCAACCGAGCAGCAGCAGGACAGAGACGTCGTCTTGGAAGCAACGCCACAAAGATTATTAATAGCACTGTTAAACAAGTTCAAAAAACAAAATTGAAACATCGAGTGCCCATTGTAAACATCAGCGCATCTGCTTCGTTGAAGCCGAAACCAAGGAGGAACCTTTGACCTTGCAAAGGACGAGAACGATGCTTCCGCCACCTTATCTTTTTATGAATCTGAACAGTTGGAATAATAAATTAATTAAGTATATATATATATATATGTAATAATAAATGATATGATATAACAAATATCCTAGCAATTTATGAATCCATGAGTGTAGTTAAGAAAACTCAAATTGTCATAATAAATGTGCATAATATTATTCATGAAATAATAATAATAATATCTTAAGAAATATTGAAGTCCCAACAATTTGAAAAATTATTTTAACGCATATTTATATATTACCTCTGTTTTAACACTATATATTAGGAGTCACAGAACCTATAAAATTTTAGCACAAAAATCATGTATGATTAATTATGACAAAGATTGTTTAAAATTCGACAAACACATAACCCAACCAATATCTCATACGTATCATATTCAGATATGATGCTTTGACGATGTCAGGTATGCACTGACCTTATTTCCTTCATGATATTAAGACAAAATAAAAAAGATGAAATAAAAAAAACAAAAAAACTAATTAGCCTAATTTTCGAGCTAAATTGATTCGATGTGGTTAGGTAGTGCTCGCGCCCAAGTAAATCGGATTCGGATTCGGATTCGGATTCGTCGCGATTACTAAATGACGGATTCTCGCAGGATATGTTATTATGGTATCCGTCGTCTTCAAGCAGCCTTCCGAGTGCAAGACCCACTCCAAACCCTAAATACCCAATTCCTCTTCGAGACATGGCAGTAGCAGCGGCGGCCGCGACCCCGACCGTCTTCATCTGGCCCACGCTTCACCCCACCGGCCATAGGAGCGCCGCATTGATTCCGTCGGCTCCGCTCCGTTCGTCCTTCGCTAGGTAATCCCGCGAAACCCTCCGCAAGAATTTTTGTCCCCCTTGTTATCCGAGGCTTCTATGTGCGATTGATTGATGTTATTGCGATGTCCCGATCGAAGTTTCAGTTATTGAATTTGGTAGGTGTTCTACCAAATGATTCTTGAACTTCTTGGATTCTCTTTTAGCTACCTGGGTTGTGATTCTTTGGCGTTAATTGATGGCTGGCAGGTTCTTTAGAAAGCCATCGAGTAAATTTCGGATAGTATGTATGGCTTCGTCCGCTGCCGGGAGCCCATATGATGGTGGCGATGAAAATCCATATGGGGTAACGTGCATTCTCTGGATCTGACATTTCAAGCAAGGGGACTGTTTGTAATGGTTTCTTGGCGTTTTGGCTAGTAGGTTCTTGGTGTTAGTTCGATAGAAGGGTTTGATATGGTGAAGGCGGCATATACAAGAAAGCGTAAGGATGCGGAGCGTAGGGGAGATGAAGCATACCTTGCCAAAGTAGGTTAAGGTTATGGACAACTTTTTAAATTTTTATTGAAAAAACAAGAAACTTTTAGCCTGCTGACCTGCATCTGATTGCTTTTAGTCATTTGCTTACTATGCATTGGGCTGTTTATTTTTACTGGTAATTATAGGTTTCTCTTTCATGTTTCAGCTAGAGAAGGCATATGACAGAATCATGATGTCACAGCTGCAGAGTAGGAAGAAAGGGTTGACATTTGGGTCTTTTAAGGTGGTACTCCTTGATGATGCCTCTTCGTTTTACTCCCTGCAACAAATTTAGAAGCAACTACAAATAATATGGCAGCATTTCTTTGACTGCAATGATTTTTCATAAGTGCATTATTACTTGATATGTATCGTCAACATTCTTCTGTATCCTAGTCTAAAACCATTGCCATAATTCTGCTGACTTGAGTTTGCTTCATGTTCGATGATTTAGTTTTATCAATATGAGGAGGTTATGATAATGCCATATTCTGCTGATTTGTTGATGTTGATGATTTGTTTATGGGCTTGAACGTAGATATGGTTACATGACAATATGGGAGGATATCTGATTCTGTGGGAACAATGCAAAAGTAGCAAATTTTGGTTGAACCTAGTATTGCAAGATTTTGGATGTCTCTGTGACATATTGGATTCAGCTTGTAGAACATGTTGAGAATATCTTGCACATTGTTTGAGGAGAGTTCTCATTGTGCATTAAATTACATCATGTATGTGTTGCAAATCGCACTATTTTAATATATTTATTTTCTAGTTGTGGTATTTAAATAGCTCTTTCAGTAAAATTACCAATGGATGAATGATTTTGTGTGTCCAATTTCTTTTCTGATTTGATGATTTCTTGGATGAATTTTTGTAGCAAACTGATTTTGATTTTCTTTCAGCCATATTGTCTTACTTGGTCTCTTTACCTTAAATTCATATGTATTGGTATTTGATTCAAAATTCAGGTGTCGAAGGATATCAAGTATGCAGATAAGCAGCCTATAGTACCATGGGGACCAAGGTACTCGTCTGGATGGTGCATAATAATGGGCTTATGCTTTTGATTTAGTGCTACAGTGTTGTACTAGAAGAACTATTTAGGTATGCAAATGCAAGGATCATTATGTTGACCAGCACGAGATATAAAATACCATGTTGGGAAGGTATATTGCTAAATAGGAAAACTCCTTGTAAGGGAAAACTCTTCTTTTTGTTTGATAAGCGTAATGAATACTTTATGAGGAGTTAGGAAGTTAAGGAACATTGGGTCCCTTGTTTTGCAAAAGAGGTCAAGATTTGTGAGGTCACTGATAGTTGCAATCTTTTCACTGTCTTCTAAGATTAATCTGAATTATGGTCATAATGGATGCTGAATTTATACATGACACGCATACTATACCGATGTTTACATGGTTCAAACTTGGAAGGACATATGCTGACTCATACAAGTATTTGCTAGGTCAAAATTGGTGACACTGGGGTGATGTGGGGTGCACAGTACTGCTTGAGATGTTTTAATACTATCTCCAGGGAAGACAGAGTAGCCTCATATGGATTTGAGCCTCTATCTTGTGTAGTTGAGGAGGGAAGGCTTATCTGGCAAATGTTCCTTTTCTCTTTACCTCTCTTTTTCCTTTTTTCCGTCCGAATGGCATGTGATAAAGTTGAGATTTGATCAGGGCCTTGCAATGAATTGACCATCTTTATCAGCTAAGCAAACTGGCACCTTCTTGAAAATGTGGGTAAGGAAAGGGTAATTTGGTGAAGGCGGGTTTCAAACCAGAACATTGCTAATTCTTACAAATGATGTTAATGGGGTATGAGTTATAATTTTATTGATATCATCCAGATGTCATTAGATATCAGGTTATACATTTAAATTTATTCTGAACTAGTAGTAATGACTAAATTGATAAATAACAGACTATTAATGGTTCTTTTACTTGTATATATCCAACTTGCTGATGCATAATTGACATCCTCTGATCTAGAGTCTCACTAGCTGATGTTTATCTGTATTTTTTTTGAGTATTAGTGTACAATGGCATAACATCCATATAGTGTTTCTTTTGTGTGATAACAAGAGGAACACTTTTAATGTTTGATGATTTTCATATCTAGTCTGCTTCTATCTCATTGTAGGTATTTCAAGTCTAGTGTGAAGGATATGCGCATTAATATGGCTATATCTGCAGTCTTTGTAAGATCCAAGTTTTTCTTGAAGTTGATTTCTTTTGAATAGTTTGTTGTTGTGTCCTTGGAATACAAGATTGATGTTGTGTCCTTGGAATACAATATTGATGTTTCCATAATAAGTGCAAACTAGTATTTTTTTTAATCTATTATAGACATTTCCATCCATAAGAGATCAGGTGGGCTTGTCAACATTTCATTCTTTTCATATTACAATATATTTATACAAGCCATCAATAAAAGCAGTGAGAACAGTGAACCTGTTCAAGAGTCTATAAAGACATAATTATGATAGAATGTCATTTGTTAGACATCATAATTTTTCTAATACTCGTTTAGTGCATTTGACGCCCCCCTACAAGTTTGTCCAACCATTTTGGTCTTCTTTCCATTACAACTTATCTGCAATATCAGCATCAAAACTGAAAAGCAACACTAACATGTGTTGCTGTCAACATAAAACTTGTCTGAGTGCATCAGTCTTATGATTATGTTATTTTCTTTTAATATTTTTTGTTTAATTTTTAAAGGCATGATTAGAAATTTCATTTTTTGAAATTTAAATTTGAATACAGAAATTTGAATTTAAATAATAGGATCAATTATACTGGGGTTTAAGTGAGTGGTAACACTTAACAGGATTTAGATCATGGGGTCGCTTAAGTTTTTAGGGAGCTTTTATGGATGAAAAAAGGAATGTTGCATTCTCTTTCATTATCTGGTTGAATGTTTTGGACAAAGGAGATAGCAGGGTATACCTAATGGAGAGAAGAGAGGAGATACATCGAGGAGAAAAAAGGTAGGACGCTCCATCTTCCTTCCAGACTTTCTCGTGGTTCTGTATGGTTTAGTTTTGTTTATTTCAATTATTGAGTCTTCATGATAGCCTCCAAATCCAAGAAAACTCATGATCTCAGAACTAACAGAATTATTAGGTTAACTTTATTTCACCACAGCTTTCACTTTCTGAGGATTTATAGAAATGCTTGCACAGTTGAGAATCATAACTTCCTTGAGCCAAAATTCTACATTCATTTAACTTTGTATAAAGTTTTTTTGTCACAACATTGCTCAAGTTTACTTGGCTTTTTAAGTATACTACTATGTTATTGCTGAAGATGATCACAGGCTTGTCTATATTACTGTTGTAAAGTTCTCTTTTTTAGTTATTTTTATTTTTTCCCTTTTGATTTTGCAGAGTCTCTGGGTACTGATCCAACAGAACACAGAATGGAAGCCTTTGCAGTTTTTAGCTTTTGGTTTTTTCTATCGAATATTTGAGAAGCTAAAAGCATTTGAGCCTGCAGCATCACCTACTCTAGATGTAAGTCATACGTATGTGGTCTGTCTTAATGAGGAACAACTGATTTTGAGTGCTCAAGCTATCAGTATCTTGAGCGTGTTATGTTGTTTTGTTAGTTAATAATCATTGATCAGTGTATAAGCAGTGAAAACTGCTTCTAGAGTTTATTTATAACCACTCTAGATGCCCATACAACTTGCTAATGATTTTTTTTTATCTTCTCTAGAAACTTCTTCATGCAATAATTATTTGATGTGGAATATGTTGATTTCTCTTTCTGTTTTGGTTACATTTGCCAAATTTAACATTAAGATCTATATGCTAGAGCAACTCAATCAAAGAAAAGAGGTATAAGAAATCTATTTAAATTCTGTCATGTACTTGCTCTGGGTTGCAGGAATATGGTGAAGATGAAGGTAAGGGACTACGCATGGGAAAGAGGATACTTCGTTCCCTTGCATTGGTTTTCGGATGTATTGCTGTTTCATCCTTGGTATGCATATTAAGAAAAAATAGATCCCTTACAAGTGGCTTTTATCTTAAATACATTGTCTGGGTTTCATCCATTTCTTATTCTTTGGCTGCACAGGGCTACACTGGACTCCTCAACCTCATTGAGTTTTTAGGCCGTGCCATTCCTTTGTTTCTTTACAATAACCAGGTATTGCTCTACACCATCTTTCTAGTGTGGTCATCAATTAGCGGAGTATATACTGCACGGATAGAACTTGCTAGCAACATCTTGGTACCAAATTGAGCTCAATCCTACTTTTGTAATGTCTTAATGGATCATGAACACAATACTACCTAGTATGATAATGAGTATGATTTCATTCAATTATTGAGTAGATTGGTTCTGCTTGAGTCATTCATAAAGGGTATTAACTAATGCATCTATTTGTCACCTTATAGTGGGTTGGCGGTATATTGCATCATTGTCCTGGTTTTGGATTTGTTATTGAAGGCCAAGAACAGGGAATAATAGGTTGCTAGCTGGATTTTCTGTACGGATGTTTTGTTCCACTCCAACTCTTATAGAAAAAGAACTGCTAGTGTCTGAGATTTAAAAGATATGGCTGGCAACAATGATTTGCATTATTACCAGTTTAATATTTTATTCTATATCCATGCTACACTATTGATACAACTGTTCCAATTCTTCCCATATATAAGGTTTTTTTTTCTCCTTTTATGTAACTTTGCACAATCTGAGGTGGAAAACTTTCTGGTTCTTGGTGCTTGCTTGATCATAAGGCATCCTAAAAATGTGTAGATGGTTCATCTTCATCCTTGACCATCGTGCATGTTGTTTGGCCTGCTGATGCCATGCGCCTAACAACTCTTATACATTTGTAATTGGCAGGAGCTGCTTGTTACCCTGGCGACATCAATAACCCTCTACATCATGGCTTCATACTACCGATGATTAGGCTTGCAGGGTCTCCTCTGCTATTTTTGTATGTCAAGAGGTACTCCAAGATTCATGCAAAACACATCGAGGTTGCCACAGCACGCCAGTTTTGGTTAAAGCCAACAAGAAGTGGATGCCAAGCCTTGTATATATATATGTTCAATTTTACAAGGGGGTGTATGTGTGCGCTTGGGTGCTTGACATGTAGTTTGCATTAGTACACTCCTTGCAGCTTCGATATTTAGGCCGGCGTTTCCTATTTGTGGTTCATTTCGTTTTCGTTAAGTACTTTGAGGTAACTTATGGACGAGGGATGTCATGAAAGGTGCAGTCTGCATTCTCTTCGTTGTCTTGCATGTGATTCAACAATCAACCTGGGAATGAAGAGTCTGAAAGGTATATATATATATATATATATATATATATATATATATATATATATATATATATATATATATATATATATATGTATGTTCCTGAGTTGACAAGTGGATATTGTTGAACAGAACACATTTAGTACACGGCCTTGTTGGAGCGATTCATGATGGAGTAGTATGTTTATCATACTGAGTCCATCAATGTTCACAGAGATAGAGAGACCTTAAATAGTTGCTAATCATATCAACAGGAGAAACATGGTTTGAATCATAGGTCGGTATGTTTATCGTTTCTGTGGTCTGCAACCAATTTTGTTGAAACGTCTCATATATTTTTCAGTTTTATTTCTTTTTTGCTAAATAAATTTCATGCTTGTGTTTTCCTCCTTAAATATGGTGAATTATGCGAATTCGATTTCAAGTCCTTATTCATTTCTTCATCAGAATCCCCTGAAAGAATAAATACATGTATTTTAACTCATTTGATCTTCTTCTTTAATGTCAGGTATATATTATTGTAGAATGATTTTAAATTTATTTTTTAATTTCCTCTGACGGAGAGGATTTGGTTTTTGTTGGTCGAACTTTTCTTTATATTTAGTAATAAAGTATACGTACAGAAAATAACGGTTGGAAATCCCGAGAAAGAACTTTGGATCACCGGAAGCGTGATTTGAGTTGATGGTGGGATGTCGGGAGGCCGGCTCGTTTGATTCTGGGGTTTCTCGTGTAAAAGAGGCGGCTTTTTTGAGGATTTGGTGATCTCTGGAGCACAGAAGCCTCTTCCCTGAGAGGACTGCTACAGACGAAGCGCAAGGTCTTGTTGTAGGCAATTCGAGTGCTGAATGAGCCACGATCCGTGGGTGAGAGGTGAGATTTTCCTTTTTTTTTCTTCTAGGTTTTACCGTAGGTTCTCGAATCTAATTCGTTTAATCATTTGTTCTTCGTCTATGATCCGAGGAGAACAAGGACCTCCTGGCTCTTGTGCGAGAGGTTTTGTTCGGAAGATTTACGATTCTGCAGCGTTCTTGCCATTCTTGCTCAATGAGTCAGCGGTGCAGATAGTACTCAAATTAGTTGAAATGGCTCATCTGTATTATTTTTATTTTTCTTTTTTCCAGATTAAACTTCCCGAGTTCTTGTTTTCCTTCTTAATTTTAGCGGACTATATAGTAAGTTTCAAGTCTTTCTTGAAGTGAATCCTTCAAGAAGATAAATAATAGTGTATGAATTTCTTACATTTGAAAGTTGAAGCTTGTTCTTTTTTGGTGACTCTGAATTTGATTCTTGTGCTCAAGTTGGGTTTTTCTTATTTCATCCTTCATCTATCTTTTGTTCCTTAATTTTCTTGCTTTGAATAAAAGCATGGAGTAGTTACAGTGAAGTTCTTGGAGCTGCGAAGGAAAACGACAGTTTTCAGTGTGTAAGAGCATCCGGTTATGATGACAAGAACAGTCATGAAGCCAACCGAGGCTATGCAAAGCTACCATGCTCAGCACACTCATGGGCGTGAATGCTTTTGATTCAAACCCCAGACATCATGCCTATGTGAAACTGAGATGGCGAGGTTCATGACGAAGGAAGCTGCACACTGTTCATGGGGCACTATGGTTAATAAAGACACCCGCACCTAGGTCATCCCTTGGAACAATCTCCGCAGATATATGCTAGAAAAATGTGGCACCTTGACCAAGAGAGCTATGCCCCATGGAACATCAAGAAACTATTTTCATGGATTATTCACAAGTTATCGGATTGATGCAGCAATTACTATCCTGAAGGAGCACTCTACTTCCCAACTAAACCGAGTGTATGCCATGTTAGTAGATTCCTCTCAGTTTCTCTTTAGTATATATGGCTTTTAACTTGTTTTGATAGTCCGTTTCTGTGCCATTTACCCTTATCCCATCATTTTGGGACTTGCACTTTTCACCGGTAACCCTGTATTGACATGATTACATCTTTATAAAATTTGCTAGGTACAACTCAGCCTTGATCACACTTTTCTCTCTTTCCCACTTCTGTTCTGCAATCCCAACATACTCTGCAGTGTAATTGAGTATGCCCTTTGTAAGTTCCAACTCTGCAGCGCTTGATTTTTATATACTTAACTTTGTCTTGTGAGATGTAATCTTTCAAGCTTTCCTAGGTATAGTGGGTGTTTGTGCTGCGTTTTGCATGAAATGAAAGCTGTTGATGCATGCCACTAACGCTATTATATTATTTCTTCTTTCATCTGCAGCTATTCCATTCTCCTCTTGCACTGCATAGGAGATGCCACGTGATTCTTGTTGTTGCAGGCATTTGTGTGTTATCTTTTCAATTCAGTCTAAGCTATGGGTTTCCGTGTGTGTATAGATATAGTGAAGGAAACAATGTGGTAGGCACTTATTTTTTTATTATTAGCTTTTACACACAGAATTTTGGTTTGATTTGTTTTCAATTTATATGGATCTCATAATGCAAAGCTTTCATCAGAGTAGATCCTACCATCAGAATGTGGATAGTTTTGAAGTGTTTTATTCCCCTTCAGAGTAAAAAAGATTCTGGTATTTGCTAATTTTAACATGTTGCTGAATTATAAATATGCCCCTCACTTGTAATTACTTATTTACTGCTATGAAATTGAAATGCCATACATCTCTTCAAAAGTTATATTTTCATACATGTTATTTCAACAGTGTAAATGAGAAGCAACAGAAAACAGAATAAATAGAAATAATCTTATTTTTTAGTTATATAATTTTTTATTATAAATATTGTTACGACCTAATGATCTAAGTTTGGTTCATGGAAAAAAAAATTTCTTCTTATGTCATACGGTTGCATATATTGACTCTCTCTAGCGTGCATATTGCATGAGCCTCATGCATTGAAGATATTTGTAGTATATGTATAATGAAAAGAAACATCGTTAGGTATACATAATTGTACTAAATTTTAATAATAACAGGTTTATACATATTGCTGTGTTTATCTGCCTTCTTAATATCTCACACTTATACCTTCCTTAATTGCTAGATTGAACAAATTTTGCATCTATCTTAAGCAGCATTATGCAACCTTCATAGAAGTGATTTTAGTAATCTATTTATGTACTCTTGTACGACCTGTTTATAATCTAAGGTAGATAGGTTCAGTCTGCTTTTGTTTGTTATGGATGATGGGAAGTTCCTTTCTTCTTTTTCTATGACATGATTTTTCTTAATGAGCTGGGCATCGTGGTTTGTTTTTAGTAATGGCTGGTTCTCTGACACTAAGTTCCAAGATGCAGACCCACTTCTAATCAACTAGATTACTAATGAATTGGAGAGGAGTACTTTAATACATTGTTTGTATTTATTATGCTCCTCTTTTTACGTGGCTGCATTTTATGGTTTAGGTTATTAGCTAGTTGTTTATATTGTCCACAACCATCAAATTCATCAAAATGAATGCACGTTTGTAATTTTCAGTCACTATTAGCTTTTAAAGCCGTATCTTTGTTGTTGTTTTTCCAAATCCACCCCTGGGTAGTGTTTTTATCATCTGAAGTGCAAGGAGTATATTAGTTCTTTGTTCTTTGACCTTTCAATATGAATTAACCCTCTTTTGGTTTTTTATAAATTATATATAGCCTTACCATATATTTATCTCAAGATTCTGTGTGTTCAATTCATGACCAAAAGTTTCTTCATATTTGTACCAAACACTAGATTCCTATTTCAGAATTTATTGGGATACCAAATAATCGATTCCTATTCCAGGCTTTATTTGGTTGTTCATGGTAGTCCATTCAGGTGTCCTTTTAGTTATATGGACAGTAAAACATACAACCATGTCATCTTCTATACATATGCAACACACTGTACAATCTAGTCATCCTATGGTGCTACTGCCTTGTGTATGTGTTTTTCTACCTGCAGCATAAACAAAACTATCAATAGGACAAACTGAAAGCTCACCTTGAGAAACTTCTACTGCAGATGTTTGCCATGACCTACAAGTTTCTGATGTAGATTTTTTAGGGCTAGAATGCAAATTTTTTTACATTTTTATTAAAGACCATCTTTGTTGTGGTGGTGGTAGTACATTTTTTGGAAGTACTCATAGGGTAGTGGACGATATGGACAACTTTGTCTAGATTGCATAACAGGTTTGGTCTCCTTTGATTGTTAAGTTAGATTTCCATGGTCTTAAAAAGAGAAGTTGTAGATTAGAGGGTCAAAGGGGATAGTGAATAAATGTCAAATGTGAGAGTTTAAAGTTTATCTACCCTACCTACTCTATAAGCAAGATCTACTTGGAAAACTGAGTTGAGGAGGGAGGCTCAACCCAAGTTGAACGTTGCTATGTATACAAATGAGAACACAAGGACTTCCCCTCTAATGATTACTATCACATCCCAGATTTATAAAATATAATAAATCATCATTTTATTATTCATAATTTATAGAATACACTCATTTTTTTTCTCTTTTTATTCTTGAATTCAAATTCTTGCTTTTGCAATAGTAAATATTTTATTAATAAAAAAGATCACATCTTTTTGGTAGGATCATAAGTCTCTTCCACCCAAGCTTCATATCTATTGTAAAATTATAGATTATGCTGAAAATAAATATAAGATAAAAATATATCAGCATCCACACATGCTGGTAGGAACCTCGAAAAAATCATAAAAATAAACTAGCATTCATGAAACAAATGTCAATAATTTAATAAGAAATAATAATATATCAATTCATCATAAAATTTAAACATCTGAAAAACAATGATAATTTCTTAAGCAAAATCATACATCAGCCATATGCAACACATACAAAATAATTGGATAACAAAGGCGTACATCACACTCGATGGTGTACTCTCCCAATAGCGAATGGAGAGGCATATTCCACGGGATGGATTCCTCCTAACAACGGATGGAGATAATCCATATCACACTCCCAACAGCGGATGGAGTGATATCCCTCACCCGTCCAAGTGGGGACACGTTCCTCCCAACAGCGGATGGAGGAACTGTCTAACCATCACGTCTGATGGTCCGCTAATCCCCGAAGGGAATCGCCATACCTGCCCTCGACTGGGATACATAAACATCCATGATCATTCATTTACATTCACTAATTCATTCACACATGCATTCAAGAAATAGTATGATCAAATATTATAAGAAACCATGCTTTATGTATGATCTACTAGATTATGTCCATTGGTGGCTCCGCTATGTGATGGGCCCACAGCTCCTTTCACAGGTTGCACATTCAATGTAGACCATTAGCCTAGTTACATATACTATATGGTATAATTATATCAATATCATAAATTTTAAAAAAGTAGGAAACCAGTAATCATTTTCAAATGATATCTTTAAAGAAAACTTTTAAATTTATCAAATTATAAGAGCTTAAAACATCAATCTCTCAATAGTCCTCAATCAACCAAAACCTTAATTGGAATAGCTCAACTGACTTAAACCATACTCAATTCAATTATGACCTAACAGAACCAACGATAAGGTCAAGTAGGATTGAACTGGTCAAGTTAGTTTGGAATCACCCTAAACTGACTTTAACCGATCAAACCTATCTGATTTAGTCAATTAAAGAACTTAAACCAATAAAGGAAAAGGAAATCAGACTATGTTGTATAGTGCTAGCCCAAACTGAACCAACCCACCTAAGTCTTGGATGGGTCACATGCGTTGCACATGCCTGTCTCATGAAATAGGTTAAGTTGAGGTACAACGAGCTAAACAGAGGAGCGACGACGTGTCTAACGCCAATCGCATCGTTGAGCAAGCTTAACTTCATAGACTAGGCTAAACTTCACTCATAAGTTGGGCTGAGTCTTACCACTAAACTGGGTCATGCTTAGCTCGCGAGTTGGGTTATGTTTAGACACATGATTTGGGGTCGTATCTGATCATATGGATTGAGTTATACCTAGCCGCATGAGTTGGGCTATGCTTGGCCACATGATTAGGTCGTACCTTGTCACATGGGCTAGGATGTACAAGGCCACATGGACTGGATCATACCTAGCCACATGGCTGGATCATGCCTAGCCACATGGGTTAGATCATATCTTACCACATGGGCTAATTCCTACCTGGCCACATGAGCTAGGTCATGCCTAGTCACATGGGCTAATTGTACCTAATCACATGGGCTGGATCGTATATAACCACATGAGTTGAGTCGATCTAGTCTGACAGATCAACTTAACTCAAGTCAAACTCCACTTAGAATCCTCTTATCAAATAATATTTCAAAAATCTAAATTATCAAGAATAACTCAAATCTATGAATTAAAGAATTTATATCCATAATCTTAAATTTAAGACTAATTAAATCATAGAAATTCACATATAATTCATAAAACACAAATATATCTAATTAAATAATTTAGAATTATTAATCTAAAACAAAGAATTTTAATAATTAAATCAATGTTAAAATTCAAAGGCCAATATTAATCAAATAATCATTCTAATATCACGAATCAATTGTCATTATTTATTAATTAAGAAATTTCGAAATTAAAATATTATTATACATCATAAAATTATAACAATTCTAATATCAAGATTTTAAAACATAAATCAAAGCAAAAGAGAGAAAAGATCCTACCTCTCATCGGCTATCCTTTCCTCGAGATCATCTTCCCGGGAAGCCTTCTCCTCAATCCTCCCATTGTCATACTCGGTGAGGAATAAAGGAAGAGGAGCCCCCTTATATGCGAGAAGATGAGATCTCTCCAAAAAGGCAAGTAAATATTTAAATTTATTTTTATTTTATTTTCACACACAAAAATAGAAACATAATATTCATTTATAATGGTTCATACTTAAAATGGAATGTATACTATTTACTTCCTAAAAAACTCATCTCTTATTATGAAATAAATCAATCAATAATCTAATTGATTAGTAAGATTCCTAACTTATCTACATGATTAAAGAAATCAAATTTAATTATTTCCTTAACTATAATACACAAACATGAAAGTTAATAATAAAACAATACATTATTTATAGTAATTAATTTATGTTAAGGGAGAAATCATCGGTGATTACAATTACCATGTAGAGCATGTGCTAAGATCAGAAGGGCACAACTGATTACTAACCAAGACTTGACTGTGCACCATTTTAGATGTCATAATTGTCAATTTGCTGACTAAGCATCAACATAGGTGATTAATATGGAACCATTTGAATGGCCTATTTTTTGCCCCTAGTAGTGGAGATGGCTTGCAAGCTTGGAGCTTCAACTTGGCTGAGCATGCATTTTAATGGTTTATTTTCAAGTATCTAGTATATTTTGATTTGTAAATACAATATCATTTTTGGCTTGGCTGATGTGTTTCTAGATTCATGCTTGTTTGCCACGCATGACTCATACCTATGCGTAATAATGAACAGTTGAACACATTTATGTTGATGTGGCTAGACAACAGATTAGTCATACCGACCATTATGTGCCATGCTGACCATTCCATGCTTGCATTGCCTATAATGCAATATATATTAGTTTACTCATATCTCTGAAGAACTTGGATAATAGATCCATAATACAGTGAAATGAGCCAGCAACTTCTACAAGCCTATTAACCTAAATGTAAGACTGGTTTTCCAAACATTAATGTTGCTAAGTGGTGACAATTATCCAAAACAACTTGCCAATAAAATATCCTAGCATAGTTTTTCGTTGACCCATTTAAGCCAATCTAATCCGACTTGACTTTGGTTACAGGAAATAAGATCAATTAACTAGTGAGATCATCATCTAAGATTAAGTCTTTGCTCATTCTTCTTGATAAGATTGTTGTAGTTAATGGGTTGGCATGGGCAAATTAGTTCACATGCTAGCTTGTCGGCCAACTTGCCAGTGAGTTTTGCCTTTTCACTGGTGCTGGACTTTTCTTACTTTTCCCATAACAAAACTTTCTTGATGTTCTGGACACCATATATGGTTGGAGGTTATAAGATATACAGATCGAAATGCTACATTCTAGGCAAGATCTGTGACTCATCTCAAACTTCTTACTCCTGTTATGGTTTATTTATATAAAGTAAATTGCTTAGATAAACAAATGTATAATATTTTCTTTTCCCTTATAGGTAATATCAAACTTTTGTTCTCAGATTTTCATGTTCTCTGTTGCTTCTGAAAGAAAAGAAACTGCATAGCTTGTGATATTGACTTGTAGACTGATGTATTCTAATGATACTTGAAACTATTTTACCATTGTGGATTCATAAAACAGTCCTCTATATGAAATGAATTTTGGAATAGTTGATTTTCCCTAGAAGTGGAGATCCTGATATGAGGAACTTTCATTGCATTTATTATTTTTCTAAATCTTTTTGTTATGTGATTTCAAAAATAGGGTTTCTACTCCACATCAATATCAGATAATAAACATTAATTTCCTTATGGATTGTAATATTTTGAGATTTCACATCAGTAGACAGCCAAATTAGAAATGATAATTGAAATACTCGGTTTCCAAGGACCAGAAGCGAATATTGCATTTATATTATAAATCTGTAGTTCATGCTGATCAGACTCGGTACCGATAACTATTATTGTGAAACCCCATGATTCTGTGATTCAATCATACAACTTCAGTCTTGACAATGCAGTTTGGACCTTTTGCTACTACTACATTAGCAAGGGGACCATCTTAATATTTTGCATGTGACTGACTTGATGGGAAACAAATCACTGTACGATTAGTTGCCTTTCCAAGAATGATGACAACCTTTTTATGGTTGAAAATTGTTGTCATATATTTATCTTCTAGATGAATATTGCTTCTATAGAAAATTGCCTTTTCTATTTTTTTTTAATATATCCTCATGAATAGGGTAATATATTTGGTTCATTGTTTTGTTGCATGAGCTTTCATCTATGACTGAGATGGTAGTCCCTCCTAACTGTCAACTGACTCAGCTCTACTTGATCCCTTCTTGCCTAAATTTGTCTGATTTTGGACAGCTTAGTAGGTTGATATTCAGGTTAAAATCCATGGTGCAAGGCTTTTTTCGATTGTATATATAACCTTGTAATGTTTTATCAGTCTCATTACTCTTTTTATGATTGCTATTCTGGGAGTTCTGATTCAGGTGGCTGAAATAAATGGGTATGGTATAATACTTAAAGTGCAGAAATTTTTATTTGGTGATTAGGTTGGTGTAAATCATGTTTCTAGATGTGCAATCATCCTAGTCAATGACTTGGCTGTCACTAGTTCTTTAGATAGTACAAACCATTTGTCATTTGGCATCACATAGCTTTGAGATTTCTTTACATAGTAAATCCATTTTGCAAGTCTAGTTTTGACATTTTATTTACATTAGTAAATCCATTTTGCAAGAAAGATCTAAATAAGAAGTTTAGACAGGCATAGATGCAACTTGCAAGATTATCATAAAATAACAACACCAGTAAAATTTAGGTAGAGTACAACAACAAGATTTATAATGCTTGCAGTCTACTAGTACTTAAGAAAGCAGAGAGTTAACCGCACCCCAATAAACATTTCTTGACATTTTGAACCTTCTGATGAAAACTATCTTTATGAAATGTTTATTACCGATAATTTGTTTGGTGAAAAATTTAGGAATTGACCTTAATGTTATTGCTTGCTTACGTGACATCAAACGATGTTGAGCATTCTACATCTTTATGCTGTAGTGTTTGGTTTTGTGAATGATTCATCTCCATTATGGATCACAAGTGTTAAAATTGGTTGATTATTCGGAAATTTTAAAGAAACAAGAATAAAATATAAGATAATAGCTAAAAAGTTCAAGAGTTATTGATGGTAGGCTACTGAACTGCCTTAATGGTACTAAACAAATTTTGATTTGGTTTTGGAACCATTCTCAGGTGCATGTTACACTTTATTTAAAAAATATATATGCTTCTCGAGGAATAGTGTGTAGCTTGGTTCTTTCATGTACTTGACACGTGCACTCCGTTTTAATGATATTTTTTTAGTTTGATCACGGTACATCAACAAGAGCTAGATACAATTCTATACTGATGTTGTTTTAATGTAGTAGTGCTTTTCTTTTCTCAGTTCCAAATATCTGCCTTGTTGGGTGTTTCAATGGTTCTTCACCGTTCTCATGACAGTGTTAATACTTTCTGAGCAAGATCCTCGTCCAGGACTCTGGAATTGCCAGAGTAAATTCCCTCTTTATGAGTTCTTTTGCATCATAATCTCAATATTTGAGAAGTTTGAGGCATGGAAGTGTACTAAACCCTGCTTTCCTCTAAAAAAAAAAGATGTTCATCGGGGAAAACTGGGCTTGTTGAGTCATGGAAGTGTACCAAACCCTGCTTTTCTCTATAAAAAAGACGTTCATCGAGGAAAACTGGGCTTGCTCACCTCTGATGCCTCGCTGCCTACCATTTTATACGGGAGGCGAGTTGACAAAATGTTCCTTCTGTTTTCTCCAAAGGGCATTAAGAGCTTGTCGTCCGTCATTAGAATCCTAGACTTAGGTGCAGAGCTTTGTACTTTCTTAAACTTCTTTGTATCTCAAAGCTATCAGAAGTTTCACATTCTTCATTGGGTCCTGAATTAATAATGACTAATGCTAGATCTTTCTTGCCAGTTACATTCTGAAATATTCTGAGATGTATGTGGAAATCAATGAGAAAGGAAGAGGAGGGTTGTGAAAGAGGCATCTTTGCAGGATAAAGAGAGAAACAGAAACATTGGTCAGAATAAAATAATTTTATGATTGTTTTCCTAGTACTATGGGATTACTAATTCTTCACCTTGGTTTTGTGACCAGATTTAAAAAATGACTACTTTGATGGAAGCAGAACCTGCAAGCCTCCTGCAAGATTTTGGGGTGGAAAAGAGATGTCTGCTGTCATCAGGAATGAAGCAGGCCTGCAGATAAACCCTAAGCAAGATTGTTCAAATGGCTCACAAAACCCAAGTAAGGCTGTTCTATGATGCCAATTATGCATGTGCTAGCTGTCTGTACAATAATACACCATAAGTTCTTGATTGTCTACATGAGCAAGTGCTGTATGGTTCAATCTTTTTGGTGGCAATTCCCAAGTCAATTCATTCTTGATTGTCTAAACCCAAGATTCATATGTTGTTGCTGATCCATATCCCATCTACTAATTGCTCAGTAGGGTTTATGTTGGGGATCCAAACTAATAATATAAAAATCAGATCAAACTAAGGAATGTTTTATTGTTTTAACAATTATAAATAAAAATACCCAGAGAGAAGCCATCCATTTTTACTCTGCACTAGATTCACAATAAAAAAAAAAAAAAAAAAGAGAGAAAGCAGCCATCATTAGTTTCCTTGACATTATTATAATCAATGGAGCAAAAATTGACCATTTATTCTTGAACTCCTAATGTTTTGTTGATATTGAGGTGCATTCCCTATTGACCTTTAACATTGCCATGGTGTTTCTACTATGATTTCCCATGGTGTGCAAGCTCTCTTTAGCTCAAAGCTCCAAGGTTTCTCATCTGTCTAGATCATCTAACAGTGCAAGCCACTTGAGGGCATCTTTTGGTAGATCTCAATCTTCAGTTGGGTTCAACTTTTTATACTTGCTCATTAAAGCTATGTAGTTTCTTTAGAGAAAAAAAAAACATTGTCATAGTATTAAAAAAAAGGTCTTGTATTCTGCAGTCTAAAATGTGGTTTTATGTATTATTTTATTAGACTTTGGTACGATGTTCAAATTAATTAGGTAGAAGTGGTTGGATTTGACATATAATGCAGGGAACAAAGAATGATAGGAAGATGTATCCCTCTCTCTCTCATCTCTCATCTCTCATCTCTCACACATTAATATGCTCTTAAATTTAAGTACCAATGCATACATCGAACTAAATAGTATCCTCATCAATGTGTTTGTTGAAATAGTTGGCGTGCATAGAATCCGAAATGGACACACAATATAATCAGGTAAAATTAAATTGGTGGAATTATGGATCCAATACATGAATAAATATTTTTTTAGAATATTTGATTTTCTACTAGTATTGTATTTACGAAGTTACAAGTATATATATATGTATATATATATATATATATACATTATAATTATATACAAGCATCATATATATTAAAAAAAACATCCTTTCGGTGCAAGAAATTGATGATTTATCTCCGATCAAAACAGTCTTATAAGCAAGCACACTGGTTGTCTTTCCTTGGTTTCTATTCTTCTTCTTCCTTCAGTGCAAGCGAGCCATGGAATTAATGATGCAGCTCGATCATTATAATTTCCAATGCATCTAATCATCTCTCGATATCTGAAGCCCGAATCAGACGCGCAGATGTAGAGTACAAAATAAATCATATCACTTATTTGCGGCGACTGTCATTAAAGTTCTTGACACTGTTCATCGTCATGACCGGCACAACGCTCGGTCGCTCGAGCACTAATTATTTCCAAGGATGGTAGGCCAACACGATGATGCCGGCACTCACGTTCCTTGTTCGCACGCAAGATTCAGTCTTAGCACCGAATCTTGCAGAGTTAGCTGACGCTGCTCTTTGTGTAAATATTAGGTTGACAGATGGAGGAATTTTGTCGTGCTGACATGTATTTTCTATTTGCTGACTGACTAATCCAAGAAAAAAAAAAAACTTCTCGTTTTGGATTTCCATCGGAAAGCTTTTCATTTCAAGAATTTTTAATATCTAAAATATTACCCCTTTTTTTTTTTAATCCTTTGGATCAACCTATACGATGAATCGGTTTAGTTATAATATTTTTATACCATGCTACAGTATTTTTAGTAATATAAAAACATTAAAAAAATAATATTTTTAATACTGTGTTACAGTTTTTTTTTAAAAATAATATTGGAAAATCTTTAGCATTGTATGAAAACATTATAATATTTAGTATTTTTATTTTAACAATAATATAAAATACTATAACTTAATATAAAAATATTGTAACACAGTATTTTACATTCATTAGACTATTTTTATAGTATTTTTTGAATATTATTAAAAAAAAATATAACATGGTGTAAAAATATTATAATTAAATCGGGATCGGTTTATAGGAAAAAAAAAACAAATGACTGGAGATATTTCAGTTAGGAAATTCTAAAAATAAGGAAATTTCGAGAAAAAAATAGAGAAAGAGAAGCTCATCTTTTACACTATGTTACATTATAATGGATGAATCGATTTAATTACAGTATTTCTAGTACTATCAAGAAAAAAATATTATAACAAAAATAATAAAAATAAATGTTTTAATACTATGGCATATTATTATTTTTTAATAATATTAGAAAAATCTTTAGCATTGTATTGAAATATTATAATATAGTATTTTTTTATTTTTAACAATAATAGAAAATACTATAAATTAATATAAAAATAATATAATGCACTATTTTACATTCATTGTATTTTTAAAATATTATTCAAAAATAATATAATATAGGGTAAAAACATTATAATTGAATTGGGATCGGTTTGTGGGAAAAATAATAACAAATGGCTGGAGATATTTCAGTTAAGAAATTCTAAAAATGAGAGCGTTTTCTAAGAAAAATCAAAAAAGAGAAGCTGACTCTTTTTTTTTTCTTTTGTTTGAGTTTGGGATCATCCGTGAAATTGATTTATTACGGTTGGATTTTATGAAGGAAAACATGTTTATTACGGGAAATTACATGCAGCAAAGTGTGGCGGTATATTGTCACCCTCCACCCATGGTAATCTTTTATCGTGTCACATCACCTTTCATCCCACTGTCAACTTGTCTCTCCATCCACCTAAAAGAACCCTGTCTCTCTCTCTCTCTCTCTCTCTCTCTCTCTCTCTCTACAACGCTTTCTTTTCCCAGGAAGCCAGTAGCATCCTCCCCCTTTTAGACCAAACATCTCTGCAACTGCTGGACTTTCTCGCCGCGCTCACAAGCATGTAATCCCTTCGATCGCTCTCTCTCTCTCTCTCTCTCTCTCTCTCTCTCTCTCTCTCTCTTCCAGAGTCTTTACACCATCATCACCACCGGGAGTGAGCTCCTCCTTCGGGAGGCTTCCCACCCTCTCTCTTGTGACCCCCCAATCCCTCCTTTCCCTCTCCCTTCTCTTTCATGCTAATCTGTGATCTACTTAGTATCTGTCAGGACCACAGCTTGTTGAGTGTTCCAATCCTTCCTCGCTTCTGACAACCGATCTGCCGCAGCCCTAAAGGTAAAAATTCCATTCTTAAACTCAGCTGCATCTCTCTCTCTCTCTCTCTCTCTCTCCATCTCTCTCTATATATATCTGGCTCTCTCCCTCTCTCTCTCTCTTCCCTTAGGTACTCCAACATGGCTTTGTGGAAACGTTCTCGACGCCAGCCAGAGAAAACAACATGAGTATAAGCGAATTCCAGAAGGGAAGAGCATTGTGGATCTGCACAAACCTCCTCATCGTTTCATCATCATCATCATCATCGTCGTCGTCGTCGTCATCATCTGAGTTCGACTCTTGAAAGCATCTGACCTTTTGTGTAGGCGCAAGAAGTAACGAGGAGGAGTCACAGCAAGTGGAAGAAGAAGAAGAAGAAGAAGAAGAAGAAGAAGAAGAACAGAGAGAGAGAGGGAGGTCATTTGATCTATCTTCCATGGACTTGATACCCAACCCAGACAGCCCCCACTCCGACCACAGCGGCGGTGGCGGCGGCGGTGTTGGCGGCCCCAGTAACAGCCCCCACTGCTTCGCATCTTTCTCAACCGCCACCCCTGGAACAGCACCCTCCTCCTCCTCCTCCTCCACCTCCTCCTCCTCCTCCCCGTCGTTGAGTCGGTACGAGTCACAGAAGCGCCGCGACTGGAACACCTTCGGGCAGTACCTCAAAAACCACCGACCCCCTCTCTCGCTCGCGCGGTGCAGCGGCGCCCATGTGCTGGAGTTCCTCCGCTACCTCGATCAGTTCGGCAAGACCAAGGTGCACACCCAGATGTGCCCCTTCTTCGGCCACCCCAACCCTCCGGCTCCCTGCCCGTGCCCTCTTCGCCAAGCCTGGGGCAGCCTCGACGCCCTCATCGGCCGCCTTCGTGCCGCCTACGAAGAGAACGGGGGCAAACCCGAGTCCAACCCCTTCGGCGCTCGCGCCGTCCGCCTCTACCTCCGTGAGGTGCGCGAGATCCAGTCGAAGGCCCGCGGCGTCAGCTACGAGAAGAAGAAGCGCAAGAAGCCACAGCAGGATCAGCAGCATCCTCCACCGCCTCCCGCCGCAGCCTGAGCTCCGCTACCGACTCCATCCCACTGGCATCAACGAGGAGCCTAGCAGATATGCCTTGAAGCCTTCCTCTCTTCAACTCTCTATATGACTAGTAGCTACCAATGTGTGAGCTTTTTGTTTTCTCTTCATCGAGCTTATTACTATCATTCTGTTTATGTCACTCCTTTTTCTTTTCCCTGTTTTCGATTGAACCTTCGAACAAATCGCTACTCTTTATATTACTACTTCATGCGATATTGCTTTGCCTTCACTGCTCTCCGTCTCTCAGTTTCGTGATTGCGAGTGGGAGGAGCTTCGGAGGCAGGCAATGGGAAAGTAGCTGTGTTTTGTATGCTTAATTTCTACCTCCTCCCGGAAAAAATTGTCGCAGTGTGATTATTAGTCTGGCTATTGACACCATGGCAAGACAGCGACTACTGTACTTGGAGGCCGCACCTCATTGCTCCGGTACTGTACTCGAGATCTCTGATCTCTTGGCCAGCGCCAAGGGTTAACTATTAACAGTAAGTAACAAGGAAAAGGACGTGGGTGCTGCCGCTGCTGCTCTCTGTGGGTTGGAGCTGAGAGCTTTGAGGTGAAACTTAGATTCTGGCTGCAGAAAAAGCTAATGATTTACTCGATGTGTCATTTCCACACACACACACACTCTCTCTCTCTCTCTCTCTGTTTTCTTTCCATATTTTTTTGTTGACATCAAAAATGGAGTCGATCGTGACCTTTTCCGATCATGTTACAGGACGCAAGGATTGTTTGTCTTCTGCATGATCAGTTATCTTGGCCTCCTCAACTTGTTGCTTTGCTTTGTAGTGGCCTTTTTCTTTTTCATTTCTTTTTTGTGTGTTTTTGGGTGGAATAGATGGCCTACCCCGAAGAATAACAATGCGCTTTTTCGCGGAATTTAATTGATATACTCACAAGCTGATCGATTTCCATGGCAAACTCTTAGGAGAATAGAAGATTGACAGGTGCTCGCACACTAGAATCCTTACGTGAAATAGTAACAACAATGCAAGACAAAAGTTGCACTATTCCTTCAAGCAAAGCATGTTATGCTGATGGCACGGGCTGAGCGTGTGGAGACTGGCATTTTGGGGACTCACCTGTGTTTGTTCATGGAAGGATGAATGATGAGTCTGCCCAAATGCTATGGTTGTAGTTAGACAATGGCTTGCTTGCTTTGTGATGTTAGACACATTGCAAAGATTAAACAGCGCTCTCGTCTTCCCTACCGGTGCTAGTTTCCCAAACTCGCAATGCTGCTTCCTTTTTGAGCCACATTTGTTGTTCTCATGTTTATTCGGAGGTTGCTCATACCATGGCATGACAAACTTGCAACATCCATGTACTATTATTATCAACTCTTATGCTACTAGATGACAAGATTCAACTTAGAACATCCATGTGGGATGGAGGCCATGCGTGCTAACATTGTCACTATGTGCTCATTGATCATGGAGAGATTGAAAATGTTGATAGCTTGAATTTGCTTGCTAATTTCTTATGTGGTCAATAAGGCTTCTGTCATCTAGAAAATTCTTGCTAGGTTGGTGTCCACTGTGCAGCATTTTCATCAAAGAATAGGATGATAACTAAAGGACAATTTGTCCATGATGAACCACTGAATTTGAGGTCCTACATGCCATGCATGATGGTCAAACCCTGCATCATAAACGATAGCTGAGCATGATGAAGGTTATCGTAATCTAAAGCATCCATTTGTTGCTGTTTTTTTTTTTCTTAATCGATTTTATCATCATTGTTGCTGTTGGTGCCATCATTTCCATGCCACCATTGTCATCACCAATTTAAGTTTTGTTTCGCTGTTGTCTCTGCAATCCCTTCGGTAAAAAATGGAGACTGAAATCTAACTAGGAGTGATAGATAGTAACTTTGTGCTTTGTTTCATTCGATGATCGATGTTCTCTGCAAAACTTGATGCATGTGTTCACCCTATATTGAAACCATGCTGCATCATTAAAATGTAGGGATTCTACATGTGAAATTGCTCATGATTTTGGTCTCAGAATGCTGTCAGCTGTTTCTCCAAAGTACTAGTGGTGTGACAATATATTTGCTGAAATGATGTTTTGAGGGTCAAAATTAGATCCTGATATAATGATGCAGCCATCTTTATATGTAGATATTGATTGAAGTCTCCAAAGAAGTTGTCATGTTCAAGTGATGAGTTTTAATTGAATGTATAATGAATTGGTGGCCATTTCTTACTTGATATGTTTTGGTCTTGATAATTAAGACACATCATGTCTGATCCAAGTTTATTCAATTGCAAGTTACATTTTGATTAGCTAAATGCAATTTATATGCCCACTGGATCTCTTAGGTTTCTTTCTTCCCTGATTTAGAAACTAGACAAAACTTTCTGACACAAATGGACAGGAAAATAGCCACAAGAAGTAGCACTGGGAAGATCTACAATGTAAAATCCATCAAGAAAGTTCAAAGTAAATTAAACAACAGTTTCTAGATCTCCACATTCAGATCTTAACTTAGGACCTCAACAAGAAGTTTAGCACAATCTTGATGAGCACTGAGGCTCAGCTCTCATGCAAGGGGAAGTAGCTACAACCAATAAGTTTAGGGCTCCATCAGCATCCACTTTATGAAAATTATAAATACAAAACAAATATGGATTTTTTTTTTCTTTTTTGCTTTTACATTTTTTTTTTGGTTTTGAAAACAGTGTCTGTAATTTTGTGATCTATGATTCTTAAATGAGTGAATGAATCTTGAATGGTGTAAGTGGACAAATATAAAGTTGTTGTATAGGACTGATTCTGAGATGTGATAGATAGATACTATAACAAGTATTTCTGGTGATTATGCTAAGAATTCTGTGTTTGCTGATACCAGGGATCAATATAATGAGCAAGAGCTCAGGAACTATCAATCCTCCAATACATAAATATGATTACTATCTTAAATATATCAAGGCATGACATCAAACCAAGATTTATTCTCTCTCTCTCTCTCTCTCTCTCTCTCTCTCTCTCTCTCTCACACACACACACACACACACACACACACACACATTGCCTTTGATCAATGGTAATACTTAGCTCATTCTTTTAGTGTTTAACTCGCTTTGTTTTCAATAATTAATCATTATTATGAATTAGACATGATTGATGTCTATGAGCAACATCTTGTCAATGAAGGATTCATATACCCTGCCAATTGCATGCATTAGGTCCTTGTAACCTTAGTCTTCCAGTCACAGTTTTATTAGAAATATTTTGGAGAAGTTTTATTGGAAATATTATAGAAAAGTTTGGTTCCTTCTTTTCTAAATGGTTCATAAGTTTATCCCAAGACAAAAGTACTGAGCTTCATCAAGTTTCACTTTTTTTGAAACTGAAGTGTCACCACAGCACAGATGAAACCTTGGGAGATCACAAAATTTGTACTAGATACATCACTCCCAAAGATGGGAAAGAAACCACACACATGCATGTAAGGTGCAAGTTTTATTTGATGAGATGACAAATAAACATATATATATGTATATGATGTGATCAAGCTATTTCAAGTACCTATATGTTGTGGAGAATTTGCAGAGACTGAGTGATATTATCAAGCACATCCTATAAATTGTGTATGCCTGAGAGATGAGGCTTGAAGTCTTCAACCTCTGCCAAGATGACTGTAGCAGCTGCAAGATTTCCTCTTGGTTTCTTTTCTCTTCTTTTCCCTGTTGTTGTTGCTATGGAAACATGAAGGTGAGGACGGAAGTTGGTAGAGATTGTGGCGTCGGGGTGCGTGAGCTATGGATCTCCATCAAGCTTAGACATCGCCATGCCCCTAGCTCTTAGAGCAGGCTTATAATAGTACGTGAGGAGCATGCTGTGCGTTAGGGTTCGCAGTGCAGATATCCACCGTGCCGCGTGTCACGCACGACCTCCTGTGCATGCGCATGAACGCATCGTAGCGTTCGGTACACGTTACTGTAACGTGTACGTACGTGCTGTTTTCTACCAGTCGTATCGGACCGGTAGGCCTCCTTGCCACCATTCCACGATGCTTGATGGCCTGACTTGCGTCACGACCCACGGCTGCACACAACCTGGGACACGAGGATCTCGGTGCTCTCTTCCTCTCTCTCTCTCTTGCTCTTTTCCTGCAGCAGCACAGTACGTGTCAGCGCTGCCCACCGATCTATTTGTGGATCCCCCGCGGTGCTGTCACGCCGCTGTAAGAAGCAACAGCGCCGCATGGTGGCCGTGGGATCCTCGTATCTACCAAGGAGAGACGACATGGTCAGACCCCGCAGCGAATGAAGCGTTCACCGGACGACCTTCTTCCCGGTTTTCCTCGACGCTGCAGGTGCACTTTGGCCGGCATCCTCGTTCCTCAACAGTAGACGAGTTAAACATGAGAGAGACTGGCCTCGCACACACGCTGCAAACTCATGACGTGTGATCTCGCTTCGCAGCAAGAAAACAAAACCCGACGAGTTTACCGCGGCGGTGGCCAAAAGGAATCTAACCCTATGGTGATGCGTGCATGTGACGACCTAAAGGAGAGGCCTTGCCTCCTAGCTTTTATCTCGAAGAGCAAGCGAGTGGGGAGGGATGGCCGGCAGCGATGGCTCTCACAAGCTTTTCTCGGGGTGGAGGAATCCACTTGTCCCGCTTTGACCTCTCCGTACGGTCAGCCTTCGATCCCTTTTCCCTGTGCATGTCTGCTCTCTCGTGTCCGCTATGTAGAATAATAGTGCAGTGCTGATGGCGTGGTACGGTAACTACGCCTCTCCCTCCTTCCTCCTTCATCCTCCGGTTGAACGAGCGCAAGGCTGCAGGAGAGGACAGGGGGAATCAGAGCGAGAGAGAGATGTTGGGGTCACGCAGGACAACCGTGGTTTGCCGTCATTGATTCCATAGACAATGCAGACAGCTATGACTGGGGTACTTGTTGCTGGTGAGGTGCACAGGTGGTAGGTGCCACAAGGACAACAGATGGTAACCCAGAATAGGAAGGTCAGATGAGCAACAAAAAAGTAACCGAGCAACCTGCAAATATTAGATGTAAACCCAAAAATTTAGAGAGATTTTTTGTTCAGGATTAAAATAAGAGAGAAAAAAAAATAATTTCTTCTAACATATATTGATAGGGACAAGGATGCTTCAGGTGGGGAGGTCATCATCTCTCAAAACCTGTGGCACAACTCAAAAAAGAGATTACTATTCACAGACTTGGGGCATCCTCCAATGGGACAAAATAGCTTCATCAACCAGTTATTGAAGGAAAAGCATGGTATTCTTAGTTGCAGCAAAAAGGACTGGGAGCTCAAAATGTTTGGCCTCAAAATGGCCTCATTACTGATGTAGAAACTTGATGTTCACAATGTTTCACATCATCCTACAATGAAGACTAAGAAATCCGGTTGACTCCATAGAATTCGATTCTACTGGCACTGCCTTTTATGCTTATACAATTTCCATGAGTGGCAAATGATGATGAACAAGGGATATGACTTGTTAGCTTGTTCCCAGGATTCCCATATCAAATTCAGGACCAACGCATCAATCTCTGTTGAACAGAAAGAAAGCCAACATAAAAGCATTGTGGTCATTTGTAAAATAAAAAACAGTATCAGAAAGGTAATTAAGATGAACTATGCCACAAATTCACTAGGAGGAAGAAAATTTAACGATAGTTCAAATTTGAACTACAAGATGTCTTGGGCAAAAGGATGAGAATTATCAAAAGGAAATAAACATCCCTAAAATTACCCAAGTTCTGACTTTAGGGGGTTCCTTGTGGAGTTTTCTTAAGCATTGGTTGCATTTGGGATTTTTTAAGACAACCAAAAATCCAAATGAAGATTTTTTATGATTAGACTGTTGTCAGTAATGTTGTATTGGGAAATCATATGACCAAAGCTATCTGACCTTAGGTCAAAAAGAATAAAGAAGAAAATATATAATCCATATACAGAGACACCAAAGATTCAAATTTCCACAGGGTGCTTGAGAGACTAATATGCCAAAGCTTGTTTAGAATGTGATGCTGTCATCTCTAACACAGAACATCATAATGTAAGATACAGATTGAGCATGTTCTATTTGCTTTGGCCATAAGCTTAAAAGATCAGCGTTCACCACTGTAATTCTCTAGCACGTTATAAACTACAAAAAATTTAGTTAAAGCATAAAAAGGAAGATGCAGATTACATGACCATTTCCATCGTCTGACCTGATTGAACCAAAGAACATGGTCTCTCTTAGAAATAGGGATCATCATGATACCTTCCTTTTTTTCTTTTTTTGTATGGCAGGGGGCCAGGATGGTAGTAAGAACAATGTGGAGGTAAAATGACAGGCCAGGAAAAGATTATAACACTCAACAAAGGAACGACATTAGCCAAGCAGACAAGAAATCTCATAGTTTTATTTTTTAACTCATTATGTCTATTATCATTGCATTCCATCAAGATGGTTAGCCTTTCATAGTCTTACAAGATTTCTCTCTCTTGTAGTGGGAATAGACACCTAAGCCTTCTGAGACTTGACCCTAAACCTTTTAAGACTTGACACCTAGTCACTTCCATATTATGGAAGTTAGAATTGAACATGTAATCTGATTCTAAAGATTCCAAAACAAAATTGGAAAAAAACATTCCAAACTTCAGAAAATCCTAACATGGAAGCTACTAGACTTAACCTAAATGCTAACTGGACTCAAACTTGATGCGGACGCCAATGCAGGCTGTGCATCATGACCACCATGCAATATGCTTATCCGCTCAACAAGACTTGAGTCAGAGCGATAGATAGTCCAGACTTGCAGATACTGCAAAACTAGGGATCAAGAGCATGAACCAGAATTCCTAGAAGAAGTTAGGTTCAGAATTCATGGATTAGCTTCAGTGAAGCCAATGAGCCACCCACAAATAGAGTGGACAAAATTCACCATTACACGGACAAGATTCACACGTAGGAATATATCACATTTTGACAGAAATGCTGCTCCACTTCTCTAAGCTGACTATTTATAACAAACTGTAATCAACGAATAACAAATTCAAGTAATTAAAGGCTTCATAAGGTCATGAAGTATGTTAAGGAAACAAACACGTTATTCATTTCAACATTGCATCCAAAACCCCAGATTCAGATGATGATATCACAAAAAAGTTGTGTTTTCTTCTTTAGGTATAGTGGGTCTCATTCATAATGCTTTACCATTTCAACATTACATCCGAGACTCAATCCTCAGATGTTGATATCACAAATAAAATAATATGCTTTCTTTAGTTACAGTGAGGCATGATTCATAATGCTTTACCACATTTGCCATAAAGCCGATCAAAAAGCTACATGTACACAAGGAAATCATCATCAGCCTCCACAGGAAAATATAATCAGTATTAATAATCATCTCTTTACTCCACCGTAGTTTATCCTACAATCATAATGTACTTCATAAACCCACACACTTAAATATTCTGATCTCACTTCCGTACTTGTTTATAGTATCCAAATACCCCTAAATAACTGCAAATTTCTGCATCTCTAATCTTCACAAGAAATGCAAAGCCAACCAAGCAACCAATCTCTGCCATCATGATACCATATTAGTGCGCTTCAGGAACACCATTACTTGCTGTTTTCAAAGCTTTTGATTGCATTTTCGAAATGCTTTTTCAAATTGATTCTATCACAAATAAACAAGCACAAGTATCCCGTCTATCCTTGGTCTATCACACTAAAATTGATCTCGTCTCTAGTATCACTTAGAGATTCTAAAAGGACATAAATGCCATCAGTATACATCAAACCTTTGATACACCCAAGAAAACTATGCTAATTTATATAGGGCTCGCATGTCGTTCTGACTTCTGGAACCAATAGTAGAAACAATTATGGTTAATGGTGGTAGAGGGTCGACATGTTTATGCCATCAAGTCTAATGCTCTATGGCTTCTTAACTTTTTCCTCGATTTGAAGAGCTAAATTCCGAAAAATGGACAGGTACAAACACCGCTATCAAACGAGTCGTCATGAGATTCCAGCATTCGCCGGACTCAAGGATCACCAAAAGTAAAATCTTTTGGAGCCCGAGAATTCACAAGAGACCAGGAGCCACTTGACTGTGATCATCAAAACTGAAATTTTTGTCTACAATCTCCTCCTACGAACATCCAATCAATCAAGAAGAGACCCCTATGTCAGCCGGTTTTCGGGTATCAAATAAACCAAACAAACGCGATACACACAAGCACGCAGCTAAATCCTCATTAAATTTCTTCCGATTTCACAGAGAACCCCAAAAGAACCCTTCCCCGACAAATTAAACCCTACGCGCTATCAAGATAGCTCGTAGGGTCGTCTACAATATAAAAAGAAGACACAGAGACCTCCCGGGCCCCGAAAGGATCGGCGGCAAAGGGTTGCAACTCTCGAAGGAAACAAGAACGAAGGAGAAGCCGAAACCTGCTGCCAGGCGTCGATGGTAGGCCGGAAGCCCCGAAGCCATTAAATCGGGGCGGGAGCGGAGGGCATTGCCGAGGTGGGGCAGAGAGCGCGGTGCCCAATGTCGCCTCCGTGTTCCGTCCGCCCACCGATCGAGAGGCATGGTTTTCTCGGAGATGTGGGATGATCTGAGCCCCTTATTCCTACGCAACTAACTCGGTGACTGCTTGTGATCGTGACACGTAGATTGCCACCTTTAGCGTTCGGGGGCAAACACCCACGGAGGATTTGGGATCCTGTGTTTCGTCGAAGAGTCCAAACACGGAAGCCCGGCTTTGGGAGTGTGGGTCCCCGGCCTTCTGCACCGTCGCTACTGTGTTTCGTGTCGTCACGGCAGAACCCATGGACCAATAGTCGGATGCCACGTTCGACGTTGCAAGACAGCACCGCGTGGGATTCATTCAAGCTCATGAATGCATAATATACTGTTTATATGGTTTTCTCAATGGATACATAGTGTGCATTATTTGATGCAATGTGATATTAGAAACCATATGAAATTTTTGATGCCTTTTTTTTAAGGGTCATTGAATATTGATGGTAATTTAGTTAATTTATTAATAAAATTAATTTGATTAGTTTTGATATATTTCAACATCTAACGATATAGAAAAAAGGGAATAAATATATATAAAAAAGAAATCATTGTTGAAGTAATACAATCTTGATTTGAATATATTATTGTTTAAAATTAAATCAAAAATATTATTTTTTATAAAAGATATTATATATTTGATTTCATATGATTATATTTTTTTTATTCTTATAATTGATCATATAAAAAGAAACTAGAGCATGGTAATGCATCAATTAGAAGATAAATGGATGAATTGAATTCTCTCTCATCTTGTTTGTGAGTGGTGAGGCTTATTTTTCCGATTAAATAATTTCATACATATGACCTTTGGGAGTGTTTTTCTTAGAGATTTATATAGTCATTATTTTATTTTTACTATTATCCTTCTATGTCTCTATTATGAAAAAATAATAATTTGCCGCTACTAGCATATCATTCATGACGAACTTTAGTATTGGATAACAAAGACAACCTTGTTATATACTGTATGTTAGCAACCATGCTTTCCCAAACCAAAGCCATTCTACCACACTGGCCGAGAAATAAAAGGGAGTTCATAAGAAATAAAAGAATACGTAGGAGACTCCACAACAATAACATGTTGCATGCATGCACGAGTAGAACGTACGCGCTGCCGCTTTGCACGCGTACATGCACGAATGCTATACTGCATTAGCTGCATTTGTACCCTCTTCTTCATCGTGATTTCAGCTCACACACACACACACACCAAATCTATCTCAAATTCTCGGAAGCTGTTCTAGCTTTGTTTTTGATCCTAAGGGGAGAGATGCTTTGCCTTTCTTGGCTATTCTTGGACAAGATTATTTATTGTTCATTGCTGCCTGGTTCTGAGCATATAATATGTAATGTTGTCGCCATTCTCTTCTGCCATCAATATTTGTCACGAAATGCTTCCTTTAGAATAGAGTCCAACCTCGGTCGCCGCTTGTTTGATTTCTTTGTCATCAAAAATATAAGAGGTCCAAAATATAGATCAGCAAACAATAGGTCTTAGAAAGAACAAATCTCAATTTTCTTCTCGCTTTTGTAAAGCAAGAAATATAAGCGTTTACAAATGATCTTATGTAGTGCTGCAATGTTCCAACTAGCTAACATCTTGTACAAATCTATTGCAATCACTCTCTCCAAATCCAAATCAACATTTAAGCCTACTGTTGGACGCATGTAGAACTCCCACATCAATCCCACTGCTCTATCCGAAGGGTGGGATTAATTTATCCCTGCCCACCTTGCCATTCCTTCCTCCCCAGTGCCGTGCTCCAGTCCCAGTTCCAACAAGTATCCGAACTCATCTTCACACCTTGAGCTCATCCCCGCCATCGGTGCGCTCCCCATCATCTCCTCTGGGAGGTCAAGAAGGTTGCACTGCAGCAGTGCCATGTTCATCAGGAAGGGGTTTGGGCTGGTGTCATGTTGCTGTAGGAGAGCAGCGGAGAGTGATGAGCCCAGCTGCTGGTCATGGCACGCATCAGGCATCGTCGGCTGGTACACGAGAGAAGGAGATGACCTCAAAGTGGGAGAGGAAGAGCCAGCTTCGTCATGCTCCGACTCCCCCTTCCTTTTGTGAAGGACTCTACACAGAACCCAGTCCTGTCGTAGAAGAGCACATCCAAATGAGACATGAAGTCATTAAGACATGCTATATGAGACCAATCTTAGCGCATCTCTTTCTTTGCATGCTTTCATGTATGTTTACAGATGATTTGGCTATCAAAAGATTTTGAGAGCTAATAGTACATTAAAAGCTGTACATTTTGGCATCTACTCTCCTCCACCTAGATAGACATGTCTTTTTGCAAGCATCTTACGCAACATCTCCTGTCTTTGAGACGTGAACTGGTTATTCCATAACTAGCTATAGATCTAACACCACAATAGATTCTTATCATTTGTCTCTCACCAAAAGAGTAGTTGAATTGCTACATACATGCTTACCGTATTTCTGAAGAAAAAACTCGTTTCAGACAAGAAAAAACACTGATCCAACACATAATCATCAATTACCAGTGCAAAGGAACCACAAAAGTATAAGCTACATGCCATTGATCGTGTTAGGAGTCCTTGTCGTGTGTTGTTGCAGCGAGTATGTGGAAGAGAAGAATTGCAAATGGTGGATCTGATACCTTGGAAGGCGAATGGGGGGTCTCCAATCGGAACTCGTGCATGACCCAGCCACTCTTCACTCCATTCGGAGCTCTACCTCGATAGAACACCAGCGTCTTCCTCATCCCAACCATTGCCTGTGTCCTTGGATCACATATCGGTCGATCCTTCCCGGTGGCTTTCCAGTAGCCAGATTTGGTTGCTCGGTTTGTTCGCGATCCCGTAGCGTATTTGCGGTCACGAAAGCTGAAGAAGTACCACTCGTTGGCGCTCAGTTTAGCCACATCTATCATCCATCGAGCGAGACTTTAGATTTCAAAGCAACACTAGAATTCATGTAAAATTTTGACTTTTGTGAAACAAACATCATTGGCTACGCAAATTTCGACCAAAGCTTCACATCACATAGAGCTTCCATGAAACAACATCTACGGCAGTGGCACAATGATCTAACGAGTCATGAGGCATATTAGGTGAAAGCAAACAGCCGAAAATTTTGCAGAGAGGGCGAAAAAGAAGCTCATGTCCTAATAGATCATCCGAACATATGATGCAATGCATCAATTTCGAGGAACCTAATATGATATGAGAGCCCAAAAGGAATGAGAAGACGAGATTGATTGAATCACCTGGAAGCTCCCATGGTTCACAAGTGTGCAAATCCACCTCTACCATCGTCCCCTCCGAGGTTCTGAGTCCATCGGTCACCTTCTGGTAGAGGTAATGGCAGACCAACTCCTCATCACTCGGGTAGAACCTGAACCCCGGCGGCAGTGTGGATTCTATGTCTCTCAATCCCATTCTTTCCGTACGCCTCGACGATCTCTCGAAGAATAGGGTGGTTCAGCTGCTCAAAGAGATCTGAGCCAGGCTTCTTGAGGGTGCGGACATCCTACGAGAGCTTGAATTCCCGGGAGCAGGAGGTCGGGGGGGGCGGGATTTATATAGAAGATGGTGCATTAAATGGCTAGTTCAGCCATGAAAGCTGCACCTACGAATTGGATTCTCGCGTCTATCATCTACAGAAGCAGCGTGTACAGCCGTCGCAATCTCCGATAACTATGTCGAGGGACTGATGCTTGTGCCGAAGAACTAGAGAAGACCGCAGTAACAAGAAATCCCCACAAGGCTCTCCGACTCCATGCTCGGCCGCAGAATGATCTTACGTACGAGAAATAATTCTGATGATGACAAGTTGGCATGGGGCAGTGATTGGACAAGGCGGCATCGTCGCGTTAATTATTCATGGCGACGCGTGGAGTGGGGTCTCTTTCGCTTGTTGTATTCGATCTGCACAAGCCACAGGTACTGATCTGAACTTGCAGGCACGCTAATAATATGTTTTGCAGTGTGAAAGATTTGATGGATCTGCATGCGTTGTTGTTCGATTCGATTCGATTCATTCAGCAGTGGCGAGTCATCTGTACGAATTCTTTAATTCTACCTGAACAAATCTGCTGTCTGCCCATTTAGGTTTTGCAGTACTCCAAATGTAGGCCGTTGATTAGCCTTTCTTTTGTTAGAGTTGGAGAACACATACATAAATTAATTTAGGACTCAGAAAATAGATGAACTGGTTTTTGATTTCACTGTCGTAGAAAGTACATGAATATTGCTGTTGTTGTTGTAGAACTAATTAGAGTGTTACAAGGGAAAAAAAAAAAGAGAGTTGAAAAGAATAACAAGGAAAAAGAAGAAATAGATTTGTAGACGTAAGTACGAGGAGACAACATACAATTATTGACATAGAGATCATACATTTGCATTTGCGAAGAAAAGGATACAAAGAAGCTTCGTTCTGCAGGATTTGGATTTATTGGACATGGATGATGTGCTATGGGAATATATTCCTCCCGAGTAAATTACGGGAATACATCTTGCCATGGAAAGGTTACGTGGATGGGGATCTCGACATCGTATGATGGAGCTTTCCCTTCCTGTGAAGTCTGAACCAACGGGAAAGGAAATGCGAAAGCAACACCGCGCTTGCCCCCCCAACGTGTGTCCAAAGGGTGAGTTAATGGAATCGCTTGCGTCCTGACATTTGTATGACCAACCTGCAAATACTATTGACAACACACTGCGTTTTGCTGTCAGCCGGAGTGAAATCGGATGTGGATTCATCAAAGGCTCCCATTTCCATTGCAAAACCAGGTTGCTTTTGGGACCAGACTTGCAAGGAAGAAGACAAAGAGCCGTGAAGCAGACTGGTCCAAGCTGTGTTCTCATAGGCAGCATCCAGATGAGGTTGTGCTGCTGCTCCGAGTTTGTCCCTTGCAGACACGATGAATTGTGAGATTACCACGGATTTTTCTGGCGTTGCAGCAAAAGATTTTTTTGCAGGAAGATCGAGGAGAAGCTAGAAAGCTGTTGGTGGAGTCGAGAGGGAGGGACGTCTCTTACAGGCGTTCTCATTGGCCAGCGGAAACCAGTGGAGTACTGCGCAAGATGTTCCTGCAAGAGGGGGCACTTTGTCTTCATCGGGAGGCCCCATCGCTGAGCTGTGGCTCAGCCCGCCATCAGTTTGGGTGTGGAGAAGGAGGAGAAGGCAGCGGTGGTGTTTGAGGAAGAACACCTGGAAAAGGAAACGAGACGCAATTATTAAGCTCTATGATTGGGAACTCTTCCCGCGTTTCTCCATGCCGTTGATGGCTCGCGAAGCTTAAGGCTTTGTACAAAGAGTGACGGCTCCGTCCTCCCTTTCTTGCAGCAACCGCGGATGGCGGACGCTGCCCGCAGGTCGGCCGACCCTCGTCCGCTGACATGTGTTACTCGGCGGCCGCGTTGTCGCCGGCTCCCCAATCATGATCATCTCAATCATTCTGTGACAGCATCATCATCGTCATCGTCATCGTCATCACCGTGGACAGCAGAAATCACCCCCCGCCCGCGTTCCGGTTAGCTCCTCGTCACCACAAGCGAAGAGGACAAAAGCATCGCCGTCCTCGTCTCCATCAGTAGAACGAATCATTTGCATTGATTAATGCAAGCCTGTGTACTGTACAACAACCGTAGAACTTTGATTAGGGCCCCTGCGTTCACGTGGAGAACACAGGTTTTTGTATCGATCCAAGAAAAATACCAGCTAGCAAACTACAAATCCGATAGGTTTTGCATCGGCCATCGCTGATGACAAGAAGCGTGGATCTAAATATTTTCTTAACAGGGCAGATCCAAAAGCTAAATATTTGGATCGCAGATGAAGATGGTGACAACTTGCAACATTTACCTATTATTTTCTTCATAAATCATGGTTTACTCGTTTGGGATTATGAACACTCTTGAGAGAGAAACTAAAGACAACCAACAAACCTACTTGCATGACTAACACATTATTTTGTGGATCTTCTTCTTCGTGAGCAAATTGGAATGAATCCAACACATGACGAGCTACTGCTAATCCTGCACACCGGCCCTCGAGAAAGAGATCTGCAACCTGCACATACAACACCACGAGGTCGCCATCATATCAGTGTCTCAGGCACCGAGGATGGACGGATCATCCACGCCAACAGCGCTCAAGAGGCTGCCATCAATAATTCACTAGAAGGAGATCTGCCGCGGTTGCAGGACTAAAATATTTGCTCGATGTAGCCGAGAAGAGCTTGGGTTCGGCAAAAGATCGTGTTGGTGACTTGGGAGAGCGGGAAAGGGTTGTCTGCAAGCATTGTTTATGCTGATCCGGCTGAAAGCGAAGCTGGAACGCGTCCGTGGAAGAGCTTGTTCCAGAGAGAAGATTAGAGCGAGGACAAGACGCGTGCTTCTGTTGGGATCACAGGACCGTACCCCAGCAGGCAGATTAAAGAATGAACAAAGGATGGAGCCTAGAATGTATCAAACGAGATGAGGCCAAGGAAGTGGATCTTCTGACATTTGCAGGATTTAGTGCTTCGAATGTTGTACAAAAGCCGTATCAAATGCTTGGGATTTTAGCAAGGAGGAGGAGATCTACCGCACTAAATTATGGAGCTCCAAAGCTGTGCATGACTTCCAAGTTGGTGGAGTCTCTCTCATGGATGCTGCGTCACCAGCCCCCGAGTACGAGCCTCGATCGCAGGTGCAGAAAAGAGCGTGACAGCGGCCGCACGTGGACAGTGGTGATCGTCGGTCGGAGGTCATGCGTCGGGTGGCTTGAAAAGGAGCGCCGACGTCGGCATCCGCCACTGCAGATATCGAACGCCGTGGCTGTGACTCCCAGCAATGTCACGGACGGGAATAATGGCGGGCATGGGGCTGGCAGATGGGTCCAGGAAGAGTGATTCAACTGTAAACTGTTGAAGCCGGAGAGACGAGTAGTGTTCCATCATCAACGTTACTGTATCGATAAGCTGCTAAATTTAAGGGTCGAGGCGTCTTGTCACACACAGAGAGAGAGAGAGAGAGAGAGAGAGAGAGAGAGAGAGAGAGAGAGAGAGCATGGTTAAATCCTTCAGAAATATTTCTGCATTGAACAAAACAACCGGAATGTTCACCGAAAGGCTCATGAAGACACGTTCAAGACCACAACGAAAGAAAGCAAACTGCTAATTCAAACATCAAATGAGAAGAGGTTCCACTTCTAATTAATTGCTTAAGCTTTCTTGGGCTTACTGGGAGCAATCTGGGTCTCCGGCTGCAGCATTAACACCACGAAAGAATGTAAGAACAAGTCTAAGATCAAACAATAAACAAGCATAAAAACAGATAGTACCAAGTCTTTTAGAACTTAGGCTGAAAGATGACTGAGAGGTGGGAGAAGAAAGATCAAGCCACAATGAAGCAAATAGATTTTTGCCAATCAAGGGAGAAGAGATGGATGCGTTGACTGGCAACCGCATAACAGTGAAACAAAAGGCAAGAAGAAAGCACAATAGCCATAACAGCGGGAGACATAAGGCAGTTATGACGGTAGATTTGAATCGGCAGCAGAGAAAGCAGAGCAAAGAAAGAAACAAGTGCAGGAAGAGGGGCTGAGACCAGTCAAGAATTATGAATGATGCAATGCATACAAATCCAATAGACAATGCTAAAGAAGTGTGCCAATTCTAAACAATGCATAAGCCATTCTGAATCGGGCATCAGAGCAGCAAAATTTCCCATTAATTTTCCATTTAAAAGTTAGCAAAGTAGCCAAAGCAATTACCTCTTTCTTCACAGGCTCTTCCTTTTCTGACAAGATCAGTTCAATGTGACATGGGGAGGACATATAAGCTGCAAGTACATAAATAAAATATATCATTTCCAAACAAAAAAGAACCTGAAACATTAGCTCAATAAGTGAGACTTACGGTTGATTCGACCATGGCGCGTAAGTCCTGCGCCTCTGCTTTGGTGCTTGGTTCACTTGGATGTGTGATATGAAGAGAGCATCAACATCCAAACCTTTCACCTAAATAAAGAAAGGACAAGAACAATTAAGCAAAAGAAGCGAAGCACTGAAGATGGAAATTTTGGTTGCATCTCTTCATACCTCAGCATTGCTTTGGCGCCCTTGAGAAGATCCAAATGAACCTGGCTGATTTCACAGGCCACCGGCCCTGCCCATTTGGGTGAGCCCTTAGCTTGAGCTGTACGCCCTACACCACGACAAAACCTCCGAAAGGGAAAGCCTGCTTGTGAGCTATTACATCTTCAAGGTACCTTTGGCCTTTGACAAAGGCAGCTTTCTGTCGCATGAGCTGTCTCACAGTATTCTGTTGACATCATTACATCATTTGAGCACGTACATCAGGCAGTCATAATGAAACATATATATGCTATAATACCTATGCAGAATATTAGATTATAATATCTTATCATATAGAAAAATTCATGGGTAAACAACTGGCTTGTCTGCTGATATACAAGCACCATAATGCAGATTTGTAAAATTGATGTGTGCTGAATGCTTTTAGGTTATCATCCCTATCCTAAAATACATACCAAAATATGATAGAACTTACAAGGTCGCATATCAGAAACATGCTCACACATAGGATTTATCTAGAAAAACCAGAGAGACCAGATGCAAAAGCTAAAAATTAAAATAAACAACCAAGGAATTCCCAATGAACAAACTACAACTTCAAGTAAGTTTGTATTTCTCATTACAGGAAATAAATTCATTCTCTTTGATCAGACTAATAAACCTACCCCATGCAAAGATGAATCAATTCTCCAAGAACTTCAGTCAACCAAGATTTATATGACAACAAATCAGCTATTGTTCTTAGCTAAGAATCCAGTCTACCATGAAAGATCGAAGCATATTGACACAAGATTTCATTTATAAGAGATCATATCAAAAATAAAGAAGTGGAGCTAATCATGTCAAGACAAGTGAAATTCTTACAAAACCCCTCAAATTTGAAATATTTCAACAACTTGAAGGAAACTTGGGATGCCAGATGGAACAAGTTTAAGGGGATAAGAAATAAACTTATTCCAATAGAGACTAATTAATTCAAGAAAAGGTTCATGCATGAAGGAGATTCATTCTCTCAAGAAGAAGAAAAGATAGATTAGATGTCTATGGAAGGACAAGTCAAAATGACTATGGTTATTGTATTCATTAGAATACAATAAATATGATGTATCTTTGGGGACATATAAACCCCATATGTTGGTTCATGAAAGAATAGAGTTTGTGAAATTGTAAAGAGTATTTTGAGAGAAAAATAGAGAGTTACTCTTCTCCTACTCTTCCTCTGTTTGAAATCTCTATCCTTTCTTCCTATCTAGATTTTCAACAAAATCTAACTACGAGTGATAGATAGTAACTTTGTGCTTTGTTTCATTCGATGATCGATGTTCTCTGCAAAACTTGATGCATGTGTTCACCCTATATTGAAACCATGCTGCATCATTAAAATGTAGGGATTCTATATGTGAAATTGCTCATGATTTTGGTCTCAGAATGCTGTCAGCTGTTTCTCCAAAGTACTAGTGGTGTGACAATATATTTGCTGAAATGATGTTTTGAGGGTCAAAATTAGATCCTGATATAATGATGCAGCCATCTTTATATGTAGATATTGATTGAAGTCTCCAAAGAAGTTGTCATGTTCAAGTGAAACAGCTGACAGTTTTAATTGAATGTATAATGAATTGGTGGTCATTTCTTACTTGATATGTTTTGGTCTTGATAATTAAGACACATCATGTCTGATCCAAGTTGATTCAATTGCAAGTTACATTTTGATTAGCTAAATGCAATTTATATGCCCACTGGATCTCTTAGGTTTCTTTCTTCCCTGATTTAGAAACTAGACAAAACTTTCTGACACAAATGGACAGGAAAATAGCCACAAGAAGTAGCACTGGGAAGATCTACACTGTAAAATCCATCAAGAAAGTTCAAAGTAAATTAAACAACAGTTTCTAGATCTCCACATCCAGATCTTAACTTAGGACCTCAACAACAAGTTTAGCACAATCTTGATGAGCACCGAGGCTCAGCTCTCATGCAAGGGGAAGTAGCTACAACTAATAAGTTTAGGGCTCCATCAGCATCCACTTTATGAAAATTATAAATACAAAACAAATTTGGATTTTTTTTTTCTTTTTTGCTTTTACATTTTTTTTTTTGGTTTTGAAAACAGTGTCTGTAATTTTGTGATCTATGATTCTTAAATGAGTGAATGAATCTTGAATGGTGTAAGTGGACAAATATAAAGTTGTTGTATAGGACTGATTCTGAGATGTGATAGATAGATACTATAACAAGTATTTCTGGTGATATGCTATGAATTCTGTGTTTGCTGATACCAGGGATCAATATAATGAGCAAGAGCTCAGGAACTATCAATCCTCCAATACATAAATATGATTACTATCTTAAATATATCAAGGCATGACATCAAACCAAGATTTATTTCTCTCTCTCTCTCTCTCTCTCTCTCTCTCTCTCTCTCTCTCTCTCTCACACACACACACACACACACACACACACACACACATTGCCTTTGATCAATGGTAATACTTAGCTCATTCTTTTAGTGTTTAACTCGCTTTGTTTTCAATAATTAATCATTATTATGAATTAGACATGATTGATGTCTATGAGCAACATCTTGTCAATGAAGGATTCATATACCCTGCCAATTGCATGCATTAGGTCCTTGTAACCTTAGTCTTCCAGTCACAGTTTTATTAGAAATATTTTGGAGAAGTTTTATTGGAAATATTATAGAAAAGTTTGGTTCCTTCTTTTCTAAATGGTTCATAAGTTTATCCCAAGACAAAGTACTGAGCTTCATCAAGTTTCACTTTTTTTGAAACTGAAGTGTCACCACAGCACAGATGAAACCTTGGGAGATCTCAAAATTTGTACAAGATACATCACTCCCAAAGATGGGAAAGAAGCCACACACATGCATGTAAGGTGCAAGTTTTATTTGATGAGATGACAAATAAACATATACATATATGTATATGATGTGATCAAGCCATTTCAATTACCTATATGTTGTGGGGAATTTGCCTATGATTCTGCAGAGACTGAGTAATATTATCAAGCACATCCTATAAATTGTGTATGCCTGAGAGATGAGGCTTGAAGTCTTCAACCTCTGCCAAGATGACTGTGCCAGCTGCAAGTTTTCCTCTTGGTTTCTTTGCTGTTCTTTTCCCTGTTGTTGTTGTTGTTGTGGAAACACGAAGGTGAGGACGGAAGTTGGTGGAGATTGTGGCGTCGGGGTGCGTGAGCTATGGATCTCCATCAAGCTTAGACATCGCCATGCCCCTAGCTCTTAGAGCAGGCTTATAATAGTACGTGAGGAGCATGCTGTGCGTTAGGGTTCGCAGTGCAGATATCCGCCGTGCCGCGTGTCACGCACGACCTCCTGTGCATGCGCATGAACGCATCGTAGCTTTCGGTACACGTTACTGTAACGTGTACGTACGTGCTGTTTTCTACCAGTAGTATCGTACCGGTAGGCCTCCTTGCCACCATTCCACGATGCTTGATGGCCTGACTTGCGTCACGACCCACGGCTGCACACAACCTGGGACACGAGGATCTCGGTGCTCTCTTCCTCTCTCTCTCTCTTGCTCTTTTCCTGCAGCAGCACAGTACGTGTCAGCGCTGCCCACCGATCTATTTGTGGATCCCCCGCGGTGCTGTCACGCCGCTGTAAGAAGCAACAGCGCCGCATGGTGGCCGTGGGATCCTCGTATCCACCAAGGAGAGACGACATGGTCAGACCCCGCAGCGAATGAAGCGTTCACCGGACGACCTTCTTCCCGGTTTTCCTCGACGCTGCAGGTGCACTTTGGCCGGCATCCTCGTTCCTCAACAGTAGACGAGTTAAACATGAGAGAGACTGGCCTCGCACACGCGCTGCAAGCTCATGACGTGTGATCTCGCTTCGCAGCAAGAAAACAAAACCCGACGAGTTTACCGCGGCGGTGGCCAAAAGGAATCTAACCCTATGGTGATGCGTGCATGTGACGACCTAAAGGAGAGGCCTTGCCTCCTAGCTTTTATCTCGAAGAGCAAGCGAGTGGGGAGGGATGGCCGGCAGCGATGGCTCTCACAAGCTTTTCTCGGGGTGGAGGAATCCACTTGTCCCGCTTTGACCTCTCCGTACGGTCAGCCTTCGATCCCTTTTCCCTGTGCATGTCTGCTCTCTCGTGTCCGCTTATGTAGAATAATAGTGCAGTGCTGATGGCGTGGTACGTTAACTACGCCTCTCCCTCCTTCCTCCTCCATCCTCCGCTTGAACGAGCGCAAGGCTGCAGGAGAGGACAGGGGGGATCAGAGCGAGAGAGAGCGATGTTGGGGTCACGCAGGACAACCGTGGTTTGCCGTCATTGATTCCATAGACAATGCAGACAGCTATGACTGGGGTACTTGTTGCTGGTGAGGTGCACAGGTAGGGTCAGAGGTGGTAGGTGCCACAAGGACAACAGATGGTAACCCAGAATAGGAAGGTCAGATGAGCAACAAAAAAAAGTAACCCGGCAACCTGCAAATATTAGAGAAATTTTTTGTTCAGGATTAAAACAAGAGAGAAAAAGAAATAAATTCTTCTAACATATATTGACAGGGGCAATGATGCTTCAGGTGGGGAGGTCATCATCTCTCAGAACCTGTGGCACAAGTCAAAAAAGAGATTACTGTTCACAGACTTGGGGCATCCTCCAATGGGACAAAATAGCTTCATCAACCAGCTATTGAAGGAAAAGCATGGTGTTCTTAGTTGCAGCAAAAAGGACTGGGAGCTCAAAATGTTTGGCCTCATTACTGATGTAGAAACTTGATGTTCACAATGTTCACATCATCCTACAATGAAGACTAAGAAATCCGGTTGACTCCATAGAATTCGATTCTACTGGCACTGCCTTTTATGCTTATACAATTTCCATGAGTAGCAAATGATGATGAACAAAGGATATGACTTGTTAGCTTGTTCCCAGGATTCCCATATCAAATTCAGGACCAACGCATCAATCTCTGTTGAACAGAAAGAAAGCCAACATAAAAGCATTGTGGTCATTTGTAAAATAAAAAACAGTATCAGAAAGGTAATTAAGATGAACTATGCCACAAATTCACTAGGAGGAAGAAAATTTAACGATAGTTCAAATTTGAACTACAAGATGTCTTGGGCACAAGGATGAGAATTATCAAAAGGAAATAAACATCCCTAAAATTACCCAAGTTCTAACTTTAGGGGGTTCCTTGTGGAGTTTCTTAAGCATTGGTTGCATTTGGGATTTTTTAAGACAACCAAAAATCCAAATGCAGATTTTTTATGATTAGACTGTTGTCAGTAATGTTGTATTGGGAAATCATATGACCAAAGCTATCTGACCTTAGGTCAAAAAGAATAAAGAAGAAAATATATAATCCATATACAGAGACACCAAAGATTCAAATTTCCACAGGGTGCTTGAGAGACTAATATGCCAAAGCTTGTTTAGAATGTGATGCTGTCATCTCTAACACAGAACATCATAATGTAAGATACAGATTGAGCATGTTCTATTTGCTTTGGCCATAAGCTTAAAAGATCAGCGTTCACCACTGTAATTCTCTAGCACGTTATAAACTACAAAAAATTTAGTTAAAGCATAAAAAGGAAGATGCAGATTACATGACCATTTCCATCGTCTGACCTGATTGAACCAAAGAACATGGTCTCTCTTAGAAATAGGGATCATCATGATACCTTCCTTTTTTTCTTTTTTTGTATGGCAGGGGCCAGGATGGTAGTAAGAACAATGTGGAGGTAAAATGACAGGCCAGGAAAAGATTATAACACTCAACAAAGGAACGACATTAGCCAAGCAGACAAGAAATCTCATAGTTTTATTTTTTAACTCATTATGTCTATTATCATTGCATTCCATCAAGATGGTTAGCCTTTCATAGTCTTACAAGATTTCTCTCTCTTGTAGTGGGAATAGACACCTAAGCCTTTTGAGACTTGACCCTAAACCTTTTAAGACTTGACACCTAGTCACTTCCATATTATGGAAGTTAGAATTGAACATGTAATCTGATTCTAAAGATTCCAAAACAAAATTGGAAAAAAAACATTCCAAACTTCAGAAAATCCTAACATGGAAGCTACTAGACTTAACCTAAATGCTAACTGGACTCAAACTTGATGCGGACGCCAATGCAGGCTGTGCATCATGACCACCATGCAATATGCTTATCCGCTCAACAAGACTTGAGTCAGAGCGATAGATAGTCCAGACTTGCAGATACTGCAAAACTAGGGATCAAGAGCATGAACCAGAATTCCTAGAAGAAGTTAGGTTCAGAATTCATGGATTAGCTTCAGTGAAGCCAATGAGCCACCCACAAATAGAGTGGACAAAATTCACCATTACACGGACAAGATTCACACGTAGGAATATATCACATTTTGACAGAAATGCTGCTCCACTTCTCTAAGCTGACTATTTATAACAAACTGTAATCAACGAATAACAAATTCAAGTAATTAAAGGCTTCATAAGGTCATGAAGTATGTTAAGGAAACAAACACGTTATTCATTTCAACATTGCATCCAAAACCCCAGATTCAGATGATGATATCACAAAAAAAGTTGTGTTTTCTTCTTTAGGTATAGTGGGTCTCATTCATAATGCTTTACCATTTCAACATTACATCCCGAGACTCAATCCTCAGATGTTGATATCACAAATAAAATAATATGCTTTCTTTAGTTACAGTGAGGCATGATTCATAATGCTTTACCACATTTGCCATAAAGCCGATCAAAAAGCTACATGTACACAAGGAAATCATCATCAGCCTCCACAGGAAAATATAATCAGTATTAATAATCATCTCTTTACTCCACCGTAGTTTATCCTACAATCATAATGTACTTCATAAACCCACACACTTAAATATTCTGATCTCACTTCCGTACTTGTTTATAGTATCTAAATACCCCTAAATAACTGCAAATTTCTGCATCTCTAATCTTCACAAGAAATGCAAGCCAACCAAGCAACCAATCTCTGCCATCATGATACCATATTAGTGCGCTTCAGGAACACCATTACTTGCTGTTTTCAAAGCTTTTGATTGCATTTTCGAAATGCTTTTTCAAATTGATTCTATCACAAATAAACAAGCACAAGTATCCCGTCTATCCTTGGTCTATCACACTAAAATTGATCTCGTCTCTAGTATCACTTAGAGATTCTAAAAGGACATAAATGCCATCAGTATACATCAAACCTTTGATACACCCAAGAAAACTATGCTAATTTATATAGGGCTCGCATGTCGTTCTGACTTCTGGAACCAATAGTAGAAACAATTATGGTTAATGGTGGTAGAGGGTCGACATGTTTATGCCATCAAGTCTAATGCTCTATGGCTTCTTAACTTTTTCCTCGATTTGAAGAGCTAAATTCCGAAAAATGGACAGGTACAAACACCGCTATCAAACGAGTCGTCATGAGATTCCAGCATTCGCCGGACTCAAGGATCACCAAAAGTAAAATCTTTTGGAGCCCGAGAATTCACAAGAGACCAGGAGCCACTTGACTGTGATCATCAAAACTGAAATTTTTGTCTACAATCTCCTCCTACGAACATCCAATCAATCAAGAAGAGACCCCTATGTCAGCCGGTTTTCGGGTATCAAATAAACCAAACAAACGCGATACACACAAGCACGCAGCTAAATCCTCATTAAATTTCTTCCGATTTCACAGAGAACCCCAAAAGAACCCTTCCCCGACAAATTAAACCCTACGCGCTATCAAGATAGCTCGTAGGGTCGTCTACAATATAAAAAGAAGACACAGAGACCTCCCGGGCCCCGAAAGGATCGGCGGCAAAAGGGTTGCAACTCTCGAAGGAAACAAGAACGAAGGGAGAAGCCGAAACCTGCTGCCAGGCGTCGATGGTAGGCCGGAAGCCCCGAAGCCATTAAATCGGGGCGGGAGCGGAGGGCATTGCCGAGGTGGGGCAGAGAGCGCGGTGCCCAATGTCGCCTCCGTGTTCCGTCCGCCCACCGATCGAGAGGCATGGTTTTCTCGGAGATGTGGGATGATCTGAGCCCCTTATTCCTACGCAACTAACTCGGTGACTGCTTGTGATCGTGACACGTAGATTGCCACCTTTAGCGTTCGGGGGCAAACACCCACGGAGGATTTGGGATCCTGTGTTTCGTCGAAGAGTCCAAACACGGAAGCCCGGCTTTGGGAGTGTGGGTCCCCGGCCTTCTGCACCGTCGCTACTGTGTTTCGTGTCGTCACGGCAGAACCCATGGACCAATAGTCGGATGCCACGTTCGACGTTGCAAGACAGCACCGCGTGGGATTCATTCAAGCTCATGAATGCATAATATACTGTTTATATGGTTTTCTCAATGGATACATAGTGTGCATTATTTGATGCAATGTGATATTAGAAACCATATGAAATTTTTTGATGCCTTTTTTTTTTTAAGGGTCATTGAATATTGATGGTAATTTAGTTAATTTATTAATAAAATTAATTTGATTAGTTTTGATATATTTCAACATCTAACGATATAGAAAAAAGGGAATAAATATATATAAAAAAGAAATCATTGTTGAAGTAATACAATCTTGATTTGAATATATTATTGTTTAAAATTAAATCAAAAATATTATTTTTTATAAAAGATATTATATATTTGATTTCATATGATTATATTTTTTTTATTCTTATAATTGATCATATAAAAAGAAACTAGAGCATGGTAATGCATCAATTAGAAGATAAATGGATGAATTGAATTCTCTCTCATCTTGTTTGTGAGTGGTGAGGCTTATTTTTCCGATTAAATAATTTCATACATATGACCTTTGGGAGTGTTTTTCTTAGAGATTTATATAGTCATTATTTTATTTTTACTATTATCCTTCTATGTCTCTATTATGAAAAAATAATAATTTGCCGCTACTAGCATATCATTCATGACGAACTTTAGTATTGGATAACAAAGACAACCTTGTTATATACTGTATGTTAGCAACCATGCTTTCCCAAACCAAAGCCATTCTACCACACTGGCCGAGAAATAAAAGGGAGTTCATAAGAAATAAAAGAATACGTAGGAGACTCCACAACAATAACATGTTGCATGCATGCACGAGTAGAACGTACGCGCTGCCGCTTTGCACGCGTACATGCACGAATGCTATACTGCATTAGCTGCATTTGTACCCTCTTCTTCATCGTGATTTCAGCTCCACACACACACACACACCAAATCTATCTCAAATTCTCGGAAGCTGTTCTAGCTTTGTTTTTTGATCCTAAGGGGAGAGATGCTTTGCCTTTCTTGGCTATTCTTGGACAAGATTATTTATTGTTCATTGCTGCCTGGTTCTGAGCATATAATATGTAATGTTGTCGCCATTCTCTTCTGCCATCAATATTTGTCACGAAATGCTTCCTTTAGAATAGAGTCCAACCTCGGTCGCCGCTTGTTTGATTTCTTTGTCATCAAAAATATAAGAGGTCCAAAATATAGATCAGCAAACAATAGGTCTTAGAAAGAACAAATCTCAATTTTCTTCTCGCTTTTGTAAAGCAAGAAATATAAGCGTTTACAAATGATCTTATGTAGTGCTGCAATGTTCCAACTAGCTAACATCTTGTACAAATCTATTGCAATCACTCTCTCCAAATCCAAATCAACATTTAAGCCTACTGTTGGACGCATGTAGAACTCCCACATCAATCCCACTGCTCTATCGAAGGGTGGGATTAATTTATCCCTGCCCACCTTGCCATTCCTTCCTCCCCAGTGCCGTGCTCCAGTCCCAGTTCCAACAAGTATCCGAACTCATCTTCACACCTTGAGCTCATCCCCGCCATCGGTGCGCTCCCCATCATCTCCTCTGGGAGGTCAAGAAGGTTGCACTGCAGCAGTGCCATGTTCATCAGGAAGGGGTTTGGGCTGGTGTCATGTTGCTGTAGGAGAGCAGCGGAGAGTGATGAGCCCAGCTGCTGGTCATGGCACGCATCAGGCATCGTCGGCTGGTACACGAGAGAAGGAGATGACCTCAAAGTGGGAGAGGAAGAGCCAGCTTCGTCATGCTCCGACTCCCCCTTCCTTTTGTGAAGGACTCTACACAGAACCCAGTCCTGTCGTAGAAGAGCACATCCAAATGAGACATGAAGTCATTAAGACATGCTATATGAGACCAATCTTAGCGCATCTCTTTCTTTGCATGCTTTCATGTATGTTTACAGATGATTTGGCTATCAAAAGATTTTGAGAGCTAATAGTACATTAAAAGCTGTACATTTTGGCATCTACTCTCCTCCACCTAGATAGACATGTCTTTTTGCAAGCATCTTACGCAACATCTCCTGTCTTTGAGACGTGAACTGGTTATTCCATAACTAGCTATAGATCTAACACCACAATAGATTCTTATCATTTGTCTCTCACCAAAAGAGTAGTTGAATTGCTACATACATGCTTACCGTATTTCTGAAGAAAAAACTCGTTTCAGAAAAGAAAGAACACTGATCCAACACATAATCATCAATTACCAGTGCAAAGGAACCACAAAAGTATAAGCTACATGCCATTGATCGTGTTAGGAGTCCTTGTCGTGTGTTGTTGCAGCGAGTATGTGGAAGAGAAGAATTGCAAATGGTGGATCTGATACCTTGGAAGGCGAATGGGGGGTCTCCAATCGGAACTCGTGCATGACCCAGCCACTCTTCACTCCATTCGGAGCTCTACCTCGATAGAACACCAGCGTCTTCCTCATCCCAACCATTGCCTGTGTCCTTGGATCACATATCGTTCGATCCTTCCCGGTGGCTTTCCAGTAGCCAGATTTGGTTGCTCGGTTTGTTCGCGATCCCGTAGCGTATTTGCGGTCACGAAAGCTGAAGAAGTACCACTCGTTGGCGCTCAGTTTAGCCACATCTATCATCCATCGAGCGAGACTTTAGATTTCAAAGCAACACTAGAATTCATGTAAAATTTTGACTTTTGTGAAACAAACATCATTGGCTACGCAAATTTCGACCAAAGCTTCACATCACATAGAGCTTCCATGAAACAACATCTACGGCAGTGGCACAATGATCTAACGAGTCATGAGGCATATTAGGCGAAAGCAAACAGCCGAAAATTTTGCAAAGAGGGCGAAAAAGAAGCTCATGTCCTAATAGATCATCCGAACATATGATGCAATGCATCAGTTTCGAGGAACCTAATATGATATGAGAGCCCAAAAGGAATGAGAAGACGAGATTGATTGAATCACCTGGAAGCTCCCATGGTTCACAAGTGTGCAAATCCACCTCTACCATCGTCCCCTCCGAGGTTCTGAGTCCATCGGTCACCTTCTGGTAGAGGTAATGGCAGACCAACTCCTCATCACTCGGGTAGAACCTGAACCCCGGCGGCAGTGTGGATTCTATGTCTCTCAATCCCATTCTTTCCGTACGCCTCGACGATCTCTCGAAGAATAGGGTGGTTCAGCTGCTCAAAGAGATCTGAGCCAGGCTTCTTGAGGGTGCGGACATCCTACGAGAGCTTGAATTCCCGGGAGCAGGAGGTCGGGGCGGGCGGGATTTATATAGAAGATGGTGCATTAAATGGCTAGTTCAGCCATGAAAGCTGCCCCTACGAATTGGATTCTCGCGTCTATCATCTACAGAAGCAGCGTGTACAGCCGTCGCAATCTCCGATAACTATGTCGAGGGACCGATGCTTGTGCCGAAGAACTAGAGAAGACCGCAGTAACAAGAAATCCCCACAAGGCTCTCCGACTCCATGCTCGGCCGCAGAATGATCTTACGTACGAGAAATAATTCTGATGATGACAAGTTGGCATGGGGCAGTGATTGGACAAGGCGGCATCGTCGCGTTAATTATTCATGGCGACGCGTGGAGTGGGGTCTCTTTCGCTTGTTGTATTCGATCTGCACAAGCCACAGGTACTGATCTGAACTTGCAGGCACACTAATAATATGTTTTGCAGTGTGAAAGATTTGATGGATCTGCATGCGTTGTTGTTGGATTCGATTCGATTCATTCAGCAGTGGCGAGTCATCTGTACGAATTCTTTAATTCTACCTGAACAAATCTGCTGTCTGCCCATTTAGGTTTTGCAGTACTCCAAATGTAGGCCGTTGATTAGCCTTTCTTTTGTTAGAGTTGGAGAACACATACATAAATTAATTTAGGACTCAGAAAATAGATGAACTGGTTTTTGATTTCACTGTCGTAGAAAGTACATGAATATTGCTGTTATTGTTGTAGAACTAATTAGAGTGTTACAAGAGAAAAAAAAAAAAAAAGAGAGTTGAAAAGAATAACAAGGAAAAAGAAGAAATAGATTTGTAGACGTAAGTACGAGGAGACAACATACAATTATTGACATAGAGATCATACATTTGCATTTGCGAAGAAAAGGATACAAAGAAGCTTCGTTCTGCAGGATTTGGATTTATTGGACATGGATGATGTGCTATGGGAATATATTCCTCCCGAGTAAATTACGGGAATACATCTTGCCATGGAAAGGTTACGTGGATGGGGATCTCGACATCGTATGATGGAGCTTTCCCTTCCTGTGAAGTCTGAACCAACGGGAAAGGAAATGCGAAAGCAACACCGCGCTTGCCCCCCCAACGTGTGTCCAAAGGGTGAGTTAATGGAATCGCTTGCGTCCTGACATTTGTATGACCAACCTGCAAATACTATTGACAACACACTGCGTTTTGCTGTCAGCCGGAGTGAAATCGGATGTGGATTCATCAAAGGCTCCCATTTCCATTGCAAAACCAGGTTGCTTTTGGGACCAGACTTGCAAGGAAGAAGACAAAGAGCCGTGAAGCAGACTGGTCCAAGCCGTGTTCTCATAGGCAGCATCCAGATGAGGTGCTGCTGCTGCTCCGAGTTTGTCCCTTGCAGACACGATGAATTGTGAGATTACCACGGATTTTTCTGGCGTTGCAGCAAAAGATTTTTTTGCAGGAAGATCGAGGAGAAGCTAGAAAGCTGTTGGTGGAGTCGAGAGGGAGGGACGTCTCTTACAGGCGTTCTCATTGGCCAGCGGAAACCAGTGGAGTACTGCGCAAGATGTTCCTGCAAGAGGGGGCACTTTGTCTTCATCAGGAGGCCCCATCGCTGAGCTGTGGCTCAGCCCGCCATCAGTTTGGATGTGGAGAGGGAGGAGAAGGCAGCGGTGGTGTTTGAGGAAGAACACCTGGAAAAGGAAACGAGATGCAATTATTAAGCTCTATGATTGGGAACTCTTCCCGCGTTTCTCCATGCCGTTGATGGCTCGCGAAGCTTAAGGCTTTGTACAAAGAGTGACGGCTCCGTCCTCCCTTTCTTGCAGCAACCGCGGATGGCGGACGCTGCCCGCAGGTCGGCCAACCCTCGTCCGCTGACATGTGTTACTCGGCGGCCGCGTTGTCGCCGGCTCCCCAATCATGATCATCTCAATCATTCTGTGACAGCATCATCATCGTCATCGTCATCGTCATCACCGTGGACAGCAGAAATCACCCCCCGCCCGCGTTCCTGTTAGCTCCTCGTCACCACAAGCGAAGAGGACAAAAGCATCGCCGTCCTCGTCTCCATCAGTAGAACGAATCATTTGCATTGATTAATGCAAGCCTGTGTACTGTACAACAACCGTAGAACTTTGATTAGGGCCCCTGCGTTCACGTGGAGAACACAGGTTTTTGTATCGATCCAAGAAAAATACCAGCTAGCAAACTACAAATCCGATAGGTTTTGCATCGGCCATCGCTGCTGACAAGAAGCGTGGATCTAAATATTTTCTTAACAGGGCAGATCCAAAAGCTAAATATTTGTATCACAGACGAAGATGGTGACAACTTGCAACATTTACCTATTATTTTCTTCATAAATCATAGTTTACTCGTTTGGGATTATGAACACTCTTGAGAGAGAAACTAAAGACAACCAACAAACCTACTTGCATGACTAACACATTATTTTGTGGATCTTCTTCTTCGTGAGCAAATTGGAATGAATCCAACACATGACGAGCTACTGCTAATCCTGCACACCGGCCCTCGAGAAAGAGATCTGCAACCTGCACATACAACACCACGAGGTCGCCATCATATCAGTGTCTCAGGCACCGAGGATGGACGGATCATCCACGCCAACAGCGCTCAAGAGGCTGCCATCAATAATTCACTAGAAGGAGATCTGCCGCGGTTGCAGGACTAAAATATTTGCTCGATGTAGCCGAGAAGAGCTTGGGTTCGGCAAAAGATCGTGTTGGTGACTTGGGAGAGCGGGAAAGGGTTGTCTGCAAGCATTGTTTATGCTGATCCGGCTGAAAGCGAAGCTGGAACGCGTCCGTGGAGAGAGCTTGTTCCAGAGAGAAGATTAGAGCGAGGACAAGACGCGTGCTTCTGTTGGGATCACAGGACCGTACCCCAGCAGGCAGATTAAAGAATGAACAAGGAGGATGGAGCCTAGAATGTATCAAACGAGATGAGGCCAAGGAAGTGGATCTTCTGACATTTGCAGGATTTAGTGCTTCGAATGTTGTACAAAAGCCGTATCAAATGCTTGGGATTTTAGCAAGGAGGAGGAGATCTACCGCACTAAATTATGGAGCTCCAAAGCTGTGCATGACTTCCAAGTTGGTGGAGTCTCTCTCATGGATGCTGCGTCACCAGCCCCCGAGTACGAGCCTCGATCGCAGGTGCAGAAAAGAGCGTGACAGCGGCCGCACGTGGACAGTGGTGATCGTCGGTCGGAGGTCATGCGTCGGGTGGCTTGAAAAGGAGCGCCGACGTCGGCATCCGCCACTGCAGATATCGAACGCCGTGGCTGTGACTCCCAGCAATGTCACGGACGGGAATAATGGCGGGCATGGGGCTGGCAGATGGGTCCAGGAAGAGTGATTCAACTGTAAACTGTTGAAGCCGGAGAGACGAGTAGTGTTCCATCATCAACGTTACTGTATCGATAAGCTGCTAAATTTAAGGGTCGAGGCGTCTTGTCACACACAGAGAGAGAGAGAGAGAGAGAGAGAGAGAGAGAGAGAGAGAGAGAGAGCATGGTTAAATCCTTCAAAAATATTTCTGCATTGAACAAAACAACCGGAATGTTCACCGAAAGGCTCATGAAGACACGTTCAACACCACAACGAAAGAAAGCAAACTGCTAATTCAAACATCAAATGAGAAGAGGTTCCACTTCTAATTAATTGCTTAAGCTTTCTTGGGCTTACTGGGAGCAATCTGGGTCTCCGGCTGCAGCATTAACACAGCGAAAGAATGTAAGAACAAGTCTAAGATCAAACAATAAACAAGCATAAAAACAGATAGTACCAAGTCTTTTAGAACTTATTTTTGAATGTAAGAACAAGACTAAGATCAAACAATAAACAAGCATAAAAACAGGGAGAAGAGACGGATGCATTAATTGGCAACAGCATAACAGTGAAACAAAAGGCAAGAAGAAAGCACAATAGCCATAACAGCGGGAGACATCACTTTTGGCGACGACAATAGCAGCACGGTGAGAATGAAGAAGGCAGTTATGATGGGATTTGAATCGGCAGCAGAGAAAGCAGAGCAAAGAAAGAAAAAGAGTGCAGGAAGAGGGGCTGAGACCAGTCAAGAATTATGAATGATGCAATGCATACAAATCCAATAGACAATGCTAAAGAAGCGTGCCAATTCTAAACAAGGCATAAGCCATTCTGAATCGGGCATCCGAGCAGCAAAATTTCCCATTAATTTTCCATTTAAAAGTTAGCAAAGTAGCCAAAGCAATTACCTCTTTCTTCACAGGCTCTTCCTTTTCTGACAAGATCAGTTCAATGTGACATGGGGAGGACATATAAGCTGCAAATACATAAATAAAATATATCATTTCCAAACAAAAAAGAACCTGAAACATTAGCTCAATAAGTGAGACTTACGGTTGATTCGACCATGGGCGCGGTAAGTCCTGCGCCTCTGCTTTGGTGCTTGGTTCACTTGGATGTGTGATATGAAGAGAGCATCAACATCCAAACCTTTCACCTAAATAAGAGAAACGGACAAGAACAATTAAGCAAAAGAAGCGAAGCACTGAAGATGGAAATTTTGGTTGCATCTCTTCATACCTCAGCATTGCTTTCGGCGCCCTTGAGAAGATCCAAAATGAACCTGGCTGATTTCACAGGCCACCGGCCCTGCCCATTTGGGTGCCGGCCCTTAGCTTGAGCTGTACGTCCTACACCACGACAAAACCTCCGAAAGGGAATAGCCTGCTTGTGAGCTATTACATCTTCAAGGTACCTTTTGGCCTTTGACAAAGGCAGCTTTCTAATCGCATGAGCTGTCTCACGAGTATTCTGTTGACATCATTACATCATTTGAGCACGTACATCAGGCAGTCATAATGAAACATATATATGCTATAATACCTATGCAGAATATTAGATTATAATATCTTATCATATAGAAAAATTCATGGGTAAACAACTGGCTTGTCTGCTGATATACAAGCACCATAATGCAGTTGAAATTTGTAAAATTTCGATGTGTGCTGAATGCTTTTTTATGGCATTACAAATCCACTTCAGTAAAACATTTTTAAAAAAAAGTTTCCCGGTTATCCATCCCTATCAAACAGCTAAAATACATACCAAAATATGTAATTAGAACTTACAAGGTCGCATATCAGAAACATGCTCACACATAGGATTTATCTAGAAAAACCAGAGAGACCAGATGCAAACCCCACTGAATTTTCATCCTAAAAAAATTAAAATAAACAACCAAGGAATTCCCTAGGTTGATGAATATGTGAACAAACTACAAGAGAAAATTTCAAGTAAGTTTAGTATTTCTCTATTAGACCACATTTTCGTCCATAGATATGAATTCTAGAAGGTCCCATCTATGTGTCCACTTTCATATAGGTGAAAATGACCAGAGCATTCTGAAAATTATTTTTGGATCATTGAAAATGATTTTTACAATGATATGTGCAAATACTCATTTGCACATATCAACCATATGATTATTCATAGATATGTGCAAATACTCATTGGAACATCTAGTTCTTCCAACCATAAGATTATTCATGGATATATGCAAATACTCAAACATAAAGCACAAGTATTAACCACTGTAACCTTATTTATCAGAAAATGATCAAACACAATCAAATATCATACGATAGGTAGCAAAAACTAATTTGATGTTGGACTTAATAAACATCGGTTAACTATCATAATTTATCATCCAGTGTCAGAAATAAACATATTAACCATTGGAACTGAAGCATATAATTTTCACAGAAATGCAACAGATTCATCGAACAGAAGACTGAAACAAGTGTCTATGGTAGAACTAGGAGTTAAACTAAACTATATCATGTTTAAAATCTCTCCACACTTAACAAAATATAACCTTCACCAGTACGCTAAAAATGATAGATTTAACTTAGTAATAAAATGAACAGTTCTGAAATCAGACCTTTTATTGGAATGTTTATATAGCATCTTCCTGACAAGAAAAACTCTCTGTTATCTGCTTTGTTATATATTTACATAAATTTAATTCACTGAACATTGAGCTACCAGTGAGATTGCAAGTGTTTAGACTTTCTAAGCTAAGTAACGACCTAGTCAATAAGAATGAAAATCAAGTGACAGATAGACATGAAACACGACTGTTATTATTTAAAAAAATATAAATACTAGAATATAGAAATTCGAATGATACAAATCATGCATCATAAAGGCTTAAATACAATGACAAAAACCAAATCAACCAAAAACTACAATGGAAATTTTGCTGAAGATCTAAGATACCACAAATTATAATAACCCTACATCCTCAATCAGGTAAAAACATGTTTTTACTGCCCTCTAAGTGTTCGATGTAATTAATCCCACTGTCACTTAAGTAAGTTTAGAAATACATATTTTACCTATTGACGCGGCCAAGTCAGTAATTCATGTGTTCAGCCTAACTGTCAAAGTTCAATTATTTACCAAGGATTCTGAAAGGTTTTCCTTTCTCAAAGAACTCTCAATACTCTATCCATGAGGCACATTAATTTACATAGAACATCTATTGTTTGTAGTGAAATTTTTGACAATTAGCAGCCTTAATAATAGTCCCTGACTTTGCACAGATGCACAAACAAACAACAAAAAACAAAGAAAAACATTCTAAACTACCAATGAATAAGTACGCGTACAATAGTGACTAATATCGCACCTTAAAGTGAACCCTCAAGTCATGACCCATGGCCTTGGCAGCTGCAAACACCAAACAAATATGAGCTCGATGAAAAGGAATGACAATCATACACAAGGTGGCGACGGCCACATCGAAAGTTCGAGAAGACATTTGCACCATCACCAACAGAAACAAGCGACGATGAAGACCGTAGATCCAAATCGTTACCAAATCGCGGGAGATAGGGGCAAAACTACATCTTGGGCTCAGAAAATAGCTTGAAGTTTGATCAAATATAACCCAAAAGATCATTTTTTTCGTCTTTTCCACGAAACATCAGATACTAACAACAACAGAACTCTAAACATCGGAGGAGATCGAACAAAACCAGAACATAGACTCCTATCTGAACGAACAAGTCGGAAGCCACTTACACTTGGTAGGGTTAGAAGGCTCTCTCGAATACTTCACCTGATCCAAGGGAACAACATCAGATTAGTAGCCCATTACGAAAAAAATGGAACGAAACGAAGAGACGAGGAGAATGGACGGTACCATGGCTTCGAAAGATCCTTCGCGATCTCCGATTCCCACTCTCTGGCAGCCGGAGGGAGAGGCTGGCTTAAAGAGGAGGCGGCTCTACAACAACATTGGAAACCCTAACCCGGACGGCATAAAACCCTAATCTGACCAAATTGGGCCGGAACTGTGAGCTTTGGTAAAGTTGGGCCAATAAAGCCAACCTTGTAAGATAATGGGCTTAAGCTGCTTATTGGGCCTCCCTTTCTTAGACATTATACGTTTCATACCCATTCGATTACCTGACTTTTCGTTTGAGGGCAGCGATTTATCAGAAAGAAGTGGATCCCACACGGCCCCAGCTTTGTGTCCAACAACACGAAAGGTAGGCGAACGGTGATTTCCATATTACGTGAGCGTGACATCGTCTCTCATCACATACAACCACACGAAGACACCCCAAGTCTGATGCACAAGCAATTTGCTTCTGGAGATATACAAATCGAGTGCTTCAAGAGAAAAGTTTGCATCAATTATCCAACCACAAGAACGATTATTTTACAAAGAAAGGCACCAAAATGGACCAACAATGATATGAACAGGTGAGGAACAACACAAATCTTACACTATGGTTGCAAAACAATGGTGTATGGCTAATTTGGAAACCGAAAATATCTCATCCCACACACACTATTTACTTGACAGAAGCAGATTCATCTTCCTCATCTTGATTTATCTTTCTCGTCGAGCTTGACAAAATTTGGAGAACATCGCTCGTCGTGCTTGTCATGCTGCCAGTTTCTTCTCGCTGTTCTTGCTGCGGAAGGGCATAAGGAGGGAGAACGGACGAGAAACTGTAGCAGCAAATTTAATCTTTTAGAAAGGCCTGTCGAGATAAAATAAAATCCAAGCAGATAGCTGTTCCTTTTAGGAGAAAAAGGCGGAAAAGAATATTTTGGCCAGGAAGTACTAAGAACTATCAGTTCATTTCATGCTACATCAGACTGTCACTAAGTTGATGTGCCTCCAACATGGAAGAATCATTGAGAGACATGAGATTCTTCACAGTATGAACAGAAAAATACATGAAGACCTATCAGATGCACATATCATTAAAGAGGAGAGTTCTTCAGATATGCCTGTGGTAATGTCTGAACTTCCAAGTTCGGTTGTTATTTTCTTGGAGGTAGTTTGTGATGACGGCAACCACAGAAACAGGAAAGTGAAGAATTCAAGAAGCAGAAACAAAACTGTGCTGTTTCAATCACCTCTCTATAGTTCCAGTGAAGAGTGTAACACAGCAGTATCAGACTAGTTTTATTCTTACTGGCAAACTCATAAATATAGTTTCCAAATATTCATGTAATTGCAGACAAATAGTAGGAAAGTGAAATACTTAGTGTGGCAAGAATCTTTATAGAATTAGCTAAGGTTAAAAATGTAATCAAGGTCGATAAATCTTTTTATTGATTAGGTGAATTCAGAGCAAATAAACCAACATACTAGTCCAAAAATGATAAGCAAAGGTCAGTCGGTGGTAGCTGAGATCATACCATCATTGGACATAGCAGCAGTAACTGTTTGATCATCAACAGATGAAGCATCTGCATCGAGGTCACCTTCACCTGAAGCTAAGTCGTGGCTCTTTCTACCAAATTTCAACAACTTTCTGAAACCTTTCAATTCCTTGCTCCATGGCTTCTCATGTGTCTGATCCCCTGAATTTGAAATCTCCAAACTGGATACATGTATTGTAGCACGAGCAGCATGTACTGCAGCCGCTTCAGACCCTGATGCAGGTACACCTCCTTCACATCCTAAATTACCAGTAACAGGATCATCCAATGATGATAATCTGGCATAAGGGGCTTGATAAGGTTTTTCCGTTGCACTCAAGTTTGAGGGCTGAGGCTCATTGCTCGAGTACGGAACAACCACCTGATTGGCATGACAAACATTTATCCATAATCAGCCTACCAGTAGCAATTGTTTAGAAATGAAGATGGAAACTTAAATCTATGAAAGATCAAAATGCTCTAAGCAAAAACTGAGAGCAAAAAGCTTGTATCTTTTTTCTTCTTGGTCAAGAAAATATATGTACTTGGATGCATAACCAAAAAATTCACATAAGTTGGTTTGAGTGCTATTGATTCTACAAGTAGCTCACCTAAGATCGATGGGCTAAAGAGAAGCACTAAATAGCACCATCAACATTACAGGAGCAAACATTGAAATCTGAAATGAACTAAATACAGATAGCTATTTGCTTTCGAAAGAACTCAATCAAAATTATCAAACACTAGTGACATTAAGAAACAGGATGTGTAAGAAGACAATTTTGCTGGCGACAGAAAAGTACTCATACAAGCAACTAAATTAATGATCTTTGCATTATCGAATTGAAACATGTGCAGCTTTTCTTTGATAAAATATACCTCGTAGGAACTAAGCTGTTTATTCAACTTGCCTTCACCAGAATGAACTATAACAATAGGTGAAGGTGGAGCATGGATAGCTGCATATCCTGTACCCAGACCATCTCCATGTGATCTCTCTTTTGTGTCTATCATATCATCGGATTCGCAGACAACAGGAGCAGTGACTACATTATTTTTGAGGCAGACAACTGTCTTCTCAATCACTGGATTTTTGTCACTGCTGCTAGACGGCTTCTCCTTGGTTGATTTTCTGTTGATGCTATCAGAAACCTGAGAAGCTTTGCTTCCAGTCCCTTTCTGCAATGTGTCTTTGCTAGTTGTTTCCTTTTCAATTCTTTCAGATGACATTTTTGGTGTTTTAATTTTAAGCTCCGGCAGAGTTGCTGACTTGCTTTTGTCCAGTTGCATAATTGCAGTAATCTTTTTCTGAGAGTCATCAGGTACGCCTCTCTTAGGTACTTGGTCTGTAGTTACAGACCTCACTGAGGAAGCACAGTGAGTATTACTGGCTTTTGGATCAGAAAATCTTTTCATCCGAATAGAATCTGGCTTTGCTTCTGGCATGAGTCCATTTCTTTCTTTCCTAACCTCAGGTAATGAAGATGCCGATCGAGTTAACCCATGGTTACTGCCATTTACTCTGCTAGATTGTGTAGCTTTCTGAGAATCACTCGATCCGTTTGAAGAGTTTCTAATAGGCAATTTTCGCAAAGGTGAAGAAACAGGCTCTGCATCACTAAACTTTGATCCTCTGTAAGGACTTGGTGAAGGCTTTGTGGCTGAACGGGTCTTTGTATGCTGTGGAGTCGATGGTGACTTAGCGACTGTGGAATTACTTCTTGCAGCTATTCTCTTTTGCCTCTCTATTTTCAAAGCTTCCAGACGTTTTCTCTCTTCCTCTTCCTAAAAGTAGAAATACTGACAAAGTCAGCCAAGCATTCAAGTAAAATTGCAAGGGATTAGACAGGGAGAATTTTTCTGACAGTTGTACTAGACCATTTACAAGACTTCTAAACCAACAACATTATAACAAAGAATTAAGAGTTCATTAATTGTTGACTGAACTACAGTATATAATACCTTCTTACAATGTTTAGTATACTTGTTAAGAAATGTGAAACACTATTTCAAGCCCAATGTGAACTATTAGAGGAAAAGATTTCATAGTAGACTAATATGAACAACATAAAATAGGACTAAGATTGTGAATTCTCCATCTTTGTTTACTTAAGCTACGGACTTTTCCAAAAAGGTACTAACATCTGAGCATAAGAGGATCAAAAACTTGCAAATTGTGACTGGTAAAGAGATTGAAGGAATTATTTAACAAAGAAAATAATAGAACACACAATCAGGCTTATGTTGTTTGGAAGAAATTAAAATAACATGGTCTAAGCTCATTTTTTCAGGATTCATCTAACCACTCTTGTTTAACTTCCTCTTTAATTAACAATTAGACTAACACTCATAAAAGAATCCAGACAATCAATGTAGGACCGATCATGAGAAGTACCCTTTCTTTCTTCATTTTTTGTAGATCAATTTTGTGAGACCGCAGCTTCTCTGCTCGCTTTTGTGCTTCAGTCAATCGGTTAAGCCTTGAGGATGTCCCTTTCTTCACTAGTGCATCTCTCCTCCTTTTCTCCATGCTATCATTTGAGGCTCTTAAGTTTTTCTCCTTTTCTAAATTCTTTGATTCTTCTTTAGTGACTGCCGAGAGAACCTCTTGGTTACTGGCTTCCTGCTTGACAGCATTTTCAATAGGACTCTGAAACTCATAGTCCATTGCTGGATCATATCCTATAGATACACTTTCCATTCCACGTTCAGGAACCAAGGACAAATCATCTGGTTCATACCTAAGTTGGTTTTTGCCCTTATCATATGAATCCTGAGCTTTTTGAAGGGATGAGGGGAACTCAGAATCCATGTCAATAGCAATTATGCTGTCTGATCCAGGATCCTGTGAACCTGACCTATAAGGAAGCAAGAAGGACTCATCTGTTCTGTTGTATGAGGAGCTCTTGACTTCATATCCAGCATTCTCATCCACATTATCAACAAGTGGGTCAGAAGGACTCTTAAAGCTGAGTAGCTTTTCTTGCCCATGAATCATGAATTCATCACTGCTCATCCGCCGATATGCTCCTCCACCACTTTCTATTTCCTTGAACTGGTTATATGTTGAATCTCTTCCATTACTTGAAACCAGCAATTGATCATCAGAAGCTGCCTGCTTCAATCGAAATGCTTTCCCATTAACTGAATCAAAGCCTACCATCCTCCGGTCATGAAAATCACCATAAACTCGCTCAGGAAGAACAATAGGATCAGCATCACCTTTGCTCTGTTTTCTCTTCGACCAAGGCTCTTTTTCTCCTGTGAACATGTCTCCATCAAATGTTCTCGACTTTTCTTCAGCTCTTAGTAAGAAATTCTGAAATGCTTGCCAATTTCCAGAATCTGCCTCCTCTCCATATGCAGCTTTATCATGGCCAGAGGCATCTGAATATTCTACAGATTTTGTTCGACCATCTTCTTTCTTAGTAGTCCTCACCGAGTGCTTGTGCCTTCTTTCTTGCACATCAGAATGCACATTTTTGTCTCCAACAGATTCAGAGACAGATTGTGAGTCACTTTCTGATGCGCCTACAACATGCTTCTTAGATGTGATGTAATTAATGTTGCGAATGACTTCAACACCAGACTTTTTCTTTCCTGACCGACCAACTCTTTTATGAGATTTATGACCATGAGAACCTTCTTCCTCGAGATCTGATGTATTTTGATCTGAATCATCCTGTGAACATGTACTCCTTTCCCAGGTCTCAGATTCAGTATCTTTATTATCCACTGACTGCCTTTTCGACCCCTTCCTGTGAGAGCTATTGAATCTAGGATCCTCCATTGGAGGATATGGAGGATGATAATATGGCATGCTTCCTGGATAGTTCTGATAATAAGGCATTCCTTGCATGGGATAAGGTTGAAACATCGGAGGAGCTGCTGGAGAATGCATAGGCCATTGTGGATAAGTGGGATGCTGGAAATGACCATGAAAATGCTCCTGGTGTCCCAGTGGCACCTTTGAATCTGAAGGGATTTGTTTGTCTGAACAGAAGAAGCAAACATACTTGAGTTACAGTGAAGGATATACAGAAAACTGAAATGGAGGTGAACCTAGAAAAAAATAGCATCATGCAAGAATTTGCATACAGTTTCTGGCTGTCTTCATGCATGCATTGGTTTTGGGAGTCATGTTACATAATTAATTATGGAATTACGATAAATTAAATTACAAGAATATTATAGTATAGAACAAAGATTACAAATGAATGTTTTCTCATGAGAAACTTAGATCCAGAATTATCTGAGCTTTCATATTCAGAACATATACCAGCATTTCCATTGCTCCCTGTAACGATATCGCCACCTGAGACAGATCGGGAATCACCATGATCTTTCTGCATCATAGAATCTGCAGCAAATATAATGCCCGAGGCATTTAAAGCAGAAACTTCCGACCGAATCGACATTGCTTCTGCAGCTTCAACTTCAAACCATTGTCCAGTCTCATGCTTTTTTTTCCATAGCTCCATAAATCGTAAGCAGGCTTCCCTATTTGTTAATGTGGAAGAAATTAAAACTATGAGGGACATATCTAAGATGAAGAAAACCTTGTCTCATGCTTTCATAATGCTCTTCCTTTTCTCATTTAATCCAAAGATTCCAGATTTTAATGTCAATCATAATCTCAATTATCTAATTCTTTACTACTGCTGAATGATTCTTACAATTTGTCCTGTCAACTAGGAAATTAAAATAACTAAAGTCAAAAACAAGTAGTATTTTATATATTTTACCAGAGGCAAACTTACTTTAGACGTGAGGCACCAAAGTTTTCAGAAAATGATATCAGATCCACCATATTATCCATATCAAAACTAGCTGCTGCAGCACGTGCAAAGGCCATGCCCTGTTCTTTCCGCAATACCATTTTACGGGTCTCAAGCACTTTTAGAAGTTGAACTCTGCAGAAAATATTATTCACAAGAAATGAGAATGATTTCATACTTACTATGCAATATGATGAAAATAATGTAGCGTCAACGGGAGAGAGCATATGCTTCCTTAAAAGCAAGAGGCTTCTTTTTCCTTTCTCATTCCAATCATGCATATATAATTCTATATTGGGAGCATTTAACATGAACATGAAAATTACATCACTTTTGTTATTTGTTGATTGTCTAGTCCTCTGGCACACTGAATGAAAAAGAGAACATAATTTGCCCTCCCATATTTGGGGTACATCCCTACTTACTTTTCTTGCATGCTTCAGAAGAACTAATTATAGGGAAAAAAAAGTTGAGAACATATTCGGTTGCTCATACTTTGAATTCTCCTCCTGTGTGGGGGAACCATTAGAATCTAGTGGATTTGGTTGTGAAGCAGGCTGCCAAAAAATAGGGAGAAAACACATTTAGAACATCTGAGAGACAGCATATAAATATGTGCTATATGTTATCTGTGCCCACATGGAAAACAGTTACCTGGAATCCCACTGTACCAAATGTGATATGGGTGAAATACTGAATTGCAGAATACTTCTTCTTTAAATGTCAGATACTTTTTGAAGTTTTTTTTTCTTTTCAAATGATTATTTATTCAAGACTTGGATACTTTTAGGATGCTTAAGAGATGCCTATCAGATATTCATTAAGAAAAGAGACATTCAGCAGGACTTTTCCTTTGAGTGTTGATCATGTGATAATACTCAATAAGAACATCCATTCTAGACAAAACATTCATTCTAGACAATCATATACGCTATTTGTATCTTTTGGCATTCGATTATGAGAACAATATTACTATAATTTTTTTTTCATTGATCATAATTTTTGTTGTCTTCCATACATTATTCTAGCATTAGCTTACCAATGAAAAATTCTTTTATGATGAATAGACCAAAGGTGCTAGCAAAGTGTTACTTATCAAAATCTTTTACATATTTTAGTTATTAATTTAATGTCAAATTTCAACAAAATATGTCAATCTTATCATATTTGTGTTGCACCCTGTCCTATCTTACCAATGTTTGCTGTATCGGCATGCAACTGCCGTGTCATATTGGTATTCCATGTTTGTGTTCATATTGGTGCTTCACAGGTTTCGTATGTGTATATATAAATATTTGTATGATAAATGCATCAAATCAATACCTTAAAAAGAACTATTGCCTTTCCTGCATCAGGACCACCGGAGGGCTTGGTACCTGCCATAAGCAAGCAATGATACAAGGTCAGACTAGCCAAAGGTGTAATTAGTGGACAGAATTTGAAACCAACACTGAAATATAAAGAATTCATGGCATACATATGAATGATTGAAGCCAATTAGATACACTTAAGTAGCTAATCTTTGAAAGTTCAATGGAAAACGCAACTAGCATGCTGCATGACACGAGGTTCCTTAACAAGTTATTCCCATATTTGCTAAAAAGGAACAATTAACTTTGATCAGGACGTCAGGAGATCAATGGCCCTAGAAAGCCATAACAGACTTCATTACAGGTAAAATAACTGTTAGCAATTCAAATTGAATTCTTTTTTTTTTCAATGTGATTCACATACTTTGTGTGGTTGACAAAAAAGGTTTCCTGCTAGAACAGAAAGGATTCTGCTCCTCCTCAGAAGATGACTGGGTGACCAGTCAGCTTGTGTTGAGAAGACTATTTTAGATATATTGGAAAATTGGATACAAGTCACAATCATTTGTCTTGGACTTTGTTAATACACCCGGGAAAGGGGGAATTCACTATTATGTGTGCAGAAGGATGTTTGGAACCATTAGGATTTTTCCTAAGGATTAATACAAAACTAGATAAAATAATTAGGTCAGTGTCAAAAGTACCTTCTGTGGTTTCTGCTGGCTTTGTTTGGCAGTCTTCCACCTGCGAGATGCCGTAAAAAAAAAGATGTCATTTGAATTTTACAAACAATAAATGATTAATTCGGCTACATACAGTGCTCAAGCCAAGATTATCATTCCCCTGAATGGCAATGGCATTCTCAATCTGCAAGATCTCAGACTCAATGGTCGTCACACGCTCTAGGACCTCAGGTGTGCTCACAAAACGAACAAACCTGTTATTATTAATATTAGTTATTAGATCAGGCATGAAAGTTTGACGGCATGCCAAAAGTTTCTCCAAGATGATAAGATACAACTAGCTCAATGAGAAGGTAATAGTGTAATGTTTGAAGAGCAGCAGTTGCACAAAGACATTTCGATGTGGCATCGCTCACTTGAGAGATCCTTTTCTTACCTCTCTACGGTTCCCTTGGTGAACCATGCTGCATCGGTTTCTGGGTCTGGTTCAAGGATTATGGAATAGCCACCCTTGGCAATCTGATCCTGGGCAGTCTTCAAATGGGCAAGAAAAGGATTCAACAAGCCAGACGCAATCTTCTCTGTCTTGCCATTTGCTATGATGATCAAATCACACCTGTTAAAAAAGAATAACAGTTCCCATAATGAACAAGAATACTCATCGACCTATAGGAATTCTGCCAAAACCATCTTAAATGATTCGCTCGGGCACAGGTCTACCAAAGTTGTTGCCAATATCCATGGTCACAGCAAAATAAAAAGGCAGAAATGAATTCAATCAAGCACTATATTCTGCAAGCAATGATCTACGTGGAGGATAAAAACAGAGGTGGATCCAATAACAATCCAAGTGACATCGTACTCATCACAAAGCCCGGTATTTGGAAAAGGCAACAATAATTCCATTTACTACCTAAACCAAGAATCTTATCATCACATCAAGTAACTATGCAGGATAACATGAATTGCAATTCCGTCGAGAACATCCCAACGCAGATTGCTTTGGATTAAATGAAATAACGACTTTGACCATTCCAAATACCAAACAAGGATTCCCACCAGTGCATCACTGACTAGATTCATGCTCCCAAAGTCACCGTTAATAGCATGCAGAATTTTCTTATTTTTCTTTCCTTTTTTGAGCTCAGCAAATGAGAATTCCTGAGAGATTTTATCAACTTAAAATCCGATGTTACGGGCATCACACTCCAAATCACCATAAAGCCTCTCAAGATGTGAACTTTTTTCGATCTGGAAACATCTGAGACTATTCATTCATCATCTTCATCTGACCCATGAACAAGAAACAATTGCATCGGAAGGTCTAGCAATTTACCTGGTTCGAGTAGGCGTGAGTTGGAAGACCGCGGAATCCAGCCGAGCCTCCGACCTCATGACACCAGAAAGAAACGATCTTGGAAGAAAGTTAAGACCTAGAAGAAAGACTAGGTCTTGTTCCCTCTCCACCCCTCTCTCCTCTCACCCTCTGCCCTCTATCTCCCACTCTGCCTCCGTTAGATCTCCCTCGCAGCGAGGTTCCGATATCAAAAACTTCACCTTTTTTGCGCCTAGTGCCGATTCATCGGAGGAAAAGCAGCAAACCTAGACGATCAAAGACGGTTAAGGAAAAGCGGCTTACAAAGAACAATTTTTAGAGAGAGAAAACGGCGACGGACTACTTCGGAACAGCTGCTTTAATGCTGGAACTCTCTGAAAATTAAGGTACCAAGGAGATCTTCAAAGACGACTGCAACTATAAGTAGAGCTCAGAAAGAACAAATAACAGAGAGAGAGGAGGAGGAGGAGGACCGGAGAAACAGAGGAGGCCTCAAGGGATCACAAGAAAGGAACTCCCGAACTGCAACAGTAGGGTTTGGTATATTGCAAAGACTCGGATACAGATAAAGCGAAGCTTTGCAGACCAAAGATGAATCCAACCTGAGATGATAAAACACAGAGTTTTGTGTTCTCTTTTTGGGAAGAAATAAACAAAGATGTTTGCTTTCCTTTGGAACAGCCGCACAAATCCAACGACCGACGGATACCGGAGACTGACCGATGGAGAGAGACGATCGGTGCACTTTCTAACACATTTAAAATATTTAAAATATAATTTAATATTTTTAAAATCATGTTTATCAGGATGTTAAATTATAAATACTCAAAAATATTAATATTAAAATATTACAAGATTCTGATATAATTTTTAAAATTTTCAAAGTATCCTATGATATTATATAAAATTAGAAGATTACCAACATGATACGTAGTAAGAAATTAACATATTTTAAATTTTTTATATTTATTTATATGATTATGTTTTATATTTATTGTATATCTAGTTCACATGAATTTTTTAATCTTAGATACATTCATTTCTTTTTTTATTTATTTATTCTTGAATAAATATTTAAAATATTATAAAGATCATTTAATTATATATGACTCACATCAATACATATTTAAAATATAATTTTTATTCATTATTTATCAAACATTTAAAACATTCTATAATTATAGTTTCACTCAATTTTTTAAATATATATATATATATTAAAAATATAAATGTGTTGTTAAGGCAGCTGAAGATAATGAAAGAATCTGAACTGGAGATGAAAAAAAATGATTTTTTTCAAAGAAATAAACTCAAGAGAGAGAGAGAGAGAGAGAGAGAGATGAGAGTGGAGTGGAGTGGGACCCACTCTCATGATATTATATAAGATTAGAAGATTACCAACATGATACATAGTAAGAAATTAACATATTTTAAATTTTTTGTATATTTATTTATATGATTATGTTTTATATTTATTGTATATCTAGTTCATATGAATCTTTTAAGCTTAGATACATTCATTTCATTTCTTTTATTTATTTATTCTTGAATAAGTATTTAAAATATTATAAAGATAATTTTATTATATATGACTCACATCAATACACATTTAAAATATAATTTTTATTCATTATTTATCAAACATTTAAAACATTCTATAATTATGGTTTCACTCATTTTTTTAAATAATAAATATATATATTAAAAATATAAATGTGTTGTTAAGGCAGCTGAAGATAATGAAAGAATCTGAACTGGAGATGAAAAAAATGATTTTTTTCAAAGAAATAAAAGAGAGAGAGAGAGAGAGAGAGAGAGAGAGAGAGAGAGAGAGAGAGAGATATGAGAGTGGAGTGGGACCCACTCTCATGATGTTATATAAGATTAGAAGATCACCAACATGATACATAGCAAGAAATTAACAAATTTTAAAAAAAATTATATTTATTTATATGATTATGTTTTATATTTATTGTATATCTAGTTCACATGAATCTTTTAAGCTTAGATACATTCATTTCTTTTATTTTATTTATTTATTTATTCTTGAATAAGTATTTAAAATATTATAAAGATAAGTTTATTATATATTACTCACATCAATACATAGTTAAAATATAATTTTTATTCATTATTTATCAAACATTTAAAACATTCTATAATTATGGTTTCACTCAATTTTTTTAAAATATATATATATTAAAAATATAAATGTGTTGTTAAGGCAGCTGAAGATACTGAAAGAACATGAACTGGAGATGAAAAAAAAATGATTTTTTTCAAAGAAATAAACTCAAGAGAGAGAGAGAGAGAGAGAGAGAGAGAGAGAGAGAGAGAGAGAAATTAACATATTTTAAACTTTTTTATATTTATTTATATGATTAGTTTCACTCAATTTTTTTTTTTATATTTATTGAAATATATCTAGAAATAAACTCGGAGAGAGAGAGAGAGATTCAGTGGGACCCTTGAATAAGTATTTAAAATATTATAAAGATAAGTTTATTATATATTACTCACACGGACAACGTGGCCATTTGGTGGCGGAACAGGATCTTTCGGTAGAGTGGCTCGACAGGCACACTTGCCTGCCATCCAAGCCCACTAGATTTATCTATTCACGTAGAGTAAACGACAAAACATCGACTGTAGATTTCAGTATCCTCCGCTGGATTCTCTTTATATTCTTATTTTTCCAAGAAAATCTCGAACTATATTCTGCTTGAAAAAAGACGGATTGTTTTTCGTAATACCCAACATGCAAATAAAAATTTTACTGATTGTTTATTTCTAAAAGAATCTCTGATGCAAAAAGTTTATGGCAGAAGAAGCAAGGAAAGAAATTGAGATGCATGGAACGATTGTGAAAGGATTGAATGATGGTATGCATCTCGGAAATCATGTACATCATCGATGCTTCTCTTGACATATCGATCATGGTGAAAAGCAGCAGCAAAAAATGAAAAATGTAGATGCAAACATTTTTAATGATCGGATCACCGTTTGATCTTGGAAAAAGCAGAATACTCGATCTATCACATATGTTTCTTCAAAACCCCCTTCTTCTTTTTTTTACTATTGATAAATAACTTATTATTGATAATTTCTTTAAAAATAATAAAATATTGTTTTACTAATTATAGTCCTTGTATTATCAATTTTATTTTATTTTTCTCACAACTCTATTTCATTTTTATTGTCAATGCCCTCACCAACTTTACTCGTTGCAAACATCACTCACCATCCCTCCTATGTCTCATAGTTTATTGTCGAAATCTTTGACACCATCGATATTATTCAATATTATCCAACCCCACTCGTTGCCTCTTTAATGTCATTCTTTAATGAGAAAGAAAAAAATCGATAAAGATGAAGAGAAAGAAATATATATATATATATATATATAATTTAATTTTTTTTAAATAATTTATAAATGGTAAAATGAGAATTAGAAATAGTAAACTTCAAATGCCTTGGAACTGAACATTGTAGCTACCATTTCCTTCAACAACTCAGTCTATCTTTGCATCCTCCGGAGTTTATTGGAACAAAAAAAACCACAAATTCAACTTAGTAACTTTTATACCAATCTCTTCATGATGATTAGACCTTGAAGAACATTAAAAAGAATGGATGACAGGGATTCAAAAGGTTAAAAAAAAATTATATGATTTGTAAGCGTGTCATCATCAAATTTAAAAATTATAGCAATCTCAATAATTTGTATATGATTTGGTAGACTAAACATCAATAATCTGTGTAGGGTAGACTAAACCTTCTTCTATTTTTTTATCATTCGTATGATCACTGTGAGCAATGGATTAGGATTTAAGAGAGACTAAGAATATATTTATAATCTTAATAATTAGTATTGTATTCCTATGAGGTTATGTTCTTTTAAAGAGGAGAGTAAAGAGCCTACCATGATAATTAGAAGAATCCCACTCATTAAGATTATCTCATAAGAAATTATACTATAATTGAGATTTTTTATATATTGATTCAAATTAGGTCTATAATATGTTTTATCTAATTAGACATGGCTACATATTCTAATATTCTCCCACTTGGCCCATTAATTAGTAAGGCATAAAAAATTAAAATCAAAATAAATAAAATAAAATTTTATTTTTTAAAAATAGTTTTACCTACTTAGATTTTTAAAAAATTAAAAAGTATTTTATACATGACCATGAATTTTAAAAAGAACCAATAAGTCTAATAAGTACAATAATACTATATTAAGTTTAACTACCAATGTGAGTCAAAATGATTGTATGTTATCAATATCATATTAAACCATTATTTAAGAATAAAAATTAAATTTTAATTATTATATATATAATTTTTATCAATATGTCATATGAAAAAATTATAAAAGAAAATCATAATTTATATTTTTTTTATAATTCTATATAAAGTTTGAAGTTAGACTAGTCAATCATTTTTAATTAAGTAGGCCCAAAATTGAGCTAACCATCAACCCAATTAAATCAGTGAAAAATTAAGGTCGATCAAAGTTAAAAATTAATCAAAATTTGATTTTTTTTTAAAAAAATTAATCAAGACTTAATTGATCGAATCTAAATCCAATCAAGTAATTAAACTATAGTCATGATCAAGTCCGATCAAAATATTTGATTAAAATAAATCAAATTAGTCAATCTTATAATTGAATACATAAGTTAAAAATTTTTAATTTTTGAAGAACAAAACTATACTTTTTCTTATGTTATATAATAAAAATATATAGTTGTTGAAGGGCACAACTATCAAAAGAATATAAACTAAAATTTAAAAATTTATAAGGGTAATATTATAATTTCAATAAATAAACCTTTTTTTTCCTTATCTTTGGATCGCCTTCACTTGAGGCATGTGGTCATTGTAGTGCGCAACTGTTCGCCGCTTGCGTGTTGCCTATGGGTGTCATGTTATGTAGTGGGTTCTCATATAGGCAACTAATGATCTCACTAGTTGCTATTGGGTTTTAGATTTTTATGATGAAACTAATTAATTATATTTTGTTGTCTAATAGCGTTTTGAATTTACTATATCGAGGATTAGGCGGTTGACACATATAATGAAAATATTTAGATTCGGCAAAAGGCTTGAACATCGGGCATCGGATCACAATCGGGGTTGCAGAGGTCAAAAGCAACATGCCACAAGAGAGGATAGTCTTGTGAAGCCGAAGAACGTCGACCAATGGCGTTTGAAGCAAATGAAAGTTGAATAATTTAGATTGAAGTAAGTTAAGATTTACTTAGTATACAGGCTAAACTACGATAACGATAAAGACATAAAGTAAAACAAAGTACCACAGTCAAGTACGATCGAGTCATTGGGAGTTTGAGAGTTCAACGGAAGTTCGAAGATTCGTCGGGAGTGCTGTTGGTACTTGTCGAGAATGAATAGAGAGCTTGCCGAAGGGTTTACGAAAGTTCACCAGAAGGTTCGTCGGAAGTTCGCGGAGCTTGCCGAAGAAGCTCGTCGGAACTTGCCAAAATCGTCGTGAAGTCCAGGAGCTTGCCAGGAGTCCGTAGGAAGGTGTCCAAGGATTCGTCGAAAGACTATCGAAAGTTCGCCGAAAGCTTGCCGAAGGAAGACTTGTTGTGCCGTACTTTGTATTAGCTTAGAAAATATCTTTAATTTTATAGTTAGTACATAATTAGGATTAAGATTAGGTGATAATCCTATAACCCTGATAGGGGCCAATTGGGCCCGATAATGGACTGGTTTGGATCGGGTTTAAGGCCCAACCAAAAGTATTGGACCTTGTCTAGCAGTGGCACCGCTAGACTGGGGCGGTGGCACCGCCCTAGGTCTAACTCCCTAGGATGTACTCTGCGATGGTACCATCCAATGTCAGAGCACTTAGGTGGTGGTACCACCTAGTACACTGATCGTGGCAGTGTGTCAGGCGATAGTACCATCAGACCTGACGGTGGTACTGCCCAGTGTTAGGGTCAAACTGGCGATGGTACCACCAATACCCGATAAATCCAGGATGGAAAGGTTTTTGGCTCCAAGTTTGAATCAGATTGGAACCTATAAATACCCCTCTCATCTCTAGGTTGGACATACAAGCACACATACTTTAAAAGTGAGAAAACTCTGAAAAAATCACTTGAGAAAATCCTCCTCTAGACTTAGATTGTTTTCAACTACAAGTGAGGAGTGAGTGCTTGTAAGGGTTACCTCCTAAGCCCATCAAAAGGAAAGAGCGCTGTAAGGGAGCTTATCTTCGCCCATTGGAAGGAAGCCAATTAGTGAAAAGACAATGGCCTCAAGTGAAAAAGAATCGGGAGTGGACGTAGGTCGGATGACCGAACCACTATAAATCGATTTGCGTTTATATCTTTGAAATTTACTTTATTGCAAACCATCTTCACTTTGATGCTCTACTTCCTCATCTCTTTCTTACGAATCACTTTAAGTTTAAAATATCATTCATTACGGATTTAATCGAAACGTAATTTTTATCATACAAAGTTTTTGAAATTATTTTAAATCAATGAAATTTATCGCTCTTAACTGCTGCACTAATTCACACCCCACCCTCCCTTAGTGTTGCTCTAGATCCCAATAGTTGCTGTGTTGTGCCATCATGCCCAGGCACGATTGTTCTCACCACACACGAGTTCCTTACGGGCACAAAACCTCTGTGGCCATGTGTCTTGCCTATCGAGTGTTGACGAACTATCACGATTGTTCTTGTCTGTCGTGTAGCCTCTGGGAATCGCGACCTTTAGTGTTCATTCGATGTCGGCCGCGACCAACAAATGCTGCCACAATAGAATTGCTGGAGCCATTGGTTAAAGGCAGTGTTGCAATCGTTGTAGGTAGCAACACTATTATAGTCACCTACTATCAAGGAAGCCCGATCATTGTAAGGCTACTACACACAGGCAGTCATCACACCCCATGGTGCTTCCGTTGTGTGTAGTAGCACATGTATGCAACTGTTGTATATGATTGGGCTAGCAATCGTCGGAGGTCATCGCTCTCAATAATACTGTCATCGATAGCAAGATGTCGACGATGGTCTATCAATCAAATATAAGGAACCTCGTATGACCCGTAAGCAAACGACTAGATAGAATAATAGATCGATAACACAGACAGATCATTCAAGTATCATAAATCAAAATCGAATAATACCTTTTCATAAGCGAAGGGTGCTAATAATCAAATTTAAGGTATTTAATTTTAAAATCATGACTCGGATATAAATTGTAAGCACAAAAACTATAATTATACTACAATTATGTAAAAATCTTTAATACCAGAATTGAAATCAAATAATGATGTATCAAGATTCACGATACGTATCCTCCAATGTTATTCAAAAAATCTTTATTTGATTTGTAACTACATCGTCAAATTCAAAAGCTACAGAGATGTCGATCTGTAGTGAGAACTAGACTCATCTTCTCCTATCTTCCGATCATTTATAGGACCGTTACAAGAATAGATGTATAATCTTAATAACTATTATTTCGTTTCTAGGAGATCTTGTCTCTTTATAGACGATGGTAGAGGGTCTAAGATGATAATTAGGAGAGTTTCTCCTATCAAGATTATTTTTTAAAATTATTATAATTATATTATATTTTATTTATTGATAATTATAATTAAAATTTAATTAGATTTATAATATATTTTTATCATGTAATCTAATAGGTGTTAGAATTAATTATCTACGGCCACTACTAATGTGGGATGTGGGTTGGAGAGGATGAGAGGGATAGTTTACCTCCCCTGACACCTTAAAGTGTTGTCTTTTTCCATAGCAAAGTTGGTGGTTGACGCTCACAAGATCGATCCATTCTCAGCGCCGCCCATTGATCGGTGCCGGCGTTGGTTGGGATGTTTCTTTCTCTCCACCATCTTTTCGTGCTCACAACTTTGACTCCGACGAGTGGATCGGATGAGGTCGGGACAAAGCAGGATGGAGCGTGTCTAATTTGGCACTCCTTTCTTCTTCTTCTTCTTCTTCTTTCTTCTTCTGACATGAACTGAGTGCACACCAACTTGAAAGCTGGCTGAGTTCAGGTGATTTTTCTGTTGGCGGGTTGCTTACTCTACCACCTTCGACCGATGGTGTCCGAGGCTGGGAAACATCAAACATTGATTTCAACTTTATAACTTTACTAAACCTCGTTTATTTAAGATTTTTTTCTCATAATCTTTTTTATCTAAAGCTTCTTTTCTTTTTTTTTTCATGTAACTCGAAACATTGATTCCTCGTAATTATTTTTATTTATGATATATACTTTTTAGATTGTTGGAACTAATTTGGGTCAGTGGTTCGAGTCAATCAACCAATTTGGATCAATGAATTAGTTAAACTTTCTTCCATCGTGACCTCCTCCTCCTCTCTCTCTCTCTCTCTCTCTCTCTCTCTCTCTCTCTCTCTCTCTCTCCACCTTTTTTTTCCTTTGGTTGTTTTTAATCACATTGTCTTTTTATCTCCATTTTTTTTCTTTTTTTTTTAACGTTTTTATTACCTCCTCTCATTCCTCAAGCACAATGTGGTGTGATCCCAATGTGTCCATCTTACTCAAAGATCGATGTCGAAAGTGAGCTCAAGATGTGGTCCCTTTAATTAGCAAGTTAGCCTAATCCGAGTTAAGAAGGAAGAGATTCAATCTTAATTATCGCATCCAACTTTACCTTATATCTAGCTCTCCTAATTGCTTGTAGTTAGGATGAACATTTAGTGTAATAGAAAATATTCAGGGAATATTTTTATTCGGATTTTGATAATGTGGTGGGGGTGTTAGTGGAGTTTTTTTTTATAATCATTTTACATAGATTGGATGCAACTTGAGACAAATATCCCCTCTATCAACATTTATATCAAACGTATTGAAAGGAGTAAATACCCTTTTGGGAGAAGTTTTGTCATTTCGTGATCGATCACTATGGGTTAGCCAAGAAAAACGTTCCTCTTTCGATAGTTTCTTCCCTTAGCCTTTTTTTTCTTTCTATTTATTAAGGATTGGACCATAGTATGTTGGTTTATCCTTTAGAAGAGCTCTGGATAGTTTGTCGATGATTTCGTTAGGACTTATTTGAAAAAATAGAATGGACATAAACTATTTATGAAGGCATTAATATGGACAAATGGATTTGGCTCTCGAGCTATCCTTACCTCTTTGATGAATCATTTGGTGTAACTCGCTAATGACTCATCGTCTTCTTATTGTATCGCTAGCAAGAATGTTGATAGCTTCTTCTAAAGTTTATAGTTGATTAAGTTGAGCTCAAACTCTTTAGCCAATTGACTGAACGAGACGATTGATTTGGGCGAGAAGAACCACTCTCTAGTTGCTCTGTTGAGTGTGGTTGAGAAAGACTAACACGTAAAAGTGGCGAGTCTCATAAAGCACCATCTAGGCTATTCAAGCCGTGAGGTTCTCCTTTAACAAATCAAAGTTTCAAATGTAGGTTTCAAGTACGGGAAGGTCAAATCCATAAGGAATGGGCTCCTCTCATATGTTTTGGATGAAGGGAGATTATAGGGAAGGCATTGGCTCCGACTATTTCTCTATTTAATTTTCTATTTTGTATCCTTGATGTGTTGATCCATCTCAAAGGGATGCTCCTAAACTTCAAATGGGAGTCCTAGAGAGTGGATTATTGATTCCCTAGGCAACATATGCACCGAAACGAGTAGATAAGGAAGAGATTTTATCTTCCAAAAAGATTTATTTGGGAACGGTGCAACTCAACGACGATGCTAGGTGCTAACACCGAAGACAGCATGAAAGGTGTGGCCAGGGGATAAGCTCTTTGTTAAGCTAACTAAGCAAGGTACGGGAGAACACGATGAACTTGTTGACTCAGGTTATTGAAGGTCTCAGTGGATTGGATTCTATGATGGTTTATGGAAAGGGAGTTGGTTATAGTATATTTGGTGGATGGTTTACTCTCGAGTTATTGAATAAATATCAAAATACAAAGGGTTTAGAAACATGAAATGAAGCATTTCCCAAAGTCGAGTTCGGAATAGTAAGATCTTCTTAGTTCTCTAGTGAGGGTTTGATGTGGTTTTCTCGAGACACATTAGAAAAATCCTCCTTCTAGTACCAATCTATTTAGATCTTGGTTATCCGATACGACTGAGAGTTTAATCCAATCGAGAACTATTTTTTAGTATTTTTAAAGAAAATTTGATGTCAAACAAGTTGTATGTCTATGTCGAGACTCAACAAATCTACATCGGGAGCATGCTCGAGAGATCTTGTATGTTGCTTAAGCTAATAAGGGGTTCAGAGGATTTGGTTAAGGACTGAATCGATAGAGTGTGACTTGTCTTCTAGAGAGAAATAATGTACGTGGGCCCTTTTATCATGTGATAAACAATCATGATTAGATATATATATATATATATATATATATATATATATATATATATATATATATATATATATTGATCATAAATGAGGTGGTGAAATCAGCCATTAAATCCGGAGATCAGGAGTAACAATTGTGGGAACTCTGCGTGGATCAAAGCTACGCTATTTGGCATGAGATAGGTGATGGTGAAGTGTCGATCGAATGATGTGGTGGTTTAGGGATGTGGATGTGTCATCTCTATTTCATATCTAAAGACTATATAGTTTCTATTAATTAGCATTAAGTGGTGTGTCTAACAACTCATCAAAATCGAACCTACGACCCCTAGAAATTATACATCTTCCGTAAATTACCACCAATAACTTTCTAACACTCCTTTACGACAAACATTTGGTTGAGGAAATATTTTACAACTTGTTTATTTGTGTCGATAAACTTCAATCATACCTCTTCTTTATTCACCAAGTTTTTGTTTCAATCTTGTATGAATAACCAAATCTTTAACCGTCGAAATCGATGATATATTGTCACAATAAATTTTGGCTTACAAATCTGATGGTGAATTATTTTATATGCTTGAAAAAAATAAAAAAAAATGATCATTTAGGTCTTCGTAAGTAATTTTTGAGGTTTCTTGGAAAAAAAAAAGGATGTGAGTTACACTATTTTTGAATAGAGCCCCTAAAAACAATACAACTCATTTTTGTGTCCTTGAAATTTAAGAAAACCTTCTATAATAACATTTTAGTGGTTTTTTTTTTGTCACAAAGGGGGAGGTACATTCACCTTAAATTAAGCCAAAATTAAAATAAAATTTTTTTATTATACATTAAAAAATGAGCATTTAGGTCTTGGTAAGTTATTTCTAGGGTTTCTTGTTAGCTTAATTTTTTTAATGATTAATGCTTGTCATTTATTAGTTTAATTAATGACTTTAATCTTATTCATCTGAAATATACAAATATTTAACGATACGATTTCATTTTTATTTTACTATAATTTTTATTAACATAAAGAAAAAAAATATTTGAATATGATTTGATCTTATTGAGTGTTATTAATTTAGGACTTATTTAATATTGAGTTGGACTGGTGCAACGTCATGGTTCATTTTCGGAAAAGAAGGAAAAAAGGCAAATTGGTCGTTGAAGTTTTTTTTTATTCAATTAAAAAAATAGAGATTCTTTTTGTGCATTTTGTATCCAAGTATATAAAGTTCTGATTTGGAAATATTAGATATATATGGATTATATTAAACATGGGATACGCAATATAGGAAGACAAATTATTGCTGCGGTTGCCGTCAACGCGGGGGTAGGATATTTACCCGAGCCCATGAGTTCACAATATATACGATTGCCGATGGACCAAAAAGGGCGCTTGGAAGACTTTGGGGGACGGCGAGAAGGCATGGAGAGGAGGGGAGGCCACCCGCTGCTGAGAGGAGGCAGAAGAGCGGAGAAGGGAGGCTACCGCCATGGCTTCTCCGCCGCCCAGATGCGGACGCTGTCCGCCATGTGTGGGACCCTCGTACCCGCCGTGCCCATGGAGGCCGCCTGCCTCGGCGGTGGAAAGGATGAGGTGCCCGACGACGCCGCCGCCAAGGCCTTCTTCCTTGCCTCCGGCTCCGACTCCCCCGTGCCGGAGGAGGTGCGCCCTTCTTCCTTGCCCCCCATCTCTCTGACAGCGCCCATCCCCTGTCCTCGACTTTTTTTGTGTGATTGGAAACCATTTTTCCTTCTATTTTTGTTTAGATTTAGGTGCACGAAATAGAATCCTATATGGATTGGATCTTGGATGTTAACTGTGACAGCATCCGCCATGGGATTTCTTGGTTGTGTGTGCTGGTTGCACCACCGTCTTGATACCTGCAGCCACCATCCCATTCCATCACCTTTCTAAAAATGATAAAAGAAGCTATAAAGAAGTACAGTCTCTCAAATCAGACCTAGAGACAGATGGAAGCCCCTAACAAAGAAGACAAGTGACCACTGATTCAATTCAAGTCTTTCCATCCAATGCTGGTCCTTCAATCTCTCTCTCTCTCTCTCTCTCTCTCTCTCTCTTGCAGAGATGGGGTTGGTCAGTGTTTACACAAAAGTATTTGGTACTGGTCATTGTTTGAGTTTGGAGTTGGGTCTCACTGCATTCATTGACACCATTTACTGTTTTTGAACAGGTTGCAGAGCTCATGGTGAGGAGGGGCCAAAAGGAAGCTGTTGCTCTGGTTAAACTGGTCCTGTGGGTGCTTGCGACAAGGCTGGGCACACTTGCTCTTTGTGGGTCTCTCAGTCTGTCATGGAGGTTCCCATTCATCAACAAGTTCTCAGACATGCCTGTGGAGAAGAGGGAACGCGTTCTTGTGAAATGGAACAGGGAGAAGTCCTTCTTCATATTCCTGAGGCTGGTGTTTGTGATAGTCAAGGTCTTCTGCCTCTATGCCTTCTACTCTATGGTAAATGCTCCTCCAACTCTTCTTTCCAAAACTATTTTCCTTCATCTGTTGTTTTCAGTATTATTTTCCTTCATCTGTTTTCTTTCTTGGGGAAAATATTCTGGATTACAACCTACTTAGATGTCAGATGTTGATGTGATGTTCATGTGCAAGTTGCAATGCCTTCAAAGGAAATTTGCTCTGCCATGACCTACAAGCACAAAGTGTCTTCATCTTTTGTTTCAAACTACTGCCCGATTCCCATAAGCTGCAGCCTAACTGGACCAAGCAAGCGACTTCATTGATTTCTTCTACATGTTCTTGTGATAACTCCTTCCAAAAGTCCAAGTCTTAATCAGCACTGTTCATCTCCAAAGATGAGACTTTATGATGGCTCTTCTGTCACATCATCTTTGATGTGAAAGAAGGCAAGAGCAGACGATCAAATGCTGGTGTTGCTCTGACTTTGAGATCATACAAATATATTGTGGAATTAGCATGTGTAATGAGTTCTGCTAGGATGCTTCATCCTTCTACTTTTCTTGGCAGACTAATGAAGAGGAGGAAAATGGAGCATGGAAAGCAATTGGATACGACGTTCCCTCCGAGGAGAAACCACACAAGTCTCGAGGGGAGAGGCCGCTCGAGAAAGGCATCATCGAGACCATGGACAAGACGGACTCCTCGCTCCTCCGATCCCTGGTCGAGAAAGGCCTGCCGGTCACCGACGACCCTCGGGAACACACCTATACCATCGAGTGTGATGTTGTCATAGCTGGTTCCGGCTGCGGCGGCGGAGTCGCTGCGGCAGTGCTTGCGAGCGCCGGCCACAAGGTGGTGGTGATCGAGAAAGGCAACTACTTCACGGCGGAAGACTACACCGCTCTGGAAGCCCCGTCCATGGATCAGTTGTACGAGGCCGGTGGAATCTTAAGCAGTGTCGACGTGAAGATGATGCTCATGGCCGGCTCCACGGTGGGGGGTGGCTCGGCTGTTAACTGGGCAGCTTGTGTTAGGACGCCGGATTTTGTGCTCAGGGAATGGGCAGAAGAACACCATCTTCAGCTCTTCGACTCTCCGACCTATACCGCAGCCATGGATTCGGTCTGTGCAAGGCTTGGTGTCACGGAGAAGTGCACCGAGGAAGGATTTCAGAACCAAGTTCTTCGTCGGGGATGCCAGAATTTGGGCCTCGAGGTGGAGTCGGTGCTACGGAACTCTTCCGAGGACCATTACTGCGGAACATGCTGTTATGGTTGCAGGAGCGGAGATAAGCGTGGGACGGATACTACTTGGCTGGTTGATGCGGTCGACTGTGGTGCAGTGATCATCACTGCGTGCAAGGCCGAGAGGTTCATAATCGAAGAGGACAGGGAAGACAGCAGCAGGAAGAAGAAGAAGAAATGCTTGGGACTGATTGCAAGAACATTGAACAGCACGATCACCAAGACGCTGAGGATCGAAGCCAAAGCAACCATTTCTGCCTGTGGATCTCTGTTGACACCGCCGCTGATGGTCGCCAGCGGTCTCAGGAACCCCAACATAGGCAAGAACCTTCGTCTTCACCCGGTGTTGCTGGCCTGGGGCTACTTCCCGGAATCCGCATCGGACCTCAAGGGCAAGAACTTCGAAGGAGGGATCATCACCTCGATGCACAAAGTGAAAGCTTCCGAGAATTCAAACGCGACGGTTTCGATCATAGAGACGGCGGTGCTGGGGCCTGCATCGTTCGCCACCGTGTTCCCATGGGTGTCAGGAAAGGACATGAAGGAGAAGATGTTAAGGTACAGTCGCACGGCACATCTCTTTGCGCTGGTGAGAGACCGAGGTGCGGGAACGATCGAGGGAGAGGGGAGGCTGAAGTATCGGTTCGATAGGTCGGACAGGGAGAATCTGCGGGAGGGGCTGCGGAGAGCTCTGAGGATTCTGGTGGTGGCCGGTGCGGCGGAGGTGGGGACGCACCGGAGCGACGGGCAAAGGATCAGATGCAAAGGGTTGAAGGAAGAGGAGTTGGAGGAGTTCTTGGATGGGATCGACAGCGTGGGGGGTCCGAGGTCGAGGAGTGACGTGTGGACGCTGCACTGCTCGGCGCATCAGATGGGGAGCTGCAGGATGGGGGTGAGCGAGGAAGAGGGTGGGGTGGACGAGAGAGGGGAGAGCTGGGAGGCGGCGGGGCTGTTTGTGTGTGACGCGAGTGTAGTCCCCACTGCGGTTGGGATCAATCCCATGATCACCATCGAATCCATTGCTTACTGCCTCTCCCAGGGGATAGCCGAGTCCCTGAAGAGGAGGCCATGAGTGTGGTGATCGGTTGCTGCTCTACATTATCTTTGGGTTGTTTTGGCAACTTGAGAAGCTGCAATTCCATAAATAATTAGCTTATGCTAATTGAGCTGCTGCTTGTGTTGTGTTGTGTGTGTGAACTATATGATAAAAGACCGACGTGTAGTCTCCAAGGAAATGTAGAATGCATCGGGGGAAAATAAAGAATGAATGGGGTTGAAAATGTAGAAAGGACCAAACACTTGTCGAAGCCGACGCGTCTTAAATGCCCCGACACCTCATAACAGCACCGCCGTGCCGTCGTCTTGCATAAAGACAGATGCATGTTTAAATGCCGAAACGACGACGGCAACGTTGCCGTTGGCCTTTCGACAACGCTCCACAGTGACTGTGGGTGCACGCAATGTACACGGTGACCGACGACAGCTACGTTGGCGTTGACCATACGACAACGCTGAAGAGCCATATATATATATATATAATATTTTCTCTTCTTTTGCCCAACGCATTATCACTCAGCTTTTTAATATGAAACTAATCGAGGTATTACATTAAAAAATTTAATATATATATATATAAACATATAAAAAATAAAATAATTAATCTCTCCTTTCCTCAATTCTCTCATTGTCAAACTTGAGGAATGAGATAAGGAAAGTCCCTTTTATATAGGAGAGGATGAACTCTTCTCAAAAGACAACTAATAATTTTATTTTTAATTTATTTTTCTATGCACAAAGATAAAATTATATTTCTAAAAATCACATCACTCATTATGAAATAAATCAATTAATAATTTAATTGATTACATCTCTCCTATCCAATATACTATTTCAGCCTCTCTACATCTGTTGTAGATCCTAAGTTCCTCTGCTAATATCTATTAGAAAATGTTACAGCATATCCATCTTAACTGTCTCATTTTTGGAGTATTATGCCATAATTGACTTGGTCACCACCAAGATAAAAAATCATCGCGATATTACTTTTATTATCATAATCCATCTCATTAAAACTAAGATGGTACGCCTTGGTCGCAAATACCACCTATCATTAAATGGTCTATGCAACTTCATCACAGATCTCTGTCACCTTGTCATGAAAAAGAAAGTGATTACCCTTGGAATCCTGTCAAAAAATCTTAAGGGCATCACTTTATATTTCTTTTTCATTGAAATTGTTCTCTGCATAAATTCCTTCATTTATGAATGCTAATGATAGGGGCATCACATGATTTATCCCTTATTTTTTGACAATTTTAACCATTATTCACTTCAGAATGAATGATATCTTAGTAAGTAATGCTAATCTAACACCAGGATAACCAAGACCAGTAATTCTAGTTATTCACCTATAAGTTCATCTAGGGTAAAAGAAATGAGCTTAATGTTGCACCCAGGGTTAACCATCCCTCTGACCAGACATATATTAATCATATCTCCAAAAATCATAAAAATGTGTGACGATGAATTTATTTATTCATAATGTTTCTAAAACTTTGTAAAGAATTATGCTATTACCATATAAAGCGAAAAAAAAAGGGTCCAGTCAACCTCTATAAAGCGATGAAACCTTAGTTGATTCATGTTCTAGATGAACATCTATTGGAGGCTCCAATCAGATGACTTTGGAGCTTAATGAAGATTTTAGCATGTAACAGAGATGAAGTTTTCTGAAAACAAATGATGTCCAAAGAAATTGTACATTTAAGGAGTGAAACTAACAAGCAAATAGTCCATATAAATTATAAAGTACTTGAAGCTATAAAAGATTATGTTAATGGAAGTAAGAAAGACAAGCAGATTAGTACCTGTTTGGGTGCATTGACAATTCCACTTGCTATCAAGTTGCATTTCGAATCCCTCCAAATATGTTGACCAAAATTGCCTTCACTTTGTCAATGGATGTTAGCATTTGAAATGTGTACAACCTCAGCAACAAATTATCAAGAAAAATTTAGAAAAGGTCACTTGAAACTTTTTCATGATAATAAAGTAAAAAAACAATTGTAGAAAGGAGACGATGAATGAGATGTTCCTATAATTAGTGTTATAGTCTCCATGTTCTACCCAAACAGCTGTGAGACATCTTAGAAATTTTCTTTTGTAATCATCTACAAAACCAAGAGTATACATTAAAAGAAAAATCAAGAGTATACATTTAAGAATTTAATTCAACAAACACAAACACCAGTCATATTATATTATAATCTGAACCTGGCTTTCCGATGCATCGCCACCAACATCAAGTAAATTAGCAGGTGTACCACCATGCAATCAGATTATATCCATCATAGTCATTGCCAATCCACCATTGACCATGCACCCGATTACTCCATCAAGACCAATATAACTCGGATTGGCTTTGGCAGCAGCAACCTGCAGAAGACAAAGATGGTACTTAATAAAAGAATGTGCCAAATGCAAATGAAAATGTGCCGTACCATTATATACTTAAGAACCCAAAGCACATAAAGTAGCACTTTGTGATTCTTAACTTCCTTACAGCCTCATTCTCTATCTCCGATTCAAAAGCATTACACAAATTATTTCAACATCCTAACCATATAAAACAAAATTACACACTAAAATATGTTACATTTATCTTTTAATACCTATTCAAGATTGGCTCTTTAGGATAATGTTATCCTAAGGTCTTACCAATTACAACAAATATACCCCACATCTCTAGTGTCACTTAGCAATCAGATATCCATTTCTTTATACAAATCAAATAAGAAATATACTTATCTAGCAATCTGCATAGATTCCGTCCCTTACAGAGTAACTGGTAGAGCATAATAGAATTGCATTTTGTAGGCTTGGATTATGTAGCACAAGGTTCCATGCTTTTAATGGTAAACTAGTTGTCGATACATGAATATAGCATGCCAACCAATTAAAAGATAACATCAAGGACATTCCTCACTAGCTATATTTGCCACCTTTGATGGTTCCCAAACCTTTCCCACCAGCAAGAACCAATTAAATTAAAGAAAAACACACAATCTTCTAAGTTACTTTGTACAGGGTGATCTATATGTAAAAACAGAGAAAGGGAAAATTGAAACATCCTAATATATATAGCTGGAAATAGTAAAACAAAATTTGAAATATAGACCAAAAAAATACATTTCAAAACAAGATAATGTGTACCATAAGTAATAATATCTGAAGTATGTGAACAGACGTTTCCATCTCACAAGATGCCCTTTCTTTATTATTCGATTTTGATATGCTTCCTCAAATTTTAGAAGCAGATCACTTTTACAATTATAACATGAGAAACGTGATTATATGATGGTTGACCGAACTTTTTAAGTTGCAACAGCATGTAAACAAGCCGAGGAATCTGACATTTATCTACCCAAATAAATATCAGCCAAAGTCAGCTTTTAAGGCCTCAATTTTAAGACTCCATACAAAGACAAAATGGGCAGCTCTTTCATAGCAGCACATATATTTGGAGCAAATTGGGAGTCCATGTCCCTTGTCGAATACACAATATGTCACCATGTAAGGTGAGCATGAAATGCTCATACAAACCAACAACATGACCCATGATCTTCGTCTCACGTATGATTTTTAAACATGCAGGTAAAACTTGATGGAAGCAGAGAAATAGTGTCATAGGGACTGTTAAAGACAAGAAACACACCTCTTTCTCGTTGGGAAAACAGATCGAGCAACCTCCTTAGCCTCTTCAACAGATGAAGCAGCGATTCCCTTTGGCATATCAATTGAGCGCGCTGCTCTAGACCAGGTTCTCAAGCATTTAAAGATTCCGATCTTGAAATTAGGAGAAGGCCAATAAAGGGAAAGCGGCAGGAAGAAACGCCTAGGGGTATAGACCTGGTGCTCGTGAACGCTAAGCCGCCGCAGTTCCCGCTGCCACCTGCCGGTTTTTCCGAAGGGCGAGAGGCCCGGCGACGAGCTTCTCGAGAGATCCCCTCCCCGTTCCTCGCGACTAGATCGCACCGGGGAGGAAGAGAGGTGGAAAAGGCGGAGGGGAGACGAACACAAACCCTAATAATCGAAGTGAAGTGTATTCATTGTGATTCCATTTCAAAGTGGGTTGTTGAGGACCCCCAAATCATTTCTTCGTACGTTCATTCAAAATCACCAGCGAAAATATCGCAAATATAATTATTAATTAGATAAAACTAATTAAATCCCTGGCGAATTATGTACATGTAAAATGTTCACAGTAATCGAAACACTTAGCCAGGATCATGGTTCGGCTCAGACAAACCGAATCGATCGAACCAATCTGTAATAGGTTTGGAACCAAGGCTTGGTGACATTGGTCCCTAAATAAGCCAGAATCCAAACCAGCAGTTTCCAAGCTGGAACTCAACTTTCAATTAACTGATGAAGACAGCACATCAAGAAGCTAATAATACCGAGATGGGTTACAGTCAGTGATAGGAAGGGAACAGCAGTCGCTGAATTTTATACTGTTAGTCTGCATTCCCTTCTCATCCATCATAAAGATAAAAGGAGTACAAATGCAATGTGATACTGGTACAATTTACAAAAGCTACAGCCAACTATCATTTTTATACAGAGGCTTACGGTCCGATTCGCATAAATTTCAGGAAATCGACCTCAAAAATGGCTTAGAAAACAGCCCTATCAACCTTACTTAAATCAGCCGGAACCATCCGGCAGCACATAAAAAAAAGGAAACCAAGAACAAAGAATCTATTGAAAGAACAGTGTTATTTTCTTCATTTTTTGCTCTTTTGATAGAAGCTCCTGTCAATTCTATGCTTCCGGTGACCAATGCAAGATGCATGAAGCAAGATCAGGAGCTCCCGATGCCGCAGTGGACATGGCGCTACATAAGCATTTGGGAATCCCTTGGGGCTCAGTCCAGAATGAATGAAGCAAGATCAGGTGCATCTGGTGCCCCCATGGATTCAGCAATTCTGAGAGCCATGAGAGACTTGTAAACAGAGAGCTCAGCATTTGCCATGAGCATTTGAGCTCTATTCCGTAGATGAATGGCAAACTCCACAGCTCGGTTTGCAGCATTTTCGGCTTCTTGAACCCTTTGCAAGTCCTCCATATTTGTCCCAGCTATAATACAATTGACACTACCAATTAGAATCACATGCACCAGAAAAGCAAAAAAATATAGAAAACCAATTAACTCCTAAAGTTGTCCAAGATGGAAAAGCAACCAGCTTGTCTCTAAATATATTATTACAAAATATGTCAGGAAAAAGATACTTCTGGATGAGAGAAAAATGGATGGATACTAGTTCACCGTTTCATAATAAAAGGAAAGAATTGAGTAACCAAGGAATCATATTGAACATCTTAAAAAGTCATCTGGATAAATCAGTTTCCGGTCCCTAAACAAAGAACTTCATATAGCACAAGCAGGTGTGTCATTTTCAAAGCAGTGAATTGCAAACTCAATACACATGAAACATTTCAATTTGGATTTTTCCAAAACCAAAAAAAAACTCCATTTGGAATAGCATAAATATAAAATAAGGATACTAAGAAAAGGCCACAAGAAATCCAAGGAAAAAAAAAAGATTATATATGAGATATCAGCTTTAACCCAAATAGTAGACAAATATATTGTAGTAAAAACCAACAGACATGAGTCCGTTTTAGCCAAACTATATCAAAACAACTATGAAGGAGTCAAGTTTTGTTCTTCAATCTCTAGAAGTGTTTCCTCATTTAACTCCTTGATATTTTAGAGATGAGCAAAAACTAAATGACAACTTAAATTAATATTTTAAATTGATTATATTTAGAAAAAAATGCATGAGTCAGCACATTAAACTGAAATCTTCCAACCATAATTTTGAGACATCTATATTTGATTTTATAGACTCACTCTCCAGGAAAGGCAAAACAAACCTTGTGAAACCTTGTGAATAGCATAAATATAAAATAAGGATACTAAGAAAAGGCCACAAGAAATCCAAGGAAAAAAAATAATAGATTATATATGAGATATCAGCTTTAACCCAAATAGTAGACAAATATATTGTGGTAAAAACCAACAGACATGAGTCTGTTTTAGCCAAACTATATCAAAACAACTATGAAGGAGTCAAGTTTTGTTCTTCAATCTCTAGAAGTGTTTCCTCATTTAACTCCTTAATATTTTAGAGATGCGCAAAAAACAAATGACAACTAAAATTAATATTTTAAAACGATTATATTTAGAAAAAAATGCATGAGTCAGCACATTAAACTGAAATCTTCCAACCATAATTTTGAGACATCTATATTTGATTTTATAGACTCACTCTCCAGGAAAGGCAAAACAAACCTTGTGAAATGACCTCTGGCTTTGCTCTTGGTGTCTGTACCCGTTGTCTCTTGATAGATCTTTTTTTGCGCAGAAATGGTTTATGTGCCAACTGTACCCTCCGCAAAGGTGGACCCTGTTGAAAAGTATATTAAGAGCACCAAGTCAGACAATAAGTCAAAACCAAAAAAGAGTTTAACATAAACCATTACCCAAAAAGAGAAGTGAATTATTTAAGCAACCAGCATCTTAAGCTCAAAGGGTATCAAAAGCACAATTAATGTTGTCCTCAGACTAGACAAATTGCAGAAAAGTTGTGAAACATGATACTGATGCATGATCATTACATTTATAGGTGATAATTAAAACCGGAACACGTTAGATGTTAATCCACTGAGGAAAATTCACAATGAGGATATTCATAGTACAGATGATGCAATAAAATTTTGCAATGAACTCTCACAAGAGAGAAAATAGAAATAATGAACCAAGAGTTGTGATCAAGTCATTAACAATTTTATTTAATTAACAACCATTAAACTTCATCAAACAAAAAAATAAACACTGCAGCTGTAGGAGGCATCAAAACCTTGGGCTTTTTGATGAACATTTTATAAAAACCACAAGAGTTGTCAGCACTTAAACCATATATAAGCAAAGTGGAAAAAAATCTACAATAAACTGTACCCAACCAACTTTCCGGCAATAATAAACGAAAGATAACGGAAACAAGTAATTCCAGACAGTAAAATACTAAACTTGATTTTGCTACTTAATTATGAGATTTAAAAGTTCAAAAAGGAACAAGAAAAAGGAAAATATAAAAATTACAGATACCTGAAACTCTCTAACTAAAGCAGCATGTCTCTTGTTCCTCTTTCTTATCCAATAGTCATAGATGGCATTCAACATCTCCCTCCTTCCGAAATGCTGATAAAGATCTAATGCTTTTTCCTTATCAAATACATCATCCACATTGCTGTAAGCATCCTTCTCCATTGCATAAATTATTTTCTCAAAATTGTCTTTTGTAATGTCAACAAATTCATGAGTCTCTATATGTGGAATGCTAGAATTATACTTAATGAGCCACTGTTCATCCCCCGAGTCCATATCATACCTAGCAATTTTGCTTGATAAAGCTCGATGAACTTCATCATCCATCATTCTGATGTACACATCAGGGCGCACAAAAGTAGCTCCAGCATCATCCTCATAACCAGGGACCTTCTTAAACACGGGCACAGGAATCATCCTGGAGGACATCTGCATATTTCGCTCATGGCATTCCATGTGCAGTTCCTTGAACACAAGCCAATCCCACCTATCCGAAAACTCAAGCTTCCACCTACAATCTCCAGCCCACATATAGGCATGAGTGAATCGATTTACAAAACAAGGCCTCATATCCAGAGGCCTGTGCAAGTACCTCACTTCACCCTGTGATTTAACTGCTATACACCATTCCTTAGAGGCCAACATCAACATGACCTCAAAACCTTCCTCTCTCCAACACCTGTCAGCATCAGTAACTAAGACATTTGCATTGCAATGTACAGAGTCTATGTTCTGCTTCACCTCCGCCAAAGCAGATTTCAGTTCCCTATTCTGCTCTACAGGGCTCTTCTTGGCAGACTTCCTCAGCTTCTGACGAAAACTGACAGGAGTTGACACATCACTATCATCTTTGCAACTGAACAAGTCCTCAGCACAGGCATCAGGCACTTCAATAAATAATGGCCTTATCATGGGATTCGGTAGAAAACCTGCTTCAGCTTCAGAAGAACTGCTAGAACCACTCTGGCTAGTGTGTAATGATAGTGGAGCCTCTGGATGAGAACTCATCAAAGACGGGTTCCGACTTCTAAAAAATCTAGAAGAACTTCTCTTTCTGCGAAGCTTGCTTAGCCTTGAACCACAGAAAATAGTTGTGTTCCGTGTAATGGATTTATAAGCATCATTCTTAGAATTGTGCTTCTCAACAACAAGGATCCCCGAAAGTTTAGTTCCCAAATAACCTGCCTCCTCGAGAGTACGACTAATAGTTTGCCCAGTATCAACCATTGCAGAGGGATCAGGATGCGAGTGCATCGAGTGCCTCTTAAGAACACAAGGTAAATAAAGGGAACCAACAAGCATGCTGACGTGCAAGCTCCTAAAGTAGGACGGAAGGGCCGAAAAATCAAGCCATACTAATGGAACAGACAGTCGCGCACCATAAATCTTGCATAGCCCGAAAGAAGGTAGAGCATTCGTGAACAGATTATTCTGAAACAAAATATAGGAAGAGAAGTGCACTCAGACATTTAGGCATACCAGATATCAATATTGAAAGCAAAAAAAACCGAGAATACACATCTAAAGAGAAGAAACTTACATCTCTGTGCCACCTGATTGGTAATACGTGGACTCCTTGCTGAGAGAAGACACTTGCCAAGGACCCGGATAGTAGGAAGAAAGCAAATTCCCGAACTGACACCGTGGCCCTCCTCGTCCATCTAAGGATGGCAATCAGGAGCCGCGAGAAGAAAAGTGAACTGCCCAAGCACGAGAGCTCCACAACCAGCAAGAGCACCACAGGACCACCGATGCAAGTGCACAAACTATCTTCCATAATGCCGATCTTCTTTGCAAAGTTAAGTGCAGATACCGCAACCGTAATATCTCTTTTCGAAACTCTTCTCTTCATCGAGGTTTCCACAGGGTCCATGTCAACGTTTGCTGGTTCGCGTTTGATTCCTTCGTATAAAGGCGCCACCTTTAGCCTCTTCCTGCGACCTTTCCGACTGTAAACCAACCCAAATCTTCTGTCTATCTCGGCAGTCCCATCACCCGCGGACAAAGATGATAACACCGAACTACTCTGAAGTTGCCTCTGCCGCTTACGCCGATAAACTATCCCAAACCTCTTCCCTTGCGGAGAATCCAAATTATCATTGGGAACATGAAGTTCCGGAGACTCCGTCACGACCGCACCAGCGCGAGCCTCCGTTTCGCTCCGGACAGTCAGACCACCAAGATCACGCTTTTCCACTTCCTCCCCTTGCCACCATCGGAGATCCGGCGTCGCATCGCCGCCAAAGGCCCCCAACCACTCATCCCTGTTCTTCCATGAAGCGGACCGCTTCCCGGAACGGAGAACCCTCGAGTCGCCGTCGCCGCAGGCATTGGCGGCCGCGGATGCGGAAGATGCCTTGGCGACGTACACCCTCGTCGATCGCCGGGCCCCCACCGAGGGCATGGGCGCCGGAGGCGGCGCCGGCAGGGGGAACACCCGCGACCCTATCTCCGCCTCCGCGGCCCTGTACAGCTTCAGCCGCGCCGCGTTATTGCTTTCTGGCCTCGCGTGCCGCCGCGTCACAACCATAATCTCCTCCCCCAAAGAACCCCCTCATCGTCGATTCCTATCACCCACGCATGGCCAAATTCCGATCCGATCGTTTCGATCCCTTCCCCCCTCTTTAAATTGAGTTCAAGATTTGAATTCTTCGACGCCGATTCAGATTCCTTTTCTTCCTCTTCGCCTTCCCTCGCGAGATCGCGATCTAAAGAAGGGGCAAAGTAACGGTAGTTGAAGCGCGTCACGTCGTCGGCGGTGGGGGAGAGAGAAAGAACGAGCTAGGGTTTGGTTTCGGACCCCTCTTTTAATGGGCACCGCCGATTCACGGGAACCGTCTGATGAAGATCGAACGTCAGGAATTTGGGGATTTTATTCCGCCCCTCGCGGGATTTTAAACGGCGGGGGATTTTTCTAGGCGCATTGATCGGATGCGCCGCGGGTAAAGTCAATCCACTACGTGGCGAGGAGTTAGCGGATGGCATTAGTGGGATAACAGGCCCGGAGTTGAGCTCCAACAGTGGAGCGGCGGAGCAGCAGACGCGACTTTTGGGTGTGGAGTCCTTAGGCGAAATGACGGAACTATCCCCCACGACGGACACGTGTCCGGTGCATCACGGGACACCGTCTGCAGACGCTTGGCAGCTGACACGTGTTTGCGGCTGCGGGACCGCTTTCCATTTCGGTGGGGTTTGATGGGTTGCGTCTCGCAGTCTGATCCCAGGCACGGTTCCGAGCTTCGTCAACCGATTCAACCCACAAGAGGGTGGGGTCCAGCCCACTTTGTTCCAGCCTAGACACGCGTCGGCTCAGCTATAGGTCTAGAATTCCTGGAATCCAGCATCGGTCACACGTGAAATCCTCCCGCGGATTGCTTCGTGGAGAAGCGTTTTACAGATCAAGCCCATCTCGCCAAGTAGAACAGCTTTATTTACCTACATATCCCTTGTCAGATACAAAATGTCGATAATGCCCCTCAAAAGGTTTGTGTGACTTCCACAAACCTCTAAACCTAAATATTAATATCATGGTTACCTTAACTAAGGTTAATCCAAAGGTGAATATGAATAGAAAAACCTTAACATTTCCTTTTTTCACATAAAAGAGACATGCTAAATCAAGATTTTGATAGATACATTCATCATCATTAATGGAAGAAAAAAAATATTTAAAGATTTAGATTAAGCATTTTTTTATGGTAAGACTATTTATGTGAAACTGCATTGGCAGACTTCTGAATCACATTAAACACAAATAACAATCAACAACAAAAAATAGTCAGCCAAAGCTAATTTTGAGAGAATCTCCATGCTTTGCCATCGACTCGCAACACAAACATCTACGACGACATAACATACAAAGCCACCCTAGTAGAGTGCTGAAGCTTTAGACTAAAATTTGCAGCAACAATGGAGCATACAAGTTCACAAAAGAATGAGTTTGCAAATATCATACTGTCATATACTTGAGAATAGTAGAACGCACATCCTCCATAAAAGCTGCGGCTTCTTTCTGCAAAGTGAGCCATCAACTATGTAAGAGAACAAGAAGCCAATTGTGAAAGGCAGCAAAGAGAGTGACATTTGAGCAACCTGATTGTTACTTATCGCGCTCGCTATGTTCTCGTCAAGCAGCGCCAAAATAGATCTGTTCAGCTCGTTCCTCTCAACCATCTCGAGCAACTGCTCACAAAGGAAAAACCACACCATCAAACTTGGTGATTACAGTATCAAAATAATTATCAGATGGGTGGATCCGACACGCTGATCTTACAGTTGATTTCTTGTCTTTAGACTGCAGTATTTTCATAAGCCTTTCTTTGGCTGATACGAGGTCAGTTTGCATCTTATCATATGCTTCTGAGGCAACAATACACAGGAAGCCAATATCAGTTTGGAAACAGAGCAGTTTGATGCCATACGCAAGTTGAGCTCTGGAATGCCAAAAAGAGACCGAACCTGTGCCCTCTTCCAAGACCTTCTGCATTGCTTCCAGCTCGATCAACCTGTCCTCCATCTCCTGCGCACAAATAATAATGTAACTCAAACTGCTCTTTGATTGTTTTTAGCACGGACAAAAAGTCGCTCATGTAGTAATACCGTAGTTCTATTGACTGCAAAACGGAGTTGTCCAAGCTCGACTCGTAGGTGATCGAAAAACTCTTTGTCTAACCTACACATCATGTACGGTACTCGCATTATCCACTGAGTCATGGTAAAAGTAGCTGTATAACTACGATAAGATTCTTATTATTTGCATTGTATGTCGTTAATCTGAAATAAAGAACAAGATAATTTCACCTTTTGAAATTAATATTATTAAGTTCATACATGTGCCAGATGAATCAAGGTACAAAAATGTATAAATGTTCGAAGAACATGTCAATTGGTCTTCCACTGGGAATTCTGTTCCAGCTAGGAACCAATTCAACAAAGGAAATTGGACCGGTTCATGTTGAAAATATAAAATTATGCATCTTGTCTCGTCTACAGCTCTAACCTTTAGATGCAATGGCATTCATAAAAGAATTGCATTCGAGTTCTTTCACCAACCAGGCCTCAACCGGGTGCCTTGATCGGCCATGTCATCCCACAATGTCATGAGTTAGAATCCTCATTTTAATACTCCAGTTCAGTCCAACATAAAATGGGTAAAATTCTAGACTCGAGAATTTTGGGTCAGTGCTTTAGTCAATTATTGTATCGGGCAAGAACAGCTCCTCCATATAACACTGAATGTAGAAGCAGTGAGAGAAAATAAAAGTCTAAGATTTTGTTTCAAGCTACTGATGCAGAATAAAAGCATTGAAGCTGAGTTAGAATGTTGGAATTTTGAAGACCTAGAAACCAGTAAATAACCTTTATCTGACTTGGTTTCCTAAAAAAACACAAAAATTTGCCCACCTTCCTTTTGGAACTCTCAAGATGATATTTTTTTAATGCATAGTAGTCAACACAATAACACGGGAAAATGCATGCATATTCTAAATGAACTAAAATATTAGTGAAAAACCAAATGAAAAGATGTCGAATGTACTTTCCAGATTGCTATTTCTATACAAGTTTATCCTCATTTCAGCCCTAAGCAAGCGATGATCGAGTTCAATATATACATTAAACCAGATTTAGTTCTTTGCATCAAATCAACAAACACATGGCCGAAGCTACGGTAGTGTTTGTGTATCTCTCTACCACAAGAATCCTTAAAATAAATCTAAGTTAATTAGTCCTTGTCCTGAGATACTAAGCAACAAAAGCAAGAAATCTAGAAAATTTGTTTTCTCGGAGTTATATATTTCAATTCTCACCTCAAAACCAACTAGTTAAATGCTATATTCAACTTGGTAACTCCATCTAATCTATCCATGCTTTTACTGAATCATTTTCCTTTCAGATATCAAAATCGAGGAAAAAGAAAAAGGAGAGCTGCATTAGCCATCTGATAGCCAACATGCAATGGCAGAGACTTGGCTTATTGTGTTCGCTGCATTAAATGGTCATAGATCAAAGAGGACAGCAGTGAGCAGCTCACCGGGGCCGCAACCTCCCGATCTCCACCTCGATGTCCCGCGCTTCAGTGTCGAGAAAGTACTCTATCAGTCCCTCGGTCGTCTCCGGCACCACACGGGCCTAGCGACAAGCGCAGCACAGAACAAAGAATGATGAGCAGCTGAAAGCACATGAGACGGATGAGGAAATGCGTCCGAGACCTCTCGACGCTTGCGGCGCTGCTCCCGCTCCTCTCGCAGCTGGCGGTCGAAGGCCTCCCGGGAGACCGCGTCCTTCTCCAGCCGCCGCTTCAGATCCAGCCGCGCGATGTGGCCACGCTGGGGCGGCCCGAGTATTCCTTCGGGGTCCTGCAAAACGGATGAAAGGACCCATAAATTACCCCCCCCAAAACAGAAGAAGGAAGGGGGAGGTGGCTTGCCCAGCCGACGCATAGAATTCTCCTATTCTGCCGCCTCCTCAGCGTGAAGGTCTTCACCACGACTGCAGCGGCGGAAGAGACGATCATGGCAGCCATGACGAGCTTCGAGTGCCTGCCTCAGCAGGGCAGATGGAGCCAGCGCTATCCATCATGAGCGACCGAGCGGCTCCGGATCACCAACAACGTTATTGCTTCCGTGTTTTTGAAAACAAGAAAACAAAAGCAATCGATTTGGTTTTGTTTAAGATGGTCTTATGGTCACGAAGGGCGGCAGTAACCCGGTTCAATTGAGATCACATCGATTTGAACCCAACCAAGGTTTTCTAGTTGGCTTCCTTCACATTGTATGATCCGGTTTAGAACCCGGTCGACCCGAGACGGCTGGACCCAAAGTATCTTGTCCGGATTGCGTAAAACTAGTTCAGGAGTACATCCGAACGAAGTCCCTTCGATTGTGAGCACTCATGTTAGTATTTAACAAGTTGGTATGAAATTTTTTTTTTGTTGGATATAATGTTTAAGTATATTTGTAACATTTAATTTTATTTATATTTTATATAGTATATAAAGAGTTTTTTTAAGAAAGTTTGACGATCTCATTTTAATTGATCTTTTGTGGATAATTATCACTTTAAGGTAAGATCATAGAAAATAAGTTTTTCAAATAATTATTTTTTAAAAAAAATTAGTTTTATAGAATAGTGCAGTGTGTTAACCAACTACTTGATGAACTTTTGATGTTATGTTTAATTCATTATCATATTCAACAATAATGTTATGTGAGCATATAGTTGTTTGAAGCTTGTAATGTTTATATTTATAATTTGTATTATCTATAAAGTATTTGTTGAAATATATACTTGTAAGATCTTATGTTAAACACTTCTTGTGACCTGTATTCTATTTTGTAAGTTCTTAAGGGGCTATAAAAGATTTTGAGAAGGTTAAAGAGATTAGTCTTTTTACGGATAAACATATAAAAATATCACACGACTTGGGCAAACACATGATATACAAAGGTATGGGGCATAAAAGAGTCATGTTGAGGGTAATAAGCACGTGCGATCATTTGAGGAAAATTAGCATAGAGACAGAAAATGAGTTATTTTTAGGAGCAGATATCCAAGATTAGCATTCAAATGAATTACCAACCCTTCGTGTGAGAGGCACTATGATGATAAGCTAATTGGAAAGAACACATAATGCACAAAAGTTGGAATGGTCGAGTTCAAACTATAGCTCGACATTAGCAATCAAATTTGATATTGTTTTAGGCAAGCGAGGGTGCTTAGTAAAAAATGAGATTATATAAGGAAGGATGGGTTGCTTAGCGAAAAAGTTATGCAAAGCTCATAAAGGTAAAGAGAACTGCTAACTCAAAGAATTCGATACTTATGTAATGGATTATATGCAGATGATGGAATATCCATGGCTATCCCAAGGTGATCAAAACTTAACGTCATAGAAAATAAAAAAAATATCTTTGATATAGAAAGGAAACATCATTAAAAGGTTAAAGTATATAATGAGTTCGACATGTCGTTAGGTCTTGAGGGACATAACGAGGGTTATATTGGTGAAGAATAAGTGTATTGACAATGGTGGAATGGTACATGGTTTGTTCGACAATGTAAAATAATCTAAGGGAATGATAATCTTCAAAATTTTCAAAGGAAAAGATACAAAGAGAAAAGTTATTCTAACAAGACAGATACCTAGGAGAGATAAGTCCTTGTTCTCTAAAAAAAGAATCATATACAACGAACTATATATGTTAAAGGGGTATCTTAAGATGATAGCTCTATAAAACTAAATAGATCGAGCGAGTGGTGATGAGTTATTTTATACTCTTGCATAAGATAATGTGTTGATGGATGCATTACGAAATCAAGTGGGGGAACGACCCTAAACAATATCAAATGAAGACACACTCAGAGTTAATATAAAGATTGAAGTCAATGGAAGGTTGACTTGTGAAATAGTAAGCATGGGAGCCACCATGAACTATACAAATCAAGGAGTTAAGCAACTTAGATGGACCTTAGTGAAGTACTCAAGTTGAATGAAAGAAGTCAACATAAAGGACGAAATATTAAGTGGATGTATAAAGCTTGCCCTCTACAAAGGTCATGGACATTAACTCTTATAGAGGCAAAAGCGAGATAATGTCGTCCCATGGGTCTCTCGTTCTAATATAGCAAACTTATTTTGTATAGTGTCAAAGTCGAAGGAAGCTTCAAGGCATATGCATCTTATCTTTGTAAAACAATTGATAGAGAAACTAAAACAACTCAATTTACGATAACAAAGTTAGGATCAAAAAGTTTTGGCATAGGACAAAAAGACACAAAGGCAGATACTTTTGAAGAATATACCTTAATGCTATAATTTGAGTTATTACAAAACAAGTGTAGTGAAAATTATGTTCGGATAGAGGCTAAGGATCCAGATAATAATGCACCAATTTTAGCAAAGTTTGTAGACTTCGAGAGCTATTAGACAACAAAATATCATAGAGTTGTGCTTCGTCTATATATGACCATAGAGAAGGTGGACAAAGATCAATTGTCAAAAGAGTGAACATAATCGGAGATAACAGAGGCCTTGCAATATGCTAGCTAAGGCCATATATGGAGAGATCATAATCTAAATTTATCCCACAAAGATCATAATGGAATAGAGATATCATCAGAAGATGATATGGTATAATAGATCATGATGAAACAATACAAAGTAATATAACACACTTGGGAGAAGTCTCGTGAGGGACTTGATCATATGAGATATGATCGGGAGCTATTGAAAACTCTACTTCGATGAACAATACGTTGACATGAAAGGCTATGGATGTAAAGAACAAAATTGACACAAATCCTACAACATGATGGTAGAGGCATTACATGAGAGTTTAGTTTATCTTTCTATTGACTAAAGAAAACTACTCAAAACACATAGATGTATTAAAGCAGGTGGTTGAAAGAGGCCAAGAAGAAATAACAAGTTTAGAGGGACTTAGCTATGTAAACCAATCATTGATTAGTTGTGGAAATCATTAATCTCTTGCTCTCATGGAATGAGAGTGCATAGTTATAAAAGGAGGTCAAGAAACTGGAGAATACTAAGGCGAAACTCTAAACATAAAGACTTTATAAAATCAATGTCGACGGGCTTCTCATCAAAATAACTAAAACTAAAAGACTTTTAGAGACTTACTTGATCAAAGAAAAGAATAGATAATACATAATGAAAATGATAGAGAAGATGATACAATACCAAAGGCGACCAAAACTATTAGAGACTTACTCTAAGTCAAGGTGAAATTTTACTCTTTTTATATAAAACTTCTTACATTTCAGAAGTTTGTTAGTAATAAGGAGGCGAATTACAATAGCTAACTTAACACAATAAGCGTAAACACTAAGGATGAGCAAAGAGTATGTGAATATTAATAACTAATTTAATACATGAAGTATAACTCTCGGAAAGACGGATGAAGTTAAGTAACCTTTGTCTTCTTAACTATTAAGAGAATGAGTGAAACTAAGTACTCAAGTTCTCTTATTTATCCGGTAGAAGAGTTCTACATATGTTCAACTAGTGAAAAATAACAATTATCAAATCATCATCAATTATGATTAGTTCTATCGATAATATATTGTTTGCTTTACTTTTTAACATAATATCAATCGAAAGTGAAAATAATACAAATCTAATTGGAGGCAATAACTAAACAAAAGATGAATCAATAGATAAATTTTACAAAAGAAAGATCTCAAAAAATTTTAAAGTTTGTGAGGTGATGCTCGTTAAAACTCCAACAAGCATCCATATAGTTCAAACAACATGAGACGTTTGAGACTAGTGCACAATAAATATTTTTTTCTTCATCTAAGAGATCTGTAAAAACCAACAAAGCTTAGTACAACTCAACCGACCTTATACTGGAGTCAACGTTATTGGTAAGTTGAAGTAGTGTTGGCGGATCAAAATTTGACTCCTCAACAGTAGCGACGGAGAGCAATTTAGAGCTAATAGACACTTACAACTAGAGCAAAAGATTAAAAATTTAGCAAAGGCGAGGAGATATAATATCCATAAATACTTTGACGATGGTGTGGAAGAAATAAATGGAGGAGAATATCATGAATAAATCTATATAAAGGGCAATCGATGTAATGTTTTTGTATGTTTATATATTTTTATTTTATTTATGCTTTGTATAGTATTTTAAAGATTTGTAGTATTCTTGATAGCCCTATTTTAGTTCATTATTGTAGTTGTTTTAATTTTGTAAACGTAGATTATATGCAATCATCGTATATAAACAAATTTACTCAAAAACAAGTCATCCATATAATTACTTTAGAGATTTTCTAACTCCGTAGAGTAGTATGGAGTGTCAATTATCATAGCACCCTAAAGCTACATAGATAGCACATGACTAGATAAAACTTTAGAGTAATATCTAGGGCGATTTATTATCCTGTTCCATAGTAGTATCATATGAGCATTTGTGAGAACTTTTAGCGTGATAAAGCATTTTAAATCCTTTGTCGCGTGATCATTTAAAATTTATAAAATTTATATAGTTTGTATTGTCTATTAAGTGTCTGTTAACTATTTGTAAGATCCCAAGTTAAACACTACATCTAACTTATTTTATCTTTTACGAATCCTTAAGAAATAATAAGAAATTTTAGAAAAACTAAACATGCGACAAAGCTATAATCCATCTTAAATCCTTTATCATGATATCATTTCTAACCATCAAACAAATATCTCAGTCAATTATACTTGCGTGATTCTAAACTAGGCTTCCAAGATGATTTGTAACAACTTCCAAAGTGTATCTATGCGTGCGTTCATCTGTCGCTTATCGGAAAAAAAATTACAAAAGTACTACGCAAATTAAACAAAATAAGTTTTAAGTCCGTTACCGTGTGGACGAACCTTAACGGGTTTGAATTGACTGATTCAAGAATTCCATGGCGTCATTCATACACGGTGGATGGTGTAGAATATTGTTGATGTCACCCTCATCGTAGCATGCTCTGCCAAAATTCCAATCTTTTAAGAGATTACGTCCTCGATTCATGTTTCGTTGACGAAGTCTGAAGCATTCGGCTGCGAGCCAAACAGACACAGCCTTGATTGGACTACGACCACCTCGCCGTGTTCATCACGAAACCAATCTGCAGCAGGTGGGAGTGTAAGACCAAACATCCATGCAGATAAAATTATTGTGCACGGATGACGAACGGGCTCGCCTGTTCAAAACAGTAATCAAATGATCATTACAACTTCCAAGCTTTGAGAGAAGTTGGGTAGCAGACTTACATCAGACTTTGCTTTTGTTTTCTCCAGTTTCTCTCAGTCATCGTGCTGACTTTGTCAGCACCAGGAATGATCAAAATCCTATTGTCCATTGTATATCACATCTGGCCAAGTTTGAATCCTTCTGTATCAGGCGAACATATTTCATGCCCATAAACTTAAGATCCGTGCGAATCCATCTTGATTTGGTCAGCAGTGATGCTGGAAAATATGATTCCAATGGTGAGATTTGGGAAAGAACTGTTCCCCACAGTGAGATGAGGTGATCTTTTGATCACTGGTAGCAACAGTTGGGTCTTCGTTTTTGTGGTGTGAATGCGGTGGCCGATTGGAAGAGCACTGTGATCACATTTACGACACCTCCGGTCAACCCATCACATCACATCACATCATCAATGACGTCCTGGAGCAGCTTCCTCCATACGATTAATATCTAGAGAGAGAGAGAGAGATGGGGAAGATGATGACGACGATGAATACGGTGGTGGTGGCGGTGGTTATGGTGGTGTTGACGGTGATGAGCGGCGGGGCGGAGGGGCAGTCGTCGACGCCGTCGTGCGCGTCGAACCTGGTCGGCTGCTCGAGCTACTTGAACTCGACGAGCACCCCGCCGGCGGAGTGCTGCACGCCGCTGAAGCAGGCGGTGGATAACGACCTGCAGTGCCTCTGCGCCGTGCTCAACGACGCCACCGTCATGAGGGCTTTAAACATCTCCGCCGATGAGGGGTTTCGCCTCGCCCGGTCCTGCGGCATCTCCAGCTTCAGTGATTGCTCTGGTAAGCATCCATCGATCCTCCTCCGTATCATCCCCTCTAAACTCAGCAATTTTCTTCTTTGCTGCTTCATATATACATATAATTAATCTTTGTTGGCTTTTGTAATTGAACTATCATCAACCATTTTAGTTTACATCGTTACTATTCAAGTGATGCTAAAAATTTTAGGGCCTTCTTTAATATTTAAACACCTTTTTTGAAATATAAACACCCTTACAAGTGGAATATTTTGATTTTTTTAATGAATATTAATCATAGTTATATATATATATATATAGATATTCTATAATAAAATTTATAGCAACGAGTACGCTATAATGATATAAAAATAAATTTTAGTTCCAGAAACAAGAACATCTTTAAGTTCTCGGTCGAAGCCTTATTATTTATTTCACTACGTAATAAAATTAACTCATCACACATGATTCCAGAAACAAAATATGATTTGTATTGGCTGGAATTGTCTCGTGTCTGTAGATTGACTAACTCTTTGATGTTTCCTTTGTCATCGGTACAATTTTGCAGCTACGTCACCATCTGCTACGCCTACTCCTCCAGGTAAAAACTTTATCCTGGTTGATTAAAGACTAAAATATGAGACCATCAATTATATCATTGTAATAACTTGTTTGTTTGTTGTTCATGTTATTGCGGGTGCTACAGGAAAAAACAATGGATATGGCCACAGGGCAAATTGGATTGGCATGTCAACCTTTACGAGCTTGTTTGTCTTCTGCTGGTCCATTTTGGCATAAGAGGCGATGACTGCTTGTTTGCCTTCTTTGTCTTCTTGTGATTGAGATCAGATATTATTTCTCCCCTTCAAGATTTCAAGTTCATTGAGCAGTAGTCACAGCTTATCTTCTTTATTTGGTGGACAGTGTTAATTACTTGTTATTGCTTTTCTATTTAAGTTCAATTCATGTGTTTTGTCTCAGTATATGCATCTAAATCCCCAAATTTAACAGATATGGCATTTTATTATCTAAAAATCTAAGATCAAAACAACAGTAACCAGTGAAATCCAAGTCATAATCTTTGTTTCCAAATGCTATGTAATTTTTTAACCACTACAAATAATGCTGGAAATGGAACCTGTGATTTGCTTGGGGTGAGAAACATGAAGACAATCTTATGGATCTCCATAATATTTTTGATACAAAACTAAATAATCTTCCCAAAACGAGACTGCTAAATAATCTACTTCATGAAGAAATTAAACACATCTGGTATTTAGATTCAAAATTCATTAACCTGAAAATTTCAGAAAAATACAGAATATGGTTTGGACCCTAATTAAAATGGAAATGTACTAAGATGACAGTTATGATACTAACTTTATGATTTACTAATAAGATGGAGACGAACATATTGCAATGTTCCACATAACATTGGTGTCTCCCCTTGAAAGAACTGCAAGCAACTCAAAATCCTCCTAATGTTGCACAAAAATATTTTGGTAAAAAACATGGATCTTAATGCTTACATGGAGAGTCAAATCTTGCCGTGCCTTGATCCGCGTGAGGTGCCTGCAAAGATACTGCTGTGTTACCCGTTATATTAATCCAAAAAACCTGCACACTTCATTAATTGTACAAGCAGTCTGCTGCTATACCTCGCCAAAAAAGTGCAGAATGCTTAAACTCAAATCATTATTATACATTAAGCCAGCTCTTGCGTTCTCGTTAAAGTGGGACTATCAAGATATCAAATGTGTAGCATATATTCTTCTTTGAACAACCAATTGACCAAAAGAGACTTAGAGAGAGGAAAAAAACGTCATGTACTGAACCTTGAAGAAATGGCGAGGATTGAACAGTACCTCAATTAAATTTTCAAGTCCTACCATGCAGCCACAATCTCAAGTGACCATGGAAAGAGCCTGAAACCAATCCTCCATCATGTCCCACTATCAACATCAAATCCAGCTCCGGTCCAGCCAGACCCTGAAGGTCCCCTTCCCTTTGGCATGATCATGCTGCCCTTCGCTCTTCCAGAATTCATGGTTCTCTTCTTTTCTTTCACTTCCACAGGCCGTTGGTTCCGTGCATCTGAAGCTGGCTCGGTTTTATTGGTTGCAGGAGCAGTTGCATCAGGAATTCTTCGCTCTGCTGGTTGATTTTGTGTGATTGTGGCAGCTATAACATTGCTTGGTATCTGCTGCGTCAACTTCCCATCCTGACATGACATCATAGAAAATTCAATTTGCATGCACCTCAAACGGTTTAAGCAAGTAATTTGGATTGGTACAGCTTTGTTTCAGGAAGAGACAGGCTATTCAATTTCCCAGATCAAATTCTGAAGTTTTACAACACTGGTGAGCATGATCCAGCCAATATATTGTATATTCCTAAGCAATCAAGAACAGTCTTGTACAGTTTTAGTTAAGATGACAAACATATATATATGTATATGTATGACAACATATATATATGTATATGAATATATACATATACATATATATATGTTTGTCATCTTAATTAAAACTGTACAAGACTGCCCCAAGGAGAAAACCCAACTTTGGATAATATCAGCTTGCCATTCTGACAGTGGAATCTGAGAGAAGCCAACATTCTTAATAAATAGAGCTGGCAGAGTGGGGAATAGGTCCTTACCGAAACATCAGAGGAAATCCTGCTAGGGTTGAGAGCTTCTAGTCGTCTTTTTAGCTCCTCCAACCTTAAATATTGGGTACTTGTGCTTTCTTGAACCTATCCATTGAGCATCAAGATGAAATTCTATAGTGTAGTTCCATCAGTTATGTCAAGTCTAAACTAGTAAGAAAGAAAACAATAAACAAATACCAGCTGATTCAGATCATCACAAAGCCTCTGCTTAATATCCTCCTCATCTTTGACAGCTTGAACTGCATCTTCCCATGCCTAAGGTGACAAATTAGTTTATCCTTCAAGATAACTTGATGACCAGAAAGAAAGCATAAGAAACATTTGTTTCATCTCTTATTTTAAAAGTGATTTTATGCTAACCAACTAATTGCGTTGCATGATTTAAGTCCATTTTGGCTTGTGTGGAATTTGATTAGTTGATGCAGTCTCCTCATGGAAACAGATTATTCACAAATGCAGAAACATATTATTGTGTAATGACAAGAAACATAAAGTATGCAAAAAAAGAGCACATGAATTTGTGAGTGTATGAGACTAACCTTTTTGGTTTGTTCTTCCTTGAGCTTGGCCATGTGTATCCTCTCAGTTGACAATTCAATCTTCTTTCGCAGGTGTTCAAGTGCTTAAGGCATACGATAAGAAACACAAAAGAGAAAGCTAATTTAGGTGGTACAATTGAGGAATTAAGTAAATATGTCCAAGGGAATTTAGAAGTGCAAAAACCTGCTTTTTTTGGCCCAGCTGTAAGCTTCAACTCCAATGTAAGAGACTCTAGCTCCCGTTCCACTTCGCGAATCTTAGAATAATTTTCTTGAATATATCTAAGACATATAGTAAATACTTTGGTGAAGAGCTCATAAAGAGAATACTAAATTAAGAAAAAAAATGTGGCCCTTGATATTAAAAAAAAAAAAAGTGAGTAGAAGACACAGCTGTCATAATATACTAGGAATACTTAATAGGTGGGACTACCGTGTTTTTTTTCTTGGGCATGAAGTGCACTGTTATACCAAAAAAATCTTTATACATATCTAATAAGCATAAAGTCAGAAGAGTAGTTTCGATTCACCTGGTGACAAAAGCAGGAGATGCTTTAACAAACTTAGAAACTTCAATGATGATCATGTTTATTTATTTATGGTCATTAAACAGCAGTAGACATACATTCTGTAAAACAAGATAGTTGATGCATCAGATTTAACCAGTTATTGTTGAAAGAGGGCTTTAGTTTGTGCTCTTCATATAGTTGTAGGTAAAAAAATGACGATCAATGGCATAAGTAATCACTATAATAGTTGGGGAAAAAGTCAATATGATGCTCCAATTCTCCACAATGTATAATTCACAAGTTTATGATTGGAATGAGGTGGCAATCAAGTGTCCACATGAACTTTTGAACTCTCTCATATTATACTTTGTAAACAGGATATTATCCTTCCCATGACTGAAATTGTACATTATAGACCACACAGGGCCTACAGATCTGACCCCATTTGAGGTTGACTCTGGCTATCATCACACAAGCCATGATATCTAGATCTGCCACACAAGAAGTTTTATTTGCAAACCACAGGAACAACCTGTGTTCTGATAAAAAAGGGACAACAATTTACGCAATGAAACCATGAAAATGTCACCAACCAGAAGTTACCATGGTGCAATTCAATCCAGGAGGTATCTAAAAACCTATGGAGAATGCATATCCTACAAATGCATGATCATTAATGGTCCTAAAGAATATGACAGAAAATGATTATACATTGTATGATCCAAGAGTATAGAGAGAAGTATAATCAAATCCTCATGTTTTCAGAGAAGCAATCTCTGATGAGAAATTTCTCTAAACCCAACCACCTTAATATTTTGGGCAATTCAAGAAGATCTTGCTAGACTGGCTAGTGTTTATTCACATGTTCTAATATCTCAAATCATTACAGACCAGCTTTACATTGTAATTGTCCTCCTCAAAACATAATCTGGAAGATCTCATAATATCAAATTTGCACGAAATCAAACTCTAGTTTCTTTGCGTTTCTCCAATAGATCTTTATTGCCCCAGTGGATCTTCAGTCACAGGCTTGTGACATGGTGGTTTCTCAAGAAAATAAGCTGTACATTCATATGAACACTAATGCTGTAAGCTAAACATGAATGCATCACATAAGAAGAAACAAAAACTTTTCATGGACGTCTTGTGGGATCTCTTTACAAACAAACATTGGAAATATCCTTTATTTCCCCAAATTCAAAAGCGCATCTGGTGGCAACCCCTAATGACCCACAGAGTATTCGACCCACCTCGATGCTTTGACATTCTCGCATTCTTTTCCGTACAAACACATCAAAGGCGTCCACAATTTACCAATCAATAAAAAGAACAGGGAAAGCTACGGAAGCTGGGAAGAGAAAAAGGGAAAAACGAGATACGGGTTTTTCCATTCGGGTACCTCTTGAGCTGGAGCTGCTCTGCCTCGATGATCTGAGAAATTCAAGAACCTCTCTCGTTAGAAATTGCGCGAACAGGGAAAGTTACGGAAGCGATGTAGGAGCGAGAGACAGATCTGAAAGGAAAAGGGACCTTCTCGGTGTACGCGATGACGGGGGACTCTCTGGCGATGCCATCGGGGCCGATCTCCGGCAGCAGCGAGGGGAGGGAAGTCGGTGGAGGAAGGGGAGGAGAAGCCATCGGAAGACGAGGACGAAAACGAGGGGGAAGTGGAGACCTCCGGGGGGCCGTCGACGTCACCGTCAAATACTCTCCACGCGGAGTGGAAAATAATACTGCGGGCTTCACGATTGACACTTCTATGCGGCATACTTGCATAGGAAAGTTAGAAAAGATCTCATCGAGACCGTTCGTTCTCTCATCGTATTGTATCATCTGAACCGTCTGTCTGAGGTTGATCAAATAAATCTTATGATGGTTCATTCGATTCAAATCAGATGGACAGTCGAGATGATGGGAGAGATGAAATGGACGGCTTTGGAGGGTTTACTTGATACCTTTGGCAGATGATACGCCGTAAGGACAAATCCTCAACGACACGTGTCCGCTAGTTCCCATAATCCACGAAACTTAGTAAAAGAAGAAAACACGGATCTCAAAGCGTAGACTCTTCCACACGATCCCAAAAAATAAATGGCACGGCTTTCAAAGCGTAGACGTCCTCCTCTCACCGTCTCACTTCGGCCTCCGCCGGACTCGAACTCACCTCCGATTCTTCTCCTTCTTTTATCCAATCCGTCGAGCTTCGCAGCGGATGGCCGATGGAGGCGGCGCTGCCTCCTCCTAAGTGATGCTATAAGGTTAACTCTGGATTTCGAGCTCGATTTCTTCTCTGGTTTTACTTGGATAGGGATCGCGACGCTAAATATCAACGACTCGAATTCTTCTCTCGTTTCTAATGTCTTTCCCTCTTAGGGTTTTGATCAGGATGCTAAAGATTAACGACTTGGAAAGGATTGCTCTCTTTGCTCATCTCCCTTTGGGGTTTTGATTTTTGATTTCTTTTCATGGACAGAGATGTTAATGATGATGATGATGCCAAGGTTAACGATTTCGAGGTCGCTGAGAAGAAGAGGTGGTAGAAAAAAAAATGGTAAATCATTTATTTTCTATATATTCAATGCTTTTCTTTCTTGTTTGTAGATCTTTTGGTTTCTTTTTGCATTTGGGTGAATGATGTTGTTGACGATGACTCTGTTGACTCCCACCCAAAGTTGCATCCAATTGAGTGGTATTGGATATAAATAGTGTACATCGGACGGTCAACAAATTAAGATCTCTTGATGTGAGATCAACTCGTACATCAGACGGACCATCTTAAACGGATTGCAGAGTCAACGCACTGGGCCATCTTTAATTACGGACTCGACGAAGGCCGCGTGTGTTGGATATAAATAGAGCCTTTTATCAAAGTTTTTTGTTATTTTTTTCACCAATTTTGAATCGTTATAGGATTTTCATTTGGTTCAGTATTTTTCAATAACAGTTACAATATTTTTTTTTCTAAGTATTGAGAATACTATAAAATTATAAATAATATCATAATATGCTTCTTTGATTTTATTACTTGTAGGCTATTACGATATTATATTTTTAGGCTTGGATTTATTTTGATTGAGGTTAGGAGTCCACATGGATTATTTATCGTGTTTCTATAATATTTTTATTATGATAAAAATTTGATTCTTAGGTGATATTATTCATAAATTATTATAAATATTTATTTAAATCATAGAATGATATATCAAATGGTTTAGTATATTTTAATTTCATTTTACTCATTTATAATATTTTTAATCAGTATTATAGTATTTTTATTATGATGATCAAAATATCATAATATGTCAAAAATATTATAATAGATTAAAAAATTATAATAGGCGGCAACAATGTATGTAAATTTTTTTGAGTGATAGATTTGATTTTTCTGAATTAAAAGATACTGTCAAATAAAAACTAAAGGGGATGCTTTTAAGAAAAATCAAAAGGGGTCCCAAGAATTATATTTTAAAAAATAATAAATCAGATATAGTTATTTTTCATAAAATAATTGGGGAAGGTAAGAGAAAGAGAGAATTAACGGATGACAGCCTATATAAATAACAAAAAAGGGCGCCATTTTTCATCCCAATTCTCTTCGCCTAATAATGTTCAATCCGATTGAGCTCGGCCGTCGTTTTGAGCCAACCCGGATTAACAGATCGAAGTCCGAGCCGACCCGGTCGTATGGCCGCCCTCTGTCACTAACGAACGGACTTAATCCGTCCTTCCCATCATTTAATATCCGCCTATCAGTTCGATGGCAAGCATTTGAAAGTGATTTGGGAATAATACTTGCGGGCAAAGGACCGAAGACGAAGTAAATAATCTCAACTCTGTCCTCTCCCTGTCGCTCGCAGTCTTCCCTTCGATCGATCCTTCCATCTGGTCTCGGGCTATTCGCGACGTCTCACTCCCTCCCTTTCGAGCGATCTTACGAAGGTATCCGTGCTTTTTCCCTTCCCCAATCATCGTGATTCGCTCAGGATACTTCCTGGATTCACTTCTCTCGCCTTCGTTTTCTTTCTTGTATCCGTTTGTTTGAAAACCCTATTCTCATCATCGCGTCTGGTCGATTTTGGGAATGTTTCGTTCTTCGTGTAGGTTAAAGATTTCTAGCTTTGTATTTGAACTGTTTTTTTGGTCTAATTGCTTGTGTTTTCTTTCTTTCTTTTTCTTGATCTTATAGCTGGGATTTGCTCAAAGGGGCCGAGGGAATAGTTGTTAGTGGAGTCAAAATGATCGGGAGTTTTATAACCAGCATCCTTGCGTAAGTGAATCTGCACCGGGTTCTCACCATTTCGTAATGATTAGGTTGACCTGAGAACGAATTGTGCGCTGGGGTGAAGGGTGAATCAGTATGCAACTTCTCATTTGTTTACAGGTTGATTCTCGGATATGCTTATCCGGCCTATGAATGCTTCAAAACCGTTGAGTTGAACAAGCCCGACATTGAGCAGTTGCTGTTTTGGTGTCAGTACTGGTATGCTGCTGTCACTTGTCAGATGCATCATTATGTTTCTCTTTTAACCTTCTGTGAGTTTTCAAGTTCAAAGAAAACTTTTCTGTGATACATTCATAGGATTTTAGTTGCTGCCCTGACTGTCTTTGAGAGAGTGGGAGACAGTTTTATTTCATGGTATGGTGGATCTACACGGTTCTGATGCATGGTTGTGCTCTTGTCGGGTAACTTTTCTTTCAAATGTTGGATCTTATTTCTTTTCTTGAAGGTTACCTATGTATGGCGAAGCAAAGTTGGCATTCTTCGTGTATCTCTGGTACCCAAAAACAAAGGTATAACCCACTTTGGTAATTTCATTGTGTTATCCAGTGAACAGTATAATTTAGGGGTACGTTCATTTATGTTCAGGGAACAACATATGTTTATGAAACTTTCTTTCGACCATATGTCGCAAAGCATGAGAATGACATAGATCGCAACTTGCTTGAGCTGAGAACCAGGGCTGGGGATATTGTAGTCCTCAATCTCCAGAAGGTTGCAAGCTATGGCCAGACTAGGATTTTTGAAATTCTGCAATATGTTGCCTCTCAATCACCCTCACAATCATCAAGAACTCGCCCTGTTCAGGTACTAACTATTCAGGTTAAATAGTGTTTCTATTTTTCCACTAGTTTTTCCCATTCTATCTTTTTAGCTCATGGGAATCCCTCATGTGAATCCTGATCTAGAGATAGTCTTTAAATAGCTTCTGGAACTTGTTTGTCTTTTTTCCTAGTTCTTTTGTAAGTTATTGCTTGTGCTAGTGGATAAAAATATTGGATCTGCATAACGATTCATTCTTCTCATATGATTATCAATTAATGGATTGCCAACCTGTTATAATATGAACTAAAAAGCCAAGTGTTGTGCCACAGTTGGATTATAAAATTCTATCTCAGAGGGCCAAATGAGAGTCTAGTTTGAGTTTTATTGTTGCTTAAAGTATAGATGAATTGTGAAATTTACTAACTTAATCATAAAGTAAGTTTTGAGTGATCTAGATCTATTTTCATGTAGAATTTTATGGTTTTTCATATTTTATACTGTTGGAAAGTTCTATTAATAGTGTGAATAAAACATGTAAAAAAAATAAGTTCTTGTTATAACAGTTGATTGAGTAATGGCATAGTAATAAGAATGGTTACCCTATGATATGGTGCATGGTTCTCCTACATCAAAGTGTCATGTCTCAGACACTACTGAGGGGAGACTGGTTGAAAGTTCTCCTTGGTTCTTTTCTTCTTGGTAGTTGCTTCTCTTAAATTTATTTTATATTTCTGATCATGCTATCACATAATGGATCTTCTTATTTGCTCACTTTTTTTGTCCAATTGTTATCTATGTTTTGTCTTCTTCATAATTGTTGACTGCTCTCAATGTATTGCATGTCTCATGGTGGCTTCCTTAAATTATTTCCTTTAATTTTTCTTGGTAAAATTATTTCATGTGCTCTATACATGTTTTTTCTGAAAACATGCTATTGATGTGAAATTCGATTTAAAATTTCAAAATTTTTTAATTTAAAAAACATATTGTTTTGTTTTAGCTTTATCTTGATTGACTTTGCATGCAAAAATCTCTAGTGTAGTTGACCAACAATGAAAATCTAGCTGATCCAAACCATCTTACATCAAGATATGTAAGTATGTAGAGGTGGTGGACCAATCTCCATCCCAGTAACTATGGAGTCATGCATTTCATCTTTAATCTTGTACGACTGCATAATAGTATCTTGCTGCAGTTTTTATTATCTTGTTTCCAACAATTTTCTTTTTGTATCAATTAGATATTTCTGTGAATACCTTTCTCCAAATGCGCAAGACCGGAAGATTGGACTCTATAAAGTATTTTTAATCCTTCAGTTTCTGAAGAATTCTTAACATCTACTTTAATAATTCCTTGGTATTTATTCCCAAAGGAATAGATCCAAAATATTGATTGACATAGCACTTCATCTTTAAAGGATCAGAACTAGTTTTTGTAGCATCTACTTTAATAATTCCAACATTGATAAATATCTTCATCTGGGGGGTAACTAGAGGTATATCCATTGATTTCTTTGTATAAATGTGAGCAATCACAATCAAGAGTTGATTCTCATTGCATCTGCTCAAAATCATAGAGCATCTGCCCAAATTGATATGGATGAGCCAATCATAAGGATTTTGAGTAGTTTGATCACATTTTTGGTTAATTAACTACTCTATTTGTTGAGGGTTGGAAAATTGGTAGGTTCAAAAGCAGGTCTCATGTCTCAATGCTTCTAATACATGCATGAGCCAGCATAATCATGAAACATGGAAATAGCTAGCTTTGACTACTAGTCAGCTATAATAGCTGCTATTTTGTTGAGTGGACGTAGTTAATAGTTCAAAAGTTTATTCAGTCAACTTAAGTTAAATCATATCGATCACCATCCTGATGAGTTGTTTACTGTGGGATTCTTTAGAGGACACGAGATGTTCTAGATTTCGTGTAGGAAGTCCTTGTCACTCAACGGTTATCAAGCGTTCTTGTAAGAAGCATTTTATAAGCCAAATTATGAGGTGGATATCTGAAGATTAGTACATAGTCTGGATTTAAAGTTTGAGCTATAGAGAATTAGATTCAAAGATTAATTTCATGTGTCATTTCTGATGAATGTTCAATTGTGCAGGTGAAAATAATTTTGGTTTTTATCATAAACAGTAACAACATTTGATATCTGCTGAGACATGATGTATTCTTCACATAGTTTGAGAACATTAGAGTCTGTGCTTTGAACAACTGGAGAAAAGAGTTGGGCAATGCAGTAGAAATCCCATTTGGTTTAAATATCATTTTGGTGCAAGTATTTAGTGATGACTACTGAGGTTCCATAGTTTTTCTTTGTTTTGCAACAACAACATCTAACCATGCTTTTGTTTATACCCATGTAAATCATGTTGCATGGCAGCAGCAAGCACCACAACAGATCGTTCAAACAACATCAACAGGAACTTCTCGTGAGCCCACTGAGCAACTTAAGCAACCTAAAATTGTACCTTCCAGCCCCACAAGGAGGCAACTTCAAGAACCCTTAAAGGCAGGTGTTCCTCCACCACAGTCCGTAGCCCAGCTCCCATCTTCATCCGGCCTTCCCATTCAACCCAATCCTGCAACCAGTAACCTGCAGCCACCAACAGGCAAAAGGGAAGGATTGCAGGTTGGAGCGGCCAATGTCATGGACATGGAGAAACCTGAGGATGACCCTAATCGTCCCGCCCAAGAGACACCTGTCGAAGAGGCTATCCGTGTGACTCGTTCCAGACTGAGAAAGCGAGCTGCTACTTCTGGTCCTTCAGCCCCCTGAGAGTATTCCTTCATTTTTCATCCAAATTGGGAAGTGATGTTGAGACTGCTGTAAATAACTTGGAAACATCGTGAGACTGCTGTTAACAGACAAGTAGATTGTGTTCTTTGATTGTTTCAGCAATGAAGATGGTTGGTGGCATTATAATGAAGCAAAGGAGCTCCATCATTCACGATTAAACTGTCTCCAGAGGCGGAAAGGAGTCCTGAGGAGCACAAATATAAAATGTAGCAATGGACGATCTGCCTTCTCATGAATCAAACTCATGACTATTTGGAGTTTGTGATTGTGTGGGTTTCTTCTATGGGTAGCACTGCTGCCGAATTGATTTCCATGTTGCTCTATTAATTAGCACATCGAAGGATTTGTGTCAATGTTAGCGTGCTTATTAGATTTGATGGGCATTTGTTCGTTTTGGAACTATATTTATAGAGTAGGATCTGAATAAACAATGCTTGCGTGCTGTGATATTACACTTCCCCCCTTAGAATCCCATGACGTGTGTATATTACTCAACATTTACAACGCTACTTGCAGCCAAATAATTGATTCTTGTCGTGTAGTCCGACACTTACAGGTTGGTCAAGAATCTACAAGGAGGGAATCACTACCATGTGTCGGTGGCTCTTTATCTTTGCACACGAGTTTCTTATGACAACTCATGTTATAATAGATGTAATTTGGCAAATGCTTGTAATTAATAGGATCATGATGATTGCAGGAATCCATATTTGAATCAACTATATTTCTTCCGAAGAAAAATTATCATGCATCAAAAAGGAAAAGGCTAGTCTAACGTTATTTGGACACATCTGCAGCAATGCATGCACAAACCCCCACCACACGACTCTACAATCCCCCGGTCCTACCAAACGCTGCATTACCCTGACGACGATCCTTCTTCCCTGTGAACAGTGCTGCGATCCAAGGCATGAATGACTTCTTTTTCTTCTTCCCCGGTGCGTTCTCCTTCGCCGCCGAGAACTGCCTCTCCAACACCTGCTCCTCCGCGATCAGGACGCGCGCCAGGGATGGAGGATTGGCGAACGTGACGTACCGTCGCTTTTGGAACTCCACGTCGCGTCCGCCGGTCGGCGTCTCCACCCCGACCTGGTCTGCCTTCTCCACGAACTTCACGTCCTCGATCTCTATGTCTTTGACCTTCCTCTCGTGCTCTCCGGCTTTCAGCTGCTTCAGCTCCATCTTCGTCCTCTCCAGCTCTTCCGCGAGGGATGTGAGGCAACTCACCATCTTCGATCTCTCCTCGTTCGCCTTCTCAAGGTTCTGCTTCGTATCTTCTAGTTCAGCGATCACGGATCCAAGACTCGGGCGTTCATGCTCCTTCCTGTTTGCTGCGGCACGAATCTATCGACGAAGGAAGAAGCTGCTTACGCTATTTGAAGCCTTCATTGCAAGGATGTAAGCTTTGACAAAGGAAACAAGAGAAGAGCATGAGACCTCGTTGAGCCGATTTGCGTAGACCTCGCCGGCCAACACCCTTTCTCCGAAGAGCATGACGGCCTCCTTCACGGACGCAAACGGCGCACTCGTGTCGATCTCGACTCTGCCACCTTCTCCGCTCTCCATGTTCTCAAGCTTCTCCAGCAGTGGCAGCGCATGCGGCAGCTCGTATCGATGGATTTATAAGTAGAGAGACGAAGCTAACATGCAGTAGAAGGTTTGCGATGGTAGCGCGATGGTGGGGGAGAAGTGCGGCTGTTGTTGGAGAAGGAAGGGAAAGGAAGGGAGGTGGATTTGCTTAAGGGGATAATGAAATGATAGTGTGCTTCGTTACTTCGCGTCCACTTCACTGTTATTCTATAAGCTGGTGGAGAAGACTCTTCTACCGGGTGGAAGATGTTGGAGATATCTGATGGACCATATCACATGGAATGGTGGGGAGAGAAAGAGATGCATCACCTAATGGAGTGAGCAAGAGGCAAATTTGGTGGGAGGATCAAACTTTTTTTTTTTTCCCCCTTCTTTCGTTCTTAGAAAAAAGAAATCAACTATAAAAAAACTAATTAATTAATGAGATGAATGTGAGGAGAGTTTGGAATGAGCTGTGGAGGAAGCAATCAAAAGTGGATGCTTTGGTCAAGAAGGTTGCACATAATATTTCCTAGGACCCAAGCCGGTCCTACGCAGCCCAAACCGGCCCAACTCAAGCTGGCCCAAATAAAACCGCCTCCGGGGACGATAAATAAGCCCCCGTTCCTCTCGCGATCTCGATCTCGAGAACAATGGCTCTCTGTTCCCTTCCCTCCTCCCCCCTCGGATCGTTCACATATGCGTTTGCGCTTTCTCCTTTTCTTGGTCGATGACCTCCGTCACGATCGCCGCCGAGACGAAGCTCTCCGTGGGCTGAAGCATCTGTGCGCCAATCCTGGTTTCTGGGTTCACGCTGACAAGTTATTTGTTGTTTTGCTTGTGTGTTCGTGATGCAGAGCGGACAAATCTGTGATGGCGTCGAGGCGATCTAAAAGCTCTGCAGCAGCATTTGGGGGCTGCGGTCTCGGTAAGTGACGGGGAAGTGATTCATTCCATCGCATTAAGCTTCATTTGATTGCTGTGGTCTAGGTCTAACTTGTGTGATTATTGCATTTGGTGCTTGTCCTTGTGGTATGCATACCACGCTCGACAAATGACATGCTGACAAGGTATTTGTTGTTTTGCTTGCGTGCTTGTGATGCATACGTGATGGCGTCCTCGGTTTTCCAAGACGATCTCAAAGCTCTGCAGAAGAATTCGGGGGCTGCGGTCTCGGTAAGTGACGAGGAAGTGATTCATTCTATCGCATTAAGTTTCATTTGTTTGCTGTGGTTCAGATCTACTTTGTCGTCGATTATTGCATTTGGTGCTTGTGGTATGCACACCTCGCTCAACAAATGACTTGCATTTAAGTCATATGTTTCTATTAATTACCTAATTCAGAGGCAATTACCCTTCTTTAGCAGCTCCTCTGCTTTAGCCAATGTGGTGTTAGAACAGCAGCAAACTTTTGTAGAGGAATTATGAGAGGACAGTAGACAGGATGGAGGAAAAATATAATCATTGAGTGAATGCAATATCAAGACCGACAATATGCCTTGCAACTAAGTTTGCTTCTCTACAAATCTGATTCATATAACCTTTTGCCGGAGACGGATATCATGAATTGTAGTAAATAGTATGATTTCCTCTCAATAAAACACTTCAATCCGAACAGGAGATTAGATGTAAATAACCTATTTTGGACCTCGAAAAATAAGAAAAATTGATGAGCAGTATATACAAATAGTAGGGCTACTTCTATTACACTAAAAAATAAGATAGTTACATGTGGACAACAGGAAAATTCTCACAGAGTGAGAGATGGTATACATGGAGCCTTTAAAAAACCATTTCCAATTTAGTGATGAATATCCCAATTTTATTTTATAAAAAAAGGATGAATTATCAGAAAATAGTGCTCTTCATCTCTAGAATTTCCTAACAATGTTTTCTTCTTTTTTTTTGTCTAATATCTTAAATATCTTTGACTTGACAACTAGCCACTTATCGCTTTTTCCTCTTTTTTTCCTGTGAATCGGTTCATGGTGTGAACCAGTCCGGTTATAGTATTCATATTGTGTTATAGTATTTTTAATAATACCATGAAAATACTGTAACACAATAAGAAACACTGTACCATAGTATTTTATACAAAATTTATAAAAAAAATATTATGTTTGTAATGTTTTTACATCGTATTACAGTGTTTTCAAGAACATCAAGGAATACATTATAATGCAGAACAAGAATATTATATTATAATATTTTTATACCATATTAGAGTTTTTTTTAGTATTACTTAAAAACACTAAAACCTAATGTAAAATACTATAACTGGACTGGTTCATTCTATGGATCGGTCCACAGGAAAAGGATGGAAAAAGTGATATATGGATAAGGGTGCTAAAGGTATATATATATATATATATATATATATATATATATATATATATATATATATATATATATATATATATATATATATTGTTAGAATTATGAAAGAGGCTTACTAATGGCAACCCTTTTTATTATTAACAATCCTTTATTAATGAGAATCCCTAAAAAAATAAAATATTATTTTACTATTTAGAATCCTTAATTATCTTTGAAATCCAATTTAGTTTTATATGTGGAAGATCAACTATACAAGATATTTATTTATAAAGATAATTAATAAAAAAATATAGAGAAAAAAAAAGATTTACCTATGGTTTTTATTGACTTAGATAAGGCTTGTGATAGTGTTCCTAAATATTTATTATAGTAAGTTTTAGAAAAGAAAGTTGTAACTATTAATTATATTGATATTATTAAAGATATGTAATGATAATATGACTTAACTCTATAGAGTATATCTAGTGAGTTTTCTATTATAATAGGATTATATCAAGAATTCACTTTAAGGTCTTACCTGTTCACATTGATAATGGATGAACTTATTAGTTACTTACATAATAAACCTTCATGATGTATGTTATTTGCTAATAATATTATTTTAGTTAATGAGAGTATGAGCGAAATTTATTATAAACTTGAGCTATCGAGGCAAGTCTTAGAAATATAATCTTAGTGATTCTATTTTAGATTGTTTTAGATTAAGTAGGGCTAAACTGAATATATAAATTATAATTTTAGTGATTCTCAAAATAGACTAGAGAATATAGTTAAGTTGGATAGACAAGAAGTTCGTTTAATTAAAATCTTTAGATATTTTGGATCAATTATTCAACATGATAAAAAATATTATTCATAGAATAAAAACAAGATGGTTAAAATGGCGAGAGGTGTTTAGAGTCTCGAGTAATGATCGGATACCTTTGAGATTAAAAAAAAGATTTTATAAGACAATTGTAAGATGAATAATGCTTTATGAATATGAGCATTGGATAGTTCAGAAATAACATATACAAAATGTTTGTGTTACCGAGATAAAAATGTTAAAGATTGATGTATATAGTTACTAAGAAAACTATGAAATGAAATATTCTTATTCGTAAACAGCTATGTATTCTTTCGAGGATAAGATAAGAAAAAATCATTTCAGATGGTATGAGCATGTACTTCAGAGACCTTCGAATGTAGTACTTAGAAAGAAAAAATAAAATGATTAATATTAGTGATACAATGAGAGGTGAAGGAAAACCTAAAATGATTTTAAAATAAATTATAAATAAAGATTTAAGTACTTTGAACTTAACTAAACATATAGTTTTTTTACATATCTGAGTAGGTGACCCCAAATAATTTGGGACTTACGATTTTGTTATTGTTATTATCTCCCGTTATCTTTCCCTCTCCCCCCATAACCCCTATTTCATCTGCTCGTTGTCGTTACCAACGTCGCTCATTGCTCAATGTCGTTCGATCTCACTCACCACTCTCTCGATACTGTTCAAGGGGAAGAAAGAGCAATAGGAGAAAGAAGAATAAGGATGGCCATTTATGTCCATTACGAAAGTATGGTTTAGGAATATTAAATTTTTTTTAAATAGGATTATCAATAGTAAAAAGGAGTTGCAAATAGAAATCTCTTTTGAAATGGGAAATTATATTGGTAACCCCTTTTTGCTATTTATAATATCATTTTAAGACCTTTTAATATTTCTAAGATATCCCTCTACTAATAGGCATAAATACCCTCCTCATCTTTTCCTTATTCCTCTTCATCTTCTCATTCTCCTCCTAATCGAAACCGACTTCGAAGATATCATGGCATCATAATCTCCTTTGAAAAGGAGAATTCTATTAGTAACCTCTTTTTGCTATTTACAATCTTATTTTTAGACCTTGTAATATTTCTAAGATACCTCTCTATTAATGGATGTAAATATCCTTATCTTTCCAATTTTTTTTTCTTTTTCCTCTTCTAATAACGAGCGATGTCTAAAAACATTAGATAGACATAAAAGCGTCATAAGACATAAACATACGTAAATTAAACATAGACATATATAAATTTTTTCATCATTTTTTGCTAATCGTGAGCAGCAAGCGATGATGAGTGACGCCAAGAGGGTGTGGAAAACAAAAGAATAAAATGAATAATCAAAATATGAAAATTAATAAAATTGTATTTTATTGTTTTTAAGGAGATTATCAATAATAGCAAGGAAATTAGCAATGGCAAATGGGGGTTGTCAAAAGCCTAGAAAAGATTTTTTTTAGAAAATTCATCCTAAAAAAATGTAGTGTCGTCTTTTATACAGTATTACTTTTATAACTTTCTTCTGTTCCTTTGACTTTTAGATTAGGTCAGTCGTTCATAGATAGTAGATTAGAGGTTTTTCTAGAGGAAGCGATTGGGTCACTCGTCCTATTTTTAGTTGTCATTGAAGGGAATCCTTGTTTCTTCATGCTGAAGGAAGAATCTATTTGAGCGTCTTCCTCAAGCAACGCGTCTCCAGCTTAAGCTTGTCTTTTGCTTTGTCTCTGCACCTCTCTCTCTCTCTCTCTCTCTCTCTCTCATTGCTTTGCCCGTAGTGCGGGCTGAGTCAAATTGCACAGAGGTCACGCGTTAACGCCATTAAAGTTAACAAACAATTCCGCTACCCAGAGTGTTCCAGAGATTTATAAAAATAAATGGCCGAGCCGACATTGCCCAGAGGTCACGATTAACGCCGTTAAAGCTATTAAACAATTCTGATCCCCACAGCGTGCCGGATATTAAGAAGGCAGACACGGCTATAAAGCATCACCAACCAAACCCAACAATAGATGTGAAGATGAACGAAAGAAGAGTATAGTCACAGCAACATTGCAAAAAGGTACTCGTTTGCCCTCCTATGCTTAGTTTACGGTCCTTTATTTCTATATGGTTGATAGAACTCAGCAGGGAAAAGAATGCTCCATGTTACTGGTGCAGGAAGGTCTCGAACAACAGCTCCAAGTAAACATTTAACAAGCCTGAATGTCCAGCAGAAGAGACCAGAATGATGAGAGCTTCCTGATCTTAGGGTCTCATGCGAGTACAAGAACAGAAGGATGCTCCGATCCTACTCTTGTTCAAGTTGGCATAGGAGGTATTGGAAAATTTTCAATCTTAAAGCTGCTTTATAACATGAAAGTGAAGATGATGACTATTCACTCTGGATTTAGATACATTAGTGTTGGATGATGTGTGGAATGCAAAACCTGATCACATATGAGAAATATGTGTGTCTATCGACAAAATATGTGCAGCCATATGGGAAGAGAGAAGATCTGAAAACAAAATATGTGTCTATCGACAAATGAAACGGTGAAACTTTAAAAGTGTATGCTTTGCGTTGTATCTTCAACGAAAAAGTTCTTAAGAACTTGTATGTTCTCAGGTCGACAAAAAATATATAAGATTCATATTTCTTTCAAGTTGTTTGTACCTTGACATCTCCCAAAAAGTAACTTGAGAACTACAAAGCTTATGAGAAACATTTCAAGTGTACAATCGTACGAACAAACAAGATTATGTTTCTTTCTGAGATAACTACATTCTCATTACTTTAGATTAGTGTTTAATCCTGCATGAGAAGCCTTGAAGCAACTTTTTAACACAATAGAAGTGTTGCCAGAGTTTAATGCTTCTTAGCATGAGATGAATTAATGCAGAAACCTCTTGTAATGCACTCTGGTTGTTTGAAACACAGAAGTATCAAAGAGACAACAATTAAAGTGCATACGACCTTTCGATTTTGTCCCAGGTAGTAGTGTCTATGTTAGTATACGAAAAAATAATAATAATTATAGATAATCCTTTGTAGTTAGTTATGTTTAACATCCCGATCCCTATACCTTAAAAAATTGTATTGAAATTTTTATACTTATGCAAGTGAAACATTTAATCCTGTTTCTTCTCATGCCATTGACTTTACACTAAAGATATCGCACATGCTGTCATGTATAGAAAATAACGCTAAAAGATAATTTCACAATTGCTATTCTCACCATCCAAATATATTAATTTTATAAAATGATAACTTCTGTGAAAGCTTCGCTATCCTCCCGGACGACCGACTAGGAGGAGAAAGCTTCGTTTAAATCTCAAAAGTTTGTTCATCAGAACGAGCTCGTTAAAGATGGTCGCCATCTTACTGATGTTGCTTGGAAGGCAACCATGGATTTTGTTGTTGGCGATGACGACGATGGAGACTCTAGAGTTGTCGAAGTTGTCGAACAACTAAGAGGTAAAACAATTATCATTCAAGAATATGGCGTCGAGCTCCTTATCGAAGAGCGCTTCCTTGAAGTCATTGAATCGAAGGTCGAGGTACGTAAGCGATGGGCAATGTCCAAGAACAGGTCGACAAAGCGATTGTTGCTAGCGTCAAGCTCATGGAGTTTAAGACGAGATGGTTTGGGAGATGAGGCCACAGGTCAAGAGGTCGAGCTCTATAGGGAGGTACCCAACGATATTAACGTCATTAAGGTCTACGCTGATGATGACGTTGATCAAGGTGTCGTCAAGCGTCGTAGTGCAGAAGACGTTATGATAATCGCACACGTCATGGCCGATCTAGTTGTTGATGAAGTTGTGAGGGTCAAAGTACATGACCTTCTTCCATGCCCTCAAAACAACGTAAGCACAACAAAGGCGAGGATTAGTGATGGCAATGGCAATGTCAATCTCAACATCAAACTCGAATTTGTGAAGGTCTCCCTTCTCTGAGAGGGCCAAGAGCTGACAAGGTGCGACAAAGACAACCTTAGTGTTAGAGAGGGCTAAGGAAAGACGTGAGAGGGAAGAGAAACAGAGCAGGATAACATAGCCGAAGAAGGATAACAAAACTTTAATAAAATTTACTCTTATATGAAATTAATATGTTCAGACGATGAGAATAACAACTAAAAAATTACATTTTTACTCTTTTTTCAAATCATTTTTTGCATGTGATAGCACGTACAATATCCTACATCAATATAATCAGCGACATGAGAAGAAACGAGATTTAATGTTTCACTTTTGTAAATATAAAGATCCCAATATAATATTTTAAAGTGTATGGATCAAGATGATAAACATAACTAACTACAAAAGATAATCTATAATTAGCCCAATAAAAGACGATCACTTTATTTTGAAGCTACTCATCGTAACAAGCCTTAGATTATACAACCGCAGCATGATTAATTTCATAAATTTCGACTCATGTAACCAAGATATTGGTGATAACTAGATCAATCAGATTTGAATTCGTATGCACAAAAGGTCTTAAGGCGTGACCAAAATCTCGAATGTCCAACCAGGTGTTGACCTGCAAAAAGATCGATGTCAAATTGATTCTTGATACATACAAACCCCTCGATTCTCAGATTAGTAATAGAACAAAGTTACAATGATTGACTTCAATTATTATGACCTGATAGACCTTTTATGATTGATCCAATTGGAAAAAATATTACACAATAAATGCGAAATATTCCATACACATTTTATCATAAACTGATATATATGAGGATTGATTATCGATTGCAGTCCTGATTTCCATCATGCATCAAATCCTGATCGAGATAAACATTTCCCCTCTCAGCTCGTAAAACTCTCCCTTTCTTTTTTTTCCCCCAAAAGAAAGTAATCTATTACCGAATAGATCTAGCAAAACCTATACCATGCTCCTTGAAACACAAAAAAAAGAGCAAAACGTGCTACCCAATTACCACTATTGTTCCCTACTCCCATGGCAGAACACACATTCTTGAAACCTCGACATAAGAGACCAACTACATTTCACACAGTTTAATAAACTTCATGGAGGAGGTTCTTCTTTGTTAAGGAACTTAATCATCAAACTCATCATCCAAATTCTTTGTGGATAAAACACTCTTGCAAGGTAAATGATAATTCAACCAGATACAGATCATTAGTCAATCCCCTTCAAAAAAAAAAAAAAATCATGCCTCAACTGCAATGCCGTCTTCGTGCTCCCTATTCATTCTAGACAAACATAGTAATGTGCTTGGAAGCAAATTGCCGCAAACAGACAACAAAAATGAACTTTACTGTATGTCTAGCAAGTTAAGACGGTCATAAATGTACGACAGACAAATGTTTACACTGATGAGACAAGAACCAATTCCAGCTTTGGCTTTTATGGTTGAGCTAATGCCTGATACTAGTAGGAGAAATAGTTCTAATGATCCATGTACTGTAACCGTATGTCTAACTCAGTCTCTAGTCTCTACACACTTTTCTGCTTATATTAATTTCATCCTTGCATGTTTCGTTCCAAACTATGGATGGAGAGGACTGTAACTCAATTGTCCTAAGGATGGATTGCAGAGAGGGCTGCAGGCCTTCTCCATGTTCAGATGGAAAAAGAGGACAAAGCCTCTCTTATCATCTCCCTCTACTGATGTTAAAAGGGAGAGATGCAATGACAACAATGGACCCTTGCCAGAGGTGAGGAAGAAGAGGAGAGAGTAGAGATATCCTCTCTTTTATCCTTATGCAGAGGTGGAGAAGAAGACAGGAAAGAGTTGTCCTCTCTTCTATCCTTATGCTTCAAACCAACCTAAAGAATTCAATACAAATTAAATTGATAATGGAAGCATAGTGCTCGACCAACAGTGCGAGTAATCCAACACGTGTGAAGTCGAAGCAACAAGCAAACTGAAGCACCGGCCTGTGGTGACAGAGAGATTATATATGCTGATTTAATGTAAAATAAAGGATGATCCAGATTGTCACAATTAAAGATCAATTATTGAAGTAAAAAATGCTAAAGAAACCACTTTGTGGGAACACTGTGGTCTCATGAACAAGAAAACCATTAACCAACATGTAGGGGAGAAATATACCAACAAAAAGTTTGCAACAATTGAGATTGAGACATGAATGGAAGCAAAGCAGGTCACATCCTTCTTCTTAGTGGTGACCTTTTGCCTCTGCCTTCTTGTGCCACTTTGCTTTCGCCTACAGAGAAATTGAAATACACTAGTAGATATGAACATTTGGCACAAAAGATCTAAAGTTTGTTATATTTTATCACATCTCCCAGCAAGCCCACAAGCTTACTCGATGAGAACAGCCAGCAATGAAGTCTATGGAACAAAAAGAGGAAAGAAAATCAAAGGTGCCTATCATGATCATAATTACCAAGCAATTAATTTAAACCCTAGATCCAAAATACATTAGATGCACTGGAATCAATTAAACAAGCCAAGAGCTCAAATTATTGTTCTTGGTCAGCATGCCTGGATAAAGGGAGCTCCAGGATTAGTTGATCTTATTTCAAAACATTCCTACACATTTCAGACTCAAGCCCAGTACATATCAACAAGCAGAACTGTTGATATGTAGACTGGAACAACCAAAACTGGCCAGGCTCTTGCAGACTTATTATTAGAATATCTTTCAAATGAAAACTTTTACTAAAATCAAAACACTAAACTTGACCAGATATGGTTGAAACATAACACAGACACATTGAAACTGCCAAAAATATAACTCTAAGGGGTCAAAATTGGTAACAGAATATCCTTTGCCTCAATACCAAGGCGTCTTCAGTGTCACTGGAATGAGAAGTATTCATCATATAGCTAAAGCATCTTTACATCATTGCCTCCCACAAAGCAACAGAGTAGTTCTAATTTTGCCTCCCACAAAGAATTAACATTATTGGAGGTTACATCATTGCAAATTCTTTACAGAGTGCAATTCCTAACTTTTGATTAAAAATTAAAATCTACTTCAGACTAAGGAAGCCCAAATGTCAGGAATGAAACCATCACTACTTGACAAGTGCAAAATGTTTATTATATGATTTTGGTTATTCTAAAATAAATTCTTAATTAAAACACATAAGCATATAAAAACTACAACAAGGAACACGCTGCTAGGGGACCTATAAGCACTATTCAGGCGCAACTTGCATGGCACCCGAAGGTCCAACACCAGAAGATAAGACCTAAGAAAAGAGACTTACTATGAACTCAGAAGAAAGAAAAAATGGCCTAGTTAGTATCGATAGACAATGTGATATGTTGATCAGAAAAGCAATGTGCATAGGCAACTATAAGTGCCTACTTCAATCAATCGAGTCATATAATATCTCAAAACTCACACATTGGGCGTCTAAGATGATCATGTTAGACATAAACACCGGTTATTGCCACTTATTCCAATCACATCAACATTTTTGTAGTCTCCATCAGCAGATAACACTTCAAATATTCTTCAAAAAATTCAATTACCTACGAAAATCCATCATTTTCTTTTATTTAATTCTAATAGGACTCGACTATGACATGATAAATAGCAGCCTCAAGAGCAATTACCAAACTCCTAACGTAAGGAAAGGACCAGCGTAGCAAGCTACGCTAGCCATCTTTAGGTCAAAAATATCATGCTTAGATGCATTTATGAGGACCTACATTTGCAAAGCGCTCAAAGAAAAGTAAATTCAGGATAAATCAAAATTCTTGTAACAATAATTCCTATTGCGAAATGAAGGCAAGAACAGTTCCTTAGATGCACCATTCCCATAATCATGTAGACTAACTTGAGAGATAACATGATCAGATAAGCCATATGAAACAACAAAATTAATGGAAGCACAAGGATCTGGTGCCACAAACAATGAACGATCACCACCTAATGTAATCACGATAATAGAGTAGGATCTAAGTACACAACATCAGGAAAAGATCTGAGGAAAGGGGGAAGGACCTGGAGGTAGGAGAGCTTGACGCTGCCGTAGACGAGGCCGAAGGTGACAGCCGACGCGCGAGCCACCTACCAATTCAAAGAAACGATTAGAGGAAATTGTGTGTGTGTGCGTGTGTGTGTGTGTGTGTGTGTGTGTGTGTGAGAGAGAGAGAGAGAGAGAGAGAGAGAGAGAGAGAGAGAGAGAGAGAGAGAGAGAGAGAGAGAGAGAGAGAGAGAGAGCGGTAAAACGCGGAAAACGAAGCCTACGAAGGCGAGCGTGCTGACGCCTGAGTATGGGCCGGGCAGCGCCATGAGAACCGAAAGGATTCCGAGCTTCGAGCGAGTGAGACGGAGGCTGAGGGTGGAGGTTAGGGTTTGGGTTGCCCAAATGCGCCTAGCGACAACGAATCGGTCGGAAGCTCTTCAGCGACTACGACTTCGACAGCGACTGCAACACCAAAAAATTGATTACTATCGGATGTAGCACAAATAAATGGGTCCGGATCCATTAAAAATATTGAGGCCCTAAATCTAACGGTGGACAGAGCACCATCGGCATCATCAGAACCGCACAACCCGCCCTCCCGATCTCACCATTATAAATGGCTGCTACGCTGACGAACCCTAAGCCCTGCGCCACCTCTTTGCCGCCGCAGCCGCTGCCGAGATGGGACGCGTGATCCGTGCCCAGAGGAAGGGAGCGGGGTCAGTGTTCCGCTCCCACACTCACCACCGCAAGGGGCCGGCCCGTTTCCGGAGCCTCGACTTCGGGGAGCGCAATGGCTACCTCAAGGGCGTGGTCACCGAGATCGTGCACGACCCTGGTCGTGGCGCCCCCCTCGCCCGCGTCACCTTCCGCCACCCCTTCCGGTACAAGCTCCAGAAGGAGCTCTTCATCGCCGCCGAGGGGATCTACACTGGCCAGTTCGTCTACTGCGGCCGTAAGGCCTCCCTCATGGTCGGCAACGTCCTCCCCCTCCGCTCCATTCCCGAGGGTGCCGTCGTCTGCAACGTGGAGCACCACGTTGGCGACCGCGGCGTCCTCGCCCGCGCCTCCGGCGATTACGCCATTGTCATCAGCCACAACCCCGATAACGGCACCAGCAGGTCCACTTATTGCTTCCTACTGTCCTTTTTTCAAGTGTCATTCGGCTCTGAAGTCCCGAAAAAAGAATCTTTTTCTTCAATTTGATGATGATCTATACTTGTTTCTGTTAGTATCTGACAAGTCAAGAGATCAAGATCGATTCCATAGTGTTTGCACACTTGCCGCTTATTTATCAAAAGGTTAAGGGTGAAATACCAATTGGTGGCTTTCTGCACATTGCTACTTGGACTATATAGGAATTTGATTTTGGGGTCTGAAGTTGGATGAGTAGATCTTTTTAAGGTGTTTATTTTTATAGAAAAATTTGGATATTTTATCTGCTCTGTTGAATTGTTGCCTTCTGATATCAATTAAGATATGTATGAAGTGAAGAGGAAGAACTGGTTATGTTAGCTTTCGACTTGTCAAATCTAGCTTTTTGATAGATAGTCTTTCAGTTAATTTATTTTACATGTTCTTTCATTTTTATTTTCTGCATATTTTTGTATTGGAACAAAGATAATCAGATTTTTGGTATAGTCATCTTTATTTGTTGCATGGCTTTGATGACAATGAAATTGACAATCATGCCAATGCTTCTCTGCTTGTATCGAGAGGGTAGGGTGCCAATATGAGTACTGGTGGTGGACCTATATGAGATAGTAGCGGGCTTTGAAGAGCGGGAAGTCCCAAAGGTTCTTTTTGAGCTTGATTGCTCCGAGCCGGTCCCCGGGGTTGAAAAACCAGACTTGGTATGATACGAGATATTTCTCAAGCAACGCTCCTGGGACAGTGTTCAGTGCCAAATCTCATCCATAGATTTCTTTAATAAAGTTGTAGACTGCAAGTGTACTCTAACATTGGAGTTAAGTAGTGAGCTGCGGGCATCGGTTAGGACCAAGATGTATAGAGCGAAAGAAATGTAATAAAGAAAATTTATCAAAGAAATCTTAGGACCAAGATATATAGAGAGAAAGAAATGTAATAAAGAAAATTTATCAGAGGAAAACTGAGAATTTAGGGCCTTTTACCAAAGAGAATATTATTACCTCAATAACTTGTGCATGAGCTCTGCCCATGGGGATGATGATAATCCACATTTTAAAGGATATTTTGTTTTGATATTGGTTTAGAGATTAGTTAACTTTGCACCTTTTAGCTTTTTGTCAATTTCTACAAGTTACAGTAACTACTTGATTCATGCATTTATTGTTGTTGATTGAAATATTGTTAGCTTTTGAGTGTTGGATGTTATCATAAAGTTCCAAGAGACCAAAAGAAATGTTTGACACTGGGGTGATCTGATATTTCAATTATTATTGCATTGTAATTGTGCAAATTTAAGTTTCCTTTTTTTAGAAAAAGTAAACGTTATTGTCATACACTGAACAATTGCACTTTTTGATAGGTAGATGAGCTTCAAAAAGAAATCAAGAGGATAGGTAGCTTGTCTTCTACTGAATGACACTAGTTTTGTTCCACATGTTAGTCCCAAAGTACATCATTTTTAAGTGTGGCTTATTAACTTTGAACTTCTGAAGCACACAGAAAATTGACTCTTTCTTTTAACAGTCCAACTAAATATACTTTTATCTTTTGCAATTCGATCATTCTTTTACACATCCAAGAAAAACAATATAGTTTTAAGATAAATACTTGTTCAGGTGTATGTCTGTTTTGTAACATTGGATTGAAATTTTTTGGACATTGATGTTGTACCATACAAGTTGATTCATTTACTAATATAACTCAGAAGAATATAGTTTTTTTTTCTAATATCAGTTCTTTCTCTGGCCAAAATACACATGAATTAATCAGTGCAATCAATATGACAAATTGCTATAGGGCTGAGAGCTGAGATTGGAATTCTTATACATTTATTCAGCCTAGGTACCCTTTGTCATCCATGAGTTCTGTGGATCTGAGATTGCCGGTGTTGGATCTTTGGTTGCAGGATCAAGCTCCCATCGGGAGCCAAGAAGATCGTCCCAAGCAACTGCCGTGCGATGATTGGCCAGGTTGCTGGTGGTGGCCGAACCGAGAAGCCCCTACTCAAGGCAGGCAATGCCTACCACAAGTTCAGAGTGAAGCGGAACTGCTGGCCGAAGGTTCGCGGTGTGGCCATGAACCCTGTGGAGCATCCCCACGGAGGAGGAAATCACCAGCACATCGGACATGCCTCCACCGTTCGTCGTGATGCTCCTCCTGGACAGAAGGTTGGCCTCATCGCCGCAAGGAGGACCGGTCGTCTCAGGGGACAGGCCGCCGCCACCGCTGCCAAGGCAGAGAAGACCTCCTAAATTGCTAGTGAGAAACAGGTATCAGGTGTTTTGGTTTTCCATAAGTTTTAATTATCATCTACGAGAACTATGGTGACTCGAGTAATCTTATGTTGGACCATCATGGTTTTGGAGTTAGATTTCAATTGACCATCTTGATCTAGATTTCAATCTTGTTGAAATGATGATAATAATGATGTGTCGATAATCAAAGACGATTAGTGGAGAAGGATGTTTTTATTATTTTAATAAAAAAACGATGTACCATTGGGTGAAAGATCATCAATAAAGACTTTTTTTAATATGAAATAGGCACTTAATATCCAAATAACGTCATGTAAATAAAAATTTCAGTTAAGGAGAGGCTGAAAGAGATCATTAATATGAAGCTTATTAGGTTGAAGGTACAAATTAAGTAGAATTTAGGGATTATATCGGACAAAGCCCCAAATAAAGAGCATAATGATTTGTATAAGGTTTTAATATAATATTTTTTTTCAAATATAGAGATTATATGTGCAATATATATTATTCCAATTAGCATCCATTTAGAAGCTTGCGTTACCTATTACTTCCAAGTAGACGAAAATTAATGGCTTTGGTGATCTATCGACTTAATAGATAACTATTAATGTGCCACCTCCTAATATTTGAGGTTCACGTTTGACACTTCTTAGGGCCTAAGAGATCATTATCCTAACTCATCGGTATATAAGAATTCTCTACTAATAACGCATTATTTATTATAAATACTAACTTAAAAATCAATTGTTTATTCTGATTAACCATTATTTTTGTTTAAATCGAAATATATAAATAATAAAAATGATATTAATCTCAATTATAATTATAACTAATGGTCATGTAATGATCAGCCGTCAGGTATTAATCATAAAGGCATAAGCACAAGTGTTTGTGCTCAACAAAACAAAAATTATATGCTAATTATTTTGTACAGAAGACAATCCGTCATTTAACAAATTTGAAAAATAATGCGGGTGAATTTATTTTAAAGAAATCTTTATTCTTAAAAAATTATCCTCAAACTTTCTCATCTCACGTGAAGAGATCATTTTAACAATATGAGTTATTATTATTATTATTATTATTATTATTATTACATCTGATCGGGCCTAACTCACAAGCGGATTGGGCCATCTACAGCCCTTCCAAATCCTTCGTTCATTCAAGGCGATACTTCCCACGCGATCCTGCATCGTTCTCTCCGCCCCTCCCCTTGCGCCTCCCTCTCATATCCCTTCCTCCCTTCCCCCGCCCTTCTCGTCTCTCCCACTCAAGATCTCATCGCAAGTGTAGCTTTCGAGGCGAAGAGAAATGTCGGCCTTCTCCGCCGTCAGGATCCCATTTCCCGCCGTCGTCGCCGCTCGATCTGCCGGCGAGAAGCCCTCCTCCCCCTTCCTCTGCTCGCCGGCTGCCGCACCCGGCATCCACAGCTCGCCCCTCAGGCCGCCTCGCCTCGGCCGCCCTCCCCTTGCCGTCTCCTCTGGCGTCCTCAGCAGCCAGAAGCCCCTTGGCTCTAATTCCTCCCCCTCCTACCAGGTACGTTCTATCCCCGCTCCCCTAAAATCTGTTGATGAAAAGAACTCCCGAAAACTTGGATCTTGTGGCAGAAGAGACTCTCAAAATTCCATCTTTTTCTCGCTATACGACTCTCAAGATGGGATCTTTGTGCCCATGCGGATGACAAAATTTCATCTTTTTGAGGGTTATATATGGATCTGAAGCTGTTTGATCTCGACTGCAGGCGGTAATAAGCCGAGATGAGGCGTTGGAGCTGTACGAGGACATGGTCTTGGGGCGCGTCTTTGAGGACATGTGCGCGCAAATGTACTACCGCGGCAAGATGTTCGGCTTCGTCCACCTATACAACGGCCAAGAAGCTGTCTCCACCGGTTTCATTAAGCTCCTTGAAACCCGGGATAGCGTCGTTAGCACGTATCGAGATCACGTCCATGCCCTCAGCAAGGGTGTCCCCGCTCGTGCCGTCATGGCTGAGCTCTTCGGCAAGGCTACCGGCTGCTGTCGTGGCCAGGGCGGCTCCATGCACATGTTCTCTGAACCCCATAATCTTCTTGGTGGCTTTGCCTTCATAGGTGAAGGTATCCCAGTGGCCACTGGTGCCGCGTTCTCTTCCAAGTACCGCTACGAGGTCCTCAAGCAGGCTAAGCCCGACGGCCTTGATGTCACCGTCGCCTTCTTCGGTGACGGGACCTGCAATAATGGTCAGTTCTTTGAGTGCCTCAACATGGCTCAGCTCTGGAAGCTGCCCATCGTGTTCGTTGTGGAGAATAATCTATGGGCAATTGGGATGTCGCACCTTAGAGCGACTTCCGACCCGGAGATCTGGAAGAAGGGACCAGCATTCGGCATGCCCGGGGTGCACGTTGACGGGATGGATGTATTGAAGATTCGGGAGGTGGCGATGGAAGCGATCGCAAGAGCGAGGAATGGAGAAGGACCCACACTGGTTGAGTGTGAGACGTACCGTTTTAGGGGGCACTCACTTGCTGATCCTGATGAGCTCCGGAAGGCCGGTGAGATTGAAATATACTGCCTTTTCTGCCATGCACTGTTTGATCAGTACCCTTTTTATTTTGTTCTTGTTAGTTGACTCTTTTGGATGATCTGCATAGTTTAGTGCACACAGTAATCTGGTTATCGTGAGATGTTGTAGAAGAATCCTAATCGAATAAAAAGATGGAATTTCAGTAAAATTGGGTAAAAGATGATGGAAAAGTTTTGACAAGATCATAATTGAAAATTAAGAAAAGAATTGTGGATCCTAATTGAAGCTTTTGTACCACATACTATTTCATTAGCGCAAATAGTCATATGCAGCAACGGTGTCAAGATAGGTTTCGACTTTGCAGATGTCATTGTGATTTATTCTGTTTAATTACGAAGAGCGTGGTACTTAGAGTCAATGGCTTGTTGAAATTTATGAGACACACTATCTATTTGACAACTGTTGCACAATTTTCTAAAATGAATCATTTAGATTTCTGGTAGCTTGCATTTTAGGATGACTATTAATTTTCAGTAAGTAACATTGATAAGAACTTTAATTATATTGACTTATGGTAAATCATTTCTTTAATTTTTGCCCAATTATACGTTCTGAGGAACAAGAATCATGCATGCCAACCAGGTTCAGGTTATCAAAGGATCGACTATTTTGATAAGTTACAATGCTTCCATGCATTTTTAATGACATTATGATTTTGATATACATGGATTTTATTGCTTACATCTTCTCTTTCCTAATTGGGTTAAGATCAATCTTGTTTTTTAGCATCATATCAATAAATGAAAATAAGTTCTGTGCAAACTTACAGAAATATATAGTCATGGATCCTTAAAACTGATTTCTTTGAGCAATGTCAAAACCCATATTACATTAAGGATTACTAAGCAATTTTCATGTTCAGGCACATACATAAACATAGTTCTGACATGTACATCCAGAAATCTATTATCATATATCCTTATAACTGATTTCCTTAAGCATTGTCAAAACCCAGATTACATTAAGGATTACTAAGCAATTTTCATTTTTGGCAGATGAGAAATCACATTATGCTGCAAGAGATCCTCTCATCGGTTTGAAGAAGTATATTCTTGAAAAGAACCTTGCAAGTGAATCAGAGCTGAAGGCTATCGAGAAAAAGATAGATGACATTATTGAAGAAGCTGTAGAGTTTGCAGATTCAAGTCCACTTCCCCCAAGAAGCCAGCTGCTGGAAAATGTTTTTGCAGACCCCAAGGGGTTTGGCATTGGACCCGATGGGAAGTACAGGTGTGAGGATCCTAAATTTACGGAAGGCACTGCTCAGGTCTAAGTTTACGGGTTAATAAACCATCCACATCTTCGATAATACAGGATATATCTTAGTTCGATTAAAATTTGTGTTCCTCCCTGTCTAAGTTTACGGGTTAATAAACTATCCACATCTTCGATAATACAGGATATGTTATTTCGATTAAAATTTGTGTTCCTCCCTGTGAGCTGTTCTTTTTCCCCATGTCCTGGTCTTTCTTTTTCTTTTATTTTGTGGTTTAATTTTCTTGTATTTAGCAGTGATGGCAGTCCATCTTCCATGTTTCTGAACCTTCTGCTATGTAAGCCTATGGTTGTGTCATTTTTCTCCATCAACTGATAAAACCTTATACATGAGCAGTCTTTGGCATAGGTTTAGCATTCAGGGAACTGAAACAAAACTGAAAACACAAGTAGAAGCAAGCATATGTTTGAGAACATTTTGCTTTTGGTTGATGGTTACTGCTTGATGCTGTATAGAAATTAATTGACAAAACATAATGTCATATATATTTAATTTCATCTGTTAAATGTGATTTTTGTCTGCCTTAACATTCTTACAGCTCCCAATTATAATGAATTCTGTTGTGGTTAATGCTCTTAATATCCCTTCTTGGAAGTTAATTGATCCTTTATTTTCCATTGTCAAGCTTTCATCCATGGAGAGTTAATTCATCTTTTGAACTGTATCATATTTTGAATTCTATAATGTACAAGTTCTTTTTTCTATAAATATTAGCTGATATTTGACACAGTTTCAACTTTGGAGTGCCTGAATACTTCAATCTCCTATATTTGAAGCTGATATCAATATACTCTATGAGAAGAATTTACAGGTTCTTCCTCTCTCATAAGAAAACAAAAGTAAGAAATAAAGAAAGAAAGAAAGAAAGAGAAGAAGTATATGGTTGCTGCCTATATCTCATAGCATAAGAAATCTAATCAATTAAACAATCTGTAGAGGAACGGAAAACGACTATGGAAGTCACTGAGGAACAATCGTCTCGAAGCAATTGAGCCCGTCCAATTCCACAGCAAAGCGAGGCAGCCTCCTCTTCTGCTGCTGCTGCTGCTGCTGCTGCAGGGTGGAGTTGCCGCCCGCGCCTTTGTTCTCCGCCTCCTCGTCCTTCTTGTTCCCGAACCAGGCGCCGGACAGCCATCCTTGGGGCTTCCCGTCGCCGGCGGAGAAGCTCCCCCTCGAGCCGAGTAGCGAGTTCACCCACTGCGTTGTTGGAGATGCCATGGAGCACGGGGAGGCAGAGCACTTTCTGGTCGATGTAAGCGGTTGTGTTGGAGGTGGGGCGAGGATGGCCGAGGGCTTTTATAGGAGGATGGTGGGGCGGCGGTGCCGTGGAGTAACGAGGAAGAAGGCACTTGCGAGTGGTACACGGGATTCCAACTCGTTTCGGAGAAGGAAGGAAGAGCCGTGTGGACTCAGACAACCACGCGTTTGGGCGGAACTCCAACGAAGACCAGCCTGTTTGGCGAATCCACGCTATTCTTAACTGTCACGTTTCTTCCGTCGGCACCCATCGAGACCGAGTCACGCTTTAGACTCGTCAAAATAATAATAATAATAATATTATTATTATTATTAAGGATTATAAAAGGATGAACATATGCTCGCATATCGATTCAAATTAAAAACTTATTATTTGTACACTAATACACTACTCAATTTGAATATTTTAATAACAATATAATAAATTATTATTATTATTGTTATTTAAAAATAAGAAAATAAATCAATCCATAAAGATTGGTAGGCACAATTTTTCGAATCATTGGAAAAAAAACATGGAAGGTATTTTTTTAGGTTCTATTTGATTAGTTGAAATATATTTTTTTTTAATGCCTAAAGAGGAGGGAGGTTTGGTGTAAGAGTTATTGTAGGATTCATTTGTGTCAAGAGACTTTGAGACCTCTCTTCTCAAAAGTAGGAGTATTTGTTTACTAAATATGATTAGTTTGATTCATTATTGTATTATTTTTGTTTGGAATGATCCTCTTGATTAGGAAATATCCTTCCTTAGATTGTGGCCCACTTTTGCAAATGTTAATGAATTTGATGCTTGTGGAATGTGAACACAGTTGCATTGATCTTTGGACCTTCGGTTGGATGACAAATGGTGTTGGGTGTTCATCTTTTTGCCTCCCCTGGTGATGAGAGATGGTGCTCGATGGGTGTTCATCTTTTTGCCTCCGCCATTGATGACAAATGCTGCTCTCGACGGCAATATTTTTTCTGGAACGTAGAGTTGCATTCGAAATTTGGTTGATTCCACAACATTTAGGCATATGTTTCAGCTTCTTTTATTCTTGTTTGGAGTCGAGATGGCTGTCGGAAGTGCAAAGGGCTGCTTCTTGATCCAAGGAATAGATCATTTGAGCTAGTTGCTATGGGGCTTTGGTTTCTTTGGGGAACCCACACCAATGGCCGAGCACTGCCACCGCCGGGCTTCCTCCGCCTCGTTGCTTCTTCACAACACTCCATCGTATGCTCAAGTGGTGGAGGCAGAAAGCAGGTGGGAAGAATGACCCCCAACGTGATACTTGCGACTGAAAATAAGGAAGAATAAAGTTGATTTATAAGGATTTAATGAATATATTACTATCAATTTTAGCTTAAATATTTTACTTAATATTGAAAAAAATTAATAGGCTAATTGATACATCAGGTCCCGGTCATGATATTTGGTATTAGATCCAATTTAGTATTTGAGTATAATAAAAAGGCTCGATTAAGAAATGTCTACTTGTGCATTGAGTTAGAGATCTTATCACGACGTGAAGTTATTATTAAATTATGTCTCATATATATTATATCAGAGTTTAATCTACGTTATGTTGGATTTTGACAAAAATATCAAATTATGTCTATCAAATTATATTATTAAATTATGCCTCATATATATATATATATATATATATATATATATATATATATATATATATATATATATATATATATATATATATATATATATATATATATATATATATATATATATATATATATATATATATATATATATATATATATGTATATATATATATATATATATATATATATATATATATATATATATATATATATATATATATATATATATATATATATATATATATATATATATATATATATATATATATATATATATATATATATATATATATATATATATATATATATATATATATATATATATATATATATATATATATATATATATATATATATATATATATATATATATATCGATTAGTTTTATATCAAAAATAAAGAAGAATAATTTATAAGGATTTAATGAATATATTACTATCAATTTTAGCTTAAATATTTTAATTAATATTTTAAAAAATTGATAGGCTACTTGATCCATCGTGTCCCGATCATGACATTTGGTATTAGATCCAATTTAGTATTTAAGTATAATAAAAGGGCTCGAGTAAGAAATCTCATTACGATATTAAGTCATTATTAAATTATGCCTTATATATATATATTATCAGAGTTTAATCAATATTATGTTGGATTTTGACGAGGATGTCAAACCTTTGAATGAGAGAAATTACGATACCTTGATTAATATCATATCATTGATAAGATTAAGATTAACATATAAGAATCTAATGAATGTATTATTATCAATTGTAATTTAAGTATTTTGATTACTGATTTAGACTAAACAAAATTAATGACCGATTAACCCATTAAGCTTGGGTCGTGATAATATAATTTTGTTAAAGGAATTTTTGTTATTCTCTAGCATATATATTGCATAGTAACTTATGTTTTGGTAGCTGAAATGGCACATAATTTTGTTTGTTTTATTTATGGGGCATATCCTTCATTTGTTTTGAATGATTAAGCAATGGGTTTTTTTAAGAATCGAATCGATATATAAAAATATCAAAATTAGATGCATTAATTTTTAAAACATTAAAATTAACAAAAAAAATTCAGCAAAACATAAAAAACTTTCTTCACTTAACCTTTGCAAAAAATAATAATAATAATAATTAATTCAGTCGTATAAATAGGATCAAATTAAAATACATATGATAATATCTAAAAATAATATATAATTTACTTCCAAATAAATTGTTCATAGTTATCATGATAAGGATATAGCATCACGTATGATGTGTAAGCATAAAAATCTTTAATCATGCTTCTGTAATGCGAAAAAACTTTAATGCTAGGATTGAAATCAAAGAACAATAGATCTGTTTTTACAATGTTGTACCTTTGATTCCATCCGCAAAGAAAGGAGGAAAGATCTGAATACCTTCCTTTAGATCCAACGCCTCTGCTAATCTGCAAGGAGAACTAGACTTCTTCTCCTCTCTTCATATCCTTTCACAGGATCACTATAATTGATGGATCAGGGAGATTGAGAGAGAGACTTTAATCTCTCAATCTATGTCTGTGAAATATTTTCTTTTATGCAACTCCTAGATGCATCTATGTTGCTAATCATTACGCAACTCTTAGATGCTTCTGTGTTGCTTCTCACACACGACACACTAAGTCCCCTGATGTCCTGTCAATTTATAGGCAAGAGCAGAGGGTCTAGGATAAGATATTAGAAGATTTCCTCCCATCAAGGGCATCTCCTAAAGAATCCCACTTTAATTGGACTTCCTTTCTATTAGCCAATAACCATAATCAGAATCCAATCATATCTTTAATATATCTTATCTAATTAAATAGGGCCACATTATCTAACATTCTCCCACTTGACCCATTAATTGATAAGATACAAAAGATATTCAAAATCAAAATAAATAAACAAAAATTTATTTGAAAATAATTTTGCATAATTGGATTCTGAAATTTTTGAAAACTATTTATACGCGCGCGAATTTAAAAACAGGCTAATAAGTTCAATGAATATAATAATACTACATTAAGTCTGACTAGTAATGTGAGTCATAGCGGTTGTATGTCATCAATGCCACACTTCCTTCTATGTACTATAACACTATTAGCCTTTCCTAATGCAGTTCATAATGACCCATGTAATTTGTCTTGTCAAGACAATCCTGTCATCACATCCAACCATAATATGTACATACATAACTGTGAACAGGATAACAGAAACAAATAACTTTAAGTACGTAAGTAAAAAATGTTAATTACATGTCCACTCAAATATGCATCACCATATCCTTTATGGGTTGCTCACAAACCTAATCATAAGAACACGTTCTTTCAAAATACTTTAGACTGTAAGCCTAAGTAAATGGATCAGCAATCAATACAGTGGAACTCAAGTAATTAATTGACATTAGATGTTTCTGGACTCGTCTTCTCTAACCATCAAGTACTTTCTACCATAATACATAGAAATGCAATAGTACTTATCATTCTTAGAGAAGAAAACTACTGCGATATCACAAAATATCTTCAGCGACTTAACAATTGAGTTTGACCACACCAAGTCCTGAGATAAAATTTTACAGTTATAAAGTTTGATTAGTGGCCTCAAAATATACCACAAAATCAACTTTTATAATAAATTACCTCTCTAATTGATATAGATCTTAACCATAAGGTTGACTTCCTATTATTGAGGCAATTTATAAAATCAACATTTGAAAAACACCATCATTTCAAGCTGATATAATTTCATACATGAGAGCATATAATCCTTCGTCCCTTCCAGATATCTTATTACTTTTCTTTGCAGTCTTTTAATATTTTTCACTTCTGGAGAACTCAAATATATATCCAGTATTTTAACTACAAAAACTGATATCTGTTCTGACATAGGCTTAAGCATAGACTTTCAACTGCGCATATATAAAGAATATTTTCTTTATCTGATTTTTTTCAAGCCATTTTAAAGCACTCAATTTTGACTAAAATTTTACTTTTATGATTTGTTGAACAAAGTTGTATATCATCTCAAGACTTAATTAATATATCCTTTCTGAGATAGTCTTAATAATCATTGAGATATATCCCTGAATATCTCAATACTAATAATATAAAATATCTCATTCATATCAACCGTCTTAAATTCTTAGTGATAATTTCTTGGTTTAGTATAATAAACCAAGTCACTATTGGCAATGCAAAATATTATCTGCATATATGATTAATATAATAAACTTGCTCCCACTGATCCTCGGATATAAATCGATTAATAGTATTTTTCTTAAATCAAGAAATCAATGATATTAAGAAACTTTATATATCATTGTCTAGAAGCTTGTTTAAGATCATAAATAGATTCCTGAATTTGCATACCAAATTATATATTTCTTTTATTTTCTCTACGAATTATTCAGAATAACTTATGGAAAACTAGATCCTTAATTAAAAATTTGTTTTCATATCATTATGATATAACTCAAATTCATAATGAGTCACTAATGTCATGACGATTCTTAACGAGTTCATTTTAAAAATTAAATATCTCATTATGATACATTCTTTATGAGTAAAATCTATAACCATATTGAAAACTAAAAGTCTGACCATTATATCGTTCGAAATTGTCCATTGAGTCATATTTATATAACAAACTCTTTTACAATTATTGGACAATTCGATAAATTCATCGACACCATTCGTTATTGATTTTAACTCTACTTATATCAGATCATATTGTTTTTCGTAATCCTTACCTTCATGACCTATGAAAATAATAAGGGATCTATTCTCGATTCCTATATCAAAATATAATTCTTATAGATATACCACATAATCATAAATGACAGGATTCCTTTCCCATTGAAAAAATTTCAATGTTGTCAAATGTGGTTATTCTATAAGACCATTATCAGCGATATCAATATAATGTGGAAGTTTGATAATGTTACTTTGTTGTTCACCTTTATCAAATTATTTAATAATTTGAGTAGCAATAATCTCTCGAATAATAAAGGAGTATCAACATATATCTCCTCTATATTAAATTTCGAGATTTTTACTCCCACTGATTCGCTATTTTATAGGAACCTTATATTACCAGATTTAACCATCATCGTACTATGATTAGAGCAATAAGACATATACCCTTTTTTTAAACTTTTTCTAAATAAATAATAAAATATTCAAAAATAGTTATTAACTTTAATTTTCTTTTATGTGAGTTGAAGATCCTTATCTCTACATGACAATCCAAAATATATAAATATCTTAAGTTAGGTTTCCCAGAAACCCCATTTAAGATATACATAGTTGTCCTTAGAGCTTCTTCTCACATGAATTTGGGTATAAAAGAATAATACATCATGCTCCTAATCATATTTATAAATATACGATTATACCTTTCGGTAATTATGTTTTGCTACGACACATTTGGTAAATCATGAATACCATAAAATCCATCACCCCTATCAGATATGATGATTTTAACTTTTCTATCTAATTGTCTCTCGACCTCTTTTATGCACATTTTAAGAGTATCAATGGCCTGAGACTTTACATGAATTAGATATATATAAAATCATATCTCAATAGGTTATCTATATGGTAATAAAATACCTCTCTTTAATGAGACGAAAATATAGAATAACTCGCAGATGTAAGCATAATCTTAAGGAGTTTATAAATTTTTATTTTATTTTAATATTTAATTATAGGATCGTTGTAAACTCAATATTCATATTAATTTCAGATATACCATTATACGTAATCCAAATGTTAACTTTTATGAATCATATTGAGTTCACAACTATCAAAGGAGAAACAATATTCTAACAATTCTAGGTAAAGAATCCAAATTCTTAATTATAAGAATGTAACACAAATCCTCAAGATTCATCAAATAAATCATCTTTGGGCATAAAGCGATAAATACAAATCGCTATCGCCTCACTTTAAGATGATTCCATATAATGATGAATATTTCAATCTCCTTTATTTTTTTTATTCTTTTTTTTAAAATATTAAAATAAATCTCTATTATTGGTAACATACAATGAAGCATCAAATTAATCCACCAAGTATTAGAAAAATAATTTCTGTAATATTTGATTTGAATCACATAACTTTTCATTTCAAATCAAATCTTATAATTCTTCTTCATATAACTTTTATTGTTACACAAGTAACACTTTATTACGAAGAAATCCCTTTATGAATTTATGTAGTAATTATAAACTCAAATGGCTTATGCTTTATCTTTATTTTATTATTACCTACTTCTTGAGTAGAACTCAAATATTCTAAGTCTTGAGCTTACAACTTTGTTAATTATATTGAGGAGGTAATCTTTAATTCCTCAAATATTTTCATTTTTAGTCAGTTCTTTTATTGAGGTGTCAACTCATGACTTATCAAAAAATTTATATTGATCCTTAAATATTCTCATGCGCTAGTTGTAAACTGTACTGAAGTCTAAATATTATCAAATTGAGTTTTTCACACCCTTTATGATCAATCACTTTAATTATTTATTTCATAGAACTTTCAACAAATAAGATTGTTTTCCCTTCAAATAATCTGATCAAGGTTTCACTCATTCAATATAACTTGTATATGCTCAAGCTATTTATTCCAGAAAATATATTTCAGAAAATATAGGAACACTTATAAAAATACAATGAATGAAGTACCACTGTAATAATATAACATCAATGCTTTGAGTTTTATGTTGAACTATTAATATCATCAATATTTTACTTTCAATATTGACATATCTATTGTTCACACATATAATCATTTATGGAGGACTGATACCATCCTTGTGGAATAGTGTTAATACCTTTGGGTATAAAACACTAAACTGCAAGAATATCCAAAACAGTATCATCCTACCCCATCACATAATTATTCAAAATAGATTCTCCTTTGGGATTATCTAAATCTCCTAATTATGTATGTCATTATGAATATTATTTTTCTTTAATGTCATTTAGGACTAATCCCATAATGTATTTTATAGATTATTGGTCTAGGTCACTTTGGTGACTACAAGACCAATCCAAAATATAAAATACAAAAATATCCTATGAATGATAAGACTTTAATGTAATTTATATCCCATAAGTCTATCATCTCAGACTACTTTGGCAATTATTGATCAGATAAAACTTAAGAAAATAAATTACAAATAATATTTATTAAATTTTTTTAATATCATTTAGGATCAATTCCATAATGTATTTTATAAATTATTGGTCTATGTTACTTTGGTGACTGCAAGACCAATACCAAAATATAAAATACAATCTAAAATATCCTATAAATGATAACTTTTATTGTAATTCATATATCATAAGCTTATTATCCTATTAGTCAGATAAAACTTAGGAAGATGAATTACAAATATATTATGCCAATTTCTTTAATTCAATTTATGCTAAGTAATTAATAATGGGAACAACAATCATAATGATTATTGAATATTCATGAGCATAAATAAAATTCATATGATAACTATAATCATGATAACACATAAATCAAAAAGCCTTTATATGAAAATTAACTATCATTTCACAATTTCGAATATATACATATGAATAATCAAACAAATATCCAAGAACAATAATCGATATTATTTACAATTTACAATCAATAACTCATTTTGATCAAAGATAAAGAAAACTCATATGATAACTATAATCATGATAACACATAAATCATGAAAACTTTTATGAAAGATAAATATTTCATAATTTCAAAGAAATATATATGAATAACTAAATAAATATCCAAGAACAATAATTTTTTATTTATAAAATATAATCAATAATTCATATCAAAAAATTATAAAAGAACTATTATCCCAATCAATCTTATTTAATTGGATAAACCCATAATTGGATTAACCATTAGTTAATTAAACTAATTGATCAAAAATCAAATATTGATCAAAATTTAATCTTTTCTAAATTTGATCAAAATCAAATTCAAAATAATCAAATTTAATTATTTTTGATCAATTTTAATAATTAAGGATATAAATCAAATATTCTCAATTTTATAAGGAGCGCTGTAAATATATTGACATGATTAAACTGTAATTTTTGATATTAATAAAGGGTAAAACTGTCAAAATACTAAAAGTATTAATAAAACACAGAAGGGTAAAACTGTAATTTGGTAAACCCTAACCCAAGGGCAAAAATGTAATTTTTGCCAAAACCCTTCTTCCCTCTACCGCCGCCGCCAGCGCACGCGGCGGCGCCCATGCCGCGTCGCAGCCTGCGCCGGCTGCGCATGGGCGGGCGCTGCCTGCGCCGGCGCGCGCCGCCTCTGCCCGCGCGAGGTCGCCGCCTAGGCGCGGCCTGCCCACGCGCGGCGCCTCTGCCGCGCGAGGTCGCCGCCTGCGCGAGGCTGCCGCCGAAACGGCCGCCCGCGCGCGTGCGCGGCTGCCGCCGAAACGGCCGGCGGCGGTTGCGGCTTCCCTCGCTGCCCGCGCGAAACGGCCACCCGCGGGTGCGCGCAGCTGCTGCCGCTGCCCGTGCGCTCGCCGCCTACGCGCGGTCTCTGCACCGCGAGCGCCGCCTGGGTGCGGCTGTGCCCGTGGATGCGCGCGGCTGCCGCCGTGCGGCGGCCTGCGCGTGCGCGGTGCGCGGTGCCCGCGCGGCCTGCCTGCGGCTGTGCCCGCGCGGCCTGCCTGCGCGCGTGCTGCGCCGTGCGACCGCCGTCTGGCGGTCGGCCTCTGCCCGCGTGCACGGCCGCTGCTTGCGCGAGCGCCGCCTGGGTGCGGCTGTGCCCCGCGGGGTTGGGTTGCCGCAGGGCGGATTATCGTTGTTTCCTTAATATCACCGACAAACAGACGATAAACCACGACAATAAATCAAAATCAATAGAAATACAGATTTGACAGAATTCGGATCAAACATCGTAAATCAGAACAATAGCAGATCTAAAATTTTGATTTCAAGAACTTAGGCTCTGATACCAATTGTAAGCATAAAAATCTTTAATCATACTTCTGTAATGTAGAAAAACTTTAATGCTAGGATTGAAATCAAAGAACAATAGATCTGTTTTTAGATCTGAATACCTTCCTTTAATATCCAACACCTCTGCTAATATGCAAAGAGAACTAGACTCTTTCTCCTCTCTTCCTATCCTTTCACATGATCACTATAATTGATGGATCAGGGAGATTAAGAGGGAGACTTTAATCTCTCAATCTATGTCTGTGAAATATTTTCTTTTATGCAACTCGTAGATGCATCTATGTTGCTAATCTTTATGCAACTCTTAGATGCTTCTGTGTTGCTTCTCACACACGACACACTAAGTCCCCTGAGGTCCTATCTATTTATAGACGAGAGCAGAGGATCTAGAATAAAATATTAGAAGATTTCCTCCCATCAAGGGCATCTCCTAAAGAATCTCGATTTGATTGGAATTTCTTTCTATTAGTCAATAACCATAATCAGAATTCAATCGTATCTTTAATATATTTTATCTAATTAAATAAGATCATATTATCGAACATAAAAACCTAAAGTTATCGATGGAAAAGCAGCAGACTATAGGAAGACCTTTCTTTTCCATAACCCTAACACACAATTAAAAAAAGATTTAAATCGAATGTAACAAAGTAATCTTGACTATATTACAAAATCATACAAGTATTATTCTACTTATGGGGGTTTATATGAATTATACACAAACGGATTGGGTCAATCGGTTTATTTCGATTTTTAAACAAAACCAATCCGATAAGTAATCAACCATTGTTCTTGATGTGGTTGATGCCAATGGCGTCTCGATTAATCAAATTCCATTTTAAATTGTGCGTAGAAAGTCTGAGATAACTAAGAGGATGACTCAGGTCGATTTATACGAAGATAGATAAATATATATTTGACGATTTGGATATAATTTTTTTTTATTGTAATACCGATCAGGTTTATCTCTTACAATGACTGCACGACAACGTGCCGAGATATGATTGGCTTGACTTCTTTCCACCCGCAAACGAAGTCAATCCGATCGACGGCATCACGTTGACCTTTTTCACGTATCTCCAAAGGAAGGAGCGGATCTCATGCAACTCCCCGCCAACTGCCACGTGGCGCTCGGAACTGTGGGTCACTTACCAGAATCATACTGCTTTCACGACACCACCATATCCTCTGCAACAGCCCAAGTCGTCAACCTTGGCGTCCATTTCCACGACTGGGAGACGACCCGCGTGGTGTTTCTATAAATCCCATCGCCTCCTTCTCGTGCATATAGAAGACAGCAGCACGCATGGCCTCGTCCGAGCGGCAATCTACATTGCACCGGTACGAGTTCCCGGCCGGGTTCCGGTTCCTGCCGACCGCGATCGAGATTCTCAAGTATTACCTACGCAACAAGGTGCTAGGCCAGGCCCTCCCGTATGATGGAGGGTTCGAGGAGATGGATATCTATCGCCATGATCCGGATCAGCTCCCCAGTGCGTACGCTTCTGCGCTCATCTGACATGGTTTCTTTTGGAGATCTCATAGGTGAACGAATGTTTGCAGTTGACATCTCTGACGGACACAGTAGATGGGCTTATTTCTTCGTGTCTACGGCGACGCCAGACGAGGATGACTATGACGACGTCAGAAGCACGCCGCATGGCCTTTGGAGGCTCCGAAGACCTGATCGCCCGGTAAAAGATGATGACGAGAGTGTCATTGGCTACAAGAGATCTTTTGTGTTCTACTACACAAAAGCGGACGGTCGTATCACAGGAACCGGTTGGATGATGAACGAGTATAGACTCAGTCGCAAGTTTTATGGATCGAAAGATGCTTCTCAGGTTACTTCGATACGGCCGAATTCTTCGAAATCCTAACGAAATCACTAACTTAGATTTCTCTGAAATTTCTTTCCACAGATATCTGCATGCGAAATATACATTCTGATGGAGGAAAGAGCAAGCAACCACGATTATAAATCATGCTCAGACACATCGAAATCACAAGTAGAGAGTAGGCTGCTCCTCCCCGTTGACTCAGCGAAGGGCTAGAAGCAGACTCGGTCTTCCAAGGCCTTTGGTCCTTCTTTATGAAGGACGATCACCCTTTCTATTTCCTTCGATCCGTTGGCTCTAAATAAATAAATCATCATTTTATTGAGGTTAAATGTTGCAAGAGAAGTTACATTGGCTGCAGTCTATTCGATTGAATATAACAAGCATCATCTTAAATACTATGAAGTGAATTCTGAGCTGTCGATGCATCTTTTTTCTTCTCCCCATCACGTAAGCATACTAATAATTTTAAACCATGAATGCTGCTTTCTATGATGCACTCATTTCAACCATAGTCATAAATAATCGCCCATTATATGTTGGAAATAAACTTGTTTTAATATCATAAAGAGACTAATTTATTCAAAAGAAAGGTTCATTGCGAGATTCATTCTATTAAGAAGAAAAAATAGATTAGATGTCTTTGGAAAAATAGATTGAGATGATTTCTTTGAGAATGACAAGTCAATAAATATGAAATGACTATTAAACCCCATATGTTGGTTCATAAAAGTCAAGAGTTTCTGAAAAAATAGAAAATTAATCTTGGTCCTACTCTTCTTCTGTTTAAAAACTCTATCCCTTCTTCCTATCTAAGTTTTCAACATTATATACTGCAATCACAACACAATACTGAATGCAGCGGCTCCCCTTGATGAACAAAGCCAAGTACTACAAACACAGTTACGGCTGTCATCAGTCATGCTTCTCCCGCAGGCCATTCATTTCCTCATTTTGCTTGTTTGCTTCGCCCTGAGCCTTCAGCTGCACAAGTTGGCATGAGATCGAGTTAAAAGGAGGGAAATAAGCACATCAGTCAAGATTATATCCTCTGGTGCTTCACAAACCTCTACTGGACTTATGCCCACCTGATTTGAACAAGTTATCTAAGTTAACACACTGTGTTTTCTATTGATCTTTTAGCTGTAATATGTAAGGACGTATAAATATGTGGGTAAAAGAAGATGTAGAATACCTTTGCAACTTGTGTTTTCTGATATCTGTATCCCTGCGGAAGTTAAGAGAATGGTATCGATCAGTATGTGAAGTTGGCAGGTCAAGTTGTATGGCTACATGGGGCGAGCAATTAAACCTTGTCAGTTCCGTATATGTAATCGCAGTAGGTGAACACCGACGCAAAGTTGCTGTGACTTTTCTCTCCGACATAGTGATGGTAGTCATGGTACTCGGCGCCTACGTAGAATGGAATGTACTTGGTGGGAGTCTGAGGGAAGTCATAGCTGCCACATGCACCAACGTGTTAGGGGGATGTGTGCAAGAACGAAACGAGAGGGCTGGAAGAAGAAGACGGTGTACCCGCAGTGCGTCTCGATGGCTTCGACGTGGCGGAGGACGAACCAGAGCCAGAGCGTGAGGATGTGACAGGGAACGAGGGCGGGGCCGAGGAAGGCAGGGAAGCCGAGGATGAGCACCTCAGCCCAGTGGGCGTAGGGAGCGGCGAAGGCCATGGGCGCCGAGAACTCGTGGTGGACGCGGTGGATGTGCTGGTAGCCCCACCGGCAGTGCAGCGCCCGGTGGAGCCAGTAGCTAAAGTAGTCCTCCACCAGGAAGTACACGGCCAGCTGAGCCACCACCTCCCACACGGACGGCAGCGGCAGGCCCGTCCGAATCCCCACCCACTGCGAACGATCATTCCATCAACACAGTACATATCGAAACTAAATTCTTGGATAAACTTATCCATATTTTAAGCTTTTGTTCTTGATCACAGTAAGCATGAAAAAAAGAATTAAGTCATGCAGTTTAATGGATGATCAGAATTAAATATCAATTTATTCAAAAAAAACTTAAATTATTATCCAACTCTATTAGTTATCAATATGAGAATATTCTCTTGACTCATATATATCCTACCGAATCGAACATCAATTTTACCTTGATTGTAGGAAAGGAGAGGAGCTGCAGAGGGCCGACGGCGACGATGAAAGTCTTGACGACGTTCTTGTAGCACTTGACGAAGGTGGCCACGGGGAAGTGGACATTGGGCTGGAGCTTGTACTTTTGGATGGCCTTGGGGCGCTTGAGCTCCGCCATGACGAAGGGGAGCGGCGCGAGGGTGTACACCAGAAGGAGGAAGACGACGTTGTGTGCGTAAAGCCAAAAGTCGCACATGCCGGCCGAGTATCGGAACCACGCCGTCTCCACCGCCGTCAGGTCCCTCCCCATGGCCACCTCCGCCTCCCCGATGCTCGCAAACGGCAGCATGGTAGCAGCAACCAAGGATAGAAGAAAGAGAGCAAGAGGAAGATGGAAGCCTTGTGCCGAAGAGGGTGCATGCATGGTGGGGTGGTGAGCAAACCCCGGGCAGTATATAGACTCACGTATGGTCAAACTCGTTGAATTGTTGACTGATCAGATTCATCAGATCAATTTATAATTATTTATCAAAACAGAAAACTATTGCGACGTGCCGTGGGTTTGCACGTGTTCAACGCTTCGCACATCCATGCACGCCACGAATCACTTCACGCTCCGGTGCTTTAATGTTCGCGCTGAGCGTCATTGTGCGAGAGAGAGGACGTGTTCTGCTACATCAGAAACAGCAAGGGGGGGATGTGACGGATAAGATTTGTACATTGGAATGGGCACCACGGCATCCGATGCGAGATTTGTTTGGTTGTGTTCTTTTCTCCCTGCTACTTCATCCCTTGTCGAACTTGGCCATCTTATCACTGGTGGTTTGCAAGTTTCTTTCCTCTGCTAATTACCCACAAGTAACACACTCCTCCCCATTCTCAAACTTGGACCGCCTTCCTGCTTGTTTGGATGTGTTATTTCTCTGCCGCTTGCCCGCTTGCTTCACGCAGAAGATAACTCTTTGGCCAAACCAACGTGGGTTGGCACGGCACTTGTGGCGAGCAGTTCATGGAAGATCGTCCCTGCCGCTCCCGAGTTGAAGTTTTGGTGCGGTCGCAGTCGAAACATATTATTGAACCGAACTATAGCAACGGTTTCGATGTGAAATCGGACGGAGAGATTGCTGCGGAAAGGGAGAACAACACATGGACGAATGACTTCTTCGTGAAAGAATCAAATACCAAATTTCTCGACACTCTCTGGTCTCCATGGGTTTTGGAGCACGTGGAAGAGGTGAGAATGTCAAGAAAATGGGAGAAAAAGAAAATGAGTACGTTGTCCTCCGTTTCCAAAAGTCAACATATAGGAACGAGGGAAGCTTGCAGCGAAGGCTATACATGCGCAGACGCCGCCGTCACCATCAGAGCACGTCTTGGCGGCATTTAATCGAACACTTGCCTGGCTCCACGTGAAAAGCCGGCACGGGCAAATTCATGGCATTTGTTCTAGCACTTCAATGACGCTAGCCTGAAGCGGCATGGATAAAACTAATTCTTATGTGATCTCGCTTTATTTCACGAAAATAGTTTTACACATTTCATTGGTCAAGAAAAGCACCCAACCCGACTATGGAAATACATCACAGAATGAAATCAAAGTTTTGACTAATCAAATCCCACGAAAAGTCTGCATAGACTTGCTTGCTCAAAAGGAAATTTAGTTATGCCGCAGTCGCTGCCTCAAGTCAAGAACACGGCAGGAACAGCAGGTAGTTAGAGATGGACAGGACTTCTTATCCTCTCAAGTAGGAACAGGTAGCGAATTGGGAATTTTCTTGATCAGGGATTGGATAAAAGTTTTATATTACTGGCAGGACAAAGCAAACGAGCTTATTTTATAGTAAATTAGTCTTTCCGAGATCGCAAGCTCATATCCTGATGCACGAACCTTGGAGACAAGATATTTCGCAGATAAGTCTGCAAAATGTAGAACCAGTAATTAACCCCGCAGAAGACCAGCTGTTAAACTCTGTGGGTGCAACTCCCTTCTAGTAAGGCGGCACGGGTGCTCTGAACTTGGCTCCTGCATAGACTGCTGCAGCACCGAGCTCTTCCTCGATCCTCAGCAACTGTATTCACCGCATGAAATCGACGTTTATCTTACTATGAAACGTAACCAGAAAGCAAGAAGAATAAAACAAATTTTCCACATCATAATGAAACTAGTTGTAGCATCCATTGAGGCATCAATCACCGGAGATGGTACTATCTTTTCTCTAAAGGGGTGTCGCGAGAAATTGTTGTTCCAACTGGGGTTGTAGCTTGGTTGTACTTAGCAAGACGTTCGGATCGGCATGGAGCTCCAGTCTTGATCTGACCCTGTGTAAGCATCATGATGTTTCAAACATCAGAGACATTCCCAATTGCAGGAGAAAATGAAGTTTCAGACTTGCAGCACAAGGAAATCATAAGACACATCAAGGTTAGAAGTAACATACCGTTGCCAAACCAACCGAGAGGTCAGCAATGAAAGTATCTTCTGTCTCACCACTAAAACCAGAGAAAAGACAAGTTAACATCACCAACCTGTGTTAATCATAACTTAGGCTTGAGCTAAAGGCATACCTCCGGTGGCTGGCCATCACTCCCCAGCCAGCATGTTTAGACATCTTAACTGCTTCAATGCTCTCGGTGACAGAACCTATTTGATTTACCTAAACAACCACAGAAACATAATGTTTCACAAGATTAGAAGAGATCTCCAGACACTGGATCTTACATGCCCCAAAGAAAAGTAGGCATATAAATCATTGATATGAAGAAAAAAAGTAAGACAAAAACCTAGATACTATTTTCGAGTTAAAAAGTACAAAGAAAACAATGTAGGATAGACTAAACATTGTGGTATGGATTCAAGCTTAGCACTATGCCTATGAATTCTAGGCATAAGTTCAATTGTACCTTACATCGTTACTCTCTATTATCAGATAAAAAGTGGACAATTTCAGTTATATTTTCTTAGTGCTTTTCCCATTAACAACTATGAATTTTTTTCTAACAAAAAATGGGTTTACTTTTTTGTTAGGGAAAAAAAATTCATGTAGGAAAGATAAGAAACAAAATACTTTTGCTTGTGAACAACTAGACATTATCTTGATAGAGAATAAAATGAGATAAAATCGCTTAAGATGATATGGGCATGTGGAAACCTCATGATGTGAGATAATTAATGTTAGTGATACGATGAGATATAAAAAAAGACCTAAAAAGATTTTAATAGAAACTATAAATAAATATTTAAGTTATCTAAACTTAATTAAACATATGACTTTTTACATACGCCGTGACAAAAGATTCATGTGGCTGACCCCAAATAATTAGGGCATACACTTTTCTATCTCCTTCATATCATCAGATCCTTTGTTATTCTTATTGCAGGTTCTTAGTGGCTAATCCAACTGGCATATCTGATCAGATACAACCTTTGTGTTCATTGAACTTGATTCTTCCCTTGTCTACAAGCCCACCACATAATCAACCCCCCACTATGTTCATCTAACTTGAATTTTTACTCATCTACGAGCACATTGCACAATGAATCCTCCATGTGAAAAAGGAACAAGAACAAATTAAATAATTTTAACAATACCTTTAAAAGGAGTGCATTGCATGCCTTCTCCTTTATTGCCTTGGCAACACGCTACAGAAGTGAACAAAATAATCCAGACCTTAAATAGGAGAATTCCTAAGAGAATCCAATTGATTTCAGCTTTTCATAATAAAACTTACTGTTGGATTGGTGACAAGAAGATCATCTCCAACAATTTGCACCTGCCCTCCAATCTCTTCTGTGAGCTTTGCATAGTGGATCCAATCATCCTGATCAAATGGGTCTTCAATTGATACAATGGGGTACTCGCTGACAAACGATTTGTAGACATTTTTCAGACTGTCTCTAGATATTTTTTGAGAACCATCATTGTTCTGCAATAACAGATATTTGCATGTCAATGGATTTGAAGTCATGCAGGAAAGTAAACTAATGTAGTAAAGCCTTAAGAAAACTATATAAAATAATAAAGCAGGAATGCATTCCCTACATTTGTCAATTTTTATAAACTCACCTCCTCCTTGAAATTGAGATCATAAGTTTTATCCTTTTCGCTAAAGAATTCTGAAGCAGCAACATCCATGCCAATTTCAACCTGCAAAAACAACCAAGCACAATCAAAAGCTGGAATTTTACGACTGTAAACTCATTTAAGGAAAATCATATACAACTATAAATAAATACACATATTAAAAGCATACTTTGCCAGTATACCCAGCTTTAGCTATAACTGTCTTCAAAAGTTCAAGGCCTTCCTTGTTCTCCTGCAATTAGAAAATTATATTATATACATATATATATATATATATATATATATATATGTGGGGGGTATATCATATGTGGAATTTATCATATTTCCACTCTCAATAAAATTTTTAATGTTTAAAAGCAAATGGCACATGATTTGACAAGGAAATTCAAGTTTGATTAAAAGCAGGTATGCTGTAAGGGGCTTCCATATGTAAGCGTAGACATGACACATTGTTGCAAGGCCTTCCTATCTAATAAGCCAGAACAACTCCAGAGTTAGGATGAAAGATAATGGAAGAAGTTTCTGAAAAGCCTAAAATGACAAAATCTAACTCTTCTGAGAATGGCTTTTATTAGCTAAGCGTAAATTTACCAGGAAAACATTAACAGCTATCTATTAAATGTAACCCTGATTTAAAACCACTAGACAACTAGAGAATAGAACAGGTTGAACACCAAAAGCAAATTTATTGGTAGAACAGATCCAAAGCAGCATTCCACCTAGGCTCCCAAATATATTCTGGTACTAATTGCTGTGATCTCACTAGAAGCAACGGCAGCAAGAAAGTTTGACGTCTGATCCAAACTCTTATCATCAGATTTCTTCTACTGGTCTAACGAGAATATAGTACACTAACATTATTAAAGGAAAAAAACATAGTAAACTCAAGGGGACTACTTCTATCTAGACTCTACTCTAATTGAATGAATTAGCTCACATATTGAACTTAACAAAAAATGAGTGAAATTTTATGGTGAAATTGCACAGATAGTCTCTTAAGAATCAACATGCACAACAGACCTGGATGTTGGGAGCAAAACCACCTTCATCTCCAACATTAGTGGCATCTTGTCCGTACTTCTTCTTAATGACGGCCTGAGAAAAAGAGGATAGTGTCAATGAGGTTCTTAGAGAAAAGAGTTAGAAGGTAGGAAAATAGTCCAATATTGACCTTCAAATTATGATAAACTTCCACACCATCTTCATGGCTTCCTTGAAAGAGGCAGCCCCCACTGGAAGAATCATGAATTCCTATCATAACAAGTAAAGTCAACATATGCATATAATTATATGCTCGACAACAGCTGTACAGATAGCTGGTAGGATGATAACCTGCATAGCCAGCTTATTTCCTGCATGTGATCCTCCGTTTATAACATTGAATGCAGGCACGGGTAAAACTAGGTTCTTGTTTCCAGCAAGATTTGCAATGTGCTGCATTTCAGGGGGGAAAAAGATTGCATATTAACAATAAAAAGTCTCACCAATTACTCACACTCTCACACAGCATAATCACTTCACTAACCTGATAGAGAGGAATCTTCTTCACACTTGCACCAGCTTTGCATACAGCAAGTGATACTGCTAAAATAGCATTGGCACCAAGCTGAAACAACAACATCCAATGAAAATGGCGAATCAGGATAAATCCAAAATAATCAAAGCATGTACTAAATGGTGACTAAATAGGAGCATTGTACCTTCTGTTTGCACCAGCCCCACTCGTTTTGGGTGCCATCAAGCTGCTGGACCATGAAATTATCTATCTGTGCTTGCTCAGTAGGGTCCTGCAAAGATATACAAAAGCACATTGATTAGACTACATTGTGCATTTTAATATCACAACTAAAAATAATTCAAATTAAGTGAACAGAACTTAGAGCCATTTGCATACCTTCCCAATCAGTGCTGGAGCAATTATAGTGTTCACATTCTCAACAGCCTGAACCAAAATGAGTCAAAGTTTTACCATAACTGTACTACAATAACAACATACCTAAAAGTCATAAAACTAGTAACATAGAAGTCTCATAGAGAACAAGTAATAAGCCACTAAGTTTGGAAATTGAACATACATGTGATGTTTAACAGAAAAATAATTTCAATTTTATTTTATAGACAAGTAGTTGAACATTATTTTCCACAAAAGAATGACATGTATGATATGTTACTCTGAATACATTGTAAGCTTGGGGCATACGTAAACTGAAGAGGACAAATATCATCATTGTCAGATACAGAATCAGTTCCTCCCAAAAATAGGAAAGCTAGAATTATTACATTACATAATAAACAGAAACATACTATCTTTAGGTACCAGATAAAAAATTATAAAATAGTTTGAATGCTGCTAGAACATGCATACACCAGAAAACATCAACGAACAGAAGTTAAGATAACGTTAAGATAACTTCATGATCTTTGGGGTTACTAGTTACTACTTTTGAGATAATTTTTTCGAACAAAAACATAAACACAGAAAAATAACTTAGGTAGGTGGTGAATCTATTTTATCTAACAGGAGTCTACTAAAAGTTCAACACAACACTGATTATTTGAAAAGTCAAGGTCATTTGAAGAGGACAGAGAACACTCTTAGATTTGCAGCAACAAGCAAAACCACAAAAACAAAAAGTTTGTACGACATGTGGTTGACGGTTGCCCAAGTTTCTTTTAAAACATCAAGATATGAAACAATACAACTTCACACAACTAGCGGTGGACCATAGGGCCAAGAGCTTAAAATCAATGGAAATTCACCATACATCATATACAGTCCGTGCAACATCTCGAACAGAACATTTTAGGAGAAAATTCAGAACAAACCTTGCGAACACCCTTTCCAAGATAATCTGATCCTCCATCTCTCAACTCCAGTGCTTCATAGTGCTTCATATACACCTGAAATAGCAAAAGTGTCTGATTAGCATTTTCATGTGTAAAACAAGTAGAAAAAAATAATTAAACTATGAGAACCAAAATTCAGCATTCATGACCGTAACCAAAATGCCAAACCTTTGGTTACGTGATGCAACAGCGAACAACAACAAGATAATATTTGGACCATTTCCAGCTAGCAGTGGTTACATAATAATTATAATTGTTTTTACCACTTGAGATATGCACTACAAACCACCTTAAGCAAGAAGTAGCCAAACAGGGTAACGTTTCTTTCCTTCTTGAGAATTGAAGCCCACGGTTAATCTTTCTCATAATATTCAACACTTGTATAGACCAAGATGGTATTTTCATTTGTAGAAGCAGAAGTAACAAACGAGTTATGCAGTAGGACTAGTTACCCGTGGATGCACCACTGGGGACAGCAGCTCTGGCGAAGGTACCGTCATCACAACGAAGATCCACCTGAAACAAACACCACAAACAATTTCTTTTTCTAAACAGAGAAGAAGATCGAATAAAAGACTCAGTACCACAAATATACATCAGATCCGACCCAGAAAGAGAACAATCTTGAGACATCACGCGCAATCTAAAAACCCTAAACCCTGAGAGAAATCGAAGCAAGTAGGACCCGGATCTGACCTCAACGGTGGGGTTTCCGCGACTGTCGAAGATCTGGCGGGCCTTGACGCTCGTGATCGTCACCATTTTTAGCTCTTATCGTACTCGATCGAATTGGAAGAAGGAAATGGAATTTCTTTCGGCTGCCGCGCGTTCTGTCGGAGGCTTATAAAGAAGAGCGGAACCGTCGAGAAGACGCCGCGAGAGTTCGAACCTATCGCGGGCTTCGAACCAATAATAGCCGTTGGATTTGGGTTTGGGGGTAGCGATCCGTGGATTTGACCGCATTCTCAGATAGATATTTAGATGTCATTCCATGAGATATAGTAAAATATCCTTTTATTTATTTATATTAAAATCTTTTCCAACTAAGTAACGATCATATTTAAAATTAATCCTATAATTATGATAAAAATAATATAAGATATATAGTAATATTTGATATCATTCAAAATTTGAACCATTGGTTTGATTGAAGTAGTTGCTCATATGGACTCAAAAGAACCATCAAATCCATTTGACTTACCCAGTCACTAATGAATGCTTATTGACGAAGAATCCTTATGGGAAGTATGATTACTGATTAAGTTTCCTTATGGTGAAATAAGATGTTCATAGATGTCTGCTCTCCTCTTCTCTTGATCCACCTGCCTTCTTTGAGCTCTTGTCAACACAAATGGAAAAGAATCAGCAACATATCTTTGAGCTCCAAAGTATCAAACTCTCTCCATGGTGAAGAAAGCTAATCCTTAGTAGTGGCCGCATCCTCCCCGCTTTGGTTTGACTTCAACGTCCGGTTCACGTGGTGATGGCAGTCTCTTTCCCATTTCTCACTACCTGGCGAGAGCAACATGCAGCAGAGCAGATCCCACAGTAGTAGTAGTATTTGATGTGTCCTTCGCTTGCTCCTGCAACAGTTGCAGACACAAGTTCTCGCTCACGGCGTTCTCTTCAAGGAGACTTTGTAGTGTTCATTGGTGATCGAGGAGGCAGTAACATATCATTCAGAGCTAAAGGAACGGTCCCTTTTTTGACAGGGAAAAAGAGGAGATGCTGTTTCGCTGCAAAGCTTAAACAACTCAGAAATCCACATGACTATTACGATCAACGCAATAGTTATTTGCAGCAGTTACCCGACCACCAACTCTCTTCCATGTGTTAAAGCATGGGTGGGGCAGCGGCATGAGCAGCTTTGCAGTGTAACGGAGAGGCTCATCCTTTGTGCCACTCACATGGCCGTGCGAAAAGGAGCGAAGAAGTCCATATATGATAAAGCAACGGCTTTGTCAACTAGCGTCTCTCTGACACAATTAATGCCGGATTCTTCATCTTCGTCGCTCTCAAGTCTCTCCTCTGCTCATCGTCCAAAGTTTAATGTAGTTTATGGTCTTCTCCATCGTCCTCCAATGGCCTTTGGACACAACTACAGCTCACAAATCCCACTCCCTCCACTTTAATGGGCTCCCATCTCTCTCTCTCTCTCTTTGATGTTAACCCATGACTCACGTCCCCCCTAGTCTGCACGTTCCGGGCGCGGAGAGATAGGCGTGAGATGAGATGGGAATAATGTGAGCTCTGCAATTGATGCAAGTACTACTACCGCTCCCCACGGCCGCGCCCAAGACACAACGATGACATTTGCTATTTGGCCTCTGCTCGCTGCCGTCGCGTGGCTCGGCGTCCCGTCCTCCGCCACCTCTGCCGCTCTCGTTGGCGTGAACTACGGGCGAGTGGGCGACAACCTCCCTCCGCCCGAGGCCGTGCCCCGCCTCCTCGCCTCCATCGGCGTCGGCCGCGCCCGCATCTACGACGCTGATCCGGGAGTCCTCCACGCCTTTGCCAACACTGGGGTTGAGCTTGTGATCGGGCTCCCCGACAGCTGCCTGGCCACGATGGCCGCGGACCCAGCCGAGGCCCTCGCCTGGGCCCGCGCCAACGTCCAGGCGTACCTCCCTGCCACCAAGATCGTCGCCGTCACCGTCGGCAACGAGGTGCTCACCAATGCCAACGACACCGGCTTCGTCCTAGCCCGCTGCCTCGTCCCCGCCATGGAGGCCCTCCACTCCGCGTTCGCCTCCCTCGGCCTCGACCGTGACGTTGCCGTCACCACCGCCCACTCCCTGTCCGTCCTCGCCACGCCTTCCTACCCGCCATCCGCTGCCGTGTTCCGCCGCGAACTCCTCCCCTACGTCTGCCCCCTCATCGCCTTCCACGCCGGCACCCGCTCCCCCTTCTTCGTCAACGCCTACCCCTACTTCGCTTACGCGCAGGAGAGCTCGGGGGTGGCGCTCGAGTTCGCCCTCCTCGACCCCGACGCCACCGGCTTCACCGACCCTGGGTCTGGCCTCTGCTACACCAACCTGCTCCACTCCCAAGTCGACGCCGTCTACCACGCGATCCTGGCGGCCGGTGGCGAAGCCGGGAAGCTGGTCGAGGTGCGAGTGTCGGAGACAGGGTGGCCGTCGGCCGGCGACCCGGACGAGCGTGGAGCCACGCCGGAGAACGCCGCCAGATACAACGGGAACCTGATGCAGCTGGTGGCAGAGCAGAAGGGGACGCCGCTGGTGCCCGGGACGCCGCTCCGGGCATACGTCTTCGCGCTGTTCAACGAGAACCAGAAGCCAGGGCCGACGTCGGAGAGGAACTACGGGCTCTTCAAGCCCGACGGCACGCCCGTCTACCATCTCGACATCACGGTGCCGCCGGACAACGCCACCGCCGCAGGCGGAGGCGGTGACGGTGGGAGCTCGACTCCAGAGCCGGACGGCGAATCCTCCTCCGGCTACTTCAGCATCACCGCCGCAGCAGTAAGTTTCCCATCCGGCACGTCCTTCACGCCTGTATTCCAAACAACCTCATAACTTGTTTTGCGATCGCAGCAGGAGCGGCGGCGATCGCAGTGGCCGTGGAAGACGGAGGCGGTGGTCGTAGCTCATCTTGCGTTGGCTTCCATTTGGTGGCACTGACAGCTGACACATAAAGAAGCTCAGTTTCCATTTGTGACATCTTTTATTGTCGTCGTTTAGGACCATTAAATGATCATTTCAATGGTACGAGGGCGAGCCAAAAATAAGGAGAAATGTGTCGGAAAGCTGTGGAAGTAATCTATCTTCAAATTCTCGATGAGCGGTAGTTCTCCATTTTGACTGAGACGAGACAAGCGGAAAACAATGTGCCTGAAGAAACATCAGCTACAGCAGAAAGACTACACTGACGTGCGAATTGCGATGAAATCATAAGCTCGTCTTGGCATTGCAAACTGTACATAGGATTACAAACTGGCATAGTTACTACTACTTGCCAGCCAACTTCTTTGGTTTGCGACCTCCACCGGCATGCAACGATCCGATGATGGTCTGGCGAAAGGAGAACAGCATCTGGTCATCTAAAAATACAGGAGAAAGGGAAATTTTGCATGCACCATTTAGGTTTTCGATGCTTCAATACCATGGGATCTTGATCGATTAGATGAGCCCATTCACTCATGTTCCTCGGACAATCATGGACAGCAGGTAAATGATTCGGATAAGCACACAGTTCTTCATAGATTGTGCTAATGAGTGCAATAAATGTCCACTGAGGTGATTTGCAGTAGTACAATACTGGGCGAACAGCATTGCAGATCTCTTCGTATGTTATGTGCTTATGTTTACTGGCGATCCGATTCATCAATCCTGCAGATGACAGATGTTGTTTATGAAGCAAAATGATTGATGCAGATGGCTGCACGAGCATAGAGACGAAAACCTTTGACTGGTGAAGTTTATGAAGAGGTTATAATCCCTAATTTAATTAATATTTTCGTACTTATCCTCCGAAACTGAGTAAGGAAACAATCCAAAACCTACTTAAATTCAAATCATTAGCGTCATCTTCCAAACCATTCAAATCATCCCCCGACGGTCAAAACTCACGAGCAGTGCCAGCGGAGACAGTCTCTGCGTCTCTCACGCAACCCCACCCACCCACATTCTTCGATACCATTCCATAACGACTCCAAAGCCTCTCTCTCACATGTTCCTCGTGGGCCCCATATTCTATTTTTCTCGAAACTATGTACACAACACCAAGAGAGCAAAATGGCTTTTTTGTATTGGGAAGTAAAGTTGTAAAGCGTTGTTTCGTTGGAAGAAAATCATTACAGATGGGGTTATAGTAAGCAATTATTCTTCGTCTGATCGATGTACCTTCAGACACGCTGCCGATCCGACATCCTACGGCCGGTGGAAGACGGACAAGATCACGGCAGCCGAGCGGAGGAATCGTGGCCGTCCGATGAACCTTCTCAGGAAACACTCTGGATTCAATTAACGGGCATCGAAAGTTTGAATGGAGACACCCGTTGGGGCCACGAGAGCCGTCCACACGAGATCCTACGGTCGGCATTCGCTAGCCGTTGGCTTCGAACGGGAGGATGATGCGACCCACCCTTTCTTCGTGTACAAAAAAACACTCTTCCTCTTTTTCCTTTTTTTTTTTTGAATTTTTCTTTACCTTCCTCTTTCTCTCTCCCAAATCCCGAAGAGGAGCGAGAGGGAGGGCGTTAAATTCCCATCGATTTCCTCCATCGATGGGGTTAAGGTGGTCGCTTGATTTCTTCCCGATACCTTCCGATCGGGATTCCGGGATCTCGGCGGGCGGTGGAGTCCGGTTCTTCTCGATCGGGCGAGGCGACGAGGAGGGAGGTGTCTCTGCAGGTCTCGTTCGGTTCGTTGGTTCTCGGCGTTTTGATCGGATCTTTGCAGTGAGATAATGATTTGGTGCGTCGATTCATAAATCCTCGAACTTTCGTTGACTTTCTTCGTTTGAAGGTGAGGGGAAATGGATAGAATCGGCGAGAACGACTGTGACGTGACGAAACCTGAAGGTCTCCGAGGTTTGGATCTTTTGTTTCAAGATTTCGGTGTTAGAATTTATAATCCCAGCTGAAGAGCACCAAATTAATTCTCGCTTCTGTCATCGATGCAGTGACGGGCAATCGAAGAGCGTTGAGGGACATAAAGAATTTGGTGGGGGCGCCGTCGCACCCCTGTGCGGTCAGCAAGAGAGCATTGACGGAGTAATGCCTCGAAACCTAATCCTGTCTCTGGTTGCTTGTTCCTTCTGCTCGATCTAATTTCTTTTCGTTGATTTCGTTTTCCTAACAAGCAGCAAGAGCAATTTAGGTCATAAGAACCCAACATTTGTCCCCCGACGGCCAAGAACGAGGTGAGCGTCAACAAAGCTTCGTTTCTTTTAGCTCGGAGTTCCTTACCGACTTCTAACTGGTCGAAGGATCGGGTTTCTTTAGGAAATTTGCAGCTACATTGGCCAACAAATCACAAGCCGATGGACATCATGAACACATTGGGAATGAGAGGAAGCATGACCCACAAATACCATCTTTGCTGAGTTCGAGTTCTTTAGATACTTGTACTGCAACAGATACGAATGAGCACGGATTAAGTGAGGAGCTGCCAATGCCTATGGCAGAGGAGACGGAGGAAATGGTCTGCTCCCTTTATTTTCCCTGGAAAAATTTGAATTTTCTGTGATTGGCAGTGATATATTATTGATGAGCCACTCTGGTTGCAATCTGTAGGATATCTCTGATCCAGAGGAGGTTGAAATGGAGAATCTTGCAGTGGAGATGATCCCGGATATTGACAGCTGCGATTCCAAGGATCCACTCGCAGCTGTTGATTATGTAGAAGATATATACAGCTTCTATAGACAAATTGAGGTAGGCATTGCAGATTCCGATGTTGCTACATCAACATCTTTAGGTTTGACTGCTTTCTACACTTTCTGATCTACACATACATAACATGTTAGTGAAGCCAGCTTTTGAGCGTAATCTTGTGCATGAGGAAGAAACTAGGCTTAGAACTGAATCAACAATGATTTAAGTGTTCACTTGATTTGTTCAGTGTGATGCAAAACATCCGAACTTATCTTTTTCTCGCTTTAGTGCTAATCTGTTAATCTATGTTGTTCTATATTTTGGTCAAGTAGTTATAGAAAACCCATTTTTAAGTTTCACTTCATTCGACATTTCTCGCTTCGCTATCGATCCACACATTTTAACATGCTTATGAAGTTTATATATAGCGCAATTAAGTGCATAATGAACTAGGTTCATGATAGCATTAGCATCAAATTACTCGTTCACTTGATCTGTTCTATGTCATGTAAACCTCTGAACTCTTTTTTTTTTTTTCATAAGGATTAATCTTTTGGTCTACTTTGTTCTGCATTCAAACAAATCAATAGTGTTGATTGTTGACTCCAAACACAACCAACGCATGAATGCAGGTTACAAGATGTTAGGATTTTCCTCAACTGAGCAGCGAGTTTTTCTCGTGCAGTTGGGGAAATCTCATCCGCTATCAGCTATATCAACATCTTTAGGTTTGATTGCTTTCTACACTTTCTGATCTACACATACATAACATGTTAGTGAAGCCAGTTTTTTAGCGTAATCTTGTGCATGAGGAAGAAACTAGGCATAGAATTGAATCAACAATGATTTAAGTGTTCCCTTGATTTGTTCAGTGTGATGCAAAACATCAGAACTTCTCTTTTTCCCTCTTTAGTGCTAATCTGTTAATCTATGTTGTTCAATATTTTGGTCAAGTAGTTATAGAAAACCCATTTTAAAGTTTCGCTTCATTCGACATTTCTCGTTTCGCTATCGATCCACGCATTTTAACATGTTTATGAAGTTTATATATAGTGCAATTAAGTGCATAATGAACTAGGATCATTATAGCATTAGCATCCAATTACTCGTTCACTTGATCTGTTCTATGTCATGTAAACCTCTGAACTCTTCGTTTTTTTCACAAGGATTAATCTTTTGGTCTACTTTGTTCTGCATTCAAACAAATCAATAGAGTTGATTGTTGACTCCAAACACAACCAACGCATGAATGCAGGTTACAAGATGTTAGGATTTTCCTCAACTGAGCAGCGAGATTTCCTCGTGCAGTCGGGGAAATCTCATCTGCTCTCAGCTATATCAACATCTTTAGGTTTGATTGCTTTCTACACTTTCTGATCTACACATACATAACATGCTAGTGAAGCCAGTTTTTTAGCGTAATCTTGTGCATGAGGAAGAAACTAGGCATAGAATTGAATCAACAATGATTTAAGTGTTCCCTTGATTTGTTCAGTGTGATGCAAAACATCCGAACTTATCTTTTTCTTGCTTTAGTGCTAATCTGTTAATCTATGTTGTTCTATATTTTGGTCAAGTAGATATAGAAAACCCATTTTAAAGTTTCACTTCATTCGACATTTCTCGCTTCGCTATCGATCCACGCACTTTATCATGTTGGTGAAGTTTATATATAGCGCAATTAAGTGCATAATGAACTAGGTTCATGATAGCATTAGCATCAAATCATGATAGCATTAGCATCGACATTTCTCGCTTCGCTATCGATCCACGCACTTCATTCGACATTTCTCGCTTCGCTATCGATCCACGCACTTTATCATGTTGGTGAAGTTTATATATAGCGCAATTAAGTGCATAATGAACTAGGTTCATGATAGCATTAGCATCAAATCACTCCTTCACTTGATCTGTTCTATGTCATGTAAACATCTGAACTCTTTCTTTTTTTTTTTCATAAGGACTTTTTTTTCCATAAGGATTATTCTTTTGGTCTACTTTGTTCTGCATTCAAACATATCAATAGTGTTGATTGTTGACATTTCTCGCTTCGCTATCGATCCACGCATTTTATCATGTTTATGAAGTTTATATATAGCGCAATTAAGTGCATAATGAACTAGGTTCATGATAGCATTAGCATCAAATTACTTGTTCACTTGATCTGTTCTATGTCATGTAATCCTCTGAACTCTTTGTTTTTTCATAAGGATTAATCTTTTGGTCTACTTTGTTCTGCATTCAAACAAATCAATAGTGTTGATTGTTGACTCCAAACACAACCAACGCATGACTGCAGGTTACAAGTTGTGTTGGTCCTGATTACATGTCCAACCAGTTCGACATCAATGAGAAAATGCGTGCTATCCTCATTGACTGGTTGATTGAGGTAGGCACTAAACATGATAAATTGAAACCATCACCTTCCATTTTCCTCTTTTATAAACTTTTTGTTTTAAATCTTTCCTCCGCAGGTGCACTATAAGTTTGAATTAATGGATGAGACACTTTTTCTGACCATAAACATTATAGATAGGTTCTTAGAACGGCAGACTGTATCAAGGAAGAAGCTTCAGTTGGTTGGAGTTACAGCAATGCTTCTTGCTTGCAAGTATGAAGAAGTCTCTGTTCCGGTTGTTGAGGATTTAATTCTAATCTCTGACAGAGCCTACACGAGGAATGAAGTTCTCGCAATGGTGATCGTCTTTGAATGATGATTCCTTGCCCTATGTTTTGCTTATTAATCATACAATTATTGTCTTTGTCTCTTAGCAGTTGCTCTATCTCATGCTTTATTTATTATCTATTGGTGTGAGCAGGAAAAGTTGATCCTAAAAACCTTACGGTTCAACATGTCCGTGCCGACTCCTTATGTCTTCATGAGAAGGTTTCTCAAGGCAGCTCAATCTGATACACAGGTAAGACATGTCTTTCCCTTGATATCAAACAAGAAGCATCGTTCGCTAGAAGCAAAAATTCTGACGGAGAAATCGCTTGCTTGCCTGGGATGTGGATCAGCTGGAGCTTCTTTCATTTTTCATCATCGAGCTTTGTCTGGTCGAGTACAAAATGCTCAAGTTCCACCCTTCGTTGCTGGCTGCTGCTGCAATTTATACTGCACAGTGCACGCTCAAAGGGTTCAAGCATTGGAACAAAACTTGCGAACTGCACACTACCTATCCAGAGGACCAGCTTCTGTGAGTTTTACCCTACTGCTTTCTCTTTCAATCAAATCCTCTTCTTTATGTTGATCCCATGCCTCCCACAGTGAGTGCTCCATGCTGATGGTGGGCTTCCACCTCAATGCTGGAACCGGGAAGCTAACCGGGGTGCACAGGAAATACAGCACTCTGAAGTATGGATGTGCAGCAAAATCAGAACCAGCTCTCTTTTTACTGAATGCTCGTCTCTGATAAATTTCTCACTCCAACGTGGCACTGGCAGATGCATGGACTTCAAGTGTAGCAAAGTTGTGGGATGAAGCAACAGAAGTTGCAAGTTAGTCTTAACTGTTTCTGCTGCTCTGCATATATTTCATGATTCTAAACTTGAGAGTTACACCAGCTGATAACTTGTTTTAACCACTTGTTATGCTTCCAAATGTAACATTAAATTTGTTAAATAAGTTTAGCCTTTGAATTCAAATTGGCTGGAAATTACTTGTAAGTTGCACATCAAAACAGTTGATATAATGTTGCTGATGCCGAACGAGTTTGCGAGACCTCCAGTTCTGAGCCTAATGTTGCTTTGTGTTTGCTGATGATGCAACGAAGAATCACCTCAATTCCATTTCCTTTTTCGACTATGTTAATCTGTCGTCCGGTAAATGAACTCGATGTATCTTGATGTCATCGTCGTCAAGGATCAACATAATCTAAAATTACGATACAATTTGATGAGATATTTTAAAAGCATGAATTCTTGTTAATATCAGGCAGAGTGACCTTAAGCAATAATTCAAATATTTAATTCAAGTTAATAGTAGCAGACTCATCAAACGTTGATTTAAGACTTTAGCACGAAAATAAACTCGATGATAATAATAGTTAGAATCATCAAACCTTATAGCACCGCAAAAGAAATAAAAAAAGATAAAATACAGACAGAGCAAGCAAGAGAAAGACGAGGTGCTTGCTGTTCATGAAGGTCTTTATTTCATTGGCTGAGCAAGTTGGTGCAAGTGCCGTGAGCATTTTGAGAGAGCTTGATCCTTCGTGACACAGTCAATCTCATTAAAAAATATATATCTTTGGACTGTTGGATAATATTTTTAAATTTTAGATTTCCATAGGTGATCAGCGTCGATTGCATAGTTATCATCGCTAGCAGAATTGATAAACAAGAAAAGACAATACTTGCTAAACAACTCTTGATTAAAGCGACGTGACACCTTCTGACGATTCAGAGAAAAGCAAAGAAATGGCAGACGATTCCGATAAATATTCCAGATTATGGTGCCGTAGTCTTCGCCCAAGTCATAAAAATGGCTCCGGTCTTCCCAGCCACATTGGTCTTCCAGTAGCGTACGCAACTCGATTCTTCGTGTAAGCAACGCTGTCAGGGGAGACACCGATGCAGGATGCGGACGATTCTCTTCTCTTTTGCCTTTTGTCTTCTACCACTCGGGAAGAATCGACGCCAAACACACACGACACTGTCGTCGGCGTCAGTGCAATTTTCTCACCTTGAAAGTTCTGCCAGGTTCTCTGTTTTCTACCATCCACGCCAGCAGTTGATATTTTCTGCCTTGTTGTTCTCTTTGCACGGCGGTTGTCACCAGCCTCGTTATCTCTTGCGCTGCGCCCCACCACCGGTGCTGCCGACTGCTCTACCTTGAAACACGCTCCCTGGACTCGGTTTGTGCCGGGACGAAAGCATGGCAGCAGCAGCAACAGCAGCAGTAAGGGAGCTTTTGCTTAGCTTCTCTTCTGCTGCTCTTCTTCTGCTGCTACTGTTCCTGGCGCAGCAGCCTCCCGTGTCATCTCTCAACGTCATCACCCATCTTCCGGGGTTCGAGGGGCCTCTTCCGTTCCATCTGGAAACGGGGTAAACTCTTCCTCCTCCTCCGTGTTCTTTTGTTTTCCTTCTCCTATGAATTATCCAGCTATCCATTTAGAAGAAGAGCAGTCTTACTAATCACTATCATAGGCTTTAGATGAATCTATAATTCTAAAGATTAAACTTATAAAAGCAAGCCGTAGAGAATTTTTTCACCAAAGAGTCTTATTCTAAGATTATGCTTAATTAGTAGTATGTTTAGTCGATAAAGATCTTATCATTTCTCGTAAAGTCTTGGCTTCAGTTTTACCTTCGTCGCTTACCCATTACCAAAAATATATATATATATATATATATATATATATATATATATTAATTATCAATAATATTTTTTAAAAAATTAAAATTTAATGATAATATATTTAAATAAATATGCAAAACAATTAACCAGAGAGTGGGAGCTTGTTTGGAATCCAATAACTCCAATCGACAACGAGGGTAGAGGTCGTCTCGTCCACTGGTCCATTTTTGTGGATCCTAAAGGCATCAATCGAGCATCTTGGACCGCGACGATACATGCAAAAGTCGTGCAGCGACGAGGACCCAAAGCAAATGGCGAATGTGCTCATCGGCACTCGATAATGACAACACAGCTCGGTTGGTTCCAAATCAATTCTACCTGCTTTTGATTTAATCTACTAATTTCCGTCGATAAAACAAAATAAAATACTTTGCTAAGATTCAAGTCAATAAGCTTCGAGTTTAAAATATTAATTATTATAGAATGAAACATGTTTTTGTTTTTTTTAATATTTTGTCATTTTTATTTCTTTTGCGGTTTATGTATATTTGTATTCTTTGAGATGAGAGCTGGTGTGGTGTGTTTGCTCAGCTACGTGGACGTGGATGAAGCCAATGGCGTGCAGCTGTTCTACTACTTCATCAGGTCCGAGAGGAAGCCGGCGGATGACCCTCTCATGGTGTGGATAACCGGCGGCCCTGGCTGCTCCGCTTTCTCCGGGTTAATGTACGAGATAGGTAATGATGCCTGCACCGATCTTGTGGTCACCATGAGCCTGATGTCTTGCCTTTTAAACCCTAGAAATGTGAGGATGGAAGCACGAGAAAGATGTCAACATGTCATGATCGAGATAGAAAGCATTTTGACCGGCAATAAACGACAATTATGTCCATCAATTTGCAGGATCTTTTATGATAAGGATTAAGAGCAACAAGATCAAAGCCTATGCATTCTTTTAGATGTTTGTTTTGGTTTGGCAGGTCCTCTACAATTCGATGTAGCTGGTTACACCTTTGGTCTTCTTCCTTCTTTGATCTACAATCCAATCTCCTGGACAAAGGTGTAGATCTCTTGCTGTTGCATTTAGTCTTCTTCTTCTTCACTATCAGCTGGCTTTGACATGGTTTTAGTGGACCTTCAGGTGTCAAGCATCATCTTTCTGGATTCACCAGTTGGGACTGGATTCTCCTATTCGAGCACCGAACAAGGCTTGCTTATCACTGATACCAAGTCGGCCATCCATGTCTGCACATTTCTTAAGAAGGTGGATGCTGCTACTCCAAGTCATGTCTTTTCTCCATTTCATCAAACCAGTGAGAGATAAAAGGGAGAATTAAGCTAACATTTGTGTGCAGTGGTATGTTGATCACCCATCATTCATCAAAAATCCTCTTTACATTGGTGGAGATTCCTATTCTGGCCTTCTTGTGCCAGTCATTGCTCAATATATTTCAGATGGTAAACCACTACACTTATGTTGTTTGCGTCCCGCTACTGCTTTTATGAACTGGAACAAAAGCTCATCCATCCATGCCACAGGAAATGAAGCTGGACATGGGTTGCACTTCAATCTCAAGGTTTAGAGCTTCCTTCCAAAGCTTTGTCTTCTTACATGAGCATTGTTCTGAGATTGATCGCTCATGGTTTCAGGGATACCTTGTTGGCAACCCTACTACAGATGGAGAGTATGATGGGAATGCAATAATCCCTTATGTTCATGGGATGGGTCTAATTTCTGATGAGCTTTATGAGGTGATTAATCTGTCTTAATCTTCTCCATTAATCTGAAGAAAATTGTGACAGCTACAGAAACACAAACTAATGATCAGTCTTACATCATAAGATTTACGATGATAAATCCAGCAATCACCACAGTAGGCAATCACTATGTTAATGCATCTTGTGTTCTTCCAGCTTACCAACATATCAAAATGTGTGACAGAGATCAATTGCTCTGAAGAACCTTTCATGTTGTATGCATTATGCGTAAAGGCTTTCATCTCTCGAGCATTGATCTGGTCTGGTTTGGTTTCTCTTAGGCAACAAAGAGGAGTTGCAGAGGGCAGTATCAGAGTCCCGGAAATGCCGAGTGTGCGAGTTGCCTACAAGCTGTGAGTCAGGTGAGGATGCAGTGTGCCTTTTGATCACGCTGCTCGACCAAGAACGATCTCTCATGGCGATGCAAATTCGCAGGGTCTCTTCGGCATCAACAATGTCCACATCCTGGAGCCTCTGTGCTTCTTCGCGAGCCCGAAACGAAACATACTGACCGCGGACAGAAGGAAGTTGCTTGAAGAACACCTCGAGCAGCCCTTGTCAAAGTCTGACCTCCCTTTGCAGTGTAGGGTAAACCCTTTCCTCTTTCTCAAACCTAAACTACATTTCAGATTGCTTCTCCTGGAGAAGAAGAATCCATGTGTCATCAGTGGTGAACCTTCTTATCAGAGTTCTGGATATGTGCTCTCCTACTTCTGGGCCAACAATGATACCGTGAGAGAGGCGCTAGGCGTTCGCGAGGTACGTGTGAGATCAAGAGGAAGTTCCATGGGAACATGGCTGAATTCTAATGGTTTTCATGCCGATGGCAAGCAGGGAACCAAGCAAATGTGGGTGAGGTGCAACTACGGCATCAACTACACGAACGACGTGCCGAGTGCTCTGAAGTATCATCTCTCCCTCACCAGCAGAGGATACCGAGCTCTGGCATACAGGTGAAGCCTCGCCGCTGTTGGCATCATGCATGGTTGATGAGAGGCATTTACTCTTCTTCTGGCACGCAGCGGCGACCACGACATGAGCGTGCCATTTGTGGGGACGCAGGCGTGGATCAGATCTCTCAACTTCTCCATCGTGGACGATTGGCGATCTTGGTTTGTGGATGGCCAGATCGCAGGGTGAGCCTCTCCAGTCACCGAAATCTTTAGCTTCAGTCGCATCATCTTGCTCACGAGGTTGCTGTCATCTCAGATTCACGAGGAGTTACTCCAATAACCTCACTTTTGTGACCATCAAAGTAAGTTCGTTCTGGAGGATTTTGCTCGATCGGTATGAACTCTCTCCCAAACCTTTTCGATCTTGTTCCGCAGGGTGCCGGCCACACAGCTCCGGAGTACAAGCCAAAGGAATGCTTGGCCATGGTCGACCGGTGGTTTGCTGGTTCCCCACTCTGATTTCGTCGTCACCTTCAACCTGTTTCTTGCCGGCTACCGCGAGTTGATGCAGTGCTTGATTCCTAGCAAGAACAGAGACTGTGGCTATGACATTATGAGCTGACTTATGCTTCTAATTAAGTGTTCAAATAAAGAGAATATTCATGAATTATTCTTCGGTGGCTAAGCAAATATCGAACGCCATCTTGAAAACATTGACCGATTTGCAACAGTATTTTAATGGTGAAGGATGAAATTATGATATTGAAATTGGATTAAGATAGAGCCTTTGGGTTGGTTTGATTAATCGATTAATGACTTAAGATAATGAACTCAATTAAATTAATGTTTTTAAATTAAATTTGATTTGATTTGATCAAACTATTGATAAGCTGATTTAGGCTAAACCGATGAGACGGACTGAGTTGACCTGCGTGGAAAGCTTAAGTCTAGTCAAAGTTCAAAGTGGTCTTAGAATTGAGCATTGATCGAAGAGGAGGAGGAGAATTTAGACACTTTCTTATCTTGAAGCATAAAACATGGAAATTTCATTGAACATACTTGGAATTATCACCAGAATTCTCCAAGCTTGTTTGCCAAGCCATCGCCACCCTTCTAAGAAGAACAGAGGTACAGTGAATACAATTAATATTGAAAATTATTATCATACAAGTATATCAGAATAATATATAAACTAATTGCAGAATCTCTTTTGGCTTAGGTAATTAAGGGAACCAATTTGATAGATAAACGTGAATGCGATGTGTTCATAGGCGTGACATCGCCAGGGCTTGCTCTCGTTGCGGCTCCACCTGGTGCTTCGTCTTGTACGGAAGCTGGGCCTCGGTGCACCCGGCTTTAGGCTGCGGCGTTCTCTCTGCCACCTTGAGGCGCTTCGCCGTCTCCCTCAGCTGAAACTTTTGGATCTTTCCGGTGGAAGTCTTGGGCAGCTCCTCCACGAACACCACCTTCTTTGGCACCATGAAGTGCGACATGCTCGCCCGGCAGTACGCGATGATGTCCTCCTCCTTTATGCCCTGCTCTGCTTCTCCTCCGCATCCCTTCTTCAGCGTCACGAAGGCGCACGGCGTCTCGCCCCAGTGCGGGTGCGGCATCGCCACCACCGCCGCCTCCATCACCATGGGGTGCTTGTACAGCACCGTCTCCACCTCCACGCTGCTTATGTTCTCCCCGCCTGAGATGATCACGTCCTTGGACCGGTCCTTGATCTCCAGGTACCCGTCCGGGTGCACCACCGCGACGTCGCCGGTGAAGAACCACCCGCCCTTGAACGCCTCTGCTGTGTCCTTGCTGTTCTTGTAGTAGCCCTTCATGATGCTGCTTCCCCGGAGCACGATCTCTCCCACCGACCTGCCGTCGCGCGGGACGCTGGCCATCGTCTTGGCGTCCTTCACGTCGACGTCCGCGAGCGTGAGCACGCTGATCCCCTGCCGCGCCTTGAGCGCCGCCCGCTCCTCGGGGGGTCTCCGGTCCCACTCCGCCCGCCACTCGCACACGAGCGCCGGCCCGGTCGCTTCGGTCAGCCCGTAGGCGTGCGTCACCTTGAACCCCATGCGCTCGATCTTCTCGAGCAGCGGCGCTGGAGGCGGAGCGCCGCCGGTCAGCACCTGAACGGGAGAGGCAATGGGAGGCCGCTCGGACTGGCCGGTCTCGAGGAGGATGGTGAAGACGATGGGAGCGCAACACATGTGGGTGACACGATGGTCGGCAATGGCGCGGTACATCTCGGCGGCCGACGTGTTGCGGATGCACACGTTGACGCCGCCACGGGCGGCGACGCCCCACGTGAAGGTCCACCCGTTGCAGTGGAACATGGGGAGGGACCAGAGGTAAACAGGCTCGCTCCCGACGCCCCACTGGAGGAGCAGGCTTATGGCGCTGAGGTACGCGCCGCGGTGGCTATAGACAACCCCCTTGGGGGCGGACGTGGTGCCGGAGGTGTAGTTGAGGGCGATGGGATCCCACTCGTCGTCGAGCTGGGGTAGCTCGAGGAACGGGTTACCACCGGCAACGAGCTGCTCGTACTCCAGCTCCCCCAGCCGCGTGCCGGTCGGCGCGTCGATGTCATCGATGACCACGACCAGTGGCAGCTGCGAAGTGTCGGCGTCGCCCAGCAGAAGCTTGAGGGCGCTTACCGCTAGGGGGACGTATTGGTAGTCGACGAAGAAGACCTTCGCCTCGGAGTGCTTAAGGATGGTGGCGATGTTCTTGCAGTCGAGACGAGTGTTTATGGTGTTGAGCACCGCGCCCGCCATGGGCACGGCGAAGTGTATCTCATACATGGCCGGAATGTTGGGCGCCAGGACCGAAACCTGCATATATAAACCACGTTAGAAACTTTCGTGAGATCAACAGCACTCAAAGAACGATCGTTCTATGCACACATACCACATCATTCTTGGAGATGTTCAGCTTCCGGAGGGAGGAAGCGAGGCGGCGGCAGCGCTCGTAAGTTTGCTTCCACGTGAAGCGCGTGCGCTCATAGACGACCGACGTGCGGTCGGAGTACACGGCGGCTGCCCTCTCCAAGAAGGTGACGGGGCTGAGGGGAACGTAATTGGCTGGGCACTTTCGTAGGCTATCCATCGCTGGTTGTAGCTGTCGTGGGGAGGAACCGGCAGAAGTGGGAGAGGGAAACAAGGTTGCAGATGGAGATGACTTGGGAACAACGGGAATGGCGAACGCGAGTGAGTTGATAGGGCCTTTATATAGAGAGACAGAGAAGTCTCTCCGCAAGGTGCTCGACAACTTGTACCGAACTTGTGGAGAAGTTGGAGGGGAAGTGTTCCAGAAACCAACATGCTGGTTGAGGGTTTGAACGTGGACTGTTGACCAAACACTGCTACTGAATGACCGGCCCACTGGCCATAAATATTCACATGACCTGCATGTTCATAGTCGAATAATCGACGACGATGGTCCTTTTAGAATCCCGCAACAAAGTAGATTAAAAGAGCAGGTTGCAGGTCAAGATGTTGCTCCCCTTCTCTTTCCCTTGAGGTAGCAGTGGTTGGAGTGGGTTTCATGGAAGAACGCATGCAAGCAGGAAGGATGGCATCAAGGCAGCATTCAGCTTGCGTGGAAGAAAACAGGAAGCTTCAGAACTACTACTGCATGTTCGCAGACTGACTTGCCGAGGATGGAAATCATTAACTCAGGTTTTCCTGGCCATTCTTTTGTTTGACCATGGAAGAACAACCTATGCCTGTTTGAAGTCAAAACTTGGAGCGATCACACCGGCGGACCATTCAGCGGTCCTGAAGGTTCACACAAGCTGAAAGAGCTTAGAACTTGATTAGAGCTGAGCACCCCGAAGCCTCACATCTTGCTGTCCAAGAACGTCCCATACGAGGCAGAAACTGGTAGAATGGTTAGTCCACAGTCGTTGTCTTCCAAAACTCTGATACCCGTCTCCTCCCACCTCGTCTCTGTCACCGGCAGCGGAGAGCTCGTCGATGGAGTGCCGACCTGACGAGCGAGTCTACACGCGTGGAATGCCACCACCGTTGTAGCTCTCGAGTTTTGTTTTGACTGGTAAGGGAATTGGAAATCCTTAATTTATGATGTGTGTTTGGAGCATAAATAAACTTGGAGGACAATAAACAATAATTCGAGAATATTTTTTTTGTAGTTTAAATTCTTAAAAGTTTATCATGACTATAATAAAAAAACTTTTCAAAATCTAGAAAACTTGCATGCATGCCATTATCATTAATCTTCTTCAATTATTCATCCCAAATACGATTAACCGGGACCCTAATCGATCTTAACTAGGTTAGATGGACGTTAGTATTAAAAAAATCTCTCTACCAATAACCCCACCCATTTTACTATTGTTAACATCTCTTCTTATTATTTATTAGGGTTACTATTTATACCACTTCAATTATCAATAATATCTTTTTTCACACAACTCTTTACTTTATCCATCGGAATCCTAATTGTGTGATGATGCTCCTCTCCACCACTCTATTATCCAACACCAAGCACCAAAAAAAAAAAAGACTTAAAAATAAAATATTCACATTTGTCTTATTCGAAGGAGTAAAAAAAAAAAGAGTAAGAAAGGAGAAAAAAGAAAAAGGACGATGTCGATGATGGAGGAAATATAAAAATGAGGATAGACAATAAACAATAATTTTTGTATATGAACAAATACTAGCAGGCCAGTGTCTGTGAATTAAGCAGAAATCACAATCGGATAGAACACCAAGATTTATGTGGAAAACCCTTCAACGTGAAGGGTAAAACCACAGGGCAAACAAGAGAAAATCCACTTTATAAAAATAATAAATGTACAATTTCTCAAATCTCTTGCCCAAAACCCAAGCAACAATCATAAGAGAATAATCGGGATATAAGGATCACGTCATCTTTGTGCACAATATCCAAAACCTCCTCAAGCAATCACGGAAGAATTCTTTGAAGATCTGATCTAACCTGAGATGAGAAACTGTTTGGATGAGTGAGAACAATTTCTATGTTTTTCTTGTCTTCTTCCCTTTCTTTTTCTCTTGTTTTTCTGCCCTTTTCTCATCTCTTTGAATCCCTAATGTCGTTGCAAATTTCTGCCCTTTACTGCGATGTTAATCTCCTAATTTCGCAGCCACCATAGCCCTTATATATAATTAGAGATTATGTGAATTAAGGTTTAAGGTTAATAAAAAGGAGGGCTATGGGCTACTAAAGCCCATATGGGCTGAACTGGGCTCTCAGCCCAACAGTCGAGGGTATTTACTTTCTTTGCAACAGGCATATTTTAGGAGTATTAAAAAAATTTAAGATAATATTTTAAATAGTAAAAATAGGATTAAGATTAGAAGTAGCCTAAAAAAATAAATATAATTATCAGTCTCAAAGCATGTTGTTGTCCACAAATTTTGTTAAATAAAAAGACAACACAAGCTATGTCTGTCTTCTCAAATAACATTAAAAAGAAAAGAGAAACCTAAATATGTGATGCAGATCAGCAATCCATCAACTCACGGATTGAACTATCACTGACTCGAAAGATAACATGAGCTCTCTCTCCATAGGACAGACGGAAGAGGACAAGAGCTTCCATCTCTTCGTTTCTTTTCTGATGTGATGATGTCGAGTGTGGATTCTTAAGAAGTATGTGCTCATAACATAATTAATTATACTTAATTATAATGTTCTGGTTAAATAAATGATAATTATTTATTATTACTATTATTTGCAGGAACACTACGTGCCGAGATTGATGGCATGAAGCTTCCCTTTCACCTCCTTCTGACGTCTTCTCGGACTGCAATGCCGTGCATGCGATGGTGAGGCTTCACTGTCAGTGGAATGGGGGATATGGCCCCTTCTCCCTTGGGGCTGTCTTGGCTTCCAAGCAAAGAATTAAGAGGGCCCTTGAGATGTGGTCGTAGGAACGAGGTTGGGACCAAAACTCTCACTGTTAGCATTCGAACTTTAACACTGTTGGTTTCAATGGAGTGTTACACGCAAATGTGCACTCATCACCATCCTGCTTTCATCTCTATTTCTTTCTTAGTCTTGTTTGTGCTTTCCATTTCTTGGCAAATGCAACATAGCTTTTCCTCTTCTCCTTTTAATATTATTTTGTTACCTAAAATATATTATAAATCTGGTTAGATTCTAATTATGATTATTAATTAATAAAAAATATTTACAAGATAAACTTAATGAGGGAGACTATTTTTATTTCTTATTTTAGACTCTTATTCTCCTCTCATTTTTATGTTAGATCATGATTGAATGAAAGTTTTATCTATTTATAGATAGGAGCACAACAAAATAACTCAATTATAATGTCAAAATTTAGTAAATATTTTTTTAATTTTTATTTCAAAATATAACTAAATTATAATGCCCCTTCTTTGATTTAATTCCAAAATATTCTCGTGATAATTATAATAGTATTTTGGTAGTCTGCCGGATGAATCAATCTATCGATTTGGATTGATTGTCACTGTCAATCGATTTAAATCATCAGTTTGATTCAATTTATTAATCGGTCCCATCAGGATATCTTTTAAAAATTAAGCTAAAAAAATACGATTAGAAAATTATAAAAAAGAAAGGACACTTGTCACCGAAAACTCAGAAACGGATTTTTTTTATTTATAGAATTCCTAAAAAATAATAGGAAGAAACTTAATTTATAATTTATTTCGGAAAGTTGTCCAAAATAATAATAAGAAGAAGACAAGTCATTAAAATCAGAGCAGAAAGCGACGATGTACATTAAAACAGAATATAATTATTATCTTTCAACAGGACGTCTCTTGTACTCTCTCTCTCTCTCTCTCTCTCTTAGGACAGAATAAACAATTGTGGTACGAGAGACTGCTTTCCCTGCTCTGCGAGGTAAGCTGTAAGCATCACCTTTGGCCCCCGGTTGAGCACCAATTCCTGCCCACCGAATTATCTTAAGACGAAGAAAAAGCTACTGCAAATGATAAAGAGTGATGACAACAATCCAACAAAGCCATGCACCATTCTTTATCCAAATCATTTACACCCTAAAAAGCTGACATGACAGACGTGTTGAATTATTTCTCGGCCTATATATCAAGCTGAGGAAGACATGTCCCAAAAGACTAGCAGGATTAGGGTCGGCTCCGGAAGCAGGCACCGGCGAGCTTGTTGCTGTCTACTGTAACCATGGCCATGGCTTTCAAGATGGTAATACTACTCCCGACGACATCATCGGGAGTAGCTCGTTTCTTGACGGATTACTTGTGCTTGAGCGTGATCTGCGTGGTCATGGCAGGCGACGGAGGGGATGCGGGTGAAACAGGAGTGCCTGAGCTCGTTCATGGAGATGAAGTGGAAGAGGGTGAGCCGGTACGTGGTGTTCAAGATCGACGAGAAGACGCGAGAGGTGATGGTGGACAAGGTGGGCAGGCCCGGCGAAGGCTACGACGGTCTCGCCGCCTCCCTCCCCACCGATGACTGCCGCTACGCCGTCTTCGACTTCGACTTCGTCAGCGTCGACAACTGCCCCAAGCGAAAGATGTTCTTCATCACATGGTCTCCTCCTCTCTCTCTCTCTCTCTCTCTCTCTCTCTCTCTCTCTCTCTCTATCTCTGAGATCTTAGAACATTATTTGCTGAGGATTTTTGGCTCCGATCTTAGCCTATATAGCCATATAAAAAGAGGACATTTAACTGAAAAGATACAGAAAGAAAGATCATTGAGCAGCCTTGTTTTTTCCTCCCCTGCACTTCCAGTAGAAAGCCTTCACAGAGTTTGACAAGCACATCAACTACTTGTGTGTGCTCTTGGAATCATCCATCCCCATCCAAAAAGCCAAACAAGTCATACGTGGCGATGAGACTGAGCACCTATTCTCTCTCAACAGAGACGTCTTATCTATCCATCTTGCCAACCCTGTGATCATGATGTGCACCAAAACAAAGCATCGTAGCTTTAGACTGCAATCGTTCATGGCGACGCCTCTTGTGCTTCATCTTTCGATTCGGAGTGTGATTCATCCCGCTTTCTTCTGCACTCACCAACTGGTGATGTGGTCATGGAGTTTATACATGGCGTTCTGCTGCGTTTTCAGGTCTCCAACAGCATCAAGGATCAGATCAAAGATACTGTATGCTACCTCAAAGCAAGGGCTGAGGAGACTGCTTGATGGGATCCACTATGAGGTGCAGGCAACCGATCCTACCGAGATGGGGTTTGATGTAATCAAAGAGAGAGCCAACTGAGCAGGTGAATGCATGGCCTCTCTCAATCTAGCTAGTAATATATACAGTGACTTGGTATGCAGCACAAGCAAAGGGATGCAGAGAACCCGAACACAAGAAGCAGAGGCAGAGGAATCGAAGGACGGAGGAGAAGATCACGATGTGCTGCACGGATATTAACGCAAAAGATTTGATTGATCAGCTTTGATACAGACCCTTGGATGTTCCTTCGTGATCCGAACTCAGCACAGGAAGAGTTCATGTTCAAATGGTTCCTGTCTTAAAAATTACTCTCCATCTATCTGCATTGAGGCACATTTCGGATCTTCCAAGTTATCGATACTTGTGTATAGTCAAATAAAAAAAAAATTCTGATTCAATTATATTTATCAAAACAAGAATAATAAAATTCAAAAATTATAACATCAATATCTTGTCCAACACATCAACGGTTCTATAAATCTAGGGCTTGAGCTACTCACAGATCCGATGTCAATGGACAAGAAGGTTCTATAGGAGATTACAAAAGCTCCTCTGATGTTTAATTTAGTAGAGTTAGATGGAAACTCCTTTGATTGATACTTATGCTAATAGTGTTAGAAGATTGGAAAAGCAGGAATGTGTTGTATACTCGAAATTGTTTCAAGAACATGAGTGCACATGAGGTTTTTTTTATATATATTTTTATAGGAAGCTTAAGTAACAATTGAAATTAAGTGAAAAGTTAATCTCAAGTAAATATTCACTAAATAATCGAGCATTATAGTTATCGCATGTATGTCTGTTGAGTCGACGTTGATGTAAGCATGATGTCAACCTAATATATCGGGATGATGAGTCATTGATTGGGTGTGATGTAATATTATATCATTCACGTGCCAATTTCTCTTATTATCTATGTCATTGTGTTTCAACACATAAAGGTGACGGGATACAATGTCTTATGATCTGAATAATTTGGTCACATCATGAATAATAGGTGTCTTTATCATTTTGATTTGACACAAGATTCAACTCTTTTTTATTAGATTTAACTATATTAAGGATAAAGGATGTTTGATGGTTGGATTAGACTATGTCATAATCGAACAATATTTGATGATGGGTTCGATCACCTTAAAGTCGAAAGATATTTTAGGGTCAGATTCGATAGAATCAAAATAGATAATTCGTCATAGTTGGATTCAATCATGTAAAAGTTAGAGGATGCTTTATTGCTGGATTTAACTGTATCAAAGTCAGAGGATGCTTTTGTGACTTGATTTGATCACATCAAAGCAGATTCACCAATGTCAAAGTTGAAGGATATTTGGTTTGGTATCATCAAAGTTAAAAGATGCTTCATAGTTTAATGGAGAACGTTTCGTAGTTTCATTGGTTGCATCGGAGTGGAGAGATGATTCATGGTTGGATTCAAATGAGTTAGAGAGGACAATTCATGGAAGAATTCGACTGTATCAGAGTTGGAGAATGCTGATATTAGATACGGTTTCTCCAATCACATGAGGAAATCTCGCTGCTTTGTTAAGGAAAATCTTCCATCCTAACCTGTATAAATAGACCTCATATTGTACTCATCGGTATGTGCATTTTACAATTACATTTCATCTTATCATGGTATCAGTGCTCCTTGCCTAGAATAAGCTCTCTTCTCATTGTCCAACGATAGCAATCGATCCTCATCGAGTCTTGCCATGTTCCTGAGAAGCTATGTTCTTCTTCTCACCCGCTGCCAGTGTTGCCAACACCATGCAAATTTGTCGTCATGAGCCCGACGCCATCTACGTCGCACTGCTCCCATTGTCCTCGCCTTTCTCCTTACAGAGAAGTCCAAATCTACTGAGGAGTCACTGTGGTATCTCCTCATGTTCCACCGAGTCGATGTCGAGAACCCTCTGCTTTGGTGCATCACTGAGTCATCCTCGGTTGTCTTCTCCCGTTGTCGCTCTGCGTTGTCGTCTCTATACCAACCACTCAACCGAGTTCGACTATAGATCCATATTGCAGGATCCACAAAGCAGCTGATTTACCTTCTTCGCAAGAGCATAGCATTAGTCATATCACCACTACAGCTCCTCTCCGTTGTCGCATCCTTGCTATCAAGACGTAGCTTCGCCACCGATGATGAAACCATCGGACGACATCCCAGAGGCAATAATGACCAACCCTGAGTGCTCACCCTTCCTCCTCTCCCTTCTTCACAAGCTAAGCTTCCCCTACTACTAAAGTAATGTCCTCGGAAACACAACCACCTTCTTTACCCTCTTCTCCCTCAAAGGTCTTGGACCCTTGAGTTACTTTCTAGGAGTGGAAGCAATATTTACATCTTCAGGTCTCCTCATATCATAAAGAAAGTATATTCAAGACATACTATCCAAAACAAATATGCATGATGCAAAATATGTTACAACTCTCCTATCTATTAGTGAATTACTCAAATTATGCGATGGAAACCCTATAATAAGCTCTACTCAATACTGATAAGTACTTAACTCTCACTCATCCAGAGATCTCATTTGCAGTCAATAAATTATCCCAATTCATGCACCAACCATCTACTATGCATTGATTTACAATCAAATGAATTTTATAGTATCTTAAATGGACCCTTAATCATGGCCTCTATCTCCGCAAACACACCCCACTTAATCTCCATGCCTTTGTTGATGCTGATTGGGCTGAGAACTTTGATGATAGAACTTCCACGTCAGGGTATATTATCTTTCTTGGAGCTAATCTTATCAGTTGAAGTTCTAAGAAACAAAAGATAATCGCATATAATTGAAGCTGAATACCGTACCATTGCTACCACTGCTGTTGAACTCAATTGGGTCACAAATATCCTTAAGGAACTTAACGTTAACTCTCTCCTTTCTCCTATAATATATTGTGATAATGTTGGAGCTATCTACTTATGTGCCAATCTAGTATTCCGCTCACGCATTAAACATATTATGATCGACTTCTACTTCATACGAGATCAAGTTGTCAGACATCAACTATGTGTCTCTCACGTACATATGGTTGATCAACTAACAGACTCACTCATGAAGCCTCTTGCCCATAAACTATTTTTATTACATTGGTCCAAGATTGACGTCCTTGACAAGAGTACCATCTTGCGGGGGCATAATAGTAGATAAGATTTTTTCAACTACATGAGAAAATCTCGCTGCTTTATTGAGGAAAATCTTCTCTCTTAACCTATATAAATAGACCTCATATTGTACTTATCAGTACATGCATTTTATAATTATATTTTATCTTATCATATGCTTCATAGTTTGATTTGACCATATTAAAGTTAAAGGATGTTTTATGATCAAATTCAATCATATCAAATTTGAAGGATACTTCGTGGTTAGATTTGACTACTGAGAGTTAAAATAATGCATCATAGTTGGATTCGATTGCATTAGAATCAAAGGATGCTTTATAGTTAGATTTGATCATGTTAGAACCAAAGGACTCCTTGTCGAATTAGAATATGATCGAATCTGATTTGATCATGAGTTAAGGGACAATTCGTAGTTAGATTTGATTATGTTAGGTAGAAGGATGTTTTATAATCGGATTCTCAATCGCATTGGAGTTAACGGACGCTTTATGACCAAATTTGGCCAACTTAGAGAGAAAAGATATTTCATGATCAAATTCAATTGTGTCAAAGGTAGGGGACATTTCTTGATCATGGTCAATCATAGTAATCAAAGTATAAATCTACACCTAGTTTATCATTGTTACTTCAAGTGCAACCATGTGTAATCTCTTCTACGACACCTAAGATTTGTATATGATTTATCATCGTCTAATGCCATCACCCAATTATAATGTTTGAACTATGATTAAATTCTAATGATTTGAAATCATTGGCTAATTATCAATTTTCGTTTCATGAGTGAGTTTTATATTAATGTTCAATAGAACTATTCGATAGACAAATGATATGATAGTAGAGCTTAGAGATCACTTAGCCCTTATAAAAGGTCTTTGTGTTGATTAAGTTAGTAGAATTTGAGGATTCCAAAAGTACAAATGTATAGTATACTCCAAATTGCTTCCAAAAGTTTTAAATATGTACTTATAATCTTTTCTATATAGAGCTCACAAATTCACTAGAATTACAGGGGGTTAATCCGTGTAGGTATTATGCAAAAGTATTAGTTATTGTTTGATTGTGGAGGCATACTATACGTATGTTCATATTTATGAGACGAAAAATTCTATCAGACGTATTAGTGTGATTGAATATTAAGAAGGATATTAAATCAGCATCGATGCATGCATGAGATCAACCTAACACGTCAGGTTAATGAGATGATCGACAAAGTGTGACGTTATATCCGATCATCCACGCATTAGAACTTCATATCAAAACTCATTTGAAAACACATATTTGACGGCTAAAATTTAATTATATTTTTTCTTTCATGTAAGTTCATTATTAAATATATTTCTCCAAAGAACGATATTCATTTGGTTGTAACAATCACAAGCGATGTTAATTTAATTATATAAAAATAATAAATTAAGCAAAAATAGAATAAGCTATAACTTTTTTATGAAGAAAAAGATATATTTGTTAGAAATTTAAGACGCTTATATAGATCCATTTCCAAGTAAGATCATGATAAATATAAAACTTGAATCATTAAAAGTGTTTTAAAATAAAATGAGTACAACTGTAAAAAAAAGGAAAGAACTTCTTTGCGCTATTATTATTATTATTATTATTATTATTGAGGAAAGAATCTTCGCAACGAGAATTTTAGGTTTCCTAAAAAGAAATACTAACAAAAACGTGCAACTCAAACCACCGACTCCAACGCCAGCGAGTAATGTCCAGCTCCGCGGCTCATCAAATGAAATCAGAATCCACCTCCACACACCCACGTGGACGGCTGAGCCCGGCCCACGCAGTGATAGACCGCGGTGGCAATCACGTGCGCTCGCGTGACGCTCCATCCGAAGTCGGTTCGTCAATCCACGTGGGCCCCGGCGGAGAAGGGATTGCGCTTCGGCGAGGTGAAAACCGTGTGAGACCCACTCGAAATCCGCCAGTAGGAGAGCCCGCGACCGAGATGCGTTCGAGACCCGCGGGGCATCGTACCGCCATCCCAAGTGGACACGGCTCCCTCCTGCCTCTATAAATATCGCCATTACCCCGCCTCCCCGAGGGTCAAGAATTTTCGCCACTTTTTGGGGACGGCGAAACCCTAACCCTATTTTTCTTTTCGCCCCTTTTCTTCTTCCCTCCCCACCTTGGCACGGATCGCCTTCGATCTCTGTAGGATCGCCGGGTCTCGCAGCTCTTTTGCCGTGATCCCAGTGCCTTCGACCGAGCTGCAAGGGCAGCGCGATGTCGCGGTGCTACCCGTTCCCGCAGCCCTTCATCGGAAAGCCGTCGATCGCGTCCATTAAGGTTTGTTGAGCATCAATGCTGGGGTGGTTGATTTCTTGCATTCTTGCTCGACTTCCTCTATCGGCGATCGGTTTATCGGATCTATTTGGTCTGTATTCGACGAGGTCTAAGATCGAATGAGCATGTGCAAAACTAATGATATACATGTTTGTATTGACATGTCAGAACGATCAGAAAAGAATTGTAATTAGTCACAAAAAAGATTGGGCTGTTCTCTTGGTCCATAGCATGTTTAGGAGATCTTCTTCTTTGTTACTTTTGGATGGTGTTCTTACGGATATGATTGAAGTCGGTTCTTCAATTTTCTGCATTGAGATGATTGTTGTCAAATGCGAGACTGTAAATTGGATCTGGATGTGAATCTGGAGGCCTGAATTAGTAGATCTCATGTGAAAAAGTAAATAAATGTCAATTTCACAAGGCTTCTAACAAACAAGTGCTAATAGCCGAAAGTGGGTTATTTGTGAGGATTTCTCGTGTGTCTATTGTGTGAATATTTTTATGATTGTAGTGATCGATCAAACTGGATTTGTATCTATTCTGTGAGAAAGCAGTTAACACTTATTTGCAGATTGTTCTTGTTAATATGGTGGTTTACATAACTTATTCGCAGAAGCTAAGGAGAAATTTCTAGGGCCTAATTATCTTACCTTTTTCATTTAAAAAGTGATTTGCTTGCTTGATCTCCCAGTGAATGTTTCATGTATCATTTCATCGTAACTAGTGCTGGTCCAAGGTTTATCTTTTGAATTGGAATACTATGATATAGAATATTATGTTCGACAACCATGGCTTGCTGAGCTATATAAATACTTGGAATCTAGGATTAGGTTATGCAGATTTTTTTTTGAGATCTGAATACTTGCAAATTATCTTGGACACAAGAAAATTTCTCTTTTCAGTTTTTCATTGTTTTCTTTTTTTTTTGTTTATTGTTTTTTATACATTAATTTTTTCTTTGCATATTAGCTTCTCCTCTTATCCTTTTGCAGGTTGTATGCATTATAATCTAATAGGTCAAGTCTTTTTTCTGGATGCTCAATTATTAATTCTTCATAAGTCGTGTTTTGTTTGTCGTTGTGCATTGCTAATGCTAACCTTATTCCAGCTTTTCTTGTTGTATTTTGGCATGATGAGCCTACCTTACTGAAGAGAATAGGTTAGAAGAACTCTACCCACATGAAAATGGGTTTGAAATCATTGTATGTAGTCTCTTATCGGATGATATTGTGACCTATCATGCTATTGAAGCCTATAGGATGTATTATCGGTCCCTCGATACCTATGTAATACATCTCTGCGATGTGTTTCACATTGCTTTGCTTGCCCGCTCTCTATATTCATGATATTGAAGACTATTGTTCTGGTGAAGCTCCAAGAAGGACAGACGACAAAGTATAAGGAGAAAAAGAGGAAGAGAAAGGACAAGAAGGATGAGGTCAATGTAGAGCCTGTAAACTCTCAGTACCTTGGAAAGAGCCAAGAAAACAACAAGTATGAAGAGAAGAGCCTCTCCAATCAGAAGGTCCGGTTCAGCCGGAAGACAAGCAAGGATGCACTTGAACACATGGAAAAAAGTGCCCTCACGGAAGAACACGAGCTTCCATGTTCCATTCAGTACAAACATGACTCCCCTGAGAGCTCTCAGGATAGCAACAAGAGGAGAAAACTTGCATCGTCCGTTTGCAGCTACAATAAGCTTGGTAAGATTGCTACTTGTTGCCCTTGTTGAGGTTTGTTTATAATTCAGACACTGACATCTTTTTTCCAACACTTGTAAAGGAACTATACTTCGGATAAAGTTATCGAGGCAAAGAGATGCAGAGCCACCGTTGCCATCATCTAGGAAAACAGAACCGGAGCTGCTTTTGCCATCATCAAGGCAAAGAAATCCACAGCTGCCATCCCCACGACAAACAGCAGGAGTAACAACAGTAGTAGCAGTTGACAAATCGGAGCAGATAGCCAATGAGCTTCCTGCAGCTAATGAGCAGCCCTGCTCCTCTGGCAGGGATGTCGAAACTGGTCTTAACCAAGAAACAGCTGTAACTTTGCATAGAACTTCCGGTTCAAAAAGGATTGGGAGAAGAACTTGGCAGAAGGAACAGTTTAGAGATCTAATAGCGGACTGGAATCCGCCGCTGTTGCAGCTGGAGTCTTGGGATGATGGTGGTGAGGACTGGTTGTGTGGGGCTCCAAAGCGGCACTCCAGTCTTTATGCAGACGAGGGCAAAAAAGCTACAACACAAGTCTCCTCGGTTCGTGTAAGCTATACGAGTTCTTCCCAGCAGCCCCGTGCCTGTTATCTTCCTGAGTTTGATATGTATCAGCTGCCATACGAAGTCCCGTTCTGAGATCAGGAACAGAGAATCTCAGAAGGTGGCAGCATGCCAAACCTGGCAAATGCAAGTCTGTATCATGTGAAAGCTCAGACCGGGGACCTGGCAAATGCAAGTCTGTATCATGGCAATCTGAGATCGATTGACCTGTAGAAAATCTCGGGAGGTACAGCACGTCAACCTGGTATCAAGTGACTCGTGGAGCATCTCAGAAGGTTGCTGCGTGTCAAGCCTTGCAAATGCGAATCTGTATCAGCGCAAGATCAGTTCGAGGGGCCTGTAGATAGCAACGAACGGCATGTCAAGCCAGACAAATGTGAGTCCTGTATCGTGTCAAGATGAGATCGACGACGGACGTGCAGAGAATGTCAAGCCTGGCAAATGCTATTCTTTTCCCCTCGTTTTCTCCGCCGGCGGCCAATTGAGTATTAGAAATTGTTTTGATTTGTTGTCAACATAATTAAAAAGTATTTTGTAAAAGTAAAGTTGCCGTGTATATGAAATTGTTCGACAAGAGCTGTTTTGTGATTGCAAGAAATAAAACTATCTTGTGCTACGGATGACATCTTACAATTGATTTATTTTTTTGCCTCGTGGACGTTACGCTTATTAATCTCCTAGCAACATCTGCTATAGCTGGCTGCCGACGAGCGCACACAAGACACTATTACCTCACGGGGACCTAATCGAAGCTGGAGGAACGGCTCCATCTACCTCGCAGGTACTCCTCCCAGGAACCCACGTGACTCTGCCCCAAGCTAGTGACCGAAGCATCATCCTCCGCCTCCAGCGCCGCAGGGCCTTGATGCGACCCAATGTCCGACGCTGGGTAGGCTTCGTCGTCCGGACAATCCACCACATCCGCCATGGAATCTGCTTGCCTGCTTATCCACGTCTCCATGTCTTCTTCCCCCTGCAGTAGGCTGCGTATCTGCCATGGCAGCACGCCCCAAAAGAAACGGTCATCGGAGATCCAACACACGGCAGTAAATAAGCCCCCCTTGCTGACCTTGTCAATTCGAGGTCGGAGACGAGCCACTCTCGTGATGCAAAGAGATGCAGCCAAGATCATTCTTCTCATCTGATCTCTGTCATAATTCGCGTCGAGATCGGGATCCAACAGGTCCATAAGATCTCCTCCCTCGATGATTCGCGCCGCCTGGAAAAAGAATGCAGCATGTTTGATAGAACAGGTGTTCGTCCAGTGCCATGCAACTATTGCTGCACAATCCTGTTTCCGTATACTCACCCACATCACCAAGCTCTCTTCTCCTTTGGGGTTTCCATCATCTATCCGCTTTCTTCCTGTTACCAATTCCAGCAGGACGACGCCGTAGGCATACACATCGATCTTGCTGCTGACCCTTCCATACATGAAGTACTCAGGCGCGATGTATCTGCATTGTGAATACGTCACATTCGTCATCGTCATCATGCAGAAAACTTCGGCGGAGAAGAACGCACCCGAAAGTTCCAACCACATCGCTCTGCGTCAGGTAGGCCGAGGTTGTCGGTGCCCACATAGCCAAGCCGAAGTCAGACAGCTGTTGGCAGAAACTTCGTTCACATCCTAGTTAATTCCCGAGGGAAATCCACAGACATGATTGCGACCGGCTTTACCTGAGGCTCGAATTCATCGTCGAGAAGAATGTTTGAGGACTTGACATCTCTGTGGATCACCGGTCGAGGACAGCCATGATGGAGGTAGCTGAGAGCCTCAGCAGTCCCCACTGCCACTTTAAATCTCTTGTCCCAGGGGAGCAGGGGCTTCACCTTATCACCTGTGTTCCATTTAATACACCTCAGAAGAAATCCATGAAGCTAAAACCGTGATCAGCTTCACTTTGTTACGGCGGCGAAACGAAAAGCCTGTGAGACTCACCGTGTAGTTTTTCCTCCAAGCTTCCATTGGGGAAGTAATTGTACACGGAGATCAGAGTGGTTTCCTCGACGCAAATGCCCAACAACGAGACGACGCGCGAGTGCTGGAGCTTGGTGACGATATGGACCTCCAGAAGGAAGTCTTTTGATGCCTCTGCTGAGAGTTTCGATAACTTGATAGCCACCTGATGGCCATTCTGAAGGCAGCCTCTGTACACACGGCTGCTTCCTCCTTTCCCGATCAAATTTTCTGCTCAGAAATCGAAATCATGGTCAGAGGACGACCAATTTAATCTTTCTTGGATAAGGATGCTGCCTGGGTTTCAGAAAGAAGAACCTGAAGAGAACTGCTTGGTTGAACTCAGGAGTTCCTCGTATGCAAACCATCTGCAGCTCAAGTTACTGCTACTGAGAACTGTGTTCAACTCCTCGGTTAGCCGCGACGATGGCTGAGCCGATGACAAGGTTCGATCCGGCAGGGTCATGACCCATTGGACAACCGACATTTTCCGAGCTGGATCAGCCCTCTTGGCGTCGCCGGTTCTTCCTGGCGCTGCTCTCCGCAGCAGAGGCCAACCCAGCCTCGGCTCCGGCAGTCGCCTCACCAGCATCGTCACAGAAGTTGGAGTAGCTTCCTTCGTGACGTGGTTGCTGTCATCCTCCTCCTTGCCATCTCCAAATCCAGAATTAGATGATTTCGGGGTCTCTTTACTGGTCCTGTCCTTGGAATTTGCCGTGACTGGCGACAGAAGATTCTGCAGGCTTCGGCGCTTTGATTCTTCTCCTGAACCACAGCAGGAAGCCAATCTAAGAGATGGAACGCCATGATTTGCCACTCCAGTGACGGATGACTCACCTGGAGATGGTTTGGTAGCTCCCTTTTCAAAGATGATCTTTCCATTTTGTACAGCAATCACAGCAGTAGCTGAAGGGAGCTTCTTGGCACAATACTTAGCGAGCGGAGCTGATCCCCTGAAAAGAAATGTATCGGACTTCAGATGGGTAGCTGCAGTCCAATTACTGCCCAAAGCTTGGAATTAGATCTTCGCAACGCTTACCCTATCGAGCTGTGCTTGTTTACTCCGACGATTACCTTCGTGGCTGCGCATAGTTTGGCCTCCTTCACCAGGGCTTTCCGGATGGAATTCCCCCGAGCAACCCGGCCGACAAGAACAACCTGAAGGCCATGGACAAGTACAAGGTTAAGCAATCCATCTCTTCTCTCTTCGTCGATCCGGAGATGATTCGGTGCGCAGAAGTGGAAGATGGCTCACTTGCATAAGACTGCAGGCGCCTTCGTAGGCTGCCAGGTACTCATCCAACATGGTTATCAGAGACAGGGTGGTGATGGTGTTCCTCAGATCTGCAAGAGAAGTTGCGGTAGCAATCGAATGCTAGCGGACAAGGTGTTGATGCTCTTGGGATCAAGAAAGCATGCGACTCGAAGCTCTGAATCTGTCACTCACCTGAGTCACGGCAGACATGAACCGCCGTGATGCGGTCGCCTCGCTCAGCAACTCTGTGAATTGCCCAGTCGAGCAATTCCTTGCCATTGGCATCCATCTGCAGACCCACCATGACGCACTGAGCTCCCCCCTTCTTCTCTTCCGAGGCTGCCTGCAACACCGCCATGCTCCGGCTCTTCTATTACTGCCTTCGGATGTATCGGAGACCCGTCAACTGGCCGCTGATTGCATTGCATTCAACGGCACCACCCAACGTGAGCGACTCCGACTCCCTGAAGAATTACAACGAGCAGAGCAGTCGATCGCATTCTGTGTACTGTGTGTCGATTTTGCAGGAAATACTAGAAAAAGACTTCGTGCGGCAACACGATAAAGAACAGTCTCCCAACCATTGAGATCTCTCGCCAAGAACAACAGAACGCCCAACAAATAGGTGGAAGAAAGAGAGCTGCCCACCCGTCTCCTCGCTCTCAAACCTACTTAATGTTGCTCATTTGTCGCATTCTAGGAGTGTCATTGTCTTAGCCATGGATCCCAGCTTAACACTCAACCAGATCCCCTTCATCAAGAGACCACATGAAGCCACACGAGGATGACGACCGTGGTTGGTCAAGCCACAGTTTTCCGGTACCAGAAAGGAGGAGGAGAGCAAGAAGGAGCTGAGAAGCGAGCAGAGGAAGCCATCAAAGAGCGACCAGACAATTAGGAACCGCAGGGACGAAGAAGAAGAAGAAGAAGAAGAAGACGAGGATGGGGGAGGAGAGAAGAGGAAGTACTCCCGGGACTCGAGGGGAGATCGCCAGGCTCCAAAGTACACGCGCGCGCGCACACGCGCACACACGAGAGAGCGCCCCATCTCATTCGACGCCAGCGGTGAGGAGTACCCGCCACCTTTGTCGCGGCAAACACGAGATTGCCGGTCACCCGTCTCGACCGACACACCCGATCAGGATCCGGCCACCGGCTGACTGGCTGCAGCAGGTGGCTTCCCAATGGCAATGGAAGGAGGTTTCTATTGGGAATCCAATTTTTTTAATATTTCTATAATATTCCTTTGTCAACGAAAACAAATATCCTCAATTTATCATTTAATTTAATCTTTTTTCTTATCATCCTGATTTATAATTTAAATTTTTTTCTTCTCAATTTATCAGAATTTTTAATATTTCTATAATATTCCTCTATCAACAAAAATAAATATTCTCAATTTATCATTTAATTCTAATAAACTCTTTCAACTCCTTCCCTATAATCTCTCTCTCTCTTCTCATCCAAATCATGAAAATAGTTTTTATTATCAATGAAGTAAAATAATTAAAATAAATAAATAATCAAATGAGATGATCTAAAAATTTTAAAAAAGGAGGCAACAGATTATATTTTTTTTTAAAAAAATAATATTTTGGATAATTCTACAATAACTCAAAATCATTATTTTTTAGATCGATTTACATCCGAGAGTCTAGAAGATATCATATGGAAAGCCAATTGAAGGATTCAAAAAAAAAAAGAATATGATTGATAATTAAATGAATACATTTAACAAAATTATATTACATTACTTCTAAAATAATTATATATAGTAAAAGATTACAAATAACAAAGAGGAGGTTACCGACGTCAAGCTCTCAATGTAACGCCTAGTATTATTAGGTTGGTAACACATGAAAGCTTATCTATAAAATCAAATGGTTAGCATGTTATATGTGCAATTAGAAAAATGAAGCTACTAAGATAATTGTTAGTGGCCAAATCGATGGTTTATAGGCTTTGAAATTGTGACAACGGGGGCCCTCGACACATTAAATTTGTAGAACAAGGTTCAATTGTTCCTATTGTACGTCACACTCACCTTAAAAAGGTGGGGGAAGTTTGATGGGGTCGGTGCAACATTGGCAAGGGAATCTTGAGATGGGTGTAGGAGGTCAAGAAATGCTTGAAGAATGATGCTTGTGGGGTTGGGAGCAACTCATCATTTAAGTTCAACTATAGTGCTATTTGATCCATGAGTTTGATGCACCCACCCTGGAAGCATAATAGCATGATTACGAGTAGGTCATCTGCACATCTAATAGAGTGGGAGAAGGAATTATGACAAGTCACCAAGTAGGGTTTAAAGAGGTGCACCATTTCCAACCATATGTGTGGTGTCCCAATGACACTATTTGTTGAATTAAAGCCACACAACAGCACAAGTACAAATAACGCTTGATAGGTGCTATGGTGAGATCCAAATAATTGTCGAAATGATTGCCGACACGGTACAGTATAATAATAATAATAATAATAATAATAATAATAATAATAATAATAATAATAATAATAATAATAATAATAATAATAATAATAATAATAATAATAATAATAATAATAATAATAATAATAATAATAATAATTGGGATCTCCTTTTACGTTCCGGCCTTCACCTTCATTGAGATAGAAAAATTGAAAAACTCAACCCCCGCCTACGTCCAAGATAAGACGGTCAAGAAACTCGACTCCTACCTTTACTAAATATAGGAAAGTTAAAAAATTTGACCTCTATCTTCGTCGAGGTAAAGAGATTGAGAAACCCGATCTATAGAGATTGAAAAACCTAACCTCAGCCTTAACCTTGCCTTCACCAAAAATGAGAATGTTGTGAAATTTGACCCCATCTATGAGGAGGTGTATCTTTCAAATGATACGAGGGGCAGGTTAATGATGAATCACCACCAGCAACGCTTGGGCACGATGAACTAGACGTGCCACCAGATTAGCAATGAATTAAAGAGGTATAAGCTTGACGTGCTAGATGTCACACTTTAAACCTCTATGATATATAGTACATCATCACCCAATCTTCATTTGACACGTGATCATCATGTGGCATCCAGGGTGAAAGGAGAGGCCCGAGACCATCCTCCACTCGTTTGTCTATGGGCTATCTCTCTTCTTTATTGTCTATGTGAATAAGAGACCAAGGGGAGACTAATGAAAACAATTAAAGGCTATCTCCTCACATAATATTTCATAAAATATTTTATTCATTTACAATTAGGTATAAAAACTTATCTTTAATACAACGAAGGATTTGACTACTCACGTTCACACTTATATACATCGGATTATTAATTTAGGTGTCAAAATAATCAAACTATGAAACTTTTCTCGACCTTGGTCTTCATACGTATAACACTTTGTGAGCTTGACATTTTTACCTCAAAGAATAACTATATATATATATAAATAAGAGAGAGAGAGAGAGAAAAAAAGAGAGAGATAGATGGAGAGGGAGAGGGAGAGAGAGAGAACCACATCGCCATATATTTATATTCAATGGTACTCGAGCAATTAGCAAATGCAACATGGCCGTACGTCATCCGCGCTGAACGTTTAACTACACTTCCACAACAAACAACTTCGACCTATAAATACACTTAGCACAACACACCATGTTTCGACAATGATCGTCGAGTTAAAATATACTTCCATCCATCCTGTCTTCCTTATTTATCTTTTTTTTTTAAAAAATATTACATATCTATGTTAAGATACCTAATCTTATGTTGAAGTATACGTGTGTACATCATCATATGCATTATTTAATATAACAAAGAAAATATTTAGAAAATAAAGTCACTTGGCCTTAATATGATCTTATAAACAACAGAAATGAACTTTAATAGTATCCCTTTTTTAATTTATTCGTTGCCAAGCTCAACATTAAATATGTCAGATGTCCTATATGATAGCAGAGATAAACAAAGATTGTAACTTTTTTTTTTAGACTGATTATAATCGAGGCATTTTGATTAGGATATCTAAATCCCAAAAACTGTAGGAAAAAAGACTGGCTATATTTATGAACATTAATTATAGTATCTAATCCTTTGGTTTGGTTGCTCACTTGAAAGCAATTGCATTTATCATCATAATTTAAGCACTTGAGAGCACCAGACAAGTCATTCCAAAAAATCTTTAGCATTTAGTTCAAGTTTACATTTAATGGCAAACTGAATCTTTGACTTAAGTTTGAGAATTAATATCGATCCGTTAAGTCAGTTTTTGATTGATGTTGATTTGGAGTCTATCTAATATTTCTTACACATATATCTAATATTTCTTACACAATGGTCTTTGTTTGAGATTGAAAAAGATCTTTGTTGGACTTTTGGTCGTGTTCTGATGTATTCCTCTTTGCTGTTCATAGCCATTGCTTATGATCTCAGTGACCGTATGTACCAGCTGTTGAGTGACACTCTCACTGATAGATGACTCGACTATATAACATGCTGCTGAGCCATCTCACATGATGAAGAGAAGAAACGAAAGATATATACGTGACATGGTCTTCGAAGCTGGAGTGTTCCTCTTGCTTCTTCAGCGATGCAAGAGGCATGCAGCTGTGGCCCTGTGCCTGGTAAGAAGAAAACTAGGCAGAGGAAGGCTGCAGGGAGGCGGAGAGAGCGAGTAGATCAACTCCGTCGTCTGCTCTTCTCCTTCCTCGTTTAACAAGGTCACCTTCTCTTCGAGCTCACAGGACCCACACCGAGCGGCTTTTGGAAAGGTAAGTGTCTCCTTTCTCGAGTTCAAACCAGGCTTCGGCTTCATCCTGCGACCCCTCGACCTAAACATGCCGGCCTTGGTGGCTGGCGGGAGCGTAGCAGACCTGGTCGAGGGAAGGGGCAGAAGAGGGGGTTGAAGGACTGGAAGGGAATGACGAGGAGGAGGAGGAGCTACTCTCTCATCAGCCGAGTTCAGATGGCTACGCCTGGATCTCCTCACAGATCCTCCTCCGGTATCGGTAACGTTGTTGACAGCCAGAGTAACTTTTCTTGGACTCGACTGCGATTGATCCACGAGGATGCCGTCCGTGGAAACGCTTGAGATCATTTGTGAGCCTCCTCAGTCCGGTTATCAATCAATCAGAGAGTGTATCAGTACCGGAGCTGGAAGGAACAACGAAGAAGGCCACCACCCCCTTTCTCTCCGCTCCTTTGGGCTGTCGTATTGAGACACCGCAGCCCCTCGTTTATAGAACAGCATGAGAGAAGAAGAAGATAAAGTGGGTGGGACACGGAATGGTTGGACGAGGTGGAGTTCTGATGGCATTCTCTCCTACTTACGTAGCTTAGGGGGGGCGGCAACCCAACTTTGGATGTGGACCGTCCGATACAGATCTATGTATCTCTGTGATTTTGTTTTGTTCAACTTCGATTTCCTAAAACAACCTTAATCAAATAATAATATTTTTAGGATGAATTTCTAAAAAAAATTATTTTTAGATTATTTTTTTTTCACTTTTTCCATAGATAAGTTCATAGGGTGAATCGATCTAATAATAATAATAATAATTCATGTTACGATGTTCAATAAAATAAAAAAATTATATTATAATACTTTTTTAAATAAATTTTATAAAATTATTATATTTATAGTATTTTTACATCGTGTTATAATATTTTCAACAATGCTAGAAAAATACTGTAACACGATATAAATCATTATAATATATTAGTTTTTACTATATTATGATATTTTTTTTATTGTTTATTCAAAAAAATATAATGTAGTGTACAATATCACAACCAAATTCATTCATCGATAGATTCATTAAAAAAAAAAGATACAATGGAAGAAAAAAAAAAGATGGTGGGGAAATTCTGAAAATAGAAGATACTTTGGGAAAAAAAATATATTTTTTATAATTCGTCCATATTTTTATCACTCATGCATGCATGATAAATATACTGACAGTTATTATTAGTTGGGAGAGATAATAAAGCGAGAAGCATCAACTACCAAAAGCTAGTAGTCTTTATACCCATAGCTTTATTGATGGGCCTTTCTCTTTTCTACTGTCTTCCCACCTCGAAGCGCTTTCCTCGGAAGACTTATGCTCGCGTCTTTGGGTCGGTGGGCGCCGACCGCCTTTATGACGTCAACTTACGTCCACATCCATCACGTCCAAAAATGCACCTCATAAATTTGCATTCTTGTGCCGTTTGATGGGCTTTGTCTTATATTCTAAGATCTTCTCTTAAAACGATACGCGCACGAAATCACGCAATCTTAACCCAAGTTTCAATCGACACGATGCCGACGGCCAACTCGATGGAGATTAATCGTGCCGTTATATCCCTAAGTTTATGAAGATTAATCTTCGTAATTTATCGAAGCGATTCAATCGGGTTCGGATCCTGTGTTACATACACTACACCCTTCCTTTTCGAATTCGGATCCTATCTTAACCCGCACGTCTGCTTGTCACAGAGGATCCGCTTATGATGATCCAATTCGCAAAACCGACTTTGCGTCTGGACCATTCTCGATGCTTCCGCGCGCATCAGCCGGTCGCGCCACGCGGAGGAAAGTCAGATCGGACGGCTGCAATTGAATGATGCGACTCGAGTCACCGGCGGGTCTTCTGGTAGATGTGGTCTATAAATGCCGTGCAAGGGCGGCGAGCGCCTTTTGTTCCATCTCTCTATGGAGCGAAAACGAAGAGAAACGATGACATGACGACGAAGGGTTCCAGGTTCTTGATCTCTCCCCCTCTCGTTTAGTTTCTAGGGATCGTTACTTTCACAGATTAGTGGTTCTTGTTTTGGTGATCTGATGATCGAGTCTCATCGTAAAGAAAGATCGTGCATCTTCAAGATCCGATTCCAAGGTAGGCGAAGATGTGTCGCTGAGATCTTAGGGTTCTATTCTTGATCTGTCCCTCTCTTTCTTCGGTGAGATCTTTAGATCCGTAGATTAGTAGTTCGTCTTTCGGCGATCTTTGATGGCATTCTTCGAGTCGTCGTCTTCGGGAACGAATTCTTCGGTGGTGAGATCTTAAGTTCTTTGATCTTTGTCCTTTAGATCGAATCGTTTTTTTTCTTTTAGAGGGATCATTGATCCGTTGATCTGTGGT